>OY783225.1:92702705-93985834 GCA_963678685.1 Patella ulyssiponensis
GTAAACCTTTTTTCTTAGTCGTTTATTTCAGTGGTTCCCAAAGGACGTAATGAGAAGATCTGATGGGGCAATGACGACAAAATGGGCGCTAAGGGGGAAAAATGAAATGAAATGGGGTTTAACTTCCTACTATTCGGCTCCAACTTGGATAATGACAATGCCATACATTGTGCTATGACGGAAATTTTGCCTGGACAGTGGCACTAAAACTTGCTCTTATATTGAATTCCAACTGCAGGACAATGTGTGTAGTTTGGTTTTCTTGCCATCCTTGGTGAAGCCCTCTGTCCTGCACCACTGACAAGGAGGAAACCAGCCTGAGCTAAGGGGAAGAGTGATGGGGAAAGGAACAATAAGTTTATCATTAATTGAAAGGTACCGGTACTTCATCTAAATCTGCCTATTGCAGGTCTTTCTTTAGACCTTAAATGTTATATGAATTATTAATTACCGGTAGATGTTTGACAACCACTTTGGAGTCTTAGCTTAAAATAGTTTTGGTCCATAGCTCAAATTTGTGAGGGGTGATAACTCAAAACAGTTTGGGGAGATAACTCTGGATTCCTCCCACTATTAAAGACCCCTATGTTCAAGCAAATTATTGTTAGTCCCAAAAAGACCTAGTCAAATGGACGTTAAACCCCATTTCTCTCTCCCTCTTGCTAAAACTTTCATCATTAAACTAGAATGATGGTGGGTGTGTGTGTGTCATAACTCAGAAATGTTTGGGGAGATAACTTTAACTATTTTGGGAGCCACTGCTTTTATCTGGCCCCGAGTTCACAAAGCATTCTCAGACTTAAGTTGAGAATTTACTCAAACTTGTTCACCTTATTGTAACTGAAATATAGCCCTTTATAATAATTTTGTTGTTTTTATGTATAAAGTACATCAATAAGAAACTATGTCCAAAAGTTTTGTGTTTCTGCATCAAAGATATGTCTGATAAACAGTGACTGAAAGTTGAGCAAATTCTCAACTTAAGTCTGAGAATGCTTTGTGAACTCGGGGCCTGATGCTTTTTTGACTGTGTCAACAATTTCATGTGATACTATTTGATTATGATGTAGGTTTTTATTTTTTGTTATATTTCCTCAATTTGAGAGATAAAAATACTTTAAGAACATTTCAGACTTGTTTAATGTGACCAAAGAAGTAAATTTGTTTTTTACGTCCTTTTTTTTCAGGCCAACTAGATTATTGAAGACTGTAAGCCATAAAATGTCTCTGTCTGATGATACTCGTTATTCAATTCCAGATATCAAGGGGTCTTATTTTGTGCATTCCAAGGTACACACAGCAAAGACCTTGACTTTTTGTCCCAGCGTAGAGACTAGGCCCTCGTCCTGCCCCACTGACAAGGGGAAAACTAGCTGAAAATCCTGAGGAACTGTCTTGGACAATAATCTCTTGTACATACTAGATACTTGCTGGGGTGAATCGCGACAACGAAATGTGATGGGGAAACATACTTAAACACAGACATCTTTGATTTTTATGGTATTGATTATGTGCAACAAATCAGTTTAGTTGCTCTGAAAATAAAAGATTTTTCACAGCTTAAAGGGGCATTATGGGAGATCAGATAATCAGCTGGCAGTTCTGATTATAACAATAAAAAACTAGATAATGTAAATGGAATTTGCTGAAAATTGCAGTCAGATTGATTAATTTTGAACCGAAAATTTAACCCTTGAATTTTAAGCTTTGTAGAAGAGAAAGATGGCTGTGGGCATGTTTATAAAGGGAGTAGCATAGATTAATGGAATTTCAGTCCATCATTGTTTGACTGGTAATCCTATTAGATGAAATGAAACGGGGTTCAAAGTCGTCCTAGAATTTTACACAAATTGGGATAATGCAGACGGACATAAGCCCTGACAGCAGCCAAAGGTTCTTTCACGTGCACACCAATGTGTTTACGGGATCTTGCATTTTCATCCAATCCGAGCTACTAGTAATTGTCACTTGCCAGGACTTCTGTCCTGCACCACACAGGGTTTTCGCCAGAAAAATCTTGAAGGGGGATACAATTTATTTGGTTGCTGAATTACTGGGCGGTCTGGGGGTAAACTGGTACCCGTCCAATCAGCTCCGATTGCAGTTTCCCGCGATTGGTGGATGCAGCGCAAAGCACAATCACTACTTATAGTCAGCAAAAGGTGTTGGGAATCGGGATGCCGTGAATTAAATAACTTGAGTAAACAATGTAATATGATATTTCGTAAGTAACAGATCATTTAAACACTTGATTTCTTCCACAAAACACACTTTTTGAAAACATTACTCAGCTGACTGAAGGGGGGCATGCACCCCCTGCGTACCCCCACTGGCGGGAACTCTGCCACACCCCAAATGGGACCTAGCTCCCTATTACAGATTTATGTTTTACGATATCGTAGTTTACAAGTGATTCCTATATCGCTCAAATCATACACAAAGGGGGGGGGCATCAAATAGTTAACGCATGCGCTGCATCGGAAAGTCTGTCATTGAGTTCACTGACGTGGTTTCAATCCCCACTTGTACGTAACAAGGAGAGGGGTTGCCTGTCCCAACCTTGAGGGTTTTCTTTAGGTCCTCGGTTTTCCTCCCACTGAGTGTTAGTCCTGAAATAACCTAGTTTCTGTTGAGTGGACGCTAAACCCCATTTCTCTCTCCCATACACAGAGACTGTAAGCTGGGCATGAGGGTTAAAATTAATAAACCAACAGATATATTATTTTGGATATGTTTGATTTTATATGTTTGTTTGGAACTAATATAATAATAACAATAATAATAATCTCTATGACAACCTGATTGTTTATAATAAGTGTGGTATATAGGTCTACCAGAGTGTTGTCTAATATTTACATCCATCCTATAATACTAAATATACAGTACTATTATATACACATATATACAGAACATTCGTTATTTAAATACAGGCTCCGTTCTATCATTATAAGTCCATTAGTCATTTCTTAATTTTAGAAAGCAATTCTAGAAACATATGAAGAGTCCAGGGGAAGAACAATCTAAGTCACATTTTTGTCTTTTCAAATAAAACGCATAACAGGCTTTTGGACTAGACTGTTTGCCCAAACAGAACAACTAGTGGGTTTAATTACAACTTTAAAATTATCAGTACAACTGACTTCAACTATTCAGGCAAATTAAGCTTAAATAAAGGGTATGATGGTCTTGTATTTGTCCAGGAGGCCATTTCTGAAGGGCTTTGGTTTGATGTGACTCTGATCGTTTTTACCTAACATTGATTGTTCCACAAAAAGTGTATACAATTTGCTACCAGATGGCACCATTATCTGGCATTCGCGAGTTAGATCGTTCTTCCCTAGGACTCTTCATTTGTTAACATGATTTAATTATAACAGTCTTTGACACATATTCATGATTTTACTAACTAGTATTTTAAGTTCATTAGCCATTTCTTGTTTATTAGATAGTTTAACGAGATTTAAATATAACTGTCTCTGTGACATATTCAAGATTTTACAAATTAGCATCATAAATTCATTAACCATTGCTCTTTTATTAGACAGAAATTATAGAAACCTTTGTTAACAAGATTTAAATATAATTGGCTCTTGGCTCCGTGAAATGATCAAGATTATACATATTAACATAAGCTCATTTAGCCATTGCTCTTTATAGACACCAGTTATGATTATTATCATTAGTCTACTTAATTCACTTACCAACCAATTGCAATCCAAACAATGGTACATAACCCAAAACATTTCCCTTTTCATTGGTTGACAAGTGACAATTAGACCAATGAAAAGAATCAACCATATTTGCTCTATGATACAGTAATGATTAATGGAGAAGACATAGGGACATTCATTAACAAAGCTCCGTAAGGTAGCCAGGTTTTTACTGAAACAATGTCACAATCAAAACTATCATACATATATAAAAGCATCAACCATTGCCTTAATGATTGGTCCACGAAGTTCTCTTACCAAACAACTAAATCCATGATCAAATGAACATGCTTTGCTATCTTGTTTCATGATTTTAATTAGTCGATAAGCGAACCTGGTAGACCAATCGAATTAATCGACCATTTTTGTTATCTGACGTAGAAAGGGTTATAGGGAAAGATTTCTGTCTCTGGTTACAAATAGCTCATAGTGGCTTCAGATTACGCAAGAGAATTGTTTTAGCGCCATCTGGAGTGAATGCTTACAGCTAGCACTCAGATCCATTCACTGGATCCGATATGTGCATGTGTTGTTTGCGGTATCAGAATATTGAGTCCTGTCCGTAGGTTTGTCTCGTCTCGTGTAATTGTTTGTGTGTAGTGCAGTCCTCCCTTCACTCATTACTTTTTCATGTGCTGTCAATGCTCATGGCATAACTATTGCTTCATGAATAAAACAATCAAAATTCTTATAATTCACATGAAGAATTACACCATTTTATGAAGTGGTGCTACCGTGATCGATGGTTCAAACCCCCCTCGAATATAAAAGCCAGGCAACAACATAATTTTCATATGGAAGTATAAAAAAACTAGTGAATTGCTTTATGATGAATAATGCTTAAGGTAATTGCATATGACATAAATGAGTCAGATCTATTTCTTTTATTGTTACCTGAAATGAAATAGGGTTTAACGTCCTACTCTTCTGCACATAACCTGGGCTAATGGAAGACAGGCATATGCCATACAGTGTGCTATGAGGGAAATTTTGCCTGGGCAGTGGCGCTATGGCCTACTCTTATATTGAATTCCAACTGCCAAGGGATCTTTTACATGCATGCCAATGTGTACACGGGACCTGTGTTTTTCGTCCCATCCGAATATTGTTTACCTATAAATGCATCTTTAAATATAAACGTGTCATAGCAAAAACAATTACCACAATAAATGTTTGACATCTTTGGCATTCCCTTTGTAAAGATAAGGAGAGAATCTAGTCTATAATTTTGAATAGATTTTGTTCAAATTTCGAGATTCTATGTTGGAGGAACCAATTATGGCAGGCAAAACATGTGATTCAAAGCAGATCAAAGTTGAATATGCCTACAGAATCAATACATTGTATGAAGATATTACCTGTATCAGATCATCCCTAGAAATAAACAGGAAGACAAGAAATAACACTGACTTGTCAACAACTGGTGGAAAATGTATTTTTACAGAAATTGCAATGATCTTTCATACACTTAAATGGGTGAAAATGATCGAGGGACAATGAAATTGTGGAGTCTACAATGTACATGAAGAAACTTCATTCCTTTTAGTTGGGTATTTCTCTCTGAATTCAGAATGAATGATTGACAGCATGACCCTTATCAGCCTGTCAATTTTTGGACCTATTTCCTATTTTGTATACCCCAGACTATTACAATTTTTAGCATTATCAAAATATTTAGCTGTTTTCACATAGTTGTAATTGGACCACTGATTATAGACCCCTGGCTGATAAGAGTTTTGTAAGTGTTGTAGAACATTTAGACTCCTGTTTGATAAAGTTGTTAAGGGATGAAGCCCATTAAGACATTTGATTGAAAGATTTTTTAAAGCGTAGAAGAAGTACCGTTTATCACGATATAACAAAGTGATTAACACATGCATCATCTCAATACACCTAGAAATCCGTTCCATTTGGTTTGATGAATGTTCCACCCTCTTTTCTATGTACAATATAAATTAATATAATTCAAACTCCTACACATATTTATGTTGTTCTGTGATGATTTCTACTTTTAGTTTATACTTAACAAACAATTTCATGTACATTCATCCGATCCACAGGTTATATTTGGGATGTAAAATTAAGTAAGTACATATAAGCACACACAACACATGATTTCTGCTTTTGAAATATGCTTATCAAACAATTTCACTTATATCCGATTCACAGGTTATGTTGAGGATGTACTGGAAGTACATACCTATAATCGTACACAAAATATTATCCACACATAGACTTTTTTTTAAGATAACGAAATCGTCTTAATTATCACAAACTACAAAAGCCGTTGTTATGTTCACATTCTTGTATTATAAAAGATTAGAAAGATATATTGCTTATTGTCACTTAATCTTCTGCTCTTCAAGAGTTACTATGTCTTTCACAAGGACTCTAATAAAGCAAATGAAATGAAAACGGTTTAGTGTCCTGTTTTTCGTCCCATCTGAATCAAATAAAACACACAGTACAGCGTCATAATGAATATAAATGTTCCAGACGTGCAGAACTGGTTTAATAAAGCGTTCAGATATATCTGGTAGACATATAAGGTAGTGCTGCTTCTTTAAAACCAAATTATTATTAATCCAACCGCTGTCAAGTGCTGAGAGGTGATGTGAATAAATGAGTTACTACGAATGGAACGACAAAAATACATCTACAGCTTCCTATGTGTATTAAATAAAGTCTGCACTGTGCAATGCGGTCATTTAAATGCTCCACAACGACTATATATTGGCGTCTTTTTACTTGAATTAAATAAAGACGGCACTTTGCAATGCGGTTGTTCAAATGCTCCACGTCTGGTTATTTTGAATGGAACAATGACGATATATATCATTGTCTTTTTATTTGAATTAAATAAAGTCTGCACTATGCAATGCGGTTGTTTGAATGTACTAAGTTCGTAGTTAGATCTATAACTCCTCGATATAAGTCGATGGAAATATCCCAACTTTTTTTTCCACTTCACCTTTCCACCATCCATCTGCTTGTTTACTGTAAACGTTTATTATCTGACCTGGAAATAAAAAAATCAAAATAATTTATACTAGAGAAAGAGAGAGAAATGGGATTCAACGTCCACTCAACACAAACTAGCTTATTTCAGGACTAAAGTATGGTTCACTCACCTAATGTTTGTAGGGGTCATTAATTAGCAGTGGGAGGAAGCTAGAGAACCCAGAGACAGACGACCATTCTCCTTGTCACGCAAACGAGGTTGGACAACCAAGCTTACTCCTTGTTTGGCATAAGTAGTGAATCGAAACCAAGCCACCCAAGTAAATAATTGGCCTTGTGGTCCAGTGCACACGCGTTAAAACATTCGTCCACCCAAGGTCCCTGGGAGTTTATAATATAATACTTATTAATACTACAACATTTATTATGGATACAATCACTTGGTTTATCCATAATAAGTGTTCTAGTATTATATCATAAATCAACTGCTAAATGCCTCTCAAGGAATATATCAGAGTTTATAATATATAGGGTATACTAACCTGCTCGTATAGATATTTCATCACTTCGTGATGCGGTATAATCATATAAAACTTTACATCTACTTATCACAGTCGTACTTTCATCTTCATCATCTTCAAACTCATCATCTAATAATATAATATACATCAAAATCTAACACAAAGCAAGATGAGAGACAGATAGATTTCAACATCTACTTGACACGAACTAGAACATTTCGGGACTAACATATGGTTCAATTCGATTTCAATACTTTGCTTGCGTTTAGGGAACCTTAGCAGTGAGAGTAATCCTGAGTCCCTGGAGAAAACACATATGGTTGGACAGGCAACCTTACTCCTTGTCACGTACAACATGGGAATCGAAACAACACCAGTTGGCTCAATAACATACCTAATGATACAGCGCGCCCATGCTAACCATTCGGCAATCTATCCTCCCGCCACGGCAGGAGTGTAGCCCCATGGCTTTGATCCAATAGACAGGTACTACACTACTACAATTCCCATTTAACAGTTCCATACTTTATCCAAAAGAAGAGGGGACAATAACAGCAACAATCTAATTAAAATATAGATCTATATTTCGTTTCGTTTTTTATACTTTCGATGGCCTACACTCATGTAGATCTAACAGGTTATAGTGGGAGCTCACGTTCTATGACGTCAGGTATCAAGCACGGGACATTTGACCCGATAACGTCAGTCATTCGATTAACCAATTAGCGACCGCCATGCTTTTTAAAATCTACCCATAGTTCCATTTCAGGCAGAAC
Organism: Patella ulyssiponensis; assembly: GCA_963678685.1. Taxonomy (NCBI): domain Eukaryota; kingdom Metazoa; phylum Mollusca; class Gastropoda; family Patellidae; genus Patella; species Patella ulyssiponensis. The sequence goes on from OY783225.1 coordinate 92,710,674, forward strand.
ACGACTTAAATAACAAGTCCTCCAAATCCAAGAGTAGTGAAGACAAGTAAAAACGAAATTTTGAACTATAAAAAACGAAACGAAATTGGATCTGTGTTTTAATCAGATTGTAACAGCAACTCCCTCTTAATTCATAACAAAATGATTATTGGCTAGTTTAATAAAGAATAATTTACCGAATGAATCGTCTCTCCTCTCTTCCACTTCGGAATAAACTTCATTAGATCCGGAGTATGAGCCAGCTGAATAACTATATTCAGAACTCCCTTCTAACGCCAGATTCACCGGTAACTTTAACATACTTACTAAATGGTTCTGAAAGATTCAACAACAAAAGGAACATTAACACAATCTAAATTGATAGTATGTATTGTTTAAAATGCAAGGGCGAAACATTAAAAATATGTTATATAAGATTTAGATAAAGAGTTAGTCATTCATGCTATAATGGTTTGAAAATAGATAATGTCAAATGAATATATGCAAAATTCATTCAATTTATTAATTTCCAATACCGTAAAGGCACTAAAAACCCTTCAAGATTTTGGGTCAATTTTTACTTTGTGTGACTTGATAATCTATTGCCGTACCTTTTAGAGGTGTAATACAGTGCAAGACCCACGTGCTGTACACTTTATTTTTATAAAATAAGAAGTCTGGTTTTATCCAGGCACCGCATAATACAGTAAAGACTGATGAGTTAACGTTGTTTGAAAACATATCATATTGAGTAAGTTTCTCGCTCCTAAGGCAGAGGATTTTACGGGCTTTTAACACAAAATTCAAAAGTTTTATTCTCCAAAATACAATTAAGATTGGACCTTTTAAAGATTAATATCAAGGTACTAACCTGTTTATCACGAGTTGTGTGAATATATTGTGCGAATTTATGCGTAGGTGAAGACATTTTATCTTGTTTAGCTAAACATGCTGATATCTTATAGTGGGAAGCTTCTAAAAAATTTAACATGTAAGTTATCTGAAACAGAGAACAATTTAACATATAAGTTATCTGAAACAGAGAAATATTTAACATATAAGTTATCTGAAACAAAGAACAATGTGTCATATAATTTATCTGAAACAAAGAACAATGTGTCATACAAGTTATCTGAAACAGAGGAAACCCATTTCAGTTAGATACAGGATTTCTGAGGAAAAGGTGTGAATGGTTTTGCTTGTCTTTCATCAAAAGGAGCTGTGTGCCATGGTTTTCTGACATGGTTCACCCTTGTCAGTGGTGGAGGACAGTGTATAGTTGATCGGATGGGACATAAAACCAAGGTCCTGTGTACACATAGGCGTGGACATAAAAGAACCATTGACAGTTGAAATTCGATTTAGCATTCACTCGACACACACTAGGTCAATTCGGAACCAACATGGTTCTATTTTATTTTAATAATTCTCTTTCACGTAGGGATCTTTAGCAGTGGGAGGAAATTGGAGGATCCGGAGAAAACCCACGAGGTTGGACAAGCGACCCTACCCTTTGTCACATACAACCAGAGAATCGAACCCATGCCAACTGACGCAATGACAGACCTTATGATATTGCACACACACATGCTAACCCTTCGGCCATACAACCCGCCACAATCAAACTGATGTTCGGAAGAAACCACAGCGGCAAAGAAACTTGTTTGTATAACCAATGCTGATTTTAATATTCTAATGCCACAAGCGTATTCAAATATTTGATTTAATTAAAATACTTACTTTTTCTAAATTTAATAAAATCTCTTCTTGCGCTTCTGCGTCACCAAAATTTGGTCTTGTTTTATACACATCAACTAATTTCTGCGCTCCTGGTAAAAATAAATATGTAATTTAGTGTTGTTGTTCTTCGTGTTTAATGTCCACTCTTACCAAGGTTGATATCGCTGACAAGTTTCACTTATATTAACTGTGCATCCTTATCAGTTGTCTTTTACGTGGGAGGAAACCTAAGTAAACCCACAAGGTTGAGAAAGCACCTCTATCGCCAAGCCACATAGCTCAATACCGGGGATTGAAACCACAACTGCCAGCCAGAGGTGACTAGTCCGCTGACGCTCAAAGCACAAGGTATGCCAACGTGTACACAGGACCTCGGTTTTACGTCCCATCCAAACGACAAGATGACATTTCTTGCCAGACCTTTGGTCCTGCAACACTAGCAAGGGAAACAACCCACTTACTTTCTCAATGGAAATTTGTCAGCAACCCTGAGCTGAGAAATCCTTGATCAACGAGTCACCGAAGCTATAATTTGACGGATATTCCATGACTAATTTCGGAACGATTCAATATATTTATTTACCTTCTCTTCCTTTTTTATCTTTTTCTATATTAGCGTGTAAATATAAGAGATAATTCTGTAACGCTGCTCGTCGTCTGTCAGGCTTCATGGGAAACTGACTATCTTCCGCCTAAATAATAAAACAAAACAAAAGAATTTAGTTTCAACTAAAATTGTTTCAGTGGCTTCTGTCATCCAACGGCAGTAATTCAGGATCTACTTCTGAGTTTGATATCAGACCTTCATGTATCAAGATATAATTGGTAGATAAATGACATGAAATGCAGTTTGACATCACAATCTTCTGCACCGACTGGGCTAAATGGAGATGACCTTACGACATTGCAGGGACATGTACACCAACGAGTACGCAGATGGTAGTCTATTTACCATACCATCCAAATAACTAGAGCTATTAAAGATGGGCAAATAATGTGCCATGAGTGAATTTTCCCCAGGCAGCGGTGCTACGGCCTATTCATGTCAAATTCCAACTGTCACAGGTTCTTTTATATGCAGTTTGAGCACGCTAATGTGTACATGGGACCTTGTTTTTTTTGTCCCATCCAAATGACTGTTCTTGTCAGTCCCTCCGGATGCATCACTGACAAGGGGAAATGATGTCCAGACTAGTGAGTCCGTATCTTACCCACCGAGCCAGTGCAACTCCCCCGTTCAACCAGTGCATTAGTCACTGAGACACAAGTTACCATGGTAAAATATTTAAACTTACGTAGCAGTCTACTAAAATTTGTTCGGCATGTCGTGAACCTTTAACACCTTTCTGATATACGACAGCTTGTAGATCGTTATTTATATCAACGGATATCACAGATTCATTTAAACGGGAACATATCTATAAAATAGTTAATACCATCTATCAAATTTCATTGAAATTAGTACACATATCTGTAAAATATTACACATATCTCTTAAACAGGAATTTAAGACTTTAGGGGCAAAAACCTTATAGCACAGATCTGGCATATGGAAAAATTGAAATGAAATGGGGTTTAACGTCAGACGAGCACATGCGATACAGTGTGCTACGAGGGAAATATTTGCCAGTACAGTGTCAAAGGTTGATACCAATGTATACATGGGACCTGAGTTTTTCATCTAATCCAAATGACCAGACAGGTGTTCATGTCAGGCCCTTTGTCCTGCACCACCGACAAGGGTGAACCACTCCGGAAAATCACAATAGAATTCTTACTAACTGAGCCACAGCGGCTACCACAAATAAATGGTGAAACTTACCTGAGTTATTTTAGGGCCTATTGCGGATATTTGATTATTATATTTAGATAAGAAATCGTGCATTTTGTGTAAACGTTCTTCTTCTAATTGTTGCATGCTGGTACTACATTTCTGTACCGTATGATCCCAGTCTTGTCGTGCCGTTTCAGCTTTACAACAACACTCAGTATAAAGTTTATCAGCTTTTTTAACGTGATCGCGAGATTGTTTACACTTCTTCTCGTTCTGTAAGACATAAAAAAAATTATTTTACTCACATTATTAAAGAAACCAGTGAAATGAAATTCGATAAATATGCAGTAGGGTTTAATGTCCTAATTTTGTGCACAAACGGACATTTGACATGCAGTTTGCTATGAGGGAGATTTCCCCCAAGTAGCTGTTCTAAAGCCAAAACTTATGAATTACAACTGCGAAAGGGTTATTTACACGGGACCTCAGTTTTTCACCCATTTCAATTGTTCCTTACAAGGCCCTTCTCATCCACAAGAGGAAACCCTGTTGGGGAATACTTGGGGGGAAAACAAAACAAAATAAAAACCAAAATGGTTGATTGCTCTTCTGTAAATTTTTAAGGCCTAAAAATTTTAGTTTTGAAATGTTAAAGAATTAAAAAAGAGATTTGACCTTGTTGCGTCATACAATACAGATCCTATAAATATATTCTGGTTCACAGCTAATACTGTGTCACTTAAAAAACAGTTTGACAAAATAAAAACACAAAAAAATACATTTGATTTTTGTGTGTGACCTTAAATCGAAACTTATACAGGTAATCTCACCTTTTTTATTTCTTTATCTTTACCAGATTTTACTTCAGCATCTTCAGCTTTTTCATAATCTTTAGCACAAGAGAAAGCCGATTTTTTAGCCTGGAAAGATATAAAATATAGATTGATCTAAAAATTCTTATATAAACAGTAGAAGTAAAATATGTTTAATATCTTACTTTTCTGCTGCAACTGGGCTAACGAAGATAGGATTTACCAAATGAGACAATGACAGTAAAACACAGAGAGAAAAGTGGTGTTTAAAGAAGCTAAATCGTTATTCTTTGGCACCTAGAAAAGGACACAAATGTGTCACAATGCATAATTATAATGTATATGAATGTCTATAAACTCATTTATATTCAATTGTTTCTGTTTTTACTCTAATTTATAATCAGTTACATTCAGTGAAATACACGAAGAGTGCATTTTTTTTTAAAGATAATTTGGTTAATATTACCTTATATTCTTCTGTCCGTCTGTCTGTTAAAGATTTTAACGATCTATCAACTGTACTCTCAATCTGCAAATTAAAGACACGTTATAAGTCCAGGAATATCTCGATCATGTTTAAAATACGAGTTTTAAATTGATGTTCATCTGAGATATTTACTAATTTCTTTCATCTTTGTTTAATATCAAATGCTACATTAAAAATTCATAAAAATTGTTTAAAATCACCCCAAATCATCTAATCAAATGAATGTGAAAGAAATTAGTACCAACTATACAAGATCAAATGTTATCCAGATGACGGTGCTACAGCCCATTTAATAACTTTTATTTTACCAATAAGGAAACGACTGTCAAATGACAAATATTTCCTCGTTCATAACAATTGTTATGAAACTTACAGGTTTTCTAAGTTTACTGTGAGCCTCCATGGCTAGTTTTAAAGGTTTTCCTATTTCTTCCCCTAAACCAGTACCCAGGTTTCTGAAATATACAAAATCCATAATTATAACTAAATCTTATACAAAACATCATAGGTCAAACTAACAACAATTTCATTTTAATTTGTATGCGCGTAGGGGTCTTTGGAGGAAACAGGAGGACCTGGAGAAAAGCAACGAAGGGGGACAGCCGACACCACTCCTGGACATGGACATTTCGGGATCAAAACCATGCCAGTTGTCTCAACGTGCAAGTTATGTGATACAAACGATGGTTTTACACGCACGCCCATGTGTACATAGAGGTTGACCTGATTTTTGTTCCTCAAAACAACAATACATATAATCACACTGTCGAACACAATCTTCCTGGTGTCTATTATTTGTCTGTTTTTGTTCAATAGTTCAAGTAAAACCGTTATTTCTAGGTGTGAATATGTACATGTCACTTACTTGTGTAATTCTGCTTCTTGTTCCATGGCAACCGCTACTGTCACCCATCCTTCTGATAATGATCTATAAAATTATCACAAAAATCAATAACTGATCACAATTATCTAGAAAACACATAAATCATCACAAAAAATAAATCATGTATAAAATAAATATATGAACCACTAAAAAGATAAATACATCTATTTCACACATGCGAGAAGCTAGTCATTATGTACAGTTTTATTTTTGTTTTAGTTACATAAAGGGAAATAACTCTTACTTACCCCACACCACCGGCTGCAGCATTGGTTAATTTTTTACTCAGTCTTGATAATGACTTGGCATAGGATGTTTCTAGTTCAGCTCTGTGAAAATAAAAAAAACAAAAAAAAAACATTGAGAGACAGAGAGATGGATCAATTTAGTTCGTGTAGGGGTCTTTATTAACTGTGGGGAAAATGAAAAGGGGTTTAACGTTCTAATGTTATGGGCCCTGATTCACGAAATCTTAACTAAAGATAAAATCCAAAGTTTAGTAGATACTAAAATCAATCTAATATTATCCAATCATATAACTAAAATTTGGATTTTATCTTAGTTAAAATTTCGTGAATAAGGCTCCTGCTCAGACTGGCCGAATGAAGATGGGCATATGCCATACAGTGTGCAATGAGTGAAATTTTGCCCAGGCAGCTGCACTATCACCCACTCTTATATTGAATTCCAACTGCCAAGGGATCTATTATGTACATGTCATTGCACTCGTTTTTTTGTCCCATCCCAACGACAAGACAGCTGTCCTTGTTAGGCCTTTCTTCCTGCACCACTGACAAGGGAAACCACTTGCCAGAAAATTCTGATGAACTTTCTCGGCCAATGCTGGGGGGTTGGATGGCCAAATGGTAAGCATGTGTGCGCTGTATCATAAAGCCTGTCATTGAGTCAACTGTTGTGGTTACGAATCCCCAGTTGTACATGACAAGAAGTAGGGTCGCCTGTTCAACCTTGTGGGTTTTCTCTGGGTCCTCCGGTTTCCTCCTACTGTTAAAGACCACTACGAGCAAGCGACTTATCGAAATAAAATTAAACAGTGTTTAAGTCCAGAAATAACCTAGTCTGTACTGAGTGGACACTAAACCCCATCTCTCTCTCTTTCGGGATAGAACATGTGAGATCTAGGTTAGTGAGTCAGCGTCTTACCGGCTTAGCCACAATTGTCTGAAGCGCTTGCATTCGACCCCTCGACCATTCAACACCCCCCTCCTTCTCCTCCAATAGAGAGAGACGGGGAAATAATACCTATTAGCTATTAGACTGGTATGATCCACACAATTTAGATTACTCAGCTGTATGATTTCCCAATATAAAAGGAAACATAACTAAACTACATATACACATGCATATCATACATACATTAAAAATTTTCTAATGTGATGAATTTTACTAATCTGACCTGTAGTAAGTAGTTTACTTATAACTCAATAATCAATAAGTCCCGATATCATGTTAAACTGAGTTAGAAATCAAGTCTCCATTATTGACAGTCCAATACCAGTTAACTTAATTAACTGAGTTAATTCGCGTATAACAGGTTTAAGGGGGAGATAATACCAGTGTCAACACAACACTTGCGTGTGGTATGTCATCAATGTTTGTGTTCAGATCTCCTCTGGTTGACCAGGGGAACTTCTATGTACATTGATATATAGGAGTTCAAACATCTATAGTGTTTACAGCATCACCATGATGAATATTTTACATGAATACACAAACGGCCACACACTTGTCACAACCAGACAATATAAATATTCAATGACCATTATTACTATATAGATATAACTCAATGATCATTGAATACTACATGCAAATCTCAAAATAATCAACTGTAGACAGATTATCAACAAAATCATCAACAATATTGTCAAAATTAATCATAGCCATAGGTTCCTCCATATCTTTTTTTTTACAAAAACAGTGGTTGCCTGCGGCCTAGTAGTGACACCATTATGTACAGGTGTGATGTCATTCTGGTGGAAGTAAGATCATTCTAGAAAAAAATTAGTCCCTGTCGAAGCCAATGAGAACAGCCTTGTCTTCAATGGCTATAAAATTCCATTCTATATTTTACCTTTCTTGAATTATGGTGGCCACTTCCTTTGAGAATTCGCTCCCTTGTTTAATATATTTCCGTAATTCTTCGAAACCATCTTGGCCCTGAAAAACATCAACAATCAAAAATAAATGTCTGTTTGTCATAAAATTAAACATAACCACAGACTGAGCATGTCGAATATCGTTTTGGTGGAAGCGGACGTTTAATAAACTATTTCACACACACAAAATCTAATAGCAAAGTAGGGGAACTCCCTAAAGAGGAGGGGAATTTGACACTGTGGGAAAATTAAGATATTAAGCTGATGAAAAAAGCTGATGTTCAAAGGCGACAAAATATAATACTGATGTTAAAATAATGAATACATCTATATTTCAGCTGACTATGTTTTGTCGCGGATTGGTATAGTTTTAATTAAATGTCTTGATCTAGGAAGAGAGAATGAGATAGACAGACAGGTTAACTAGGTCTTTTTGGGACTAACATATAGTGTATCGCATATCTTCATTATAATAATTCGCTCGAGTGCAAGGATTCTATATTGGAAATCAAGGAATCCAGAAATACTCCACAAGGTTTGCCCGAGACCTCCGATTTCTTCCCACTGTCCAATATGCAAAGAAAATTGAAACAGGGTCGCGTGTCAAACTTCATTCATTTTCTACGGGTCCTCCACTTTTCTCCCACAGCTAACGACCTCTATGCACGAGCGAATTATTGATATAATAATGAACCATGTTAGTCCTGAAAAGAGTAGTTTGCGTCGAGTGGACGTTAAATCACCCATTTCTCTCCCTCTCTCTACACTATAAACCTCAGAATGCCTCGTTCGGCATTTCTGTCCAAACGAGGTAAAAAAAAATGCCTCGTTGTCTGCAGTTCCAAAACGAGGTTTTTTAAATTGCCCTTTTTTTGGAACGAGGCTTGGTAAAATGCCTCGTTTACTAAACATGTTTTTTTCAAGATAGTTATTAGCGGTAAAAATTAAAATTTATGTTATTTAATACAAAAATAAAACCAGTTCAAACTATATTATTATCAGAGAAATTGACAAGACAAGAATACACGCCATCGGTGGAGGTGTAAAACTATTGCAGACACATAGCTACCTTGATTGATTTATTGCCCCAATCAGGTATAGGTGTTAAGAAACAACCGTGGTGTTGTGACATTTTATTGGGGGCAATCAATTAATCAAGGTATAGCTGTGTGTCTGCAATTGTTTTACACCTCCACCGATGGCGTGTATTCTTGTCTTGTCAATTTCTCTGATAATAATATAGTTTGAACTGGACTTATTTTCGTATTAAATAACATAAATTTTAATTTTTACAAATTGGCCGATATACCGCTAATAACCATCTTGAAAAAACAACGTTTAGTAAACGAGGCATTTTACCAAGCCTCGTTCTGAACAAAATACCTCGTTCCAAATAAAAGGGCAATTTAAAAAACCTCGTTTTGGAACTGCAGACGAGGCATTTTCTTTACCTCGTTTGGACAGAAATGCCGAACGTGACATTCTGAGGTTTATAGTGCTAGCTCTAATGTGGAACTGAAAGGGTTAAGAAGGTTCATGTATGTTAGAGTCAAGATGACATAAAGGTTATCTTTATAACAATGTTTGATGTTTTTATTGTTAGTAAGTCAACCATGTGACAACCATGTGTTTTTACCCCCCTACTTTTTACATAGATCTATATCTACCAGGTTAAACAAATACTATTACCACTACATTGTACTGTAATATTTACATAGAATGTAGACAGTTTGCCTACATCAATTTAAATATCATCTTGTTTACTTATTTTATTTTTACTTGGTGATTATCTTGGTATTAATAGTATTACAAAAAAACATTCAAAATACTCAAATAGTTTTAGTTTTACTTGGTAATTATCTTGGTATTAAAAGGAGTACAAAACAAAAGTTCAAAATACTCATTTATCATACTCATCTATAAACAATTAGTTTTATTTTTACTAGGCAATTATCTTGGAATTAATGGTATTACAAAAAAAATGCTCAAATATACTCATTCATAAACAAATTGTTCTTTTTGTACTTATTAATTATCGAGGATTCAACAGGTCTATGAAAAAAGTTCAAGATACTATTAATTTTGCCATCTTGAAATCATATGAATTGAGGTTTGGCAGATTAATTTCATGCACCAACTGGGCGAACGTAGATGCCATCTGTTACATTTTGAGTTACGGTCAGGGGATCTTTAACATGTTGTGAGGGACATTATACAAATTACTTGTATTTCGATTTTTAACATGCCCTTAGATTTTTTGTATAGGCCAGGGGGATATTGTCATGTTGTCGCAGACTAAGCACAACCTGTACATGTATACGGTATCAGGATTTATCTTTGAAAATAAATACATTTAGGCATATCACCAGTAAATGTACAATGTACTTGTAGGTATAAGCTGACAAATTCGAATTACAATATTAACAAAAAAGAGAGAGAGAGAGAGTGTTTAACATCTACTCAACACTACTAGGTTATTTCGTGAATAACATATGGTTTCATTTTATTTCAATAATTCGCTTGTGCGTAATGGTCTTCAGCAATGGGAAGAAACTAGAGAAAACCCACGAGATTGTACAGGCGACCCTACTCCTTGTCATGTACAACCGGGGATTCCAAACCACGCCAGTTGAATCAATGACAGACTTCATGATACAGCGCGCATCTCCGTGTTAACCATTAAGCCATCCCTCCACCCCGAACATAAAAGACTAATAATAAAAAAAGCAAAAACAAAAACCTTTCAAACAATGATCCTCTTAATTCAAAACCATAAAATACTCTCTTTTTTCTCAAATTATTAATTGTACAAGGTATGTGGAGTCAGGATGACCATTTTGAAAACTCTTTCTCTAAAATGTTTCCATTTCCTACAAACTGTCACATGAAAGCCTAATCTTCAACAATCCTCTTAAATTTTAGTTTTATCCTAAAAAAAACTCAACATATTTGCACAAACTTGTGATAACATGAATGACAGACTGCAAGTTGAGAGAATTTATCTGCTGTGGCTGACGAAAGAGGAAGTCAGCCAGGCGAGTGTACTCTCTTTGAAAACCTTATGATCTAAAGTGCATGTTGGACCATTTGGCCCCCCCACCCCCATCCCCTCCCACCCTTATTATCATAGAGTTGTATTAATTATCAGGGTAACCAGGTCTGGAAATACGGCACCAGTCACTGACAATGTCGATCAAGCACAGATTAAGGCTTTGTCAGGCACAAAACCTCTATCTAGTGCCTGTCATTTTGTCCAGCACTGATTTGTCTTTTTTAATGACATCATTAATACATGTCAAACTGATCCCGCAGTGAATATTCGCTTGGCCGCTACAATCACTGATAAGCATGACATCGACGAGGCTTAATAAGTACGGCATATTAACTTTTTTACTCCTACAAATTAAATTCTCAAACATTTTTTTGAGGTAAAAGAAAAGTAAATAAAGACGTTTGAAGTATTTGAAGTTAAAAAATATTTCCTATTTAGTGTAAATGGGTATTAAAATGAGTAAAATGCATCATTTTGCCCGAAGCAGTTAGGTGTTAAGTAAACATTGCACGAGCCGTTGAGCCAATGACTGGCGTTGTGTGCAGTCAACGCACGTGTTGTTTACACTCATCTGTTACAGAGTTAATTCGTAAGTAATTCTCTGTGAAACAGATTGAATACATGTATGTCCGGCACAAAGTTGAAGATGTTAGGTACTATTTCATTAGTGCCTGACATTTTGTCAGGTACATCTAAAACTGTTATTACCAGGCCTGAAGTTAACTATATATAAGATCCTCATGATTATAGAAAAACACTTTCACATTGAGAGTTTAAAACTTGTTTCAATTATATTCAAATAAAGAAAATATTCTAATGATAGAATTAATAATACCTCTATCATCATGTATAAAATCCAATTAAACCAAATTCAAACTGGTCTATCGGTATACGTTGTTTTAATTTCCTGACGATATATATATTCGATTGGTATGTGGTATTTATAAGTAATGTCCTGAACATTATATTATACAATAAGGTTTTCATACGTTAAATACGTCAAACATAATACATAAAACCCTTTCATTACAACCGATTATTAACATAATAAATAGTTCTTGCATGGATTTTACTGGGTTAAATATATACTATAAATATACATTAGGCTTCTATCTACTAAATAAGGTGTTATTATAAACTGTCTATATCTATAACATATACCTGTAAGCTCATATCTATTACGTGTTATGGTAATCATGCATGATTTCCATATAAGGAAAATAGCAAATTTCTCACAGCTTAAATTACTTAAAGATACATTATGGGAGTTCTCACCACAATAGTTAAAAATTAGCTAATGTAAAGGCAATTTGCTGAAAATTTCAGTCAAATTGATCCACTGACTGTGAACTTAGAACTAAGCGAAAAAAAGTTCCACTTAGCCTCGGTCATCATTACTAAAGTCGGGCTCGTTTAACCATTTTAACTTTGTCGTCTGAACACAAATGTGGTGAAAATAAACCAGTTTAAAAGCCAAAGCTCAGGACCTATCTTTGAGAAAACTTTTTATTATAAACTGGTGCATTGTGGTGGTCAAAACAAGTTGGCTTAAAAATCCCAGCTTCAGCTGTCTTTTGACATGTGTAGTACACATGGTGAGTAAAACTGATTTAACGCCCCCCCCCCCCCCGGGTTTTAACGATCCCCAGGTTTTTTAAATGAGGCCCTGTGTATACATTGGCATGCACGTATTGGCAATTGGAATTTGATATACATGTATGAGTAGGCCATAGTACTGCTGCGCGGGCAAAATTCCATCATGGTCACACTGAATGGTGTATGCTTGTCTTCATTAGCCCAGTACATGTATATTATATAATGGAACAGAACAGTAGGACTTTAATCCCCATTTTATCAATTGCCATTATCCCGTGTTATTATCCAACTGTCTAAGTCCTTCAGTAAAATCAAATATTGAATCAATCTAAATCCAAATAACACTTACAATCACAATAATATGTGCTAGACATTTTATCTGAGCAACATGTGTGTACATAGTTAAATTAACCCATTTTATCTTATAATTTAGCTTGCATTTGAAAAGTGTGCAATTTCAGAAATTAAAGATTCGTTATGTAAGATTTAGAAATTCAACAAATCTCACGATAAAAGTTTAAAGACTATGTCTGTTTTCCCAACCCCTAATAAGATAAAATGAAATAGGGTTTAACGTCCTACTGTTCTGCTCCAACTTGGCTAATGAAGACGAGCATAATCAGGTACAAATCTGAATAAAATATTGTTTTAAAAAAATGAGATTCAGACATTTCATTTTTACGGATTTTAGTTTAAAGGTGGGTGTAGTGTGAACACGTTTTTTCTATTTCATTTTCTTTAAATGGAGGGTGCCGTGTGCACGCTTTCTTCTAAAAGAAATTTTAGATCTGTCATTGAACAGCGAGGTAAAATATTTAAACGACATGTATTTCTTTATTGTTGAGAGGAATGTACATCGGCAACATTTAGTTAACGTGAGCCATGTTTGTATTTGCGCATTTCTAACACCCTGTAAAAACCACTTGCCTATTGTCAGTCAATCGTTTGGTCTGCCTAATCTCCATGCAAGTATAAAACACATAAAATAAACTAAATTTATTAAATAAAAGCACGAGGATCAACAAAAGATCAGTCGGATGAATTTCACAAAACCAGAGCTAAAAATTGAAAGTTGGAAATGATGTATTTATTTAGCCAACAAATATTTTAACTCTCGTTTCTCAATGTAAAGATTAAGATTTGTGTAACAAATGTAGTTGGGACGATTGTTGTTTTAAATCTCTAGATTACATCTCTGTATAATGTTTTGTTTTTTGTCATAAAACTTGAATGAACTCGGGATTGTGTTTGGGTTTCGTCCTGTGGATTAACCAGGTTCACCAGGAAGGGTCATGACATTGTGTCTCAGGAAGAGACAAATAGTGAGAGAGAGAGAGAGAAGAGATAGGGAGAGAGAGAGTTAAATGTCCACTCGACTTAAATGTCCACTCGACACAAATTCAGTCATTTCTTGACTAACATATGGTTCAATTTTTTTTCATTAATTTGCTTAGGTGAAGGGGTCTTTATTTTATTATTAGCAGTGCGAGGAAACCGGAGGACCTGAAGAAAATTCAAAAATTTGGACAGGCAACCCTACTCCTTGTCACTTACAACCCAGGAATCGAAACCACGCCCATTGACTTATGATGCGCTGGGGGGGGGGGGGGAAGCATATAAACCAACATTTTTATGGGTCAAGGTTATTACCCAACCCCTCCCTTAAACAGGCATTATGGAAGATTAGTTAAACCATAGCAACACTTACTGGTAAAGATAGTTGTAAAGATCTTCCAGTTCTAAAACTGGTGAAATCCATTCCCATGGTTACTGCATAATTCCACAAAATAAAAATCTCTCTTTTCTTATTACAGAAACACTGGAAGAGTTATGGCCACGCCTAAGATATTTAAAAAACGATAACAAAGTCTTGTTTGTTCGGCTGGTTTCTCAATTTCTGTTGGCTGCAGGTCTGGGATGTGAATGACGTATAAAAAGCTTACTCCAAAACACTTTATATACAATATTCACACATTTAACATGAATAACTCAGAGTTTCCACGCTTCAAGAATAGAACACATATAGAGCTACCGTATTCCACAGTTGTTTATTTTATCAACATTCTGCAGTCTCAGCAAATTGTCTAATAGTGGCAGGTTCTTCTGTAAATAGCACAAATATTCTTATAGAATTTCAGGTTAATAAATATAACAAACAGTCAACCACTCTCTACAGCCTAGATAAATCAGCACTCAAACTATTATTACTAATACCAATACAAATATTCCATTAGTAACGGTAATTCAGCACATTTCCAACCCTTTAGTCATTTTACTGGTAATAGACAATCTAAACCATACACACTATATGATATGAAGAAGATCTATCATCATTTCCTAGTAACTTCAATAGAACATCTCCAACCATTACATAAATCCTGATCAGCACATTTATCACCAGTTAGTAACAACAAATCCGAACTATACACAAATTGCTGTAATTGAGAGCATTTTGAACCACTTTGTAGTAATTATAATAGAACATCTCCCATCAAACACAAATAACAACAAAAAGCATGTACTGAACGCTAGGCCTACATCACCAACAACAACATCGTAAAATAACTAATAGAATAACACTTGAACAAATCTCCCACGATAGTATTATATAGGTCAGAGGATAGTAATATTATATTTAACTCATCATATAAATATTTTACACTGACTAATAGTAGATGTATATAAACTACTACAGCAATACTCTGATCACTGACTAATAGTAGATGTATTCCAGTACTTCGATCACTGACTAATAACTGATGCGTATAAACTCTTATTACTGCCTTCACTGCACCATTAATCATTCTATATACCAGTGTTGAATTTATGGAGGGGAACTCCCCAGTTATAAACTTTTTTGTCTCTTCCTATGAAACATGTAAACTTGAACCTTTGTTGGTAGGTAGGGATGATGTAGCTCTTGATATTGAGGGTTATATTCGTGTCCATGGGCCACAGATCTCCATTGATCCCACCACCAACCAAGGACCTCCAAACCCCCATTTTCCTCAATATCTTGAAGTACCCCCCTAATCGAATATCCTGAGTCTGCCACTCAATATTTCATATATGTCTAATCGACTCAACCTGATGATTTATGAAGCCCTATATGTTTAATCTATGCAACTGTATATTGAATAAAACCACCAATATCTTATTCAATGTACCATTAGTCATTCAAAACTGTGTTTAACCATCCTTGCAAACTGTACGATTCATCACTTAATACTACATTTATCTATCATTGCAAACTGTACCATAGTCATTTAATACTAGGTTTATCCATCATTGCAAAATTTAAAACTAATTTATCCTTACAAATTGTAACCCTGCGTTAGCTGATGATACATCAATCTCCCACTAGCTGTCATCAAAAACAACCCACTGGCAGTGTGAACTTTTAAAAAATCAATTAATTATGTGTTTGTAACTAAACTTTGATTTATCTCAATTTCAACCTTGAAAATTCAAAACTCTGCACTCGCTACAAAATCGCTAAAAGCCATTTTTCAATTGATTGGATTCTAACTATAGTTTCGGCAGATTTATCAATATTTTATGCTGTGATCAACACCTTTTTATATTTTTACCAAATAATCAATTTCATTTCTGCATTTATTCAAATTTTTTTTCTTCTCTCAAAGTTAAGAAACAATAAAACATTACAGCGCTTCGGGCAAGTTATTGAAATCAATTTGATCAAAAGGCTTGTATTTTGTACGCAATAACAGAAATCACAGGATTTTTTGCGTTAATAACCGTGATATGCGTTTATTGATCTGACACAATTAATAATACAATAGTCACACTACAGATTGATTATTGTTGACGGAAACGTGTATTTTATCGAGGCGTTATCTTTAATTACATACAATGTATCCAACTACCATCGTATAGTTGACAGAAACTATGTAATTTAATGAAGAGTAACATACAATTTAGCCAATCAATTTTTGGTATAATTCTATCAAAACTGATATCGTTACTACTTTACAAAGTCATCAATATGTAACCAAGTGTAGATAACTCCATTCTGTAAAATCTTTACGCGCAGTCATGACTTTAGAACTCCTAATTAATTAATTAACTTATAATAATTAATCAAGTATCAGGTCTCCAAACCTTCCAATAGACTGTTCTAAAGTTTCAACAGAACTTTAAATCAACCAAAGCAAGTCATATGTTAGACTTTCACATCTTTCAAAACAATGCCAGTATTTTCCTACACCTCCAAATTGTGCAAAACAATTATGAAAGTGATTTCCTGAAACTAAAGAATAAACCAATGCACAGTTTTCAAGTTTTCCCAGAACTCCAAATCAAATATTCAGGTATCGGATCTCAAATCTCATGCAACACACGGTTATTAAGTTTCCACAAAACAAAATCTATTGAAGCTTCCTAATAATCCACAATAAAACCGTTGAGTTACTAAAAATTTAATCAATATTGCTCCAAATTATCACATATCAAAGGCATCCACATCATAGCAAACAAAAATTCACATTTAAAGGTAAAAGATACATTATCCAAATCCCCAGAAATCCAAATCACTGTTATTACGTTTACCAAGAAATCCAAATCAACAAAAACATTACAGCTATTGTTATAAAGTTCCTACAGAACTCTGAATCAAACAAAATGTTCTCTATAATCCAAAACACTACTATCTGCACTACACTGAAACCTTTCTCTAGAACTTATCAAAACTTTTTATAGGTATTAATCCTCCAAATTACACATAGGCATCCACTTCAAACAAAACAAACACAATCTCACACTGCATCAAGTTTTTTTTTCTAAATATTAAAACTCACAATTATCATAAAAGATCCAAATCCATTCCAATCTCAACCCAAGACGGAAGTTTGATTTTAGTACAAAACTTGAATAAACGAGGTTGAGAGACCGACTGTGTGTCTACACTACAATCCACACTCCGCAAGCAGACGAGCTAAAATTAAACAGCTGATATGTTCACTGTCAGTTGTTAAAACATTTCTCGGTCAAACTTCTCTCTAAAAATATCCTCAACCCTCTCTCACTCATGTCTTATCCTCTCTTTATCTTATCTTCCTCCTGATGATAATATCACACCACCAGTGTACAATCGTCAATTAGATGCACGCCATTTATACACACAATTAAAACCCAAACATTTATAGCAAGACTATTTTTATCATAACATTTGGCCCAATAAATTATTTTCAATCAATCATTTCTGATTTAAGTGATTGTTGTTTAATACATTGATTGCTTTTGGTTTATTTTTGTGCATAGGTCTTGGACCAATATAATTATATCAAACATACATTATGCAAGAGCTAAATCTGTTTATTGCAGGTCTTTCGTTAGGTCTTAAATGTTATATAAATAATTATTTAGACATTAATCAACTTATCCAGACCATAATAAACACTCGATGACATCGGATGTTGATGATTTACTTGAAAAATGGATAATCGTGACTTGGTTTATTATCGTAACTACTTTAGCAATGACAATCAAGACTACGCACTGTTCTGTTAGCCAAGATAATGACTCCACAGTGAAGTAATTTGATGGAAATTTTCAACATATTCCCTTTTCATTATCTGCTTTGTAACTATTTCAGCAAGAAGTCAACTCTTAATCTTAATCTCACATAATGCTCTTTAATCTTTTTCATACAAGCCAACCGACAACTCATTTTTCATTTCTTTTTTTTATATTCTGATGTACTTAATAACATTATAAAAACGTTTTTCACGTTAGGGTCAAATATGTATTAAGCTCTCTGCTTGACCATTATTTTGGCATGTTAGGGTTTTAAAATAGTGCACATTTTTTACTTTTAAGATATACCTGAATAATCTGACTTCGTATCTTGATTATACAACTGGATTTTGTTGTAAAACCATTGAAAACACTCCTAGCGTCTCCTACATATAACAGACTGTTGACTCAACAAACAAAATACAAAACAAAACAAAATGGACAGTTCCATCCAACATCCTTAAATTAAAACATCTCTTTTAACCAGGATGACACATACAATATTTGGAATTTCACAAGGACCATAGTGTCAGTGGTGTGTCCGAATTAGACATTCAACTGTTCGGATACGACCATATAACTGAAGTCCTGTGTACACAATTGCATGCAAGTAAAAAAAGAACAATAGACATATGGAATTCGAAATAAGAGTAAACCGTAGCACCAATGTCTTGGCTAACATTTGACTCATCACTGCATAGCATTTGCCCATCCGCAGTAACTTGGTTGATACAGAAATGTAAAACAATAAACACCTTTTTCATTTCATTTCTTATCATGAATTTCACCAATAAATGATCGATAATTGATACATCATGTTTTAGAACCAGTTTCATACAAAGTTAGATTATCGCGAAATAAAGATTTTCCTGATGGCAACAGGCCCTTATTTCCCAAATATCAAGGTCAAGGATGATAAAAGACCTTGCCTAACAATCCTAACCCACAGGAAGTATTAGTAAACATTTGTCAGTTTCCAACACCAGTTCATTGTGAAATATTAACTTGGGAAGTATATTTAGTTTCAAAATCAACCTTCTTCAGTAAAAAAAACCAGAGTAACATTATCCGCCTAATGGGAATACCAAATGTGAAACTGTATTCACTCATCCAAGCACCACTTTATATAGCTCAACAAAATTCCTCTATTTACATTGATTCATTATAAAAATATTTCTTATATCATCAACAACCATGCACTGTTATAACCAGTACTACACTCAATTCTATTATCTCAAACATTTCATCAGCCATGTTTTACTGTTAAAAATGGCACCAAACAAAAATTTCAATACTTAAAAAATCTCACTAATCCAACTACTTCATACTGTTAAATCCACTGTAACACCGAAATGTCAAAACTTAAAAAATCTCAACAATCCAACCATTTTTTTACTGTTATAACAAGCACAACTCCGAAATGTCAGTACTTAAAAAAATTTCAACAATCCAACCATTTTTTACCGTTATAACAAGCACAACACTGAATTTCAATATTTAAAATTAGTTGTTTTTTTTAACAATCTCACCACTAGTTATTCTTGTTCAAACGTAAACCATTGAGAATCCAATTACTACTTTGTTTAAACATAAACTATTGAGAATCTGCCAGTCGTTTGTATATATCCACCTTGTAATATGCTCTCCTCATCGACAAAGAATACCTTTACAAAAAGAACAACACTGAATGCTATTACTTACAAACCATCGCCAATCCAACTATACTCTTTACCGTTATCACCAGTACATCCCTAAATATAGCATTAAAATATTTCACCAATCCAAGTACTTCTTATTGTTAAAACTAAACTATTGACAATCTTCTATCCCTGTTACATCCTCCCATCCTTGTTCTTCATCAACCAGCACAAAAACATATTTATTTTAGTAAAAAAAACATTACTAATCCTACTACTTATTACGGTTAACTAGCACAACACCTAGTTTCACTATTTGAAAAATCTCACCAATACAAACACTTTAAATTGTTAAAACTATTGAGAATGTGATGTTGGTTTGTATACATCCTTTCCCTTCTCCTGTATATATCATCATCTGTAAGTGTTTAAACTGTTAAACACACCTATAACAATTCACACTGTATATAATACAATGTTTATATATATCTATGTAGGTAGTAGATGAGGTACAAACCATCCTACCAATGTCTTACGTCACATCATATTATATATACATGTAGACGTAGCCTTAAAGAGCCTCTTCAAGTTCTGTGTTTTATTATATACATCCATGTAGCCTTTTAAAGAGCCTCTTCCATGTTCTTAGAGCTATAATTTTGAATATATATTCCGAAATGTTGATGCAGCCTTAACGAGCCTTTTGCTGTTGTTATAGAAGTCTAAGAGAGATAGACAGTGTACTGTCCACTCGACACAAACTAGGTCATTTTCAGGACTGACATATGATTAAAATTTATTTCAATAATTCCCTTGTGTGTAGGGATCTTTACCTATGGGGGGAAACCAGAGGTCTTGGAGAAAACATATGCAGTTGGACAGGTGTCTCAACTTCTTGTCACATAGGATAGTGGGAAATGAAACAGGGTTTACCATCCTACTGTTGTTCTGCTCCGAACTGCCCAGGGAGCAGGACTACGGCCTACTCTTATATAAAATTCCAACTTTTACGTGCATGCCAAAGTGAACACGGGACCTCGGTTTTCCATCCCAACAACTATACTGTGTCCCTCTGTCCTGCACCACTGACAAAAACTTTTGGGGCCAATGCAGGGATTGAACAAAGAACCTCCAGATAAACAAGCCAACATCTTACTCATTTAGCCACCATGAGGTATCAAGAATATGAACTGTCAATCGGCAATCTGCAGAGACAATTTTGTTTATTTTTCAAAACTTCAAACTTTGCAAAGAATCAAAAGAAATTTGACTCAAATTTTCATATTAATAATTTTTAATTATCTTTTTTTGAATTATTATTATAGGTAGGTAGAATGACAGGCATTTATCTGAATCCTACATAAGATATCTTTAACACATACCCTACATTCAGACCAACTTGGATTATTCATAGCTATCTGACATTTATGAAAAACACTTTAGCTAGAATATTTCTCTCTGTCAGTTGGCCTCTCATACACATGAAGACCACATGTTTCTAAGTGAATATTGTAATATCATTAATATAATGGGTTAGAGTGATAAACTAATGGCCGACATGTAATATCGTTTTACTGAAGGTTACAAAACTGATTAATTAAAGGTTCAAAAGGCGAGATAAGGGCAGTAGGTCAGATTTATTAGTTACAATTAATGTGCATCCTGGACAGATAAATCCCCTTACTGATATGCAGTGATCACAAAGAAGAACAGAGACAGAAAGAGAGTTGGGGTTTTGATGTCCACTCAACACAAACTAGGTCATTTCTGGACTAAAATGTGGTTCAATTTTAATTCAATAATTCGCTTGCATGTAGGGGTCTTTAGCAGTGGGAGGGAAACCACAAGTTTGGACGTTTACCGTTAAACAATAATAGGAGAAGAATAAACTTCCAGTTCATTTCACATTTATCTGGGAAATAACCGTTCTGGATGGGATGATTACAGTTTCATGCCTTATTGATACCTCATACAATGATAGTAGACTGGTTTAAAACTATCACGCTTTGATATTCCAGAAGGTCCATCATCATTTTCCTGACATAAAAACTTTTCTTGAAGACTGTAATTTAGGCAAACAAAACACCTTGGTTAGATACGATGTGAGTTTGATATTCATGAACAGAAATGAATTATCCATCAAGCGCTTAGCAACTATAAAGATGGCTGTGCTGTGATTTATCAGGCACTTAGCAACAATAAAGATGGTTGTGTGTAATTAACGTAAAGTAGGATGTAATGAGAACTTAAGATAGCCATAACTTACGTTGGGATTGGTCAATTTCCATCACTTACAATACGTCTAATTTCATTGGCCCAGTCGGTGCTGTTCAGTAGGATGTTGAACCTGATTTTATTTACTTTCTTATAATACGTTTTTAGGTGCTTGTAAGACTACGTTCTAAAGTGTATGATGGTTTGAAAGTCTTTACCATCTGTCCATGTCAACACCCAGTAAGACACTATCCCAATATATCCATTCGGTTAAGTCACTGTCCCAAGGTTACCATCTGGCAAGTCACTGTCCCAAGGTTAACATCTGGCAAGTCACTGTCCCCATGTTACCATCTGGCCAAGTCACTATCCAAAAGTTACCATCTGGCAATTTACTGTAACAAGGTTACCATCTGGCAAGTCACTGTCCCAGAATTACCACCCGGCATGTCACTGTCCCAAGAGTAGCATCTCGTTAAGTCACTGTCCCTGAGTTACGAACTGGTAATTAATGTCCCAAGGTGGCCACCTGGCAAGTCATCTGTCCCAAAGTTACTGATTATTACTGTCAATTAGAAATGAATCTTTTATTGCCTGTTATTGTAATTACCTGACATTATACATTATGTCATTGATTAGTTTCTGTATTTAATGTAAGTTTCAAATTTCAATGACCATGCATTATTGGCAAATTGGTCAAATTTATTGAGGATTATTTAAACAGTGTTGGGTTTGCATCTGTTTATTTTCACCACAGTGGAGCTGAGTAATTAATTAGTGCGTTAATTATTCAACGTTTCTAGTGAAAATAAACAGTTTGTAAACCGCATGATACCCGAGTTGTAGTGATTGTAACGTGTTATTATACAAATATACTAGCAACAAGCGACAGGTAAACAACACAATATACATATGTAAAACAAAACAACCTACATGACGACAGTGTCATGTCATAAAAGAAGCCAGGAAGGGTTCGTCTGGGTTATAAATGTCAATAAGAAAAGACAACTTCCAGGACATTTTATATCGACGGATATGACGGGATTTCCTGCGTATTTACCCAGTATCTGTCACCTTATGAATCAACTTTTACCTGAGTGGTGGGAGGGGTATCAAACCATCAATGTACCTTTACCCGATTTAAATTTAACAAACAGAGAAACATTATCTAACACATTTTAAACAAGGCTTCAAGCCCTGGTTCAACAGAGACAACCACTACTCGTCACCAACCACAGAGCAGACTTTGTTGGGACCTACGATTGCCATACATGTACACCAGGCAATATCCCATTCCCCTAAAATCTACTTTAGATGTCTGTATCAGTGAATAAGGCCTATATGTTTTTCTTGTGTTAGAACCAAACCTGTAGACAGGTGAAGAAAGAAGATTATAATATAATTATTCTAGAGTTTAAAACAGAATGTAAACTACAACATCCTGATCAGATGTTTTTATTGTAAATATTTATCTTAAGATTATAAACATTCCTACTACCTATAGTTACTGCTAGCTTTATATATATATATATATATATATATATATATATATATACTTAAAACTACCCCTCTATTGGGGCTGCCTTTTCAAACGTGGTTACTGGGACCAACAAGAAGTACTTATACTACACACGACCTTTTTACATATTTTCTGTTGGTTTCCTTCAGAAAGGTATGTATGCCTTAAAATCCAATATATCCATCATACTTTAGTGGGCATGTGGTTTAATTTTCAGACCCTGTTGTTGGCTCCGGCCCAGGTATTTACTTGGGGGTCGGACCCAATAACTCCTGTATACTCATTGGTATTATAATAGGGATAATATTGGAACGTGTGCTATTTTTTAACATTTGTTGGCAAGTGTTCATGCCTGGAATCCTATAATCGGTAATTTTAAACATTAAACGGAACGCGTCCTTGTCAGCTGTTGATGGCATTATCGCTGTCAACAAGTTTTGGGTATCTTTTTTAACAAATTTTGGTATCTTTTTAAACAATAAGCCGCTTCAAGAGGGTGGGTATTTTCTTCAAAACTTCCCCTACAAGACAAAAATCGAGCCAAATCTGATTGTAGTAATTATTGTTGTTTTTAATGTAATAAAACTTACATCCCACTTCTACCTCGTTACCAGTGGCAACTTTTGATAAAACTGTCCTGTTTATTGCTCAGGGTTTAAAGTGTCTGTGTATCAGAGATGGACAGTACACTTTCCAGGAAGAGTATTGTTCATTTTCGACAAAAAAGCACTTTTATACAAGTGTTGAAATAAAGCAGGACAGGCCGATATCAAACGCCCAGAAGGTCAAAATATTTTTTTTATTACAAATAAATTTCAGCTGAGGAACCATCCGCCGATACACACTTCACCAGGATTGACCTACGTGTCCTTTAGATTACTTTTAATATCTGCACGATTTTAAGATCACCTTTCTCTGGTGCAGGTCGTTTTGGCGGAGGCGGCTGTAACGCTTCCGATATCCCCTTTGCTTACATGTAGAAGTACATCTGTAGATTCTTACTGCGTCTTATCGGTGAATATTAAAGACCGTTTCGGTCGGGGGCACCCTCGCCTCAGCTGGGCTCCACGACCAAAACTGTCCTGATATTCACCTATACGCCGAGGAAAGTGTGCTAATAACTATTACAAACTGACAAGTAGTACAATCAATTGAATTGCCCCTCCACCTTCACCCCCAGATATACATTTAATTGAAACATACAACACATCCTTTGATAAACGGATCTTGATTTTGAGTTTATTGGATGGTAATTAAAAGGAAGTTTAAACAAAAATTTATTTTTAAGCTTAAATTCAAAGACTTCTTTATCCCAGGGCGGGGTGAACACGACGATGTAACGATATGGAATCCATACATGCACTGTAATTTGGAACGCTGCATGGGTTACTTGATGTAGCATTTTGGCCTGCAACAAATTTGTCAGCGACATATTTGCAGAATTATGATATAACCAAATGTAGCAGCTGTTCATAAGTTTTAGGTGTGTGGTCGCACATGACCCATTAATCACTTATACAAGATTGTGACTATTGGGTCCACACTTATCCCCCCTTTGACCACAATCAGTGGAAAAGCAGTCACAGACCACTTTATACGCATGGTGTCCAAATTAAATAAAAAATGTGCACAAAAAAATCGGCTTTTCTCTCAGCGCCTCAATTTTTGTCCAATCGGTCTGAAATTTTAATACAAACTATCCGTGGTGGATGCGCAGGTGCTGTAAAAATTTCAAGAAAATCGTCCTACGGGAAGGCCGTTAATGACACATACCACTTTGAGGAAATCAAAAATGTGCACAAAATTGTCGGCTTTTCTTAATTCTCGTCCGATCTGGCTGAAATTTTAACACAACCGTCTCCTAGGTCATGCGAAGAAACCATAAAAATTTCAAGGCACAATTCCTACGGGAAGGGTGTTAATTATGCAAAACAGTTTTCAAGAAACAGTCGTAACGCGCTCAAAATACCTAAACTGTAGAGCCTCGGAATCTCTTGATTTTGCTCCAATCAGTCTGAAATTTTAATACAACCTTGCTAGCCTTCGTACCTTCCGACATGCAAAGTTTCAGATCCCTAGTCCTACGGGAAGGCCAAAAAATGAAGCCTCTTTGGGGGGGTGCATCACACGCGTTCGACCTGAATCTGTTTTTCAAACATTCAAGGGGTATAAAAACAGTTCTAATTGAGCTAGGAAGCTGAAATTTGCAGGGCCACCCCGGAATACAAGCAGGATGATGCTCTGGAAGTTTCAGCTTCATAGCTCCAATAGTTCCAAAAATAGGGGGGCTGATACATGCGCATAGACATGCTGTAGGAAGCGTATGACGCAAAATAACCCGAACTGTAGAGCCTCGGAATCTCTTGATTTTGCTCCAATCAGTCTGAAATTTTAACACAACCTTGCTAGCCTTCGTACCTTCCGACATGCAAAGTTTCAGATCCCTAGTCCTACGGGAAGGTCAAAAACTGAAGCCTTTTTGGGGGTGCTGCATCACACTCGTTCGACCTCATTCTGTCGCTCAACCTTGGAGGGGGTATAAAAACAGTTCTAATGGAGCTAGGAAGCTGCAATTTGCAGGGCCACCCCGGAATACAAGCAGGATGATGCTCTGGAAGTTTCAGCTTCCTAGTTCCAATAGTTCCAAAAATATGGGGGCTGATACATGCGCATAGACATGCTGTAGGAAGCGTATGACGCAAAATAACCCGAACTGTAGAGCCTCGGAATCTCTTGATTTTGCTCCAATCAGTCTGAAATTTTAGCACAACCTTGCTAGCCTTCGTACCTTCCGACATGCAAAGTTTCAGATCCCTAGTCCTACGGGAAGGTCAAAAACTGAAGCCTTTTTGGGGGTGCTGCATCACACTCGTTCGACCTCATTCTGTCGCTCAACCTTGGAGGGGGTATAAAAACAGTTCTAATAGAGCTAGGAAGCTGAAATTTGCAGGGCCACCCCAGAATACAAGCAGGATGATGCTCTGGAAGTTTCAGCTTCCTAGCTCCAATAGTTCCAAAAATATGGGGGCTGTACATGCGCATAGACATGCTGTAGGAAGCGTATGACGCAAAATAACCCGAACTGTAGAGCCTCGGAATCTCTTGATTTTGCTCCAATCAGTCTGAAATTTTAACACAACCTTGCTAGCCTTCGTACCTTCCGACATGCAAAGTTTCAGATCCCTAGTCCTACGGGAAGGTCAAAAACTGAAGCCTTTTTGGGGGTGCTGCATCACACTCGTTCGACCTCATTCTGTCGCTCAACCTTGGAGGGGGTATAAAAACAGTTCTAATGGAGCTAGGAAGCTGAAATTTGCAGGGCCACCCCGGAATACAAGCAGGATGATGCTCTGGAAGTTTCAGCTTCCTAGCTCCAATAGTTCCAAAAATAGGGGGGCTGATACATGCGCATAGACATGCTGTAGGAAGCGTATGACGCAAAATAACCCGAACTGTAGAGCCTCGGAATCTCTTGATTTTGCTCCAATCAGTCTGAAATTTTAACACAACCTTGCTAGCCTTCGTACCTTCCGACATGCAAAGTTTCAGATCCCTAGTCCTACGGGAAGGTCAAAAACTGAAGCCTTTTTGGGGGTGCTGCATCACACGCGTTCAACCTCATTCTGTCGCTCAACCTTGGAGGGGGTATAAAAACAGTTCTAATAGAGCTAGGAAGCTGAAATTTGCAGGGCCACCCCGGAATACAAGCAGGATGATGCTCTGGAAGTTTCAGCTTCCTAGCTTCAATAGTTCCAAAAATATGGGGGCTGATACATGCGCATAGACATGCTGTAGGAAGCGTATGACGCAAAATAACCCGAACTGTAGAGCCTCGGAATCTCTTGATTTTGCTCCAATCAGTCTGAAATTTTAACACAACCTTGCTAGCCTTCGTACCTTCCGACATGCAAAGTTTCAGATCCCTAGTCCTACGGGAAGGTCAAAAACTGAAGCCTTTTTGGGGGTGCTGCATCACACGCGTTCAACCTCATTCTGTCGCTCAACCTTGGAGGGGGTATAAAAACAGTTCTAATGGAGCTAGGAAGCTGAAATTTGCAGGGCCACCCCGGAATACAAGCAGGATGATGCTCTGGAAGTTTCAGCTTCCTAGCTCCAATAGTTCCAAAAATAGGGGGGCTGATACATGCGCATAGACATGCTGTAGGAAGCGTATGACGCAAAATAACCCGAACTGTAGAGCCTCGGAATCTCTTGATTTTGCTCCAATCAGTCTGAAATTTTAACACAACCTTGCTAGCCTTCGTACCTTCCGACATGCAAAGTTTCAGATCCCTAGTCCTACGGGAAGGTCAAAAACTGAAGCCTTTTTGGGGGTGCTGCATCACACGCGTTCAACCTCATTCTGTCGCTCAACCTTGGAGGGGGTATAAAAACAGTCCTAATGGAGCTAGGAAGCTGAAATTTGCAGGGCCACCCCGGAATACAAGCAGGATGATGCTCTGGAAGTTTCAGCTTCCTAGCTCCAATAGTTCCAAAAATAGGGGGGCTGATACATGCGCATAGACATGCTGTAGGAAGCGTATGACGCAAAATAACCCGAACTGTAGAGCCTCGGAATCTCTTGATTTTGCTCCAATCAGTCTGAAATTTTAACACAACCTTGCTAGCCTTCGTACCTTCCGACATGCTAAGTTTCAGATCCCTAGTCCTACGGGAAGGTCAAAAACTGAAGCCTTTTTGGGGGTGCTGCATCACACGCGTTCGACCTCATTCTGTCGCTCAACCTTGGAGGGGGTATAAAAACAGTTCTAATAGAGCTAGGAAGCTGAAATTTGCAGGGCCACCCCAGAATACAAGCAGGATGATGCTCTGGAAGTTTCAGCTTCCTAGCTTCAATAGTTCCAAAAATATGGGGCTGATACATGCGCATAGACATGCTGTAGGAAGCGTATGACGCAAAATAACCCGAACTGTAGAGCCTCGGAATCTCTTGATTTTGCTCCAATCAGTCTGAAATTTTAACACAACCTTGCTAGCCTTCGTACCTTCCGACATGCAAAGTTTCAGATCCCTAGTCCTACGGGAAGGTCAAAAACTGAAGCCTTTTTGGGGGTGCTGCATCACACGCGTTCAACCTCATTCTGTCGCTCAACCTTGGAGGGGGTATAAAAACAGTTCTAATGGAGCTAGGAAGCTGAAATTTGCAGGGCCACCCCGGAATACAAGCAGGATGATGCTCTGGAAGTTTCAGCTTCCTAGCTCCAATAGTTCCAAAAATAGGGGGGCTGATACATGCGCATAGACATGCTGTAGGAAGCGTATGACGCAAAATAACCCGAACTGTAGAGCCTCGGAATCTCTTGATTTTGCTCCAATCAGTCTGAAATTTTAACACAACCTTGCTAGCCTTCGTACCTTCCGACATGCAAAGTTTCAGATCCCTAGTCCTACGGGAAGGTCAAAAACTGAAGCCTTTTTGGGGGTGCTGCATCACACGCGTTCAACCTCATTCTGTCGCTCAACCTTGGAGGGGGTATAAAAACAGTCCTAATGGAGCTAGGAAGCTGAAATTTGCAGGGCCACCCCGGAATACAAGCAGGATGATGCTCTGGAAGTTTCAGCTTCCTAGCTCCAATAGTTCCAAAAATAGGGGGGCTGATACATGCGCATAGACATGCTGTAGGAAGCGTATGACGCAAAATAACCCGAACTGTAGAGCCTCGGAATCTCTTGATTTTGCTCCAATCAGTCTGAAATTTTAACACAACCTTGCTAGCCTTCGTACCTTCCGACATGCTAAGTTTCAGATCCCTAGTCCTACGGGAAGGTCAAAAACTGAAGCCTTTTTGGGGGTGCTGCATCACACGCGTTCGACCTCATTCTGTTGCTCAACCTTGGAGGGGGTATAAAAACAGTTCTAATAGAGCTAGGAAGCTGAAATTTGCAGGGCCACCCCAGAATACAAGCAGGATGATGCTCTGGAAGTTTCAGCTTCCTAGCTTCAATAGTTCCAAAAATATGGGGCTGATACATGCGCATAGACATGCTGTAGGAAGCGTATGACGCAAAATAACCCGAACTGTAGAGCCTCGGAATCTCTTGATTTTGCTCCAATCAGTCTGAAATTTTAACACAACCTTGCTAGCCTTCGTACCGTACGACATGCAAAGTTTCAGATCCCTAGTCCTACGGGAAGGTCAAAAACTGAAGCCTTTTTGGGGGTGCTGCATCACACGCGTTCAACCTCATTCTGTCGCTCAACCTTGGAGGGGGTATAAAAACAGTTCTAATAGAGCTAGGAAGCTGAAATTTGCAGGGCCACCCCGGAATACAAGCAGGATGATGCTCTGGAAGTTTCAGCTTCCTAGCTCCAATAGTTCCAAAAATAGGGGGGCTGATACATGCGCATAGACATGCTGTAGGAAGCGTATGACGCAAAATAACCCGAACTGTAGAGCCTCGGAATCTCTTGATTTTGCTCCAATCAGTCTGAAATTTTAATACAACCTTGCTAGCCTTCGTACCTTCCGACATGCAAAGTTTCAGATCCCTAGTCCTACGGGAAGGCCAAAAAATGAAGCCTCTTTGGGGGGGGGGTGCATCACACGCGTTCGACCTGAATCTGTTTTTCAAACATTCAAGGGGTATAAAAACAGTTCTAATTGAGCTAGGAAGCTGAAATTTGCAGGGCCACCCCGGAATACAAGCAGGATGATGCTCTGGAAGTTTCAGCTTCCTAGCTACAATAGTTCCAAAAATAGGGGGGCTGATACACGCGCATTAAGTCCACGACGCGAAATAGTCGACTTATGCATAAGTAAAAAGCCCCTTTCTGTCCCTTCCAACCATCCGATCCCCTTGAAATTTTCAGGGAGAGCTTGGGACACATGTACTAAGCGATTCTGAGAATTTCAGCCCTCTATCTTTAATAGAATGCAAACCAGAGCTTTGCAAACATGACATTTGGACGGTCCGAAACATAACGTTCCATGGAAATTGCATTTTTTGACAACTATTGAGCCCCTATCTCCATTTTGACTGAATGGATTGGGCTGAAATGTACAGGGCCACCCAGGAATACATGTAGGAAGATGCTCTGAAAGAGATTAAAAACTTTAGTGGTAATTGGCAAGTGTTTGATCAAATTTATTCAATTAATGTATTGTACATAGCAGCGATATACAGGACTCGTATGTAAATATGCAGATCTCAACCCAATATTTGAGGAAAGTTTTTGTACTAAAATCGTGATAATTAATGATTTTCAGGGTGCTATATTGAAATAATGTCGTGGAATAACAATTAATCCCCTGATCAATAAATCTTAGTCGATCGACAAAACCATACCTATATGCAATTTAAGATGACTTGCGAATGACGGCTAATTCGATCGCGAAGCGTGAAAAAATGTGTTTGATTGAACACAAAATGTAAAAGAAAATTACATTTTAATTGTAGCCTACTGGAAATGCATCCGGAAATTAAAAACAGACAGTATTTCTACCGATTTTAAAATCGTGGGAATATACTTTATGTTCATGATAAAGCGATGGCCTTTGTCGAAACTTTCTCAATGACGACTGTGTCTCCGTTCCACCATTAATAGTCTCGAATATACAGTCGTTATAGCACGCATATCCGAATATATGACACCCGAGTCTACTTGTAAGCCATGTGACCGTAAAGCGATCGATGATTGGTCATGTATAATAGCGAATATATATCGCTCCGGGGAAAAGCTAAAATTGAACCAGGCGCGCTATTTTTAGAAATTTTGGACCCAGCAATTTTGTATGGGAGTTAGCAATGTACTAGTTATGCGAGGCCCGATAATTCGATATATACATACAATTTTACTGGGGCATTTAATTATTGGGACCAAGACCCACTGCTCAATAAAAGACCCACTGCTCAATAAAAGACCCAATACTTCGAGTGTCAAAATTAAGAATGACCCACGGAACTGGTGATTTTAAAACTATATATATATATATATATATATATATATATATATATATATATATATATATATATATATATATATATATATATATATATACAACATTACTGAAACCACCTTTAATATATAATCAAAGAAAACACGCCTCATATAATCATATTCAAGTTACATGTTTTTGGTATCAAAATTGGCCCCATATTTAGAGTATCATGAATACTTCTTACGGTTATCGGTGAAGACAAAGGGCCGAACAAGGGACAATGTATAGTCATTTGCATGGGACAAAAAATTGAAGTTCCATGCACACTGCATGCCCGTCTTTATTAGCCCAGTAGAAACGTTAACACCATTTCATTTTGTTTTATTTTTGAAAATGATATTGGCTCTTTAAAAACCTGTTAAACATTTAAAGTGATAAAACTTCCTTCTTCCTATTAAAAGCTGTTGTATTATTTATGTGATGGATTAAGAAACTAAAATCTGTTTTATTTGAACCAGTGATACAAACAGACCACCATTATTTATTGCCATGATGTGGGTGGGAGAACCTTGAGAGATAGAAAGAGAGAGGGGAGAGAGAGAGAGAGAGAGAGAGGGGAATGGGGTTTCCACTTGACACAAACTAGGTCATTTCAGGACTAACATATGGTTTATTTTTATTTCAATACTTCACTTGCGCTGCGCATAGGGGTCTTTAGCACACTCTTAATCAAACTAACCTCTATTAGGACCTTTTCCAAGTGAGTGTTTTTGCAGTGTTTCCGCGTGTGTTTTTGCTGGGGAAATAGTCTGTCTAATAAGAAGGTAATGGGTCCATTTCCATGTAACCGGCAAAAACGTGTATGTCAATGAAAACAGGCTTTAGAAACAGTAGGCCATGTGGTTACTCATCTTTTAACATCTTACAAGATGGGCATTTAAAAATTTTTTTTAGAATAAACATCATGCCATACTTACCAAAATGACCTAAAATGTCCCAGACATTAAAGTACATTCAGTTTTTAATATAAATAAACAAGCAATAATATCTTTTCTTTTATTTTGAAATCAGCTGTTAAACTCCCTTTTATAACTATAAATGTCTCCCCCTTGGCTAAAAATTACATGTATGGAATTCATTTGATCCTAAGATCATCTAATTTAAACAAAATATATAACTGCTACCCATTCAGATCTTCAAACAACAGTTTTAATATATTTAAGTACACACACTCGCACATCAATAATATAAGCAGAACAGGATAAGTAACTTTGTCAGGGTTGAAAAAAAACCTGCACTATATAATATCACGATTCAAACAATATTTAACAATATATTATATTATATAAACATGCTGTATTTATGTCATATACCAGGAACTACAAAGGAATATCATGTAGCAGTGAAATATATCTACCCAATTCTATGACTTACATCAAAATAGAACTTATGTAAATTTATAACTTGTTTCAGTATATACATGTAGAACTTCTGATAATTTATTGTCTTGTATCAGACCATACGACACACCTGTGCTTGCCTACTCCATGATCAAACACGATAGCAGATGGCTTCCATCTTGTTTACTGACGGTACTACTTATTTTAAGACAGACTCGGCTTTCCAATTTATAATATCTACGTCATTGGGGATTTCCAATTTATATTCACTGGTTGCTATGACCCGCTGTGGCGTTGTCTAGAAACGCGCGTGCTCGCGTTAGTTTAAAATTTTTGCTATACGTTTAACATGGACTATTTGATGTAATTTGCCTGATTTGATTTGGCCCCATTTCCATAAATTTAGGTTGTTTTTTAGAAATTTTTAGCAAATGTTAATCTTAGGTGTTTTTTAATTCTAGCCGAAGTAATTTTTTTTACAATTTATAGCGAGTTAAGTTATCGTCTCTAAGAGGCGGGCGTAGTATTTTAAATGGCGGCCATTTGATATCATGTGTATTCTTGAAGTAGGTACACATGATGTAATCGTATGGTATCAGACTAGAACTTATGTTAATTAATTTATGACTAGTATCAAGAACATAAGTTAATTTATATAATAGTAGAGTAGAAACAGGATCCACGACTCCCATCTAGCATGTCCAAGATTTGAATACCAACACCAACCAGGAAGATTGAACCTTCAGGATATTTCAAGTCTGCCTTACACAACGGGCCGTTGACAAGGAATAGAATTTAATGTCAAACCATGGTTGAGCGTTGTAAACAGTCGAAATTGGGGAAGACTACACACAAACTAGGTCATTTTGGGACTATAGTAATTCGATTATATTTAAAAAAAAGTGTTAGAAAATTAGAGAAAATCCATGAGGATGTATAGCGACCCTTTTCCTTGTAATGTGCAAGCAGGGAATCAAAACCTCTCCACTTGATTCAATGACAGACATTACGATGCATTTATTACACCATTCGGCCACCTCCCAACCCCATCTTAAACCACTCTAATCTATCAATACATGTACATTACACTTATAATAAAACACTGAACTGCTCTAGCATGCCTGAAAGATGAACTATCGAACTAAAAAAAATAGTTGGCAATAACAACTAGCAAGCGCATACAGGTCTAATACTGTATAATCTTCTGTGCATGTATTTGTGGGTTTTTTCTGACTTGCGCTATACAAACTCAAATCAAATAAATGAAAGCATTTATTGAACTTGGCTAAAAGCTTTAATAACCATGATGAAAGTCATTCTCTCAACCAAGCTAGCTACTACATTGAAAGATAAATGTCGAGTGGGAAAACAATCGTTGGCACAAGATACAGCATATTTCAATAACATGCTAAAAACTTTTATTCTATCGTCATGCACCATTTATTATTTGTATACCTGTGCCGTTTTCTAGGGGACAGCATGATATTTGATCTTCATGGAACAACAAACATAAAATCTCGATACTTGGCATAAAATACGGCACATTTCAACAACATGCTAAAAATCTCATTTATCATGCACCATGTAAGATTTGCATACCTGTGCTATTTTCTCCGGTGGAAAGGGCAGCATATAACTATTGATAGCCTCTTGTATTGGAGAAGGCATGATATTCGATATCCGACGTATTCGACTTCCACTTCGCTGTCGTGAGTGACACTTCTTACAATTTGGTGGATGATTCATGCCTGATGTTTTACTTTAAGTTGATTTCTCAAGTCATCTTCCTGCACACACACGATTATTAATCCATCTTTTGGAAGCACAAAAAGAATTTATCCAAAACACACTATTCCATAATTATCGTAATCTTGTACGTATAGGTGTGGCTAATCCATATCCAGGTGTAGAGATCATCATTTAATAGTTAATCCATCAATGATCAGGTAAAAAATAAAAAATCCTGATAATCCATTTCCAAAAAAGTTTTTCCTTATCCCCGAGACGAAATAACGTAAATTCTTTAATAATTAAGAATGAGGTAAACAAATAGATCCATTTAAAAAATCACAAAATTTCATTTTCCTCATCACTGAGAGAAAAATTATACGGTAATCAGAATAATTACCTATAAGTTTCTTTCCTCCTTCAAGGCAAAGCTGATAATGAATTAAAAGTTTTTTTCCTCTCGCGGCTAGTGAAGTCAACTAGAAACAGCGTAAATAAACCAAACCATGGTCAGTTATTCATATGAACTTATCTTAATTAATTTAAGCAATGTCAATTTTTCCTTATCACCGATACACAATCTATTAAATTATGTGATAATTGATCTTAACTGTTTTTCCTTTCATGTCTGGTGATTTTTAGTTAAAAGCTGTGTAAAGCTGCTGATCATTTGTTTGCAGTTCAACAAATCTTAAAACATTCCACTTAAACGCTGTATAAATCATTTTATAGGTTGAGATTAATTCATCTAGTTTCTATAAACATATTTTCACTTCAATACTCTTCTCATAATATCATCAGAATTGAACAATATTGTACTTTTTACTATGCTCTTATAGTTTATTAACCATTCTATTGGAGATTTATTCGTCTAGTTTCCCTTAATATTGTGTCACTTTAATAAACGTCTCATAAACATGCTCTCACAATGGACCTGATGAACAGTACATCAAACACAATAGTTAGAATATTTCCCAGGCTGTGGAACTATAGGAAGGATGGGCCAGATAAGATCACCTAGCCACAACTAGGTGTGCAGTATACATCTGAATGGACAAACAAAATCATCATCACACTTCAAATATGTTATTCAAAGTTCTTGGTTCGTAACAACACAACAATGGGATCAGAAATGAATAATACTAGAAATATACCAAGCTCTAACAACTCAACTTCTCTACACAAAATAAATTATAATACAGATCAATTTGATTTTCATTTACATAACAAAACTTCTAAAGGTTGACTTTCTATGATTTATTATAATCTAAAATTCTGTTACTGCTTCAATATTTAATTTCTAATGAAGGAAGGGAGATGGGGTTTAACATCCACTTCATACAAACTAGGTAAGGGTCTTTAGCAGTAGGTGGGAACAGGAGAACCAGGAGAAAATCCATGAGGTTGGACAGACGATCTATACTCCTTGTCACGTACATCCCGGCAATCAAAAACAAGCCAGTTGACTCCATTAATTTCTAATGACATGTAATTTCATCCTAATAACAATTTTATTTATATCTCCTACCAAGTATACTTTGTTATCTTGTTTTAGTATGTGAATGTAATGTTGTCTTGCTCTATAAAACGCACAAGCACATTATGTGGGTAGCTGTTGTCAGCTAACTAGAGAAATGTGTATAATAGTAATGTTGACAAACACAAAGAGAAGGAAGTCTCCTATTAAATGGGATATTTCTCACGAACTCCTCGTTGGAAATTGAGTTAATCGTTTTAATAATGACACGAAGATGTCTAGAATAGAATTAAATTATAAATTCAATTGTAAATATTTCAAAGATTGAACTTTATAATAAAATTAATAACATAATTTACAATCAGGGATGTGTATCAGCAGGGAAAGTCCACAAAAGCAAAACAAACAAAAAAATAATCTTGAGCATATTTTCTTTTCAATATAGCTGTAATGGCAACAAAAAAAAGAATACTGCACTAAATTTAGGAGAAATAAACAGCTATTTTTACGGCTACATCTTCATTGATAATAATTACAGTACAACTCTCCTAGTCTAAAACAAGGGGCAGATTTAGATTACAGCCAGGTATAATTTGTTCATCTGTGGAGAACAGTCTATTTTAGTTTATGACCTACTGTACTATATATCCTTCTGGGTTTTTTTTCAGTCCTGTTGAATATTTCTGTGGCTGTTGTAACATATAATAGATCCTACCCTTTACTATATATTTCCTATGGTACATCATACCTACGCTATACTCTTACTATATATTCCCTATGTGTGTATCATACTTACTCTGACTAATCCCTATTCTTACTTTATTCCCTAATGACATATCATATAAATTGTGCAACTAAAGCCTAACTTATGTCGCCCTACGATGCGATAAAACTGACGGCGACTAGAAATCGACGACTGGTTTGCGATCAAGTGGAACTGATCAGTCGTGACTACTTGGGAGACCTGAGCGCTCTTACGACTGCTGTGAATCGGACGGCAACCAGTCGTCGTCAAGTTGTCTCCAGTTTCTCTGAGTCGCAAATGTTCTACTCGTACGACTGGAGACAACTAGTTGTATCTAGTCGCAAGCGACATGAGCGCACTTACGACTGGCTTAAGTCGGCGTCTCGCTGACGTAGCCAATATGATTTGGTTATTTAGTCACGTGGTACGGTAACAAGTGGAATGAGGCCATTTTGAAGGTTATCACGTGTCAGTCATGTGATCAGTTGTGGCTCCGATTCTTCAACTGAGGCAGGGCGACATGAGGGCACTTACTGCTATGATCAACATGTCGCTCGCGATTGCGCCCAGTCATGGATAAATTCAGTTGCCTTTAGTCGCCGTCAGTTCTATCGCGTCATAGGGCGACATAAGCCAGGCTTAATGCCTCCTCTTGCAATATGTAATACATGTATCATTTACTAATCTCTCAATTAACAATATTCAAAATCCCTATAGGATATATCATACTGTATACTAATCCCTACTTTAGAATATTCCCTATGGTATATGATATACTAATTCCTACTTTAGAATATTGCCTATATGTATATCACATACTACTGCCTACTCTTACTATAATTCCCTTTGGTATATCACATACTAATGCCTACTTTTAGAATATTCCCTGTGGTATACCTGTAAATAATACAGTCCCTGTGATTATAAAATAATCCCTTCTTTTAATATCTGTTTCCATGGCAACACATAAAACCCTTCCTACATAAAAACAAACACTGCACTTCCTGTCACATTTAGTAATCATCTCAACAACTGACATAATCCTTCATAAAAAAAAATCACTTTTAACCTCTGTTATATTGACCTCTAACCTCCATTACACTGACCTTTATAGGAGGCTGGATTAAATGTACGAAAAATCGAATATCGAAAGGAACCGCGATCTTTGGGTTATAAACTTACATTTCAAATTTCATCAAAATCGGATTCAAATTGTGACCTCTACAGGGTCCACAACCTTGATATACCATATTTTTACACCATTCGCGTAAAAGTGGCGGCCATTTTGTTCAGCAATTTTGCTACAGTGTTCATGAAATTTGAACCGAACATTCATTACAGTGTAACGGTGACATATGCAAACATTTTTCTAAATCAGGTAATAATTGTGACCCGGTTCGATTTAAACCCATGACTTCTCTCCATAACTGGGAAGCAATAGCAGGCCACTACGCCACAATTCCTTTCTATATTATACACAAGCTAGATATTATTACAGCGTTTGTTGTCACAGTGCAGTCTATCAAATATAAATCTCTATAATAGAAATTGTTTTGACATTTAATACAAAAAAAGAGAATAAAAAGATGATAACATTGAAACCAATTAGTTTAACACAGATGTTACACGGCCTTTAGAGTGAGACAGAAATGAGGTTTAATGTCCACTCGACACAATTTAGGTCATTTTGGGACTAACATATGGTATAATTCTATTTCAATAACTCGCTTGCTCGTATGGGTCTTTAGCAGTGGGAGGAAACCGGAGTACCCATAGAAAACCCCCGAGAATGGACAGACGACCCTACTCCTTGCCATATACATCTGGGGATTCGAAACCAAGCCGGTTGACTGAATGGCAGGCCGTATGATACGACCATCCAACCCCCCGTCTATAGAGTGATTCTTATATATCTAAATGATGAAATGATATAAAATAGGCTTTAAACATCTTCTTATCTGCACCAACTGGGCTAATAAAGATGGGCAAACGCACTATAGCCTACGTTTATTTAAGGTGCACACCAATGTGTACATGGGACCTCTGTTTTTCATCCCATCCGAACGACTAGACAGCTGTCCTTAGGAGACCCTCAGTCCTGCACAACTGACAAAGGGAATCGGCGCCAAAAAATCTAAGGAACTTTCTCAGCCAAAATTGCGAACAAACCTTAGATCTCCAGGCTGGCAAACCAGCGCCAAATTCACTGAGCCATCACAGCTCCCACATCTGTTTGAAACATAATGTTATTTATGCAGTTGGATATCTGATGATGCTACTTCAAAGATTTAATCAGATCTACATTTTATAGCAAACAAATAAATAATTAGTGTTTCATCGACTACCCGGTATATACAAATGAAATAAAGTTGAGTTTAATGCACAGACCCAGTTAATAAAGACTGGTGTGTTTTGTCAAATTCCAACTGCTAAGGGTTCCTTAACATGTAAGTATACACTTGACTTTCTTTTTTGTCCCATTCTAACAACTAGGAGCTTTGCCTTCCCAGACACGACTGACAAGGGGAAACCATCCTGGGAAATTCTGATGTGGAGCATTCTCGGCCAACATCAGGACCTCCCGGTTCGTGAGCTTACCCGGATAACTGAGCCACTGATCATGCGGCTCCACCATGACTACACATTATCATAATAATAACTAAAAGTACAATTAATCATTAGTCTTGTTGCTACAGACTACAATACTAACTAATTGATCTCAAGTACAATTAACTATAAACTATAAAGTCTTGTTGACCTAGACAACAATAATCACTAATTGGTAACATTACATTAGGTTTTTCTTCTATACAACTTTATAAATTTCAGAAAGTAAGTAAGTAAGTAGGTTTACATAAGTATTAGATCAAAATGACAAAATATGCACAAGCGAATCAATGATATAAAATTGACCCACATTAGTCTCGAATTGACCTTGTTTGCGTTGAGTAAATATTAATCCCCCATTTCCCCCTCTTTCTTTTATATAGAATATAAATAACATTTTTTCTTGTAGAAACTTTTGATGCCTACTAATAACCAGCGGCTTCTAACCTTCTGACAAAACTTCTCCTGGTTTTTCTTTAATCCAGACAAAGATGTGGAGCCACAGATAATCCTAAAATTGATCAATCTTCATGTCTGCATGGTAAATCCTTCCATTCTACTCCTGACAGCACAATCAAAATCTCAACTTAATACAACTCTAGTTAAAAATCTCCTGGAGCTTATCTTGGCTCAGACAGGAGAGCATACAGGATTCTGATACAATATCTGAATATCGGAGGGACAGCTACATCCATACCAACAGCAATCATGTCAATAATCACAGTTTTAGATGTGGCATCCGTTTTCATGAAAAAAACACACGCCATGAAAAGCTATGAGTATAATTGATAGACTACTCTCTAGTCAAATTAATCCTTTGATTAAAGTTAGGATGTTACTATGTAGCTACTGGCATGATGAATCTATCTAGAGCTCTGATGAAGGAAGTTTGAATGTCATGTCACATCCTACCAAACTACTGTACATATATTACAAAACAAACTTCTGTATTGTTGGGCTTTTTTTTTTCAAGTTTATTTTTAAGTGAAATACAATGACTCTTTGGGGTAACAATATAAGATGTTACAATATACCTACATGTACTGGTACATACACAATGAGAGAGAGCGAGAGAGAGAGAGCGAGCATAACCATGACTCCACATACAAAGTAGGTCATTTCAGGACTAACACATGGTTTAATTTTCAATTCATCACTTCCCTTGCAAGTGTGGCTTTGTAGTAATTGGAGGAATGCAGCAACCCCCTAGAAAACAAACAAGGTTACATAAGCGACCCTTCTCCTAGTCACGTACAAGCTGAGAATCAAAACCACATAATTCGACATAATAACAGACCATATGACCTACAGCACATGTAAAACCAATCGGCCACCCAATACTCCCAGGATGCTACTGGTATATTGATACACAATGAATCTAAGACAACAGAAACCACAAAATGAAACAAAAAATCTAAAATACTCAAATGAAATGTGGTTTATTATCCTACTTCTCTGTCCTTGTCATGTAGACGTGTAATGTACATGTATATATATGTGAAATTATGCCCTGGATAGCAGTACAACAGTGTTTACTCTTATTTTGATATTCAAATGTCTATAAAGCTTTGTTTTCGGATACTGCTCCATCCTACATGAAACAATTATTCACATTCTACAAACAGGAAAGACCGAATCTTCGTTCGTCCACAGATACTACTTTATTATCTGTACCTGTTTACAAGAGACTCAGAGGAAAATTATCTTTCCCTATAAATGGTGCCCATATGTGGAATAAGCTACCAAGATCAATTAGAGAAAGCTCAACTTTTGTTAAATTCAAATCGGAGTTAAAAACACACTTGTTTAAATATTATTACGATCTGTGATGTGACATTTGTTAAGCGCTTAGAAATATCACCGGATATAATGAAGCACTATAGAAGATGAATAATAATAATAATAATAACTGTCAAGTATCTTTATGTGCTGCCAATTAAATAAATGATTTATTGGTCCATCCAAATGACTAGACATTCCTAGACCCTCCATCTTGCACAGTAAGTTTAAACCAGCCTGGAAGATCCTGGGGGCTAATAATGAGCACAAACCCTGAGACCTTCCCACAATACTGACCCAGCTTCCATGGCTCCTGAACACAGGAAATAAAATAAACAGAAATGTTATAATGTCAACAACTACGACTGATACAACTTAAGGAAATAAAAGTATTGAATATTATTATATGGAGATTGTAGCATCCTGTATATAATCATATACCCCGGTACTTCCAACTTATATACAGATGTGTTCCCATCTGGCTGTCCACTAATTATTACCACTCAGCCACAAGTTGGAAAACCAGAAACAGTCAATTGAGAACCAAGTCGAGACAGCTCCTAGATATGACTAAAAGTAGAGAGAGAGAGAGAGAGAGAGAGAGAGAGAGGGAGGGAGGGAGAGAGAGAGATATAGAGGGTTTAACATCTACATACTCAACACAAACTCTGTCATTTCGGGACTAACATGTGGTTTAATTTTATGTCAATAATTCGCAGGCGACCCTACTCCTTGTCACGTACAACCTGGGGTTCGAAACCACGCCAGTTGACTCAATGACAGGCTTTATGATACAGTACGCACATGCTAACCATTCCACCACCCAACCCTTCCTAACTAATTAAAAGTAAGAATATTGTTATTAATTTATAGAAGTTCAGTCGATTCATGGAGGTAAAACAAAATGGTCACCTGCAAACTTATCGAATCTTATTAACTTCCATATTTCTTAAATACGATTGAAAACTAATTCTTAAATTGATTGGCTACCAATAATATATAGAGAGAAATGGGCACAAAATAGGTCAATTCTGGAATGGTTCAATTTTATTTCAATAATTAGCATGCATGTAGGGGTCTTTAGCAGTGGCAGGAAACTGGGGAACCCACAGAAAACCCAATTATATCTGCATATCATATGCCTTTTTTTTTTATTTTCAACATTTTTAACAACAGAGACAAAGTTATAAATGACGTTAGAATTCCACGCCTATTGATCCAACTTCACCAATATTTCTACCAGAAGCAACAAAAATACATTGTAGAAATAAGAATCTTAAAACCAAATGTTGATGAAACAGGCCAACTGATATTCGTCTACAAGGTTCACACAGAAAGAGGGGCTAGTTCCCGAAATAGAGATTTAGATTGGAAGCA
Source organism: Patella ulyssiponensis (assembly GCA_963678685.1). Classification (NCBI taxonomy): domain Eukaryota; kingdom Metazoa; phylum Mollusca; class Gastropoda; family Patellidae; genus Patella; species Patella ulyssiponensis. Next base: position 92,753,033 of record OY783225.1, read on the forward strand.
ATATCACACATTTAAAATTTGGTGCACAAGTTTCTAAATGAAATCTAAGAATCACCATTTCTGCCAGTAGATGCCTCGATCAGTAACATCACTGATACCTTACAATATTGCAACACAATCTAGATTTATATAACCACTAACTTTCAGTCAAACTAACCTCTTTTTTTATACCTGCGTTCTCAAAATAAAATCTCTATACTCTAATCAATTCTCAATTTGTAATATCCATATATGTACCAAGTAAGTTAACACATTGCAGTATACACAGTAAAACTACTTTCCCCACATTTAAGTTCCAGTTCTTATACAGCTTGATCAGGCATAATACCTATACATAAATTTATAACACAGCCATTCCAAATAAACGTTGAACAATTTTTCCAATGTTTGAGTTTCAAGTCTTGTATTGCTTGATGAGGAATTATGGCCCACGTATCATGTAATCTCCACCAACTGTTTATTATATCTTATATCCACATTCTAGCTTCCAGATCTAAATCGCAAACATATTTAAAGAAGGATAATATTGTCACACCCTGTCATATCAAACCGTTACAAGTTAAACTAGATTTAAACTTTCGTACAACAGGTTATAACACAGTTAGTCCTCAGGAGTTAAATTGGGCTGGTCAGATATATCATAATGATGATTGTATCATACCCTAGGCTAAATATAATAACATCCCAATATCACCATATATTTTAAATATTAACTAGGTCAGTTAATTAATAATAACATGAATTAAATGTTTATTTTTACATCTTCTATCATGTCAGTTATCTAAATCTGCCCTCCTCCTCGGGGTTATATACATTTTGAATTTTGAAACTTATCTTTGATATAACAAGAGCAGAACTTGAACTTCAAATTTTTAAAGTTGCTCATATTTTGGTACATTTTTTCAGTTGGTCAAATTTTGTTAGTTTGTCAAATTTTATCAGTTGGTCATCATCACTTGGTCAGTAGTTGGTCAGTTGGTCCTATTTGGTCAATTGGACATCAGTTGGTCAATTGGACATCAGTTGGTCATATTTTGAAATATTTTGTTTACTGGTACTTGGGATTAACAAGATATTCCAAAAAGAATGCAATAATTTGTAGCCTTGTCTCAAATTCTAAAATACATCATCCAGTGTTCGCAAATGTCATCTATTTAAATCTGACCTCCTCAAGGTCCCAATAATTTATATAATAAAATCTGATCAGGTCATCCATGGTCCCAGTAATTACATAACAGGTATATAATATACATTTTGAATTCTAACATGATATGTACATTTTTAAATTGCGAAATATATCTTTGATACCACCACAGTGTTGGAAGGAGGGCCTGACAAGGACAGCTGTCTAGTCGTTTGGATGGGACAAAAACCGAGATCCCGTGTACATATGGGCATGCACTTAAAAGATCCCTTGGCAGTTGAAATTCAATATATGAGTAGTCCGTAGTGCCGCTGTCCGGGCAAAATTTCCCTAATAGCACACTGTATGGTGTATGCCCGTCTTCATTAGCTCAGTTCGGAACAGAACAGTAGGAGGTTAAACCCCATTTCATTTCATTTCCATTTCATTTGTAAGAACAGTACACAATCTTTGTTTTTAAACATTGTCAGTTTGACTGTAAAGAAGAGATGTAGACTTGCATAAATTTACTTCCCTAGAAATCAATATCATATTTACATTTAAATTAGAAACTTATCCTCGTCAAATCTACAAATTAAACTTGAACATCAAACTCGTCTTATCGCTGATTACATGCGTAATTACGGTAATTATAAATCATTATTCCTTATTCAACTCTCTAAATACAAAAATACAAGATATATTAAAGTCTCCCAGTGGTGATCCTTTAAAACAAAATATTCAAATTTTTCAGGACTTTTTTTATGATCCACACTGAAATGTAGTCAGATTCATTATTTAACATTTAATTAACGACAACAAAAACCAAAATATTAACGATTACCTGTGTAGATTCAATCCAATTAAAACAGAACAGACCTTGTAAAAGACGGGCATCCCAGACAAGCAGAGAGAAATGGGGTTTAACATCCACTTGACACAAACGTATGGTTCAATTTCATTTCAATAATTCGTGTGGGCGTAAGGGTTTTGAGCAGTAGGAAGAAACAGGAGAACCTGGAGAAAACCCACGAGGTTGGACAGGTGAACCCGCACCTTGTCACATACAAGCCAGAAAACCCAGCCAAAGATTTTACCCAACTGTGACTTATTCAATCCGTTTGCAGAGAATGTGAAATACATGCAAAATTTTCAGTTCATCTTATCTTTGTTAATGTTGAACGGAACTGAACCAAAGATTCCAAATTTCACAATACTGGATATTGTTTAAGATATTGAAAATATAACAACTTATCATTGTTGAGTAATATAATCCCAATTAAATACAGAATATAATATTAATTCAGTTTAATTTTTTTAATAATTTGGATGACCTCCATCCTTCTGTACGATCTGACAAGCCTATGGGATGGGTCACGTCAGGGTCACCTAGATGAATTATGACTGAATGTGGTGAACTTTGACTGGATGATAGTAGACTTTTTAGTTTTTTTCTCAACTGACAAACAGGTTTGCAGTGGAATATGACATACTCACTTAATTATCACGCATGACATCTATGACAAATCAAATTAATTAGGTTGCAATATTACTTCATTATTTTGTTTAAATCAAATAAATAAATTTGAAGTATGACATAAGCAAAAAATAAAACTTGACCATGTAATTACATTCTAAAATTCAACACATATACAGGAAACAGACAAATTTGTATGAGAGATATGACATGACGACATAGCACCAAACATATTGCACCATACAAAACCCGAATTTGTACTTGATATTGTCTTTGCCATAGGCAGTCTATTTCCAGACATGAACATAATATCAGATTCATCAATGTAGATAAAGTATAAATAATTTGCACTTACAATCATGTCAAACTTATTCAAAAACACACACAACTCTAATAAATAAATACTCTAACACATTAAATCCATGTTAATTTGTACCAAGTTAGCACAAAAACTTTTTATCTCAATACTTCGAAATCCATGTTAATTTGTAAACCTTAATTACCTCAAAACCTTCCAGGATGATTTCTATTTCAAAGCAATCTTGACTTGAAATCCATGATAATTTATACCCATTCAGTACCTTAAATCTTTTTTATAAATATTCCAGGATGCTCCTTCGTTCAAAGCAACCTTTACTCGAAATCCATGATAATTTGTCCACCTCGGTTTCACCAAAATACTTGTCTTGATATCAAGGGTACGATAAAGTCCGTGCGAAGAACTACTTGAAACCGTTCCTACTCTACCTAATCACATCTAGCAACAAATTCAACGAGGAATGATAGCGATTGATTCTACTCTACCAATCTCTCCAATACACTTTCACAATATTATTACCATAGCCTAGGCCACTAACAAAATTTTATCCTTGTTTCACTCATCTTTCATGTCATTACAGAGAGAGAGAAAGAAATGGAATGAAATTTTCAATATATTTGTTATTTATTACTGATATTCTATTTTTGAAATATTATAGAAAGAACGTCCAGCTCTTTATTTTAATCTTATATAATGCAGCATTAAACATACATTATGTAAGAGAAAAATCGGCCAGTTGCAGGTCTTGCTCTTGGCTTGAAACGTTATCTGAATTATTAATTAGACATCCATTAAATTCAACATAACAAGACCGTAATCAAATCTCGATGCAATCAGATGGGTCCAATTTTCGGTTCATCAGCCGTTGATGGTTAACAATAACAACTGTCAGTTCGTTATCGAATCTTCCTTAATGCCGTTAAATAAAGCAAATATTTTCCATCTGTGGCCTAAACGATAATACAATATTTTAAGTCTTGATTACCCAGATTTGGTTTATTATTGATCCTAAAACATGATGCCTCCATTAATAAACTGGTCATCGGCAGACAGAACAATACATCTCTGATCGGACTAATACACTCGCACACTTGACAATATCACACTATGTAAATAAACTTATTCCTACTCCTCACTGGTGTAAATAACGGACAAATAAATCCAATCAAAGCTTCATATCGACGCGAAGGAAATCAAGTTAGCCGCGTAACTAAATCAGGGAATTATTGTCTCATGCTTTCCTCACTTTATGACATGAAACACTGCCAAAAACACATAAAGATCATGAATATTCATAAACGCGTAGTCATACATATTCATAATACAGCATGCGAATTAGATCCAATATTTGCTGTATTTATATACCAACATGACATTCAAATCATTTCAAGTCCCAGGACAATCAGTCGAACGTGAATTCAAGTATTTTTTGAGTGAGAATAAAATGTTTGTAGAGATTTAATTGACTGCATGATTTGACATGTTGAACAGACTCCTCACTGAAATATGTCTTGTTCTTGTGAATAATTATATATATATGAATTAACCTCTTACTTACTACACTGCTCTATCTGAGCTAATAGACGGGTATATTATATACCATGCATATTGCTTGTTATATGGGGGTTGGGATGGTCTAGTGGTCTAGAGTGCCGCGCTTCAACCTCTAGCTTGCCCGTCACCTCTGGCTTGCGGTTGTGGTTTCGATCCCTGGTGTGAGTGTATGTGACATGGAGATAGGGGCGCCTTCTCAACCTCGTGGGTTTCCTCCGGGCACTCCGGTTTCCTCCCACTGCTAAAGATCCCTACGCGCATGCAAATTATTGAAATAAAATTAAACCATGTTAGTTCCGTAATGACCTAGTTTGTGTCGAGTGGACGTTAAACCCCATTCCTCTCTCTCTCTCTCTCGCTTGTTATATACACTCATTTTTGGACATTTAATAACTTGACAAGCATATAATCAACTCTCCAGAACATTGGATGGCCGAGATTTAAAATTTTTTAGCAATAAAATGGATACAATGGATTCAGTACTACATGTACATCTTCAAACAGTTAGAACTTCCAATATATTCATTTTTGTCGTTGGAACCTTCACAAGGGCCAGAACTCTAAAAGTGATTGGCAGAAACTGCTGAAATTGAATAGGCTTCTTCGTTTCACTAATTCAAATGATGTATATAAATTCATACCGATCAGATGGTAATTTTTGTTATTCAAGCATAAACAAAATGCAACAAGGGCAACAACTCCAGAAGAAATTAATGGAAATAATTGAAATTAAAAAGGATTCTTCATCTCAATAATCTAAACAACATATAATATCAATTTCAAAACGATCAGATGACAAATGTAGTCTGTAGATAGACTGTTTGCAATGTACAATCACATTTCCATGAGGGTGCATAAAAATGGTCAAATTCCACAAATTGTGAATGACATCTAATCAGGAATAAAAACAGCTTTGAAAAACTATTTGAATGTGAATGTTCTAATGTTAGCATCATTAAATTAAAACTCTATTATTTTCATTCAGAAAAGAACGTCACATATCAGAGTTACTTCTGCCAAAAATGGTTTTACAATTTATTGGATTTATAAATCACGCTCTTAACTAAATAACCATTTCTGTTGCCAACGCACTTGACATTTTAAGCCAAAGATTGACCAACTTCGTCCTGATATTACCAGGCACATTTCAAGACTTAACCAACTTTGAATTGAAAACCGTAATAGAGGGAAGAAATTTGCTTCAAATGTCAAGACGGACGATTATCTTGGTTTTTTATATGGAGTATTTAAAGGCTCATTTCAGGTTGAATGTGTGTCCATGACTACATGTCTTTTTTATTTTCTGCTAAGAAATTAAAATCAGTGCAAAACACGTAATATTCCAAGAAGCTCTTAACTGTCGTAATAAATTATTCCAAGATAAAATGAAATTTATTTTTACCCAGCTTTCTAAATGGCTTAAAAGCAAATCTTCTAATACTACCAAATAAGGATATTGACACAGAATGGAGTTTAACATCCACTCAACACGAAACAAATGTAGGTCATTATGAGACTAACATATGATGGTTATTTCATTAAATTTCTTGGGCAGATGCCCTTACTCCTTGGCACATACAATCTTAAACTTGCATTATGCAAGAGCAAAATTTGCCTATTACATGTCTTTCTTTAGGCCTGAAATGTTATCTAAATTATCAATTAGACATTAATTAACTTATCCAGACCATAATAAAGACTCGATGTCAAGGCTAGCCTTCGATGTAAGCTGGATTAGATTCAAATATGCCGTTGAACGGCCATTGTAATTAAATCACAACATTGAATAATCGTGACTACTCTGTTTATATTAATGATTTTAGTAATGATAACCGAGGCTATGCAGAAATTTCAAGCGTTTCGATCTCAGCCTATAGTGGATCAATTTGACTAAAATTTTCAGCAAAGTGCCTTTACACCATGTAGTTTTTAACTATTATAGTGAGAACTGCCAACTCTTTATCTTATCTCCCATAATGTAACTTTAAGATATTGAAATCACAATGTTTGACTCAATGGCTTACATTATGATCAAAGAAATAAAATGTGGTTTAACTTCCTACTGTTCTGCTCTAACTGGGCTAATAAAGACAGGCATACGCCATACAGTACGTGCTATAAGGGGAATTTTGCATGGCCAGTAGCTCTACGGTTTACTCTTATATCGAATTCCAAATGCTAAGGGTTCTTTAAAGTGCATGCCAATGTGTACACAAGACCACAGATTTTTTTGTCCCATCCGAACGACTGCTAAAATGGGTTCATGTGTGTACAAAGTTACATAAAGATTTTTTAATGCTTCTAAAGGATTCAAAAGTCGGATGGTTTATGGGACCAGCTACACTCTGAAAAGAAAATCAGGACAGACAGAGCCAATAAGACCATCCATCATCAATAATTCAAAAAAATGAATCAAATAAAAATAATTTACCACTGCTCTAAATATTTTCCGTCGAAAAAACACCATTTCTCGTATTCCTGTGTGAAGAAATAAATAGGTCCCCAAAAAACGACAGCAATCCAATCACAAGTCCTAGTCAACTTTCTTTGATTGACAACGAAAATCATGTTTCTTACACACTTGCTAAAAATATTTGCAGCTAACTTTTATTGACATTCAGATTTAACATCTTCCAGAAAAAATAAAAATTCCTATCTTTCAAATCCTCTTGACTTGACACCTAATTATAGATCGTTTTAATCACCTTATTTAACATAGTTTACATGAGTCCAAAAAACTAACTGTTGATTGAACCAAGAAATGCTTTTATCAAATATGACAACAAAAAATATTATTAATTCCGTAAAGTATTTCTTTCAAGCTTTCCGACATCATCATCTTCTTCTAAATTTCACATTTGTAAATCAATTTTGAGCACTGTATGCTTTCGTATTTTCTGTGGATTTAACTTCGAGATATTTATTATCAAATATACAAAAAAAATAATAATTAATTCCATATGGTGTTTCTTTCAATGTATCACACATCATCATATCCTAAATTAATAGTTTTTCATTTATCAATCAATTTTGAGCCAATGTTTTTTTTTGTATTTTCTATAAAAATATAACTGCATGAAGATTAGAAACTTTGGTGATTTAATTGAACAATTATTGATTCTTGTGTTTTTTTATTAACATGTAGAAAGACTTGTAGAATAATTGAGAATGATATAACTATCAGAGAAACTGTGACACAGCAGTTGATAGAATTAATATTAAAGTTGGGTTCCCAGATAAGTATTTATCGGGTGGTTATTGCCTATAAAAGTATGACAATTTTGATATATATGGAAAGTAGAGATATCCAATCTTACTAGAAAAATACTGGATTCCCTGAAAAACACTCATGGAGCGTATACAGGACAAAAATGTAGGGGGTTCTCTTAATAGTCAGCCCAATGAATAAGGATACCTGCACGCTTGGCGTCGAAGGCTTCACGCGAACTTGAGCGATTTGCGTACATGTTGAAAAACTTTATGAAAAGTTAGACGTACAACACTTTCTGGGATAAAAATCACGGAAAAGGATGAGAATTTAATTAGTATTCGATATTTGTAGTAAATAGTCAGCGCTTACAGACAACATCGTCTTGTGTATGCAATGCATTCTCCCCTGTCCTCTGCCGCCGTTGCCATTGGTTACGGAGAGGGGTAATCCCCTGATGTAAACATGGCCTCTTTTGATAGATTTTTATAGCAGGGTATACTTTGCAATTACAATGTTTTGAGAACGATTTGAATTAAAATAAATTATTTAGTTTGAATATGTTTTTAGTTCTAATATATCATCATATTACCCAGTTTGTACACAGGAATGTAACTTTAAAGCAGCGAAGGGAAACCTCAATGGAAAATGCAGGGGATTTTTCTCCGCCAACATCAGGACTTCATGTAGAAACCTTAAAAGACTTCACGTCAAGGGGTTGGGTGTCCGAATTGTTTAACATGTGCACATTAGATCAGACCGTCTGCTATGTACCTCCACAGGAATTATTGAAATAAAAAACCCGAAATGTTAGTCCCGAAATGATCTAGTATGTGTCGACTGGACGTTAAATCCCTTTCTCTCTCTGCCTCGATTGTTGGAGAGAGAGAGAGAGAGAAATGGGGTTTAATGTCCACTCGACACAACTAGGTCATTTCGGGACTAACATATAATTTTTTATTTCAATAATTCGCTTGCGCGTAGGGGTCTTTAGCAGTGAGAGGAAACCGGAGTGCCCGGAGGAAACCCACGAGGTTGAGAAGGCGCCTCTATCTCCATGCCACATACGCTCACACCAGGGCTCGAAACCACAGCCGCAAGCCAGAGGTGACCGGCCAGCTAGAGGTCGAAGCGCGGCACTCTAGACCACTAGGCCATCCCAACCCCCCCTCGATTGTTGAAATAAGATTTAATATCTTATAAATACCACATTTTGACGGGTCATATTTGGAGAATTTTCAGCTCACGACCTCCATCTTTGTCTCCATGACAAATTACATCGTTAACAAAACATGACGTAGTCCCTTTCAGTTTGAAAATATTTATGTTTTTGTGCATTACGTCTCTCTATTAATAAATTTATGACTCGCCTCGCACACACATGGTTCCTCTGTCTTTTCTTAATGTCACAGATAAAATATAGGCTCAAATGTCTGGCTAAAAACTAGGAATCATATCATCTGGAAAATGTCAATTTATTTTATGAATATCTATCCAAAATAATGTGTCTACACTTCTAAATAATTTATCTTTAAAAATAGATCAAAGCATAATGGAAGGATTAATAAAAATATTGGCATGCTCCGAAAAAATAAACACAGACAAGAGGAAGTAATCATGTTAATTATCAAAAAATTATTGATTAGTCTAGTTAGTGTTTTATTTACATGCATGCCACCGTGGCTCAGTTAGTGAGAGAGAAATGGGGTTTAACATACACTCAACACAAACTAGGTCATTTTGGGACTAAAATATGGCTTAATAATTATTAACAATTTATTGATTAGAATCTAGTGGTGTTTTTTAACATCCACTCAATCACCACGTTTTTAGAAGGTGAGCAATATCGATAACAAGTTCTTCACGATTCTCCGCATCGTAATAATGCCCTCTTCATTTCCCTAATAGCTCATTAATTCATATTAAAATCCTCACTGCAGACGGACTCACGGTTCTGGTACGCTGTGGTGAAGCCAGGTCATAAAATATGGGCTCATAAAATTCATAGAGGAATTTATCTCCGAATCACTTTGTTTATTGGACGGATGCCGTCTGGGGGGATAGAATGGAAATTATTTATAAGTATGGAATAAAAGAATTTCAATGGAAAGTTGGCTGTTAAAGGTTAAATGTTTACAGACTTCAAGTTTCTGATGTCATTTGAGGCATTTTGAATCCCTTCAGATCAAAAATGGTTCAATTAATGTTAAAGGGGCATTATGGGAGATCAGATAAAGAGTTGACTGTTCTTGCTATAATAGTTAAAAATATATATAACGTAAATAGAATATACTGAAAATTTCAGTCATATTGCTTAATTTCGAAATGTGAACCGAGATATTAGCTTCTGAATTTTAGGCTTACCTCGAACATCATTACTTTTAGGTATGATAAATCAAAGTTCGATTATTTATCAATTGATTTAATTATTTTTCAAAAAGTGTATTCCAATCTGCTAAATATTCCAAGCTAGTGATGGCATCAATGATCAAGAGTTCAAAATGGCCTGGTAAATTAATTAATGTCTAATTAATAATTAAGATAACATTATGCAAGAGCAAAATCTGCTTATTACAGGTCTTTCTTTGGGCCTGAAATGTTATCTAAATAATCAATTAGACATTAATTAACATATCCAGACCATAATAAACTCTTGGTGTCAAGGCTAGCCTTCGATGTTGGCAGATTAAATTCCTATATGACCCTTAATGGCCATTGATAATTAAATCAATCAAGTGGGTAATCGAGACTATGCTGTTTATATTAATGATTTTAGTAATGATGACCGAGGCTATGTGAATATTTCACTCGCTTTGTTCTCGGCTAATAGTGGATCAATTTGACTGAAATTTTCAGCAAATTACCTTTACAGTATCTAGATTTTAACTATTATAGTGAGAACTGCCATGTAACTTTAAGATAACATTTCAGGCCAAAAGAAAGATCTGCAATAGGCAGATTTGGCTCTTGCAAAATGTATGTTTAATAAAGATGTATCGAAAATGTCACAACATTCAACATCCTCAGCAGACAATAAACAAGTCAGAGACACCTATAAATACTGAGGAAAATCTTTTGATGGGCTTTTTTTTTAATATGATCTACTTCTGACATTTTTATTTCCTTGTTTACATAAAATGTTTAATAATCTTTTTGAGTACATTTCAACCACTGATAAGAAGTGAAAAATTATAAATCTCATAAAAAATCAGGATAGGAATTCCCATGTTGAAAAAGACAGCATTATAATAATCGAGAAAACCATTCTGGGGTTTAACATCCACTCAACACAAACTAGGTCATTTTGGGACCACAGTTTAATTACTTTATAGTGATTGAAATTTTATTTGGTACAACTAAAACTGTTAATTCAGGTCAATTTAGATTGAGATATTTTCGTAAAAACGGTTTAATCCATGCCAATATGTACATTTAAAATTTAAATAAGAAACGGAATGGAACTGAACTGAACTAGTTTTGGACTGATAATTTCTATTAAACATTCAACTTTAAAATATCGTAGTTTGACAGGGTCTAATCTATTGCACTGACATCATACCCAGAGACTCTAATTGTTCTGTTAAACGGATGGCAAATCACCTGACGTCCAGACCTCTTCAAGTACGGTTCATTACACTACAAGTATCTTACTCGGATACGGCCAACATTAGCTTCAAGCTACACAACACATCTAACCAATAAATCAACAATAATCAATCAATTAATTTCGATATATATAACAATTATCGTACACATTTAACCATGAGATATCTAATCATAACACGGCTGTCCATTTAAACATTCGGTCATTTTGACCCTTCTGCCTCAAGTCGGACATTAATCGTCCAGCTTTCCTACTAACCCTCGAGGGATTCCAAAGTTGCCCAACCAATTAATTACGCGGACAATGGCGTCTCAATCTTACTTAGTGAGCTTTATATTAAGACATCACAAAGTACAAATGGCTAGACACATTTCAACAGGACTAATTTTACACCGCACAGTGATGCTGATTTCGTTGTAAAGATTTACATCTAAAGGTTCTATGATAATGCACTGAGAGAGAGAGAGAGAGAGAGAGAGAGAGAGAGAGAATTTAATCTTCACTCGCTCACTACAAACCAGGTCGTTTCATGACTAAAATATGGTACAATTTTATTTCAATAACAGCTCCCTTGTGCAAACGGCTGCGTCTTTATAATTAGTAGAGCTGTGGAAAGAAACCAGACAACCTGGAGAAAATGTCATGAGGTTGGACAATTGGGATTAAAACTGCGCCACAGACCATATGATCTAAAGAGAAAATGTTACACCACTTGACCGTCCACTCCTTCTCTTCTATATACAGTACGGACATCGCGATGGTTTGATGGGACCATACAGTATTTTCTCTCGTGGAATTCTGTGGTTTACCGATAATCGTGTCCAATCAAACCATCGCGATGTTTGTAAGTTCTCGTATTGGTTAAATATAAATCAACAAACAGTATTTTTACTTACAAATATTTCAACATCAAAATCTTCTCGTGGTAAACCTAATCCAACTTGTGTGTATAAATACGGCTGAAGGAAATACCAGAAACATCGACAGCAACCCCGTATCGCCATCTTAGAATACTGTACCGGTCACATACACATTGAAACACTATATCCCTTTAAACTTAGTACACATTCAATCATTCTGTTTCTTCGAACTTTCACTTTACGGCTATGACAATCTGACAAGTACATACTTCCATATAAGAAAATCAAGCCACTATTTCCAGCTGTCCTTTAAAACTTAATATCAGTAATAGGATCTATTTCGATTTCAATTTAGAAAAAAAATTTGATCAATTTGTAACAAGAAATTCATACATCCATTAACAATAACACAGTTCATTCAGGCTTTTCAAATACAACAAATCTGTTATGGAATAATGGTTACTCCAGATCGAATCACACTGGAACAGATCCACAGATTTTCTAATACATAAAACATTCAACTATGATATTTCACAAATAAATACCAAGAATTCAAAATGGAGACCCAGAAGTACATGTATCTAATGAATGAAAACCTGAATATTTCTTGAAGCGCAGATAAATTAACAAAGAACAAGACGGGAGGTAGAAACAACTGGTGGAACAACTTTAGGAACAAGCGAGTCCTATCTGTTTTAAAACTGGTTTGACTATATAAAAACAACTGATAAACTATATATAAAACATCAAGTAGAATTAGACAGGATATAGAAATTACAGTATGTTATAGACAACCAGTTTAATGGTAAATTGATTAAAAACTTGACAGAGAAATCAGAAAGGTCTATGTTTAGGCCAGGGATACAGAAGTTACAGTACGTTATAGTTCTATGGTATTCGAATTAAGAACTTGACAGATAAATCATACGGTCCATATGGATACAGCAGTATATTATAGACAACATGTTAAATGGTAAATGAATTAAATACTGCACAGTTATCATAAGATAGGAAGGATATAAATTTTATATTCTCGGTACTTGATATATTATCCATGGATAAGAGCACATGTTTTTAAGTAACTGAATATTTCTGGACTATTGCTCCTCCATAAGAACAATAGGTTTATTTTCTTGCCACCTATATCTTTTTATTCGTAGTAAATTTTCTTCCTCAAAATTATTTGTAAGAAAAAAGGTTTGAAGGTTTGAGATAGAGAAAAGGGGGAGGGGCTTGAGGGGGAGGTGGAATGGAATTTAACAGCACTTGACATAAACTAGGTCATATCAGGACTAACATACAGTTTAATTTTATTTCAATAATTTGTTGGTACATACATCTAGGGGTATTTATTTAGTTGTGGTAGGAAACTTGAGGACTACGAGGAAACTCACGATGTTGGACTAGCGACAATACACGGGAATCGAAACCATGCCACAGACCTTGTGATCTAACGATGCCACGTTAAAACGTATAGGAGAAGAAAATGTTGGTGGTAGTTGGCATACAACGCAGAAGTAACATTTAGTTACAACTAAACAAAAAATTCAGGTAAAAAAAGGTATATTTTGAAAGTATACTGTGAAAGTAGGCTATTTATAAGTACATGTATATATTTAGTATCAGGTTATCTCATGCCAGCTATAATATGACTGAAAGTAAACACAAGCTTGTTGTAGGAATTATAGTCTTAACAACTCTCAATTCGAGAATTTTCATGTCTCGTTTAGCACCTCAGTCCTCAACCCACTTGAATTTTAGATTCAGGAACACAAAACTGAAGAGGGTTTCTCTATTTCTTGAATTAATCTTAAAAAAAAGTTCTTACCAGTACGTAGCTAAAAAATTATCATGTTTGAAATTGTAACAAACATCATTTGAGTGAGGTTTTAGGTACTTAACAAAATCCCGAAGACGTGAAAATTAAATTGCCTTGGTCTAATTACACTTGCATTTCTACTCCATTTCTACACAGTAAAGAACTGTAGACTTCCAGAAACAACGAGAAAATTACTATTGAAATGATTTCTCTTTTCTGACACAGTTCCAAGACCTAAAGACTGTCAGTAGTTCTAGGCATCGGTAAATGAAACAATCGAGCAAATTAGTACTGGAAGTCATTTCTTTTTTCTGAAATGGTTCCAAAGTAAATATTCTGGAATTTTAGTTATTTTGGTATAACAATTACTGAGTACCTACAGTAGTATACTAACACACACATGTAGGAAGAAATTTTTAAAAAGAGTCGCACACAATGAAATGTTACAATAGACCGTGAATGTAACGATGCATTATGTAAGATTTAGATAAAGAGCGGATATTCTTGCTAGGCACATGAAGTCCGAAGTTCAAAAATTGATAATGGAATATCAATTCATTGAAAATTTGATCCAAATTACTCAACGTCAAAAAAATCAGTGAAAAGCAATGATACACCATAACATGTACAGCTGATTCGACAGTCTGAAGGAACTTGGAACATTGAAAAAAACCATGATACCAGGAATGGAGCCTACCTTTACACGATACCAAGTGACCATCAATAGGTTAACGTATTTGGTAGACACACCGCGATACACACAATAATAACTCGGAACCAACAAGCGTACCAGACATAATTAAGCCATGTAATAACAAGTGGTTTGTGGGGGAACTACCGATATAATAACTAAGAACCAACAAGACGTACCGCTACCAGACAGAAAGCCATGTATAATAACAACTGGCCTGTATGGCAACATGTGTATACTGGAACTATATATTGTATGATGTAAGGTCCATGTTAGTGGTTGATAGGTCAAGATGAAATACTAGGTGTTATGATAATTTGTTTTAAATTATAAAATCTATGTGTTGTTATTTATACATATGTTACCAATAATCCTCTCAAACAGGTTGACTTCTAACAAAGTATAAACATTTCTTAGATATCATGTAGAGAGAGAGAAATGGGGTTAACCGTCCACTGGACACAAAGTAGGTCATCTTGTGATTAACATAGTCCAATTTTACTTCAATAATTCGCTTACATGTAGACTCATAGGGTCTTTATAGCAATGGGAGGAACCCAAATGATCCAGAGAAAACACACAAGGTTACACAGGTGACCCTACTCCTTGTCATGTACAAGTGGAGAATCAAAACCACGCCACTTGATAATGACAGATGTTACACTAGCATGTGCACACATGAAACCATTAGACCACCCAATCCCCCAGCATGGTATAATTACAAATCAAGAGTTTTTCTGTCAAAGGTTCTTTCACGTTTCCGGCCCAATGTGTACACAAGAGGACCAGGGTTTTTCATACCATCCAAGCAACAAGGCAACATTTTGCTTGTAAAATCAGGAGGTTCTTCTCTGCTGAATCCACTATTCAGATGGCCTAGATATTGAGTGGATCAGACAATGCCCATCATATCTTCATTAACCATGAAAATGGAAAATCAAGATTTCAAATTTATTATAATTGGCAATATTACTTGTTAATCAAGACTATATGGTTTGTCATCAAACACTCATGTCATAACGTCGCTCAGAATAAAAGTAATTTTAAATTTTCAACATATTAATTTTCCATTGCGTATTTTGGACAATTATAAATAGTAAGAACGTCCAGCTCTTTATCTAAATCTTACATAATACAACTTCAATGTGAAAACCTCACGAAAATGTTAAATTCGAGGACGATTATATTTGTAAACCAAGCCCCCTCCTTAGTCAAACAGAAGGCCATGTCACAGTTAACAACTATCACTCCAACATGCATCAATGTTAAATGAATAAAACAAGGACAAGTGTTATATTAGAGAATAACAAGTACTTGTCAACTGTGCACTTTCCTTTTACAATTCACAAAAACACAAGACAAGGCTTGAAAAAACAACTAACAACAATGCTACCCTCTCAATTCTATTAAACCTACATACAAGAGCTAAATCTGTTGGTTGATACTATCAAATGGTTTTTCTACGGCCAATTCAACTATTTCGATTAATTAAGTAGCCCAAAGGGAATATTTAATTACTAAATAATTATCATAAGTCTTACTAATATTTCATTCTTAAGTCCAATATATATTTTTTTGTGTACCCCATGCTGACAAAGTGGTGTAGACACGTGAATTCACAATACTCCACGATGAATAAAAAATATGAAATATGAATTTACTTTGCAAAGTTTTCGTGCGTTATCAAAAATGACCGGTGGTGAAAATTTTGAAGTGGAAGCCTTGGTTGATAGCCTATCTATATGAAAAAAAATAGGTTGCCAGGCAACGAAACATACGCCCACACAGCAGCCAAATCGTCCGGGCAGTCAACAAGAGTTGTTGCATTTTAAGTAATCATCAGAAAATCATAATTCAAATTCACCCATAACTACGGTGTAACTGTGATATAATCAAACGTTTTTTTAAATCAGATAATAATTGTGACCTCCAGAGGGACCACAAGCTAAAAAGGGTGATTTTTCGTACAATCAGGGGCCATGATTCAGGAAGTTACGATCCGATATGGGCAAATATGCAATGGAACCAAGATCATTAGGTTATAAACATGTATTTCAAGTTTCATCAAAATCAGTTCAAAATTGTGACCTCTATAGGGTCCACAACCTTGATATAACATATTCTTACACAATTCGCGTACAGACGGCGGCCATTTTATCCGTCAACTCTGGTCCGATTTTCACAAAATTAAAATTCTCTCTTCATTACCATGAAACCGTGATATAATCAAACGGTTTTTTAAATCGGATAATAATTTTGACCTCCAGAGGGACCACAAGCTAACAAAAGCGATTTTTCGGACAATCAGGGGACATAATTCAGGAAGTTATGATTCGATGGGCGCAAATATCGAAAGGAACCAAGATCTTTGGGTTATAAACATGCATGTCACGTTTCATCAAAATCGGTTCAAAATTGTGACCTCTATAAGGTCCACAACCTTGATATAACATATTTTCACACCATTCGCGTACAAACGGCGGCCATTTTGTCCGTCAATTTTGGTCCGATTTTCATGAACTTCGAACTCAACCTTCATAACCATGGAACGGTGATACAATCAAACGTTTTTTTAAATCGGATAACAATTTTGACCTCCAGAGGAACCACAACCTAAACAGGGCGATTTTTCGGACAATCAGGGGCCATAATTCAGGAAGTTACGATCCGATGGGCGCAAATATCGAAAGGAACCAAGATCTTTGGGTTATAAACATACATGTCAATTTTAATCAAAATCGGTTCAAAATTGTGACCTCTATAAGGTCCACAACCTTGATAAAACATATTTTCACACAATTCGTGTACAAACGGCGGACATTTTGTCCATCAATTTTCGTCCGATTTTCACGAAATTCGAACTCAACCTTCATAACCATGGAATGGTGATACAATCAAATGTTTTTTTTAAATCGGATAACAATTTTGACCACCAGAGGGACAACAAGCTAAAAAGGGCGATTTTTCGGACAATCAGGGGCCATAATTCAGGAAGCTACGATCCGATGGGCGCAAATATCGAAAGGAACCAAGATCTTTGAGTTATAAACATACATGTCAAGTTTCATCAAAATCGGTTCAAAATTGTGACCTCTATAAGGTCCACAACCTTGATATAACATATTTTCACACCATTCGCGTACAAACGGCGGACATTTTGTCTTTCAATTTTGGTCCGATTTTCACGAAATTCGAACTCAACCTTCATAACCATGGAACGGTGATAT
Source organism: Patella ulyssiponensis (assembly GCA_963678685.1). NCBI lineage: Eukaryota > Metazoa > Mollusca > Gastropoda > Patellidae > Patella > Patella ulyssiponensis. The sequence goes on from OY783225.1 coordinate 92,770,915, forward strand.
AATCAAACGTTTTTTTTAAATCGGATAACAATTTTGACCTCCAGAGGGACCACAAGCTAAAAAGGGCGATTTTTCGGACAATCAGCGGCCATAATTCAGGAAGTTACAATCCGATGCGCGCAAATATCGAAAGGAACCACGATCTTTGGGTCATAAACATACATGTCAAGTTTCATCAAAATCGGTTCAAAATTGTGACCTCTATAAGGTCCACAACCTTGATATAACATATTTTCACACTATTCGCGTACAAACGGCGGCCATTTTGTCCGTCAATTTTGGTCCGATTTTCACGAAATTCGAACTCAACCTTCATAACCATGGGACGGTGATATAATCAAACGGTTTTTTAAATCGGATAACAATTTTGACCTCCAGAGGGACCACAAGCTAAAAAGGGCGATTTTCCGGAGAATCAGGGGCCATAATTAAGGAAGTTACGATCCGATTGGCGCAAATATCGAAAGGAACCAAGATCTTTGGGTTATAAACATGCATTTCAAGTTTCATCCAAATCGGTTCAAAATTGTGACCTCTACACTGTTCACAAGCTAAAAAACGTGATTTTTCGTACAATCAGGGGCCATAACCCATGAAGTTACGGTCCGATACATGCCAATATCGAAAGGAACCGAGATCTTAGGGTGATAAACCTATATTTTAAGTTTCATTGAAATCGGATAAAAATTGTGACCTGTAGACTGTTCACAAACAATTGTGGACGGACGGACGTCCGGACGGACGGACGAACAGGGGCGACGACAATATACGTCCACATGAAAATGTCATTTTGTATTTAGTTTTCTTTACCTTGAGGAAGTTAGTATTTTTACTGACGAAACGTTGGATAAAACGATGGTTTTTTGATATTGTATTCTACTACTTATTTTATATCAACTTATCTGAATATCATATGCATCATTTTGACTTTCTCAAAATCGATCCCATCAAATCGTCTGTATTTGGTTTGTGTTTCCTGTTTCTATTGATTGGAAGTTTCACATGAAAATGTGGGCGTATAAAAATGAAATGGGGTTTAACGTCCTACTGTTCTGCTCTGAACGGGCTAATGAAGACGGGCATACGCCATACAGTGTGCTATGAGGAAAATTATGCTCGGACAGCGGCACTATGGCCTACTCTTATATATAATTTCAACTGCCAAGAGATCTTTTACGTGCACACCAATCTGTCCACATGATCTCCTTTTTTTGTCCCATCCAAATGACAAAACAGCACACAATGGTGTCAGGCTCTCCGTACAGCATTACTGACCAGTATTCACAGGGTTATAAAGGTTTTTTTTCTTTAATGAAATTCTTCTTATCTGATATCTTTTCTGTCAATTAATTTTGAAATAAATTTGCAAGAGCCATTTTGTAATTAACATACAATGTGTAAGGCACTGTATTACCGCTGGTTACCACCTTAGATCTGTACTCTTTCATTTTATCTTTGAAGAGTTGTTTCCCTTTAAAAAGTTTGGCACTGTAAGAATCTAGGTAACTCAACAATATTCAAATGTTTAATTAACTGAAATCAATCAACAAAATACTAACCTTGCGCTCCTCTTGAGAATTATTGACCAATATTTTAGTTCCTAAATCGATGATTTTTGTCGAAAAAGTCAATTTTACCGGTACTTCGAGAATTTTTGAGAAGTATTTATTCTGCTTCAATTTAATAAAATAGAAAATGTTTATTTAGACCTCGTGCGTATGATGCACATGAAGAAAAACCGCATTGCAAAATAGTATACTAATTGTGAATATAGTGGCTATTCATGGGCATTAGTATTCTGTTGCTATCTAAGAAGAATTCTGCATTATGTGATTTCTTGTCCGTGTTAAAATTTTAGTTTTTTTGTAAATCATGAGTGGTGCAGTCACCCTGCACTTATTATTACTAGAAGGGAAGCTATTTCACACACAGATGTAGATGGATATGTATATGTCAACTTATTTATGCCTTAAGGCCTTATCTGTACCTGTACGTATGATTGATTATATCTATACAGGTAATAAATTTCATAATTAACTGATTACACATGTTACTTTAATATCTCTATAAGAAAAAAACTAAAGTTGACATTCACTCATTAAAAACAGAATTTTTTTTCAAAGTCATAATTTGTGGCATCCAGGTAGTGCTCGCTCTCTAATTAATCAAATGAGAATTCCCTGGATTCAATTCTCAGGATTATCCAGGATGATTTCCCCTTGTCAGTGGCACAAGACGAAAAACTTGGCAAAAAGTGTCTAGTTGTTTGGATAGCATGAAAAACAGACATGTTATGTGCATGTAATGCATGCTAAAGATCCCTTGGCAGTTTTAATTTGAAGAAGAATAGGTGGAGATGCTGCTGCCTTGGCAAAATTCCTGTCTTCATTAGCTCAGAAGGTGGAAAACAGTAGGACATTAAACCCCAATTGATTAGAAAAGTTTGACATTAATCTCCATATCATTTTATTTTGGCAATACGCCTATTATTTTCATTTCATTTCAGTAAGCCCAGCCAGTATATGCATCATTAAAGTAGGACATTTTACCCTTTTTCAATTTATCTAGGAAGAACATTAATATTGTTTTTATACCATTTTTATCTGTAGTTTATGAATCAGCTGAATGTAAAGTTTAGACATCATGTATAGCTTTCTTCTATCTCCGTTTTCTCGCATAAATTATTTTAAATTATGCAACCAAGTCTATCTGTCATCTATGAATAAATTAGGCCTTCATTCTCATCATGTTTGAGTAAATAAAAAAGATACCCTAAACTCTTGTATGTCATATGTGCAGACAATCAGCAGGATGAATATTAATAAAATAAATCATATTTTACTCAGTTCAGCTGTATATATATATATATATGTGAGTGTGTTTGTACATGTACAATGTACGTCATGGTTCAGCGAATCTTTTAAACACCTAGTAGGCCTATACCTTAGATCACTGAGGCTGACACAATGGGAAATAAATTAATAGGGTTCTGCTTCATATAATAAATGCTACATCATATCTATAAACAGATTACTGAATTAAAAAGTCTTTAATCAGATCATTTTTTTTTAATAAGGTCAAACATTAATCTGTATAGGGTACATGTAAATAAATATCACTAGGGTTGAATCAGTGGGAAATAATATAATAGCTACCATCAGTACTTCATACAAATGATTGGGAGATAATAATAAAAAGAACCACAGCAGATCTATAAATATATCATTATTGAATCAATCAACCCTATTCAGATCATTTTGGTAAGGTTAAAATTACCTTGTGGAAATAAATCCTATTTGCAAATTATGGACTCAAGATTCCCAAAGATACTTAGCCTATATTGATAAGAGTATTTAGGGCCTATAAGTAAACAAAATCAATTGTGAGATTAAAGATATAAAAATATTGTCTTAATTCTAATAATCACTTAGGCTGTTTCTGTACCTATTCAAGGACTCCTAAATTCATGTCACTATATTTTAGGTTATAAGATTATATAAGCACAGATGAAAATTGTATTCAAGCTTCTGGTAGAAAAGAGATTGCATTAAGGATTTTTGGCTGAAATCTTAATAATTTTTGGATATTATGAAAATTGGGCCATTGTGAAGTTTGATATGGATTTTAGCAAATGTAATGGCCTATGGATCTATATATACCTTTTTCTTCGGTCTACCATTAGTGGCTTGTTGACCACCTTGAATAATTCTAACATTGGGAGGTTTGCGCATGTTTGAGCTAAATATTATCATAGATAGATTTAGATTTTTCTCAAAGTGTTTGGTCCCAAAATCATCAAGAATTGTGCTAATACTAATAGCAACTTGGGTCAAACTTAGTTTCTTCATTTTTCCAAAATTTGTTTAGACTTGACAAGGATGCACGATAATAAAACATAAGTTACACATGTGTAGCTACGTCTACTTTAGTTATAACTTAAATAGGGATGTTATAACTTTATCTACTTCTGGGTATCAAATATCCATGGATGTCACATTTGGTTCAGATGACATTTTATTTTGCCTTTTCCTTCCTTGATTAAAGATTGAACAAAAAAAAGCATCTAATCTAAATGACAAAATCCTTAACAATTTAGATGACAATCCCAAAAAGAAAAGAAAAGGACAACTGAACAATACGCCTTGAATAAATTGCAGCAAGCAAACGTCAATTTAACAAACGGGGATTATTTGCCCAGAGAATTCAAGAACATACATTTGAATAGCATTGAGCAAACACTGGCGAAGGTGAAGTGATACAATCGAGTGTCGAAAATTCGGTCTCTCATATTTATTGACAAGGCTGTCATTTTGTCAGAAAGATGGAGTCATTAGTGGGGATTTTACAAAGACAAATGTCGTCAGTAATGCATCACGGATTAATAAAATATGACTCACCCAGAAGTGTTGGACAAAGAGCGCCATTCGTTCGACTTCAGTTTACATCACACACTTGCTTGTCAACATTCAAAGCCTCCAGCACAGGTACTCCGGAAGTAATTTCCTTGACATTGAATAAGCGAATATTACAAATTTTGACAGCAAGAAAAAAACGAAAAAACAAATGTACACTATCTAATCTGTCGAAATTTGGAGTGTTTAGATTTAGAATTATCCTCTGCTGGTGTAAACAACCCCTGTCTGAAGTAATTAATATTCGAGATATTTCTCACAATTAAAGTTATTGATCGCAAAAAAAAGATGGAAGGGAAATAACTCTATTTTACATATCAGGAATCGGACTAGTAATTATCTCTCTCACCCGTTGACTTCAATGCTATGCTCTTATATTTATAGCCACAAAAAGCCCAACATGTCACTGACATCTGGTAAAAATACTGAAGGGGTGACTCTTTCGATTTTTTTTGTCAAGGTCTTTTCAAAGAAATTCATGAACAGTGACCCATTTTAGAAGGCGATTTCCCTAATACACGTCTGTTTATTACTCCCTGAACCTTTCGCCTCAAAATCTCGAATCTTTACCAACAAATCCTATCAGGAAATGGAAATTAAAACATCCCTCTTCGTTTGTAGACCAACAAGTCAACAAAAATTGCCAGGGCGAAAGAAAGCATTGTTATAAAAGAGAGAAATTTGGTCTTTTAATCCAAATATTTAACTCTCTGATGCCCAACACCCCACCCCCATCCAACAGGACGTACGATTTATTCCAATGGCCTGTCCACAAAAAGGGGAGCAAAAAGAAGAAAGGCGAAGAATAAGAGAAAGCGCGTGGCGATTGAACCATGAAAGTTGTTGGCACCCCTTTAAAAACTGTACGGTCCTAATTAATTCGTTAGAAATACCATGTTCGATTATATCCGTAATAAAGACTGCAATCCAAGTAATTGTATTTTTTATATCCGTTTAATGCAAAAATAAATAGTAAACAAAACAACCTAAATTTTGCCACCTTACTGGGAGAAAGAGTACATGTGACCTAGGTTTTTCATCCCACCGAACGACTAGACGAAGTTCCTTGTCTGCCAATGGCGCACACTGGACACACCAGGATCGAATACTGGACTTCGAGGTTACCGAGAAAGGACTTTACTCACTGAATCGTCATGGTTACCGAAACTAGTGAAGCTTTTAAGCACTACAGGGCCCTTAACATTCATATTCTTTCTGCTACGCAAGGGTATTTCAAAAAGTGCTTGGAATAATAATATAGAAATAAATACAAACCAACAGATTTTTAAAGAGAGAGAGAGTGAGACAAATGGTATTTAACGTCCACTCGACACAAACTATGTCATTTCGGGACTAACATGGTTATTAAATTTATTTCAATAATTCGCTTGCACGTAAGTGTCTTTTGCAGTGGGAGGAAACCCGAGGACCCGGAGAAAACCCACGAGGTTGGACCAGCGACCATACTCTTTGTCACGTACAGCCGGGAATTCGAATGATAGGCTTTATGATATAGCGCGCACGTGCTAACCATTCGGCCATTCCCCCACCCTAACCCCAACAACAGATGTTTAAAATAGCCAGATTAAATGTCTGCAGATTTGCGACGTTCCAAGGACCACGCGGAAAAATCGTCTTCATTTATCGAGAGCAAAATTCGTGTCTGAGAGCTTCATATAAACATGGACCTTGTATTAGAAGGTCCATGATGTTAACAAATCATATAGATATTGCCCAACTCTTAGTATTTCAATCAACAATATATCCCCGGGTGAAATTAAATTTATTTTTCAGCGTTTCAACGTATAGCTGAAAATAGTTGTCTGTTCGTAGGTCATGACACATGAATATTAATTAGATGTGTCGTGCACGTGCGTGCTTGTCTATAAGTGTGTGATGTGTCATTCTAGCTTCTGTCGTCGACTTGAAAACTTCAAGTTTTTAAAGTGTTTTTCATAATATAATGATTTGAAGGGGGTCCATAGGTTTTTCCAGAGTATTTGTCTTATAAAGTTTTATCTCCGGTTTTTTAGACCAGGACCGAATATAAAGTTTGTTATAATTATATGTATTTGTATCAGCAATTATATGTATTTGTATCAACAATTATATGTATTTGTATCAACAATTATGTGTGTATGGTATAATAAACGTCTGATCCAGCGTTGCGACAGGCTTAATGCATAATTTTTGTTATTTATTGACGGTTTTGTATATGGGCGAGAACAGACAGCTGTAATTCAAGTATGTGTATCAAACTTCGCCGTTATATATGACCGTCTTAACAACATAAAAGGTCCCGGGCAAAGCATTCAATCGGAACGGCGGCACCCCTATCTACTTAACCACTAACAGGAATAAAAATTCAAATGTCCGCTTGTGACATAATAACAAATATTAGTAGTTTAATATAGAATTTTATTTATTGTCAAAAAAGTCACAACAACAACATACAGCTGGATTTACCAGTGTGGGTACCCCATCCCCCACTACATAACACAAGTCACCAGACCTTAGGTAGTATTATTTCATACGCATGAATTAAATGTATCTGCATCAAACCTAATTTGAAGTCAGCCAGTTATAAATAAGTGGGGGTGTATTCATAGTAGCCTAACCAACTGGGGTAGATTTTCGCTGGAACCAAAACGCGAAATATCGTAAGCAACGTCTACAGAAATTACATTATTACACATATTATACACACCAAATTATCAAATACGTCTATTATACACACCAAATTATCAAATAATTATAGTCTGCGTGGCTAACCATCGAAGAATACGAGTCCAGAAATCTACGTTCCTCGAGTCACCGGCAACAAGAAGAAAAAACTATGTTCGGAGATTACCAACGACATTTTTGATAGATTTTGCGTTCAAAACTCAAATATAAATGGGTTCAAAGTTAGGCTACTATGAATCCACCTTCTAGTTGCATAATGTTCAAGTTTTAACCAAAATATTGCCACTAGAGAGGATTTTAACTGTACACCTTTTGTGACACTACGGTGTCTGATGTGACTGTCGTCAAGGCCTGTCTTGGACTCCACGTTGTGATATCAATTAGTTCAATCATCAATTAACTGACTCTATAACACCTTTTATGTTGCAATTACTATATATAACAAATATTGCAAACTATACAAAGGTTACATACAGGAAACTAGAATATCTATGATAGTTAAATTAATATCCTTTCTAACTCAGACCTAACAGCTCAAACGTGACAAGAGCCACATACTTCTTGATATATCTACACCCTACGCCTTTAAGCTGCTGAGAAGGCCGTAGGTATGGTGATCCCCTGAACTCCGAATGATGTCTATTTCTTACGATCTCATCATGATATCTAAAGGAACTTAAATCGCGAATGTTCTTTTAAAGAGGTTACGTGCATGAGTCATGTATTGAGCCCCGGGAAATTGACCAGGTGCTTCCTTTATCGGATTGGTCAGCTGCACAGACGCTAACCTGGATTTCAACACAGTGTACCTATATACCTTACCACGTTTCTAACGCATGGGATTACCATATTTGGATTATCAGACGAATATGTCGATCATTGCCCCATTTTAAACTTCCAGACATATTCTAGTTAGCCTAGTTCTTGTTGTCACTAACAATTTCAATACATTAACCAGAATATATTTTACAAAACTAAGGTAACCTCTACAGTATATAGGCCCAATCCTATATTGTTACACTTTCCCGCTGAATAATAATAAAAAAGAAACACAGATGCACAGTCGAAATTCGACGCGGCATTGCCGGATTATACCAAATTCTTACCGCAACACGAGCCCACAATGGATGGAAGGAGTCCAACTGTCCAGATTTTTGAAAATCCGATGGAAGGTCTCAGGAGGGGGGGGGGGAGTGGCCTCTGCCACAGGCAAATGTAGTCCTACGCCCGACCAACAAGCTCATATGGCTTTTCCCCGCAACAGAGATTTTTTTTTTTGGGGGGGGGGGGGCTTCCCTGGGTCCCACCATGCAAAGATGTCCATGCCTACTAGGCTACTTTCTGAAAAGATAGACACCAGTTTAAAAAAAAAGATATTACTTTTTATAGAAATCAACAAAAGTTGCCGTAACAGTTAATGAAATTTTTAAGTTACTATCTTTTAGAATATTTCTTTTACGTAAAAGTTTATAAAAGTTGCCACCTTTTACAATATTTCTTTTACGTAAAAATTAATAAAAGTTGCCGCCTGTTAGAATATTTCTTTTAAGTAAAAATTAATGAAAGTTGCCGCCTTTTAGAATATTTATTTTACGTAACAATTAATAAAAGTTGCCATTTTTTAAAATATTTATGAAGTTAATAAAAGTTAATTACTTTATAGTAACGGAACCTTTATCAGACTCCGCTCAAAATAAAAGTTGCCTCCATTAGAATAATTCTATTACGTAAAGGTAATAAACGTTACCGCCTTACGCAATAGTTTAACGTATTGTGGGGTGAAGTGGAGTATTTCTAAAACTAATATAAAATTATGCTATGGATTTCTCAGAAATATGCCCCACCCCTCCACCTGATGGCGTAAGGGAAATAACTCTATTTAATGAATTTATGATTTTAATTAGAGTGGTTTCCCCTATTTTTATTAACCATTATATCCTTTCTTATTTTCCGCAAATAAAACATATCCCATGTTTTTTGAATTGATATAGCAGCTCGGTAGTTTGTTGTCCACGAGAAATGAATAACCTACGCAGGTCTAACTCTGATAATTAAGTGGTGGTTTTGTTCAACTTTTGTGTAGACTCGATTGTCCAATTTCTACCACGTGACTCGCGGCATGGTCGTTTCACAATGGCGGACAAAAGGTAATGTTGTGGACGGATTATTACAAATATTATTAATTTGTAGCGGCTTTGCATAGAATTGGACTTAACTGTGACCGAAACAAATTGTCTTCTACATATTTCATATGATTTGGCATCATTATTCAGGATATGCAATGCTTTACAAGTGAAATAAACTTCGGCCACTGCCTTTTCTTTTCGTGTCGCGAATTTTCCTTTTCGTTTGATCAGGGGATACGAAACCGGTTATTCGGCTTCCTTCCAAACTATTTCAACTCTTGTACTTTTGTGAAATTTAAACAACACGAAATATCGGATTGGAGATCAATATTAGATTTTGGTGGGCGTTTTCCCACATCGATTAAGGGGAATTCACACAAGTTAAGTTTCGATTTCGTTTCACATTTGATGCAATGATCTAATACCAATACTAAAGGGAGATAATCACTTATGATCCAGAATATTCCTAATTAGCCAATACTGAAATCTTTTATTTGTTCATTTATTTACCGTCTTCATGTGACAGATAACTAAACTTTGGATTCAGAATTCTTTCAAAGCAACAAAATAAGGTGCAGTACGCTAGATCTGGCTACTCTTAGGGTTTGGGTTGGTTAAAGTTCCAATAGCATTTTTTTAAGTTATATTTTTAAAATGTATTAAAATAAAGTCCCAAAATAGATGGTATCTATAAACAGTCCTATCTTGTTAAAGAATAATCCTATTAATCCTATAATTCACTATTGCCAGTTGAGAAATTGGCAAAAATATCATTTTCAACTTCAAATTCAAACGTTTGAAGATGGCCGTCCATGGAGAGGAATGGGAAAACAAGGGAGGTAATTGAGTAACTATTTTCTCAATCAGCCTGTGTCAGCCTTTTTAATGCCCCCAAAATTTTGCCCATGATCGTATAATAGTGAGTTGACAACCTTTTGAGCAAAAGACATAGAAATAATTATGTTTTGACTTTCTTAGAAAATATGAAATTGGAACTTTAAAGTAGCTCGGAAGTAAGCAGGTCAACATACTAGGCCCACAATAAATAGCTTGAAGAATAGTTCGGCCTTTGTGTTAATCCAACAAGAAACAAGAAATTTGATTAAAATACAGATCTATATTTCGTTAGGTTTTTTTTAATACTTTCGATGGCCTCTACTAGTACATGGAGATCTGACTCTAACAGTCTGACGGGGGGTTGGGATGGCCTAGCGGTCTAGAGTGCCGTGCTTCGACATCTAGCTGGTCAGTCACCTCTGGCTTGCGGCTGTGGTTTCGAACCCTGGTGTGAGCGTATGTGGCATGGAGATAGGGGCGCCTTCTCAACCTCATGGGTTTCCTCCGGGCACTCCGGTTTCCTCCCACTGCTAAAGACCCCTACACGCAAGCGAATTATTGAAATAAAATTGAAACCATATGTTAGTCCCGAAATGACCTAGTTTGTGTCGAGTGGACGTTAAACCCCATTTCTCTCTCTCTCTATCTGACTCTGACCAGTTGGACTGGAAGTTCGCATCAAGGTTCATACATTACGAGCTGCATTTGTATTATCCGGGTTCCACCTTTCAACATATGTTCAGACCAGGACCAACGTGACATCGAAATTCTGGGGCTTTTTGTGCAAACTTTGTAATGGTTATGATAAAACAGTAACCAATCCTTATTTAATGGGGGGTGCGAATGGTAAGCATGTGGGCGATGTATCATAAAGCCTGTCATTGAGTCAACTGGTATGGTTTCGAATCCCCGGTTGTACGTGACATAGGTAGGGTCGCCTGTCCAACCTTGTGGGTTTACTCCGGGTCCTCCAGTTTCCTCCAACGGCTAAAGACCACTATGCGCAAGCGAATTATTTAAGTAATATTAAAAACCATATGTTAGTCCCAAAATGACTTAGTTTGTGTCGAGTGGACGTTAAACCCCATTTCTCTCTATGTATATATTAGGGAGTCATGGTGGCTCACTAAGAAAACTGCTGGCTAGCTAGTCTGGATGTTTCAGGTTTGCTCCTGGTGCTAGCAGAGGATGGTCATCAGGATTTTCTGGTGTAGTTCTCTCTTGTCATTCAGATGGGAGGGAAAACCAAGGGCCCATGTAGACATCTTCTCCAGAAATAGATTTTAATACTTGATGAACAATACTGTATTATCGGTATAATATCAAATACAATGTCCTGTATGTGTCCCCTATTAAACATGCATTATGCAAGAGCTAAATCTGCCTATTGCAGGTCTTTCTTTAGGCCTGAAATGTTTTCTAAAGTATTAATTAGACATTAATTAACTGATCCAGGCTTTAATCATCTCTCGATGGCATCAGATTTCTCCGATATTAAATAGATTAGGACGGTTCAGCGATACTTTGATTTAATCAGATATGGAGGACCGAGACTTAGCTTCGATCAGCAGATGCGGTGGTTGAAATTATTGCACACGTCTGTCAAACCTTCAAAGGCTAATATCTTTGCTTGCAATAGAGTAATTTGAATGAAATTTTTCAAATTATTCATTTTACATTATCTACTTTCTATTATAGCAAGAATGGCTAGTTCTTTATCTAAATCTTACATAATGTATCTTTAATGACTACATCTACAACCCCTGTGCACCTTTTGTTTATTGAAGTATTTGAATACCTGGCTCCTGTTTTAATTGCATTTTGGTATATTTCAGTATTCGAGTACCTCCCATGTTGTGGGCTCAAAGAAAAGACAAAGTATGGTTAACAATACAATTAGAAAATGTCAAAGATCCTCAAATTGATTTGACAGATAAAAAACTACATTTCAAGTAAGTTTCTTTTACCACTGACATGGTTTCTCCTCGTCTGTGTTGCAACTTTCAAGATGGAGGGGATGGCCATTGGTGACAATAGTCTTGTCATGTCTGTTTGACATCAACAGTCTGACATTTGAGTCAGGTGGTGTGGTTTCTATCCCACACTTTCACATGACCAGGAGTTGGGTCACCAGCGTAGCCTCATAGTCCGTACAAAATTTCCATTCTTTTTGTCGTCAAGTCATATTTATTGTTACTATGTTTCAGAGCTAAAGGAGGCCACGATAACCTACCACATGAAGTAGACTTAGAATTTTATAGCGATGTCATTCCAGAGGTAAATGTAATTCTGACTTCTTAAACATTTTTTTATTAAATATTTTTTATATTGGCAAAAACAAGCAACTGAAAATCGAGTAAAACATATATTGTATACATGTATGAAAAGCTTTATTCTGTCTAATGGTGATATTATAATTTATTCATATTTGTGTTGTCCAGGACTCGATATTTATTGTCAGTGATAGGTGCCTTATTTCCAGGCCTGATTATAATTTATTTATATTTGTGTTTTCCAGGACTCGAAGAATCATAATAGTGGTCGAGATATAATCTTTCTTATAAAGAAAAAAGATCAAGAAGCTGGCTACTGGCCAAGACTCTTAAAAGACACAAAAAAGGTAAATCATAGTAATATTAGACTTTCTAGAGGTAGTGGGCTGGATGGCCGAATGGTTAGCGCATGTCTGTTGTAACATAAGGTCTGGCATTGAGTCGACTGGCGTGGTTTGGATTCCCTGATTGTATGAGACAAAGGAGTAGGATCCCCTGTCCTGTCCAACCTCATGGGTTTTCTCTGGATCCTCCGGATTCCTCACGCCGCTAAAGACCCATGCGCACAAGCGTATTATTGAAATAGAATTAAACCATATGTTAGTCCCGAAATGACCTAGTTTGTGTTAAAAAGTTAAACTTAACAATGTTAAATCATACAACATTCTATGGAATACAATTACTGCTTATTACTGAGAAGCCTAGTCGAAACATCGCTCAGTAATAAGCAGTAATTGTATTCCATAGAATTGTGACCTGTATACTCTAGTTCAATTACTAAATGCCTTTGAAACAGTTTACCCCAAAGTACAACCAAGTAATCAAAAAAAATTTAAATTGTTCCTTTCAGCCCCATTTTTTGAAAACGGATTTTGATAAATGGAAGGATGAAGATGATTCTGACGCTGAAGATAATGAGAATTACGGTTTAGATGATGTAAGTTGATTATTATACAATAAATCAGAGCCACAGTGGCTCAATGAGTGAGGCATCTAGCTAACTTGGAGTTCCCATTTTCTATGTGACAAGGAGTAGGGTCGCCTGTCCAATCTTGTGGGTTTTCTCCGGGTCCTCTGGTTTCCTCCACCATGCGCAAGCGAATTATTGAAATTTAATTAAACCATGTTAGTCCCAAAATGACCTAGTTTGTGTCGAGTGGACGTTAAACCCCATTTCTGTCTCTTCATTGTTCTGTCCCTGTGTTGGCCGAGAAAGTACATCATGATTTTCGGGTGTGGTTTCCCCTTGTCAGTGATGCAGGACAGCAGATAACATCGTTTAAGAGTTACTAGACATTTCCAAAATTATGGCCAGTCGGTGCATTTAAAAGAACCTTTGGCAGCTGGATTTCTACAAAAGATTACGCTGTAGTGCCGCTGTTTGACCAAAATTTTCCTCATAGGACAATGTATAGTGTATGCCTGTCATCGTTTGCCCAGTTGAAATAGAACAATACAATGTTAAACCCTATTTCATTGCCTATTCCACAAAGCACTTTTGGATACATGCTCCTAGGACACGACTGAGAATCCCTTGTTCCAATGCTAGAAAGTTCGTGACAATGTATTGAGATGGTTTATTTGTAAAAGTTTGATAGCAATGTATTGAGTATTTATTTGAAAGTTTTTTTATTTGTAAATTTTTTTTGATATATTTTAGATGATGGGTTCTATGGGTGGACTCCCTCCAGGGGTACGTTTATATGTTTATATAGGCTAGACAAGTGGCCCTATTTTATAGTCGGCTACCTTCTTGTCAAGGGTAGCATCTACATGGGGATGACCAATAATGTCTTGCCTAGGTCGTTTTGAAAGGGGCAGAGAAACAAGCATGTATCCATGGGCCCTAGAAATTTGGTCAATACTAGGTGGAAACACTGTGGTCCAATCAAAACTTCCCTACCATATGAACACATGACTATAGGGCTGACAATTGGTTGTTCAAGTAGGACGATAAAAATACATTTACCCACTAGAGTTTACTTAAAATTGATGAGTATGCAGAATCGCTGCTGTCCAGGTTAAACCTTTACCTACCTTGTAATGCACATGTGAAAGTAGTCCCTGTGAGACTGACAAATAAAGTCTTGGTCTGCTAGTTTCAATGGGTTAGAGCAGTGGTTCTCAACCTTGTACGCTAACGACACACTTTGGAACACAAGAACTAAATTAGGCACACACCTGACTACATATATATGCTCAATAAAAACATGGCAAATCATAGACGGCATACAACCATAGACACAGATTAGTCATAGAGACATAGAATGACTCAAACTAAATAAAGAAAAACACAGCTTTGAACTTACCAGTAAACACCAATGACGCATGGTTTTTGGCATTTTCTTAGTGTGCTGTTTAAAATTTTGAGGCATACTGAGGAAGATCTTGTTGCAAACTGGTTGAGAATATCTGGGTTAGAGCAACATGAGTGTACCCACTGGAGAATTTTCTAGATGACTTGGTGGGCATTATTGATGTCACATTGTAACATGTAAAATTGGTTTTATTTTAGATGATGAACCAAATGGGAGGATTTTCACCAGGAGATGAGGTCAGAATTAGTTTGTTTTAAATATTTTGTATTTGATTTACTTGTTGAATATTAAATACAGAGATACATGTAGGCCTACCTGCCTATTATAAACATACTGATAGATAAAATCAGTTTCCACACATTTTCTTAAAAATCACCAAATTAATTGTACTTGTCGATATTCTTCTACCAATAGAAAGGAAAACTCATCAGAATAGAGTTTTTGCATAATGATCTTTAAAGATGTAAGATTGTAAGATTTGGATAAAGTACAATCTGTTCTTACTATATGTAGTTATATTAAAGATGCATAATGTAACATTTGTTTTATGTAAAATGCACATATCAAAGTGTAGTTATGGTTTATAAAATGTTGTTATAGAGTTTAAGATGCATTATATAAGATTTAGATCAAGTGCTAACCGTTCTCGCTATATAATAGTTTAAAAATAGATAATGTAAAATGGATATTTTGAAAATTTCATTTAAATTACTTTATTCTGAGCAAAGTTATCACTGTTTGTAGTTTTGACAAGATGTGTGCATAAATTGATTCTTATCAAAGCAATCTGTTTAAATCTCAGCCATCCAATAGTCTAGCACTATAAACCTCAGAATGCCTCGTTCAGCATTTCTGTCCAAACGAGGTAAAGAAAATGCCTCGTTGTCTGCAGTTCCGAAACGAGGTTTTTTAAATTGCCCTTTTTTTTTGGAACGAGGTATTTTGTTCAGAACGAGGCTTGGTAAAATGTCTCGTTTACTAAACGTGTTTTTTTCAAGATAGTTATTAGCGGTATATCGGCCAATTTGTAAAAATTAAAATTTATGTTATTTAATACGAAAATGAAACAGGTTCAAACTATATTATTATCAGAGAAATTGACAAGACAAGAATACACGCCATCGGTGGAGGTGTAAAACAATTGCAGACACACAGCTATACCTTGATTAATTGAT
This sequence comes from Patella ulyssiponensis, assembly GCA_963678685.1. NCBI lineage: Eukaryota > Metazoa > Mollusca > Gastropoda > Patellidae > Patella > Patella ulyssiponensis. The sequence continues at coordinate 92,786,741 of OY783225.1, forward strand.
TGCCCCCAATAAAATGTCACAACACCACAGTTGTTTCTTAACACCTATACCTGACTGGGGCAATAAATCAATCAAGGTAGCTATGTGTCTGCAATAGTTTTACACCTCCACCGATGGCGTGTATTCTTGTCTTGTCAATTTCTCAGATAATAATATAGTTTGAACTGGTTTTATTTTCGTATTAAATAACATAAATTTTAATTTTTACAAATTGGCCGATATACCGCTAATAACTATCTTGAAAAAAAACATGTTTAGTAAACGAGGCATTTTACCAAGCCTCGTTCTGAACAAAATACCACGTTCCAAAAAAAGGGCAATTTAAAAAACCTCGTTTTGGAACTGCAGACAACGAGGCATTTTTTTTACCTCGTTTGGACAGAAATGCCGAACGAGGCATTCTGAGGTTTATAGTGTAGAGAGTTGATTATAGGCCTGTTAAGTGTAAAAATAATAGTTTATATAAGATTAAAGACAACATAAACACTTGCAATAGACTTCGGGGGCGGGGGGATGACCGAGAGGTTAGCATACGGTCTGTCATTGAGTCTGGTGGGTTTCGATACCCCGGTTGTACATGGCAAGGAGTAGGGTCGCCTGTCCAACCTCGTGGGTTTTCTCTGGGTCCTCCGGTTTCTCCCACTGCTAAAGACACCTACATGCAAGCGAATTATTGAAATAAAAGTGAACCATGTGTTAGTCCCGAAATGACTTAGCTTGTGTTGGATGGACGTTAAACCCCATTTCTCTCTCTCTCTCTACAAGAGACAGATTTATCTCCTACATCGTTAAATATTTTGAAAATAAATATTATTTATTTTTTTCTTTTTGATACCAGGATAAAGAAAATGAAGAAGATAGTGATGATGACGGTAAGTAGTATATAAAATTGAACCTTGTTAGTCCCAAAATGACCTAGTTTGTGTCAAATGAACATTAAACCCCATTTATCTCTCTGGTTAGTAGCACAGTCATTGTCTTTTATGCTGCTTGAGTCCAGGGTTCCATCTGAAGCTCTGTAGTACTTTCAGTTCTCCTGGGCTATTTTTGGTGTGACAAATCCACTATTGGGGATTTATTGTGATCTGCTTACAGGGAGATTTTAGAGCCACAGTGGCTAAGACACTGCCGCGCTAGTCTGGCGGTTGCTTGTTCAATCCCTGCATTGGCAGAGAAAGTTCATTAGGATTTTCCGACGTAGTTTCCCCTTGTCAGATCTGCCAGGCGGAGGGTCTGACAAGGACAGATCTCTAGTTGTTCAGATAGTATAAAAAGATCTCTTGGCAGTCGAAATTCGATATATTAGTAGGCCATAATGCTGCTGCCCAGGCAAATTTTCCTCATAGCACACTGCATAGCGTAAGCCTATCTTCACTATCCCAGTAGGAACAGAACAGTAGGATGTTAAACCCGATTTCATATCTTACAAAGAATTTTCACTTAAGGCTGCTTGTACAGATTTTAGGGTCTCTCTCTATCCTGTCCTATTTGTTTAAATATGAAAAATAACGTTAATATTTTCCTACCAAATACTACACCTCTCTAGAGCTTTTTTTTCACAACTTAAAACAGATTCGTATTTTTGTATTTCAGATTTACCAGACTTACAATGATAAAAGTTGTCATCAACTATAAAACCATCGTTTTAAATATCCGTTAATCCAAGTGTTGACAGACAATTATGGAAGTGTTTATTTCACAACATGTATTCAAAAGATCAAAGGACATCATGACTTGATCCATCTTAGTTCGAAATTTGAACATCGAGAAAAGAAAATTCATGGTTGTCGTAGGCAAATTGTATCAATATTGTTCTGTCTAGTATCTTCGTATTATTCATCCATTATAAAGACTGTGTGTATGTTTAAATTGTTTGGGTTTCTAAGTTCATTTGTGGGGAGGGGGGTGGGGGGGTGGTGGTTTAAAGCCCATTAACTGTATTGTTTCAATTGTTTGGATTTCTGGTTAGCTTTGGTACGAAAAATTGGTGTGCAAGTAAAAGAACCGTTGACAATTGGATTTTGATACAAGAATAGGTCGTCTTGCTGCTTATTGGGCAAAATTTCCCTCATAGTACACTGTCATTAAATTTATGCAAAAAAACCTGGAGTTAAATGGTGGACGTTGGATTGTAACTCTTGTGCGTCGCTAGTTCCTCACACTGCTCAAGTTTTCCACGAACAAGCAAAGTATTGAAATATTATTGAACCATATGTTAGTCCTGAAATGACCTAGTTTGTGTTAACAGGATGGTAAACCCTCATTTTTGATTTTTGTTATATTAAAAAAAAAAAAAAAGAATTAAGTCAGATCTTTGGTTTATATTCATAATAATAGTCAAATTATTAGGGCATACATTTAATAGTATATTAAAGTTATTGGGCATTAGGGTACTGGGGCCCGTTTCACAAAATTTTAACTAAGATAAAATCCAAATTTGAGTAATTTGATTGGATAATATCAGATTGATTTTAGTGCTTAGTCAATCAAAATTGAAGTATCTACTAAAATTTGAATTTTATCTTTAGTTAAGATTTTGTGAATCAGGGCCCAGAACTATATTTCTTGATCATGCGAGTTTCAATCAAGACCCTGGGACAAAGGTTATCAAATTCATTGTCTAATATTTTGTATAAGAATTATCAATATTTTTTTTTGCACAGTAATGAGGTAATAATGAAGATACGATGATAATTAATGTTATTTTAATTCTATATCTCGTACTGAGAATAAATTGTTCATTTTCATATAATCATTTATTAGTCGTCTTCTTTATTTTCTTACTTGGTTCCAGTGGTCCGAGAAATTGGGATCCTGTGACACATTGGCGTTGGTTGCTGCATACAAGGCAAAATCTCCCTCACGGCACCCAGTAAGGAGTATGCCAGTCTTTATCAGCTCAGCCGGTGCAGATGCGGTACAAATGAAAAGGTGTTTAGCGTCCTACTGTTCTGCTTTGACTGGGCTAAATCAAAACGTTCATACACCATACAGTGGACTTTGAGGGAAATTTTACCTGTAGAGTCACGCTACAGACTAGGCTTGTCAAATTTCAGCATATTTCATGTTCCCCCTGTGTGTACAGGTCCTTGGGTTTTCGACACATCTGAAAGACTAAGTTGTCCCCTGCTAGGCCCTCAGACCTGCACCACCTACATGGAGAAACAATATCGGAAAAAATGATGTGGTCTCGACTAAAGCATGGATCTCCAGGTTAGCAAATTAGTGAGCCACCTGGCAAGGAAGGAACCGCATCTATTGTGTACAGTTAAACAGGAACCTTGACAAAAGACAAACTGCTGGTCTACCCCCGATTTCATTAGCCCAGTTGGTGCAGAAGAGGATGTTAAATCCCATTTACAAATTATCGTCTCATCCAGGGAAGCCCTTTTGATGGAACCCAAATGACATGGGTTTTAACGTTCTACTCCACCTGGGCTAATGATGATGGGTCAACTCCATACAGTGTGCGATGATGGAAATTTTGCCCGGACATCGGCACTGTGACTAACTCTTATATTGAATTCCAACTGCCAAGGGATCTTTTACATGCACACCAATGTACACTCAGGACCTTATTTTCATCCAATCCAACAACTAGACAGCTGTCCTCGTCAAGCTCTCCATTCAGCATCACTGACATGGGGGGTGGGGGGGCACATCAGAAAATCCTGATTAACTTTCTCAGACAATGCAGGGATCCAACATGTGACCTCCAGACTAGCAGGCCATGGTATCTCCTGAACCAATTGAAATACACAAGAACACTGAGATTGTTGTTTATTTCTTTTATTTATTTACAATGAAATAGTGGTGTGGTACATCAGAATAATATACTGATGGTTAATATTGTATAACAGATCAGATTCAACATAAATATCAACATTTATAATAAACTTAGTTCTCAAACTTCGTAAATAAAATGTTGATTTATTTCACCTTATATAACAGTAGATTCAGACTTAAAAGATACTAAAAATCCAATTTATTTCATGAATTCAAATGCCAATTTATTTTATTAACCCTTCAATTCAAGACTTAATTTTTAAAAAGTCAACTTAGTTTATCAAACCTTCAATTCAACAGATTTTGTAGATAAAATATCTATTTTATTTCACCTTTGATTTAACAGACCTTGTAGATAAAACATTTTATTCAACCTTCAATAAAACACTGATTTATTTGATCAAACCTTCAGCTGAGTGTGGTTCACTTTAACAGGTCGACGGATATTTCAACGAGCTGTAGTCATATTTAAATTTGGCTGAATAAATCATCTAAAGTTACATTTTGACAGACTTTTGATTTCATATTTGACAAGAAATTAACATGGCCAAAGCTTTATTCGATAAAACTAAAATTACTTAAAATGAATACATAACCAAATATTTTAAGTAATATTTATTTCCATGAAAAAGTCCCCTGATTCGAACCATGTTCTATAATCTGTCTATTGTAGTTTGCGTATTAAACAGAAAAATTTGATTTACTTTGAAAAAAAAAACCTTCCACCTCGCAAAAAAAAATAACACTTATCTCTAAAAACAAAGCATCATGACACGAGTGATATAATGATAAGTTTATATTCTATATACAATTTTACATACATGCAAATATCACATAGATAATTATAAATTTAATATTTTCACTTCCCCTATCTCTATCTCAACAACATAATTTACATACAGCAGTGACAGGGCTGCACTTGGAGATCAGGACCGGTTAATTGCATAAAGTTCAATCGACACGCAAAAAATGGAAAATATTCATGCACAGATGGAGCATTCAATATACCGGTATCTACCTTTTCTCTCTATTCACCAGATAAATTCTATTTTACTTAAATTACAACATACAAATTTATTGAGACCACCTCCATGTAACCGAGGGATATGCTTATGTTCGTATATGATCTAGCAAATTTGTAGTGGGTTGACACAGGAGATTTGCCCTAATTAACTCACTTCACAGAAGTTCTAGGCACCACATTAGAATTTTGGGGGGCTTGAGAGGTCCTTGGAAACCCCAAGATGCTGCCCTGTCATAATGATGAGTATTCTATTCTCAAAGGACCTTATTAAAGTCACGCTTGATGTACAAAAATAAAATACTTTTGGAAATTAACCCAAGAGTTTTAGTAGAAACCAGAGAGAACAGACATCCTGTAAAAGTATTTTGGAAAATATAAAGTAAAATATGACATACAACTATCCCCCAAATTATTTCATAACCATTGGTTTTTTTAGTCATCATCTAGAATTCAAATATTTCATGGACATTTTTTTTTTTCAATGACCAAAGGGGTTCAATTCTTGGAACACATTTAAGTTAGATCTTGGTAACAGTAAGCATATTTTTTTGGTGATATTTTTCTGAATAAAGCCTCCCGATACCTTTTGCTATTTTTATATAAGCATTGCTTTACATACACTTGTATTTCTATAAATGATTCTGTTTTGAAGAATGGAGAAAAAGATGCATTTGAAGAAAAAAAAAACAACTGCAAATCCAGTGATAAAATATAAATTTCATTGATTTTTCTGAGTCTTACTAAAATCTTCTTCATCATTTTGTTTTTAATGAACGTTAGTCTTATAGTATAAACGTATTAATATAACTTTAATTCTATGGCCTGTTTTACATGTACACAAAATTTGGGGCCAATGGTGATGAAATTGGGTCGTTCCCATGTAAGTAAGCGATGACAAGGTGCACTGAAATAGATACATGGAAAATGAACTTAAGAGTAGGCAGAGCGCCATAAATTCTGAACTCGTATTTTTTTTACCCGATTTTTTTTATTGATTATCAAATGACAAATTCTAAAGTGTCTTTGCGAATCGTGTTCCGCAGTTCTGTTGACAAAATAACTATAATGATGTAAATACAAACAATGACTGGTTTGACGAAGTCAATAAATAAATTTAAGGTAAGTATATGAATTGTCCTAGAATTTAAATAAATTTTTTTTCCCTAAATTTTCATTGTCATCATTTTTTCTTCTGTAGTTTAAGTTTTGCGTTTCTGGACTTGACACGTTTGACGAGAGCTTCTTTATAACTGTAAATATCACCCTCCCATTTCGTGACTGTCTGCTTCTCACAGACCCAAATTTCTTCAGCCACCTGAAACACATAAAATATACATAAATCATTTATATTTCAAATGGGACTAAGGTTGGGGCAAAGACTAGAGTACTGTTTGATCATTAAGTTCGGAAAATTTCAAACTGTAATTGAGAGACATTGAATCAAGTTCTGTCATAATGGTGTAAGCAAAATTGTGACAGTAAAATAGATCATTTTTTCACGCCCATCCAATTGACTAGTCACTGTCCTGCATATCTCACAAAGGGAAATCTTACTGGCAAAGCAGTGGCTTTAACAATGAATTACATCGATCTACATACCTGATTAATAAGTCTAAAATCGTGGCTAACCAACATTATACCACCCTCAAATTCATTTAACGCCTCAGCCAGCGTGTCGATGGTTTCTATATCAAGATGGTTAGTAGGTTCGTCAAGCAGTAATAAATGGGGAGATTGCCATGCCAACCAAGCAAAGATAACTCTGCATCTCTGACCATCGGATAAATTGCGGATTGGGCAAACCTGAAAATAAAGGGAGATAATTACGACTTTTATTCATATTTTACAAAGAAATCTTATTAAGAGTTTGGCTCCAGTTAAAAATAATTTAACCCTTCTTCCTTAACATTGTTAAACTTCTTGAGATGGCCGTAAAAATGCAAAATCACCGATTTTAAAGAATTTAAATTGACTTAGGACTGAACTGATTATTAAATTTCAATCAAATGAACTCAACATCTTTTTTTTTACACCATCTGAAAAACTAGACACTATCAATTGCCAGGTCATTGGTCCTGCACAACTGAGAAAAACGAATCAAAATGGAACCAAACGAGGAACTTTCTACGGGGAATCGTAGCCAGAACCATGCTCAGTCAATCACCATGGTCCAATAAAAGTAAATAATGATCAATCATACATACCTGCTGTGCACCTGACAGACCGTATCGGCCTACGATCTTCCTCATTTCTTCTCGTTCTGTGACCTCGGGGAACTGTGCCATCATCCATTCCAAGGCTGACATGTCTAAATTCAACTGGTCTTGAAGATGCTACAACAAAACAGATTTATTCAAACTTACTATAAGCATAGGGAGATTGACATTTGAATTCACTAGACACAAATCAAGTCATTTTGTGGTCAAACATGTAAATTTTTTTATTAAAATAATTTGCTTGCACGTACAGGTCTGTAGCAGTGCGAGGAGAAGACCAGATAACACACAAGAGCCACGTTGGAGAGATGACCCTTCTCCTTGTCACATACAAGTGTGGGATCATAACCTTATGAATCAAAAAACAGACCTGATGATTTAAAGCCAGTCTATGTACGTAAAAGTATGAAGTATGTATATTTTACCTGATGATATCTGGCTATGCGTAAATGAGAATGTCTTCGTATTAAACCATCTGATGGTACCAACTGAAATGATCAACAACAACTTCAATAATCAATACTATAACTACACGGATGTTTTTTTCTAATTTTATCTGGGCCTTCCCATAACAAGATGTGTTCCTCTGAAAACACATAATTGATTAAATCCAAGATTCCTCAGTAGAGAGAAAAATGGGTTCAAAGCCCACTTAACACGAACTAGGTCATTTTGGGACTAACATTGTTAAATTTTAATTCAATAAATTGCTTGTGTGTCGCGGTCTGTAGCAGGAGGAAACTGGAGTAAACAAACAAATTTGGACAGGCAACAAAACTCTTTGTCACGCATAAGCAGAGAATCGAAACCACACCACTTGAACCAATAACAAGACCTTGTGATCTAAACGGCACCTTTTTGGTCACCTGGTGGTCGACTAAGAAATCTTGACGATATCAATCCCAATAAATACTTACATCTCCAACAATCAGATTAAGTAAGGTAGATTTGCCAGCTCCATTTGGTCCGACTAAAGCTACTCTTGTATCCAAATCAACACCAAAATCTAAATTTTGATAAATCCATGGCTAAAAACAGAAAAAAAATTGTATTTAAAATTTATACGGTTTATAAGTAGTAGTATTATTTCTTGCTACTCTCTACTTTTATAAGGATAGGTTTCCAAAATATTTCAGATGTCCAAGTTTTATATTGTGAAATGTAACAAATTGGGACCAACATATAACTCATTTCGAATTCCAACCGTGAAGGGTTATGTTACGTGTATACAGAGCCCCTGTTCTTTTTTTTGGGGTCCCAGAATTATTAAAGCTGATTATAATAATTGTATTATTACCTTCCCGTCAGCGTATCTAAATGAAACATGTTGTACCATAATAACAGGCGGGGGTATCGTACCACAACTTGGAAAACAGAATGATATCGTCTGAAAAATAAACAATTAATAACAATCATGAGGCGGGAGATACAAAAACTATTCTGGCGCTCAGATAATCTTTACCCCACAATCTAGTTATCATTTCTATGGGGGTTTTTTTTTTGGGGGGGGGGGGGAAGAGGGGGATACCAAAATAAAATATTTATGCGCGCCATTCAAGGAGCCAATTTTTATTTTTTGAAATAAAAAAGTCGCAAGGCCCATTTACATACATGGGATTTGATAACTGCCATGGAATTTTTTACGTTCCTGCGCATGTGTACACACAACTATGCCGAAAAATCCTGTTGAACTTTCTCTAGCAATGCAGGGAACAAACACAGCACCTACAGAGGGAGAAATGGGGTTTAACATCCACTCGACACAAACTAGGTCATTTCGGAACTAACATGGTTTTAATTTTTTTACTTTAATAATTTGCTTTCGCGGAAGAGTCTTTAGCAGTGAGAGGAAACCAGAGAAAACCCACGAGGCTGGACAGGCGACCCTACTGCTTGTCATGCACAACCTGGGATTCGAAACCACGCCAGTTGACTGAGTCAATGACAGGTTTTATGATACAGCACGCACTTGCTAACCATTCAGCCATTCAACACTCCCTCACTGACCTATGATAGCTCCTTTGACAATATCAAGCACATACCTGATCTTTTGAAACTTTTTCCGTAAGTCCGCCGTCGACCATCTTCTTTAAAACCTTTTCTTTACTCTGAGCTTGTCTGGCTAACTTGGCTGAACCGTGACCAAATCTAGCTATATAGTTCTGGAAAACAAATCATAATCATTAACCTCACAAACCTCAAAATCATGAATAAACTGTATATCTTATTTCCAATTATGAAGGATGTTCTAAATAACAAAATAAACAGTTGTTTTAAACATTAGTTAAGTAATCCAAAGAATTCAATCCAGCAGATAGTGATTCATTCAAACACAATTAATTGATTGAATTCATACAACAATTTAAGGTAAGACGTGGCAGGAAAAATCTATTTTCTAAACTACTGTATGGATTTTATTGAAATTTGGCAGGTGTTTGGATATGGTTATTATGAGTTTATGTGCAAAAAATCAAATGCCTAGGTATATTAGGTACTAAGTTATGAACATTTTATTGGAGGCAAACGCTGAAAAATTATACAATTTTTAGGGAAAGTGGTTTTCACGAGAAATATAATGTATATCATAAAACAACCTATTTTTGAATCCCAAAAGAACCGTTGTACAGGATTATCTATATAAAGTTAATGACAACCTTCATTTTAGCAAATGGGTGTTAGTCAACTTCATCACTTGAAAATTTTCACTTTTTCTCATTTTTCAAAGACCAATTGTGAAATAAGAATATCACATACATTAATGATTTATAGATAATCTTGTACAGTAAGTATAGGGCTAAAAACATGCCAAATTTCATTGTTCTAGGTATAATAGTTTTCATTTTATGGCTTCCCTAAGGTGCAAAATATGCGTTCTGAGAAAAAGCCAAATTTGTCGCGATCTTCAAATAAAAACAACGCAAACACATGCGATCTGTAAGAGACCAGCCCAGATAGTGCTAAACACTTACAGGATCATATATAAGATTATTAGTAATAATTGTAGGCTTAATTTATTCTGATATTTTATAGGGTTGATGTGGTCTGTGTCTGTATCATATAGTCACCCACCCGCGCGTGCAACCACGACGCATTCGGCAATCTTGGAAATTGACAGACTTTCTCTCCCATTTTAGTTAAAATTGTTGATGCTTTGTCTAGTTTTTTTTTTGTTTTGTTTTTTTGCAACCCAATTTGTCTGAATTTCTTCTACAGTTTTGATATAATTGATTATTTGAATAACATTTCACACACTTCTTGGATTTGATTTTTATACGGGCATTACTATAACACCAGTCTTTCGAAACAAACACATCTTTACTGATATATTTCAAACAAACATTTTGTTTCAAATTCTTTTAAAACTTGTTTTAATATATTTCTGCTTTTGTTAAGTTAAAATCAATAAAATAGTAGGCAACTTGTTTTTTGACTTGGTGTTATTATAACACCAAGCCAAGCTACACTAGAACATCTATTATGGTGTGATTTAGTTAGATCCACAGGACTCAAAATAGAATTACTACCGGTATTAGAAATAAAATAAAATTGGCTCTCTCTATATATTTTTTTTTCTAGAACTTTTGCAGGCAGCCATGTATAATATCTATAAAAAATTTGTCTCTTATTTGTCTCTACTTATTTATATTAGCAGTGTTGATATAGTGATGCTATAGTAATACTATTAGTAATGTGTTGATAGTAGCCTACTAATGTTTTTTTTTTTTTTTTTTTTTTGCTTCACTACTAAAATCATTCGAAAATAGGGTTGAGTTTTATTTAAAATCTTTATTTTTTCTTAGATATGTTCCTGGCAGCGATAAAGTCCATAAATATGTAATGGAAAACCCCGTAAAAAATGCATAATCTTTTACTAGGGTATAAAAATAAGTAAAAGACGTCCCGGTAGTCGTGATTGTCATTTATAAGTAATAGTAACTAAATGGTGAGTCGTGTATGATCGCGCATCTCCGTAACTAGGCTCCGTAACGATTATAATGTACTGCGCATGCGCCGGAAGAGTTCACAACCGATTGACCCTTATTTTGTATTCAAAATTCCATAAAAGGCCTTTTCCGTGATATTTTTTAACGGAAAGAACCGGCAATTGCCAAATATGTAACTGTTATAAATAGAATATTTTACGACTATCAAACGAAGCGGAACTTCCTCTTTCCATCGATATATCAAACATGGCGACCATAACAATGCTGTCGACGGCACGAAAGCCGAAGACAGTGGCATATTTTGCGAATCTCTTTACAAAAAAATTGATTTTAATTGACCTAGGCATTTTTAAAACATGAAATTAGGTACTTATTTTTTATTTTGTCAATTTAATTTTTTCGTAATACAATAATAAACATATCGAACCTGCCGAAAATCATAAAATGTCAAAACTCAGAATTTTGAATATTTTTTAGACTTTTTCGTGCCGCGTCTTACCTTAAAGTGTTAACATCACCTTTTGTAGTTAGACCCTGATACATTAACATAAGACATACATACCTTCATATGTGCTATTTGATCCTGTTCTGATTTATATCTTTTCATTTGATTTTCTTCCAATTCAAATCTTGTTTGTACATAGGAGTCATAATTACCCTGTAATAAAAAACAAAACAAAACATCAAGTAAATGGAATGAGGTTTAAGGTACAGTGTACTATAAGGGAACTTTTTGCCCAGTCAGCAGAACCCAATATTTTTCCATGATTCTCAACAAATTTGAACAGTTTTCCTTCATATGTGCTATTTGAAACTAAACACTGAATATGAAAGCTTCTGCTAAAACAACACAACTACATGATACCCAAGTTTCAGTGTTTATGATCGTGATATATGACAATTACATGACAAGTTGCAGTGTATATTTCGGGACTAACATATAGTTTTATTTTATTTCAATAATACATTTGTGCGTTGGTCTTTCGCGGTAGGGGAAAACCGGAGGAGCAGATAAAACACAAGATGTGTAACTGGCGACCCTACTCCTTGTCCAAAACAAAGAGTCAATGACAGACATTTTGATAAAACACGCACACGCTAACCATTTGGCCACTGTGGTGTTTATGACTGTGATATATAACAACTTACACCATATAAATTTCAGAGAAATCCCACGATGTTGAATAGCTGACCCTACTCATTGTCACGTACAAGGACTCAATGACAGAAATTATCATACAACATGCACGTGCTAACCACTTGGCCATCCCCCCCCACCCCCCAACTGTGGTGTATATGACTGAACTACATGAAGCCCGAGTTATAGTATAATATGACTGATATATAACAACTTACACCATATAATTTCAGTGTTTTTAACTGCATGTGGATAATATTTGTACAGACACCATTAAGGAAATCTTGTGAATGAGATATAACCACCAATATTCTTTTATACCTGAAAAATAAGGAAACAAAATAAAATGAAGCTTAACGTCCTACTGCTAAAATACAAAACAAATCATTATCTAATAGCTGTCTGTTGAAATACAAGACAAATCATTATTTAATTTGAAAACTACTACACAATGTACCTTAGTATACAAAAACTTGGTAAACTTTGTTTCCATGGAAATAGAAAATGTATTCAATCCAACAAATTTCTAATTAGCTAAAGTCAAACAAATATGAAACAGGTTCAGCGCTGGAAATTATAAAATATGTACTACAACTATCCCTTGTTTAAATTCTCTGAATAACTAGGAAAGAATACTTGACATTTTGAAACTGTTCAACAGTAATATCAATTTTTCATTGATGTTTGTGTCATATTAACAAGACAGAATTGTTATTCAGAAGGTGATGTTTCACATTTTTACCAAATCATGTTGGAATTCTAACTGCCAACCGTGTACTCATTTTCATAATGGAAGGAAAGAGAAATAATTTATATAAGCATGTTTCATAACAGAATTGTTATTCAGAAGGTGATGTTTCACATTTTTACCAAATCATGTTGGAATTCTAACTGCCAACCGTGTACTCATTTTCATAATGGAAGGAAAGAGAAATAATTTATATAAGCATGTTTCATAAATTCACATATTATCTCAGATGGCCCTTGCTGTTTCTACCTATTGTGATAACACAATACAGTATATATATTCAGTACCACATGTACAAATATATAATATAGCAAGTTTTATCATCATAGATATATCCTTTTGTCAGCCTTCCATAATTTGGAGTCCCTTGAAACTTTCGCCACAAAGAGAGATTGGGTTTAACGGCTACTTCTGTACACAAGGAGATGGGGTTTAACTGCTATTTGAAACACATCATAGATATTCTAATGCATTCAAAAATGCCGTCCCTTGACTGTTCGTGCAGGAATGTGCTGACAGGGTTGCTTTAATGCCGTTTCTGATAGGAGCCAGCCCACGTGGGAACTCCTGTCCTAATGTGTTCAAATATTTGGCTTAATCAGGTGCAGATTTAACCTTTTGTTTTGTCCATCACTATTGGCGTTGTACCAAACTGTACATTAAGGCTTTCCCAAAAATCACTTCAAAATCAAGCAGTTAAATGTAGAAATTTCACAATTTATCCATCAACGTATTATTACTTGTCACCATATTGTTTTAAAGATATATTATGCAAGATTTAGATAAAGAGCTGACCTTTCTTGCTATGACATGTAAATATTGAAAATTATCCAACCATTCTAACTAATGTAGTTCAAATCTTCAGTATCCGATGCCCTTAGGAGTTGATTATTGTCTCGTTTTGTTAACAAATGTCTTATTAATAGTTTTTATAACATTTCAGGCCTAAAGAAAGACCTGTAATAGGCAGATTTACCTCTTGCATAATGCATGTTTAGACTATCAGGTACAAGTTGAGACACTGAGATACTTGAAAGACCAAATATAAAAATCTTACGTTGATAATTCATTCTCCAACCAGACGCAAGCGTCTAAATCTAAATGATTTGTAGGTTCATCGAGTAACAGTAGACCTGGTTTAATCAACAACACACGAGCCAGAGCTATCCTCATTCTCCAGCCTCCAGAAAAATTCTTCACTTTCTGTTTTTGCATTTCTTTAGTGAAACCCAATCCATGTAATATAAACGCGGCTTGAGCTTCAGTTTTAGACGCGTCCATATCGTCCAGACGTTCGTAGATATCCATCAACTGATCCATTGAATCTATAAATAGAATACACATGATATGAAATGGGGTTTTGATGTCCTACCCGACTAGGCTTATAGAGATACACAATACAGTGTGTTACAAGGGACATTTTGCTCGGACATCGGCACTACAACCTACACTTGCATCGAATTCCAATTGTCCCAAGGACCTTTTACATGCATGGCGATATCTACAGAGACCTTGGTTTTCCTAATGACTATACATTGTCCCCTTACTGTCCTGCATTTTCATGTCAAAAATATTAGGCTCCTACTGATGTTGTAAAATCAAATGTAAATGTACCTTGATCGGTTTTGTCTGATAATTCTTCAGCTTCTTTTTCTAATCTGTTTTTCTCTTCTTCAACCTCCATTACAGCTTCGAGAGCAGTCATGTCGCTAGCGGGCATCTCACGACGTAATAAATATATATCAGTATGTTTGGGTATGGGTAATTCTCTGGCTTCAAGGGCAGATAATAACGATGATTTTCCTGTTAATAAAAAAGAAAAGTTAAACTATGGCAGAGATTTAAATGGATATAAACATTCACAATATTTCAAATTTTTACAATAAAATGGACAACCAAGGCTAAGTCTCGGTTGTCAGGTGCTGGTGCTACGATACTGAACGACCTACACCACATCTTCATTCAAACAGTCGTTACTTGATCTAGATTCAAATAATTTGAATGAAATTTTCAATATATTCATTTTTCATCGTCTATTTTAGATAATCTATTTTGGATAATTATATCAAGAACAACCAGCTCTTTATCCAAGTCTACCATAATGCATCTTAAACATATGGGAGAGAGAGAAATGGGGTTTAACGTCCACTCGACACAAAGTAGGTCACTTCTCAATAATTCGCTTGCACGTAGGGGTCTTCAGCAGTGGGAGAAAACCGGAGTGCCCGGAGGAAACCCACGAGGTTGAGAAGACGCCCCTATCTCCATGCCACATACGTTCACACCAGGGATCGAAACCACAGCCGCAAGCCAGAGGTGAGCGGCCAGCTAGAGTCGAAGTGCGGCACTCTAGACCACTAGACCATCCCAACCCCTCTTCTTAAACATAAATATTATAGCAAGAACAACCAGGTCTTTATCTAAAACTTACATAACACATCTTTAAATGTGACTAAAACAAGAAGCAAAGAAATTCTCTTTTTCCCCTAATATAATGAGGAGATGACTTACCACAGCCGTTAGCACCAATCAGACCGTATCTTCTTCCAACATTTAGATGTAAACTGGTGTTCATTAGAAGTTCGGCACCATGAAATCTCATGGATAGATGATCGAGATGGATGTCACGACTCAGAGCGTGAGATGATAAATTGCCTGTACATGATCGAAACTTGGCTGCCAGCGCTAAATCATCCATTTCGTTAGTAGCTTTTTCAATTTCTGAAAGTACAAAAAAAAAAGAGGTAAGAGGGAAGACCAAAAACAACAAAGACAAAGAATGGAGAGAGAAATTTTCAACATATTCCTTTTTCATTATCTGTTAGCTCTATCTAAACCTTACAAAATGCATCTTTTAAAAAATATAAATTTAAAACTTAAATAATCTCTTAATTCCATTTTGAAACTTTGGTTGGGCTTAATAATCTTGATAAACTCTTATTGATAGACCCATGTCTAGTCTATCTATATACTTTGCGTACTCTGGCTGTACTATACTATTCTATAATATGTATGTTATTATGCTTGCAAATGATTGAAGATGGATGAATAAATAACTAAAATTTTTTAAAAAAAAATGTGGGATCTCCCGGTTAGCGATCCAGTGTCTTACTCTCTTGGCCACCATGGCTCCAGCAGTAAGCTGTCACATACAAACTATTTATTATGTCATTATGAGACACAATAACACTATTTATGGATTAACAATTACTGGTTTATTAACATGCAACGTTGATAAAGACGAGAGTATCATCGTCGAAACGTTGCATGTTAATAACTAGTAATTGTTAATCCATAAATAGTGTTATTGTGTTACTGTTCAATTACTAAATGCCACTTAAAGAAGTTATGTCATTATGAGACTTATGTTATAGTGTAAGCAAGGGGTAGTGGATGGTTAAATATATGTGTGTTAGATCACAAGGTCTGTAAGAGGCAGGGCTGGGGTAATGGTAATGGGTAATGGTAATGGAATGTAATCATTACATTTTTTAAGTAATGGTCAAGTAATGAGTAATGGAAGATTTCAAAAGTAATGAGTAATGGAAATGTAATTAATTACATTCCACAAATCATGTAATGGTCAATTACATTTCAATTACTCTTCAATTACATTTAAGGCACATATAAATATTTACATATGACAAATTTTATAGCACCAAAGAAGTAGATTAAGTGTATCTGACACAAATCCAATTCATTATTTTATTTTTTTTTAAAGATTTAAATAAGTTTTAACAAATTATAAGAAGGCATTCAACATTTTCTTTTATTACTTTTTATGTAGTATATTTTAATCAAAGATTAGTGTTAATTTACAGTCAATCATTCAGTCAATCAATCAATCAGTTAGATTAAAAGACAATAGTCTTACTACACTTTAATCTTAATCTCAAGTTAACAAGTGTCAAACCAAACAATGGCTTTCCAGTATCTCATCATTTTATGGTTACTTATAAACCAATCATATGTTTTGGAATCATGCTGAATGATTTACCAGTTATACAATATATTAGAGACAAACTATTTGGATTGATTAAGAATCTTAAAAAATACACTTAATCCAATATACTTTCAATTCATTTTTCAAGACATCAAGTGAAAGCATCAGCGTTTGTCACCATTCCCCTCACTTGAAAATTTGCCTTGATGTTATAATTTATAGAAATAACAATTCATACACAGATATCTATTAAAGTGAATCAAGGGTTATTTTGAGTTTGGTTTTATAGGCCCTTCATGGCGGAAAATAACGTTGTCTTTTTAATTTCTATGTGAAAAAATTGTTTTTTATTTATAGCCTATAGTCATAAAGTAATGGGTAATGGTAATTAATTACTTTTAAT
Source organism: Patella ulyssiponensis (assembly GCA_963678685.1). Lineage (NCBI taxonomy): Eukaryota > Metazoa > Mollusca > Gastropoda > Patellidae > Patella > Patella ulyssiponensis. The sequence continues at coordinate 92,803,943 of OY783225.1, forward strand.
GTAATGGGTAATGGTAATTAATTACATTGCTAAAAATGAGAAAGTAGTTGTAATGATTACATTTAAAAAGTAATGGTAATGGTAATGTAATTAATTACATTGGCAATGTAATGGCCCCAGCCCTGGTAAGAGGAGTGGTTTCGAATCTGTGCTTTTATGTGACAAGAAGTATTATCAACAGAAGAGAATAACGGCTAACAAAAAATAGACAGAATAATCGAAAGTTTCACAGAAACGACCAAACAAAAAATACACAAGATAATAAAAAGTCTCCCAAGCGTTCAGTACATGACATGTGTTAGTAAATTATGAATTTTGATATACAGGCCAACATATAATTTTAATAATGACAATAGAAAAAGGACATTTCTATTAAACCCACAATATGTTACAACAAAATACATTCATCAACTATTGATTTTCTAATAATTCATTTCAATCCATTATTTATATTTTTTATCTAAAGACTCCAGATATATTGGATTTAAAGAAACAAGATTTATTGGTGATTTAAAGTATGAGAAAGGAGAAGACACTAATGGGGATTACAATAAACAATGGTTATTACATAATCCATTAGCCTCATTAGTAAACTGATCTCGACTATCTCTATAGTTAGATCAAGATCACTGCTCAACTTTGATTAGATCAGGGATTTAAAGCCATATAAAGATTGATCAAAGCTTCCCCTCACTACAGAGATTAATCCCTAATTATTGGTGAATTCCCTGCACTTTTATAACTACCATCCCCTCTTATGTTTTATAAAGATTTGTTTATAAAATGGATCCCTCAATCAGCTTATAACTTAATTTTAAATCTAAATACAAAATTGTTTTGTACATGATGCGTTTATCCAATTAAACAAAATTTTTTAATATTTCATTTGTACCTGCTATGTTTGATGTGTATTCATAATCATATATCTTTCTTTTGTAAAATGAGAGACAAGCTTTACAAACTGGATTTTGGTGTTCAATAGAAATTATCAAGTCTATTAAATAAATTATTAAGTCTATCTATTTTATACCTTGTGCTCCATTTTTCTTAACTTCCTTGCCATTGACTTCTTTTTCATTTACGCCGTTTTCTTCGACACCATTTTCAACATTTCCGTTTTCTTGACCATTTTCTTTTACCTCGGCTTCAGGTTCAGCTCCACCGAATTTCATCAACCGACTTTTGGCAGCCTCTTTCTTTCTGGCATCTCTCTTCTTTTTGTTATCAGATGGCATTTTGATGTTAGATGTGTGTTGCTACAAATCTATATTTCAAAATCAATACTAAATTATAAGAATGAAAAAATTAAATATCTCCAGAAGAGACTTACAAATGTAGTGTCCTGGCAATAAATAATTTCAGACACTACAAATGGACGATAGGGTTTTAATATTTTTAACAAAAATAGGAAGCAGTATTGAATAAGTTAGAGAAAAAAATACGAGAAATAGCCCAAAATTTGGTTACCATTTTTGTATTGACACTTTTGACTTACTGGGAACCCAAAATACATAAGTTATAATATACGTCCTCAATGAACTCATTTCTCATAAAAACCGGAAAAAAACCCCGAGTTCATTGACCTCTTCCCTTTCGCCGGTCAACTGAAATTGTATTCACATACCTTTCCGATAACCCCGTGTTTAGTAATAAAATCTCTGACCAGAAACCTCACCAAAAAAACTTGTTTCAGTGAAATCAGAGCCGACTATTCACTCAGACAACATTACATAAAATGAAACAATCGAATTGCGTCAACAGTGACAGCCGGAATCACATGGCCCACGCATGCCGACAACGAGTTTCACCATACCGCTCAAAACCAATTTTCAAACACGGTTCTTACAGAATATTTACGGTTTAGAAATCATTTGGAGCGACTAATTGATAGATTTTACCTTTATGTTCAATAATGAAACGATTTGAAAGAGAAAAATACAGATTTTTTGTCATAAAATTTCTTTTTTCTTTCCCTCGCAATTTGACTCACCTTTCGCTATTCTATACTTAGACACACATGTTCTGACGTCAGCGACTAAAATCGTAAATGGGTCTCGCTGTAGAAACGAAAAACGAATTAAAGTTATACCAAATTTTAACGGAAATATATTGTATTTCGTTTCGGTTGACAATAACTGAATTGTAAAATTTAAATCAACCACAAATTGTGAAATAGATGTAATTTGGATGGAATTTTATGATATTGTGAAGTATGTATATTTTTGCCAGATTTCAGATAAGCTACTTATTAGAAATGATTAAGTTTCTAACGGTTTTGTCGAAGAAGGAATTTCTTTAAACCAAAGTACTCGAGAATAACCATTTACTGCATTGCTAATGTTTACAACCGGAAGTGAGAAATAAGGAACAACAACGCGTGGAATGAAGTATTGTTTTGTTTCATTTTGTACCTGAAATTCTTAGAAAACGACGTTCATGTTATGTGACAGTCATATTCAAAGAAAACACACCATTTATGGGATTTTGAAACTTTGAACCAAAATGTTTGGTAATCTTTTTGATGATGACGAGGAAGGTTTTGGGAGTGTAGCAGACGCCACTTCCCGTTATGTCGACTCCAAAGGACTACCAGCTCCTCCCAGACCCCGACTTAAATGTAACCTAGCAGGAATCACGAATCAAGGAGCCACATGTTACCTGAATTCACTCCTACAGACTTTACTTCTTACACCTGAATTTAGAGGTTATTCATTTATTTTAATTATGTCATGGAAGCCACAGTGGCTAAGTCAAAGTGGGTAAGACGTTGGCTATTAGCCTAGGCTATAGTTCTAGAGGTCGTGTGTTCGATCCCTGCAGTGGCCTAGAAAGTTCATCACAATTTTCTGACATCGTTTACCTTTGTCAGTGGTGTAGAACGGAGGACCTGGCAAGAACAGCTGTATAGTCGTAGTAGACGGAAAATCAAGAACCCATGTATATATTGGCATTGCACATTAAAGATCCCTTGGCAGTTGAAATTCCATGTAAGAGTAGGCAAGTGCCACTGCCCTGGCAAAATCTACCCCATAGCACACTCGCTGTATGGCGTATGCCCGTCTTCATTAGCCCAGGACTAGAAATTCGTCATTTTTTGTGAGAATCTGAATGGATTCTCACATATTCAATCTGCGCGATTCCTCCAAATCTTAATTAATGATACTGTCTTAAAATCAAAATTGTGTTTATTGTGTTAATCTAAAACACCAAAATACAACAATGATAAAAAAAAATAACACAGATTGACTTTTGAGTGTAAAGAGTAATAGCCAGAAAATGCCGTAGCCAAAATAAACTGATATTGCAACATGTCATTTCTTCATAACACAATCTGTAGTCTTTCGTCCGTCACATAAGTCCTAAGTCCCAAGTCCTGTAACTTGCAAAAGTTTTTATTCATTCTTCGATATCATGATAGACAAACGGTAGAATGATCAATGATCACGTGACAACCATAACCGAAATTACTATAAAATGAAATTCAGTACGACTAGGATATAGGCTTCAATAATATTTTAAAAATTAAGCCTACGTCAGCGTGTGTATAAAATAAAATAATCATAACGGTAAACTCTATTTAGAACTGGTTTATTGACCTAATTCAAACCAATATGTCACGTGCCATTGGAATTCGGCATTGATATTCTTTCGGGAAAATATGCAGTGTTTTTCTCTCAGTGTATTCAGTGTTCTATCAGGAGATTATATTCAATGAAGATTTAAATTTACCTTTCAACTGGTCAGGTAATCAATCAATGTATGATCCAGTTATATTTTAATATTTACCGGAACCTGGAATTCACACGGGCGAAGCGTGGATGAGGCACGATTTCCAAACCATGCTGAGATGGGTTTTTTGTTGGGATGAGTTGTCTTTGGGATGAGAAAGGTGTCCTTGGAATGGATGCGCCCCTGTAATGGGCGATCCTGTTTGATGCCTTTATGAGCTAGGTGATTTAAGGCTATGTAATCAGGGTTAGGATTAGGGATAAGGTTAGTTAGTTTTAAGGTATACATATAATATCACAGTTAAAAAAAGGCAGTGACATCAAGTAAAATTTGCTATTAGGTCCAAGTTAAAAATGTCACCAACCTTTGTGTATTTTAATCTGCCTACAGTAATGAAAATGTGACTTGTATTTACTCAAGACTGTATGTTTGTTAATCAAATCTGTTATATTATAAATAGAGCTGTTATCATCAGTTGATTTTTTAATTTCAGAATCTTTGTTCCAAATCCCTAGAGAAGAACTCGGAAATCTTGAAGATAGAGAAAAAATAGGAGCCAAGGTAATTAATTTAATTAGATTAAGTAATATATTAAATATCGTAGTTAACTTATTAAAGATGCCGTATTCAAGAGCGAAATCGTCCTATTGCAGGTCTTTCTTTTGACTTCAAAATGTTATATGAATTATTAATTAGACATTTATTCGCATGACAAACCCATAATAAACTCTCTAGCCTATTGGATGATCGTGATTTTAGGTAAAGTAGAGCAGTGTGACAATTTGATGATAAAATAGAGAAGCAAGACTAAGTCTCGATTAACAAGTGACGTTGCTACGATAATAAACAATCAATGCACAAAATTATGTAATTGAATGAAATTTTCAATATATTCATTTTGCATTATCTATTTTTAAACTGTTATAGCAAGAATGGCCAGCTCTGTATCTAATTCTTAAGGGGACTTCGATATTTGAATACATTTGTTCTCATCATATGTTGCTCAGAATGATGTAATTTTCCAAAATGATTGCTTTCATACCTGGACCTTGTCCTTTATTGTAGACGGACCTGTAAATAGATTGAATACTATAATATGTGTATTATAATGGTTTCAGGTTCGAGTGATACCATTACAACTACAGAGATTATTTGTAAGACTGTTGCTAAGTAACAGACAAAGTGTCTCTACGCGTGAGCTCACGGAAAGTTTTGGATGGTCCAATAACGAGGTAATGTTTTGGGTTTTTTTAATTGTAAGAATATTTAGTTAAAAAGTACAAGAGGTCAAAATAAATCTCAACAGACAGTAACATTTCTGTCGATATGCGAAGTACAAGAATATCGAATCGCTGTGTTGTTGAAAAATATTTTTCTACAGAAAGACAATTAAACTTATCGATGTCTTAAATGAAAATTAAATTAATAATTTATTACTGAACCAAACTCAGTTTCTCATCATGGATTTAACAAAGCTTTCATCTTGGTATCATATTGTTATTTTAAAATAGCTAAGTCTCTAACTCAATATCATCCAATGTCTTTGACATTGAAAACACAAATTATTTTTTAATTTAAGTCAACATTGATGTTGTGATCTTACCGGGAAAAGAAAGGCTTGTGATATCCTGTATTTAAAACAAAACTCATGTACCAATGGTGAAATCGTTTATTTTGTTTTAAATATTAGATTGTGTACCACAATGTGTTTCAGTGTCATTTGTAACAAGGGACTCGAAAAACGACGCTAGACATATTCCACAAGTGTCCCAAATTTTTTACTACTCTCATTGTTTTTGTACATTTAGAATAACAGGGGGTTGGGGGGCCGAATGATTAGTGCATGTGCGTTGTATCAAAAGGTCTGTCATTAAGTCAATTTGCAGGGTTTCGATTCCCCGGTTGTACATGATAGAGAGTAGGGTTGACTGCTAAAGACCTCTAGGGGCAAGCGAATTATTGAAATAAAATTAAACCATATTTTAGTCCCGAAATGACCTAGTTTGTGTCGAGAGGATGTTAAACCCCATTTCTCTTTCTCTCTCTTTAGTATTACAGTAGCTGTAATATATTAATCAACCCTATGAATTATATTTTGTGCAATAATTATATTATCAGGAACTACAACAGCATGATGTACAGGAATTAAATAGAATATTATTTAGTGCTATCAGTGATTCGTTGGCAGGAACATCTGGTACCAACTTAATAGAACAACTTTATCATGGTTCAATTGTTAATCAGGTTAGTTACAACAACTTTATCATGGCTCTATTGTTAATTATGTTAGTTACAACAACTTTATCATGGCTCTGTTGTTAATCAGGTTAGTTACAACAACTATGTATCGTGGTCCAATTGTTAATTAGGTTAGTAACAACTTTATCATGGTTCAATTGTTAAAACAACTTTATCATGGTTGTGTACGTTAGAACAACATAATTTTGAAGGGAAAGATAAAGCGTCTGTGCCATCCCAATCCCCTTTGAACCATTTCATACAGGCAATGATAAATAATGTATTGGATATATTTAACAGATTATGACATTTTATAATAAATATAACTTGTGATATATTTAACAGATTAAAATATAACTTGTGATATATTTAACAGATTAAATGTATGGAGTGTGAAACTTGTAGTGAAAGAGAGGTAATTAGCAGTTAAACAACATTATTAATTAGTAACTAATCTTGTGTCATTAGAATACTGACAAGGACAGCTGTCTAGTTGTTCGGCGGATGTACAAAAAAACAAGGTCCTGTGTACACATTGGTGTGCTTGTAAAAGATCCCATGGCTATTGGAATTTAATATAAGAGAAGGCTGTAGTGTAGTGTTCACGCATAGCTCACTGTATGGTGTATGCCCGTCTTCATCAGTAGAAGCAGTTGAACTCTTTTTTCATTTCATTTGTCTTCAGAATACCAAATAAATGTTTAAGTCAGTCTTGTATACTTCACTTTTAATTTAAATCAACAAATTGTTTGCTATTTAAAGCCACTGACTATCATTTCATCAATTTTTAATCCCTTACATTAAACTAGACTATTGTCAATATTGAAATTGTAAAAGGAATGTTAGTCAAAATAAGGTTCAATTCCATTTAGCATTTACAAAGATAAGTGTTAAGTTAAATCAATTGATGGGATTCGTTATAATTTTATTGAAACCAAGTTAGGAAAAATATATACTATTAATATTTTTATTTTATTTTCGAAAAGAATATTCACATTATTATTATAGACAAGGCAGTGTCAAATAAAACTGCTGTCAAAAATCATTTCACAGGCCTTTTTATTTTGTTTTTTTTTTTGTCTGAAAAATTAGGTGTTATTTAAGATAATCAACATCGGCAACTTTTAAGTCCTAAAATTTTTAATTAATTTTGTAGGAAGATTTTTTGGATTTGACGTTAACTGTTGCTGGTAATATAGATCTGAAGACAGCATTATGTAGATATTATCAGGAAACAGAATTAATGGATGGCAAGAATCAATATAAATGTGAAACATGCAATAAACTAGTCAATGCTAAAAAGGTAAAATCATTCAATATTCTGTACAGAGCGAAATTAGGGGAGAGGGATATGAAATTGACTCTGTCTGCCCATCGGTCTCTCTTGGTTTTATTTTCAGAGCATATTTCATAAACCCTTTGACACTTTGCAAACACTCAACAAATTATTGTAATTTTTCCTTTTGCTTATTAGAAATTTGGTAACATATGTGACTATGTTTTGGATAAACAAGAGGGTTGGACATTGATGACTTTTTAAATTATTACTCAGGGTCGTTTTGAGAAAGGAGCAACAGTGGCTAATTGAGTAAGATGTTAGCTTGCTAACCTGCAGGTTCGTGTGTTCGATCCCTGCATTTGTTGAGAAAGTTCATCAGGATTTTCTGGTGTGGTTCCTCCTGGTCAATGGTGCAGGACCGAGTACCTGGCAAATGACGATGTATAGTCGTTTGGATGGGATGAAAAACCAAGGTCCTATGTACACATTGCCGTGCTTGTAAAAGATCGCTGCCTGTAAGCAATTTCATTCGTCGATGTTTTGTCACTAGATAACTTTGATTCTAATGATGGAGAGTGATGAAATGTAGTGTATAGTTTCAGTACTAGGTACATAAAACCTGACTGAGTTTGATAGTGAACATTTTATGGTTAGTCTACGCATAGATAATCAGGTTGATTACTCAATACTATTGTAAAAGATAAATAAACAATTAATCAGTGTGTGTAATTTGTATGCTTGATAACGACCAGTGAATTCTTGTTGAAACGTCGTATGTGTATAATATAATGATTAGTATCCATAAAACTGTGTTGTCTTATATTATGTCCAATCGCTAAATGCCATTCAAAGATTATGTGTCATATATTTATTATAGGATTTCAGCTTCACTTTTGGCTTGTGTATTTTGTCTATTTACCAGGGTCGAACTAGAGGACTTATTATGTAGACAATGTAAGGTGAATTGGATACGGTCTTTAATTAACTTTATTATCTCATTTACAGGGTGCTAAACTACGAAAGCTTCCACCGATACTATCAATATCATTATTACGATTCAGTTACGACTTCCACAAGATGGAGAGATACAAAGAATCGGGAAAGTTCTCTTTTCCTCTAACCATAGACATGGCACCGTACTCGGATCAGGTAATCTCTAGACCATGGTATAAACATGTCACCATACACCAATCATGTAAGCTTTGGAGTTAATCAGATTGTCTATTCCTCTCCAAAAAACATGGGGGGTTGGGATGGTCTAGTGGTCTAGAGTGCCGCGCTTTGACCTCTAGCTGGCTCTTCACCTCTGGCTTGCGGCTGTGGTTTCGATCCCTTGTGTGAGCGTATGTGGCATGGAGATGGGGCACCTTCTCAACCTCGTGGGTTTCCTCCCACTGCTAAAGACCCCTACGTGCAAGCGAATTATTGAAATATAAATGAAACCATATGTTAGTCCCGAAATGACCTGGTTTGTGTCTAGTGGACGTTAAACCCCATTTCTCTCTCTCTCGCTTACCTGGTAGACCTTCGGAACCAACGTCTTATCTATTTAAGGAATTAACATGGCTAAAACCAGTCTCCATTAACCCAGATGGAGTAGAACAGTAGGACGTTAAACCCCATTTCATTTTATTTACTATATAAACTTGATGTTATATTTCAGCCTAGTGTATATAAACTTGATGTTACATTTCAGCTAGTGTATATAAACTTGATGTTATATTTCAGCCTAATGAATGCGATGAGTTTGAGTTATTTTCTGTTGTAATACATCAAGGTGGCGCCTATGGTGGACATTATCACGCTTATATCAGAGACGTGGATAATCTGGGAACGTGGTATAATCCTGTAAGTTATCATACTTCTATCACAGATTTTGATAAAACAAAATGAGGATCTGGGTACACAATGGTGTAGACATAAAACATCCTTTGACAGTAGGAATTCAATTGCTGTCTGTACAAAATTTTCCTTATGTTAGTGTGACATTGTATACCCGTCAACATTAGCCTGATTGAAATATAGATCTTATTTCATTTTGTTTTTTGTAGTTCAAAATTTCGTTTTACTTGTATTTACTACACTAGGATCTAGAAGAGTTGTTATCATTGACGTATTCTGAATGGTGTAAGTTATTAGCCAATGAACCTATCTGTTACGGAGAGCTTTAGACATGCTTTGCACAGAACTGTGGGTAATCCACTAGTAAAGTCAATGTTGATTGGTTAATCAAATGTTTGATGTCAAAGGTCACAAGACGCTTGTATGACTTCTGACGTGACCTATCACAACAACTGGTCAGATTTTCATGTAGTGTAGGTCATTGAAAGTATAAAAAACCGAAACAAAACATATGTTTACTTGTTTTGTATTGTAATCTTTGACTTTTGTTGTATAGGATGATGCAGAGATACAACTGATTCCTAGTGAAAAAAGTAAGAAGCTGGATGTTCAAGAGTTTGATTCACCATTACAGTTAATAGAAGCTTTGTTAAATGAAAACAACAATAAAGCTATGGAACTGGATAAACTAGGCTCAGTAAGTTATTGATATGATAGTAAATTAGCAAACTTACGCTATTTAACTTTTATATTCCAGCATTTTCATGTGGACATATATTATCGACGTCCAAATGTCTGTATATACCCATTATCTACATGTCAACAATTTTTATCTGATTTTGAAACATAGCTTTATATCTCAAAGATCATGGTTCCTGAAGATATTTGTGTCCATCGGACAAAAACTTCATGGATTATGGCCCCTGATTCACAAAAAATTGTGTTTATAGCTTGTAGACCCTATAGACTATAGGGGTCACAATTTTTATCCAAATTTGATGAGACTTATCCTAAAGATCTTGGTTCTTTTTGATATTGTCGAATGTCGGGCAGTAACATTAATTCTGGATTGTTGCGTCCGATTGTTTGAAAAATCGTATTTGCAGCTTGATCTTTGTCCATCTCTTGCAAAATGTGAGCGTATCTTGCATGGCAACCACTTCTTATAATCTGTTACAAATGATTCAAACTGAGGTCCTGTGTTAGCTATTGGCAGCCCATTAAAGACATTTGGACATTGCAATATTTCCTTCATAACCAACAGCATGATGCGTTTCTGCCTCCATTAGCCTGGTTGGTGCATAAAAGTAAGACGTAAAATCCTATTTTATTTCACAGTATTTATACAGATATTTTGTTATTTCACAGTATTTATACAGATAGTTTGTTTTTGCAGGCCATGGTAAAGAGAACAGGTGTATCATGGAACAGTAGATTTAAACGACAATATGGACCAATGACAAAGGTTCGTATATACACAATTTATTAAAATTAAAGATACGTTATGTAAGATTTTGATAACGAATTAGCCATTCTTGCTATAATAGTTCGAAAGTAGATAATGTAAAATGAATAATTTGCGTGTGCAATAATTTCAACCACCATACTGGTTGATCGAAGCTAAGTCTCATGCCTCCATATTTGATTAAATCAAAGTATAGCTGAACCGTCCTAATCTATTTAATATAGAAATCTGATGCCAGCAAGAGTTGATTAAGGCCTGGATCAGTTAATTAATGTCTAATTAATACTTTAGAAAACTTTTCGGACCTCAGGAAAGACACGCAATAGGCAGATTTAGCTCTTGCATAATGTGTGTTTAACTAATAACAAAGGTCACATGCATAGGCGTACGAGCCAAGGGGGGGGGGGACGGTGTAGTACTATCATACTTTTTTTCTTGTTGTGTTTGTTTCTTCGTGACCACAATAACACTACAGCATCAATGGAATCTCTGGGTGAGCTCTGATCATTCTCGATCTACATGCTCTTTTATGACACCCAATTTCTGCACGTGTAAGATTACCCTTTACGTTAATTTCCATATAGATTTATTTCAAAATTGCTTATGTGAAAATGCATTATTTATTTTCTCAGTTTTTAAGAAGGCATGATGATGTGTTTGAATTCAACCAATCAAAAAACATGATACATCTGAAAGCGACCAATCATATATCAGATACTAGTGTTAAGGAACCTGTCGTACCTGATAACCAATCAGCAGATGACGATAGAACAGACGTTAAAAGGTAAAAATCGATAATTCAAATGTATACTTCTGAACGATAATTCAGATATAAGCTTCAGCAAATGGTAAGGCAGGAGAAAAAACTGATAAGTGTTTAGAGAGGAAATGGAGGGAGAGAGAATTGTGGTTTAATGTCCTCTTTACTCAAACTGGGTCCTTTCAGGAATAACACATGTTCAATTTTATTTCAATAATTCAGTTGCACATAAGGGTTTTTAGCAGTTAAAGGAAACCAGAGGACCCAGAGAAAACCCACGAGGTTGGGCAGGCGACCCTATTCCTTGTCACGTGCATCCTGGGAATCAAAACCACGGCAGTTGACTCAATGACAGATCTTCTGATACATTGTGCACACAGGCTAACCATTCAGCCATCCAACCCCAAACTGAAGAAAACTCATGAGGTTCGACAGTTGACCCTACTACTTATCATGTACAAGCTTTGCATCAACCCCTTGATACATGACTCAAGAACAGACCATATGATCTACATGTTGGACGACTAGGTCACCCATCTGTGTAATAAAACACTGTATTTAATTATATCTTATTACAGTAGACCAGATTTACCTCCTCCTGAACAGGGAAGATGCTGGTATGATTTTGACGATGCTAGAGTTTTTCCCATCAGAACTAGCGATATAGAGAAACAGTTTCACGGAAGAGAGAGTGCCTATATGCTGTTTTATAGACGGAAAAACTTACCCAGACCTTCCGAAGGTAAATTACTCTTACTACAAGTTGGAGTTATATGCTCACACACTTAAAACTCTTTTCAAAATAGCCCTGTGAATGTGATAAAAGATACAGTTTTAAACAGATTTTCAAGTCTGTGAATGATAAATTTAACTGTTTTGAATTTTTTTTTTTTTTTTTAAAAACAATATTTCATTCAGAAATGGAAAGGGATTGAGGTATTGCCTATATCTCCTAAATATAAGAATATATATGGATGTATAAAAGTAATCGGTGAATAAACGACAAAACAATACAATGGGTACTTAATCAACAACACGCAATGTTCATGTTCGCACGATCGATAAAGATGCTACACTGATCTTAAAACCGTCTGCTAATGTTTTGAAATTATTTGTACTTTCAGCCAGAAACAATCCAAGTTATTGTATCAGTACAGATTTATTGGCAGAAGTAGAGATGGAGAATCGTGAATTAGAAAAACAGCGGGACGATTACAATGTATTAATAAATAAAATAACGCTACAGATTCACTTTAGTTCACAATATAGCGTAAACAAGGGTGTCCTTGAAACACGACCAGATTCGCTCGTTCCGTGGTTAGAGTTGATGTTCGACAGACGACTCACTCTGGTAGAATTATTATCCGCTATTATGGAGGTAAGTACACAATAAATGAATTAGGGTTTAATGTCCTGCAGCTCTGTTCCTACTGGGCTAATGACGACAGCGGCAATATGGTGTACTCTTATTTCAAATTCCAACTGTCAAATGGTTCTTTTGCGTGCACACCTATGTGTATACTGGACCATGACCTGGGCTTTGCATCCCATCCAAACGACTAAACATTGCCCGTTGCCAGGCTCTTGATCCTACACCACTGACAAGTGGAACCAAGTCAGAAAATTGATGAACTTATTCAAACATGAACCTCCAGGTTAGCGAGCCAACTTCCTACTCACTGAGACACCATGGCTTCCAAAAAGATCGAGTTTGATAAAGACATCAGATGATCCCACGCATTTGTTCATTTTGTATGAGTTCACGTCGGAGTGTTGTGGTATTTTGATTTATGATTTTAATTACAGCTAGGAGGAGAATTGGTTCCATCTAATCCTGTTTTAAACAGAATCAAGGAATCCCCAGCTGGTTTACATGTCTTTGAATCTCTGACAGGTATGTACCAATATGTAATCTCTGACAGGTATGTACCAATATGTAATCTCTGACAGGTATGTACCATATGTAATCTCTGACAGGCATGTACCAATATGTAATCTCTGACAGGTATGTACTATATGTAATCTGAGACAGATGTATCATTTGTACCGTTTTAAAGCCAATCAGACAATTTGCCTATGTATTCATTCATCTTTATAAGTTCTCTTGGTGCAGAACCATTTCATGTCTGTATTCATAATAACAATAATATAATAAACAGTCTGCACTCTCATCCACCATTCCTCCCTGCGCTCTCAATGCAAGGGACACCATTCTCAAGCCAGTTGCACTATATGTGGATTCAGACTACCATCAATACAGGAACACCACATTTTTTTATGCCCAAAAATGTGTTTCAGATGATATAAGTAAAACTGTTGTAGATGGTTATTAAGAGAAAGAGAGAGAGGAGAAAGAGAGAGAGAGATGGGGTTTAATGTCCACTCGACACAAACTAGGTCATTTTGAGAAAAACATATGGTTTTAATTTTTTTTCAATAATTCACTTGCAGGTAGGTTCTTTAGCAGTGGGAGGAAACCCGAGGACCCGGAGAAAACCCATGAGGTTGGACAGGCGAACCCTACTCCTTGTCACATACAACCGGGGGATTCAAAACCACGCCAGTTGACTCAGTGACAGACTTTATGATAAAGTGTGCATGTGTTTACCATTCAGCCATTCATCTCCTCCCCCCCCACCCCTAATGGTTATGGCAATATTAAAGTATTAAACTATGTATTTCAGATGATGTAAGTAAAACTGTTGGTGATGTATCTATTGTTGATGGTGATAAAATATTAGTCTGGGATGGAAGCCAGGTGAGAGAAAAATATATCATCTTCTTTTTTATCATAATATAGGTTCACTTGTCACAGTGGGGGTGATACATGGTCAGTCAGGCTCTACCATGGTAGTTGTATCAGTCCAGGCTCTTGATTCGTGAAGAAACGCTTTCCAATGAATTTTTTATGGGTAGTGTTCACAGGATTGGATGTTTAAATGGGATGGAAGTCTGGGTTTCAACTACGTACCCATACACATTGTTGTTTGGAATGTGATGAATAGTAGTTAGTAACCCCAATCCTAACCCTTGTACAGGCAAAACCTTAAGCACATGAGACAATAGATGAAATAACATAATGGTGCTAATCTCAAAAATGATAGAATAGCATTAGAGTGACATGAATTCAAGTACTGTCACAGCTATGCCAGTCGAGTGCTTACTCTATTGAAGACAATGGTGGGTTTCAGAGAATTCAATTTCACCGATTTATGCTAATTATTTAAACCACTAACGTATATTTATAATACAGATAGGTAGTAGCCATGACAAGGACAGCCGTGTAGATGGAATTCGATATAAGAGTAGGCCGTAGCGCTGCTGCCTGGGCAAAATTTCCCTCATAGCACACTGTATAGCATATGCCCGTCTTCATTAGCAGAACAGTAGGACGTTAAACACCATTTCATTTTATTTCAGGAAGTATCCAAGCACCTGTTTATAATGTATATTTATATTACAGATAGGAAGTAGCCAACTACCTGTATATACTATAGTATTAGATGGTGAAAACTCTAGTGATTTTAGTATAGGATTTACTAAGACTAGTTGTATAGATACCAACACTGCCTTACAGACCACACCATCATCAACTTCATCCTGTGATAATACTCCTGTTATTACAACACCTCAACCCAGTCTTTCAGCTATAATCAACTCAGTGGTTAGTATCATCATATCCGTAATACATTGTATACTTGTTTGTGTCAAGTGGACGTTAAACCTCATTTCTCTCTCTCTCTCTCTCTCTCTCTCTCTCTCTCTCTCTCTCTCTCTCTCTCTCTCTCTCTCTCTCTCTCTCTCTCTCTCTCTATATGTTTGATCTCCCCTACAGTGTTTTGCACCTAAATTTCGAAACTGCCCTTGATTATTGCTTCATAGACTGTACATTATTCCTAAATAAAAATATGAAAGTGCCAATAGGTAATTTACGTCAATGTTACATAATTGCTGTTGCCTGGTATTTTATTATATATTATTATTGTAGATAAAGTTAACGTATGCACCAGTGAAACCTGTAAAGAATATGTTAATAAAGGAAGAAGAGATTATATTAGATAATACTATAACTGTACAGGAATGTCTGGATGCTATGTTATTACATTCTGGTTTACCAGGTATGTTAAATCCACAATAACTATTAATACCAAATATTTCAGAAATCTTCACAGTATGTTTATTGCTGCTAAAGGTTTGGACGTACACTTTCTCTCATTGAGTCAACTGGCGTGGCAAGGAGTAGGGTCGTCTGTCCAACCTCGTGGGTTTCCTCCGGCCATCCCGGTTTCCTCCCACTGCTAAAGACCCGTACGCGCATGCGAATTATTGAAATAAAATTGAAACCATATGTTAGTCCCAAAATGACCAGGGTTGTGTCGAGGGGACGTTAAAGCCCATTTCTCTCTCTATCGTAATGTCTGTCATTGTGTCAAAGGGCATCGCATCGATCCAAAGCTTGTAAGTAAAGTGTCACGCAGTAAGGTTGCTTGCCGGACTTCATGTTTTTTCTTAGGATTCTCTGGTTTCCTCTCATTGCAAAAGACCCTTATATACTAGCGAATAATTGAAATAAATGACCTGGTTTGTGTTGAGCAGGCCCGTATTTGTCAACCATAACTCTAAAATACCTACTGTAGACTGTGCCGGGTGTGCCCCCGCTAAAAACTTCACTGCACCTCCACAGCCAGCAAGCTGGCTACAGGCCTGGTGTTGAGTGGATGATAAACCCCATTTCTCTCTCTCACACTACTGTATTTCACTATTATAGGTGACAGCTGGCATCTACGTAAAACTAACTGGTGTGGTGAACCAACTGATATATTAGATGACCTTCATATGACCTTGAATCAAGTTCAAGTTCAAGATGGAGATCATCTGTTGATAGAAGAAGGCCGTTTACCAGTCAAGGTGAGGATTTCATCAATTTAAAGTCTCTGATCCGCAGTGAGTAAGATGTTAATTCGCTAACCTGGAGCACAAGTGTTCGATTCTGACATTGGCTGAGAAAGTTCATCAGGAATTTTCCGTTGTGGTTGCCCATTGTCAGTGGTGCAGGACGGACGATCGAATAAACCTTGTGCAGGTCACCGTTATGTGACGAACGATAAACCTATAAGATCCTGTTTACATGTAAAAGATCCCTTGCTGCTGCCTAGGCAAAATTCCTCCCATAGCTCACACTGCATTGTATTGTCTGTCTTCATTATCCAAGTCGGGAGTTGAATCTCTAAAAGAAATATAAATTTCTTTGAGTATGGGGTTTAACTTGCTCGACACAAACTAGGTAACGGTCTTTAAAAGTGGAAGGACCTGGACAAAACACCCAAAGTTGGACAGTCAACGCTACTCATTGTCACATATAACTGGGGAATGGAAACCATGCCAGTTAACTCAATGACAGACCTTCATACAGTGCACACATGCTAACCATTCGGCCACCCAACCCCTGTTTCAGCATTTACAAAGGGAGTCTTGCCTTTCTTAAGATTGATTTTATTTTTGTTGTTGTTTTGTCAAGTTTAACATCTGCTTTAATCAACAGGGTTTTCTGATTTTATCCATTTGGCTTTACCCTCTTCTGTCCAGTCTTCAAACAACAGCCAATCAAAACACTGGTTTCTTAACATGGTTTACCAATGGCCTTCAAGGTAACAATGATATTAACATTTACATTTAGTATCTTGATTGCCTTATTTCTTTAGTATCTGGATCATCCTCGCTGTCTGTCTGACCTGTATTCCACAATAGCTTATAGATGCTCTCAAGACTAACGTTACCATTGGTTTTACTCGAAATTTATATACAGTGTTCCGTGATTTAATAAATTGGCCAATGACATCTTTGTGGACCCTACGGTTATTATTCAATGTATTTGAAATTTACTCCATTAAATTATTTTTGAGTGGGCATTAAACCACATTTCTCTCCATCTATTGATTTATTTATTTTTCTATGTAGGTCTTCTACTGGGAACCAATCAGTCAGAAGAAGACAAAGAAAACGACCAATCAAATTCAGGAGGACAAACATCAATTAATATGGGAGAGATAGATATATGGAAGGAGTCGACATTAGAAGAATTAAAAATGCAAATCTTAACGTTACCGAAAGTTTCCCGTCTGGCGTTACCTAGTGTATTTAACATACGTGTTAGATTATTAAACAATTTACGTCCATCAACCGTTCTTAGAGATCATTCGCACACACTCAAGTACGTCAACTTCTTACTGTTCTATACGGATTGGGTTAAAAAAGACGGGCAGAGGCCATACAGTATGCTATGAGGGAAATTTTTCCCAGACAAAGGCATTACGCCTAGTCTTATATCGAATTCCGACTGTCAAGGGGTCTTTTACGCCAATGTGCACACAGGACCTCAGTTACCTGTCCCATCCGAGGGATTATATGCTGTCATGACCTCTTTCATTCACCACTGCCCCGTGGGTGAACCACACAGAATAACCCTGAGGAACTTTCTCTGTCAAAGCAGGGATCAAAAATGGGACCTCCAGGTTAGGGAAACAATGTCTTACTTACTGAGTTTGAAATGGACGACTAAGTTTCCATGTGACGTATGCCCATCTTCATTATCCCAGGCGCTGCAGAAAAGTTGGATATAAAACCAACATTTCATTTTATTTAATAAACGTGTTACATTTCTACATATTTGTATCATTTGCTTGATAAAGACGAGATTATCCTCGTCAAAACGTCACATAGTTATAATCTCAGTAATTGTGTATCTATAAAATTGAACTTTGTGTAAATTTATTCTTCAATTATTAAATATCTATTAAAGAAAATCTTCAAGTTATTTTAAATCAAATGTTATTGTTACAGGAGACATAAAATCCGCTCAAGTGAAGATATCGCTATTCAAGTTTTACCTACAGAAGAAAGATTAAGGTATGGATGACTGTCATCATATAATTCTGTGGAGTACTGTCTTGATGGGTTTTTTCTATTAATAAGATGCATTATCTAAGATTTTGTTAAGGAGCTGGCCATTCTCGCTTTCGCTATAATAGTTCAAAAACAGATAATGAAAAGGGAATATGTTTAATGGATCTTTCTCCAACCTTGTGAGTTTTCTCCGGGTCCTCTGGGTTTCTTCCCACTGCTTTAGACCCCTATGTGCAAGCAAATTATTGAAATAAAAATTAAACCATATATTAGTTCCGTTATGACCTAGTTTGTGTTCAAGTGGACATTAAACCCTATTTCTCTCTCTCTCTCTCTTAATGGATCTTTCAGTACAATAGAATTTTATCTCACCTAAAACATTTAGTATACTGACAGGTATAGTATATTATTATATAAGTATTTCAGTACCAGTGTTTTGCCTGTCCAACCTCTCGGGTTTTCTCCACGTCCTCCAGTTACCTCCCACTGCTAAAGACCCCTACACGCAAGCTAATTATTGAAATAAAATTAAAATCATGTGTTACTCCCGAAATGACCTAGTTTGTGTCAAGTGGACGTTAAACCCCATTTCTCTCTCCCTCTCTCTTAATGGATCTTTCAGTACAATAAAATCTTAAGTCATCTCACCTAAAACATTTGATATACCGGCATATATATGTATTTTAGTACCAGTGAGATTGTTTTAGAAGTAAAACAGCACATAGCCGGAACCAGGACATATACAGAAAGTGTAGAGGTTATCTGGGATATATCAACAGGTACTGGCATCGACAGACTTCAACACACTATAGCAGATGCCCTCTCCTTACCAGTTAATCAAATTCTATTGGCTAAATATCAGCCATCTAAATGTGATTGGTTGATAATCAAAGAGAATAAACCAACACAGGTGGGTTTAAGAGAAGTATATAAGATGCAAATCTGCCTATTGCAGCTTTTTATTTTGGCTTCAAATCTTATATAAACTATTATTTACACATTTCTTGACATAATCAACTCTCCAGATCATTCAAATGAATTGAAACTTGATTTGTGAATGAATTGATAGAGCTGGGGACATGTAAGGTGCTGGAGGATCAAAACTACTTGATAAAGTCAGGGACTTGTGATTTCCCATGGACAGAAAAATCCGTCGACACGTTATAAGAACCATAAAAATTCAGGCAACTAACCCTGAACAATCTCTCATCACACTAACTCTGTCAGTCATTTCCCCCAAATATACAGGTTTTTTATTAATTAATATGACATAATCCAGCAATCCTAAGAAAGGGTGAAATCTGGGTAGATCTGTTAGAAAGTGCCCTGTGAAAAATGTTTCGTCTTAAAATAGACAAAAAGTGGACTTACAATGAAGAATCGTCACCCATCAATAGACACTTGTACCCTCAATTGCCAACATTAAATTATAATAACATATGGCAAAATTATATGGTATACAAGTTACTTGAAGGGTTTATATTAAGCTTGATAAAGACAAGAGAACCCTCGATGAAACATCGCTGAAATAAATCTTTCAATAACTTTTATTTCATATAATTGTGTCATGTGTTATTCTCATCCAGTTACTAAATGACACTTAAACAAATTAAATTATAAATTTTGTTTTAATTTTAGATCAAGCCATCTTCGGGTAAAGGTAAAAAAGGAAAGAGAAAAGTTCAGGTTCAGAAAGTGAATTTACGTCAAGCACCTTTTTATATATCAGATGGAGATGTAATCGGTGTCAAGGTAAATCTATAAACATTATATTGGTTCTTTTATGGTTGGGGTGGGATTGGATGGCCGAATGGTTAGCACACGCGCGCTGTATCATAAGGTTTATCATTGAGTCGATTCCTCTGTTGTATGTGTCCACTCGACACAACTAGGTCATTTCGGGACTAACATATGATTTTTAATTTTATTTCAATAATTCGCTTGCGCGTAGGGGTCTTTAGCAGTGGGAGGAAACCGGAGTGCTCGGAGGAAACCCACGAGGTTGAGAAGGCGCCCCTACCTCCATGCCACATACGCTCACACCAGGGCTCGAAACCACAGCCGCAAGCCAGAGGTGACCGGCCAGCTAGAGGTCGAAGCGCGGCACTCTAGACCACTTGGCCCCCCCCCCCGTATGTGACAAGGAGTAGGGTCGCCTGTCCTCCAGTTTCCTCCCACCGCTAAACACTCCTACACACATGCAAATTATTGAAATAAAATTGAACCATATTTAGTCACGAAATCACCTAGTTTGTGTCAAGTGGACGTTAAACCCCATTTCTCTCCCTCTGTCTCTCTCTTTCTCCCTCTCTCTGTTAAGGTTGCTGGAAACTGCGGTGGCTGCACCTAGACAAGGTTCGTCTCACATAAGTTTGAGACTGGTCCAAGTGATAAAGAATCCTAATCGCTTCCGTTTCATTAGCTCTTGTTCACTCAACATCATCTCCTTGATATTACAGGATTTAGAAGCGTCTACAGATGATAACGATGATTTTAATGCTGAAGAAGATATCATTGCTCAACAAGAATTAGTCAGATTAGCGGAAGAGAAGAAGATGAAGTATGTATTTTGAGTTTTATTTCGTAACTTGTAAAATTATCATACTAAATTACATGGTTAATCCCTGTTTAATCTTTATTCCCTATTTAATGTTTTCCCTATTTTATGTTTGGATTTTTTTCTTATTTCATGTTTTTTTTCTTTCTTATTTTATGCTTTTTGGCTAGTTTATTTTTTCCTCTATATTATGTTTTCGCTAGTTTATTTTTTCCCTATTTTTATGTTTTCACCTAATTTACGTTTCTAACCTTGGCACTTCCTGGCTTGGCTCTCGGGTTTTTTTTCTTGTTCTTTTTTAAAAGTTACTACATTTTGATCTAACTGTGGGAAATCTGGAAAGGCTGTTCGCCCATCTACAGATTTTTTACTAACTGTGGGATATTTCTTATTCTTATGTTTTGTATCTAGGTTCAATATTTTTGATGGGGTGGGGAAGGAATGCAGACCAAGTGTCATCAATGCAAGTTGTTCAATTATGACATGCAGAGGGGGGGGTGGGGTGGGGTGGATGGTCGAATGGTTGGCATGTGTGCGCTTTAACCCTTTTACGGGGATAACGACATTAATGTCGTTTTCCGACACACGCGCTTTACGGGGATAGCGACATAAATGTCGTTTTATCGTAAGTCGCCAAAACAACAATGTTTACCAGTGGCTGTATGAGCCAATTCTATTTTTATCGACCAATGGCTGAAAGAGAAACATAATCTAATTTATAAGAACGGTAACTCTTATATTTGTTTTTGTTGAAGCCGGAAATTAGCGTTACTAGGTAATAACATAAACAGACGCCCGGGACTGTCAACAACATGGCGTCTGCCATGAAGCCCCGTAAACGGCCTCGCCCTAATGCGTTGACTTTAAACGATGTTGTCGATTTAATAAATAATTCAGATGAAGAAAATTGTTCATCCGATAGTGGCAGTGATGTTGATATATCTGAACTTTGTGATTACGACTCAGATTCCAGTGAATTAGAAACAGAAAAGGAGGTAAACAAACGACGAAGCACGGAGACAATCACAACTGACACTGTAGCAGACGACAGTATAGGGCTAAATTTTATTACTAATAATAGTACGCCAAATGATACAGATATTGAATTTGAAGAAATTTGGAGGTATGTTGAAGATAGGCAGAATGACAGGCCCCCAGTTTTACACGATTTTGCTGCTGAATCCGGTCCAGTATGGAATCCTGACAATTGTCATGACCCTGTCAAATACTTTGATAAATTTTTCGAGTCAACCAGTTTTACCAACAATAAGTCTCTCTGGCAGTTTTTTGTTGATGAAACAAACAAATACTTTGAGTACCGCTACAACAAACATGAAAACATACCGCCAAGATCCAGACTACATTTATGGACTCCAACTTATATAAATCAAATGAGGGCTTTCATTGGTTTGATCATAAATATGGGCTGGGTTCGCAAGCATACTTTGGAACAGTATTGGAATAAAGACTTCTCTCAAGAGACACCGATATACAGAAACACTTTCACGTATGAAAGCTTCAAGTTACTACTTCGTTGTTTTCATGTTAGTGACAGTCTGTTGGAGCCGAAAAAAGGAACTGATAACTACAATCCTGTATATAAGTTTCAGTCAGTTTTAGATCACTTCAATATGTCTTGGGCACGTGAATATCTACTGTCGTGCAACATTAGCATTGATGAAAGTATTGTTGGTTTCAAGGGCAGACATAATCTTGTTAATTATATTCGTATTAAAAAACATCATCAGTGGGGACCAAAAGAATACAACCTTTGCGATTCTAGAACTGGTTATATGTATCAAACTATATATCACACTTCAAGTTTGAAAACGTCTAAGTATGGGCAGCCGTATGATGTCTGTGCTAAATTGTTAACAAACCACGGCGGAAAATATCACCATTTGATTGTTGACAATTATTACACAAGTGTAGACCTTTGCAATAATATGTTAGATAAACAGATATACGTTACAGGTACAGTACGTTCAAATCGCCGCGGTTTGCCACCAGGAATTAAACAAACTTTGAAAAAAAAGGGTGATATTATTGCTGTACGTAAGGGTCAGTTGTTGGCAGTAAATTGGTTTGACCGTAGACAAGTTAGACTTTTAACCACTCATGGTTCAGCGAAAGCAGTTAAACAGGACAAGAAAGAGAACATACTAGTTCCCCAAGTAATAAATGAATACAATCACGGTATGGGCGGTGTTGACCTTAGCGATCAAATGACCGATCATTACTCTGCAGAATTAAGAACAGTAAAATGCTGGAGAAAAGTCGTGTTTCATCTCATTGACAGGACAGTTACGAATGCCTATTTGTGCTACAAAAATAACAAGAATATAAATGGCAAAAAACTAAACCACCTTCAATTTATGATCAGATTAGTTGAAGGTCTTATAAATGGTTATACGCAGCCGCGTCGAAAAGTTGGTCGTCCGAGCCTCACATCACCAAATAAAGTACTTTCTACCATTCAGCATTACTTAGAATGTATTCCTGATAAAAGGCGTAAACCATGTGTGAGCTGTGCACAATCTAGGGATCAAGGATTTAAAGGTACTCGTATAACTACGTGGTGTCGACAGTGCGGGGTTGGTCTGTGTCGCAAATGTTTTCCTGGTTATCATAAGTAAAACAAACATTTTAATGAAAGATTCAGCATTTTCGACTTGGTACACATGAACTAACATGTTTTTCTCATTCTGTGAATGAATTTTTTGACCCAGTAGAAGTCCTATGATAATATATTTTTGTTATACTTTTATGTGATACATTGCTATTGAAATGAGGCATATCTTTATGTAGACAGGTTATCTACTTTATTTGGACGAGTACACACCGATTTACCTATATTTTGTCTATGAATACTATAGTATGTAATTCATTGAAAACGATGAAAAAATAGCTTGTTTTATTACACCTGAACTTATCTTTATTTAACCTGTAGATGCAATTTTGATCAAATAGTATAATTTGATTATTGATATTTCTATAGTTTATTATCCTGATATATTTTCATTGAAAATGATCAAAAGGTGTGCAGAAGACTGTAGAAGATGCTAATTTTATTATTACACCTGAATTTACCTGTAGGGTCTATTTCTCCTGTAATGCAATTTTGATCAAATAATATGATTGATTGTTGATAATTTTTATAGTTGGTAATCCTGTTACATTCTCATTGAAAATTTGTACATTAGTTGCTAATTTTATGATTACACCTGAACTTACCTGTATTTCACCTGTAATGCAAATTTGATCAAATAGCATAATCTGATTGTTGATATTTCTATAGTGTTTTATCCTGTTACATTATCCTTGAAAATAATGAAAAGGTGTGCACAAGATGCTAATTTTGTTATTATACCTGAACTTACCTGTAGGGCCTATTTGGTGCTATTTCACCTATAATGCAATTTTGATCAAATAGTATAATTTGATTGTTGGTATTTTATATAGTTCCTGTTGTTATATTTTCATTGAAAATGAAAAGGTGGTCACATGTTGCTAATTTTATTATTACACCTGAACTTACCTGTGGGGTCTATTTCACCTGTAATGCAATTTTGGTGAAATAATAGTTTGATTGTTGATATTTTAAAAGTTTATTATCCGTTATGTGTTAACTGAAAATGAAGAAATGGTGTACCATACACAATTTTCTAATTTTTATTATTACACCTGAACTTACCTGTATTTCACCTGTAAGTGCAGTTTTGACCAAATAGTTAAAGTCCATTATTGTTATTGTTATACTTTATTACCATGTTACACTCAAAATTGTTAGTTAAATGTGTGACAAATTGTACATTTCTTAGTACACCGCAGCTTACCTGTATTTTTACCTGTGATACTCAAATTAATGCAATATTTGTCTTCAAAGTTTAAACCTGTTATTTCTAAAATTCATTATTTTGTTTTTACTGAAATTAATAAAATTTCAGAAAACACAAGTGTTTTTTATCTTGTTTGTAATTTTTACCTGAGCCACACCTGTATTTACCTGGATGAAACGGCCCCAGTGACAAAATCGTTGCATGTGCAGATAGTGTGATGTACAATCATATGTCCCACCAAGTTTCATGAGCTTTGGTAGCATAGTTGCAAAGATATAATGATTTTAAATTTTATCCCGGCTTTAAACATTATGCCCTAAAATTAATTCCCCCACAGTGGTTGAGCAGTTGGAAAAAATATCCCCCTAAAAGGGTTAACATAAAGTCGGTTATTGAGTCCACTGGTGTGGTTTCAAATCCCCGGTTGTACATGACAAGGAGTAGAGTCGCCTGTCCAACCTCATGGGTGTTCTCCGGGTCCTCCGGTTTCCGCACACTGCTAAAGGCCCCTACATGCAAGCGAATTATTGAAATAGAATTAAACCATATGTTAGTCCCGAAATGACATAGTTTGTGTCAAGTAGACCTTGAACTCCATTTCTCTCTCTTCTAATGGATCTTTCGGTACAATAAAATCTTAACTCATCTCATCCAAAACATTTGATATACCGGCACATCTCTCTGTCTGTCTCCCTCTCTCTCCCTGACATGTAGAATGGTCTGTCTCACCTCATTTTTTTTTTTTTGCGATTGCACACTGTAAAAGACCACTGTGTCAACTTAAATTATCACAAGGGCAATAACTCTGCTGTATCATTCAAATGAGATGAAATGAGCTAAATTGAATGTAATGTGATAATTTGATGTGATTGAGAAAGTTATGCAACCATGGTGACTATTTTAAACAGAGTGCAGGAAGACCACACTACACACTAACAAAAACAATAAAACAAACCCGCAGACAAGACAACGAAAACATTAAACAACATACATCAAGTGTCTATGCGTGTCATTTCACAACTAAAGAGTTGGTAAACATCAATCGTATGATGAAAAAATTCTAAATTTAATTTTTGGGTTTTTTTGTTTTTTTTTCAGAAGAAAAGACAACAAAGAAGAAAATGAAAAAGGATTTAAGATGAGCACCCCGAAACAACGACGCCCCGAAGTGGCCTTAACAATTAAAGTTGATAAATTCACGTAGCGAAAAAATCATCTCTAGTTATATTTTCATACTTCAACTTGTGTATCATTTAGTTACAACTGTTTTACACGAGTTTCCGTATTTTATAAATGTTTTAGTTTCAAATTATTTATATTAAGAATCATCTACAGATATTGGGCTCTTACTGTCGTGTAGCCCCCGGTTCTATGTGATGAGGAGTAGAGTAGCCTGTCCCACCTCGTGGCTTTTCTTTGGGTCCTCCAGTTTCCTCCCTCTACTAGAGACCCCCATGCGAAAGCAAATTATTGAAAAACATCTGAACCATATGTTAGTCCCGAAGTGGCCTAGTTTCTCTCTAGTTTAAAATGGCCTGTCTAGATAATAAGAGTTTACTTTCCCGAATTTGAACAACTTACCCAACAATGGTTTGAAACGATACATGAAATACAGTAACTCCTGCTAAAACAGCAGAATAACACGATACTCGATACTCGAGTTGTAATGTTATATATATATATTATTTATTTATGTTGTTATTATTGTTATGTTATTAGGAAGGACCATTAAGCCAAACCAATTTAATTTTAATTCTTCAAGGCCCCAGTTCTTGTGTAGGAGGTTCTGTTAATATTTCAAAACTTAAATATTTGGAACTAAACCCCTATTGAGAAGAGCAAATAAGTATGTTTTGTTTTTAAATTATTTTGCTCCCTGAATAAAAGGGAGGCAAAAATTCAATCTGATTAAAACACAAGATCCTGTTTCATTTCATTTTTAATAGTTCAAAATTTTGTTTTACTTGTCCGCACTACTGTAGGATCTGGAAGAGTTGTTATATAACAGGCATTCTGGATGATGTGACGGATTAGCCAATGGAAACCATCAGTTACAATGACTTCTTGGCGTGGATGCACGGAACTGTTGGTAAACCACTAGAAATGCCAGCTCCGATTGAGTAATCAATGTCTGACATCAAAAGCCGCTCATATGACCCCTGACTGGTCAGATGTAGTGTAGGCCACCAAAAGTAAATAAAAAGAACGAAATGTAAATCTTCATTTTAATCAGATTGGTAAAATTTTAAATTTGTGTTCCCAAAGAAGAGAAATCGAAATTGGTCAGGCCTTAGCCCCGCCCCCCCCCCCCCAAAAAAAATTTAAAACTTGTGTTTAGTTTCATTGCTGGACCTTTAGGCTATTCTATAGGGTTATTCAGATTAATGTTGTTAGGACATGATGTGTTTGGCTTTCTTCATCTCATAATTTGGAGCATGAAGCAGATTGCATCATCAGCATCCCTTTTATAAAAATCCAGTCAAATTTGTTTCCATGGAAATACAATTGTTTTTTAAAATAGTAAAAGGCAAGACTACTATAATAGATTAATGTGTGCATATCTTTAATAAGGATATCTTGAATGGGATATGCTCCCAAAACAAAGCTGGGACAAAAGGAACTTGGTTGGTTGGTTTGGGAGGCCAATATAAAGACCTTCACTAGCACTTATATAATGTTACAGTTGTAAATGAGAGTCTTATGTCCATACAATACAACTGGGACAAATTTTCAGTTCAATATTTCACTCCAGTACAGAGCTGTTTAGTAATGGGAGGAGTAGCATGGAATGGAGAATTCTGGCTAGACGGCATCATTTCTGCTTGAATTCCAACAGTCAAAGATTCTTGTACATTCTTGTACGTGCACACCACAGAAACATGGTTTCTCATCCCATCCCGACGACGAGGCACTTTCTACATCTGCCACGCGTCCCCAGAGATTGTGAGTCGAGCTTCAAAACCACTTGGCTACATCTCCCCCAGCCATGGTGAGTCCAGCTTCCCAACCACAAGACTCTGCTGCCCTCCAGAGTTGAACTCCCCGACCACACGACTACCTTGCCCCCAGAAATTGTGAATCCAGTTACCCCAATCCCTTGACTACCTCGCCATGGTGAATGCAGTTACCCAACCATGGCATGTCAAACTCCCAACCACATGACTACCTTGCCCCCAGCCATGGTGAGTGCAGTTACCCAACCATGGCGTGTCAAGCTCCCAACCACATGACTACCTTGTCCCAAGCAATGATAGGTTAAATTATATAAGTTATTTATTATTGGAAGGGGAGGTTATTTGTTATTGAAGTATGTATATTATAAATATTGTTTAACCTGTAAATGTAAATATTGAGTAAATCAATTTTCTTTTATGTACAATTATTATAAAATATATATATTTATGAAATTGATACCAGGTGAAATATAATTCTGCTCAAATTATTATCTTTTCTCCACTACTGCTTGTTAATTTATTAAAACCAACAACATCCAGTCTTTGCCCCGATTTAACGGAAGAAATTAAATGTGCTTTAACGTCATACTGCTGTACTGGGCCTATGAAGACGGGCATACCCCAGAAAGTGTGCCGAGGGAAATTCTTGCCTACTCTTATATCAAATTCAAACTGCCAAGGGAGAAATTATGTACACGAAACCCCAGTTTTCCGTAACATTCGAACGACAAGACAGCTGTCCTTCACCGCCGCTGACATGGGGGAAGCCATGTCGAAAAATCCCTATGACTTTCTCCGCCAATGCCAACCACCGTTGTACCCACTATAGCTCCTGGTTTAGTACAAGAGAAATGGGATTAAACATCCCCTAGATACAAACTTGGTCATTTCTGGACTAATACATTGTTCAACTTTAATTAATCTGCTTGCACATAGGGACCTGTAGTTGTGGGAGTAAAGTCAGTGAAAAACAAATGAGGTTTGACAGGCGAACCTGAAACTACTCCTTGTCGCTTGTACAAGTGAGGAATAAACCCACTACCATATGATCCAACACGCATGTGTTTTGCTATTCAGTTCCCCTGGACTAATGAAGATGGGCATACGCCATACAGTGTGCAGACATGAGAGTGGTGAGAAGTGAAATTGGCTGAAAATTTTCAATGCTGCCAATGCCCCCCCACCCCAGAAAAATTTTGAAATTAAGGCATGGCTTTAAGCCATTTCAAGTGTTTGGAATTTTTGAGAAATAGAACTGACACTGGTAATAAGGGATAAGATTTTTACTGTAACATTTAATATGAAAAGTGGCAAGAATTAATCATTCATTTATGGCACTTAGGTACTGACTAAGGGGAAGTCAAGTTGCCGACAATAGCTAATAGTTAGTCAAACGGCACAGTGCAGCCTTCGTGTGTTTTGAACTTTGACAATGACGAACGAAGCTCGTGAATCCCTTTTCTCCGTAAGACCGTAGTTAATTTCTTCATTACACCAAAGGCAACATGCTTCTCCCGGCAGTTCAATTTTACGCAGAAATTCACTCACGCAACCCTTTTTCCCACCACTATCCTTCATCAAATCGACTTCCTTTTCAAGTCAGTACCATCTCCATTTCTTTTTAGATCCGCTATCTATCTCTCGCGCACGTGTTTCGTCAGTTCTGTTGATTATTGACAACGTACTTCATTTACATAATTATGAATAGAGAAAAGCGATGACCTCGTAGCGAGAATAACCGACACGTTTTAACCAATCAGAATGCCGTTTAGCTGATTACGGAAACTGACGACTTTAACCGAATCAAGCCAAATGTGAAGGGAAAGCCAATCAGATCATTGAAGAATTTTTCCGTCAGAAGTCGTCATGAGCGTGGCGTAGATAACTGAAGGGTGTCCGATTGAAGCGAAAGCTATCTGCTGGAGTTATGTTCGTTTTCATATGTTTTCATACTCCGATAATTTTTGTTTGGTTAATTTTCACCTGGATTTTTTTGGTTTGTAGTCGAATTTAGCAAAATTGCTTTAGGTCGATTGGCGGAAATCCGCCAATTGGCGGAAAAATCTCATGTCTGAGTGTGCTATGAGGGAAATTTTGCCCAGGTAGCGCCGCTACAGCCTACACCTATCGAATTCCACCTGCCAAGGGTCTTTTACGTGAACATAAATGTGACAAGAGAGCTATTTTACGTCCCATCCAAACGACTAGACAGCTGTCCTTGTCAAGCCCCCACGTCCTACATATGATTTATCATTAAAAGAAAAACAAGACTTCTTTCTTACTAGAATAATTTATTTTTGGTGGTAGAAAAGGAGATGTGTTTAACAGTCTGGCGGCAAATCACGAGTAATGCCTGCCAATAGCGTACAGACGGGAAACTGCTAACCTGCATCCTGTTGCTGTATTTTTGGTTAAAATGGAGTTCATGAATTGTCTCCCTTTGACTACCAATTTTTTATAATTATAACAGTTTGTGTTACAAGAGTTTATACATGCAATACTGTGTAAAATTAACTGTTAAGGAAAAAATTTCAAAAACAAGACAAAAACTGTAATAATTCAAAACTAACCATCAATACCAGCGGTAACCAAGGCTGTACAAATTCATCTTACAATGGGGGCAGCCATTTTTTTTTTTTGTTCATCAAGTCACAATATGGATCTTTTACACTTCTGAATTTAATTTCAATGTTTTAACTTTCTAACATTAGCCCATTTGGGGTCTGGTTACAAAAAATAAATTTTGGTAACTTGGATTTTTTGGGAGAAAAAATGACTGCCTTTTTTTTTTCTTGAACTGCTGTAAAAGCTTATGAATATAAGGAGTATGCTGTAACAAGAAAAGCAACTAATTTTAAACATCAGTTAATGTGTTCAAACTATACTACATATGGTTCCAGGGGAGGGGGGAAAATGGGAGGGGTCCATTACAGAACTCAAAAACAGTGAGAGCCAAGTCTTCTGTATAATGCCAACCTCCGAATAAAAGTACATCAAAAACGTTTTAACATTGTACACAAAAGGTGTCTTCCAATTTTCATTATTTTTTTGCGTCCAACATCTGATGAAAAAACCATTCATCAAATTTTTTTCAATACTGAAATAAAACTAAATTTTTGAAAATAAATTTCAAACAAAATTGTTTTTTTTTTTCAGCAGTCATTGCGCATAATGTATTTCAGCAAAATATACTGGCCTTTTTGAAAAATTTCTTCAAAAAAACGTATTTTACAAAAAGAAATATCGAACAAGCATTGTTAACAATAAATAAAAACTGCTACCGAGGAAATTCAACTCTTTTTTTGTAATTTTCAATTTTTTGGTTTTAAATTAAATTTTCAAACTTAGACTTGGCTCTGTCATAGATATGCAATATTTTTAATTTTTTTGTACATTAAATATATGAAACATCAAATCAATCATTATTTTGACCATTAGTTCATTGCAACAGGTAACACGATATATCGAAATATTGTTTTAATATTCGACCAAGGGGGTTAATCCACAACAATTTAAACTAAATTATTTTAAACGATGCAAGCACTTCATTGGCTGATCACTAAAATCCCAATCAATAATTAGCTTCTGGCCAATGAAAAGTGATTTATTTAAATATTTTAGTTTTAAGTCCTACAAGAGTTATTGGGATTGTAATTGAGTTGAGTGTTGCAGTGAGCCATGTTCATTTCATCGGCTAACATATCGGCACGCGTAAAAAAAAAGACTCCAGATAAATTTGATTAAAACCATTATCTTAAACATAAACCTGTTTTCCACGCACGCATTTTCGTTAGTTACATCATCACAAGTAAAAGCAAAAAAATTCTAAATTTAACTAGTACCACCATTTTAAAAATTCTTAAACAAATAATCTGCATCATTGGACATTTTAAAGGCCTTTAGCCCGTTTCTCACATACACGTTTTTGAATGTTACACGGAAGCGGTCCCTAACATTAGACCGCTATTTTCTTCGTCAAAAGAAAACGCACATGGAAAGCAGAACTTACACAATGAATGTTTTCCAAGGTGGTGGTAAAATCTGTCCATAGTTCATGATTTTCTACTTTCAATTTTAACTTTGTACCGACAAGTCAGCCAATCACATGAGGCTATACATAGTAGAATATATAAATCAAGATATCATCAAACGGTTTACTACATTAGAAAGGAAACAAAAGACAGTACAACTATTATATCATTATTATTATTATTATCATACACTTAAGATTACAATATGTAGCAACTTGTTAAAATCTTCGCATTGTTTCAAAAACAAAAATTACAATTATTTATTACACAGGGGCTTGTAACAACTCGTGTTCAAAAATATCCCAATTTGACTCCCACATATGACAAATGCAACAATCTTACGCCGAATTTTCTTCTTCACTTCACGTAAAATGTCACATGTCCACCATTATAAGTCAACAGAAGTCCTTTATATGACCCACAATGAACGCAAACTTAATGAATATTCAACAACACCAATGGTTACAAGTCCCTGTGCTCTATTACATTGAAATGAATGAAATCCAAATTTGAAACAAGTCATACTTTTTACATTTTCTCCCAGAACATTACTTCTGTTTTTTGTTTTTGTTTTCATTTTAAAACAATTTTCAGTTTACTCGGGATGTTTTTTTTTATTTTGATTCAACGAACTCATGTTTTGAAGATAAGAATTTTACGTCTTTGAACCCTGATTTCTATCGTCGCGTGTTTACTGTATCGAACCAACCAGACGGCTGACGATAGCTTCTCAAAAATCACAGGTTAAAATTATCAAACGCGTTACTGCAATCATTGGTAGTTTTATTATTAACATCGAAGACTAATTGTTCAAGACTAGTAGTTCCGTGTGAATTGCAGGTTAGAACAGCTTTGAGAATTTCAGTCAAGTGATTGGTCAATATTTCTGCGCTTGTGTTAATATCGTTTGCGACACAAATATCAAAAAAATATGTTTTAACATATTTCAAAAGATCTTTTTATTTTACAAATTAAACGTCTTGATCATTGTGTCGAATAAATAATCTCTAAATATTCTTTTATCATACCATACATTACTACACAAGCGCAGAAATCATGAATACAAATCATGATGCCCATATTTGGACATGCATGTCATTGCCCAAGGGGAGAAAGACCTTTTGTTATCTTGTAGACTCGAGATTTTTGATTTTGCGTGAATGTCATTTCAGAGAAAAAGGGGTTTGTTGTTATTTGTGTGCTGATTCTCGCTTTGTAGTATCCACCATTTTTTTTTTTTACATTTTTTTTTCTCCATTTAATGGACAAAAAGTCTGCCCATAAATGACATAAAAATTCTAACAAAAACCTCCTCAACAAATATCAAAAAATAAACTTCTTAATCCATTTTCTTATACATAAAGAAAAAAAAATTCTCACGAGCCGTCCCAGTGCTATTTAGGGACCTCGTAAAAATTTGATCAAACTTAATAGGTATAAATAAACCAATGGTATTCGTCCACTCTTACTGGCCACAAGGTTATCGTCGTCAACTTGGCGCTCTTTAAAATTATCACCTACAACAACATTTTAAAAAGACGCCAACAATTCGCCTGACAGGGTTCACACGGAATTAAAAATAAACATTAATAATAAGACAGGCCTGCTGATAAACTATACGTTATCACAAACGAGCCCCTCTTGTCATTTTCGGCAGCAAATATCATTGTCAATAATCTGACTTCATTTCAAACACCTCTCGAAAACACTTTTTATGTGACCATGGAAGAATGGCGGTGGTTTAACGTGTCACCACAGACATTTATTTGTGCGGGCATCCAAAAGATATCTAAAATAAAATTTTATTTTTTTCAAAACATCTTTTGCTCAATTCTTCAAAACTAGAAAGCATACGTTATAACGTTTCTCCATTCACGAGGAAGAAGCGTGTTCTAATGATCAATCTACTAACGATGATATTCGTCGCCCGATTAAAAAGTACCGTGAAAACCCTGTCATTCATTGACATTAAGAAAGCACCCGAATAATAAGAGATGCCGTCAACTTTTTGCCAGTTTTGCTCATCGTCGATGATTCTAACGACGAGCAAAATGTTGAGAGAAAATGAAAAGTACAAGGTTGATAACTGTCAGTCACTACTAAAGATATAACTGCTATATGTCTGAAAATAGAAAGGGCAGGAAAAAAAAATGAAAGAAAGATAGAGCTGGGGTCAGTGGGGCGTGTCATTCGAGTCTTTGGTTAGACCAAAAGGGTCGCATTTCGGTTGCAATGACAACAACCAATTTCTTTAACAAATCCGTTTTTAGACCAGTGGTTTACACTTTTTATCTAGTTTCCATTTTGTTGTGGTCGGGGTTTACGCTGTTGTGGACCACTGGGTTGTTGTTGTTGTGACGAGACGAGACCACGGATGCGACGCTGTGCCATTAAACTGGCGTAGAAATGACCGATGATTGTGACTGCAACTTCTTCGACTTCTCCTTGATCTTCGGGTAATTTGACGATTGCCCCGCTCACACGAGTCAACTCACGAATCTGAAATATAAACCAATCAAAATTAACCTTTCAAAGATACCATTTTTGATTGTCAACCCTGTCAATTTTCTTGTGGAGACTCTAGAGACTAAAGTTTGATTGACTTTAAGTTTATACATAGTGTTCAAAAGCACGAAACAAAGTTGCCCATTTTCAAATAAACATAACGCTAACGCTACAATATACGTCCACATTCCTGCTTTGATTGATATGGTACTTTGTCAAGAAGGCTAGGCGTTTGGTTTGTTTAGCGTTGAGGGTCGAGCCTCAACATCAATAGTTGCCGTCCTTAGAGTATAAGGAATAAGTATACCAAGATAATCCATTCAGAATTGTGCCTTCCTAACGCTAAAGGCAAAAAGTGGGCGTGGCCCTGCCCCTGGGGGTCGGGACATTCATCAAAATCAATAGTGGACGCCCTCAGGCTATAAGGAATACATAAGCCAAGAACCAAGCTGCTTCATTCAGAATTGCGGCCTGTAAACGACAAACACAAAAATTGGGCGTGTCTTGACTGTGGGAGTCGGGACATGCAGTTAACGTCCTTAGGCTATAAGGAATACATATCCCAAGTTTAAAGACGATCCATTAAGAATCGTGGCCTGTAGACAACACACACAGACACGAAGTAAAAATGGGCATGGCTCTGCCCCTGGGGGTTAGGGTATAAGGAATAGGTATGTAAAGTTTTAAAAGGATCTGTTAAGAATTGCATCCTGTAGGCGAACACACGAC
Organism: Patella ulyssiponensis; assembly: GCA_963678685.1. Classification (NCBI taxonomy): domain Eukaryota; kingdom Metazoa; phylum Mollusca; class Gastropoda; family Patellidae; genus Patella; species Patella ulyssiponensis. The sequence goes on from OY783225.1 coordinate 92,838,774, forward strand.
ACAAAAGCATTGGGCGTGGCTCTGTCCCAGGGGGTCCGGCATGCACCAAAAATAATAGTGGTCAGCCTTAGGGTATAAGGAATAAGTATAAAAAAAAGTTTTCAAGACGATCGATTAAGAATTGTGGCCTGTAGGTGACACACAGACAGACAAAAAGAAAATGGGCGTGGCACTGTCCCTGGGGGTCGGGCATGCACAAAAAACAATAGGGATCTTCCTTAAGGTACCAAGAATAAGCATTCAAAGTTTCAAGATGATACATTAAGAAATGCAGCCTGTAGACGACAAACAAATACAAGAAATGGGTGTTGCTGTCCCACGGGGGTCGGGCATGCACCCAAAACAAAAGGGATCATCCTTAGGGTATAAGGAATAAGTATTTTAAGTTTCAAGATGACCAATTAAGAATTGCGCCCTGTAGGCGACACACAAAAAGAAAATGGGCGTGGTTCTGCCCCTGGGGGTTGAGCATGCACCCCAAATGATAGGAATGTTCCTTAGGGTACAAAGAATAAGCATTCAAAGTTTCAAGATGATACGTTAACAAATGTGGCTTGTAGACGACAAACAAATAAATACAAGGAATGGGCGTGGCTCTGCCATTGGGGATCGGGCATGCACCAAAAAACAATAGGGATCATTCTTAGGGTGTAAAGAGTAAGTATACAAAGTTTTAAGAAAATCCAGTTAGAATTGCGGCCTGTAGGCGACACACAGACACACAAAAAGAAAATGGGCGTGGCTCTGCCCCTGGGGGTTGGGCATGCACGCCAAACGATAGGGATCATCCTTAGAGTATAAAGAGTAAGTATACCAAGTTTGAAGAAAATCCAGTAAGAATTGCGCCCTGTAGGCGACACAAAGACACACGAAAATAAAATGGGCGTGGCTCTGCCCCTGGGGGTTGGGCATGCACCCCAAACGATAGGGATGTTCCTTAGGGTACAAAGAATGTGTATGCAAAGTTTCAAGATTATAAGTTAAGAAATGTGGCCTGTAGACGACAAACAAAAAAATACTAGAAATGGGCGTGGCTATGCCCCTGGGGGTCGGGCATGCACCAAAAACAACAGGGATCTTCCTTGGGGTATAAGGAATAAGTATACCAAGTATAAGGAATAAGTATACCAAGTATGAAGAAAATCCAGTAAGAATTGCGCCCTGTAGGCGACACAAAGACACAAGAAAAGAAAATGGGCGTGGCTCTGCCCCTTGGGGTTGGGCATGCACCCCAAACGATAGGGATGTTCCTTAGGGTACAAAGAATGTGTATGCAAAGTTTCAAGATTATAAGTTAAGAAATGTGGCCTGTAGACGACAAACAAAAAAATACTAGAAATGGGCGTGGCTATGCCCCTGGGGGTCGGGCATGCACCAAAAACAATAGGGATCTTCCTTGGGGTATAAGGAATAAGTATACCAAGTATAAAGAATAAGTATACCAAGTTTGAAGAAAATCCAGTAAGAATTGCGCAATGTAGGCGACACAAAGACACAAGAAAAGAAAATGGGCGTGGCTCTGCCCCTGGGGGTTGGGCATGCACCCCAAACGATAGGGATGTTTCTTAGGGTACAAAGAATGTGTATGCAAAGTTTCAAGATTATAAGTTAAGAAATGTGGCCTGTAGACGACAAACAAACAAATACTAGAAATGGGCGTGGCTCGGCCCCTGGGGGTCGGGCATGCCCTAAAACAATAGGGATCTTCCTTGGGGTATAAGGAATAAGTATACCAAGTATAAAGAATAAGTATACCAAGTTTGAAGAAAATCCAGTAAGAATTGCGCCCTGTAGGCGACACAAAGACACAAGAAAAGAAAATGGGCGTGGCTCTGCCCCTGGGGGTTGGGCATGCACCCCAAACGATAGGGATGTTTCTTAGGGTACAAAGAATGTGTAGGCAAAGTTTCAAGATTATAAGTTAAGAAATGTGGCCTGTAGACGACAAACAAACAAATACTAGAAATGGGCGTGGCTCGGCCCCTGGGGGTCGGGCATGCCCCCAAAACAATAGGGATCTTCCTTGGGGTATAAGGAATAAGTATACCAAGTTTGAAGAAAATCCATGAAGAATTGCGCCCTGTAGGCGAACCACAGACACACACACACACACACACACACACACACACACACACACACACACATACATACATACACACACACACACAGACAGGGGCGACGGCATAATACGTTCACATTATGAATGTGGACGTATAAAAATGTAAGACTAGTAGGCTCCATTCCAAGAAATGAAATGGGGGTTTAACATCCTACAGTTCTGCTCTGAATAATTAAGGAATACAGGCATGAGCCATGTGGTGTTTTATGAGAGGAATTTTGCCTGGACAGCAGCAATACGGCCTACTCTTATATCGAATTGCCATTGTTTACATGGGACCGTGACCCTAACTACATCACAACGACACGATAAATGAGTTGCACTGTTATTATCATAACAGAGAGAGAGAGAGAGAGAGAAATGGGTTTGTCCACTCGACACAAACTAGGTCATTTCGGGACTAACATATGGTTTAATTTTATTTCAATAATTCGCTTGCGCATAGGGTTCTTTAGCAGTGGGAGGGAACTGGAGTACCCTGAGAAAACACACGAGGTTGGACAGACGACCCTACTCATTGTCATGTACAACCAGGGATTCTAAACCACACCAGTTGACTCAATGTCAGGCCGCATGATACAGCGCGTGCACGCTAACCATTCGGCCATCCAACCCCCTCTTTATCTTAACCGTGTTTTTATCTTGAGAACTTACGTTTTGTCCGCCTTTACCAATAATACGGCCAACAGCTGCTTTAGGTACCATAATTTCTGATCGGAGATGAACCTCATCATTACCAGAGTATCCTTCTACTCGAATTTTCTCAAATATATAAAACTGGGCCTGAAAAAACATACAGAATTCTTTATCCAGTGCATGTGTCAAGAGCGAGAGAAGAATGGGGTTTAATGTCCACTGACACAAACTAGGTCATTTTGGGACTAACATATGGTTTCAATTTTATTTCAATAATTTGCTTGCGCGTAGGGGTCTTTAGAAGTGGGAGGAAACCCACAAGCTTGAGAAGGCACCCCAATCTCCATGCCACATACGCTCACACCAGGGATCAAAACCACAGCCGCAAGCCAGAGGTGACCGGCCAGCTAGAGGTTGCTGCGCGGCACTCTAAGACCACTAGGCCATCCCAACCCCCCCCCCCCAGTGCATGTGTAACTGTTTTGAGCGTACTATACTAGTTGATCAAAGCTATTACTCATTACGTCATATTGTAGCCTTGATAATCAAATACGAACTACAAATTGAGCATACGGTACGCTGTAAGATAAATTTTGCCCGGACAGTGGCAAACCATCCTACTCTTTATTTCGAATTCAAACCGTTGAGTATTTTTTTTACATCCACACAGAAATATTATTTTTGTACAATCCGAACTACATGGCTTAACCAGGTACAGGGTTTGCCTTAAATAATACCCTTGTCGGATAACAAGAGTGAAAACAGTCCTCATAACTGTAAAGATGGTACATATTGACTTACCTTCCATTGTGCTTCTGGATTGCCTGTGATAATGACTTTACGTTCATCTGGTCGTGGAGCTGCGATTCCCATCTGTTGTCGATCACGATTTTCTCGCTCCCTTGATTCACCATTTCTGTCTTCTTCACCTTTTGTGCTCTGCATAATCTGAATTCATTCAAATGTATTATTAGATTCAGATAGGAATTAAAACGAGGATTTTTTTTAAATAAATTTTTATTAGCACCCATTTAGAAGCCCTGAAAATGATGGCTACAATTGATTGGTGTTAGGATATTTGTTTATGGGAAGAAATGTACAAATGGAAATGATGTGATTCAACGTCCTAGTGTTCCAACTAAGCTAATAAAGACGGACAGACAGCGTGCTACGAGGGATATTTTGCCCAGGCAGTAGCATTATGGTATACTCTAATATAGAATACCACTGTTTGGGCCCAACCATAAGCAATTTCCATGTCTTATAGTGGAGATAAAATGACTCATAAATTTTCAAATGTAGCAGGAGGATCTGGCATGCCGGATGACCGACAAGGAAGGCTTCAGGGGCCCAATTTGGCCCGTGGGCTGTTGTTTCCCACCACTGGTCTGCCTCTAGCCTGTATATGCTTTGAAAATATTTCTGGCGTTGTCACTAACAATCTGCTTCGACTCCACATTAATTCTAGCGTTTGAAAGTCTCATAATATAGAAATTGAAATAAACTTACCTTAATTCTAGCGTTTGATAGTCTCATAATGTTTTTGATGTTGGTACCCTTGCTGCCGATAACTGCGCCAACAGATGGTTCCGGAATATAGAGGTAGGTTACTTGTAACTCCATGGGGGGTGGAACAGGGGGGTTGCCAAATAAACCTGGATGCATGTTACCAGAACCCTGTAAGTAACCGTGCATGTCATCTTCTCGATAGGACTGAATAAACGTTAAAAAAAATAAACGTTAAAAAAATAAACAATCAATTAAATAATCTGGCAAATCGTGCCAGGATTAGTAAAACATTTCAATGCCAATTGTTAATAAAAACATCAAAATATAGTTTCTAAAGTATTACAATAACTTCAAAAGTATCACATAAGTTTGACAATAGTGACTAAACATCAAAAGTTTCCAAAATATCAAGACAGTTTCAAAAAGATGCAGGAAGAGATTAGAGAAGAATTCTACTTTCTGATTTGAAACAATTTAAATCATCTACATCAATACCATGAATTCAACATCAACAAATTAAAAAAGCAAAGCAAAGCAAAGCCAACTCCACTATAGGCAGAATTAGAAAATTGTGAAAAGTAAACATCTTTCGTTGTCTATTTTACATCTATGGTCATTGGTTTTGCAATTTGGACCAGTCAAAAAGAAGCTACCGAACAGCTAGGTACATTGTATGGCGGAAATTGTCTCGACAATGGTGTTTCTGCCCAGTCTTCGAATTCTCAATTCAAATGTGTACATATGGGGCCTTGGTTTTTTACACTATCCAAATCCATACTGTTCCCCGCCAGTCCTTCCCAACCTGCGAAACCGATGGGAAGGAAGAAAAACCACTCAAAAATCCATGGGAAGCTTTGTTGCCTCACATCAGGATTCCCGAGTCTCTGGTAAGTGAGCCAGCGCCTTAGTCACCACAACACTGAACCCTCACAAATAGCTACAAACTTGTTGTTAGTGAGTCAGTGTCCTAGTCACCATAGCTCCCATATCAGCCAAAAAGATATAGAGAAATGAGTTTAATGTCCACTCAACTCAAACTAGGTCATTTTGGGACTAACATATGGTTCAATTTGATTTCAATATTTCACTTGTGCGTAGGAATCTTTAGCAGTGGGAGGAAACGTAAGGACCAGGAAAAACCCACGAGGTTGGACAGGCGACCCTACAGCTTGTCACATACATCCAGGGAATCGAAACCACGCCAGATAGACCTTTTGAAATAGTGCCCAGATGTTAACCATTCGGCCAGCCCAAAAAAGATAACTAGGTAGCAAGTTGTAAATGAGTAATCAAGTTTTCGTACCATTCCATAACCATAGGGACTCTGTACACCAGGATAACTGTTGTATCCCTGCATCATCTGCATATGTGGTGGCATACCAAACATCATATGGGGTTGTTGTTGCTATAGATACAAATATAACATTTAAACACATTTCTTACAGATTAATTTCAAATTCAGTTTACTCGATTGGAACAAAGAACTGATTATTATATCCAATCATAAACCTGGCCACACCTCCTAAGCCCCCTGCAACACTTTAATGTTTCAATTCAGGTTCACACGGCTCTCAAATTAGCTATGCCAAAACGGACATTAAAATTTTCTTCGATTTGCAGAATTACGCCCCAACACACTTTAATGATTCAATATGGAAGTTTAAATGAGGTTCACACGGATCTCAAATTAGCTATGCCGAAACGGACATTAAAAATTTTCTTCGATTTAAAGAATTCAATTTTGATTATGAAATATCGTAACTTACATTATAATTCTGTGCATCTTGTTCGTAGCACTGTCGCATTTTTTCACTGAGCATCTCTTCTGCTTTACACGCTGCGTCTAGACTACCTCCGGAGATGGTAATGACTCGATCAACATAATATGTATTCATATCAGACATACCATAGTCATAGTCAGAAATACTGAAAATATAAACAGATTACAGTCAGAAATAATGAAAATATAAACAGATTACAGTCGGAAATACTAAAAATATAAACAGATCATAATCAGAAATACTAAAAATATAAACAGATCATATACTGAAAATATAAACAGACCACAGTCAGAAATACTGAAAACAAACACATCACAGTAAGAAATACTGATCATACATGTCAGAATAACTTAAAGAGGCAATTTCATATTTTGAAGTTATATTTTTAAAATATATTAAAATAAAGCCTTAAAATAGATGGTATCTATAAACAGTCCAACCTTGTTAAAGAATAATCCTATAATTCACTATTGCCAGTTGAGAAATTGGCAAAAATATCACTTTCAATATTAAATTCAAACGTTTGAAGATAACTATTGCATGGGGGGAATGGGAAAACGAGGTAATTGTGTTGTTATTTCCGATGTGAAAGATGTTTCAGTCTAGAAAATAATGCCTATGATTGTATGTGAGTTGACAACCTATTGAGCAAAAGACATAGAAATAAATATGTTTTGACTTTCTTGGAAAATATGAAATTCCCGCTTTAACCAAATAGATAGAGATGTTATTCAGAAAATACTGGAAAAGAGAAAGACTCAATGAAAGACCTTGTGATCAAAGGCATGTGCATCAGACCATTCGGCCACCCAATCTTTGTCTACAGATAGACTGATCATAGAAGCATGATCTAAAATACAGATCAGGTCAGAATTATCAACTACTTTACACCAAAGTGTAGGGTAGATTTGTATTTTCCCTACACCTAAATAACACGTAACAGCTTTATTTTACCGACAACTGTGCAATAACCTTTTAAACAGGACAAGATTATTAGTGGGCATATTAATCGTAGTTTTTTAAACTTGAAATCAGAAGTGAAAATATCGCTTCAAGGATTATGAACATTGTGTTAAGCTACGATTGTAATAAAACAAGAGCTAGAACAACTATAACTCGGCCTTTTATGTCATCATATTTCAAGTTTAAAACAAAATTACAACCCACAGAATATAAATGTCAACTTGATACAAACTAAGTCAGTGTCAGGATTCAAGTGGGCCAATGACAAACCTTACCTTTGTGAAACAAGAACAGAATTCAAATTAATTTATTTTATAAATAATAACTCCCACAAATTCAAGCTGAAGTCTTATAAAGGTTAGATTTTGTTTTTGGTGTGGTAGATATAACCCATAGCTGTTACGATATTCCCTGGAAAACTGTTGACCACAAGAATATAATACAACCACACCATAGGGAGGCCCTAGTGTATATATTCAATAAATAAAGTAAAAGTAGGCATAACTTGAATAAAGTAAAAGTAGACATACCTTGACACTACTACATGTATATGTAAAGTATATATTGAATAGGTAAACTGAAAGTATACATACCTCGACACTACTATGTGTGTTCCTGATTTCTCCATAAACTGTTTTATAACATTTCCTTTCTTACCAATAATTCTACCACATATATGATTAGGACACAAAACTTTCATAGGATTTTCTCTGTAATATAACATTACCATTTAATAGATGAACCAAACCATATTCATTTATTCAACATACATGTGTAATACATACAATCAGAGAATGAATGAAATAGGGTCATCCTTCTGTTCTGCTCCATACAACATGTCATGGGTTATGTACACGCCAAGGTGTACAGAAGACCTTGGTGTTTTCATCTCAACCGATTGACTAGACATGGTACCTTAGCAGGTCCTCCATACTGGAACCGATTGACATGGTTCCCGAGCAGGCCCTCCGTGCAGCAACTGATTGACTAGACATGATACCCTAGCAGGCCCTCCGTGCAGAAACCGATTGACAAGAGGAAACCACACTGGAAATTCCTGAAGAACTTTCTCGAACAAGACCAGGACATCACAGTTAGTGAGCTAGCACATTCCTAACCCGAGCCACGATGGCAAAACTCTGATAGCTTTACGATATTAGTCATCATAGCCAGGTCTATCCAACGTAATTTAATACATACCCCTTATTAAGGGCAGCTGCTTCTTGTTGAACGACTTTCATGATTTCTTTACAGGCCTTGGAACAACTGTCAGGGTTGCCTTTTATAGTGACTAACTGAAACATCAAAACACAGGAAGACAACTTTAATATAGATACGTGCAATAACTTGACACATGGTAATATAGATACGTGCAATAACTTGACACATGGTAATATAGATACGTACAATAACTTGACACATGGTAATATAGATACGTACAATAACTTGACAATCAGCACAATATATTCCAGGGACAACGATTACATTTTATTACTGGGGGAAGTTTCTACTGGACATCTTTATTCTTACAGGAGAGAGAGAGAGAAATGGGGTTTAATGTCCACTCGACACAAACTAGGTCATTTCGGGACTAACATATGGTTTAATTTTATTTAAATAATTCGCTTGCACGTAGGGGTTTTTAGCAGTGGGAGGAAACCGAGGACCCGGAGGAAACCCACGAGGCTTTTACTTAAAGGAGCATTATGAATGACAACAGAATATGCTGAAAACTTCCGTCAAATTGCTTCACACTGAACTAAGATAGTAACCGCAAACATTACTAACCCTTTTTTTACTTTAGATCATCAATCAAAAAACGTATCAAAATTCACTAATTATCAGCCTAACGATGGCATCCAGAGTGGATTATGGTCTGGATAAGTTAATTAATAATTCAGATAACATTTCAGGCCTATAGAAAGACTTGCAATAGGTAGATTTACCTCATGCATAATGTTTAATCAAGCAAACAACCAGTGGAAACAGTTTTTATATTTCATAGAATTGTTATTACAATTGAAACAATGTTTATGGTATGTTAGCTGTTAATACTTACTGTTTCTGGAGCATGATTATCTCTTCTGTGTATATCAACCCTGAAATATTCAATTGGTACCAGTTTTCATTTTGTTTTTAACACCACTTACACAATGAGAGAGAGAAAGAGAGAGAGAGCTGGCCTTAAATGTCCACTAGACCCAAGCTGTGTCATTTCAGGACTAACATATGGTTCAATTTTATTTCAATAATACGCCTGAGCTTAAGGTTCTTTAGCAGTTGGAGAAAACCAGAGGCCCTGGCGGAAAGCCACAAGGTTGGAGAGGCGACTACTCGATTTATTCAATGACTGGTAGAGAGGGGTATTGGTTATAATACAAAAGAGAGAGAGAAATGGTGTTTAACGTCCACTTGACACAAACTAGGTCATGTTGGGACTAACATATGGTTTCAATTTATTTCAATAATTTGCCTGCGCGTAGGGGTCTTTAGCAGAGGAAACCGGAGTGCCCGGAGGAAACCCACAAGGTTGAGAAGGTGCCCCTATCTCCATCCCACATACGCTCACACCAGGGATCGAAACCACAGCCGCAAGCAAGAGGTGACTGGCCAGCTAGAGGTCGAAGCGCAGCACTCTACACCACTAGGCCCCGGTTATAATACAAATCAAAATGAGATAGACACCTTGATTTTTCGCATATTTTTTGTCATCGAGTTTTACGAAAGAATAAATGAAATGGGGTTTCACAACCTACTGATCAGCACTGACTGGACTAATGAACATGGGCATGCAGGGTGCTATGTTGGACAGCAGCACTACCACCTTCTATTAAGGGTTCTTTTACATGCACACCAATGTGTAAACAGGAAAATGGTTTACAAAAGATAATTACCTGGCTCTACTTTGTGACGTGATATTTCGTATTGTCTGGCCCTGTTTACCAATAATAGCTCCCACATAATCACTGCCAACGATTATTCTGAAATAAAATCATAGATCATACATGTAGTTTAACTGGGGTCGTCGTCGTTACCGTTTCTCTAACAGCTCACGATTCATAACCCCAACATACCATTATTCTGAAATAATTCTCCCAAGGCCCTTTATATTCAGTCATATCAGATGTTCTTGACTAGTAGTCAACACGACAAGCTAAAGAATTTACCTATCAATGTCATCAAACTAAAAATACTTACAATTTGAATTAAATTTATAATTTTTATATGCATAACCCTTACAAAATATGTAGGTTAGTTCAGGACAAACAAATGGTATAATTTTACTTCAATAAATCTCTAGCGTGAAGTTGTCTTTAGTAGTGGGATGAAAGAGCATACATAGAAAAGCTGTTATTGATCTGACACTTGGTCAAATGCACACATTAAACTGGTCATTGACAAACCAAAGTGATATATCCAAAAAATATCACAATTGAATTTATCTAAGACAAGATAAACAGTATTTATAATCAGGCCTAGAAATAAGCATACTCCTCGCAGTGTTCCGTTTGATTAGAGCTAATCCCACTACTAACTGCTGTAAATAGAGAAAATTCTTGTTCTAAATTATTATTGGTCAACAACCAATGGCTTACTGTGTAACAAAATCGTTAAATTTGAAACAAAGTTCCAAACTGGACCAATCCAGCAATGGGCAAAGAGGGAATTCTCTGACCATTGCTTCAGGAATATGAGAAATAAGGCATCCGTCACAGACTTCATTAGACACAAATTATCACAAATCGTAGATGTTATAATACATATGTTATATGATAACTTGTGTCTAACAAAGTCTGTGACAGCCTTGCTGATGAATACCATATGAAAGCTTACCTTAATGGTAATTCCTGCCGATTCATTCCTGAGTTGCCGTTATTTGATCTGGGTCTACGAGCTCCGTTATTAATAAAAAAAGCCTTCAAATAAAAAAAATTCAAATAATATTAAATTAACATAAACAATTTGCTGACAAAAGTTGCAGAACCGCGCCTTTGGAAACTGTTGCTAGTAAACAAAAGAGAATCGCAAAGTTTTAGAATCTTCAAATCAAAGGTAAAAAAAAATGATTGAAGTTCTCTTATCCAGATAATAAACAGACACTTTAGGTGTGTTTTAATTGACGAGAGACATAGCCAGTCTGATTCAAATACAGATCTTTATTTCGTTTTGTTATTTTATACTTTTGATGGTGGACACACAGGCGCGGATCCAGAGGGGGGGGGTCCAGGGGGTCCGGACCCCCCCCCCTGCTCAGGCTTGAAAATTTTTTTATGCGATTTTATTGGCGATTTAGACCTGTTATTTTGGAATTTACCTTCCGGAAATACGTCAGAATGAACCAAATTGACGGAAATACGTCAGAATGAACCAAATTGAATCTAATTTACCAAATTATCGGTTGAGCGCAATTAGTTAAGCAATTATCAAACCTAGACCCCCCCCCCCCCTGCAAAAAATCCTGGATCCGCACCTGACACAACATGAAGATCTGATCAGATATAGGGAAACGTCGTGTCAGGTGTCAATCTTTCAGCGTTGACATTTCAAGTGGTTTACCCCAGGTTACGTGTATCTCATGCCAAAAACTTGCTGTAACAGACCGTTTCATTGATTAATCCCTCACAACATCCAGACCGTGGGTTACGTAACTCTTCCAGATCCTAATAGTGTAGTAGAGACGAGTAAAACGATATTTTGAACTTTGAAAAACGAAACGAAACCGGACCTGTGTTTTAATCAGAAGATCGTGGAACAGATTACACATCTCACAAAATCTAAACCAAGTTATATTTATTTCTGTTGATGTTTTGACCATGTTTGTATCGGTTTTATCCAGCAAATATTTTAGAAGAATAATAATTACATTTACCTTTAAAACAGAACCATCATAATCAAAACTATTCAATGCAGTAACAGCCCTGAAAATAAATAAATTATCTTATTTAGTAACAAAAAACGGAGGTCATTTATCTACAAAAAGATAAAACAAACATCAAACAAAACCAGTGCATGAATTTCTCGAACCAAGAATGGATATAATTTTGAAATTATAACCTAAAATCTTTGAATCGATGTATAGGGAGGGCTGGATGTGGATTAAACATTACGTCTCAAACTGTCTAGGTTTTAACAGTAGTGGTTCTTGTGGCATGTTTGTCCCATCCAAATGACTAGTCAGTAAATAACAGACTTACTCTTGAGCTTGTTCGGGTGAATCAAAAGTAACAAATACAGCTCCTTCTGGACCTGAAACATTGTCAAAATAAAAACTCCTTCAATGTCTGAATACAAAAACCAGCCGTTGATTCAAACTATGATTTATTATTTAATCATACATTACGCAAAAGCTAAATCTGCCTAATGCAGGTCTTTCTTTAGGACGAAATGTTATCTAAATTATTAATTAAACATTAACTTATTCAGACTATAATCCACTCTTGATGTCATCATAGCCTGCCAATTATTTACTGATTACGATCCGATGTGAAGCTCAACGCTCATGATTATATCAAGAAATGAATAATCGAGACTGGGTTGGGTTTTTTTTTTATCGTACCGATTTTAGTAATGATGATCACAGCTAGGTCAAGAATTCAATCACTAATTCTCAGTTCAGAGTGGATCAATTTAACAGAAATTTTCAGCAATTCCCTTTACATTATTTATTTAACTATTATAGTGAGAACCGATGTACAAGTAGGCCATAAACTATGCCAAATTCTAAATATAGAAGTTGAATCCACTACAGCTATTTCTGGTGTCATGAACTCTATTCTGATGATACCATCCCCACCCCACCTAGTACTAAATAATATAGAAGTTTTGATTCCACAAACAAAAGTACTTATTTCTACTCACGGTAAATTTCCAATGATCAATCGTATCAGTTTTATTTATTTAAGTATTGATTTGGATTACAGGAGCAGAAGGTAACTTGATGAGATACACGCACAATTAAGATCGATTTGTCAAGAGGGCTTGTAGAATAACGACGCCATTAAAACACAAATACGCATGACAATCAATACAAAACAATACACTAATATCTTGAGTTACAAGATCAGAATACAGTTTTATTTATTATCTATAACTCAGTTACATGACAGGGAACATAAATATAAAGTACTGTTCCGCTCCGATTGGGCTAATGAAGATGGGCCTACTCTTATATCGATTTCCAACTTTCAAGGGTTCCTTTACGTGCACACTGGACTTAGATTTCCACAGAATCTCTGCAAAAACTTTCCAGAATATTGAAATAAAAATAATCTTTACCTTCTTCAAATTTGACAGCGCTTCCTGCGTGTTGGTTGACTAGTGTTTCTATGTCGTCCCGCGATGCTTGAGGAGGCAGGTTCTTTATCTGGATCTTAGTTGAACGCCGACCACTGGAAAACAAAAGACAACTATTATTATTACTATTAGCGCTGGGTTTTCAGCAGGATCACTCAATAAAATATATGTACATCTACAAACATGTTTTACATGTATTTATAAATTCATTTTTTGTTATCGGTTTTTAAACTTATACTGATGGTTAATTAGGTCATTCATGCTATCATCCCAAATTCATTTGTATAATATTTTACAGTAATACAGCCCGAACACGTGAGTATTTATGAAAATTGAAATAATAAAAATGTACAGTTTAACCCGATTGCCATTTGTATTTTATGGATAATATAATATTTCAGAGCTTAATACATACTAAAATGCACTTTATTTCTTTAATATCCAAAAGAAAAAATAACGTTAAACAAAATAGGCCCTTTAAAAGAAATCCAAGTGGCCCATCAAAAGTTATTGGCTGGTTGTTCCCAATATATATTGTTTTAAAATCAATATTTATAATCAATTCATCACAACTTTATTATTAACAATATATTGAACTACCTCTGGACAGAGATTGACCTTTCACAATATTGCAGTTTGCAGCAAGTTTAATATCTAGTAAGGAGGGGTACATTAACCCCTAATGTTAGTATGTATGAGGATGAATAAACCACCCCTCATTTCTTTTTTGGTACTGTTGTTGAGCAAGGATTAAATATCTATTGAAGTTTTGGATATCTTTTGTAGGACTGAAAATTCGCTAAACTTTCCATTTTGAATGTTTGGAAAATTGACACCTCAACAATTTTACTAAATTAACTGTGGTTTTATCTAATGAACTAGCAATACATCTATTAAATACCCACCCACGCCTTTACTGTATGATACATGTATATAGCCTTCAATCAATCAATAACTCTCCTCACACCATGGTCCTTATACACAATATCTGATACCTTACAAATACGACACCGATATCATGTCTTCCAAGGAGATTATTGAGAGAAAGAACAAGAAATTGAGTTCAACATTCATTATGCACATTTCGGGACTAACATAGAGTTCAATTTTATTAGAATAATTCACTTGTACACAGGAGTCTTTTAAAAGTAAAAGGAAACCGTAGGGAGAGAGAAACAAACCTGGTCATTTCGGGACTAACACATGGTTCAATTTTATTTCAACAAGCCAACAGTGAGGCTGATGTCCCCCGCCGAAATCCCAAAATAAATAGATGACACATATTAATTAATCGCACATTTATTTTTTTCAAACGTATCGAGCAATCAAACTGAACACGAAGTGTCATCCAAAAATTGCTTGTCTCTGCCTACCGTAAGAAGAAAATGCTCATCTTCGAACTCCATCAAGGCATTGACCTAATAAGCATACACACCAATTTTGAACATTTTAACTCAATTCATAGGAGAGTTATTGTGTTCCAAAGTCTTGGCAAATCAAATTGCTTATCGCTCTGCTTACCCTGAGCATAAAATGCTCATTATCGATCTTAGTCAAGGTATTACTGTAATGAAACTATACACCAAGTTTCATCACTCTCACTTAATTAGAACTAAAGTTATCGTGTCCCAAGCATCAACCAATCAAATTGCTTATCTCTGCATACCCTAAGCGGAAAATGCTAGCGGAAAATGCTCATCTTCGAACTCGATCAAGGCATTGACCTAATAAGCATATACACCAAGTTTGAACATTTTAACTCAATTAGAAGGAGAGTTATTGTGTTCCAAAGTCTCGACCAATCAAATTGCGTATCGCTCTGCTTACTCTGAGCAGAAAATGCTCAATATCGAACTTAGTCAAGGTATTACTGTAACGAAACTATACACCAAGTTTCATCACTCTCACTTAATTAGAACTAAAGTTATCGTGTCCCAAAGCATCAACCAATCAAATTGCTTATCCCTACTTACCCTAAGCGGAAAATGCTCATCTTCGAACTCCATCAAGGCATTGACCTAATAAGCATATACACCAAGTTTGAACATTTTAACTCAATTAGAAGGAGAGTTATTGTCTTCCAAAGTCTCGACCAATCAAATTGCGTATCGCTCTGCTTACCCTGAGCAGAAAATGCTCATTATCGAACTTAGTCAAGGTATTACTATAATGAAACTATACACCAAGTTTCATCACTCTCACTTAATCAGAACTAAAGTTATCGTGTCCCAAAGCTTCAACCAATCAAATTGCTGATCTCTGCTTACCCTAAGCGGAAAATGCTCATCTTCGAACTCCATCAAGGCATTGACCTAATAAGCATATACACCAAGTTTGAACATTTTAACTCAATTAGAAAGAGAGTTATTGTATTCCAAAGTCTCGACCAATCAAATTGCGTATCGCTCTGCTTACCCTGAGCAGAAAATGCTCATTATCGAACTTAGTCAAGGTATTACTATAATGAAACTATGCACCAAGTTTCATCAATCTCACTTAATTAGAACTAAAGTTATCGTGTCCCAAAGCATCAACCAATCAAATTGCTTATCTCTGCTTACCCTAAGCGGAAAATGCTCATCTTCGAACTCAATCAAGGCATTGACCTAATAAACACATACACCAAGTTTGAACATTCTAGCTCAATTAGGAAGAGAGTTATCGTGTCCCAAAGTATCAACCAATCAAATTGCTTATCTCTGCTTACCCTAAGCGGAAAATGCTCATCTTCGAACTCCATCAAGGCATTGACCTAATAAACACATACACCAAGTTTGAACATTCTAGCTCAATTAAAAGTTATCGTGTCCCAAAGCATCAACCAATCAAATTGCTTATCTCTGCTTACCCTAAGCGGAAAATGCTCATCTTCGAACTCCATCAAGGCATTGACCTAATAAACACATACACCAAGTTTGAACATTCTAGCCCAATTAGGAAGAGAGTTATCGTGTCCCAAAGCATCAACCAATCAAATTGCTTATCTCTGCTTACCCTAAGCGGAAAATGCTCATCTTCGAACTCCATCAAGGCATTGACCTAATAAACACATGCACCAAGTTTGAACATTCTAGCTCAATTAGGAAGAGAGTTATTGTGTCCCAAAAAGTGTGACGGACAGACAGACGGACAGACAGACGGACAGACAGACGGACAGACAGACAGACAGACAGACAGACGGACGAACCCATTTTAATAGTCCCCTGCTTTCTTCGAAAGGCGGGGGACAATAATTCACTTGCGGTTAGGTGTCTTTAAAAAGTAAGAGGAAACCGTAGGCAAGAAAACCCACAAGATTACCCTCTTCCTTCCCCACAATTACAGAATCTTTGGTACAAGTATTAGTTTATGGTAGTAAGAATTTACATGTTGATAACTTTTCATCTTTCTTAACTAAAACTTGGTATTCTGCAACTCAACATTTGTTTTCTAAATTGTGACCCAATGACTCTACGATTACCCATCTCTCTCTACAGATTCATTTGTACTAGTATTAGTTAGGAGGTAAATGTAGTTCACTTTGTGTTTAATAACAACCAGTAAACTTAGTCTGTTGTACAGACATTTCTCAGCCTTAAATAAACAATGCACTTCAAATTTAAAGGTCAACGCAATAAAACTGTTAACATTATCATCAGGCCTGGAAAAAACAGTTTTAGATGTACCTGACAAAATGTCAGGCACTAGTGAAATAGTACCAGACATTTTCGACTTAGTGCTGGACATGTATTAATAATATCATTTACAAGATAAATCAGTGCCGGACAAAATGACAGGCTCCAAAGGTTTTGTACCTAACAAAGCCTGAGTCTGTGCCTGACATTGTCTGTGACAGGTGCCTTATTTCAAGGCTTGATTATCATGTTTCAACGAACTTACAAAATTTGCCAATCTGTTTGAAATTCGGGTTTAAACCTTACTTTTATTTTTTTTTTATTAGTGTTGCAATGTTGTATTTAGTTTATAACACGAACACTTGTCCTGGCATCTATCTTGATATTACCTAATTCCCTCATGTGTGCTGCCATAGGCCGGGGACAATTATACATTGTATTTGACATCAATATTTCAACCGATGGTTCATACATCCAACAATACGCATCTTTGGTCAGTTGACCTCAAAAGCACTGCGAACGTGTTAATTGGAAATTTAATCATGACCATATCGATTGAAAACCACTTGGTTAGAAATACATGCAAATAGTCGGGCCGATGACCCTTGCCAAAATCCCAAAATATATGGCATATATGTTTATCAATAGCAATTTCTCCTTTTCAAAAGTATCAAGAAAATATATTTATCAATTGCAATTTCTCCTTTTCAAAAGTATCAAGAAATCAAACTGATTATTAACTACATGTACTAAATTTCATCGTCCTCCATCTCTCAGAATCCAAGTTACCAATGTTCCAAAGCATCGACTTATGAAATTGTTTAGTTAGAACCTGGCCCCAAGTTCACAAAGCATTCTCAGACTTAAGTTGAGAATTTGCTCAACTTTTAATCACGGTTTATGAGAAATATCTTTGATCCAGAAACACAAAACTTTGCACATAGTTTCTTATTCATGTATGTGATATATTAAAACAACAAAATTGTTATAACGGGCTATATTCTAGTTAAAATAGGGATAACAATATTGAGTAAATTCTCAACTTAAGTCTGAGAATGCTTTGTGAACTCGGGGCCAGATTTATTGTGTCCAAAATCTTAAAGCAAATCGAATAGCTTATTTTTGCTTACCCTAAGCAGAAAATGCTCATCTTTGAACTCAACCAAGGCATTCATCTAATAAACATCTGCACCATTTAAAATATGTCCCAAAAAGAGTTTCCCTATTTTCGTCGGAAAACAGGGGGACAATCATATTCGACATCAATATTTCAACCAATGGTTCATACATCCAACAATACGCATCTTTGGTCAGTTGACCTCAAAAGCACTGCGAACGTGTTAATTGGAAATCTAATCATAACCATATTAAGTTTGAACATTCTACATGTACCTCAATTACATGTAGCAGGAGAGTTATGTCTCCATCAGTTAGAATTTAAAATAGCATTATGCAAGAGCAAAATCTGCTTATTACAGGTCTTTCTTTAGGCCTGAGATGTTATCTACATAATCAATTAGACATTAATTAACACATCCAGACCATAATAAACTCTTGATGTCAAGGCTAGCCTTCGATGTTGGCGGATTAAATTCTTATATGCCGCTTAATTGCCGTTGATAATAAAATCAATCAAGTGGATAATCGAGACTATGCTGTTTATATTAATGATTTGAGTAATGATGACCGAGGCTATGTGAATATTTCAATCGCTTTTTTCTCGGCTAATATTGGATCAATTTGACTGAAATTTTCAGCAAATTACCTTTACACTATCTAGTTTTTAACTATTATAGTGAGAACTGCCATCTCTTTATCTTATCTCCCATAATGTAACTTTAAGTTACTAATGTCCTAAAGCATCAACTAATGAAATTGCGTAGTGTTGCTTTACCTTAGCGGGAAATGTTAATGATTGATCTCTAGTCTATATATTCATCTAATGAATGCCTACATTCTACCACAAGTTTCAACCAATCAATTTGCTTATATTGTTACTCTTCTTACCCTAAGCAGAAAATGCGCATTATCGAACTTAGTAAAGGTATTAACATGATTAAACTATACACCAAGTTTCACTCTCACTTAATTAGGAAATTAGAAATGAAATGGTGTTCAAGGTCCTACTGGACTACTGAAGATAAGCATACTTCATACAATATGGCCTACCCTTCTATCAAATTTTAACTGCCAAGGGATCTTTTACATTCATGTCAATGTTAATACACGGGGCCTGTTTTTCTTCCCATCCAAACGACTAGACAGCTGTTCATGTCAGCCTCCATCTGCCACCAATAACAAGGGGGGAAACAATGTCGGAAAATCTCAGTCGACTCTTGGCCAATGCAGGGATCGAACACGCCCCCACCAGACTAGCTTCTTACCCACTAAGCCACCTTGTCTCCCCAACTAAATTAAAAAAAAAAACCCTAAATTTATCGTGTCCCAAAGCATTAAAAAATCAAATTCCTTATCTCTGACTGCTTACCCTAAGCAAAAAATGCCCATCTTCGAACTCTATCAAGGCAATTTCAGATCCATTTTGATAGTTCCTCTGTTTCCTTCGAAAGGCTGGGTGGGGACAATTATATTTGACATCAATATTTCAACCAATGGTTCATACATCCAACAATACGCATCTTTGGTCAGTTGACCTCAAAAGCACTGCGAACGTGTTAATTGGAAATTTAATCATGACCATATCGATTGAAAACCACTTGGTTAGAAATACATGCAAATAGTCGGGCCGATGACCCTCGCCGAAATCCCAAAATATATAGCATATATATATAATATTAATCAATAGTAACTTCTCCTTTTCAAAAGTATCAAGAAATCAAACCGATTATTAACTACATGTACTAAATTCATCGTCCTCCATCGTTCAGAATCCAAGTTACCAATGTTCCAAAGCATCGACTAATCAAATTGCTTAGTTCTGTCAAGATATCCATCTAATGAACGCCTACATCAAGTTTAAACATTCTACCTCAATAGCTAGGAGTTAATGTGTTCCAAAGTCTCGATCAATCGAGTTGCTTATCGCTCTGCTTACCATGAGCAGAAAATGCACATTATCGAACTTAGTTAAGGTATTAACGTGATGAAACTATACACTAAGTTTCACTCTCATTAGAAACTAAAAATAAAATAGGGTTTAACGTCCTACTGTTCTGCTCCGACTGGGCTAATGAAGACGGGCATACACCATACAGTGAGCTATGGGAGAAGCAAAATGGCCTACTCTTCTATTGAATTCCACCTGCCAAGGGATCTTTTACATTCATGTCAATGAACACGGGACCTCAGTTTAAGTCCCATGCGAACGACTATCCATCCTCCACCACTGACTAGGGGTAAACTTCTGAAAATCTCAATGACTCTTGGCCAATGCAGGAATCGAACACACAAACTCCAGGCTAGTTAGCCAGCGCCTTACCCACTTAACTACACCAACTAAATTAGAACCAGATTTATTGTGTCCAAAAACATAAAGCAAATCGAATAGCTTATTTGTGCTTACCCTAAGCAGAAAATGCTCATCTTTGAACTCAATCAAGGCATTCATCTAATAAACACCTGCACCACTTAAAATATGTCCCAAAAAGAGTTTCCCTATTTTCTTCGGAAGACGGGGGACAATTATATTTGACATCAATATTTCAACCAATGGTTCATACATCCAACAATTAGCATCTTTGGTCAGGTGACCTCAAAAGCACTGCGAACGTGTTAATTGGAAATTTAATCATTACCATATCCATTGAAGACCACTCGATTAGAAATACAGGCCAATGGTGATGTCTATGTCCACCGCCAAAATACCAAAATAAATAGATGGAAAATATTAATTAACTGCACATTTCTCTTTCAAGAGTATTAAGCAATCACACTGGTTAATATCAACTGTACAATAAGTTTCATCACCCTCCATCAGTAAGAATCAAAGTTAACTATGTCCCAAAGCCATGACCAATGAAATTGCTTAGTTCTGCTTAGTCTTAACGGAAAAAGTTAATGATTAAACTCAGTCAAAACATTTATCTAATGAACAACTACATGAAGTTTGAACATTCTACCTCAATTAGTTGCCGTGTTCCAAAGTCTTGACCAATCAAATTGCTTATCGCTCTGTTTACCGAGCTTGCCTGAGAAAGTTCATGATTTTCCAACTAGTTTTCCTCTTGTCAGTGGTGAAGGATGCAGGTCCTGACAAGGATAGTTGTATAGTCATTTGGAGGATAGGAAAAACCCAAGGAAAACGTGCACATAAAAGATCCCTTGGCAGTTGGAATTCGATATAAGAGTAGGTCATAGTACCGCTGCCTGGGTAAATTTCCCTTATAGCACATTGTATGGCATATGCCCGTCTTCATTAGTCTAGTTGGAGCAGAACTTTAGAACTAAATTTATCTTGTCCCAAAGCATCAACCAGTCAAATTGCTTACCTCTGCTTAGGGTAATGCTCATCTTTGAACTCAAGGCATCTAATAAATACCTACACCAATTTATGTCCCCAAAATAGTTTCCGTTTTCGTCGAAAGACAAATATATTCAACATCAATATTTCAACCAATGGTTCATACATCCAATAATATGCATCTTTGGTCAATTGACCTCAAAAGCACTGCGAACGTGTTAATTGGAAATTTAATCATGACCACATCAATTGGAGATCATTTGGTTAGAAAATACAAACAATAGTGAGAAGGCTGATTTCCCTTGCCAAAATACCAAAATAGATGGAAAATATGAATTAATTTCACATCTTTTTCAAAAATATCAAGCTGTCAAACTGATTATCAACTATACACCAAGTTTCATCATTCTCCATCAGTTAGAATTTAAGTTACCAATGTCCTAAAGCATCAACTAATGAAATTGCTTAGTGTTGCTTTACCTTAGCGGGAAATGTTAATGATTGTACTCTAGTCAATATATTCATCTAATGAATGCCTACATTCTACCTCAAGTCTCAACCAATCAGTTTGCTTATATTATTACTCTTCTTACCCTAAGCAGAAAATGCACATTATCGAACTTAGTAAAGGTATTAACATGATTAAACTATACACCAAGTTTCACTCTCACTTAATTAAGAAACCAGAAATGAAATGGTGTTTAAGATCCTACTGAACTACTGAAGATGAGCATACTTCATGCAATATGGCCTACCCTTCTATCAAATTTCAACTGCCAAGGGATCTTTCACATTCATGTCAATGTTAATATACAGGGCCTGTTTTTCTTCCCATCCAAACGACCAGACAGCTGTCCATGTCAGTCTCCATCTTCCACCAATGACAAGGGGGAAAACAATGTCGGAAAATCTCAGTGGACTCTCAGCCAATGCAGGGATCGAACACGCCCCCTCCAGACTAGCTTCTTACCCACTAAGCCACCTTGTCTCCCCAACTAAATTAAAAAAAAACCTAAATTTATCGTGTCCCAAAGCCTTAATAAATCAAATTCCTTATCTCTGGCTGCTTACACTAAGCAAAAAATACCCATCTTCGAACTCTATCACAAGGCAATTTCAGATCCATTTTGATAGTTCCTCTGTTTCCTTCGAAAGGCTGGGTGGGGACAATTATATTTGACATCAATATTTCAACCAATGGTTCATACATCCAACAATACGCATCTTTGGTCAGTTGACCTCAAAAGCACTGCGAACGTGTTAATTGGAAATTTAATCATGACCATATCAATTGAAGACCACTTGGTTAGAAATACATGTAAACAGTCGGGCTGAAGACTCTCGCCGAAATCCCAAAATATATGGCGCATATATATATAAATCAATTGCAATTTCTCCTTTTCAAAAGTATCAAGAAATCAAACTGATTAATAACTACATGTACTAAATTTCATCGTCCTCCTTCGCTCAGAATCCAAGTTACCAATGTTCCAAAGCATCGACTAATCAAATTGCTTAGTTCTGTCAAGATATCCATCTAATGAACGCCTACATCAAGTTTAAACATTCTACCTCAATAGCTAGGAGTTAATGTGTTCCAAAGTCTCGATCAATCGAGTTGCTTATCGCTCTGCTTACCATGAGTTAAGGTATTAACGTGACGAAACTATACACTAAGTTTCACTCACTCTCATTAGAAACTAAAAATAAAATGGGGTTTAACGTCCTACTGTTCTGCTCTGACTGGGCTAATGAAGACGGACATACACCATACAGTGTGCTATAGGAGAAGCAAAATGGCCTACTCTTCTATTGAATTTCACCACCTAGGGATCTTTTACATTCATGTCAATGAACACGGGACCTCAGTTTAAGTCCCATGCGAACGACTCTCCATCCTCCACCACTGACTAGGGGTAAACTTCTGAAAATCTCAATGGACTCTTGGCCAATGCAAGAATCGAACACACAAACTCCAGGCTAGTTAGCCAGCGCCTTACCCACTTAACCACCCCAACTAAATTAGAACCAGATTTATTGTGTTCAAAAACTTAAGCAAATTGAATAGCCTTTTTGTGCTTACCCTAGGCAGAAAATGCTCATCTTTGAACTCAACCAAGGCATTTACCTAATAAACACCTACACCACTTTATGTTCCCAAAATAGTTTGGGGGTCAATTATATTTAATATCAATATTTCAACCAATGGTTCATACATCCAATAATACGCATCTTTGGTCAGTTGACCTCAAAAGCACTGCGAACGTGTTATTGGAAATTTAATCATTACCATATCAATTGAAAACTGCTTGGTTAGAAATACAAACAATTGTAAAGCTGATGTCCCCGGCCAGATCCCAGAAATGATGGCGTATATTTAATGCACATTTATTTTTTTCAAAAGTTCCAAGCCATCAAACTGATTATCAACTTTACAATAAGTTTCATCAAGCTCCATCGGTTAGAATTAAAGTTAACTATGTCCCAAGCAACAACCAATGAAATTGCTTAACTCTGTTTAGCCTTAGCGGGAAATGTTAATTATTAAACTCAGTCAAGACATTTATCTAATGAAGGTCTACACCAAGTTTGAACATTCTAAGGTCAATTAGGAGAGCTATTGTGTTCCAGAACCACACCAAAAGTTTCATCCCTCTCATGTAATACTTAGCTGATGTGAAAGAGTCTCAAAGCATCAACCTATCAAATTGCTGATCTCTGCTTACCCGATCAGAAAATGCTCATTATCCAACTTAAACAATATTAATGTAATGAAACTATGCACCAAGTTTCATCACTCTCACTTAATTAGAATTAGAACTAAAGTTAGCGTGTCCCAAAGCATCAAGCATTCACAAAATTAACATCTATAATTTTAAACAGACTGACAGACCAATTATAATAGTTCCACATTTTAAGTCCGGGTATAATTATATTTGACATCAATATTTCAACCAATGGTTCATACATCCAATAATACGCATCTTTGGTCAGTTGACCTCAAAAGCACTGCGAACGTGTAAATTGGAAATTTAATCATAACCACATGAATTGAAGATCATTTGTTCAGAAATACAAGCCTACTGTAAGGCTGATGTCCCCAGTCCAAATCCCAAAATAGATGGCACATATTAATTCCACATTTGTCTTTTTCAAAAGTAGCAGCAACAAACTGATTATCAACTACATGTATATATATATACCAAGTTTCATCACTCTCCATCACTTAGAATCGAAGTTACATGTATCTTGGCCCCAAGTATTGACTAATGAAATTGCTTAGCTCTACTTAGGGGGAAATGTTAATGATTGAATTCAGTCAAATTCAAAAAGTGTCCCCCAAAAAGTTTGACAGACGGACGACGTACAGACATTGATAGTCCTCTGCTTTCTTCAAAAGTTAGGGGACGAAAAAAACTCACATGGATGCTACATAATATGGGTAAAGAGAGGATACGTTCGTGTGAAAAAGAATTCTGAAAATCAATGCATGCAGGAACCTTTAAATTTACATCTGGAATGGGGTTTAATGGGACGTACTCCATACAGCGAGCTATGAGGGAAATTGACTCAAACAGCGACACTACGATCTACTCTTATATCTAATTCCAAGTGTAAAGGACAACAGTTTTTTGTCCCATCCGAATAACTAAAATAGGATAGAGTGACATACCTGCGGCGAGCAACAGAGGGTTCTACTTGCATGACAAAACCAAGGAGGTTATAGCCTGGAAAAATAAGATAATACAAGGTGAAAATATAATTAATGGTTGGTTAGAAAGCTGGACGACAACACTACATGTACATACTGTTTTAAAACTAACTTACTAATCAAATCATACAACCTTTAAATATGTACAGTCGTCTAGTTGCAATTTACCCTCCGGCTTCCCAACAGCCCCCTCACCTCTAACTCCACTTCCCAATAATTACCAATAGAAGGATGTTTGACAACACTACCCATTCTGCATTAAGCAAATTACGTATCATAAACAATATGGGGTCGATTAGTTTTGATTTAGCTTTCTCCCACTCAGCCCCCCATTCCAATAAATAGCCAATATGTGTTCCTCCTTCCCTAGGAAATCACCATGTTCCACATTGTTGACTCAACAACTTCTTCCCAAATATGAATAACCATCCGACAAGCAAAAGATTAAGCTTAATGGGAGGTGTTGTAAATTTACAAGGAACGTGGCAGTTGTGAACAGAAAGGCCCCAACACCTACCCCTATTATTTTGGGATTTCAACAACAATAGGGACAACACAGAAACGTCTAACGATGGAAATAAAGACATGTCAGTCTACCAATGTAAGCCAAACAAAAAATAATGATTTGGATTACATTAGGGGTGGAAGGGGTGGAGAGATTAGGGTTCTGTATAACATGGGTAATTATCAGACTACTGGTAATGATACAATCAAACTATATAAGATGCACCCTGGACTCGATAAAATAAATAATATATACACATGTAAATATAATATAAGAATCATGCCAAGACATGGTTATCATAAACTACTAACTAAAATCATGTGATTCAAGATAGAAACCATGTGGGTCTTAAACGCCCACTCGATACAAACTCTTAGTCATTTTGGGACTAACACATGAGGGTTCAATTTCATTTCACTAATTAGCTTGCGCAAACATGTAGTGGTCTTGAACAGAAGGACTGAGAAAACCCACAAGGTTGGACAGCCGACCCCATCGAAATCGAAAACACGCCAATTGACTCTGACATATCTTACGATACAGTTTGCATGTGCACACCACTTTAATTAGGTAGTAAAGAGAGAAATGTGGTTTAACGTCCACTTAACACAAAAGAGGTCATTTCGGGACTAACATACGGTTTAATTTTATTTCAACAATTTGCTTGCGCGTAGGGGTCTTTTGTAGTGGGAGGAAACCGGAGTACCCGGAGAAAACCCACTAGGTTGGACAGATGACGCTACTTCTTGCCACATACATGTACAACCAGGGATTTGAAACCACGCCAGTTGACACAATGGCAGGCCTTATGATACAGCGCTCACACGTTAACCATTCAGCCATGCAACCCCCCTAATTAGGTAGTAAATAACAGTATATACTGTATCAATAGAAACAACCAGGTAAACAATCACTTGTAATTAATTCTACCTTTTAACATTCAGTGCAACCAATTTGGGTTTTTTGCACTGAAGAAGGCCATTTAAGTTTATCCTCAATTAAAATGCATTCCTTTTTAAGGTCATATTTCTTTTTTCTCTCAAGCATCCATGTACAATGTTTGTGTTAAATTATGTGATGAATTTTCTGGGTGATTTTATCCAGAAAGATTCCCATCATTCAACAATGATTATAAAGCAAGGGTGCAGTCAGTTAAGTCTGTTTCCATGTGCAAACTTTCGCATGAATATTTTTGCCAGTTACATGAAAACAGTACTATTCCATTCGCATTTGAATGATTCTTTTGCCTAAAAATGTGTACGTAAGACAAAAGGACCTTAGGGTTGTTTTTTTCTAACATACAAAACAAATAGCAAATTCAGACATCTTTTTTCTCTCGATCAGTATAAAAAAAATTTGCAAGTTCAAAATAAATGTAGACATTCAATAGTGCTTGTTGTAATACATGTAGTTAGATAATTAACTAGGGAATTGTTAAATATTTCTGTAAATTACTTCATTCTGAGCAACTTTAGGGCTGACTCGCGCAAAATCTCGATGTTATTGTTACCGTTGTTCTAATAGTAAACAAAATCTTAATTTTCCATTTTTAATTAAATCATTATCTACCAATCGTTTTTAGATCCGTTAAAAATCAAGAGCCTCCAATATGGCGATGTTTCCCATTGTCAGTGGTGCAGAATCTGACAAGGACAGCTGTCTAGTCCGCTAGTCATTCAATGAAACAAAAAAAAAAAAAGGTCCCCTGCACACATTGGCATACACATAAACAATTCCCTTGTAGTTGGAATTTGATACAAGAGTAGGTCATAGCCGCTGTCTGGGCAAAATTTCCCTTATAGCACACTGCTGCCGTAATCTGGAAAAACCTAGTAACACTGTTGAATTTAGATTTGAGAAAACAAAGGAAAACTGTTGTGTTTCAGAATTAAGCTACTGAATATAAAACCAATTTTATTTTGTCTTTTCAGATGAAGATAATTAGAAGCCTTTTCAGTGAAGGAGAAAAAAAACTATTATTATATATGTGTACTAAGTCCAAATATGGGTCTAACTCAATTTTCACCGAAATTTGACTTGCTAGATTTTACCAGATTATGGGAGACTGTATGTTAACCAGATTTCAAGTCTGTGTCCAAATTATGCATTGTCTGACATTTTGTTTGGTATAATCCCGTCTGTACTTGTAATTGAGCTTCCCATCTTCAACTGACTCCGGTGGTCACCTTACCATTAACCAGTGAATGCAAAATTAACTGATGAGTTCACTCCCTTATTCTTTATCCTTACTTTTCACAATGCAGTCAAACAAAGCATAAACAGTGAATTTACCAACACCAGTGACGAGCAGT
The DNA here is from genome assembly GCA_963678685.1 of Patella ulyssiponensis. Lineage (NCBI taxonomy): Eukaryota > Metazoa > Mollusca > Gastropoda > Patellidae > Patella > Patella ulyssiponensis. The sequence goes on from OY783225.1 coordinate 92,866,639, forward strand.
TTTAATATTTGAAACATAAGCCTGCTAAAGAATTACTATAATATCACTGAACATTTACAGGCCTATGCAAATTGCACTGTCTGAAATGGTTGAAATTAATTAACAGATGCTGGATTGGCATGAATAGATTTTAATTAATAGTGTAACATGTAATTAACAATCAAATCCTGCATACATGTCTATTATTTTAACTTTATGCTTGATCAGCAAAATGGAAATATAATCAATGTATCGACGGATTGAATAAATAATTCATTGGATGTACTACTCAATTACAATCCAGAGCATTACTTGAAGTGACAGGCTCCAAAACAATAATATTCAATATTTATTTACACATTCTAGCAAAAATAAAATTACCTGTGTATTTCACATCAAACTACTCGGAGAGAAATTGGGTTCAATATCCACTAGACACAAACTAAGTCATTTTGGGACTAACATACAGTTCAATTTTATTACATTAATTAACTTGTACATACATGTACGTGTCTTTTAGAAGTAGGAGGAAACCATAGGCCTTGGAGAAAAACCCAAGAAGTTGGACTCGTCACATGTACAAGCTGAGAATTGAAACAACACCACTCCACCTTTAATGAGTAACTCCCAAGACCTTTCAGCTACATGTACCCAACCTCTCAAATTCATAATATTAATGAAAACATTATTTCCTAATTGCATGTCTCCAGTGGAGGAGCTTGAGATAGACCCGTCAGCAGCTGAATAAAAATTAAATGATTATTTGCGATTTATCAAAAATGGCACATGTACATGTACAATGTACATACCGGTATGTACATGTAACTGTTTATTGAAGAATTAGAATACTATAGTGTCTATAGAAAGCGTTTGTTAAGCATACATTATGTAAGATTTAAATAAAGAGCTAGCCATTCTTGATATAATAGTCCGAAAATAGGTAATGTAAAATGAACAATTTGAAAATTTCATTCAAATTACTCTATTGTAAGCCAAGATATTAGACTTTAAAAGGTTTGACAAGACTTGTACCAGAATTTCAACCACGGTACTGGTTCTTCGAAGGTACTGGTTGTTCGAAGCTACATGTAAGTCTCGCACTTTCATTTTCAGCTTAAATCAAAATACAGCTGAACTGTTCTGATCCATTTAATATCAGAGAAATCCAATGCCATCAAGAGTTGATAATGGTCTGGACAAGTTTATTAATGCTTTATCAATAATTTAGATAACATATCAGGCCTAAAGAAAGACTTGCAATAGACAGATTTAGCTCTTGCATAATGCATGTTTTATTGCTAAAATGAGGGAATTTAAATTTAAACAAAATTCATTGTTCTCCACCTGGGTTAATAAAGGTTGGGAGGAGGTTGAATCAAAAAATTCCTTTTTATTTACATGCAACGTATTCATTACATGTATATTTGCTAATTTTATAAATCACGAGTCAATGAACTTTAAACAAATATTAGGCCTGAATAAAAATTTAATGTTTATTTAACATGGCACAACCTGTGTATAGTATAAAACATAAAATTCAAGGAAAAATATTTGCATTTTTAAGTCAATTGCATTCAAGTGGAAGAACAATAAACAAAAGTGTCATTTACGATGAATAAATATCTAGAGTTTATTTACATTTTATCTGGCTGTACTAGTGAAAATATTACCAATACATGCTTGTGTAATTTGCATAAATCGAGGGTTGAGGAGCATTATACAAAATTGTCCTAAGGGTGAATAAAAAAATTAGAATTCTTTTATTGTCCTACTTTATAAATATAAAAGAGAGAGAAATGGGGTTTAACATCCACTTGACACAAACTACGTCACTTTGAGAATAACACATGGTTGAATATTCTATTTCGATAATTTGCTTTCTAACATAAATTTAATAAATATAAGTTACTGACAGTTTCCAAGTACATGACTGTACACAATGTGAATGACTGACAAGTAGACTACAGGTATTAATAGGTAATTATAAAACTGAAACATGACTGTACACAATGTGAATGACTGACAAGTAGACTACAGGTATTAATAGGTAATTATAAAACTGAAACAGAAACACACAAAATTCTAGGAATTCAACGAAAAGGTAAAATGAGTAATGGTTTTCTCTTTTCCTACTATTCACTACCTGGTACTTATATATTCAGCAATGCACAAATAAATCACTATGCAAGTCCTTGACGATTCATAATGGCATTTTTTGAAAAAAATTATCTATGACTATGGAATACATGTACTGATCTTTTATTAATATAAGCATACATTTTGTAAGAGATATTGCCTATTGCCAGTATTTCTTTGTATTTAGGCCTGGAATGTTATCTAAATTAATCAGAAAATAGTTCACTTATCTAGACCATAGCATAAGATATTTAGCGCATTGGTGTACTTTGGGTTTTTTTTTGTACCAACTTTAGTTATGATGATCAAGGCTAGCTTAGTATTCAAAAGCTAAATATCTTGGTTCAAGCAAAGTGGAGCTACTTGACTGAAATTTTCAGCATATTCTACATTGCACAATAATTGTATTTACAATATCTATTCTTTAACTATCAATCTAATTAAAATATAGATCTATATTTCGTTTCGTTTTTTATACTTTCGATGGCCTACACTCATGTAGATCTAACAAGTTATAGCGGGAGCTCACGTTCTATGACGTCAGGTATCAAGCACGGGACATTTGACCCGATAACATCAGTCATTCAATTAACCAATTAGCGACCGCCATGCTTTTTAAATTCTACTTTTGTTTTGTTTTGATTTCCATCCGCTAGTGTTAGTATAGATGTCATTGGCTGGTAATATCTACCCACAGTTCCACGCATGAAAAGGGCAAACGGTCGATTCGACAGACCATTTAATTGGCTGACCAGTGACCCCTCATTTCAGGCAGAACACCAGTTAAATAACAAGTCCTCCAGATCCAAGAGTAGTAAAGACAAGTAAAATGAAATTTTGAACTATAAAAAACGAAACGAAATTGGATCTGTGTTTTAATCAGATTGTTTAACTATGAGAACTATCAACTCTTTATTTAATCACCCATAATGCCCCTAAGAAAACAAAAGCTAAACATTAATGGTACAGGTAGTATATCTTTCCATTTCAGATTCAACTAAATTGATTATAAAAAGGCCAATTGTAGCATTCAGCAAAAACCTATAGAATTCTGTGCCGCCATCGAAGTTCACTGTACTTCACAGAATCTTTCAACGCCTCAAAAGTTTCATGTCCCTGAAGTAACGCCCGCAAATTTTTCACCATCTACACTTTGTTTATTTTGTTACATGGTCTGCAATTCCAGAATATATAGCTAGTCTATCTCCCTTTTAGCAGACACATGAATGATAACGTCCAAATGGAGGTTGTGACACAATCACACTTAAATCGAACATTAAAAGACCCTTGAAGTTTATTTGCAACTCAATTCACAGGTAGCCATCTTAGCTTAAAATTGCTAGACTTGGTATTCGCGATGATAGAGGAATCAGATAGCCTCAGTATCCAATCAAATCTAGTGACGAAATAGGTTATTACATGAAGGACTTGACAAGATGTACAGCGTTAAAGCGAGAGTAAGCTTTCTATTGAAGATACCAAAGTTTTAGAAAACACCTCTTCTCTAAAGTCAATTTTATTATTTTTCTTTATTACATGTATCACTTCATTGCCATGTCAACCAAAAATGTATTATCAACATTGATTAATCAGGACCAATCAGGCATGATTCTGGGGACTAAAAACAATTCAAAAATAGGATGAGGTATATGGTTGAATCACTAGGGGGGTTAAAATGCCGTTAAAAATAAGCGCAGCTAAGAAAAGTTGTGAATCAATCAACGCTAACTATCACAGGAGAAGCGAAGCCACGGAACGGTAATACTTTTCTGCAATTTCATTGGACATTAATTCCTAAGTCTCAATTACCAAGCTTTTAATTTTCTACGATGACACAGCAATTGAAACATACCCTGGTTAATGCTTAGCGCCGTGGTTAACGAAAAGACTTAACTACTTAACAAAATTACCAGTCCTGTTTTTAACACACGGTGAAGGACACAATAATATAAAAATAAAGATAGCCAGACAAAGTCAAAAGACTCTACCATGCCCCAATTTTTATTGCAAATTTAGACGATTTATGAAAACGATTCCTGACGATGAAAAAAGCGGAAATCTGTTAAATATTAAATAACAGGAAAAAATCATGCCTGACCAATGAAAGTTTCAACCAGTTAATCAGGAGTTTAGGGATAGAGCTATAATTCTAACTTTGCTGCATCCAGAGATTCATTCTTTTAATTTATGGGGGTAGGCTACAGGAGAACGTGGTCTGTCTCAGTCTCCTCTATTGTTTCATTCATTTTCAATGAACAAGGTCAACTAACTAGCAAACCAGAAACGATTGCATGGGTGGTCTGGGTTTGTAATCATTTCAACTTGCATCTTTGACCAGCAGCTGGTTGACATGGTTATTTTGGCAGATGTAAAAGAGAGGGCGGAAGGGTGAAAAGAATCACAGAATACCCACGAATCAAAAGCAAAAATAACCTTTTGATTTTTCATTGAGCTTTGCGTTTTGACATAACCACAAAAAAAAAAACAAAAAGAAAAGGAATGCAACTACAGTGAACGTACCATATATTGTGTGTTTTTGTGCTTGCAATATTTGATATCAATGGTTCGGTAATCGAACTTTTAAAATGACCCCATGTCTCCCTCGAGGAAGATCATGCACCACACTTCGAGCCGGTCAATGTCCAGCCATTTTGGATCTTAGTGGAGGCGTTCGTGATGAGTAAATCGGCCCTCGATGCATATGGTTCGAATCGAAATTTTATTCTTTCTTAATATGTTTCGCAGAACACATTATAACCCTAGCTTACCGTTTAAACTGTCAATTGCTTTGTCTGCGTTGGCTTGATCGGGGACTTCAACGAATGCGAAACCACTCTTTAGAAGTAAACTGTTGACCGTAACCCCTTTCTCTTCAAGCAAGTCACGCAGCGTTCCTTCCGTGACATCTGTCGACAGGTTACCCAAGTATAGTTTGGACATTGCTAATTAATCTACTGCAATATAAAAGTCATGAAACTAGCATGGAATCTTCATGCACGACAGAATAGCGGCGACAAACAGGAGAATTTTCTAGTACTATATCACATAGAGAGGGTAACTAAAAATGCCCCAACTACAGTACCGGCCGGCGTAGTGATATTCCAGGACAACGGAAGTGAGGTTTGGAAGGGGGTTCAGAAATGTCTAATTTTCAACACTATAAAATATTATGCAGCTAATACATAGGAATGCAAACAAAATAAAGGTACTACATGCACATAACTCTAGCTGCAAAATTTCCAATCACAAATGCTTTCATCCTGAAATATTCACAACTCATCTCTAACCTGATCAACCTATTTACAAATATAGACCATCCCAACACGCTTTCCCCTCTCCCTGCTCCCACGTGGTTTAGATATTTCCCTTAATTTCACCAACATTTTCGAGTTTACATCCAAATTAAAGATCGTAGTTACATGGCTTGGTATCTAACCTAGCTACCTACTGAAAACAAATATCAAATTACTTCTTTGAAATCCCCTAAATAATGTTTAGAAAATATGAGCTTTACCGTAGACCGTGACACTGATTGACGTCAAAGATGTTGTCCAATCAGAGACGAGTTTCAAGAGGTCAATGGCTTGTTATGAATGGCTATCTGTCAAATGCACTTTACACAAGTTTCCGATTTTAAAATTAGAAGAAAAAAATAGAATTAAATACATTTCTTTAAAAAAGAAACAACAATATTTTAAGAAATATATATCCAAATGCAACAATTTTGTGGACGCATATCCTGGATCCATCCAGCTGGATTAATATCATTTTTATTTATCTGTCGCGCGTCGCGCGAAAAACCTTGTCTGCAAGCAACAAGGGGAATCTAAGACCCCAGACCTAAATTTATAAATAGGTTTTTGCATGCATAATTTTATTCAATTACAATAAAACTAGAGCTTTATATAAAGACTGAATAGAAATCAATCAAAGTAGAAAATAATATTTGAGATATTAATAGCGAAGATATGAATTTTAAAGTATTTTGAAACCGTGAAGATATACTGAGCGCCATAGAAAACGCATCACTTAGTTTTTCGTATAATAAACAAAATGATCCTGTAAACATCTTATTCATTTTGCTTCTTATTGTGAACAATATTCAAATGGGAACACATCAATAACAACACATTTGTACACTTATGAATGTTTAATCTGTAATCAACGGTACAAAGTCAGAGGGGTCAAAACCAAAAGTACGAATTTAATGTTGTCCTGAAAGTGATATTTTTGCCAATTTCTCAACTGGCAATAGTGAATTATAGGATAATTCTTTAACAAGGTAGGACTGTTTATAGATACCATCTATTTTAAGGCTTTAGTTTAATATGTTTTAAAAATATAACTTAAAAATATGAAATTGCCGCATTAAATTGTGATACCACGCATGCCTATATCATTATATCGCGCTTTGAATGTCCATCCCATCCCATCTGACCATAAAGGATAATGCACATGACCATGACACATTTCTCATAAAAGTGCTGTTGTATGGAAAAAAAAATGTTGCTCCTATCCCCTGGATCAGCCCTTGATTATCCTCTGACAGGTTCTTTTCACAGGCACCTGAAGGGATTAAAATAAGTTAAAATAAAACTTCTTACCACTGCTTAATACAAGAATACAAGGTAAGTCAGACGCCATCTTTGTTTTGACTGATTTACCATTATCGTCTGATATCATCTCACAATACTCACTAGTTCTAACACTTCATGTCATTTTTATTGCTAACGAGACTTTATTTGATTATTATTCACCTTCCGATGTAATTAAATTGGTCATTTTGACCTTTTTTCGGGTTTCTTCCGGTCTCGGGAAGTTGATCGTCGATAAATGATAGAGGTTCAAGTCTGATTTGTTATCAATAACAGTGTTAAATGACCAATTTAATTATATCGGAAGGTGAATAATAATCAAATAAAGTCTCGTTAGCAATAAAAATGACATGAAGTGTTAGAACTAGTGAGTATTGTGAGATGATATCAGACGATAATGGTAAATCAGTCAAAACAAAGGTGGCGTCTGACTTACCTTGTATTCTTGTATTAAGCAGTGGTAAGAAGTTTTATTTTAATTTATTTTAATCCCTTCAAGTGCCTGTGGTTCTTTTCTCTATGTTGTGATTTTCAAAATCTGGTCAAATAATTGTCAATGCTATAATGACTGCTGGGACACTTGTCCACGGGCCCGGAGCCTAGAGGGGCCCGGAGATATGCCGGGCAATGGTTTTTTTTTATTTTTTAAAAATTGCTGATATAAATTAATCATAAAACAATGAGTAATTTGATGGTAAAATAGAAGAAAATCAGTGGCTTTTACGAATGTGGCGTGATGGCGTAGATATATGGTTCTATTAGTCCGCTTTCTTGGAAAATTTGATGAAGTAAAAATCTCAGAGTATCCAGGGCCTGGCAAATAGTCGGGGCCTGTAAAACGCCACAAGGATGGTGAGCGCGCCAGTGTCGGATTTGGCCCCCAGTGAACTATAAACATGCACGTTGTTATCGATAGCTCAAGGTAGGCTGGCTGTATCCGATCATAAAAAAAACGAAAGTAAAAGCGAAACGTTTACATTCGTCTTCGTTTTGTTGGACGCTAAAAATCTCGATGTTTTTCGACATTTGTGCCAATTGTGTACCTTTTCTCGACCAATGTGGTTTAGCAAAGCGACCGCCATTTACCCCAGTTTTGATAGGATAAACGCCAAAATACCATGTATATTTCAGAGCCCGCCTCCACCACCTGAGTTGCCCGCCTCAACATCTGGATGAATCTGTCGTGGGACCCAATCAGTGTGCGTGGGACCCTGTACATAGCATACTCCGCGCAGCGTTTCGTTTGATTATAGGTAATCTCACTACACACTGCTCTTCTGAGTGGATATTGTTGTGTTAAATTTTGATTAGTCAGTAGTCCGACTACCAACCTATCACTACCTACCATACAAACGCTTTACATTTAAAACGAGTGCCAGTATTGGACCAAATATGTTTACATAACGTTACGTCATGGCTCACGCTTTTATTATGCCTAATTAACCCGTGCATAGGAGAATACTGCAGTAAAACTAATTGTGTGACAAACGAGGCTATCAAGTCGAATGAAATGTAAACAATACTCTTTGGAAACGAACATACTTATACCTTTTTTAATACCTTAAATCACTGTCCAAAGTTTTAGGGAAGACTTAGATTAAACGAAGGACTGTCATGTTGCTGTACTTAAGTGATAGCTTTCATTGAACGGGGAGAATAGACGCACTCCCGCAAAAGTTCAAGAATCAGAAGTCAATCCAGCAATGGTCAGAGAGAGATTTCTCGGGCCATTGCTTCAGGAATATGGTACATAGGAGCATCTAAATTTGTCATAGCTGTACAAAATTAATACTCTTCTCCTTCTACAACTCTTAGGTGCAACCTATTTAAAACGACTGTAAGTTATATTTAAAGCATGACTTGTAACACTGACACCTGGTCAACATGATCGTTGTTATTGCACGGAAAACCAACCCCACTTCTCCATATGATTTCTACTAAAACTAGCGTCAACCAGCAAAAGTGTGCAATAACATTGAAAATGTCTAGTTATTGCACAGTTATACGCCCAGTGAGTTTAGTAGAGGTATAACAATCTGCTTATTGAACGAAAAGAACAAAGGAAGATCTCCTGTCCGTGTTATAAGGATTGTTACAGCTAATCCAGAATTTAATGACACTGGCACACGCCATAGTTTTCTTTGATGCATAGGTGTACGAGGCGAGGGGGCCGGGGGAGGGGGGGGGGGGGGCACTGGCCCTCCCCCCCCCCCCAAATATTTCATGAAAAAAAAATAGAAATCTGAAAAGAGCTCAGAATTGTGAGATCGGTCATTAGCCGAGGAGTTTTTGAAAATGGGGTGGGGGAAGGGGTATGGCCTTGTCGGGGAAGGCTATGGTCTTGTCGGGAATGAATGCTCAGTTTGTCGGGAAGCGTCGCGCCGTCTGTCGGGTTTTGACTATTTTTGATAATATGGAAGCGGAAAGAAAGCAGTCCAGTCAATGATGAACACGTACGCCATCTGAATAGAACTAGCACGTACACATGGCCTTTCTCAATTCTTGAGTCATGTGTTCCTATACTGGCATCCAACTCCATGCACCGGACGAGCCCAGTGATAGAAGTGAGCAGCTGAAAATTTTCTTTAATAACAGAGGCGGATTCAATGGGGGGCGCAAGGGGCGCCCCCCCCCTAATTTTCGACAGTGCCCTTTTTTACTACTGAAAGTGCCTTTCAACTAGCTCTTTAACTCGATTTTGAGGCTCTTTTTCTACGATTTCCGAACTTTTAGACGAAAATATCAGCCAAATAGCTCTTGAATTGGCTACAGATGCAAGGAAATGACGGATAATTTTGTTGGGGCCCCACCCCCTCTTTGCGGCGTGCCCCGTCTCCGTGGTTAGTGCCCTCATTTTGCGCCCCCCCCCCTTGTAGTCACATATAATATACATACGATGGCTCAATAGGCCGTAAATAATTCGATATTGAGCCCTTTTCTTTGGAAATAAATATTCATAGGTGAATGTAAAGTGCCACTGGCATAGGCGACATGTGAACTGTCATGTAATGAAAAACGTGGCAAAAGTAAATCGTAATACGGATTATATAGATTGTAAATTTGAAATCTTTTAAAATGGTCATTCATATATTAAAAGTAGATAAGTCTTCTATACATCTGAGATCTGGATAAAAAATGTGAAGTCTCATAAAATGAAAAATGTGGCAAAAGTAAATCGCTCGACTTGTTCTTGTTTTCGTATAGTAATAGAGCTTGTATTTTAAAGATGACTTTTTACCAGTTTTTATGCTGCAACTGGCATAATTTACTACCCACTCCAAATTACTAGAAAGTATTCGAAATGCCTGGAAATCGCGTCTGCGGCCGTCTGGTTTTCAAACTTTTCTGGGGGAGGCCCCACAGACCCCCCGTCGAACGCTTCGCCCCTCCGACGCTAGCTGGCGGGCGGACTCTAAAGAAATATATTTGTCTGGAAAATATGCTGCCCCCACCCCCCCAAACAAGTTTGGCCTCGTACGCCTATGCTTTAATGACATGGTTATATGTCATGGTTTTCTTTAATGACACTGGCACATGCCATGTTTTTCTTTACGGACACTGGCACATGTCATGGGCCCATGCCATGGTTTCCTTTAATAACACTGGCACATGCCATGGTTTTCTTTACGGACACTGACACATGTCATGGGCCCATGCGCATGGTTTCCTTTAAGGACATGGGCACATGCCATAGTTTTCATTACGGACCCCAGCATCTGAGAAGAAGAGAAAGAATCGAGCACTCACGAATAGTAGAATTGTTATAAGTACTAGTAGAAATGTCTTAAGAGAAATAAAAAATGGTGGTGTGAATTTAATAGAAACCAGAGGTAACCGTAATGGCCGCCATAACTTAAGTTACATTCTTACGGCTAGGCTCAGGGTCGATTTGCTTAATCGGATGTATACGCTTGTTTGTTATTCCTGCAAATTGTGTCTTGTCCGTAGATTTGTTTTGTGTAATTATGTGTAGTGCAGACCCCCCCCCCCACACACACACACCTCCATACATACACACACACACACACTTATTACAAGTGTGATTTGTCTATTAAACCTTAGGTATTCTGGCTCAGACTGTGTGTCGTGTTTGCTGGCAACTGATGTTATTTCTCGTATTTTTTTTTATCTACGTGGATATTAACCACTTAAATAACTTAAATAAAAACTAGACAAATCCAATATAAACTTTTATTAAAATATTAATAATTTACGATATATGTAAAAAATATGTAACGTCTTTGATAACCGATTAATAATGAAAAAAATGAAATATCCTTGAAAACTGATAACCGTTTAATAGCAAAAAATATATAACATCTTCGAAAAACGATAAACCGCTAATAACAAAAGATGCTTTATGTGGATTTTAATTTTTTTCTTTGGTGGGTGGGTGTGGGCGCGCTTTGTTCGTCGTTCAAATGGGGGAGACAAACTGAGGTCCCGCGTGATTTGTCTATTAAACCTTAGGTATTCTGGCTCAAACTGTGTGTCGTGTTTGCTGGCAACTGATGTTTTTTCTCGTATTTTTTTTATCTACGTGGATATAAACCAGAGCGAGGTTTTGACCAACTTAAATAAAAACTAGACAAATCCAATATAAACTTTTATTAACATATTAATAATTTACGATATATGTAAAAAATATGTAACGTCTTTGATAACCGATTAATAATTAAAAAAATGAAATATCCTTGAAAACCGATAACCGTTTAATAGCAAAAAATATATAACATCTTCGAAAAACGATAAACCGCTAATAACAAAAGATGCTTTATGTGGATTTTATAATTTTTTTCTTTGGTGGGTGGGTGGGGGTGCGCTTTTTTCGTCGTTCAGATGGGGGTGACAAACTGAGGTCCCGTGTGCCCACTGGTGTGCACGTATAAGAAACCCGTTACTGCTGTCCGGTCATAATTTCCCTAATTGTATACTGCATGGCGTATGCCCGTCGGCAGAGAAGTAGGACGTTAAACTCCATTTCGTCTTTGACCTTCGATAGCTTCGACTTTTTATATCGAATACAGTTACCGGTTTGTTATAAAGTATATAGGCCTACATATAGCACAACGTTTCATCAAATATACTCGTATGAGTGTTGTATGTTTTGAGTTTTATTCCACGAAATCTATCTAGAATGTCTTCATTAACACCGTTCCTACGCACCTCGAAATATTTAAATTTTTTCAGACCGACGTTTTGGGGTTTCTCCTAATTAATTGTACCCCTTCTCTGTTTAGTACTGTTTTGTTTGTATAGTTTGTGTCTTTGGGGACAGTTCTCCCACATTGTCCGCGATAGAGAGTGGTCATAGATTAAAGATACCATCCCACGTACACACTGTGTGATTTGATCATATACTATTCAAAAAAAGTAGGGGATATTTGATTTTTATGTGTTATTAAAGTCACCTAATGAAACTGACGAAGAAACAAATGACAAAATGAAATGAAGTTCACATTCATCGATTTATTCCTATTGATCGTTAGACTAAGTAAGGCACAGACTGACCATTATAAGGGTAAAATGATACCCGGGGTCAAACAGCAAAGTTACCACAGCATCACAACAAAGTCAGTAACGGGTAAATCCGCCCCTGTTTGCCAAACAAGCATTGATCCGACGTGGCATACTCCTAATGAGACGTCTAAGGTCATTTTGGTCCAGATTGTCCCATTCCTGTTGCAACGCAGCAGCAAGTTCTTGGAGATTGGCAGGACGTTGTTGACGTTGACGTAACCTCTGTCCAAGCATGTCCCAGACATGCTCGATGGGGGAGAGGTCGGGACTCAGTGCTGGCCAAGGTAATGTGGTGATGTTCTGTTGTTGGAGGTAACCTGTAACGATCCTGGCCCTGTGACATCTTGCGTTGTCATCCTGGAAGATGAAACGGCGGCCATGACGTCGTGCGAACGGCACAACATGGACTGCCAAGATGTTGTCCCGGTAGTACCGGCCTGTAACACGCCCTGCAACAACATGTAAAGCCGTTCTTCCAGCAACAGTGATGCCTCCCCACACCATAACAGAACCACCCCCAAATCGATCATGTCTGATGACGTTAACGTCTTGGAAGCGCTCGTTTCGACAACGCCACACCCTCCTACGTCTGTCCAAAATATCAACAGTGAACCTTGACTCATCTGAAAACATCACATTGCTCCAGCGTCGATTATCCCAGTGTTGACGATCCCTACACCAACGACGTCTTGCCTGAATGTGATGATCTCTCAAACAAGGGATCACGTGAGGACGTCGGGCGCGAAGGTGACCCCTATGCAGTCGATTCCGAATCGTCTGGCCACTCACTCTCACACCAGTGTCTGTTTGAAGACGAGCGCTGATCTGATTTGCTGTGATGACACGATTTCTCAAGGCCAAGGTACGGATAAATCGATCCTGGGCTTGAGTTGTCGCCCTTGGTCGACCTGAGCGTGGTCTGTCCTGTACAGATTGTGTATCACGGTATCTGGACCATAGCCTGCTTATGACAGACTGAGAAACATTCATCGTCCGCGCCACAACCGCCTGTGTTGTGCCGATCTGTAGCATGCCAAGGGCACGTAACCTTTCATTTTGAGTAAGCCGACGCATATCAAAATTTGTTTTCTGGTCACTAAAACAATTAAACTGATGTTTCCACCCTGGAATTCAATGCCACAATGACTGTAACATTCAAAGTCAGAGTCGTGCAAATCTTGGGTTGGACCCCCATGATGATCCCAAGCATCACCTGCATTCCATGCGGTAGCTATTGGTGCGTTTGGGCGTCACATGTAACTGGAAATGTTTCTTCTGTTAGGTTCTATAGTGACTTTTTTCGTAGTCATTCGCATATTTTAGTATTATGCCCCCAAAATCAAATATCCCCTACTTTTTTTGAATAGTATATATTTGGACTAAAACCGTATTCGATCTCATTTATATATCAAACGTTTATTTCAAATCTCTCTCTCTCTCAAAATATCATAAGGCCTGCTATTGAGTCATCTGGCGTGGTTTCGAATCCCCGGTTGTACGTGGCAAGGAGCAGGATATCCTGTTCAACCTAGTGGGTTTTCTCAGGGTACTCCGGTTTCCTCCCACTGCTAAAGGCCCCTACGCGCAAGCGAATTATTGAAATAAAATTAAACCATATTTTAGTCCCGAAATCCAGACCGTAATGAACTCTCGATGTCAACGCTAGCCTTCGATATTGACAGGATTAGAATCATATGCGCTGCTTAACGCTCATTGATAATTAAATCAAAAACTGGATAATCGAGACTATGCTTTTTATCGTACTGACTTTAGTAATGTTGATGGAGGCCAGGCGAAAATTTCAATTGCTTAAATCTCGGTTCATAGAGGATCAATTTGACTGAAATTTACAAATTAACTTTACAGTATTTATTTTAAACTATAATAGTGAGAAGTGCCAACTCGTTATCTAATCTCCCATAATATATCTTTAAAGGTTAAAAATAAAATGGGGATTGACATCGTACCCGTCGGTACCAACGGGGCTAATGACGACGGAGATACGTCATGCAGTGTGTGTAATGGACGAGACATTGGACGCCAACTTGTACACGGGTGAACCTCGCATGTTCGTGTCCCACGCGAATGACTATACGTTATCCCTAGGTAGGTCCTCTGTCCTTCATTACTGACAAGGGGGAACCACACCGGAAAACACGGGACCTACAGGTTAGCGAAACAATGTCTTACACACTGAGCCACAGCGGCTCCCACGTAATTTAGAAAAAATTCAAAACTCTCTCCTTTATCTTATCAAAACCATTATCTATGAAATATCATTTGTATACGACTGTAAGAGAAGACGAATGTGATGTTAGTGTGTCCGATATCCACTTTTTTTTTATCTCAAGTTTTGGGGCTAAACCATCATCTCCGTTTGACACCTATATACTTACATATAAATCACAATAGACGATGAACTCTGACCTCTGATGTATTAATATTATAACGATGGCTAAAGGTGAATGAGTAGTGTGATTTTATTGTATTAATTAATAATGGCGCTTGCATCAGGGTTTCGCCGAGATATCGGTTATTATGGGATATAGGAAATGAAACGAGATTTAACCTACTTTTATGCACCGACCGGGCTGCTGAAAACGGGAATGGACATCCGGAATTGGCAACTTGTATATAAATCATATACGTGTGTTTGTGATGGTTGATCAAATTGATCATTCTTGTTATATTTGGTGCAACAACTCGGATTAGTTCTAAATGAAGGGATACACATATTAACCTTGCCAGGCGCTGCCCGTGGTAATCGATATTTTGCTTGGACATTAGCATTTTCTTCTCCTCTCCAACTGTAAAGAATTCTAGTGTCTCACTAAAACTACAAACAAATCCTTGTCAGATCACGTGCGCTGCCCATGAAGACTAGGAACCGTTATTTTGCCCAGACAGCAGAGTGTCCTTCACCTTTTCATCGAATTCCAACCACCAAGGGTTCGTTCACGGCAATTCTAGTGTGTACAAAGATGGACATGGGCATTGTTTCTCGAAATCTTAACTAAAGATAAAATTCAAATTTTAGTAGATACTTCAATTTTGACTGGCTAAGCACTTAAATCAACCTAATATTATCCAACCAAATTACTAAAATTTGAATTTTATCATAGTTAAAATTTCGTGAAACAGGCCTCAGTACCCTAATGCCCAATAACTTTAATATACTATTAAATGTATTTCTTTTTTGTTCACCTGAAGAACTAGATTGTCTTTAAGAATTTCTTGGTTTCAGAAAACGTGAAGATATGGTGTTCTGTCCGACTGGGTGTGTCTGTAATGTGCTGCCTTGGTTTGATCACACTATATGCTCTACGTGTGAATATGAGTGTGGCCATAGTGTGCATGGTCAACCATACCGCCGTGGGTCTGATGGACGTGAATATTACAGCAGATAAAGGCAATAACAAGGATTCGTCGACTTGTGATGGTCAATTGACCTCTGAAAACTCAACCACAGACACGGTAGGCTAGAGTTTTGGCAAATTAAATGCTTATGTCTTGTAGGTAGGAAACGGAATGAAATGGGATTTAATATCCCACAGTTCTTAATTAGAATGTTAAATAATGAATCTGAGTTTATATTTATAAGCCGTGGAAAACGCGATATTTTAGCGAAAATACAATTGGGTATTATATTTTAGGACGATGGACCCTTTGTGTGTTATATTTTAGGAAGATGGAATGTTTGTGTGTTATATTTTAGAAAGATGAACTGTTTGTGTGTTATATTTTAGGAAGATAGACTGTTTGTGTGTTATATTTTAGAAAGATGGACTGTTTGTGTGTTATATTTTAGAAAGATGGACTGTTTGTGTGTTATATTTTAGGAAGATAGACTGTTTGTGTGTTATATTTTAGGACGATGGACTGTTTGTGTGTTATATTTTAGGAAGATAGACTGTTTGTGTGTTATATTTTAGGAAGATGGACTGTTTGTGTATTATATTTTAGAAAGATGAACTGTTTGTGTGTTATATTTTAGAAAGATGGACTGTTTGTGTGTTATATTTTAGGAAGATGGACTGTTTGTCTGTTACATTTTAGGAAGATGGACCTTTTGTCTGGTCAAAAGAAGAACAGGGATTTATATTAAGTGGCTATTTCTGGGGATATATAATTACCCAGATTCCTGGAGGATGGCTGTCAACTAGATTTGGCGGGAAACGGGTGTTCGGTTGGTTCATGTTGTTGGGGATTATAGCGAACCTTCTAATTCCGGTGGCTGCTCAACAGGGATTTTATTACTTAATGGCGTTAAGAATCATAATAGGCCTGAGTCAGGTAAGTCACTCAATTTATATCGAAAACAATCACTGTGGCTGTCCTCAATCCTGTTTCGTTTCGGTTTTTTATAGTTCCAGATTTCGTTTTACTTGTCTTTACTGCGCTAGGATCAATCTGTTTCACAGAGAATTACTTACGAATTATCTCTGTAACAGATAAGTGTCCATAGCACGTGCGTTGACTGCTCACCGCGCCAGTCATTGGCTCAACTGCTCGTGCAATGTTTACTTAACACCTAACTGCTTCGGGCAAAATGATGCATTTTACTCATTTTAATACCCATTTACACTAAATAGGAAATATTTTTTAACTTCAAATACTTCAAACGTCTTTATTTATTTTCTAATATGCCGTACTTATTAAGCCTCGTCGATGTCATGCTTATCAGTGATTGTAGCGGCCAAGCGAATATTCACTGCGGGATCAGTTTGCGCTAGGATATGGAAGAATTGTTATAATATCGGCGTTCTAGTTGAAGTGCGGGATTAGCCAATGAAACGGTCTGTTACGGCGACGTCTTGGCGTGCCATGCATGTAACTGTGGTTAAACCACAAGAAACGTCAACGCTGATTGATTAGTCAATGTATGACGTCATAGTGTCAAAAAACGTTTGTACGACCTCAGATGCGACCCTTTACTACAACCGGTCAAATCTTCGGAGAACGCTAGATCGAAGACGGTCCTACGCATTTTAGCACATATGACGTCATATATAGACTGTGAATTAGGGTTAGGGTAAGGGCTAGGACCTGTAGATTTCGCCAAAGTCTCGAGATGTAAACAGGGCCAGCCCTAACCCTAACCCTGGGCCAAGCCTAACCCTTACCCTAACCCACAATCCACATGTGACGTCATAAAATGCGTAGGACCGTCTCCGATCTATCGTTCTCCCCGATCTTCATGTATTAGAGACCACCGAAAGTATAAAAAACGAAACGAAATATAAATCTGTATTTTAATTTGGTTGACTAAATGGCAACCAAGGGTTATAGATGGGTAAATGTTTTACTGGTATGCATTTATTATAGTCCTAGCTTTAACAGCATGCTGATTCAATGTCCGTCTACGATGTCGAAATATTTTAAAGAGAAACCAGGCCCGACACTGTAAAATTAAAAGAATATTTTCACTGACAATTTCTTTAATGAGTTTGCTGAACTGACGTGTCTAGTTGGTTATGATGTTACAAGACACCATGGATAAATTATATCCTCTGGGGGTCGCGTATATTTCAGTATATGAATAGTCCATAGGGTCGTGGCCCAACAGTTTTGGATAATTTGGGTGGACAGTGGAATAAATTGGTGGGCCGATGAGTCACTTTTCCTCGCTAGTCAATATGTAAAAGATGCCCTGTCCCACCCACCATCTTTAAATGTTGGCTGAGATACTTTCTCCTGATTTCAGGCTTGGTTTCCCCTTGTCACCAGGGGCGTAGCCGTGAAATATATATTGGGGGGGTCCGCAACGGGGTTGGGGGTACCCCCATAAATTTTGTTTAAAGTCTCAGTCTTCTGTTAACATCACACCAACAGGGGCGTAGCCGTGAAATATATATTGGGGGGAGGGGTGGTCCGCAAAGGGGTGGGGGGTACCCCCATAAATTTTGTTTAAAGTCTCAGTCTTCTGTTAACATCACACCAATAATCCTACAATGTTTATCATGTTTTCAGACATTAGCACCGGTCTTCCCCGAGAGGCGAAGAAGCGTGGCTTACTTACCCCCACCTAAGAAAATTTTGGAATATTTGACGGCTGCAAACACTTTTTCCTGCTATTTCAGTCCATGAACAAAGCAATTTCAAAGTGGCATGATATAGCCTAATTAAGGTGGCTTGCTGACTCGAATTCCAATCACTCGTTTACAACCACGAAGACGGGACCGTTGGGAGAAAATTTTGAAAATTGACCTGCCACATACACGTTTTCCTGCTATTCCAGCCTGTAGTCTGTGAATACAACAACTTCAATTTGTTCCAATATAGCCTACCTGGCTGCCCAGAACCAATCAATCGTCGCGGGCTATGGGAGACTCACCGTCTCGGAGAAAATTTTGAAAATTTAACCACCGCAAATGCATGTTCTGCTATTCTAGCCTGTGTGAGCAAGTCCAAAAGTATCCAATGGTTCTGTAACCGAAATCCCACTCTGAATTCCAACCATCCGATCACACTGTTGCAGTTGCATTCACAAAGTAGAGTGGCCCCAGACAAAATGTTTTAATCAATAGTCAACGCAGTACAAATTCGTGGTATTCAATTAAAAGAAAAGTGAAATAAGTGTTTTATTAGGACTCGATGACAGTTAGGGAAGAAAAACTAGAAATGCCCAAAGCAGGTTTACGGGCTGCGGCCAGTTTTCTTCGACCCCTCAAGAAAATTTTGGAATATTTGATGGCCACAAACGCGTTTTACTGCTATTCCAGTCCTAAAATTAGTGTTTCATTAGATTTCGGGCACTTTACTTTGCCAAATTTTGGGGGGGTCCAAGTATATTCAGACCCCCCCCAGGAAAACAATTGGGGGGGTCCGACCCCCCCGGACCCCCCCATGTGTGACGCCCATGCTTGTCACAATCTTTTATATTGCCACATTGACATTCAGTATAAAAAATAATCCGCTGGAATCAGAACAGAGCTGATCGCAGTGTCACTGCCCGGGCAAATGTTCCCTTATAGCACGTAATTTAAAAGATATACTATAACCCATATGTTAGTCCTGCCCTAAATGGCCGCCATACAAAACTACTGTTTTGTATAATGCGGTCCTACTAATTTTAACCCTCTTCAATTTTATTAAATGGAAGCAGAATATATACTACTCAAAAGTCTCGAAATATACTTAGTGTTTGAGACTAAAATCGTCGATTTAGGAATTAAAATGTCTATCAACTAGCTCAGAGTCTGTTTTCAAGCGGAGTTAATTGTAGACGGCGGAGTTTAGTATTATAGCCTAATTTGCTAATCACCATGTAAGAAAGAGACAAGTCATTCAAACATTAATGTGAAATGACACTCTATGTTGATAAGAAAATTAGATAAGTTACTATCATGATACATTCATCCGAGTCATGATATATCGGTATATCATTGATAAATTATACCAGATTATTGACCAGTTTTTTAAAAATCAAATCTAAATCAATATCATGTGAATATATAAATATATAAAAAGGTATGCCGACACAAACTGATTTCAACACTGGTTTAATAACATTTTAAAGTACTTTTCGTCCGTCTTGGGACTATTCATAAATAATGTCATTGTATAAAGATGGACAGTATAGTATATTTATACATATTTACATAGTAACACTATGGTTTTAATTGGCTATAGTTATTTTTAGCCTTTGGTTATTTAGCATTTAAAAACAACTAATCTGTCATCAAAACATATTGAAACCTTATTTATAAATTCAGTTTGATGTTATAGTGTAGATCGGGTCAAGGCAATGACCCCTTGTAGCACACTGCTTGAGTTGGTACATAACCCATATTTTGACTTCCAAAGTGCCTCGACTCATTCCCGAATGGTTAGCATGTGCGCGCTGTATTATAAAGCCTGTCATTGAGTCAATTGGCGTGTTTTCGAATCCCCGGTTGTACGTGACAAGGCGTCCAACCTCGTGGGTTTTCTCTGGGTCCCCCGCTTTCCTCCCATTGCTAAAGGTAAAGACCCACAGGCGCAAGTCTAGAAATGGCCTAGTTTGTGTCGAGTGGACTTTAAACCCCATTACTCTCTCTCTCTCTCTCTCTCTCTCTCTCTCTCTCTCTCTCTCCCTCTCTCTCTCTCTCTCCCTTAACTATTTCGAAATGATTCCAGTGGCGAAACAAAACAAAAATTCATCCGGAAACCTAACAATGAAAGCAACATGTTTTAACTAGTTAAAACTATCGTTTTCGCTTTATAAACAAGCCCTCAAACGTTTGGACTCGTT
Source organism: Patella ulyssiponensis (assembly GCA_963678685.1). NCBI lineage: Eukaryota > Metazoa > Mollusca > Gastropoda > Patellidae > Patella > Patella ulyssiponensis. Next base: position 92,887,102 of record OY783225.1, read on the forward strand.
ACGCTCGGCAGAGGTTTAGTCAATTGATTTTGCATGAAATTTAACGCATCTCTGTCTATGCGATTCGACCGCACAGTGTATTTGCAATTTATAAAAGATATGCATTACTACTACTTTCCTCGACAGAAAATACGTTAATTCAGTTTGCTTGTTATGGTGTCCCGCTATCTTAAAGGAGCTAAATCGCTAATATTTTGGACCTAGAAATTGACCCAAATGGGTCGCAACGCATACAATAATATAATCTGATTTTATATGAACTGATTTACATTCAATTGTTTCCGTTTTGACTCTAATTTCAAATCAGTTATATGTCCAGCGAAATACAGCATGCGTCTCAACCGAATAGAAATTTCTAGTGTCTGGTCATTCCAGTCTATTGCGCATGCTCTCCAGATAAGTTAAGGCGTTGCTGTTTGTGGAATATGTCTAGCCCCGTTCTTTCTGGTCACTTGTCACAAAGTGACAAATGACGCTGAAACGCACTATGGAACACGGTCCGTGTACCAATAGTAAAATGTTTATGTGGTCTTAAATATTGGATATCAGAAGCCTAACTTTTCAAGGTAAGATAACACCATCAATGTCGATTTGAATGACAAATATTCCGTGTTTTCATCGTGTAAGATGATATTGAGTTAGAAACTTAGCTACTTTAACCCCCCCCCCCCCAATATCGAATTTGATAATAGTATATTTTCAGGGAGTTGGCTTCCCAGCTGTTCAAACAGTTCTAGCACACTGGACACCCCCAGCAGAGGTCAGCATACTCTGCGCATTCTCTATGGCCGGTGAGTTCTTTCTCTTCCTTTGGGGATCACGTGGCTAAGTGGGTAAGACGCTGGCTCGCTTGTCTGGAGGTAGGGTGTTCGATCCCTGCAGTGATGCAGAGCGGAGGGGCTGACAAGGACAGCTGTCTAGTTGTTCGGATGGGACGAAAAACCAAGGCCCCTTGTACACATTGGCGTGCACGTTAAATATCTCTCGGGTGTTGGAATTCGATATAAGAGTAGGCCGTAGCTCCGCTACCGGGGCGAAATGTCCCTCATAGCACACTATATGGCGTATGCTCGTTTTCCATTAGCCCAGGTCAGGTGCAGAAGAGTAGGACGTTAAACCCCATTTCATTTCCTTTAAAGGTGCATTATGTAAGATCTAAATCTGTCTACTGCAGGGGATTGGATGGCTGAATGGTTAGCACGTGCGTGTTGTATCATACGGTCTGTCATTGGGTCAACTGGTGTTGTTTCGCTTCCCCGGTCGTACGTTACAAGGAGTAGGGTCGCCTGTCCAGCCTCGTGGGTTTTCTCCAGGTCCCCCGGTTTCCCCCTACTGCTAAAGATCCCTACGCGCAAGTGAATTATGGAAATAAAACTGAACCATTTGTTAGTCCCGAAATGACCTAGTTTGTATCGAGTGGATGTTAAACCCCATCTCTCTCTCTCTCTCTCTCTCTCTCTCTCTCTCTCTCTCTCTCTCTCTCTCTCTCTCTCTCTCTCTACTGCAGGTCTTTATTTTGGTTTCTAATGTTCTGTGTGTGGTTTAATGGTCGAGAGAGAGAGCGAACGAGCGAGAGAGAGAGAGAGAGAGAGAGAGAGAGAGAGAGAGAGAGAGAGAGAGAGAGAGAGAGAGATGGGGTTTAACGTCCACTCGACACAAACTAGGTCATTTTGGGACTAACATATGGTTTCAATTTTATTTCAATAATTAGCTTGCGCGTAGGGGTCTTTAGCAGTGGGGGGAAACCGGAGTGCCCGGAGGAAACCTTAATGGTCGAGAGTGAGACAATAAGTAAAATGTTGAAACTGCACGAGGACGGTAGCCCGAGTGTTGTTTCAATAATATATTACTTGATGTCTTGCTTGAAACGATTATTGTGTGATATAACCTGTATGTATAGTTTTGTTGATCCTGTTGCTATGACAACACGTAAGCATGACAGTGGTTGCTATGGTAACTATTTATATGTTACAGGAGCACAAGCTGGTAATGTGATAACGTTCCCTATAGCGGGTTTATTGTGTCAATATGGTTTTAATGGTGGATGGCCGAGTATCTTCTACATACTAGGTATTTATATATTAAAGACACAATATAGCAGACTAAAAGACACAATAACCAAGACTAAAAGACACAATGTCCCAGAATACAAGACACAATATCCAAGACTAAGAGACAGAAGTGGAAGACGGAAGTGGAAGTGGAAGTAGACGTAAAACCTCAGAAACGAATGAACGAACTAAAAGACACAATAACCAAGACTAACTATGAGACATTTTATAAAATAGTCTGCCATCCAAAAATATATATTGGCCCAACAAGTACTTTATATTGATTTCCAACTGCCATCGATCCATTGCGGTTGGATGCCCATAGTATAGCTTATTATTATCCGTCAACATCGAGATCAAGACAGGGGCGGATTGGGTCCAGGAACCGGCCCGGGCTCCCGTGTCGGAGCGGCCCCTTTTACTGACCGCGTAGCCCGGACGGGAGGGGGGGGGGGCGTTGGGGCTCTCTCCCTGGAAATTTCTGAAAAATGAACCCCAAATATGCGATTTGGTAGCATATCTGTTTAAAATCTCTTTCAAATAATATATTTCATGAATCAATTAACTTAGGCCAACAATTTACAACCACCAACCTGTGAAATTATCATATCGTCATATTATTAATTAACGTATTATCATTGTATCGTCAAGAGTCAAGAGAATTTAACTGGGATTCGACTAGTTGAGAAAATTTTGTCCATTTGATTAACCAGTTAGGAATATTGAATCAGTAGGAATATTTTTGAATATTGATTCCTCCTGTGATGGAAGGCCACGAGACACATTTGTACAGAGTGACAAAAATGAAAATCATAAAAGTTGCTTTTTGAATTTTGAATTCTGGCGGGAGACAGTGTTGGGTGAATCCGATGAAATTTTCGGTTGAAAATCGGAATCCCTATTGCAGGATTCCGAATTTTGACCCACACCCAGCACACCCGGTCCAGAAAGTCTATCATGCCAGCCGATTCCAGACTCCAGTGATGGCGTGGCGGCCCGTTAAAGCCTCCGGCCACATACAATATGATTATCATGGCTTCATGGTCGGTCCAATACCCCCATCTCCCATATAATGTTCAGCAGAAAAAGTTTTTTTTTAGACGAATTTGACAAAATTATTTTTTTCATTTTTTGTCCGACCGGCCCTTCGAGCGATCGTCCGACCGGCCCTTCCAGCGATCGTCCGACCGGCCCTTCGGGCGATTGCCCGATCGCCCGACTGCCCAATCCGTCCCTAGTTCAAGATGGTATCGAATCCTGTTTTTCATGTTCGAATCTTTAGAATGGGGACAAACCTGACCTCGTGTATCAAGTCTTACCGCTACCTTAGGTTATTATATAGAAGAAAGACCCCGCATACATCGAACGAGGCAATTATATAGAATAAAGACCTCGTGTATATTGAATGGGATTATTATATAGAATAAAGACCGCATGTACATCGAATGGGATTATTATATAGAATAAAGACCTCGTGTATATTGGATGTGGTGACAAAGAATAAAGACCTCTTGTATATCCAATGGGGTCATATAGAATAAAGACCTCGTGTACATCCAATAGGATCATAGAATAAAGACCGCGTGTACATCCAATGGGATTATTATATAGAATAAAGACCTCGTGTATATTGAATAGGGTTATATAGAATAAAGACCTCGTATACATCGAATTAGGTTATTATATAGAATAAAGACCCCATGTATATTGGATGTGGTGACAAAGAATAAAGACCTCTTGTATATCCAATGGGGTCATATAGAATAAAGACCTCGTGTACATCCAATAGGGTCATAGAATAAAGACCTCGTGTACATCCAATGGGATTATTATATAGAATAAAGACCTCGTGTTCGTTCGTTCGTTCGTGGGGTTTAACGTCCGCTTCCACCTAAGGTGATATCGTAGACAAGACCTCGTGTATATTGAATAGAGTTATATAGAATAAAGACCTCGTATACATCGAATGAGGTTATTATATAGAATAAAGACCCCGTGCTATAATGATTTTTATACTCCAACAGGTGCGTGTGGTTTCATCTGGTTTCTAGCATGGATGATTTTAATACACGATTCACCAGAACAGCATCCAAGAATATCAGAAAAAGAGCAGAAATACATCATTAGTTGTTTATCAGGGAAAATTTCAAATAACCAGGTGATTGTTGAACATTGGGGAGTGTCATATTTAATAAATAGGCTACAATTCAGGGCTGTGAGGTCGACGAAGCATCAGATCAGAGAGTGGGGCGGTCACATTGAAGTCAGAGAATTACTTACGAATTATCTGTGTAACAGATGACTGTCCACAACACGTGCGTACGATGAAGGCACATCAACGCAATACTTGGTCTTTTTCAATCTGACCTAAATTACAACGTGTAACCTTCACGTATGGGCCTTGATTTTTGTCTTATAGACAACTGCATCAATCGCAAAACGTGTTTAAATCTGTTGAGTAATGTCTGTTTAAGATTTCATGAATCCAGCTGTTTAATTTTTCTGGGTTTTTTTTTCACTTTCAGATGAAGCGTTCTATCCCGTGGTTATCTATATTAACAAGTAAAGCTGTCTGGGCGATCATTATAGCCCATGCCTTGTCCAACTGGGGGACAGATGTTTTCATCACCATGATCCCAACTTATATGAAAGATGTTCTCAAGTTTAATATTAAAAACGTAACACACTATTTCAATATGGTCTTCTGCTCCCCAAACAAATGTATGTCTTTTTACATGGCACAAAAGAGTCCTTGACAGTTAAGATTTAATGAGGATTAGACAGAACACAATACCACTAACTGCTACCCAATTCTAACTAAATACTACCCAATACCACCCAATTCTAACTAAACACTACCCAATTCTAACTAAATACTATCCAATACCATCTAAAACTGACTAAATACTACCCGATAGTACCCAATGCTAACTAAATACTACCTAATACTACCTAATGCTAAATAAATACTACCAAAATACCACCCAATTCTAACTAAATACTACCCAATTCTAACTAAATACTACCCCATGCCATCCAATACTGACTAAATACTACCCAATCCTAACTAAATACAACCAAATACTAACTAAATACTACCCTATACCACCCAATGCTAACTAAATACTACTAAATACCACCCACTACTTACTAAATACTACCCAATACCACCACACACTACTTAATACCACTAAATACTACCACACACTAATTAATGCCACTAAATACCACCCAATTCTCACTAAATACTACCCATCTTCATTATCCCGGTCAGTGCATAAAAGTATGAGGTTAAACCCAATTTCTTTAAAAAATGCATCAAGAAATTGTAAGTTGTATAAAGCTGTCAGTTGAGATGGTATTTTATTACAGAATGGCGGCCTGTCAGCTCTACCTTATATAGGGTTATGGGTGTGTATGCTTCTGGCCAGTAATTTAGCAGATTTTGTCAGGAAAAGAAAACTACTATCTCCGACAGTTACCAGGAAAGTTTTCAACACGACAGGTAATTTATTTTTATAAAAATAATACTGTGAACATTGGCATGGCACTATTCCGTACTGAACTGACTTTATTCCCAGTTCAATACCACTCGAACAACGTTTATAATAATTAACATGGCGTTGTGTGTGTGTGTGTGAGAGAGAGAGGGAGAGAGAGAGAGAGAGAGAGAGAGAGAGAGAGAGAGAGAGAGAAAGACATGGGATAGAGGTATCTCTTCTAAATTATTTGCTATGAGGGAAAGTTTGCCCGGACAGTGACACTGCCATCAGCTCTGTTCTGATTGCAGCTGATATTTTTTGTATACTGAACGTACAAAATTGTGACAGGGGGAAACCAAGCCGGAAATCAGGAGAAAGTATCTCAGCCAACATTTAAAGGTGGTGGGGTGGGGCAGGGCATCTTTTTTACATATTGACTAGCGGGGAAAAGTGATCCATCGGCCCAATATATTACACAGTCCACCCAAATTATCCAAAACTGTTGGGCCACGACTAAATGGACTATTCATATATAGAGAATCTCCTACGAGTGTTTTTTAATATCAAAAAACACGAGTTGGAGATTTTATTTATCACCCAATCCTTCCTTTCATGCACAAATAAATAAATAATTTTTTGGTATAGATTTCACTTTTACTGAATCTAATTACATTACAGCGCAGGGATACATCAGTGTTTTGACAGCAGTTTAGCTATTGCAAAGTCCTGTATATTGACCCAGTATTTCCTTCAAGGTCAATTAAATAAAACGGTTTCTTTTTAACAAAAAAGGTCACTTTTTATTTAAAATAATTGGTTTCTTTAAAATAAAATAGAATAGTTCCTTTTTGATTGACCAATCAAATTCGTGTAAAGCGATATCTCAGTAGATTATGTAATTTATCATACAAGCGATATCTACTGTAAAATGTGCTATTGGGTGATAAACTGAAATATACGCGTCCCTCAGAGGATACAATTTATCCATGGTGTCTTATATAACGTCCACTCGACACAAACTAGGTCATTTCGAGGCTAACATATGGTTCAACTTTATTTCAATAATTCGCTTACGCGTGGGGGTCTGTAGGAGTAAAAGGAAAACCGGACGACCCGGAGAAAAAACCCACCAGATTGGCTAGACGACTATATTCCGTCACGTACGAGCGGAAAATCGAAACCACGCCACTTGACTCAATGACAGACCTTCTGGTCCAACGCACAAGCGTTATCCATTTTTACTGTACCCGCATCAATCGTTAAACGTATTTAAATCTATTGAAAACCTAAACTATACGAGGACATCGAGAGTTGATTATGGCCTTGGCAAGTTAATTAATGTCTAATGAATAATTTATATAATATTCAAAACGGCAATTTCATATTTTTTAGTTATATTTTTAAAATATATTAAAATAAAGCCCTAAAATAGATTGTATCTATAAACAGTCCTACCTTTTTAAAGAATAATCATATTAATCCTATAATTCACTATTACCAGTTGAGAAATTGGCAAAAATATCATTTTCAACTTCAAATTCAAACGTTTGAAGATCGCCATTGCATGGAGGGGAACGGCAAAACAAGGGAGGTAATTCAAGTAATTGTGTTATTATTTTCTGTGTCAGGGATTTTTGTGCCTATGAAATATTGCCCATGATCGTATAATAGTGAGTTGACAACCTTTTGAGCAAAAGACATAGAAATAATTATGTTTTGACTTTCTTAGAAAATAAGAAATTTCCGCTTGGAGAAAGACCTGCAATAGGTAGATTTACATTATGCAAGAGCTAAATCTGCCTACTGCAGGTCTTTCTTTTAAAATTAGACATTAATTAACTTATCCAGACCACAATCAACCCTCGATGTTATCCCTAGCCGGTCCGATCTGTTGCTAAACACTCATTGATGATTTAATCCAAAATGGATAATCAAGACTATGTTTTTTATCGTACGGATTTTGTTAATGATGATCGAGGCTAAGTCTAAAATTCTACGCTAATATCTCGGTTCAGAGTAGAAATGTCTTCCGTCTAACTCCAGTCGCAGTAGTGGCTTATCCTACAGAGTTCCTTTGCGCAAGTGTTTTTAGTCAAATGACTACAAACAGGTTACTGGCCTATAGTTCCCTTAATTTATACATAAACTGACCCAAAACAGTACTGCACATAGCTTAACATAGAATAAATCAATCCCGAATTGAAATAAATGTGAAGCCTTACCGCATGATTATATGATTTTATGAAACAAAACTGCTACGCGAAATTTCAACTGGCCGGTGTCATGGCAGCTTACGTAATACGTCATTACAAGAAACATCGCTATGCAAATGTAGAACGCATTACCACAAAGAAAAACTGTTCGGTAACTATTTAATCTCTCTCTGACCATTGCTGGAATAGCGTCTGTTTCTTGAACTTTTGCGGGAGTGTGTCTATTCTCCCCGTTCAATGAAAGCTATCACTTAAGTACAGCAACATGACAGTCCTTCGTTTAATCTGACTCTTCCCTAAAACTTTGGACAGTGATTTAAGGTATTAAAAACGGTGAAAGTATGTTCGTTTCCAAAGAGTATTGTTTACATTTCATTCGACTTGATAGCCTCGTTTGTCACACAATTAGTTTTACTGTAGTATTCTCCTATGCACGGGTTAATTAGGCATAATAAAAGCGTGAGCCATGACGTAACGTTATGTAAACATATTTGGTCCAATACTGGCACTCGTTTTAAATGTAAAGCTTTTGTATGGTAGGTAGTGATTGGTTGGTAGTCGGACTACTGACCAATCAAAATTTAAAACAACAATATCCACTCATAATAGCAGTGTGTAGTGAGATTACCTGTAATCAAACGAAACGCTGTGCGGAGTATGCTATTTTAGTGGCCCAATCTTCACTATTTGTGAAAGAATTATTTATTCCAATACAAACTGTAATGATATGTGTTGACAATTGTGCGTTTGAACCTATCTGAACTTGCGTAAGGGGTCTTAGACTGTATCAATTGTAACGTTAAACACACAGTTTAACGTTACAATTATACTAACTAGGTTCAGAGTGGATCAGTTTTACTGAAATTTTCAGAATATTCCCTTTACATTATCTAGTTTTTAACTATTATAGTGAGAACTACCACCTCTTTATCTAATCTCCCATTATGTACTTTTAAACGGATTGTTCATTTCAGGGGAGATAATTCCCGCCGGTTTAATGATTGGAACGGGATTTATGGGCTGTAATCAATCCACGTATGCCGTGGCCCTGTTGACATTGGGAGTCACCATGACAGGTTTCCAAAATGGCGGAGGGTTTCTGGTGAACTTTAACGACGTCGCGCCACAGTATGCTGGAATTATTTTCGGAATTTCTAACACCTTGGCAACAATACCAGGAATAATAGCACCAACAGTTGTTGACGCCATTACACCACACGTAAGATTTTCTTTCGTTACGTTTTGTCACCAATTAATGGTGGTATTTTAAGCAAATGAAATGAAATGGGGTTGAACGTCCCACTGTTCCGCTGCGACCGTGTTGACGAAGACGGACTTACTTACAGTGTGCTGCGAGGTTTAACGTCCTAATGTTCTGCTCCGACAGCACTAATGAATACCGGCATACACCAAACAGTGTGCTATGAGTATGAGGGAAATTTTGCCCGAATAGCGGCGCTATGATCTACCCTTATTTCGAATTCCAACCGTCTTTCGTCCAATCCAAACTGCTACACCCTTTTACTTGCCGGACTTTCTTTCCTGCACCTCTGACAAAGGGAACACTCTGTGTCAAAACTTCTGCATTCACTGACTAAACGATCAGGGCTCACTTTTCATGATTTAAACCCATTACGTTAAAGACATGACAATGTAAAAGTAATACAATATTCTGCCTCGTGTACGTGCCGTGTTATACATATAACGTTATATTGTTTATTATGTATTTTTCCTGGTCCGGGCATCTCAAGATGGAGGGGGGAGGGGGGTTGCAGTCGGTTCGCCGCCAAGGGCCTAAAAGAGTCTATGGGGCCCATTATATCAAAGTTCAAAATTGAAATGGGTAAAAATGAATTTTTTATTGTTCCCTTTTTTTAAAAAAAGATTTTTGATTCTTCAGAGCATATATAACGGAATCATCTATATATGACTAGTGTTGGAAAGGGAGGGGGCGATAAAAGTCTCACCCCAGCACATTTTTTTCCTCTCAAGGTCCTTTAGGGAACCCACACTGAGTGACAGATGATGTGGTTAATGTTGGTGGTTTTTTTTTCAGGGAACCCAGGCTGAGTGGCAGATATAAATGTGTATATTGCTTGCGTTTTTTCAGGGAACCCAGGCTGAGTGGCAGATAGCGTGTACATTGTATATTGTTTGTGTTTTTTTTAAGGGAACCCAGTCTAAGTGGTAGTTCCATTAGGAACTGTCTTTGAGCGGATGATGTCCACTGACAGTTCCTATCCGGCCTTATATAGCTGCAGTATGAAAATACCGTTCTTCCCCACCTCTGTTCTAAGGCTATTTTGGAATCCTCAACTAGTATTTTTCACCGTGATTCTACTTTACTCGCCAAAGGAATCATTTCTTCCCACAGCTGACACACGTTTATAAAGATTCAACACTATTTTCAAGTAGAATTCTGCGATTAAAAACATACACCAAGTACGTTTAAACTGAAGAGCCATTACGACATCCGGACATGCGCAAACCGCATGTTTATGTCATCGCTAAATTCTACTTGAAAATTGAGTTGAATTATTATAAATTTGTGTCAAATGTATTGAGAAAGGATTCCTTTTGGTGGAAAATAAAGAATTGTGGTGACAAATAGACGGCAAGGGTTCTAAAAGAGCCCGAGAACAGAGGTAGGGAATAGCGGTATTTTAACGTATTTTCATATTGCAGCTATATAAGGCCGGATATGAACTGCCAGCGAATATCGTTCGCTCAGAGACAGTTCCAAAAGAACTATCCAAGTGGCAGATATAAGTGTGTATATTGTATATTATTTGCGTTTTTTCAGGGAACCCAGGCTGAGTGGCAGATAGTGTTCTATATCACAGCGGGTATATACGTTGGGGGAGCTATCATCTATTTATTTATGGGTAGCGGAGAAATACAGAAATGGGCCGTTAGTAAAAAAGAAACGATAGAATTATACGTCGTGAAGACATCAGACACTCCGGACTATTCTGTTGAAAATACAAAACTCTAGAGATCCTGAACTATTCTGTTGAAAATACCAAACCTCTAGATTGTAATAAACTACAGTTTTACGCGCACAATGAACATTTTCAGAGATTTTAGGTTTTCTTGTTGACAAAGGTCTATATATCGCTGGACCCTAAAAGTCCTTCATTAGCACCGGTTAGGAGCAGAACAATGGGAAACTCCATTTCATTTCTTTTCATTTCAGAGTAGGGTCGCCTGTCAATCCTCGTGGGTTTTCGCTTGGTCCTCCGGTTTCTTCCCACTGTTAAAAAACCCTACGCGCAAACGATTATTGAAATAGAATTAAACCGTATGTTAGTTCCGAATCCCGAATTGAGAATTGACCCCCCCCTCTCTCTCCCTCTCTCTCTCTCTCTCTCTCTGAGTAAAACCAGACCTAATTTATTATCATTTATTAGGATTATTATGATAAACAACACGTAGTGAATATACTTGTGATATTCCTGGTCTTATACTAGTGAGTGAGCTACTAGGCCCATTTGGTTGTTATACACGACTGGTCGGGTATATCTTTAATATCGATATGTGTATCATCTGGTTCTACATTACTCAAACTATCTCTAATCTACAATATATAAAATATCTACATTAGGCCTGACAAAGTACAGTCTGCTGTCGTTTGGATGGTACGAAATACCGTGGTCCTGTGTATATTTGCGTGCACGTAAAAGATCCCTTGGCAGCTGGAATTCGAAATTTTAGTCCTCCGTAGTGTTGCTGTCCGGGCAAAATTTTCCTCATAACACGCCGTATGGTGTATGCCAGTTTTCGTCAGCCAAGCAGAACAATAGGACGTTAAACCCAATTTCATTTCATTTCTATTCAATGATTTACACTTTTTACAAGAATATCAACCAACCTTTTCAACTTGTTTAAAGACCCTGTAGAAATTTCTATAGGCTAGTTTCTCCAGGTCTACTTCCGACCAACCACGTGCGATGAGTTCAGCAAACAGAAGAGGATATTTCGATACATCGCTGATTTCACCAAAATTACTGAGAAATAAAATTATAAATAAAATGGTAGATGGTAGAAAAAAACACAAGATCACGATAACAAAATAAATATTCTAAATTCATACTTACAAAATGTCAAAGACAAATTGTTTAATGAATGTCTTACTGCCCTACATCGACCTTGATAATGAATATGGGCTAAAGTCATGCAGTATGTATACGCGGGAAGTTTTACAGAGACAGTTGCTCTAGGACCCGAGGCTACGCTTATTGCGATTTCCAACTGCCAGGGAATGTTTATTGATCTGGATTGTCGTCTTGTCCAGAGAACTAATCACCTCCCTCCTGCTAGACTCTCCCTCCTGCACCACAGACAAGGATGAAGCAGAATGGAACATTTTCAGGTATTTTCTTCGCCAATACCAGCATTAAACCTTGTTGGTGCGGAGGGCACGTAGCCACGGGAGGGAGGGGGGCTCCCAACCCCCCAAAAAATCGAATTAGGCCCCCCCCCAATATTTCGCCAACAATAATGATTGTTCTTAGCCTGCCACATCCTTAGCCCCTTCAAAAAGTTCAGTAGCCCCCCAAATTTTATGAGATGGCTACGGGCCCGTGGTGCGGCAGCGCCATACTTACTGCGCCACCAGGTGGGATGGGGTGTGGGTATTTTAAAAAGATTTTCAAATGTATGCATGAAACTATATAGATTGGGTAAATGCTATCTGGAGGAGTGTCTAACTAAAACTTACTCAGAGCCATCAAAATCTGCCCCTAATCCAATATGATCTGGTCCTGTTATAGATTTAATATGATCTAGATGATCTGTAAATAAACACAAACTATATAAAGATGATCCGGTCCTGTTATAGACTATATATAGATTTAATATGACCCGATCATGTTATAGACTATGTATAGAATTAATATGACCCGATCCTGTTATAGACTATATAGAGAGAGATTTCGTATTATCCGGTCCCGTTATAGAATATTTAATATGATCCGGTCCTGTTATTGGCTATATAAGCACGACATACAGACCAGAACAGCAGGTGACATGGGCCTATTATATTGGGGGTACCCTTTTAGCTTATCTTCACTTTTTAGAGAAGAAAATTAAGAAATCGTCTCAGACCAACATAACTTTCCCTACTGACTGTTATAGAGGGCAAAATGTAAGACAGGCCTCCTGGCCTAATTTTCAACCCTTTGAAAATAAAGTTTTTATTGTTATTATTATTAATCCTGGTATCTTTGCCCTGCTCAGGCTTTTCCCCAAATGTTCGTTGGGTTAAACGCAAAATTGGCCATATCTTTGCCTCAAAGATTGAATGAGGTTGAACACTGAAATTAAGAGACACACAAACTTGTATTAACATACAGTATACGTTAAACCATAGAACTGTACTATGGTTAAACTATACAACAGACGTATCACGTGATCTAAGCTCTTTTATCCTTCCGCTTCTAAATCATGAATATTTACCGAAACCTTGCAGAAAATGTTAATTCAAACCCTTTTCCCCAATTTTAGACCAAAAAGTATAGAAAAATGGCCATGTAAAAGGGTAACAGAGAAAGACAGCGAGAAAGACTATTCGTGGGTCCCGAAGTGTTGAAAATGATAGGCGGTCTGCATCCTAAGGATATTTAATTTGTATTAATTGTCTCCCTTTAATGTACAAGACATTTTATCTATTCTTAATATAATGATCATATATAATAATAAAGAATGAAATCATATAAAAGTCTACACTGTGAGTCAACAAACTGTGGGCTTACATACAACAAAAGTTTGAAACGTTTTTGTGAAAAATTGCAAATAGACTTTCATCAACTCAATAGAGTGCAAAAGGGGGACAACTCACTAGAGCACAAGGGGATGCAGACCACTATTAATTTCCCCATAGACTTCAATGTTAATTCTGGTCTCTTTGCCAGACTACAATGTTTACCAGATTTTCGTTGGTCTGAATGGTTTTCACTACAGACAGAGAAACACGTGACCATGTCTTTACACCAAAATTTGTATGAAGTTGATCACCAAACTTTTAAGATACACAACCTTGAAGTAGCATACTAAAAACATGTTCCTATTCGACGTACATATCAGCTTAACCAACCTGTTCACTCTGATCTAACAGCCCCCCGCCCCAATCTGTGATGAATATCGTACCTGCTACTTGGGATATAGAAGCTGTTCTGTTATCATCACCATATACAGTATCTAATGTACAGTTGATAAAATTAGGATATAAATTAACCATTATGATACCACCATTAACAGGCTGAAACAAACAGAGTTAACTATCTTCTATTACATCGTACGTAACTAACGTACGAAAATTAAATGGTAGCTGGCTTTTTTTTCGCACGTAACAATGAATGGCCATTTTGCGCAGTAATCCCAGCCAGAATTTGGCTATTTTCTAAAAATTTCGTTAAAGTTTTGAATTTTTGTTTTGAACTGAAATAAATTAACTATTAGTCAATCCCCACGCTAAAAACAATTACAGAATTGATTGTGTATCTGAAATAGACACGACCGAAGCACTAAATAGTGCCAATATGCTGACGTCAAATCCAGAGTTGTAGATGTTATTTTTGTGAAGAAGCGACAAGACGTTATGGCTGTACGGATTATACAGTCCTAAAGGCTGCAGAAGGTTATTGTTTACAATGTAACATTGTGTCTTGTAATGTTTATAATGATCTTAATGATGGCGTTGACATTTGTTTGTTGACGTGACCTCATGAGCTGTAACGTTTAGATAACGTCATGGATATCATGGCTATTCATTGTGTCAGAGTCACTTCTCTGCAGGTAGGGTGAGTCTGTCGTTCAGATTGTTATTACATATATTTACTATGACAAAGAGAATATTTGTTTGAATGCAGGCATTGTTTACTTCATAGGACGGCGTCTAGTTATTCGAATAAGACGAAAAACAGGGGCATCAAGTGCATATTGACTCACACGTAAAAGAATACGACCAGACCGTAGCGCCCGGGCAAATTTAGCTAATAGCATGCTGTATGGCGTATGCTCGTCTCTCTTAGACACATCTCTGTTAGACACATCTCTCCCCCCCCCCCCTTTAAAAGTATGTCCTTTCAACCAATATTCTTTTCGCTATCAAGCACATAAATGATAAAAGTTGTCGTGAGAAACGGTTGTTTCCCATAGCAACACAGAAATTCTGTCCTGTTAAATCGTATTACCAGCCGTTTCAATATTTCATCAGGAGCATTTCTACGATGAGGACAGAGAGCAAATGACGACGTATGACTGAATATAACTGGTGCTATAGATATATCCAGCGCATCATTCATTGTATCCAAGGCAACGTGTGCTAAATCTATCATCATACCCAGACGGTTCATTTCACCAACAACTCTCTACAAAATAAGATAGAAAGTAAATAATCGTTAACATGATTAATAAATGAAATTAAAATGAATTTTAGGGTCCTACTGCTCTACACCAATTATAGGGCAAGAGGGAACTTAGCTACGAGAACGTAGCTAAAAACGTTGAGATATACTTGTGTGTTTGTTTTTAGCTACGATTTGATGCATTTAGTTCCAAGTGGCAAACTCAATTTCTTTATTAATGCATGTAACATCTTTAAAATAAAATAAGTTTATACTATTATGACTAACTAAACTTACAGAGGTCAATGTAATGGCAACTATCGCCTAACTCCAAATATTCGCGTTCAAATTAATGACGCGTGATTCGCGGATTGAACATGTGGATGTCATTTTGTTTCTCCACTGGGGATTGCTTTTTTGATTGGCTGTTATAAAAGCCTTATACATGTATTTAGCCCCTCCTTCATGATGACACCGTCTCACGTCTCCCGTTTAAAAAGATGGCGTTCTTAGTAACGGCTAAACGCCTCGATTTTAAATACAATGATTTATTCCCGTTTCAGGTAATATTATATGCTTAATTGCAGTTGGGTGTGGCAGAGATATTATAAATAACAATAATCAATCGTTGTTTTGATGAACACTATTGTCAAGTTTGCGTACTAATCCCGATGGGATTCATGTTGGGCTTTGCTTCGTTGAACTATATAGGACCAACTCTCATCTCGAAACACGGAGGGTTGGGAGATGAGGTTTGTTATCTATAGTGAACTTTTGGCAAATTATTTGTAAATAATGATTCATGGCCGATGTCAGTAAGCATGACCGATCTCAATATCCACCATTCAAGCATGATCGATCTCAATTATCATCATTATAGCATGACAGATCTCAATAATCATCATGTTGGCATGACCGATCCCAATATCCACCAATCCAAGCATGACCAATTTCAATAATCATCATTGTAGCGTGACTGATTCAAGTGATTGCAAAAATCGTCACTGTATCATGGCAGATCTCAATAATCATCATAATAGCATGACTGATTTCAATAATCACCATAGTAGCATGACTGGTTTCAAAAATCATCATAGTAGCATATGGCTGATTTCAATAATCGAAACTAACATGATTATTGTTCGAAACTTTCCGTCCAGTGATCAGCGAGGTGTAAGATTGCTTACCTCTCCAAATGGTGACAGTCCATAAAAGACTGGTTGATTATACCTAGTAGCTTTATAGTTATCTGCCCTTAAAAAATAAATACAAATAAGGGTATTACATCTATTCCTGGACCCCAGAGGTGCTGAGTAACTGAAAATGGCCTACTACCGGTATACTCTACTTTTCTTCTTACGATTTACGATGCCGTGTCCGCCATGTGGCTTGGTGAGTAGCCTATAGTTAAAGTCGGGCGACCCTGGTTTCGATCCCCGTGTTGGTCAGTCATTCTAGTTAGACCAATTGGTTTCACACACATACTGCGAAAGCCATCAGATCTGACTAGCGTATATTCACTGCTGACTAGGTGTGTAGTTAAATAACAAGATACGTCATTTAACTCAGGTAACAAGAGATTTCTGTAGTGCAGGACCAATGGCCAGACAAGGAAAATAGCCTAGTCATTCGGTGGTATAAAACCGGGTTCATGTGAGCAGCACATTAAAACCGTATTAACACCACTGTGCGGGCAAACCGTTCTCGTAGAATCCATGTCACAGATGCTGTTTCGTCCGTATATGCCGGACACGTCCTATGCTGGTTGGTAAACGTCCGACCTGGAATATATATGTCTAATCGGTCATCAAGGTTTTGATTTGACTCCCTGTTTTCCCTCATTGCACACTGTGTGACGTATTAGTATTATAAACAATAGAAAATGACCTACCATGCTGTGTTACAACTATGTGTTAACGTTAAATATCGTACACCCAGTTCATAAAACATGCGCAAAACGGCTAGACTACTACCAATCATATGACCACCTTCCATTCCTATCAGAGAGGCCACCTTACCACCACTAAAAGCTGTCATTATTCCTTAAATATATATAAACTATAAAGACTTGGAAATAGTGATTTTAGATATACTATTTAAACGCCACTTAATCAATCTGTTTCACAGAGAATTACTTACGAATTAACTCTGTAACAGATGCATTTTACTCATTTTAATACCCATTTACACTAAATAGGAAATATTTTTTAACTTCAAATACTTCAAACGTCTTTATTTATTTTTCTTTTACCTAAAAAAAATGTTTGAGAATTTAATTTGTCGGAGTAAAAAAGTTAATATGCCGTACTTATTAAGCCTCGTCGATGTCATGCTTATCAGTGATTGAAGCGGCCAAGCTAATATTCACTGCGGGATCAGTTTGCCACTTAATAATTGAACACATTGGGATTAATGATTTTAGATATACTATTTAAACGACATTTAGTAATTTGAATTTAATACATTGGGTTTGAAAACGACAAGAGAATCGTTCTAGAAAAGTAGCTTCGATTAGATCTATACTAATATTTATGACTATCGTTGGTCTTTATGTTTGCCTGCTCAGTTTTGGTAGCTACACTAAGGCTGTCCCGGGGCTGAAATTTGGTGTATTGGGGCAACTCGGACCGGGGAGTAATACTGGCCCGGTGGCGCTGACCTACAGCTTCCTTTTTCGGTGTTATATTACTTTCAACCCGTGCGGCGCCGGGTAATCCGCATGTACTGTAATAAAGTTGTTGTACCGGACCTAGACACCGATAAACTAATATTTGACATGTTTAGCGGTGTATTAAAAATGTCAATAATCAATTGTTGAACTAGTACCTGACAGACATGTTTAAAATAACTTACCATCTGCGGTTGTTGTATATTGAAAGTTTTTAGGGTATTTATTAATAAACCGTTTTATTAAATCAATTTGATCTAATCCTTTCTCTACAGCATCTTTATACTGGTTGAAACATGGTGAATAGGCGGACCACATCTATAATATATAGTATATGATTACAACATTGTTACCATGGTGAACACATAGTATATGATTACACCATTGTTACCATGGTGACCACATATAGTACGAGATTACAACATTATAGCCATGGTAACCACACACATGTAGTATATGATTAGAATATGGTGGCCATGGTGACCACATCTATAATATATAGTATATGACTAGAGCATGGTGAATAAATAGGCTGACCACGAGAGCATCATCCATGAAGCTGTAACACCAGGTTTTAGTCGTGCTTTCAAGCAAGGTAAACAGTCTCTTGATTGTGGGAAAGGAGTCAACATAATATATGATTACAACGTTGTTACTATGGTGACCACATAGTACATAACAAGAACATTGTGACCACATCTTTAATATATATTATGTGAATAGAACATGATGAATTTGTTTACCACGAGTGCGTCATCTATAACCAAAATGTGGGACAGGGGTCAACATCTTTATTCTAGGGCCACTGCACATCAAAAACCCCAAGCGCAGATCCATGAATTCGACAAGGAACCAAATCAAGAAAGGCCCAAGCAAACAATGGAAAGGTATTTTTGTTAAATTTGTGACCTGAATATGTATTGTGATTTGTATTGTCTCTATCATCCAGTACACCTGAGAAATGATTCACTGACCTGTGCCCCTAAATGCCCTTGTTTTATTCTAGGTACATCTGTCTGACTGGGATGTTTTGGATCCCAAGGGAAGTAATTTCTCATGTCTTTAGTCATATCAAACTTGGTTATATCGCCATCATAAACAATCTGTACATGCCACGCAAAATCATTATGACTGAAAACAACATATAGAAATCATTATGACTGAAAACAACATATAGAAATCATTATGACTGAAAACAATAATTATGACTGAAAACAATTATTATGACTGAAAACAATCATTATGATTGAAACAACACATAGATATCATTATGACTACTAGTACATATAGAAATCATTATGACTTAACAATATATAGAAATCATTATGACGAAAACAACATATAGAAATCATTATCACTTTTGAGACGAAAGTAGAATCTCAATTATTTTTCATTTATCGTCTGGCCGTGGAATAATTTTATGTATTGATTTCCTTATTCTACGCACGTCCATGTATTTTGATTTTTAAAAATAATTAATTCAAAATTATTCGGTACTCGTCTAGGTGTCTTTTTTATGTTCTCGCTTCCCCAAAGGCGTTTTATAGCTGAGGCGCTTGAGGCGCCAGCCTCCTCGCGAAAAAAATCAAAGAATTTGAAAAAATAAAACTGTAGAAAAATGCTAAAACCGATGAAAAAAATGAAAATGTACCCTAGTTAGGGAGGGCCCTAAGGCAGACAAAAGGGCCCCACGTCTGACAAAAGGGCCCCTCTGGCCAAGGGAAAGGGCCCCCGATTCCGAGTCAATCGTTTTCTATAATACACTGTCACTGTCGAATCCACTACTGAATAAGAACGCTGTCATTGCATTGGCATGAAAATCATCAATCAATACCCCCCCCCCCCCCCTGCGAAGAGGGCGATAAAAATAGTATAGCCTCCGCCATGATAAACCTTAAAACGCCCCTGCGCTTCCCTTACGCGGAAGTAACACTGACCTGTCTTACACTGTCAATTACCACAGCCTGACCGCTGACCTGTCTCACATGGGCTAAGGGGGGTTGGGATGGCCTAGTGGTCTAGAGTGACGCTTCGACCTCTAGCTGGCCGGTCACCTCTGGCTTGCGGCTGTGGTTTTGATCTCTGGTGTAAGCGTATGTGGCATGGAGATAGGGGCGCCTTCTCAACCTCGTGGGTTTCCTCCGGGCACTCCGGTTTCCTCCCACTGCTAAAGACCCCTACGCGCAAGCGAATTATAGAAATAAAATTGAAACCATATGTTAGTCCCAAAATAACTTAGTTTGTGTCGAGTGGACGTTAAACCCCATTTCTCTTTCTCTCACATGGGCTAATATAATATAAATATAACTCACCCATCTAGGAGAGGTACTCGACTTAAAACATTGATAGCTTTCTGTAGATTAACGGCATCAACATTTAAATCATTTATCAATAAACCCTCACCAACATCAATATACAGTACTGCAATACAATAATTTAATCAATTAATAAACCCTCAACAACATACAGTAATGTAATACAATAATTCAATCAATTAATAAACCGTCAACAATATACAGTACTGTAATAAACCATAAACATATAGCACTGTAATAGACCATCATCAACATTCAACATAGAGTACTGTAATACATGTACAATAATTCAATTAATTAATAAACCCTCAACAACATACAGCAATATAATAAACCTTTAATTATTATACAGTAATGTAATAAATCATCATCAACATAAGTACTGCAATAAACCATCAACATACAACACTGTTATAAACCATCACCAACATTTTCATGAGCCCTGGAACTGGAATTTTACTGATCAAAACTGATGAACTAAAATCATGATGTTATAAAACGCCAACTCACTTGTTAACTTCTACATAATTCAAAGGCGTTTTATAGCTGAGGCGCTGGAGGCGCCAGCCTCCTCGCGAAAAAAATCAAAGAAATTGGAAAAGTAAAACGGGAGAAAAATGCTAAAACCGATGAGAAAAT
Source organism: Patella ulyssiponensis (assembly GCA_963678685.1). Lineage (NCBI taxonomy): Eukaryota > Metazoa > Mollusca > Gastropoda > Patellidae > Patella > Patella ulyssiponensis. The sequence goes on from OY783225.1 coordinate 92,907,816, forward strand.
GAAAATGTACCCTAGTTAGGGGGGCCCTGAAGGCAGAGAAAAGGGCCCTACGTCTGACTAAAGGGCCCCTCTGGCCAAGTGAAAGGGCCCCCGTGTCCGAGTCAATCGTTTTCTATATACTGTTACTGTCGAATCTACTACTGAATGAGAATGTAGTCATTGCATTGGCATAAAAATCATCAATCACCCCCCCCCCCCCGCGAAAGAGGGCCCTCAAAATAGTGTAGCCTCCGCCATGATAAACCTTAAAACGCCCCTGACATAATTTGATATCAATTTACTCCATAGACCACAACTGGTCCATCTATTCCAGTCGGATCAAAAACTGCTATTTAGCGCTACCAGAATATTTTGAAGCATAAACATTGGAACTTATTTAACCTTGGGAGAGGGGGGCTATGACGTAAACCTATACGGGGGGGAGGGGGGGTCTACGATGTGTAATTGAGTCAAGTGGCGTGGTTTCGATCGTAAGTGACAAGGCGTAGGATTGCTTGCTAATGAGATTTCTCTGGTTACTCCGGTCTCTTCATACTACTGTATACGGACACGCGAATGTTTTGAGTAAAAGTGAACCACGTGTTAGTCCCATAATGGTCTAGTTTGTGTATTTCAATTTATCAAAGTCATAAGTTCATCCCATGTTTCTATGTGACTAAAGAAGTTGTATGGTCGTCTGCTTAACCTCGTGCATTTTCTCCGGTACTGCTTTATTTCACTTCGAAGACCCATATACAAATGCATTTTATAAAAATATGCCATATTTTTTTACTTCCGAAAGTGTTATTTTGTTACCTCTGAAAGTGTCCCTTTCCACTAACTTAACATGTGGAGGCCGGTTTAGTTGTGGACAAGGGGTTCATAATGGACTGGGGTTAACTCTAGTACAGCCCAACATATTCTCGTGAATCTCTGGTTAATATTTTATCCAGACGTAAGAGTGAGAAAGTCGTCATTTAACTACTCACCAACTACAAAACAGAGTAAATTATAAACAGCCACCATGTTTGTGTATATTGTAAAGATTACTATTTACAGTTTTATCTTGTAACCACCTGTCTGGTTTCCATGGTTTTATTTCTATAGTTTATCTTAAATCTGAACACAAAGTCACCATGGGTCACTGATGACATGATAGAAATCGGCAGAGATAAGGAAGCATGTTCACTTAAATCACATGGGCTGGCACCTGATCAATGCACAGCGGCGGCGTGGTAACTGCCGATTTCTACTGTTATCTTCAACCTGGAAACAAGTCACCATAGTAACAGGATGGGGTGGAGAATCAGGTCACACAACTAACGGGGGGGGGGGGCACGCATCAGGTCAACGGACAGGGGCGTGGTAACAGTTGGTTTCGCACAAGGAGAGGGAAATGAAATGAATGAAATGCGGTTTAGCATCCAACTGAAATGTTCCGGTTAGGCTAATGAAGATGGGCACACGCCATACAGTGGGCTATGAAGCAACTCTTCCGACAGCGGCACTATGAGCTACTCTTATATCAAATTCCAACTGCCAAGGGATATTTTACACTGAACCTCGGTATTTTGTCTCTCTCAATCCACTATACGTTGTCCCATTACAGGCCGTCTGCCATGAACCACTGACAAGGAGAAACCTGACCCGAAAACTCTGATGAACATTCTCTGCCAACACCTGGATCGAACAATGAGCCACCGCCGCTCCCTCTGCGACAAGAAATTGTGAGCTCCGTGGATAATACTACAATCTTTTTGTAGTACAATATATGTTTTACTTGACTCATGACCCAAACCACATCATTGTGCCCGCTCCATTGAAGCTCCTAGCATCAACGAATTTTGTGAAAACAAAAACATTCAGGTCTGTGATTAAAATATATTTTAATAACAAATTCCATATTTACATTTTATGCTTACAAAATATCCTTTTCGTTATTTTACAAAAACATTTTACCATGATTAATTTGTTCAAAGAAAGTAAAACAAACATTGAGAAACAATTTAACCATTTGAGTTTATTTGACTTGAAAAGCTTGGAAACAAAAGGCATTTTATGAAAAGGAGATTTAAGCGACACACAGAGTTTCCTATTGTGTGTCACAGAGTCTCCTATTGTGTCACAGACTAGAGTCACTAGACACAGAGGATAAACAACTTAATTCAAATCATTGGGGAGTCGTGGCACCTCATTAAGTAAGGCATCTGCTTATTAACCTGTAGAAGTCCCAGTTTCTTTCCAGCAGTTGGTTGAGAGAGTTCCTCAAGATTTTCCTGTGTGTTTTTTTCAGTGAGGATCTAGCAGGGAACAGTGTGTCGTTTAGATGATGTGATAAACCGAGGTCGATGTACACGGGGCTTGTGTACACGTTGACGTCCATGTAAAAGAACCTGTGGCAGCTATAATTCAAATTAAGAGTAGACAACATTGCCGCTGTCTGAGCAAAACTTCCCTCATAGTACGTACACTGTACGGCGTATGTCCGTCTTCTTTAGTTTGATTGAGAGTCTTTGAGATTTGTCACACTGAACATGTTTAATTACTTGTGACCATAAAAACATTCATGCTGTGACTTTTAATCATATAGGTCGTTATTCTTCAGTATAAATACCCACACCAAGTTGCCTTAAAGTTTGTATTAAGTCTTTTGCCACACTTGTCAATTATTGGTACAACGGACCTCTGATCCGTGAAATAACTTCTACTGGTACCCTAAAGATCATTGAACCGTGAAATAACTTCTACTGGTACCGGTACAAGAGATAGATGAATCGTGAAACAACCTTCTATTTGTACCCTAGAGATCTCTGAACCATGAAACAACCTTCTACTGGTATCCTAGAGATCTCTGAACTCTGAACCGTGAAAATTTAGTCTGCTGCTACCAGTACTAGAGATCTTTGGACCGTGAAACAACCTTCTACTGATACCCTAAAGAACGCTGAACCGTGAAACCACTGTTTATTGGTATGCATTTGCTTTGTGCTTTGGTAAGAATTTAAAATCTGATTTGACTGGTCCTAATAACATCTCACTGAAACAGACAAAAATTTAATAAATATTCACTTCACAAATTTTTCAGTCAAAATCAATTTTGTTATATTTTTGGATTGGTAAGGTATTTTTTCAAAAGAATAAGACAATTCTTAGCATTATCCAATTTGCTTTATACAATTTTATATATAAAAGTCAAATGCTATTGATTGTGTTGTAAGGTTAATATAAATTGACTGACAAGTTGGTTCTATAGGTGGTCATTTTCATGTCCATTCAGTCAATGCTGGTCAATATAACTGAATCACAAGCCCTGGTTACATGTAGGTCTATTCATTACCTGTCAAATGTCATACCAATACAATCTTATTAAGAATGGCAGCATACAAATCATGCCAAATTTTTTAATTAAAGAACGCAACCTCCCCCCCTTACTTCTCCATACAAATCATGCCGAATTTTTTAATTAAAGAACGCAACCTCCCCCCCTTACTTCTCCAGATAATTTTCCAAATGTGGAAGGATTTTCTGAGAACGAAAATATTATTTTTTCTATATGGCCTGAGAAATATACAAAGTAATAGAAGCAATGTTTTTATGATATTCTAGCTTACCTAATCTTCACCCAATCACCACAATTAGCACTGGATAACAACGTCTCTAAATCGTTACGACCTTGATAATGTGGCGGTCGTTCATTTATTTTTTGTGGCAGACGTTCTAAAACACCAACGGGAATATATCTGAAACACATAACGAGTTAAAGTATGAAAAGACAGCCTACTCAAACACAAATTTGCAACTATCAAGAGTTCTTTTACGTGCACAGCAGCGTGTACACAGATCACACGACCCAGGCCTTCCGTTTTACACCACTGACAAGGTGGACCATGCCGTGAAAATTCTGATGAACTCTCTCAGTCAGCACTGGGATTGAATACGAGACCTCTAGGTTACCGACCAACGTCTTACTCACTGAAAGATATTTACATACCTGTTTAAGAAGGAGAGCCATTCCAATAGAAACCTTCGGACGTTATCAACGCCTTGTTGATCCGAACCCCAGTGTGTTAAACCATAATTAGTGAAACTTTTTAACATATCGAATCTCTCATTGGCTGATATATCCCAATGTTGTTGGTCTTTAATCTCTTTAAATATCCATGGTTTAATTAGAGCTCCCCTATAAATATAAATATCTATGGTTTAATTAGAGCTCCCCTATAAATAAATATAAGTATACATGATTTAACTCCCATATAATAAATACAAATATCCATGGTTTAATCAAAGATGCATTAAAGGAAGTTAGATAAAGAGCTGGAATGATGCAAAGGGTATATGCTGAAAATTTCAGTCAAATTACTTCATTCTAGGCCAAGAAAGCCTTATTTTAAAAATCACGGTTTCCTAGATGGTCATTGTTACTGCTATCATGATAATCATCAATGCACGTTGAACTGCAGATCGGATTCAAATCCAATGAAAATCGTAAACACAAGATGGTGTCAAGAGTTGATTAAGGTCTTTTCATGTTAATCCACTCTGAACCAAGAATTTAGCGATTGAATTTTGGGCCTAGCCTCGGTCATCATTACTAAAGTCGGTACAATAAAAAACATAGTCTCAATTATCCATTTTTTGATTTAATCATGGATGAGCATTGAGCAGCTGATCGGATCCTAATCCAGAAAATATTGCAGGCTTGCGATGACATCGAGAGTTGATTACGGTCTTTTCATGATAATAAATGTGTAATTATTAGTTTATATAACATTTAAGGTCTAAATAAAGACCTGTAATAGTCAGATTTAGCTCTTGCATAATGTATGTTTAATAATAAATTGTATTTATAAAGTCAGATTAGACGAGGACATACCTGGCAATCATGATTCCATCAACACCTGATTTTTCCCTATAATTATTGTAATCTTCGTACGATAATACATCTCCATTACCTGTATTTAATACAAAAAAACATTTCATTAACACATCTCTATTTCTAATAAAAAAACATTTCATTTAATCTGAATATTGTGGGTTTTTGTTTTGGCTTCATGTTTTATAAATATCATTTAGACATTATAGCGAGCCTATAATCAACTCTCTTGACCGTCGGATGGTGCAGATGTAAACGGATTGAAATATGATTTCCATTTAATGATTTAATTTAAAACATGAGGAGCAAAGTGAATTCAATAAGCAATTCATGGCAAATTAGAGTTCTGCACCCATGTTGCAACTGACTCAGTCCCCATACATATTTCAAGTCGAGTTGCAAGTCATATCATGCAGATTGGTGTAGAAAAGTATGACTGCCTCATTTCATTCGTTCACATCTAAACAATAACGAAACTACATGTGTATGTGTTGCTGAAAACAACAAATCTTTAGCGGTAGGCATAGAGTGTCTTGTGGCCCATAACATTACTGCACACACTATTGTCTCAAACACCAAAGATAGGAAAAATTAGTATCAATGAAATGAAACAAAATGTGTTTTAACGTCCTTCTGTTCTGCTTCCATTTTGCTAATGAAGACAACATATGCTATACAGTGTACAATGAGGAAAATTTTGCTAGGGCAGTGGCACTACGGAATACTTTTAGATCCAATTCCAACTGTCCCAGGGATTTGTTACGAGCATGCAAATATATACACAGGGCCTCAGTTTTGTTGTCCCATCTGTCCTTCACCACTGTTAAGGGGAAACCACATTGGAAAATCCAGATGAACTTTCTCGGCCAGTGCCGGGATCGAACACGCGACCCTCCAGACTAGCGAGCCAGCGTTTTACCCACTCAGTCACCTTGGTGCTGATAAGACAGAGATTGGGTTTAACATACTCAGCGTCTTTTGCAACCCCAACCCCCTTATCTACACTTTAATACTCTCTATAACCTACCAAAAAAGGGCATAGGTTTTCCACTCTGACAACATCTTTGTATGTAGTCCCAATCAGCCAGACGTGTATATCTCTGTTCTCGTGATCTACCGTGTACCTGTCCATATAAAAACACCATACATCTTTATTAATATCAAATCCATACATGGAAAGGGTTCTGGAATTTCCGGAGTCCACAATGAGTATTTTGGGGGGAATACTTGGATCCAGTTTACATGTTACCCCTCTAAAAAGGGTTAGGGTTAGTGTTCCCCAAAATGCTCATTGATATAAAGTTGCCATTCTGGATTCCGAAAATTCCAGAACCTTCCCAACTGGCTACAATTAGCATCTCCTGAAAAAATAACATCAGACCCATCTTGAATCATTTGCTTTTGTTTTGTTTACCTTTGCTTCACATGGATCCGGGATAATTTTAAATGATTGTTATTAGAATATTGTTACTGGTAGAATTACCCAATTATCAAAATATACTTACAGTTACCATAGAAACACCCCAGTTTCTTAGTTTTGGTGTTAAATTATGTGCGATACTTTTACTTGAGAAAACTCCCGTCCTCATTTTAACCGTGAGAGGAATATCCAAGACCGATATCATACTTCGTACTACTTGTTCAAATTTACCACTTCTTGCCATCAACGCACAACCTTCACCCTAGAATGGAAATATATCAATTAAATTAGCTATAAGACCTACGTCTGCCTTCCATGGTTACATACATGAAGGTGATGATCTACAGACACACAAGGACCGATGGGTCCTCTCATTGCATGTGCACTATATAATTCTAATTAATATTCATGCGCCTGACAAACATTTCACACAAGAACATAAATATATCAAATAGGCTGACCTTAAAAATATCTTTGTTTCACCAAACCTGACCCACAATCAAGGAGTATGGTCAGTTTTTTTATTTTAGTTTATTTTAGTAAGGCACAACTCACACATTATTTGCCACGATATTGAAGTGTGAATTTCCTTTAACATGTTTTTAAAAATTGTTCGGGTTGTCTTATTTTACTTGAAAACGGTGATTGAAATTTTTTTTTTTTAAACAGACACTTCACACATACCAATTAATACACAACCTTCACCAGGGTGGCGTATATAATCTACTCTTCCACCTGGTGCGAGTTGGCTTAGCCCTTTCTCTATGTTGGCTATGTACGTGCCGTTGTCTGGCTTCTTGGTTGCTCCCTAGTTTAACTTTAAGCCTCAGGTAGATTATCACCTGGTTGTTACCTAGATATCACATGGTTGGAGGAAAAGAGAGAGAAACAGGGTTTAACGTCCACTCGGTACAAACGCGTTCATTTCGGGATTAACATATGGTTCAATTTTATTTCAATAATTCGCTTGCATATAGGGGTCTTCAGTAGTGGGCGGAAACCGGAAGAGCCGGAGAAAACTCACAAGGTTGGAACCTGGTTGGTATCGAGATAATCACCTGGTTGGGATTCAATGGTATTAACAACCACAGTTTATCTATCGATATATCTATATATATTACCTTTTTATATATCATATCTATAGGACAGCCACAGTTTATATCTATAAAATCTACGTTAATCGTCTCTTGTAGAAGTTGACCACATCTTGTCATGCTATCAGGGTAACCTCCACAAATCTATAAATATTAAAGTAAATTATACATGTAGCTTATAACAATGGTGTTGAGGTCCACGGATATTCTACATGTGTTACAGTCATTCCCTTGTATGTCTGACTGAAGGGATTCTGTACAACATTGTTGTTGAGGTCCACTGATACTGTATATTTAAGTGAAAGAGAGAGAGAGAGAGAGAGAGAGAGAGAGAGAGAGAGAGAAAGAGGGAGAGAGAGAAATGGGGATTAACAGCCAATCCACACAAACTAGGTCATTTTTGGACCAACATCCTACTTGATTTTATGTTAAATTTTAGCTTGTTCCTAGGGTCATTAGCTGTAGAAAGTAACAAGTATCTGCAGGACGACTGGAGAAAACCCATGAGGTTGCGTAGACAAACATACTCACTGTCACATATAGAAGCTTGGCATTAGACCACAGGACCCCCCCTTCCCCAACCAAGATGGAGGTATACCATACAAAATATCTTTACCTGTACACCAAATAAATCTTCTGACGGATGCCGTTTTAATAATGCCCATTCTGACTGCTGTCCTTGAAGTAAATTTGTTGACAGCGCCATCTCACCACACGTTATATCGGCACCATATTCCTTACATATTCTTCGAAACGGTAAATTACCAACCTACAGTGTAGTATAAATATATTTAAAACACGTGTAATTAATGATCGCTCCCTGCATACAAACTGTGGGATTTGGACTAAAACATATTCGAACTAATTTATCTATAAATAGTTTGCTTCAAATTCCCCTCAAAACATTACAATCTGAAGGAAATTTTTTAATTACCCCAATCTATTTTAAACCACCTTGATGTTTAATCGCAGAAGCACTTATTCAAAATTTAGTAGTTATCTTTCTTAGATCAAAATGTCTGATAGATCACTTACCGTAGTTAATGGTGCAAGGTATAATTTATTAGAAAAATCTATCTGAAAAAAAAAAAAAAACAGATTATAAGTGTTAAAACAATTTAGTGTAGTGTGTTTTTTTTCAAAAATTGAAGAATATGTGAATTTCCAAAGACTGTTTAAGATAGGTTGCCAGGCAACGAAACATATGCCCACAGCAGCTAAATCGTCCGGGCCAGTGCTCACTCTGGGTTCAATTTTTCTTCCGCCAATTTTTCATTTTAATTTATTAGCCATATATTTTTTCCGCCAAAAAAAAGAACGAATATCTATTCTATTATATTACAATATCTATTCTATTATATTTTTTCAGTAATTTTCATTTACATATAATATTACAATTTACAAAATTCTTCACTGCTTTGCAGAAGCCCATTTTTTTAGAGCTTTTTCAACATCTGGGGTAACCACACAGTGTATTTGTTTTTAATGAATATTTTTCTTTATAACAGAAATTGTGACCAAGCACTTACTGATATATCAAGGATTTGAAAATGTTCATTCATCCTTAAGAGATCTACATTTTTCAAATGCACAAACATACACTGACTCAATTTTTCAGCATATTCCATTTACGTTATCTATTTCTTAACTATTATATAGTCAGTTCGGGAGGATTTTGGTGGTGAAATACGAAAAAGAATAAGTTTGAAATTCTTCTATCGGACGTTGACTGTTCAAGTTTTCGCTTACGGCCCATTATTATTAATGGCATGTGATTAGAAAATAACTGACTTTCGTTCGTTCATTTCTGGCGTTTAATATCGACTTCCATATAAACCTGGCTTTATTTATTAACGATACGTGCAACAGGAGTAAGAAAAGGATAAAACAGACGTCATAGTCCAATAATCTCACACAAATCGAACGAGTATTATTCACGGTGTCCGCCATTTTGAATATATAGAAACCGTCAAAAAAAAGCCAAGGATTCGTATTTGGAGACAAACAATTAAATCGTCTGTTTCTTGATTGGTTTATTACTACTCTTACTGTATATACTAATCAACGCTAATCCGAGATTTATCAAGAGACAAAGGATTAGTACTTGATTGATTGATAAATGACTCAGCCAAGAGTGATAGATTGTAACGTGTGTGTACGGCGTGGAAATCAAAACTATGTGGCAAGAAATTTTTTTAGCCATGGTTAAAAAAGAATCGCAAAAAATTTCGCCAGATTGAATATTTTAACGCCAAAATTATATTTTTATCGCAATTGGCGGAAATGGCGATCGACAGCGTGAGCGCTGGTCCGGGCAGTCAACAAGGGTTGTCGTCTATTTTTACTTTTTTCGGTAATGAAACATTTGTAATACACTAAAATCTGATCAAGAGTAACAACTCATTATGTAATTATCAGAAAATCATTAGAATTTGTTTGCTTTTTATAAAGTTTTGCCCCACGCTAACAATTAGTATACGAACATTTAATATCGTGGATTTAGCTGTTCAGTTATCAAAATTCATTGTAAATCAAAATACTTATTCGTGTCAACACCTTAAACTCTGTGTATCAATCTGAAGTCAATCGGATGATAAGTTTGGCCTCTATAGTGTCACAAGGTTTTTCGAAGAGATCAAGGGAGATAACTCTGGAAGTAATTATTTGAAATCGCTGAAAATTAATAGGCTTCTTCGTCTCATGACCTTAAACATTGTGTGTAAATTTAAAGTCAATCGGATATAAACTTTGGCCTCTAGAGCGTCCACAGGATTTTTTGACGTGGTCAAGGGCCATAACTCTGGCAGTAATTATTGGAAATCGCTGAAAATGAATATACCTCTTCGTCTCATGACTGTAAACACTGTGTGTAAATTTAAAGTCAATCGGATATTGACTAGAGCGTCCACAAGATTTTTTGAGGTGATCAAGGGCCATAACTCTGGTAGTTATTATTGGAAATCGCTGAAAATCAATAGGATTCTTCGTCTCATGACCTTAAACACTGTGTATAAATTTAAAGTCAATCGGATATTAACTTTGGCCTCTAGAGCGTCCACAAGATTTTTTGAGGTGATCAAGGGCCATAACCAATGTGGGCGTATAAAAACAAATCTTGAATTTCAAAAGCTTAATCTCCATATGATTTAGAAATCACGAATCGTAAAGTCTTATTCTGAAATGGGTGTTAACATCTTACACTGCGCTATGAGTGATATTGTGTTCTGACAAGCACATCTGTATAGTTGTTCAGATGGGACCAAAAATCGAAGTCCTGTGTACATGTGCATATTGTCTGGCATGTAAAAGATCTCTTGGCAGTTGCAATTTATTATAAGAATAGGCCGTAGTGTCGCTGTCCAGGCAAAAATTCCGTCACAGTACACAGTATGACTCAATGATTGACAGACCTTCTGATCCAATGCACACTTGTTAAACTATGCGACCACGCATCCCCCCTAACTCATTGAGCCACTGCTACAGCTTCTGTAATGGAGTGTTAATTAAGTTATACAAACCCGTACCAATTTTATTTCTTTAGGTCTTAATTTAATCAGATCTTCGTCTGTCACGCAACCAGACGTCATTATAACATCTTCTGTATTTATCGTAGATTTAGGGGTTTCATTGTTACTTTCGGCTTCTGATATCCCTGATGAAAGGGGTACCTGGGCATCAACAGAAGCCATGCCGTCTGCATCCCTATCGCTATTTTCTCTTGAATTAACATTTTCTGTATTTGCTTTATTTGACTTCTGATTCTTTTCTTCATCTTTGCGTTTTTTTTCTAACAGATTCAAAACTTGACTACATATTTTGTTGGCTTTAGTAAAATCGTATTTTTTCTTCCATAATAGTTTTTGAAGATCCTTGGGTAATAAATTCATACTTTCGAAATCCTTAGATTTTTTTTCCCACAACTCTTTATTAACCACGTTTTCATAATCCTCGCTAATGTGCTTCGAACCATATCGACACGTTAAGCCATAAGGACATTTACCGAATGTTTCAAACATGTAGCAGGTTTTCCCTAAATCTTCAGGCTTTCCCTCACAGAAAGCTTTAATGTCATGGGAAAATCGACACCTCCCGGCAAACGTACATTCTCTCTCCATTCGTATCGATGGACACAGTTTATCTGCATCTTCTGGTTTCTTTTCAAACGGTCTGCGTTTATTTCGACCCTTTAATTTTATTTTCTTGGCCGGTGGTTCTGACGATTCATCATTATTTTCTGCGTCTCCCATGGATTCATTTGCTTGCAGTTTTTCTTTTAAAGAATCAGGCAGAAATTCTGTTACAATCTGAGGTTTATAATCTTTTAGCAAAAATCTGAAAAAATTAAAGAAGATTTTATTCAAAATAATTCATTGTCTTCTATAATGCAACAGAAGCATTTTACAAAAGTCTTCAGGTACAGATATTTGATAAAAAGAAATGATGAATTTTCAAGTTTTAACACCGGCCTAAGGGAGGAAACTCTTATCAGCTTTCTCTTGAGCAATATTTTCAGCTTGTACTTTAACATAACAATTTAATAAAGTCAGGCATGCATATGACATGAGTACACAGGTTTTTGACCCATCCGAACAACTAGACACTGTGATTGTCAGGTTCTCCATCCTGTACCACTGACAAGGAGAAACCATGTCAGGAAATCCTGATTAACTTTCTCTGCCAACACAATTAGCGAACTTGAGAAATTGATATCTGTTTCATAACTAACTTGTGGCTTTGATGTAACACAGCAGTCGTTGTTTTTTGTATTTCAGAGGAGAGCCAAAAAAAGCTCCCCTCAATCAACAAATTGAAAAAAAATGGCTCTCCTAAAAGGTTCTCCCAGTTTCGATAAGAGGAATGCTTTAGAAATTAAGGAGAGTGATATAGAAATTAAGGAGAGTGATCTGATATTAAGGAGAGTAATTGGTAGATAAATGTTAATAAACCCCCAATGACTTTGTAAAGGAGAGTGATTTTCATTTTTAAGGGGAGGGAAAAAAAACTCCCCTCGGTCGACATTCAGGTGAGCTGAAGGCGCTCGAGAGCGATCACTCGCCTTAAAAAACAATGACTGACACAGGTGGTTTGAGAGGACAAACTATTGTTTCAACTGCTCTCAGATGTTGATAATTCAATACTTGAGTTTGTTGTCATCTACAGTGTAGTGTCTGCAGAACAACTCTTAATATGCCTGGTACAAGAATGATTCAACCAGTGTGCAACAAAATTAATGAGTCAATGCTTGTAATACTGGATACTTAAATATATGTGCATAACAGAAGAACACTTCAACTTGTGCACAATACAGAGTAATACTTCAACCTGGTTCTGCTTTTGTGCTAATCATAAAGGATACCGGTACTTACTCTTGCTTTATGTGCGCCACTCCAGGTTTTAAAACTTGTTGTTTTTCGACTTCTTCCAATTCAGGTTTTTCGACTTTTTCCGATTCAGGTTTTTCTACAACTTCTGATTCCGACATTCTGGCAAATCAATCCCTGAAATTAAGTCAAATTATAAAACCCAGAATGTCTATAAGATAAGAGAGACGAGTATTACCAGTATATATGATTAATTGGGTTGCGGGTCTAATTTTATACTTTTAAACAAAAGAAAGCCAAGGAGGATGTACGACCTTCCTTTTTGAGTTCTATATGGTGTTATCGTATAATTACTATAATAAAAACAACTGTTGTCAGCATGTTTCCATGTTTTTGTTTGATGTATAAGTTTTGTCCATGGAAATCGTGGCATTATGGTTCGTGGCGGTAGAATGTGACAGAATGTAGTACATTTAATCTGAGTGAGTTGAACATATAATTCTTAAAAAAATTAAAACGGGGTTTTATAGTATATACTTTTGTGCACCGACCAGGATTTCATAAAGATGGGTATGCACATGCAGTAGGTAGCTTTTACATGCACAGCAATGTGTAGGCCTATACATTGTACATGTCATGAGACCCGCGTTTTTTGTTCCATCTGAACAACAAGACAGCTGTCATTGTCAGGCCCCCCACACCCGAAGGCCGGCTCCATTGACAAGGGGAAACCACGTAGGATTTGCTCCTCTGACAAGGGGAAACCACGTCGGAAAATTCTATGTTATGTACGACTACAACTACAACGATAGTAAAAAATCACTAAAAAAACTTCAGCAGAATTACTACATACATGCAGATCTAAGCTGAAACAATAAAAATGAATTAGTATTGGATATATTAATATACTAAAAGGAATCATACTCACCTAACCAACACGATCGGCATTAATTCACTTATTTTCTTTTTGCAACTACCGGTAGTAAAATGATGTAAACACTGGAAAGATGATGCACGTGTTTATTAAGGGTAAGATAAAATTCTACAATGTAATTTTACGAAACGAAATATAAAATTATTCGATCGAAATCATTTTTAGAAAAACAACTGGTCAGAGCTTCAAAATAAAACCTATCAGTATCAGTTTTTAAAAAAGCCACTTCAACCAACTTTATTATTCAAAAAATAGTATGTGATTCTTATAATTTTGTTTAAAATATTTATGAAAATTGTAAATCGTTTATTTATGATGTGTATAATTTGTTAACAGGTGCCCGTTAAATGTCAAGGTCGCCTAACGGGAGCCAAGAAAGCGAAGCGAGAACCTATTCATGTACTTTTTTTGTTTGGGTGATTCATTTGTAAGCAGACGACTCATCGCTCGGACAGTCAGAAAATTGGGCAATCACCCTGTCAACAGCGCACAATTTTAATCGTATGTATGAACAGCACGGATAAATCACTAAAATGCCAAAACCTCCGAACGACCACGAAATTACCTATAACATGGTTGTTGTCGGCGATGGAGGCGTGGGGAAATCAGCACTGACTATTCAGTTTTTTCAACAATTATTCGTTCAGGATTATGACCCAACCATTGAAGATTCCTATACACAACACACGCAGATAGATGGCCAAAACTGTCTGCTGGATGGTGAGTATTTTCTAAATCAGAAATTGAGTCATCGAATTTCGTTTTTCAGAAGGCCTAGCTTGTTACATATGGGATTATAAGATTAAGGTTCACATTGTATTGTTAATGTTGTTATATTTACAGATGTCATGATGCCTCGAGTAGTCAAATCCATTTACTCTGATTAAATTGTAAATAGGATGCCCATGTACATGTAACTCTTTGCTTAGAATATCTAGAACTTTTCTCCTCACTTGATATTTTTGTTATTTCGTAGTTCGTACCGTAAAGATGAAGCTAAAAGTTAATTTAGCCCATGAAATATTTTAAACCTACTAGATTTTACATTTTGACTATTTTATCGATGAAACTAATAATACCCCAGATCAGCTGATCCTGAGAGACAATTGTCTCAAGGCAGTACTTCCACATTACCTTTTAGCGGATTCTAGCCAAATATTTGAATATACTCGAACATCAGTGTTGGAATCTCAAATGACATCACTGACTTTTTCCACAACTAACAAATTAAAATCATTCAGTAATTTTAAACACCTTTGATGAAATCAGAAACAGTGTTGGCACAGGTTTATGGTTTATAGAGCTGATTATTACAAGAGAAATGAACAGGTGGTTGTGACATATATTGGATCTGAATGGTTATTACATTGAATACTGTATGGTTACTGATACATTTTATTAATTTCTCAATAAACAGATTTTAAAAAAAAAAGTTTATCAATATTTGGTGACAGATGTCGATTTAAGAATCTCGTCAACTTATTTTTTGTAGCCACTAAACTAAACAATGCCTGAATCTAACTCGACTGGTACATGTATTGTGAATTTGATTAAGTGTCTTTTAACCTGTAAAGCTATGAAGATGAATAAACCTTCATTCATTTCAACTGAAAGTCTGTTTTTGTACCGCTGTTGTGCAGGGATTTTAAATAGAATTCACCATGTGAATATTTATTGTTTACATGTATGTTGGCAAACTGATCCCGCAGTGAATATTCGCTTGGCCGCTACAATCACTGATAAGCATGACATCGACAAGGCTTATTGAGTTCGGCATATTAACTTTTTTACTCCGACAAATCAAATTCTCAAACATTTTTTTGAGGTAAAAGAAAAATAAATAAAGACGTTTAAAGTATTTGTTGTTAAAAAATATTTTCTATTTAGTGTAAATAGGTATTAAAATGAGTAATATGCATCATTTTGCCCGAAGCAGTTAGGTGTTAAGTAAACATTGCACGAGCTGTTGAGCCAATGACTGTTGGCGCGTGCAGTCAACGCACGTGTTGTGGACAGTCATCTGTTGAAGAGATAATTCGTAAGTAATTCTCTGTGAAACAGATTGGTATGTTGGTACATTACATGTACAATGTATATGCCTGTTGTTTGATTTCATCTTTATGTAGGAGGGTCGGGTGACCGAATAGTTTTAGGTGTGCGCTTTAGATCATAAGGTATTTCAGTGACTCAAGTAGTGTGGTTGTGATTCCCTGCTTGTACGTGACAAGGAGTAAGATTTTCTCCGGGACTTTGGATTTTCTCCGAGACATCTCATTTCCTCCCACTATTAAAAAGACCCCTACATGCAAGCAAATTATCGAAATAAATTTGAACCGTATGTTAATCCTGAAATGACCTTATTTGTATGAGTGTCCATTGAACTCTCTCTCTCTCTCTCTCTCTCGATTCCAACTTAATGCATATATTACTATATATGGTAGTTGATGGTAGTTGTATTATATTTTGTTGTGACTGTATAACTGTAAGCTTTAATTACAGAAAACTTTTACATCCTCAGTATCAATGACATTCACATCCAATGCTATCTCAATTACGAAATGATATTATTTTAAGACTGATTCCAGTTAAGAAATGATATTGAGAGAATAAAACTATTATATTATTAGGGGGTGGTGTTAAATATGAATTTTTTTGGGCCTCCCTCCAAAAGTTGTAGTTACCCTACCCATGTATGAACATATTTTTTAAAAAAATTTCTGACTCTCGTAAGTCCTAACCCCCCTGTGCATACCCTCTGAAGATAGTCGGGGTTAAACTGAGGGGAAAATAATGAAGATTTGTAATGAAATCTAAATTACTACCATCAGTTTAGCCCCCACTATCTTCAGAGGGTATGTACAGAGGGGTTGGAGGACTCAGAAAGAAATAAAAAAAATATGTTCATACATGGGTAGGGTAACTACAACTTTTGAAGGGGGCCCGAATTTGATCATCAACATTTGTAAAATAACACCATCCCCTAGTATTATGTTCAAACACCACCTCTACATGTACCTCTCTCTCCCTCTCTCTCTCTGACATAAGATTCATGACCACCCTTCCATCCATTCATCCTTCTTGTGGTAAGGCTCAATTACATTAGATTCGTGACTCGCCTCCCAGGTGCTACCTTTCCAGTGCTACAGTTATTTTATGAAGCCATTATATGTTGTTGGGGTTGTTTATTACAAATTTAACTTCCAGTACATATATTATATCATGGACGGATAGGTTAATTTGAATAAAAAAATTTACATTTGTTTAAGAAGCGATGGGAGGGCCATCATCTTCTCCATTCATCATAATAAAATCAGTTTAAAACACGAGGTCTAGTTCATTAATATTTAGTGTACTTGTAGTAATAGGTCCAGCTGGTGGGGGGAGGGCACGGTGGCTAAGTGGGTAAGACGCTGACTCGCTAGTCTATAGGTCAGGGATTCGATACCGGCATTGGCCGAGAAAGTTCATCCAGATTTTCCGGCATGATTCCCCCTTGTCAGTGATGCTGGTCAGAGGGCCTGACAAGGACAGCTGTCTAGTCGTTTGGATAGGATGAAAAAGCGTGGTCTCGTGTACACATTGGCGTGCATCTAAAAGATCCATATACAGTTGGAATTTGATATAAGAGTGGGCCGTAGTACCGCAATCCAGGGAAAATTTCTGTCATAGCACACTGTATAGTGTATGCCCGTCTTCATAAGCACAGTTCACAGCAAAACAGTAGGACGTTAAACCCCATTTCATTTCATTTCTGTATAAAGGTTAATATCCTGTCCTTTTGTGGATATTCAAATTTTACGCTTGATTGATTATAAATACACACTGTAGTTATAGAACGAGACAGTGGTCTACAATATGTTGTAAGACATCACCGTGGTTAGGCCCTTTATACATGTACTCAAAAATAATTTAAATATCTTTTATAGTATTACAACTACGCATTTTCACCTTCATACTTACTATTTATAGAATTTTTCAGAAAATTTATTTTTAATTTTTCTTTGTTGTTTTATGAAATAATGAATTCGGTTCAATGCTTTGTGTAAACAGCTGTCATGCAATGAATAAATTAAAAATGTTTTAATATATAGAGAGTGTAAAAATGTGTGGATTCTTAAAAACTTAAAAAATGAAATAAAATTTATATATTTATTATTAGTATTAAATATGTATTTCATCGTTTAAAATGGCACATTTCTTCATTGCCATGAGAAAGACTAAGACTCAAGGGTGTGCATGAGTCGAAAATTTAAAAGCAGTTTTTGTTTAGGTCATATTGTTCAATTTTCTTTCAATAATTCTTTTGCATGTAGGGATCTTTAGCAATGACAGGAAACTGGAAGACCCAGAGAAAACCCACAAGGTTGGGCATGTGGCCCTACTCTTTGTCTTGGGATCAAATCCACACCACTTGACTCAGTGAAATCTCATGATTCAAAGCGAACTTACATGCAGACTACTCCCCCCGTGGTGCCATCTTTTCTGAGACCTTTGCTATAATTTCTAGCTTGCTTAAGGTGTAAACAGTTTACTTGTAAATCTGTAAGAAAGCCATGGTTGCTCATTGAGTAAGACATTGGATCGCTAAGCTCTAGGTCCTGTGTTTGAATCGAGCGTTGGTCGAGAAATTCATATTAATTTTCTAGTGTGGTTCCCCTTGTCAGGTGTATGGGACAGAGGCCCTGTCAAAGTTTAATAGTTCTGATGCGATGAAACCCGAGGCATTCACTCACATAAAAGATCCCTTGACAGTTGGAATTCGAAATAAGGCTAGGCTGTAGTCAGTGCTGCTGTCTGGGCAAATTTTCCTCATAGCATACTGTGGCATATGCCTGTTTTGATTAGCCAAGTCAGAGCAGAACAGTAGGATGTTAAACCCCATTTTATTTCATGTTGTACACGTAACTCCCTAACTAAAGGGCTAAAGGGTGTTTTCCTCTATGCTATTTATAGATCTGGGCCCTGTTTCACGAAATTTTAACTTAAGATAAAATCCAATTTTAGTAGATACTTCAATTTTGATTGGCTAAGCACTAAAATCAATCTAATATTATCCAATCAAATTACTAAAATTGGGATCTTATCTTAGTTAAAATTTCGTGAAATAGGCCCCTGATTGTATACATGTACAATGTGTGTAAATCTAATGATTAGAGAACATGCCTATATACATGTATGTAAAGATATTTATAAAATTAAAATTCAACAATAGTGTTATCTAGTCTGTACTATAGTAGTATTGTGTAATACAAATAGACTACACCCAGTTACATATTACCATATTTAATATAATAACTAACCATTTACAAAAGGTGTGAAAGATGGAGGTTGACTAGAGATTTAAGAAAAGGGGAGACAGAGATGTAGGGTTTAACATCCACTCGACATAAACTAGGTCATTTGGAAACTAACATAATTAAATGTTAATTCAATATTTCGCTTGCACATACACGTAGGTTGTCTTTAGCAGTGGGAGAAAACCGAAGGACCCAGAGAAAACCCAGGAGGTAGGACAGGCGACCCTACTCCTTGTCATGTACTGTACAACCGGAAGATAGAAACTACACCAGTTGACTCAATGACAGACCTTATGATACAGCACGCTCTTTTTTCAATGCACTAGTCAATTTTATTTCAATATTTCGCTTGGGTTTAGGGGTCTTTAGCAGTTAGGGGAAACCAGATGACCCAGAGAAAACCCACAAGATTAAACCACAAGGCTCCCTCACCCCCACTGAGGGAGGTATCACTCTAATTGTGCATACTAAATAGTTGCATATTTTTATGAGATGAATTGAAGATAACTACTGAATAGAAAAAATGGAATGAAAACAAAATTTTTAAATTGCATGTGATGTGTTTTGTGTGTGTATTATTATATTGACTATGGTACAGGTCGATATGGTAGGGTGGGGTGTATTATTAGATTGACTATGGTACAAGTAGATATGGTAGGGTGTGGTATATTATTTATTTAAGCGTTTATCAGGTGTTTACAAATCTTAATCAAACTATTTTATACCTAGTAAACTATTACATCATAGGTAAACATATTAATACTCAAACTGGGGGATTGGATGGCTGAATGGTTAGCATGTGCTCGTTTTATCATAATACCTGGCGTGGTTTTGAACCCCCGGTTGTACGTGACAAGGAGTAGGGTTGCCTGTCCAATCTCGTTGATTTTCTCCAGGTCCTCCAGCTTCCCCCCCCCCCACTGCTAATGATCCTTACGTGCAAGTGAATTATTCAAATAAAAAATGAACCATACGTTAGTGCTGAAATGACCTAGTTTGTGTTGAGTGGATGTTAAATAAACCGTCCCATATCTCTCTCTCTCTTCTCTCTCTCTCTGACAAGGGACAATGTATAGTCCTTTGGATGGGACAAAAAATGAGGTCCCATGTACATGTATACATTGGCAAGCATGTAAAATATCCTTGACGCTTGAAATTCAATATAAGAGTATAGTGCCTACCATAGTGCAACTGTAGTGGCAAAATTTCCCTTATAGCATACTACATTCGTATGCCTGTCTCCAGAAGAGTAGGATGTTAAACCCCTTTTCATATCTCAGAGTTACTATGACATACTATACAATTGTTTTTTTCTACTTTAATAAAATATAATGTATATATACATGTATACTTTACATGCTTGACATACTTGAAATATCTATTGACTAATACAATACCGTATACCATAGTTTTTATACTATGTATTATAGTGTACATACAATTGAAATAGTTGAAATAACTATTGACTAATCCCGGGAACTATAGTATTAGATAACTATTAGAATAATACTAATATCCCGGATACTATGTAGTTTTTATACAATGTACTCACTGACTGTTGTATATAAAGGCGGGGTCTTGTCATCTCTATATTGTTTAAATCAATTTGAATTTAAAATACAAAAACAAATTTACACTATGAAGCATTGTAAAAAGGGAATTAGGGGTTAACGTCCTACTGTTCTGCATTAACTTGGTTAATTTTTCCAGGCAGTGGTGTTTCTATAGTAATCTACATTGATTTACAACTGTTAATGTTGCTTGTAGGCCAACACTGGTTGACCTCAGTTTTTTATGTCCCATCCGAATGACTAGACACTCTGTTTTCTCATGCCAGGCCCTCTGACAAGGAAGCTGGAAAATCTCTGAGAAAGTCTCCAGCTAACATCGGTACTGAAACCCAGGACGTCCTGGTTGGTCATGAGCCAGTTTGTTACTCACCGTCATTGAGTCACTGTGGCTTCCTAGTATTATGCAAGAGCTAATGTCTACACTGGTCTTTGTTTTTTTTTTTATCCCATCCAAACAACTATACGTTGTCCCTTGCCAGGCCCTTTGTCCTGCTCGACTAACAAGGTGGGAAGGGAACTATGCCAGAAAATCCTGATGAAGTTCTCGGCCAACTTAGGGATCAAACACAGGACCTTCGGGTTAGGGAGCCAACCTCTTACACTCAGAATATTGGAAACCACTGCAGACAAAATCCTTTGATGGTCTGTTTTTAAAATGATTTAATCCAAGCCATGAGATGATCTATCAGTGATATCTTGATTTTGTTTTCTTAATTAAATATTAGATAATCAACCTTAATACAGTTTAGCAGGGATTAAGCCACCAAAGTTTGATTTTCTCTAAAAATATTATACAAACGAGGATCAGTGACTTTAAAGGGTACTTATGACGACCTACAAGTATTGGTATGTAGGATTAGATGTTTATAAAGGGTTGGTCCGGGCCCTCAAGACATTTTGGTCTTCAGCCAACAGATTAGGCTATAAACCTATATTCCATGTTTACTTCTAGTATCCTGACCTAAATACGGGGAGATTACCAGTCAAAATAAATACAGTTAAATAATGATTGGTATTTACCAGAGATAAGCTTTTATTAGAGTTGATTGGTCGAATATGAAAATGCCGATTGTGATCACGTTTTGAGCCACAACTTTTTTTAACCCATTTGACCCTTGTGGAGTTAACCACTGCAGTGGCTATAATGTCCATCCACCATTTATGTTACAAAAGTGGACTTAAGCACTTTGGCCAAAACTACTGGCGGTGAGATATCTGTCTACCCAATATCATACCTGAGCACACGCCATGCCGTGTGCTATGCAGGACATTTTGCCTGGACAGTGGCATTTGCTCCTGATCTTTATTGAAAGTTGTCTGCTAATGGTTTATTTACGTGTACACAGGCCCTCAGTTTTTCAACTCATCCTAACTGCTAGACTATATTTCCTGTCTGACAAGTTTTTATATATATAACGATTCAATTTGAAATAAACACAATAGAGAGAGAGAAATGGGGTTTAACGTCCACTCGACACATACTAGGTCATTTTGGGACTAACATAAGGTTTGATTTTATTTCAATAATTCACTTGCACGTAGTGGGAGGAAACTGGAGGACCTGGAGAAAACCCATGAGTTTGGAAAGTCAACCCTACTCCTTGTCAAGTACAACCGGGGATTCAAAACCACGCCAGTTGACTCATAAACAGAATAGACTTTGTGTAATATGAGTGCTTGATGTAAAAAGTATAAAATTACATATCAGGATGTTCTTATATTATAGTTTTATTTATACAGATTTAAATAATATTACAATATGGCTGGTGGGGAGACCTGTGGTGGAACAGTGGAGGAAAAGGGAGGAGGGAGAGGGAGGGGGGGGGGGTAGAGGGCTTAACACACAATTTAGATCATTTCAGCACTGGGTCAATTTTACGTCTATAATGTGCAATCCTGGAAATAAAGAACCTGTCACTGACAATGTCAGGCACAGATTCAGGATATGTCGGGCACAAAACGTCTGGTGCCTGTAATTTTGTCTGGCACTGATTTCTCTATTTTAATGATATTATTAATACATGTCCTGAAAATGTCAGGTACTATTTCATTAGTGCCTGAGATTTTGTCAGGTACATCTAAAATCGTTATTTCCAGGGTCTTTAGCGGCAGGGGAAAACTGGAGGACCCGTAGAAAATCTACAAGACTGAACAGATGACCCTACTTGACACAATAACAGATCTTCTGACGCAACACCCACTCATTAACCTTTCAGCCATCCTCATACTATCCGACCCAATGGGCACCCACCCCCCAGTCCGACCCCTCAATGACTGAATGACATGTAATGGCGTTTTGACCTCCCATAAACGGACATACATGTGCTATGAGAGGAATTTTGCCCAGACAGAAGGGCTACAACCTATTCTTATATCTAATTCCAACTGTCAAGGGATCTTTTACGTGCATGCCAATATGTACATGTGGCATTGTTTTTTTGAACCATCTGAATGACTATACATACATTGTCCCTTGCCCGACCCTCTGTCCAGCATCACTGACACAAGTGACATCGCTGTAAAATCCTGATAATTTTCTCAGTCAACGCAAATTAGCAAGCCAACTCGACGGAAACTTTTAAGCATCTTACAGTACTATAAACATGTGTATTTACAATGTCTCAGTTATTGGAAACAAATTCACAGTATCAAATTTGTGTTACTTTTTGTCCTTTTGTTTGCAAAATTAGGTCCTTCTTTAGTTATGAGCGGTCTAAGGCTCTATTCCTGTGTAGACTATTAGTTGAAGGTAAAATGGGGTTTAAGGGATCAGCCTATTGCTAGGATTGATCTGTCAAATGGAGGGTTGAGTTAAAACGGATATGATTTAACCTACATGTAGTAAACATATATGATTATTATGATTCCTACTTAATAGTAAATTCCACAATTTATAATAGTACTAGTCTACTGTCTAGCCTATTTTACTACTATTATTATAAGGTACAATAACATCTATATAATATACTATATTACACTGTTCAATAACAACTATAACTCACAGTATATTCAAGTTGTACTATATTATACGTTCAGTAACACATACATCTATAATATATACAAGTTATTATACTATATTAAGCCAGGGTGTATATACAAGTTATACTATATTATACCGTTCAGTAACACATACATGTACATGTATAATCTATATATATGTAGATATATACTATATTTTACCTTTCAGTAACATATATAACCCACAGTACACGATATTATACTGCTCATGTTAAAGCATAATACTATTCAGTAACATCTATAACCAACAGTATATACAAGTTATTATACCATACAGTAACAACTATAACTTACAGACAGTACATGTATATAGTATACTACGTGTTATACTATGTTCAACTGGCTTGACATTTACATCTAAAATATAGGACATATTAAATATAACATACAATTATTATTGCCCAATTCTAAATTCCCATATAGATGTACAATTCAAAATAATAATCATGAAAATTACTTATCATATTTGTGTGTTTTAAAGTTGCCTTTCATCATTATGCATGTATAGAAGAATTTTTCAAGAACCACTACTACTCGATAAACCACTCGAGTTGAATTTGTTATTATTTATTAAATTACAGTGTTACATTACAGCAGGTCAAGAAGAGCCTAGGGCCATGATATTTGAATTTGTTATTATCACATAGTGTCAGATACAGATTGATGAAATGAATCTAGAACCACTAGAGTTAAATTTGTTATTATTTATCCAACGAAAGTGTTTAAGATACAGCAGGTCAAGACGTGTTCAGTACCATGAAAGTTAAATTTGTTATTATTGCTGTTGCTCAAGGCTTGTTCAGTGCCATGAAAGTTAAATTTGTTATTGTTTGTTACATTTCAGTGTATTTAGAACAATTTGTAATTATTTGTTCATTTTGTTATTATTGAATTACAATGTTATAAGAGTTCAATGCCGTGAAAATTAATTTTGTTATTGTTTGAATTTGTTATTATTTGTTAAATTTGTTATTGTCCATTACAGTGTTAGATACAGCAGGTCAAGAAGAGTTCAGTGCCATGAGAGAACAGTACATGAGAAAAGGAGATGGTTTTTTACTTGTTTATTCCGTGACCGACAAACAGAGTTTTGAAAATATACCTAACTTTCACACACAGATATTACGGGTAAAGGATAGGTATGTAGCGTAACATTAATTTCTATGGGGTTTAATATGCATGCTTTATATCATAATTCCTGTAAAATATACCTAACTTTCACTCACAGATATTACGGGTAAAGAATAGGTATGTAACGTAACACTAATTTATAGGGGGTTTAATATGCATGCTTTAGATCATAAGGTCTGTGAAATGACGTTTTGATCCCGAGCTTGTTCTTGATTAGGAGAAGGGTCACACTTCCAAACTTTAGGCTTTCTATGTTGGAAGTTGTGGGGTTGAGTTGCCAAATAGAGTAACACATGCACTTTAAGTCATTAGCTCCGTCATTGAGTCAAGTGGCAGGATTTCGGACCCACACTTGTATGTGACCACGAGTAGGGTCGTCTGTCCAGTTTTATGGGTTTTCGCTGGGTCCTCGGGTTTCTTCCCACAGCTAAAGACCCTTACACCCTATCAAATTATTGAAATAAAATTAAACCATTGTCTATGTGGATGTTAATCCCCATTTCTCTCCGTCTGTCTCTCATTCAAGTTTTGACAATCAATATTATTTATATTACAGAGATACGTATCCTATGATTTTAGTAGCTAATAAAGTAGATTTAGTTCATCAACGTAAAGTCACGACAGAAGCAGGAGCTGAATTAGCCAGACAACTTCGGGTGAGTACATGTAAAACACAAGAATACTTTTAGACATGCTGGATTAACCATTAAGCACAATAAGCATGTGCTTAGGGCATCATGGGAAGTGGGGTAATGATACAAAAACCTCAGAAAAACTCGTAACAGAGAGATAGAAGGGGCTTGGATGGCCGAATGGTGTCAGCATGTGCACGCTATATCATAAAGTCTGTCATTGAGTCAACTGGTGTGGTTTTGACTCCCAGGTTGTACATGACAAGGAGTAGGTTACCTGCACACCTCATGGGTTTTGTCTGGGTCCTCTGGTTTCCTCCCACTGCTAAAGACCCCTATGCGCAAGTGAAGTATTGAAATAAAATTGAACCGTATGTTAGTCCCGAAATGACCTAGTTTGTGTTGAGTGGACGTTAAACCCATTTCTCACCATCCCTGCAGCATAGGGCCTGACATGGACTGCTGTCTAGTCATTGGTATAGGATGAAAAATGGAGGTCCTATGTATACATTGGCATGCACATAAAAGATCTCTTGTCAGTTGGAATATGATATAAGAGTGCCCCTGCCCAGGCTAAATTTCCTTCATAGCACACTATATAGCATGAATATGCTCGTCTTAATCCCAGTTGGAGAAGAACAGTAGGACGTTAAACCTACAATTTCATTTTTTTATGTTGTATTTAAGTTATTAAAATAAAGCCTGTATCTATAAACAGTCCTACCTTGTTAAAGGATAATCCTATAATTCACTAATGTGATTTTCAACTTCATATTCAAACGTTTGAAGATAGCTGTTGCATGTGGGCAATAAAAAGAACAAGGGAGGCAATTGTGTTATCATTTCCTGTGTTAATGAGTTATAAGAGTGGGAAATAATGCCTATGATCGTATATGAGTGAGTTGACAACGTATTGAGCAAAAGAAATGGAAATAATTATGTTTTGACTTTCTTTGAAAATATGAAATTATCGCTTTAAACCTCATTTCATTTCATTAAAATATATATATTTTTTTATATAGATAAAGTATATTGAGACAAGTGCCAAAGATCCACCATTGAATGTTGACCAAGCTTTTCATGATGTTGTTCGTGTTATCAGGTAAATTTGCTTCGTGAGTAATGTTAAATTGAAGCTATTGTGGTCAGTCGTAGTAATTGTGTTGATCGTATCGGATTGTGTCGAAACGTATCTATACGTGCCAGATTGTGGACTCATTAGGGTGGGCACGGTGGCTTCGTGAGTAATGTTAAATTGAAGCTATTGTTGTCAGTCGTAGTAATTGTGATGATCGTATCGGATTGTGTCGGAAGGTATCTGTACGTGCCAGATCGTGGACTCATTAGCGACAATCCTATCGAAACAAATCTAACAACAGTATGAACTGAGCAGTACAGTCGTTCTGATAGCACACTGCTTGACACACTGTGTCGAGTGGACGTTAAACACTGTAGCCAGAAGAATCTGCTGATTGACTTAATTTCATTTAGCATTCAAGGGAGGCAACTACAAGTTATGTCTGTTTTTTGACTATTTTTTCAATGTCTGTGTTTGGGTTCGGTCGGTTTTCAATTCTGAAGAGAATCTCATGGTACTTTATTTCACTTTATTATTCTTAAATGTGACGAACCATGCATTAAAATAAATCTGCTCTCCTTGCACCCTCTAATCTCAATATCTGATTCGATTATTTGCTCTGAAAGAACGGAGTCAGATTTGGATCTCAATTGTAATAATATGTTATATTTCATATATGTTATTAATGGCAACTGTTTGTGCGACTGGCTGTTTGGATGAGATAGTGCGTACAAGATCCTGGGACAGTTATAATTCATAGCAGAAAGTGAGGGGGTGGGGTCAAATGGTTAACGTTTGCACGTCTGCCATTGAGTTATTATATGTAGCATGATTTCAATTCCAAGCTTTAACGTGACAGTGAGTAGGGTTGTCTGCTCAACCTTGTGGCGTTTCTTCGGATTCTTGAGTTTCGTCCCACGAGCAAACGAGTTAATGAAATACAATTGAACCATACATTAGTCAGGTGGACATAAAACCCCTTTCTCTCTCTCCATCTCATTTTAAATTCAATATTTTTAATTTCTTATTACGATATTTTATCATTTTAGAGATCAACCTGAAGATCTGAAGAATCACCACAGACGTCGTCGACGCCGAAAAAAAGTCAAATGTAGCATTCTGTAACATTGTCATTATTTTTACCTAGTGTAACATATTTACATTATATATATATATATATATATAATCTTCTTTTATTCTGCAGACATAGATTCCTGTGAAAACATGGGGGATACTTAGAACGTTCTACACTGACGGTCGAGCTTCCTCGTACACTCCAGTCAAAATATAATATTACACATAGTTATTATAAACTTTGAGGTTTTATCGTTAAATGAAGCCAGGGAAAATTTTTTTCCATGGAAACGTAACTATTCAATCTGATTAAAACACAGATCCTATTTCGTTTCGTTTTTATTGTTCAAAATTTCCTTTTACTTGTCTTTACTACACTAGGATCTGGAAGAGCTTTTGGCCTGAGGTGCACCGAACTGCGGGTAACCCCCTGGAAACATCACTGCTGATTGGGTAATCAAATGTCTGACTTCGTAAGGTTAAAAGCCACTTGTATGATCCCTGATGCCACCTTCCACTATAAACAGTCAGATTTTCATGTGGTGTAGGCCATCGAATGTATAAAAGAGCAAAACAAAATATAGATGTGTATTTTAATCAGCTATATTGAGCACAAGGAAGGAAGATGAAATAAATATACGTTCTTATTGAACCAGAATTAAAAGGTTTATAACAGCTAGATAATATTTTATTTTGATTTCTATGTCTGTAGAATTCTGTCTTCATCTTTATATCATATCATTTGTATGAAACCTCACTCATATTTATAACAATATGATCTGTATGCCTATATCCTTATATACCGGTAATCATTTTAATTAGACGGGCATCGAAGGGGTGCAAATATACCTCATTTTGTTTAATTGGATTAATGATGCATTATGTAAGAGCTAAATCTGTTTTTTGGGGGCTTCAGATGTTGTATAAACTATCATTTAGACATTTATTCAAATGACAAGCCTATCATCAACTCTCGAGTCCATTGAATGGCACAGATGTAAACGGATTGAAATAGGATCACCATTTAATAATTTCATTTGAAAATGGAAAAGCCAGGCTGAGTCTTGATTAACAAGTAAAGTTGCTAAGATAATAAACAATCTATGTCAAATTTTCGAACAGAATAAAATAAATGGACAGATATTTTCAATACTTTCATTTTTCATTATCTGTTTTTGAACTATTGTAGCAAGAACAACCAGCTCTTTATATAAGTCTTACATAATGCATCTTTGATATTTTAAAAAAGTCATTTTTTCTTTTCAGCTATTCTATGAAATCATAAACATTAAAACATGTAATAAGGGCCTGGAAATAACAAGATGGCCGACACAATCAAAAGGTGTACCTGACATTGTGTGAACAAAACAGAAAGGACGAAATCAGTGCGTGAACAAAATGTTGGACATCAGAGGGTGGTTGTCAGAGACATGTGGCTTACTGTTATTTCCAGCCCCTGATTTGATTCTAGTGGAAAGAATCAAATTTTATAGGTAGCCTCATTGACTGAGTTATCTCCCTTAGATCCTAATCAAGGTGTAGAGTGGACGTTAAACCCCATGAGTTGTATACTTTGTATCTTTTTGGCTGTCAAGATTTTTCCAAGTTAAACTCTCAAGACTGTGATTGTATACACAATAAAATAATACCAAGGGTTCCAACTCGGCCATTTATGCGGGTCATGACCGCCCTATAAAACTAGCATGTTTTTCAAATGCATCGACTCCAACTACATTTATAGCTTGTAAGGCTGGCTCGTGTACCAGGAGTTCCTTCATTCGATCCATGTTGGCCGAGAAAGTTTATCCGGATTTTCTAACGTGGTTCCCCTTTATCAGTGGTGCAGTACTGTGGGCCTGGCAAGGGAGGTGTAGTCATCATCAAAACTGAGGTTCCCTGTACACATTGCCATGCAGGTAAAACATCCCTTAGCAAGCAAGATTCCACTCCCAGCACCCTGTATGGCATATGCCCGTCTTCATTAGCCCAATCGGAACAGAACAGCAGGACGGTAAACTCCATTTAATTTCTGTCCCGTGAAGCGGGTCTAGGGGTAGATAACTCAAACTTATATTAAAATCATAATTATATTCAGCTCTTTTAATAGAAATATATAGGTTGATTACATTCTATATTATAAGCTTTCTTAGTAATTTGATAATTCTTACATAATTACTTGTTCTTAAAAGGGCTGGAAGAAAATCTCACACGGACCTGACAAGAATCCTGAATTTTTTTCCCTTATGAAACAAGATTATTTGTGAATTCCATATGTTGAATTGATATCTTTCTTTCAGTTGTTTTGAAACAAATTGTGGGATGGCACTTCAGACATTATTTTCTATATTTAGCTTGTTAGCTGAAAATGGGGTGGGGGGTGTGGCCGAATGGTTAGCTTGCGCGCGTTTTATCATACGGCCTGCCATTGAGTCAACTGCCGTGGTTTCGAATCCATGGTTGTACGTGGCAAGGAGTGTAGGGTCGCCTGTCCAGCCTCGTGGGTTTTCTCCAGGTATTCTGGTTTCCTCCCACTGCTAAAGACATCTACGCGCAAGCAGATTATTGAAATAAAATTAAACCATATGTTAGTCCCGAAATGACCTAGCTTGTGTCGAGTGGACGTTAAACCCCATTTCTCTCTCTCTGTTAGCTGAAAAAATCACACTAAGGAGAGAGGATCCTTCCATTCAAAAGGCAGAGTTACATGTACTTTAGAAATTGATATTTGGAGTTCCATGTAGCCAGGGCCTAATTGTAATACATGTATATTTTAAGTATGCAATCATTTCATTAGTTACGAATTAAAATCCTTGTACAAATTTTACCTCTTGGCCAATCAGAGGGCAGTTTATATTTTTTACAAAGTAGGTGCCAGGACATAAATTGAAGTAGCAGACGCAGAAAATGATGTAAAAAAATAAACAAATGGAAATTATGGGGGATGATTTTTCAGCTTCACAGTGCTTGACAAAAAAATCTTTCCTCGAGTTTGATCAAGTGCCTTTAAAACACGATAGTTGAAAAGGATTATATTAATATCGTTACGTTTTGTTATTGACTTTAAACTTTTTATTACTAACTACGTTCTTGTCAGGTCCCGCAGCGCCTTTTGTAAATTACTCTGATTATTTTGTATCTTTAAATAGGTAGTGTGGCTTACAGAATGATTCGTACTTGTAACGAAAGTATATGATACAATTTTATGTTCAGGGGCCGATTTCTCAAACGTAGGAAAAAGTTATTTATAGAATACTGTTGTGTCATTGGTCTAAAGCTTAAAGCTATCAAAATACAGTATCCTTAAAATTTCTTAATATATGTTTCGAGAAAACGTCTCCATATTGCAAGTAATACATCCATGCTCTCGTCTACAGGAAGTAGGGGAGAGAAGTTTTTGTACATTTTACCGAGGCGGTGGTAGATGAGTTTCCTCAGATAATATTGTTCGATTTTGCCTACAAACTTCGATCAAATTTTAATTGGTTGTAAGTTCTCCTTCATCGTCTTTAACAACCAATCATATTGAAGCATAGCTTGTAGTAGAATTTGTACTATTGTAACTCGTTTTGCCACCTGGATCAGAATGTAGACAAATCAGCAGGAGCCATGCAACAGGCAGAGTAAACCTAGATCACACAAATTAAGATTTTAGTTCTTCATAGAAAAGTATTTAGTTGTACGGATGGGATATAAACCAAGGTCCTTGTATTCCATTGGGAGCATGTTGATGATCCCTTGAAGCTATCAAAATTCGGGCTGTTATTTGTTGTGTCGTTATCCTGTTTTTTCCAGTATATTACATGCATTCTGATTGGTGTTTAATTCTAAGAGACAACCAATGGGATGTGTTCTTGGTTTGTACAATCTATGTATATATCCAGAAACTCTAATCTTACCACCGCCTTGGTTGTATGTTATTTTTCTTGTACTTTATACATACATACATACATAATATTGACACAACAAGAGCTGGCTCTTGTGTTGTGTGACGTCACTACTGTCACCTTGTGCTGGCACATGACAGTGTAGTGACGTCCAAGTTTCTAGTTCGTGGTACCAGGTAGTATATATATTATATATATACATACTGTAATATATATATATGTTCTATATGTATATAGATTGATTTGTTGTTGTCAATTGTTGTGTCACGTCACTTTCATGTTTTTGTTTTTAAGAGGGCGGTGGAACATATTTAAGAAAGGGAGTCCTGCCCTGCCATCCAGGGCGGTGGAACTTATTTAAAACAGTACATGTAATTACCTCTAACTATTATTAGCTAATCAGAGGTTTAAAATTATTGCAATCTGAAGATTATCTCAATGTATAAAAGAAAAATTGCGTGTGTTTACATGCATTAGCTATAAATTTCTCTGTGTTCATAACATTTTATAGTCAACTTAATGAAAAAGTAGAACGACAAACCCTATTACATTTCAGACTCTTTGAAATGCAAAACTTTTATGAAATGTAAATTGTTTGACTGGTGAATTCTACAGCTATCAGTATCTGTCAATCAAGACTTGTAGATCTGAGACCACTGATAATAGTCCAAATTCAATTTTTTTCGGGTCCAAGGGAGGAAACTCTATCCTCCTAGCAACCCTCCACCCTGTAATTGGGTACACAAAGGACGAAAAACCAACACTGATGATTATAATTTGTCCATTTTTGATAATAAAATTAATATTTATATAATGGAAGATCTTCTTTTCAAACTATTTTGTTTATGTTTATATATTGCATTTTTTAAGTCATTTAATTAGTTTTTGTTAAACCTTTCACTTTTTAATACTATTTTTTGTTAATTGATAACTTTTAATGAAATAATTTATGCCAAATCAGAGGGCTGTCTAGTTTGTTTTTTTAAAAAAAAAGAAAATTTCTTTTGATTTGATTGGCATTTTATGTGTTATATATATACATTTTATATATTTGATTACCAATTAAAAATGGTCGATGTTACCTAGTGATGTTACTTGGTTTTGCTACATACCTGGTGATGTTACCTTCTAAAGATACTGGGTGATGTTACCCATTGAAGTTACTTGGTGATGTTACCAGTCTGGTGATGTTACCTGGTGATGTTACGTGGTTTTGTTACCTAGTGAAATTACTTGGCGATGTTTACCTAGTGAAATTACTTGGTGATGTTACCCATTGAAGTTACTTGGTGATGTTACGAGTCTGGTGATGTTACTTGGTGATGTTACCTACTTGCTAATGTTACTTAGTGATGTTACCAGCCTTGTGATGTTAAGTAGTGAATTTACTTGGTCGTGTTACCTACTTGGTGATGTTACTTAGTGATGTTACCCACCTGGTGATGTTACCTACCTAGTGATGTTATCTATCTACCTGGTGTTCTGAATCAGGTGTTAAGAATTCTGTGTTTGTTTTTTTCAAGAAATCATCATTCTTTATGAACCATGTATCATAGGAGAAAAATCTTATTTTATTTTAAACAAAATCATTTTGCATAATAAAGTCATGTTTTCTATAAATTCTCTTCTTGGGTTTTTTTTTTATACTAGAACGACTACATATGGGGTGGGGGTGAGAGCCGTCATTGAGTCAAGTGACTTTCTTTTCAATTCCCAGACTTGTGTTGCATGTCCTGCCGTTTCCTCTCATTACTAAAGACCCCTAAGGGCCAATTTAACCATGTTTTAGTCCTGATTCCTTAAAACGGCAATTTCATATTTTTTAGTTTTATTTTTGAAATATATTAAAATAAATCCCTAAAATAGATTGTATCTATAAACAGTCCTACCTTGTTAAAGAATAATCCTTTTAATCCTATAATTCACTATTGCCAGTTGAGAAATTGGCAAAAATATAATTTTCAACTTCAAATTCAAACATTTGAAGATAGCCATTGCATGGAGGGGAATGGGAAAACAAGGGAGGTAATTCAAGTAATTGTGTTATTATTTTTGGTGTCGGGGATATTTTATGCCTGTGAAATATTGCCTATGATCGTATAATAGTGAGTTGTCAACCTTTTGAGCAAAAGAAATAATTATGTTTTGACTTTCTTAGAAAATAAGAAATTTCCGCTTTAAATGACGTATTTTGTGTAGAGTGGAAATTACAACTCCATTTCGCTCAAATGACTTTTTTTTGTAGAGTGTAGGTTAAACTCTATTTCCCTCTTTCGCTCTCTACATAACAGAAAATATTGTTCTCAGATTCTCAGAGGGAGCTACTTTTATGATACACAGTAAAAAAAATAGCTTTAAGTTTGTACCTTATTCTGTGGGATCGAGCCCTTGTCTAGAATTACATTGACGGCAGGAATTCTGTTCACATTCACCCTGATATTTTATGTCTCGACAGGCATATTATGAATATTAAAATGGTTGCAAGGGCAGAGACCTCAAGATTCATATTTCTAATGGAGGATTGGGGTGCAGCATGCATTATTGTATGCATGTTAGACTAGTCCTAAAATGTTCTACATGTAGTTTGTGTTGAGTAAACCCAGTCTCTCTCTCTCTACCATATTTATAAATATTGCATTCTGACAGTTTCCTATTCTTGAAGTTTCACTTTTTAAGAAAAAATCTCAAAAGACATTGGAATTACAGACATTCTGACAGCTAGGAGTATTAATAAATTCAACTTTGCCTCGATGTTGCTGACTTATTTCAAGTTATTTGTCAGTACATAGTTCATAAATTCTCAAGTAATAGGCCTATCCATTCTCCACAGAATATTTTTTTTGATGTAATATCTAAAGATTCAGAGTAGGAAAACAATTTTTAATGTTATATAATGAAAATATTATCTCCATGAGAAAAAAAATTTACAGATGAATATTACTTCCATCTGAAATATGAATTCCATCTGAAACATCTCCCAGAGCCTGCAGTATTTATTTTACATGCCAGTAGATAAAACTCTCATTGAAATTGTGACTCGACGTAGATCGAGTAAGCTAGGATCTGGTTGATCGAGTGTGATATGCATTACGAACTTCTATTTTTAGTAGCAAAATAACGGTAAATGGCGGGAAAATAGGGTTAACTGGGGTCAGGCATGCGCTGCTTTGACAGTAGTTCCCGCGAGAATGGCTAATTGACTGTTTTGATAGGTTGAAGTTATGAATGAGCTGAGCTCTGATTGGTTTAGAGTACAGAGAGCGGGTTATAGGTGTATAGTGGTTGATGACAATAGTTAGACAGGTGCAGAAAATTTGTTATTTTGGATTGATTTGGGCACTGTCACAATGGTTCTAACTAGCATCCATTCGTCTCACCTCTCCGACTTTCAATCCAGACCAAAACGGACCCGATTTGAAGCCCCTAAGCACTATGACAGCGGCGGAAGAGGGCCGAGAGAACTGGAGCTGAGCGATGTTGTTAGTATTTTAAGAAGTTACGTGGATTACGGAGGAGGCGTTAATTGCAGTGTTTGTGGTGAGTAATGAGCATTAATCTGTTTAATTAATCGATTGATTAACATGACTAAACAGAGGAAGGTGTTATCATAGATTAAACAGTTTCAGCTTTATGTTCACGATAAAGATCGTCAAAGCCCATGTCATCTTTTTTTCTACCAAACTGAAACTTCGAATGAATCAAATCTAAATCTAGGCTAATAATATTGAAGAACCCGAAGTCTTACATTAAAGACTTTAAGTATGGGGAAATAAAAAAATTTCCTCGTAGCTTTAATTTATTTTTTTTTTAAAGCAGCGTAGATCTGCCATATTTGGCAATCATGTTGATCCGACATATTATATCACTTTTACTGCTGGTACGTGGGGAGGGTTAGGTACATGATGTATCATGTATGTAAGATTAAAACCTATAAATTCAGGGTTAGGATGGTAAAACAGTAATATAATTATCCGCCATCAATTCTGTGACAATTTCTATCACAGTTTCCCATTTTCCCTATAAAAAAAAGGAGTCACAACAACCATGCATAGTGCCAAAAATATAATTGTCGACAAAACACTGAAATTCAACATAATTTTAAACAAACCACTCATTCATGGAAGAACTAATCTTCTTTTCACTTACCTGCTTGTTATTTACTTTCTCTGGTGCCACAACAATGAAATATTGAGACACAAAAATGGGAGTCACCTCAAACATGAGTAACGAACACAAATTGGCCACCTATTCGGCCACCTATTCGGCTAGCCAGCTATTCGACCGATCCAGCTGGCAACCTGTTCGTTGGCAACCTATTCAGAATTAAGACAACAGTCGCCCAAACTCATCTATTTTTACCAACCAATAAAATCCAACGTTACGTCTATCAAATGAAAGTAGAATAATATATTATTTTTTATCCATTCCTTTAGCTCAGAATAGAGGTGTAATTTCGCATTATCGTACAAAATTCTAGACATTCAACTAAATATATTCCGAAAGGTAATTAAATAGGCTTTCCAGATATTATTAGTAAAAGTTGGCACAATCATATTAAAGGGGTGCGCTCTCATCCTAAACGTCGACAATTTTTCAATATTTTAAACTCAAAGAACGGTAATATTCCGAGTCAAAATTCGCACCATCGTACAAAATTCTTAGCAACCAGCTATATATATTCTGAAAGGTAATTGATTACGCTTTCCAAATATTATTAGTAAAAGTTGGCACAATCATATTAAAGGGGCGCGCTCTCAACCTGAATATAGCCAATTTTTCAATATTCTATATGTAAAGATAGACCGGTATGTTATTCGAAGTCCAAATTCGGACCATCGTACAAAATTCTGAGCAACCAGCTATATATATTCTGAAAGGTAATTGAATAAGCTTTCCAAATATTATTAGTAAAAGTTGGCACAATCATATTAAAGGGGCGCGCTCTCAACGTGAACATAGCCAATGTTTCAACATTTAAAGTGAAAGAACGGTAATATTCCGAGTCGAAATGCGGACCATCGTACAAAATTCTGAGCATCCATCTATATATATTCTGAAAGGTAATTGGATAAGCTTTCCAAATATTATTAGTAAAAGTTGGCACAATCATATTAAAGGGGCGCCCTCTCAACCTACAAATAGCCAATTTTTTAATATTTTAAAGTGAAAGAACGGCAATATTCCGAGTCGAATTCGGACTATCGTACAAAATTCTAAGCATCCAGCTATATATATTCTGAAAGGTAATTTCATAAGCTTTCCAAATATTATTAGTAAAAGTTGGCACAATCATATTAAAGGGGCGCGCTCTCAACCTATAAATAGCCATTTTTTCAATATTTTTAAATGAAATAATGGTAATATTCTGAGTCAAAATTCGGACCATCGTACAAAATTCTGAGCAACCAGCTATATATATTCTGAAAGGTAATTGAATAAGCTTTCCAAATATTATTAGTAAAAGTTGGCACAATCATATTAAAGGGGCGCGCTCTCAACCTACAAATAGCCATTTTTTCAATATTTTAAACTGAAAGAATGGTAATATCCGAGTCAAAATTCGGACCATCGTACAAAATTCTGAGCATCCAGCTATATATATTCTGAAAGGTAATTGCATAAGCTTTCTAAATATTATTAGTAAAAGTTGGCACAATCATATTAAAGGGGCGCGCTCTCAACCTAAAAATAGCCAATTTTTCAATATTTTAAACTGAAAGAATGGTAATATTCCCAGTCGAAATTCGGACCATCGTACAAAATTCTGAGCAACCAGCTATATATATTCTGAAAGGTACTTGAATAAGCTTTCCAAATATTATTAGTAAAAGTTGGCACAATCATATTAAAGGGGCGCCCTCTCAACCTACAAATAGCCAATTTTTTAATATTTTAAAGTGAAAGAACGGCAATATTCCGAGTCGAATTCGGACTATCGTACAAAATTCTAAGCATCCAGCTATATATATTCTGAAAGGTATTTGCATAAACTTTCCAAATATTATTAGTAAAAGTTGGCACAATCATATTAAAGGGGCGCGCTCTCAACCTACAAATCGCCATTTTTTCAATATTTTAAACTGAAAGAATGGTAATATTCCGAGTCGAAATTCGGACCATCGTACAAAATTCTGAGCAACCAGCTATATATATTCTGAAAGGTAATTGAATAAGCTTTCCAAATATTATTAGTAAAAGTTGGCACAATCATATTAAAGGGGCGCGCTCTCAACGTGAACATAGCCAATGTTTCAACATTTAAAGTGAAAGAACGGTAATATTCCGAGTCGAAATGCGGACCATCGTACAAAATTCTGAGCATCCATCTATATATATTATGAAAGGTAATTGGATAAGCTTTCCAAATATTATTAGTAAAAGTTGGCACAATCATATTAAAGGGGCGCGCTCTCAACCTACAAATCGCCATTTTTTCAATATTTTAAATTGAAAGAATGGTAATATTCCGAGTCGAAATTCGGACCATCGTACAAAATTCTGAGCATCCATCTATATATATTCTGAAAGGTAATTGGATAAGCTTTCCAAATATTATTAGTAAAAGTTGGCACAATCATATTAAAGGGGCGCCCTCTCAACCTACAAATAGCCATTTTTTTAATATTTTAAAGTGAAAGAACGGCAATATTCCGAGTCGAATTCGGACTATCGTACAAAATTTTTACTAATAATATTAGAAAGCTTATTCAATTACCTTTCAGAATATATATAGCTGGTTGCTCAGAATTTTGTACGATGGTCCGAATTTCGACTCGGAATATTACCATTCTTTCAATTTAAAATATTGAAAAAATGGCGATTTGTAGGTTGAGAGCGCGCCCCTTTAATATGATTGTGCCAACTTTTACTAATAATATTTGGAAAGTTTATGCAAATACCTTTCTGAATATATATAGCTGGATGCTTGGAATTTTGTACGATAGTCCGAATTCGACTCGGAATATTGCCGTTCTTTCACTTTAAAATATTAAAAAATTGGCTATTTGTAGGTTGAGAGGGCGCCCCTTTAATATGATTGTGCCAACTTTTACTAATAATATTTGGAAAGCTTATCCAATTACCTTTCAGAATATATATAGATGGATGCTCAGAATTTTGTACGATGGTCCGAATTTCGACTCGGAATATTACCGTTCTTTCATTTTAAATGTTGAAACATTGGCTATGTTCAGGTTGAGAGCGCGCCCCTTTAATATGATTGTGCCAACTTTTACTAATAATATTTGGAAAGCTCATGCAATTACCTTTCAGAATATATATAGCTGGATGCTTAGAATTTTGTACGATAGTTCGAATTTGGACTTCGAAAAAAATACTGGTCTGTCTTTACATTCAGAATATTGAAAAATTGGCTATGTTCAGGTTGAGAGGGCGCCCCTTTAATATGATTGTGCCAACTTTTACTAATAATATTTGGAAAGCTTATCCAATTACCTTTCAGAATATATATAGCTGGATGCTGAGAATTTTGTACGATAGTCCGAATTTGGACTCGGAATATTGCCGTTCTTTCACTTTAAAATATTAAAAAATTGGCTATGTTCAGGTTGATAGCGCGCCCCTTTAATATGATTGTGCCAACTTTTACTAATAATATTTGGAAAGCTTATGCAATTAACTTTCAGAATATATATAGCTGGATGCTTAGAATTTTGTACGATAGTCCGAATTCGACTCGGAATATTGCCGTTCTTTCACTTTAAAATATTAAAAAATTGGCTATTTGTAGGTTGAGAGGGCGCCCCTTTAATATGATTGTGCCAACTTTTACTAATAATATTTGGAAAGCTTATCCAATTACCTTTCAGAATATATATAGATGGATGCTCAGAATTTTGTACGATGGTCCGCATTTCGACTCGGAATATTACCGTTCTTTCACTTTAAATGTTGAAACATTGGCTATGTTCACGTTGAGAGCGCGCCCCTTTAATATGATTGTGCCAACTTTTACTAATAATATTTGGAAAGCTTATTCAATTACCTTTCAGAATATATATAGCTGGTTGCTCAGAATTTTGTACGATGGTCCGAATTTCGACTCGGAATATTACCATTCTTTCAGTTTAAAATATTGAAAAAATGGCGATTTGTAGGTTGAGAGCGCGCCCCTTTAATATGATTGTGCCAACTTTTACTAATAATATTTGGAAAGTTTATGCAAATACCTTTCAGAATATATATAGCTGGATGCTTAGAATTTTGTACGATAGTCCGAATTCGACTCGGAATATTGCCGTTCTTTCACTTTAAAATATTAAAAAATTGGCTATTTGTAGGTTGAGAGGGCGCCCCTTTAATATGATTGTGCCAACTTTTACGAATAATATTTGGAAAGCTTATCCAATTACCTTTCAGAATATATATAGATGGATGCTCAGAATTTTGTACGATGGTCCGAATTTCGACTCGGAATATTACCGTTCTTTCATTTTAAATGTTGAAACATTGGCTATGTTCAGGTTGAGAGCGCGCCCCTTTAATATGATTGTGCCAACTTTTACTAATAATATTGGAAAGCTTATGCAATTACCTTTCAGAATATATATAGCTGGATGCTTAGAATTTTGTACGATAGTTCGAATTTGGACTTCGAAAAAAATACTGGTCTGTCTTTACATTCAGAATATTGAAAAATTGGCTATGTTCAGGTTGAGAGGGCGCCCCTTTAATATGATTGTGCCAACTTTTACTAATAATATTTGGAAAGCTTATCCAATTACCTTTCAGAATATATATAGCTGGATGCTGAGAATTTTGTACGATAGTCCGAATTTGGACTCGGAATATTGCCGTTCTTTCACTTTAAAATATTAAAAAATTGGCTATGTTCAGGTTGATAGCGCGCCCCTTTAATATGATTGTGCCAACTTTTACTAATAATATTTGGAAAGCTTATGCAATTACCTTTCAGAATATATATAGCTGGATGCTTAGAATTTTGTACGATAGTCCGAATTCGACTCGGAATATTGCCGTTCTTTCACTTTAAAATATTAAAAAATTGGCTATTTGTAGGTTGAGAGGGCGCCCCTTTAATATGATTGTGCCAACTTTTACTAATAATATTTGGAAAGCTTATGCAAGTACCTTTCAGAATATATATAGCTGGTTGCTCAGAATTTTGTACGATGGTCCGAATTTCGACTGGGAATATTACCATTCTTTCAGTTTAAAATATTGAAAAATTGGCTATTTTTAGGTTGAGAGCGCGCCCCTTTAATATGATTGTGCCAACTTTTACTAATAATATTTAGAAAGCTTATGCAATTACCTTTCAGAATATATATAGCTGGTTGCTCAGAATTTTGTACGATGGTCCGAATTTCGACTGGGAATATTACCATTCTTTCAGTTTAAAATATTGAAAAATTGGCTATTTTTAGGTTGAGAGCGCGCCCCTTTAATATGATTGTGCCAACTTTTACTAATAATATTTAGAAAGCTTATGCAATTACCTTTCAGAATATATATAGCTGGATGCTCAGAATTTTGTACGATGGTCCGAATTTTGACTCAGAATATTACCATTCTTTCAGTTTAAAATATTGAAAAAATGCCTATTTGTAGGTTGAGAGCGCGCCCCTTTAATATGATTGTGCCAACTTTTACTAATAATATTTGGAAAGCTTATCCAATTACCTTTCAGAATATATATAGATGGATGCTCAGAATTTTGTACGATGGTCCGCATTTCGACTCGGAATATTACCGTTCTTTCACTTTAAATGTTGAAACATTGGCTATGTTCACGTTGAGAGCGCGCCCCTTTAATATGATTGTGCCAACTTTTACTAATAATATTTGGGACGGCACCAAATACACCAGAAAAGAAAAAGGACTTTGAATTTACCCCACCAAAACCGAAGGTATCCAGCCTTCCAAATCTGGAGTCGTCTCCCTTGAAGAGAAAACATTCTGTGCTTGAGGATTGAATGGTGCTCTTCAGTTTATTCAAATTATTGGGATGAAATCCTGACAACTGTAAAGCCAGTCATTTGTTGATTTATTAGATTATTGAATGATCTACTAGACATTAAAGAAACTATGGTGACATATTTCTGATTATCAAACATTTTATTGCCTTGTTAAACAATGTGATATTTTCTTACAGTGAGGCCTACTTGATGACATTTTGACAATAGGCTTATTGGACGACATTTTGCCGAGAGTAGGCCTATTAAAGGACAATCAGTCAACAGAAGGCCTTCGTTAATACTTGGTGATCTGTATGCTGTAGCCCTACATACAAAATAGTCTCTACT
Organism: Patella ulyssiponensis; assembly: GCA_963678685.1. Lineage (NCBI taxonomy): Eukaryota > Metazoa > Mollusca > Gastropoda > Patellidae > Patella > Patella ulyssiponensis. The sequence continues at coordinate 92,949,411 of OY783225.1, forward strand.
GGATGATAGAGAAACTTACTGTAGTTGACTTGATTATCAAGTAACCTGTACTTAATGATTTGTGTTTTAAATTATATAAATATTGTGATGTTGATTATCTGAGGAATGTTGGGCATTCATGGTTAATGTCACCCCCTATTTTAATTTCCACCCTAAAACTAACCCTAACCCTTTATCCTGAACCTGATTACGTACCTTAAATCACCTGGTATGTTTAGGGAGTGACATTAAACATGATTTGCGATTGTTGATTATGTTTTTGTATATTAGGTTGAATATAGATATGACCAGTTAACGTCACTGCCATAGATTATACTGCCATATTGTATTTATTAGCTATCTGATTCAAACACAGATCCTATTTCATTTCGCTTTTATAGTTCTAAAGTTTGTTTTACTTGACTTTACTACACTACATGTAGGATCTGGAAGAGTTGTTAAATTACCGGCATTTTCGTTGAAGTGAGGGATTAACCCATGAAACATTCTGTTATGGCAAGTTTTTGGGGCTGGGGTGCACCCTAAAGCTGATTGATTAATCAATGTCTTGTGTCATAAGGTAAAAAGCTGATGGTACATGTATGACACCTGATGCGACTTTCCACAAAAACTTGTCAGATCTTAATGTACAGTAGTGTAGGCCATCGAAAGTATAATAAAAATGAAACAAAATATAGATGTGTATTTGAATCCGATTGATTTATTAGTGATTTATTGCCAGTTTCTTATATCATGTATATAGATAGATATATATATTATAGTATAAATGACTATACACAAGTAACAATTGTATGGAATACAAATACTGATTATTACTGAACGATGTTTGATACTGATTACGCAGTTTACAATTCTGTGGAATACAAATACGGATTATTACCGAACACGAACAACATCGTTTGATAATGATTACGCCAGTTTACAATTCTATGGAATACAATTACTGTTTATTATCGTCGAGTAACATGATAACTCATGTTTGATTCTGGATCAGCATTACGATTATGATGTTCAAAACCCCATTAAAGCTGGATGATTTTTGCCATTTGTGAGGGGACGCAAAAACTCAGAACCTTTATGTAAAGCGCATCATTGCGCTCCAATCACTTAGCCCCTAATAAGTTGAAACGTCAGTCAATACTAAACAATCATTGTTTTCCATAGAATTATTAGGACCTGTTCAATTCAGTTTGATTACTAAATGCTAATGAAACAATTAAAAAATTACTGTATATTGTATATTAGTGGATTAATGTCTGTTTTTCTAAATATACATACTGTATATATCATATAGAAGATATATTCAATAATAACCCCACACATGTTAGCAACAATAATGATATATTTTTCAAAGGGTTAAAAGTTTGGCCAGGAGATTTTATGTTTTACCCTTTCTTTCATCAATTGCCCTTTTAGGGGGCAGCATACAAAATTTAAAGGTGATTTACAGTCAGACAGCAAACATACCCAATACATATACATGCAAATGAAAATATTATGGATCGGTAATAAGTGTACAACCTGCATGTACGTTTGTTTAAAGTTCCTTTGCATCATTTGCATATTTCGTTAAATATCCAATTTCTGACAGCATTGTCCACTCTTATATGCACTCAGATTGATTATTAAAATTTAATTAAGAAAATCAAATCAAAATACTGACTCCAGATATTCTCCAAGATTGGATTTAAAACAGGCCCATCAATTATGTTCACGAACAACAAAATGGCGACATGCTTATTACAGGGAGAGAAGCATAGATCGATGAAATTGACATATCTTTGTAAATATTGGACTGATATTCCCACAAGTATTAAAGATTACCCCAATCTATTGTAATATTGTAGTTTCCAAGGGGTTCCTACATGTACTGGCTAAAATGTTGCACTCATGCAGTAGAAAATAGAAAGTTTTTAATTTTGAAAAATGATGATTGATTAATTCTTGTATAATTGGTTAATTAGCTATTATATATATTGTTGTTGTTCTTATATTTACATGTATTTATTCACAGAAAAACCCATTTACCAGTAGGTTCGTTATTTTTTGTTTACACAGGAATTCAGATTTTTTCTTTGTCTTTTAAACTTTATTAAATCTTGTCTTTCATTACTTATATTGTTAAAGCTGCATTATGTAAGAGTTAAAGCTCTCTATTGCAGGTCGTTATTTCGACTTTTCAAATGCTATTTAAACATTTATCAACATGTCAAGACCATAATCAACTCTCTAGTTCATGAGATGGCCGAGATTTAAATGGATTAAAAAAGAATTGAAATTTGATGATTTGATTTAAGAAAATAGTGATTCAAGGCTGAGTCTCGGTTAACAAGCACCGTTACTACGAAAATAGACAATCTATGCTACATCTTATCAAAACTTCAGAGTGATAACTTTGCTGAGAACATGTAATTTTTCATGATCCATTATTAAACTATTATAGCAAGGATGGTCAGCTCTTTATCTATATATAAATCTTACATAATGCATCTTTAATATATAGTTAATTGTTCTTTTGCTTGTTTTAACTTTTTAATTGTTATAAAAATGTTTTTAGTTTGATTCATTTTAGTGCTAAATATGATAAATGCGTGTTGCCAGCCAACTGACGAATATGTAAATAGATTATTTATTTTATCCACCGACAAACCTGAAGAGGAAGGCACACTTCTTTTAAATCGATTGATACTACACTAGGATCTGGTAAAGTTGTTTTATTATTACCCACATTCTAGTTGAAGTGAGCGATTGGCCTATGTGACGGTCTGTTGCTGCGATTCTTGGTGTGGGATGCACGGAACATTAACGTTGATTCGTTAATCAAATGTCTGATGTCATCGGATCAAAAGTCGCTCGCATGACCCCTGACGCTACCCCCCACTACAACTGGTCGATTCTTCATGTAGCGTAGGCCATGGAAAGTAAAAAAAAACAACGAAATATTGATCTGTAAATTTAATCAGGTTGTTTCAGTTTCTTTCGCTGTATACTGAAAAAGTTCTGACACATACACCACTGTTTGACTTGTTTCAGCCATACTGGCTTCCGGCTTCTTCTACCCGATTTAGTCTTAGAATTTCAAAGATAGGCAATCAACATGCTTTATTATTTGCAAACCATGTTATGTTTCTTCATTTGCGAAGAAGTGTTTTTTGCAAGAAGTGTTTTTTGTGTGCGGGGAGTAGCATGTTTTTTTTTCATGTAAAACGTGACATGAGTTAGATTCATTAAAACAGAGCTTAGATTTGTATGTTTTTAAGGTAAAGTATTATGAGGAGAATGGCAAGGGTTTTTATGATTTATTAGTATAAAGGTGATATAATGTATATATATTATTACATATGAATGTTCAAATAGATGGTCCACCATTTTAGTCACCAACTTTGTGTTGAGAGAATTTTTTTTTTTTTTTTTTTTTGTACAGAAATATAATTTGACATTAAATTTGTTTATATATATGTTTTACCTATGATTATTAGTTCTAAGAGACTACAGTGTGCTATTTTGTACAGGCCTACGATTTTACTTTAAAAAAAAGACGAATGTATCAAGTCAAACTGGGTTCAGAATAATTAAAGGACTTCAATGTCCTATTTTTCTGCTAGCTAATCAAGACTGGTAAATTTAAAATGTGAAGGGTTCTTTTACATACATGTACACCAATTATTGTGTACCTGTCCTACACCACCAGGCTGGGATATCCCGTGAAAGTATCTCGACCCAACACTGGAATGGAACCGATGTGAACCATCTGTTTTAATATATTGTTTATTTTGTGTTTGTATTAATGTGATAGTGCTTGTAGCATGTATTTATATCTTTAATATATCCTATTATTTAATTATCTTTTAACAGAAATATCCATTATCACAATCAATAGTTGATATGGGGGGAGGGGGGAGTGAAAAAATGAAGGAAGGAAAGGTTGATTTATGGCACCTCGATCAAAATATGCTAAACTGTCAAAGGAACAGGTGGTGAAAACATTTGTACTGGTATGTTGCCAATAACATAGAAATGTAGAAATGAGGTTCAACATAACACAAATTAGGTCATTTTGGGATTGACATGGTATCTCTTTATTTCTGTTGTTTGTTAATGTCAGACTTGAGCAGAGGAAATCTCCAGCAGTATAATGAAACATGTTCGTCCCAGATTCACCTATGTTTCTTTCACTCTGATTTGTTGAAATCACGTTTCAATTCCTGGCAACTAATCTTTTTGTAAATATTAAATTCTTGATGTGTCTACCAGATGAAGTTAGTTGAAGGTTTTTCGATTGTTTTTGGATAGTTTTTGTAAAGATAATCTCTATTATTTGTTTTGAATTGTTATACTGTAAATGGTTCTGGTGAAAGCTTGACTTGTACTAGATTAAAAATAAATCTATAAAATCATAAATCTTTTATTCTTGTTTAAACGTTCCTCAAAAATGAAATGGTGCTTAACGTTCTACTATTCTGTTGGACTTGGCTAATAAATAGAGGCATAGCCCTTACAGTTTGTTATGAGGGAAATTTTGCCCAGGCAGCGGTCCATGCTAATACGTACACTGGACCGATTTTTTTGTCCCATCCAAATGACAAGACAGTTGTCCTTGTCAAACCCTCCTTCATGCACCAGTGACGAGGAGAAACCAGGTCGGAAAATCTGGATGAAATTTCTTGGCCAATGCAGGGATCGAACACAGGACCTCAATATTGAATATAGTGCCAGCTGATAGACCAGGGGGTCTTTGATTCAATCTGTTTGCTGGTCAGGCAAGGAAATACTTCCAGTCGTTCATATGGAAGTCAAAACCTTATCGTATGGGTACATGTATTCCATTTCCAGCATGTTTAAAGATGTCATGTCAATTGGAAATTATAATAAGAGGAAACTGATCACACTGAGCTTTTTTCAAAGTAAAGAGACATTACGTGGCTGAGACATTATATGAAATGAAATTGAGTTTAACGTCCTACTGTTCTGCTCTGACTAGGCTAATGAAGGTGGGCATACATCAAGCAGTGTGCTGCAAGGGAATTTTTTGCCCGGACAGCGGCACTACTACCTTAACTTGTATTGTTTTCCAACTGCCACAGGATCTTTTACATGCACGTCAATGTGCAGAAAGGTCTTTTTAGTCCCATCCAAATGACTAAAACAGCTGTCCTTGTCAGTTCCTTGATCCTGCACCACTGACAAAGTGAAACCACGGTGGAAAATCCCGATGAACTTTCTCGAACTCCAGGCTAGTGACCCATTGTCCTACTCACTTAACCAGCATGGCTCCCAGTCATGAATAAGAGAGAGAAATGGGGTTGAACCTCCACTCCACACAAACTAGGTCATTTCATTAATTCGCTTGCGCGTAGGGGTCTTTAACAGTGGGAGAAAACCCAGGAGGCTGGACAGGCGACTACTCCTTGGCACGTACAACCGGGGATTCGAAACCACGCCAGTTGACTCAATGGCGCACGCTAACCATTCCGCTACCCATCCCCCCCAATTAGAAATGGGGTTTAACATCCACTCGACACAAACTAGGTCATTTCGGGACTAACACATGGTTTTAATTTTATTTCAATAATTCGCTTGTGGGATCTTTAGCAGTGGGAGAAAATCCACGAGATTGGACAGGCGACCCTACTCCTTGTCATGTACAACAGGGAATTCGAAACCACGCCAGTTGACTCAATGACAGGATTATGACACAGAATGCACATGCTTACCATTAAGTCATCCAAACCCCCAGTCATGAATAAGAGAGAGAGAGAAATGGGATTTAACGTCCACTCGACACAAACTAGGTCATTTTGGGACTAACATGGTTTCAATTTTATTTCAATAATTCGCATGCGCGTGGGTGTCTTTTAGCAGTGGGAGGAAACCGGAGTGCCCGGAGGAAACCCACGAGGTTGAGAAGGCGCCCCTATCTCCATGCCACATACGCTCACACCAGGGATCGAAACCACAGCCACAAGCCAGAGGTGACCGGCCAGCTAGAGGTCGAAGTGCGGCACTCTAGACTACTAGGCCATCCCAACCCCCCAGCAGTGAGAGAAAACAGTGAGGCCCAGGAAAACCCACAAGGCCAGATAGGCAACCAAACTGGTGTGTGACCGGCCAGTCAGAGGTCGAAGCGCGGCACTCTAGACCACTAAGCCATCCCAAACCCCGTCATGAATAAGACACTGGTTGCACATTGATCTTGCCAACAGGATCTTTACATAAAACAAAACCCCAGGAGAATAGAAATATAATATTTATTATAGTTTGATTGATTCACATTTGATTTTACAAAATAATACGTATGTAGGTCCGTCTCGGTATTTACAACATCAATTACATAAACTCTATAACTTGATGAATAAATATCACAAATTATTTAAAGCTTCTCAGATTCAAGGCATTTTGATCAACAATCTTACGCATGGGGCGAATTTAAAATGGAAAATCTGTCAAAAGGTAAAAAAAAAACCCATGAAATTAATTCATTACAAATAATATTTTTGTGGTGGACACAGTTTTGTTAGAAATTGCAATAACTCTGTTGGCGGAACAAAAGTGATATTCGAAAACATGAAAGAGAAGGAAGATGGATTTGTGGTTTCCTACCTTAAGTATTTGTTTCGAACAAGTTATTTCTTGTTCCTGGATTCAATTACCTTGCTCAGGGTATATGAATACATGAAAATACAAGACTTCAGGCATAATATTTAGCCTTGGTCTACTGTTATTTCTGAAAGATTTTCCATTTAATAAGTGCCCATTGTCTTGTGTTGAATCAAAAAAATAAATGGATGGAAAATTTCACTGCAGGGAACAATAATCATCGGAATGGACGGAATAGATCACGTATTTAACATTTGACAATACAGATATATATATATATAATATAAAAAAAACAAAATATTAGGCCATACAAAATACATATTCTAGTTCTCAGACAATCATCCCTAAAAAATCTTGGGCCTGTGTCACGATATTTTAACTCAGATAAAATCCAAATTTCAGTTGTTTGATTGGACAATATTAGATTGATTTTAGCACTTAGCCAATCAAAATTAAAGCCCTGATGTGTTTTTATTTTGTCAAAAGATCAATTGACTACTGGGCAAAATGAATTCTCACATCACATTTCCAATTTTTGCTTCCTGTAACAAAGGGAAACTAAAAATGGGTCATGCAGGCCTTTTTAACGCAAGGGTATCTGGGAACCAAAATATTATTTTAAGGCCTTACGTTGAAATTTGAAATAGAAATGGACGGAATACTGTATAGCAGGAAAAAATTAGTCAATCGGACGGAAAAAAGTATGTTCTTCAACAATTGCAGTTATATTACTGGTATATCTCAAAGTATATAAAATATATTTACAAAAGTATAAAAGCTAAATTTCAAATGGACGTGAAAATTTGTATAATTTCAAACAATTGCATCTCAAATAGTAAGTGCAGGAAGACCGCACTACACGCAAAACAAAATCTACAAGATAAACCTGCAGACAATATAAACATTTGAAAACAATAGTAAATAAATTGCAAAGGCCCAATGTTCCGCACACAGTGAAATATACATGTGTAACTGATTGAAGTGCGAATAAAATATCAGAAAAAAATATAAACACATAAAATTATACAAAATAAAAAGTACAAACACTTGTTTTAATTATCTGTGGTTTCATCACGAGATTTAGATAAAAAGGGGGGGGGGGGCTAAGCTATTCCACTTACGAGGCTCCTTCTCAACTACACCGACTATAAGAAAGTGAGCACTTGTGAGGCCCCTCCCAATTCCATCCTAAGGACAATAGGAAGGTGAAAGTGTCTTTTAAATACAATTCAAAAATAAAATGATTCAGATTTTCCTCCTTGTTCACAGGTCAGCAAACCAGGTCAAAGATCAGAGACTGATCTCAGGTAAATAGGAGGACATATTTTCATTTAAAACAAATCAATAAAAAATATTTAACAAAGGAGAAATAAATTACATATTAATTTTTTTTTAAGAAAAACAAACGTGAAATATAAAATACATGTTAATATCACAGTATTGCTCAATAAAGTAGGCACTTTATTTATATACGTCCATTTAAATAATGTCGTCATTCTTGTTAAAGATGAATTATGCAAGAGCTTAATCTGTCTATCGCCGATCTTTGTTTTAGTTCTAATTGTTATATAAATTCATTTTTAAATATTTATTATCATAACAAGCCTATAAACAACTATTTAGACCATCAGATGGCCGAGATTTAAATGGATTTAAACATCCGAGTAATTTAAAAATTTAATAATGAAAGGGGCAATCAAGACCAATCCCAGTCGTCAAGCATAGTTGCTATGATAATGAATGACCTATGCTACATTTCAATTATTCATAACTTGAATGAAATTTACAATATATTCATTTTACTTTATCTATGTTTGGAACTATTACAGCAAGGATGGTCAGCTGTTTATACAAGTCTTGCATAATACATCTTCAATATATATATACATAAATATAAATACATATACAAATTAAATCATTTTAATCATTTTTATAAAAGTTTATGGAAATGAATTAGCACTTCACAATTTAATTTACTTCTTGGATTTCATCGTCTTTTCTTTTTGTCTCATTTCTGTTTCGATCGTCGCTAACTGTTTTAAAAGGTCAGTACGTTGTGATGCCAAGGTAACAGTTTGTTTTCTTAGAGTCTCAATTTTTTCGCTGTCTTTTCCTTCCGAGAGATTCTTCAAACTATCTCGAACAGCCGATTCCGACTTCAAAACCTTCAACAGAAATTGACAGTTTAGTGAAAATTGGAAACATAGAAATAGGGTTAAAAGTCCACTCAACACCAACTTGGGACTAACATATATGGTTCAATTCCAAATCAATCATTTGCTTGTGCATAGGGTATCTTTAGTTGTTGGAGAAAACCAGAGGACTTGAACTTGAAGAAAACCAACTAGGATGATACAAGAGGAACATGTTTTCACTTTTCTTACAACAATCTACATATTTACTGCAAAGAGCATTTTTCACTTCGTCGTCCCCCCCCCCCCCCAAAAAAAGAAATTCATTTGAGAAAGCATTGTTTACTTTGCCCCTCAAAACCTAGAAATTTACACGATATAAAGCAGTTTTTACTCAGTTGGAGAAAGTTGTTGTTACTTTGCCCCGTTAAAAACCAAAATTTACCTTAAAAAAGGATTTAAATTTGCCCCACAAAAGAACAGACATTACCTGAGAGAGTTGAATGTTTAGATCATCAGCTCGTGCCTGAAGTCGAACAATCTGGGAATCTAGGAGATCTCTAGGAGTAGCAGGTAGATTCACCAAACCCTTGGCTCTATGAGTTGGGCTGAAAATAATCATCAGATATTGTTAATAAAATATACCCGACGTCACCAACCACAGATCGGTTATAAGAGTGTTTGATAAAGGATAATAAAACAGTTTCTCTATGAAATAAATTAAAACAAAATGGGGTTTAACGCCCTTAACCCTTCTGCTCTGACTGGGCTAATGGAGACGTGCATTCACCAAACACTATGAGGGAAATTTGGCCCGGGCAGCTGCACCATGGCCTACTCTTATATCGAATTCCAACAGCCAAGAGGTCTTTTACATGCACCTCAATGTGAACACGGGACCTCGTTTTTTTGTCTCATACGAACGAATAGACAGCTGTCCTTGTCAGACCACCCGGGGAAAAATCTTGATGAACTTTCTCGGTCAATACAGGGTTCAAACACCCGACCTCCAGGCTAGCGAGCCAGCGTCTTTCCCACTTAGCCACTGTGATCCTCTCGGTTTTTCACCCCATTCCAACAACTAGAATCTATGATATAAAATCTCCGTACCTTGATTTAGGAGTAGATGTTGGACTAGTCTGTCCGCGTAACTCTGACATTCGACTACTTATAAAATCTCCTGATGTTAGGTAACCTCCCTTTGATGCCAGATATTGACGTAATCGTGCATTACTTGCCATACTCTCGTAACCATAGACACGCTGACTCATTCTCTGTACGTAACAAATTTTTTTTATATCAAATAATATTAAATATCACATCGTTTTTAATTGAAATAGAATGATATGCCAGGTGATTATTTCGAGACAGGTAAAATTATATGCATAAATAGTTTTAGTTCAAATCACCCAGTTGGTACATAGAAAGGCATCTTTAAATAATCTGCAAGAATACATTCTAGAAGGCATTAAGCGCCAAAAAATTGGACGTTGTTAGAAAAAACAAACAACGATTTTAAGTATAAGAGAATATTTCCATAGCTGTACTGTGGACTCAATCAGATCCGACATCGTACGGGATCATTACAATATGTCGGATCACGCAGAGTGTTGGAATACCCATTTTTGTCAAACTGGAAATACTGTTACTTCGAAAACCGGAAGTATTATTATAATGTAACTTCGAATCACCAGAGCATTATACCCTTATGGCTGAAGTAATAAGGAAATAAATCGGGACAAGACAATCATGTCGGATGTGGCAGAGTGCCGGGGTGATAAGAGTTCGGATGTGACAGAGTCCACTGTATATGTAATCAAAGTACTTTGAGAAGTACCCTAAAGAAATTACCACAGGCTGGGATCTCAGTATTTTCTGTGAAGAAATAGATTTTAAGAACTGTGACCTTTGATTCTTTTTTTTTCTTACCTGATGTGAGAAGTCTAATCTGGTTGGTCCATCGACCTTCATATCAACCAATTCACCAATCACATTCAACTTATCATCTGGTGTTCGTGTTCCTGTAAAGGCCTGCTCTAGCACACCACGCCCATCAGTTGTTGGAGAGACTGATGGTAGAGTGGAGGTGTTGTTGGAACGAGAGAAGAACATATCCTGACAAACAACTCGGAGACACTGAAAAATAGGAAAAATACTTTTACTTCTTGCAATCAAAACAGGGATATGTCGGTGTAAGGAAACAAGTGCAATCCAATCAGTTTGAAGATATCCACGATAAAAACATGCTTATAAGGCCAACTATTCAAGAAAATATTGAAAATATAGATTTTAATACCATACACAACATCAAGAAAGGGGGTCAGAGGTATTCTTAAATAAATCTTTATCAACAAAAATTGCATCATATGGTATCTATATGTCAAATTTATTTTTGATAGAATATAAATAAGGAAAAACACTTATTGGTCTGCCATAATTAGAACCACAGTTGAATAGAATAATGTAATAATCAAAACATTCTTATACATATATCTTAATATACGAAACAGGGTTATCTCCCTTTAGTCTCCAGGAAGAAATAATTCCATTTATACCCAACAGTCAAGTTCTATACAAAACGAAAGAGACAGAAATGGGGTTTAACTTCCACTCGACACAAAATAGGTAATTTTGGGACTAACATATGGTTTCAATTTTATTTCAATAATTCGCTTGCGCGTAGGGGTCTTTAGCAGTGGGAGGAAACCCACGAGGTTGAGAAGGCGCCCCTATCTCCCATAAAAGCAGAGAATCGAAACCATGCCACTTGACTCAATTACAGACCTTATGATCTGACGTGTTAATTCATTCGGCCACCCGAATCCCCTTCTTCTAATTCAAGGAAAGGGGATGAAATGAAACATTGTATTAATTACCTTGTAGAATTCTCGTAAGAAGAGGGCGTCACTGTCATTGGTCATATCACTGATCTTGATATGAGCCAATGAATGAAGGACTACTATTACAAATTCACCAATAGATTCCATTCTCTGTTTACGTATAAATAAAATCTTTTTAGCATGTTCGTAATAAACAGAGTTACGGTATGCGTTGTTATGGTAGTTGTTGTTAGGGAGATTAGAAGCAAGGAGTAGAGTTACATCGGGAGTGTTGATAGCATCATGTAGCAGACGCACAATGAATACACCAAATCTGAAAATATCAAACAAAATAACATAAACGATCTGAGATAATCAAGTAATTTCCCTTTACATGCAATAATTTTACCATATTGGATCACAATATGCTCCATTGTCAGTCCCAAACCCGAATTCACAAAACATTTTCAGGCTTTACTCAATACTGTTCGCCTTATTTTAACCAAATTATAGCCCTTGATAAAGCTTTCATTGTTTTAATGTATCAAATACATCAATAAGAAATGAAATGAAATGGGGTTTAAGGTCGTACTGTTCTGCTCTGAACTGGGCTAATGAAGACGGGCATATGCCATACAGTGTGCTATGAAGACAATTTTGCCCAGACAGTGGCACTTTGGCCTACTCTTGTCTTGAATTCCAACTGTCAAGGGATCTTTGACATGCAAACGGGACCTTTCTTTTTTTTTATCCCATCCCATATGAATGATTAGACAGCTATCCTTGTCAAGCAAGCCCTTCATCCGATACCTCTGACAAGGAGAAACCACACTTGAAATAAAATAAAAAGTAAATAATAATAAGTAAATAATAAGTAAATAAAATAAAAGAGCAGTATGAACCTGTATATAACAAATTGACTGGCTGAGATGTTGTTGATGTCTGTTGGTTCTAATTTACCTCCACACATCCACTGAGCATCTTTTACATCTATATATGATCTAGAGTAATCTCCCCCTGAAATAAAATATATCATTTCAAATTCAAATTTATCAAATAGCAGCGAGAAGCATGGTAAACAGAAGAATTGTCGGCAGCATGTTCAATCAAAGATCCCCCAGCAGTTGCACTTTCAGGACCAGTAGATGGAAACACCACTAGACAACATACTCTGTTGTTATATTTCTTCCGGTCTCTTTGTCCTGTTACCAATTGTCAGAAGAACCGTAAAAGGGAAGATTCCCTGCCACTGACTCAGAAATGAATACAAATTATTTGACAAACTTATCAATAAAATGAAATGTGGTTTTACGTTCTATTTTAGTGCATGAATAAGACTGGTGTACATAGGATGGGACCTTGTTTTTGTCGTCCCATCTGAAGTACTAGACCAACAAGGGGAAACCACACTGAAATATCCCGAGTAACTTCTACGATCAATACTGTTATCGAGCCTTCGACCTCTTGTTTACAGAGTCAGCACCCTAGTCACTGTGCCAACATCTCCGGAGAATAAAAATTGTCTGTCGGTCTCAGACTCATGGAAGTTCAAAATCTGCTTCTGGTAATATTGCAGACAAATTGTCTGTCCGTCTCGTGGAAGTTTAAAATTTGCTTCCGGTAATATTGCAGACAAAATAAAATGTCACCCACCTTGTATTTTATCACTGGGAAGAGTTGAAGCTTGATTATCACTCAACATGGCTTCCAAATCATTGATCTGTTTAAATAGAGGAGAAGCCATTAATAAATTCACCCAATCTTGTTCCATATTACCAGATGACATCACGTTACTATTGACAACAGGAGCAGACGGTTTAACACTCTTACTGCTCTCTGGCGGGGAACTCTGTAACCTTTCTTCGGCTTGTTTTCTCCTTAATTCTGCTTCTTTATCCTGATTTGTGTCCAAGAGAGTTTGTTTTTCTAATTTTGCGACTTCCATGTCATGTTTTCGTTTTCTACGAGCTTCAAGTTTCGCTTTAAGAGTATCTTGGCTTCGATTTTGTTCCTCTTGAAGATTTTTATTCAGTTTTTCGATGTTCATAGAATGTTCACGAAGAAGTCTGTCTTTTTCAGCCTGGCTAGCATCTGACTGGCTGATCTCTTCTCGTTGTTTTCTGTTGCGTTCTTCAATCTGTTGTTTTTTAATCTGTAATTTCTCAGCTTCTCGTTCTTTCTGTCGTTCCATTTCACGCTTATGTTCCTCTTCAAGTTCTCTCTCCACTTTTCTAAAAATTAAAAAGAATTAAAATATAACTGCTCAGCATTCCGACCACTGTAGAGCTGTAACCATGGCAACAAACCATCCCACACACAAGTTGAGACAAAAATAAAATGAAATGAAATGTTTTATGGCATGTCAGCAACAACCGGACGTTGAGAGAACAAATGGAATGAAAGGGGTTTAGCGTTCTACTTTTCTGTGCCGACTGGGATAATGAAGATGAGCTAATGGGGATGCTCGATTCACAGTTCCGGAATTGAATTCCAAAACTGGTGTCAATCGAGTGAAAAGGAGAATTTCGGAGTACAACGCATGTGTTGACTGTACAATAAATATCTCAACCAATCATGACAGCTGAAACATATTTTTTTACCTAGGAATACGTCACGATTCTTCTCACTCCACCTCAGCTGTCGGGACTGGCAGAACTATGACAGGACTGAATTCTGCGTCACTCGATTGTAACTCTGTCGATTCAGGACTGTGAATCGAGCATCCCCAATGTGATGCGAGTAGAATTGTGACACCAAAAAAACCTTTCAACTGTGCCGATTGGACGAGACCGTATCGTATTTACATCGTATTTAGTTTAGTTATGACTTGTCGTCCAAAATTCTCATATTTAATCAATTACGACACCTTTTAAGGAATAGAGAGAATACAATTTGGGAATGTTCGACCAAGTATTCTCCTTGGTTGTCAAGGCTATCCACCATGTTGTCATGGCTACCCACTCTACTTACTCTAATTGTTCTTTCATCAGACGGCGTTTCTCCTCTTCTTGTGCTCTTTGTTCGTCTTTCTGTTTTCGTAAATCGGCCTCCATTTTCTGTAAAACTCCTTCACGATATTTCTTAGCCTCTTCTCGACTTTTTCTAGCCTCATCTTCATATTGCTGTTTCAATTCATCCACGGGAGAGAACTCTTTCATAGCATTAGCCATCTCCTGAAGCTGTTTGTCTTTCATATCCAGACGTTTGTGGGTTTGCCTTATCTCTATCTGTTTCAGTGTGTCCTTTTCTGTCTGGTTGACCATATCTTTGGTCAAATTATCAAATTCGTTCAATAATTTCTGAAATAAATCCAATGTTACAGGATATTTTGGCTCTTTAACTACGAATTTTAAATATAAATGATCAGTCAAATTAAAAGACCCCAAAATATCTAATAACAAATTAAGCCTCTTAAACTAGCTGTTTATTCTATTCAGCCTTGCGTGGGTAGAGGCATATAAAGTAGACATGTATAGTGCAATACCACCATGTCACTCCCCGAGTCAAACCAGGCGCGGATCCAGGGGAGGGGTGCCCAGGGGGCCGTGGCCCCTCAGCCCCAGTGAGACTGGTCATCACTGTTCAGACCAGCACCTGCAGCCAGCAATGGGATTCCCAGATTTTAGTTTCTGCAGGGTTGGTATGTATGCCCCCCCCCCCTCCTTGACAAAATCCTTGATCCGGGCCTGCAAGCTACCCTTGCACTCCAAATTTCATTCTCGGGGCAGTCCTTAGTGTAGCCCTCAACTACCAACAATAGAGATATTTGTATTTATTATGCTTTTAACTACAGAATATGTAAGATTTGGTTTTCAAGTCCTTTTCATTAGGAAATATTCATTTCAGTGATTTACATCATGAAATTTATATGATTGTTTCAGTCATTGAACACCACTTTTCTACCAAATTTCATGGTAACATTTTCCTGTCCTTTTCACAAACAAATTGCAAAAATCATAAATACAGTTTTCATTGGGTTTTGAGACTAGACTAACTTGTAATTAACTTATTAAGTGTGTAGGTCGATTTTTAACGTCCTGGACAACTGCCACTCACTATGTGAAGGGTGTAATATAACGCCTTGGAGGTATTTCCCCAACCTTTTTCCCAATCAGGAATAAAAAGGTCCAAAAATGATGTTTTTCGTCAAATCAATTACACAATAACGGGGTAATAACCTGTAGAAGACATTTTTTGGCATGTCAGCTCCAACTGGTGATTGTAACCAGACTGTTTTACTAAAGCCTTAGATTGCTCTACTTTAGCCCCCACCCCCACTCCACCCCATGCTTGTATAAAGAAATCAACATAAATAATGAGATACCTGGTGTTGTTGTTTCAGCTGTAATTTTTTTCTTTCCAGTTCATCTTCAGACATCGAACCAGCATTGGCCACCAACTCCATTAATTCCTGTAATAAATAATACTTAGTTCCAGAGGCAAGTTGTGATGGTAATTCTTAATTCAGGGGCAAGTTGCGATAATAATTCTTAATTCAGAAGCAGGTGGTAATGTTAATTCTTAATTCAGAAGCAATTTGTAATGGTAATTCTTAAGGAAATAATATAACGTTAAACAAAACAAGATCTTTCCGTAACTAACACTTAATTTTATTTCAATTACCTGACTGTGCACAGGATGGTTAACATGGGGAGGAAACCCACAACGGGGTTAGATCACACTCAAGTCATACAGGAATGGCTACAGAACTAAAAACATGCATGGAAATTCTAAATCACACACTTAAACCACCTCTCCCCATCCCAGTTTAAAGAGTGAATAGTGGGGTTTGATATCCACTCAACACAAACTAGGTCATTTTGGGAGAATAACATTTCAATAATTCACTTGCACGTAAGGGTCTTTAGCAGTGGGAGGAAACCGGAGTACCCAGAGAAAACCCATGAGGTTGGATAGGTGACTCTACTTGTCACATACAAGTGGTATCTAATTAAAACCATTCTGCCAACAACTCTTTGAACTATAAAATAAACAGATTAAACTTGTCTGTGACGTCACCATCGGGTGGAAGCAGATGTAAATTGTAACGTCAAATGAGATTGATTTATTCTCACCTGATCAAGTGATTGTACCAATCTTTCTCGTTCTGATTCTCTGTTCTCTTCTAGCTCTGCTACACTCTGTTTTAGAGTAGCCTCCCTTTCTCTGGCTAGCTGTTCTTCTAGATGTATTGCCTCCTTCATGTGGCGTTGGCGTAACACGCTATAAATCATGTTCTCAGCTTTCTGACCATCTTTACCC
This sequence comes from Patella ulyssiponensis, assembly GCA_963678685.1. Classification (NCBI taxonomy): domain Eukaryota; kingdom Metazoa; phylum Mollusca; class Gastropoda; family Patellidae; genus Patella; species Patella ulyssiponensis. The sequence goes on from OY783225.1 coordinate 92,966,221, forward strand.
TAAAAAATCATCCACAATTTGTGAAAACTTGAGCTCTAAACACTTCAATTTTAGTCCAATTATAACATTATCAAAATTGGAAACTAAAAATACTAATTTAAATAGAGGTAGTATCTATCTGACACAAACTAGGTCATTTCGAGACTAACACATGGTTCAATTTTATTTTACTGAAACCAAACCACACGACTCAATGAGCTGGGACAGGCTACCCAATTCTCAGTCACGTACAAACAGGAAACATACCTGGATGTTCTGAGCTAATGTTTTATTTTCCACATCTTTTGATATTTTCTCGTTAAGTTGATCTCGTTCTATTTGTTGCTGGTTCAATTCGTCCACCATTTTACGTTGGTTCTCTTCCTTTATCAATGCTTCTTTTGCTTTCCTTCGTTCAGCCAGCTAAAAGACACACAAAGTTATACATTCTAACTATACGACCCATGTAAACTTGATAAAATCTCAGAATCTCAGAAATGGAGCCCAACACCCACCCACCCCCACCTGTCTGAGAGGCACAGATTTTACCCAACAGTTAGAGGTGGCACTGTCGTCTGCAGATTAAAAATTGACAAGATGAGGTTTGACAGGGATTCAAATGAAATGAAATGAAATGTTGTTTTATGCAACGTCAGCTCCAACCAGGCTATATTGCGCCAAACATATGGTGAATTTAACTAGACAAATTAAAACAATATCACAGTGATGTATTCATATTTGTAAATAAAAACAAATATCACAGAAAATATAATTAAAAATAAATATATCAATTCCATTACATATATAAATACTTAAAACACAATATATGATAAATATATACAATCAAAATTTTAAATAAAAGTTTGTCTCTTTTAAAAATGCTAGCAATTTATCATATAGGTCAGGGATTCAAAATCTTTCAATTATTACAAATGACCTTACAGAAGTCTTGGAATTCATGGAAGGATATTGAACAACAGGGCTATTTTGCGGCCAAATATATTGGAATTTTGACAAGACAGAAATTTAACGAACCTTTTGTTTGAGGTTTTGATTTTGTCTTTCTCTTTCCGTGTTCAGATTTCTTTCAATGGCCGCCTTCTCTTCTTCGTGTTGACGCATCAATCGTTTATATTCTTCTTCTGATAATTTATCCCCACGTATTAAAATATCTCGTTCAAACTTCGCTTGATGAGCATCTAAAGCCTAAAATGAAAAATACCAAATTATTCTTATTGCCACTTGAAATAAGGTTCATCAATACAGAGAGAGAGAATTTGTTTAGTTTGTATAGTTAAAATATTATTACACAAGTGATCAGAGAGATGAGAGACATGGGGTTTAATGTACACTCGAAACAAAATAGGTCATTTCAGGACTAACATATGGTTTAATTTTAATTCAATCATTCGCTTGCTTGTAGGAGTAACTGGAGAAAACCCACTAGGATGGACAAGCGACCCTACTCCTCCCTATGAAGTTTTTAACTTCCAAACAGTTAGAAAACCCTAAAAATGGAGGGAGACTGATGAAGATATGTTAAATATTAATAGGCCATATTTTTATTTTTTCAACTCACCAGTTGTTTTTCTTCGTTGATCTGTTCTGTGATATTTTGTGAATTCTTGTTGAGTTCCGATTCAATCTCGTCCTCTATTTTACGTTTGTCTTCACGCTGTTTCCTCTCCAACTCCTCTTGTCGACGCATCTGCTCTTCAACCAATCGTTTCTGTTCTTCTGTTAATTCTCCGTTCAACTTCTGACTTATTTCCCCGATAACGTCTGCAGATTCTATATCAGACTTCGAGGCCTGAAATATGATATATGGAAATAAAAGATGAATTATGTAATATTTAGATAACAAACTGACAGTTTTTGCTATAAAAGTAAAAAAAAAGGATAATGAAAAGGGAATATGTTGAAAATTTCAGTTAAATTACTTCATGCTAAGCAGGGTTATGGCCGTTTGAAGGACATGATAGCGCTGAAGAATGTTTTTGCTACTGTTGTTACCAAACTATCCATTTTTAAATTAAACCTGTTCAATATCACAACCATCTGATAATCTAGTGGGTTGATTATAGTCATGTATGATGTAACTAAATGTATAAATAAAAGTTTACATAACATTTGATTTGAGGCCTAAAAAAAGGGGGCAGAATTAGCTCTTACATAATGCATTTTTAATTGTTTATAACGTCCTACAATTCCACTTCAACAGACCTTATGAACACAAGCATACGCAAATCAGTACTCTATGAAAAACATTTTGCACTGTACTGTTGTTTTTTTTTCACATGCAGTCCAACGTGTACACTTGTGTAGTCAACAGTGTGCTGACACTTAGTGGGATAATAAATTCTTATACACATCAGTTAAGTTTTCACATAATATATGTTACTTACATGTGATTTGGTCACATGATCAAGTTCTGCTGCCACAGCGCGGTCTTTCTCTAACTGCTCGTTCATTCTCTTTCTGGCAGCAAGTTTTGCATAAAGTCCGTCCTTCTGTCCTTCTAGTTGTAGTTCTCGCTGTCTGTTGATGTTTTTAATATCCTGTTTAAACTGGTTCATGATTCGTTCTCTTTCTGCAGACGTCTTGTCCTTTATCATATCTTGAAGAATCATTTCCTGAGCTCGACGTTTCTCCTCCTGAAATATCAACAACAGAAATACCATGTCATATGTGAAAAACTGACCATAAATGATATCAGAAAGAAAAAGAGAGAAAGAGAGAGAGAAATTGAGTTCAATGTCTATGACACAAACTAGGTTATTTCGGGAATCAAAACTACGCCACTTGACTCAATGACAGCACACGTTAAAAATGTCGGCAATCCGACCCATAAAGTGCTGTTTGTCCAGGTATCTTTTATATACCGTTAAACAACCTACCTCCTCCATCTTTTTCCATTCTTTCATCAAAATCTCGTCCGTCAAGAGATTATCGGCATTTGTCTGTTTTTTGCTGACAGACTTCACTAATTCTACTTCCTCTTCTGTTAACCCCTTCAAATCAGACGGACTCAATTCTCTTCCTTGATTCTTGCTCTTCTGTTTCAGTTTTTCAAGCAGTTTTTGTGACGTTGATTGAAGTTCTTTATTTCTGTTGTTCGTTGTCTGGAGAATCTGCTCTATTTGTTCCTGCGTTAAGCCGAGTTGTTTCAACTTCACGGCCAAATCGCCGTCTGTGAAATCGATACCCTGGACGTCGCCTCGATCAGCTGTATCCAGGTCAACGTGTAAATCTTCTTCTTGTTTTTGTAACGCCAACAAATCATGGTTCAACTCTTCATTGGACTTCATCTTTAAAATAAACAGAAAAATAGTGTTTTTGATTTATGGTTTTCTTTTCATTAATAAGTCTTTGTATTACAGAGCTGAGAAAGCTAGATACAGGGTGAGAATATGAGAAAGCTAGATACAGGGTGAGAATATGAGAAAGCTAGAGGCAGAGCTGAGAAAGCCATACACAGAGCTGTTAAAGCTAGAGACAGAGCTGAAAAAGCTAGAGACAGTGTTGAGAAAGCTAGAGAAAGAGCTGAGAAAGCAAGAGATAGAGTGAAGAAAGCAGGGATCTTAATCGGCTGTTTTTTGTCGGCTTTAGCCGATTGATCTTTAATCTGGCCGAATCGTAAAACAATGAATCGGCCACTATGGTATCATATATCAATCTACTTTCGGCCGATTTACAAAGAATTAATTATCATGCTGATTGTTAAAACAATGAACAACAAGTCACTACGGTGTCATATATCAATCTATTTTCGGCAAAGAGGTAATTATTACTCGTCGATTAATTAACCCATCAAAGAGTCAATCAATGCAATGAATACCTTCAGTGTCAATCCTTCTCGGCTCATTTCGTAAATAAACAACTTCGTTGAGTTAATTCATGCCAAGTACGGTAAAAGAATAGCCGAAAATAATGGCGGCATTGACCTTGAACTTCAAGCATGCACGTAGGCAAAGCTGGAGATCCTCCCACGTCCGATATAGGTCACCTAAAGTTGAAGACTAGAAGATATTTTAGAACCGAATAGTTAGCTCCTTTCAAACGTCTTTTGTTTGATAAAAATTCACAGAAAATGTTTTGTTTCATATAAGTTATCAAAGTCTACTTTTTGCGAATATCGGTAACACTAAAAACTAATCTGAATCACGTGACCTTTCGCCCGTACGGCATATTTCCGAGCCCAGACTATTCACGGAAAATAATTGTGCTACATTGTTTTATTATGACACGTGTTTACAAATATTCTTTTATATATTGACAAGTGTTTACGTATAAAATAATTAAAAACGAACTTATTTGTATTTGCTTGTAGTTTTTCTTTTTACTAAATTAATTCTAACTTCCGTTTGTTTGGATGAAAGCAAAAGTAGATTATGCATTATGCAAGTTGCCAAAATTTGACTATAAATTTCGATAATGTATGGATATATGAATACTAGTATGGAATAACAACACAGGCTTTGTTTATTAGAAGTTATTATTATAATATCATACGGAATACCGTAACGTTATGCAATTATTGACGTGAATAAAGTATGCATAAACCAACATGTCTGTTGTTCAAAAGACGACTATCCGTTAGGGGTGCCCGTGGCCGGTTCATTTCAAAATGGATTAAGATCCCTGGAAGAAAGCTAGATACAGAGCTGCAAAAAGAGGCTTAACTTCCACTCAACACTAACTCAGTCACAAATGATATATCTTTATATCAATAATTCGTTTGTGTCAAGGGGTCCTTCAGCAGACAAGGGTCTGATCGTCATGTAATAATGTGAGACTGAAACCACAAAACTCCAATAAATGACAGATTATTATTCATTATGCATGTTGAAGACCACTCAGCCACCATAACCATGGGTTTAGAGTCTTTGCCGGTCTTGAGGGAGCTCAAAATGTATTGTTCAACCAGTGTCAACTATATACAGTGGCTCAGATATGATACAAGTATGTACCACACAGCCTAATATGTCTTGGGACGTCTAAGGGCTTGTTTTTAAAGGGAAATACAATTACAAACCTTTATATCTGGTACCATATCTGGTGATACTCCAGCACCTCGTGCCTCAATTATATGTTCATTATGGAGTTCCTTCTTCTTCTTTCTACGTCTCTCTAACAATTTATTTCGTAGTGAGTCAAGTTGTTTCTGCTTTTGTTTTTCCATTCCGTCGACCAATCGAGTCAAATTGTTAGCGTACTCAACCATCAGTTTCTCCTTGTCTTGTTCAGTTTTAGCTTCGGCCATCTTTTTACGGAAAACCTCTCCAACATCCGTCATCATGGTCTTCTTCTTGTTTTCAAATTGATCTAGGGTGTCATTCATGTCGTTGATTTCGTCAGATTTCAGTTTGCTTTCTAGTTTTGCAGCTTCATACGCCTGTTTCTCAAAAAGATATTTTTCCTGTTGTTGTCTATCGGCATCTGACATTTTTCCTGTTTTTAGTTTCGATGGATCACCAATAACGACTGTGGTATCGGAGACATCAGTCTTTGTACTTGAAGGCACCGATTTTGTCAGATGCTTAACTTTAACTTTCTTCTTTTTAGCGTGTTTATCTTTAGATGAGTCTGATGACGACGAATCCGAAGACGAATCTGATGAATCCTGCTTGGGTCTAATCAAACTTTTACCTTGTTTATTCAAATTAGAGAGGTCGTCACCACCTTGACCTGAGTAGATGAGGTTAAGAAGTTCCGGGGAGAGATAGAATGGTCCACCAGATTCCAACATGGCTATCAATTGCTTCAACAAGGGAACTAACTCTGAGTCATCCTTACTTGACTGCTCAGCATCTCCGTAAACACCACCCAACGAGGAGTCGAAATCTCCGGCCAGAAGAGCGCTGCGAGTTAACAAGATCTTAGCTTCAAGTGCAGACAATTCTGAGAACTGCCTGGCGTACTCCAAAGTTGAGTGCTCTTGATCCAGTTTCTCCATGCGTGAGTTGATCTGATTGGCCAATTCTGCCTGAAGTCGCTTCTTGGCTTGTTTGTATCTCTGAAGAACAGTATGTTCAGCTTCAGGATTCATGGCGCCCTCCAGTTCACCGATTCTGTCTTTGTATCGCTTCTCTTCCAGCTGTAGTTTTGTGAAGAACTTCTTCACTACGTCGGCAAATTTGACATGAGCCACAACGTGGGATTCCTCTACTTCATGTTCACGTTTGTCACCTGCTGTCAAGATAGACGTAACATCTGGTGGAAGAACAGCAACAAAGTCTTGTTCAGCAGCTCCTCGTCTTTGAGCTTCATGTTTCGTATTTTCGTTCAGATGATTTGCGAGACTTTCGACATCTTCGATATGTTTGCCAACATTACGAGAACTCATGGTATCAATGCTATAAAGAAGTTTCTGGGTCAGTCCATGCTCTCGTTTCGTCAACTCTTGTTCCTTCTGTCTCTGTCGTCGCCAGAATGCTCTCCTAGCAACCAGTTCCTCTTCTAACACTGCTAGAGCACCAGGTGGAGCCTTCTGTTTCCTGTGACCACCTGATGCCAGGGTGACAGGGAGTGTTTGTTTGGTATCTGGGTTTCTACGGACAGATATGATGGGACTCAGATCCCCTGTCACTGGATCAACCGCCTTTCTTCCAATCATTATCGGAACTAAACCTAAAATACAAATAATATTTTGTTTTATCATTCAGACAGAGAGAGAGAGGGCAATGTGGTTTAACATCCACTTGACACAAACTTGGTCATTTTGGGGCTAACAAATGGTTCAATTTTATTTCAATAATTCGCTTGAGCATATGGGTCTTCAGCAGTAGGAGGAAACCGGAGAAAACCCACGATTTTGGACAGGCGACCCTACTCCTTGTCACGTACGACTGGGAAATGGAAACCACACCAGTTGACTCAGTAACAGACCTTATGATGATACCGCTGACCATTCAGCCATCCCCCCTCCCCATTTCCAGTGAACTATTGGTTTATACTTAAAAGTGCATGAACATTACTTAATCAGGACCCACATGAAATACCACTTGGAAGTCGTCCCCTAGACTATACCAATTGTATCTCACAGAAGTGAAGAAATATTTACCTTTGCCGTGTGGGTCCTCCATCGTTCCACCAAGGGGAATAACTCTATTTGTTTTCATGTCTCGTTCAGCACCAAGTACAGGTACCAGTTGTCCAGAACCAGCAGGATCCAACATGGTGGTGCCAATTAATATGGGTAACAGCTGTCCGGTTTTACCATCTTCAAACATACCTACACAAAATATATAAAACATGTAACTGCAGGAGGACAACACTACACACAATTAAAATCCATTAGACCAAATTACAAAGGCATTGCAAGGAGAGATAGAGAAATGAAGTTTTAACATCCACTGGACACAAACTAAGTTATTTTGGGTTCAATTTTATTTCGATAATTCACTTGTGCGTATGAGTCTTTAGCAGTGGGAAAAACCAGAGGACAGGCGAACCTACTGTGTCTCATATACTAGCAGGGAATTGAAAACATGCCAGTTAAATCAATGACAGACCTTATGAACTAAAGTGCAATCTAAAGAAATAAATCAAATATTTAACTAACCTGGGGAACCACCTGTAACTGCTAATAATTCCACCTTTTCTTTACGTCTGGAGATATCGTGGCGTAATCTTAGAAGATGAGCTCGCATTCTCGTCTGAGCTTTCTCCAACTCGCGGACAGCAACATTCAAGTTGTTTTCTTCACGACGTAAGTTACCCACGTCACCTTAAAAATACAGACAACAAAAAAATTATGAAATGAATTTAATCCAAACCACCAAAGAAATCAAAATGTAGCCTACACGTAGTATAAAGTAGATTTAAAAATGCATTATGCTAGAGCCAAATCTGCCCCTCACAGGTCTTTCTTTCGGCCTGAAATGTTATCTAAATTATTAATTAGACATTAATTAACTTATCCAGACCATAATCAACTCTTGATGTCATCACTAGCCTGTGATATTTATTGGATTAGGATCCCATTTGCTGCTCAACTTTCATCATTTAATCATGAAATGAATAATAAAGACTATATTTTTATCGTACCGAAAAATTTAAATCGCTAAATTCTCGGTTCAGAGTAGATCAATATGACTGAAATTTTTTAGTAAATTCCCTTTACATTATCTAGTTTTTAACTATTACAGCGAGAACTGCCAGCTCTTTATCTAATCTCGAATAATGTATCTTTGAGTAACAAAGTCCTAAAATAAGTCAATATTACAGGTTATATGAAGTTATAAAATCTCACCTGAATTCAAGATGGCGTCCTTGTATTCTTTGATAGAATCAATGACCCTCGCTTCACATGCCAGGAAACTAGAATCTAATAGAGCCTGGTAACCACCAGCAGATGGCAGCACATCAGATTTACCCAGATATCCACTCTGGACACGGACAAGCTTATTACTTAACGAATCGACGTACGAGTCAAATGGCATGATGGGAATGTTGCCATTGTTACCGGCTTTAGTGCCACCTATAGGTAGGACGACGCCCGTCTTTGGGTCAAGTGTCACCGATAAAATGGGCACTGTTCGTCCGCTATTGGGATCAATCATCATGGAACCAATCTCAATAGCAACTGGTAGTCCTGTGACGGGATCTGTATGAATTCCACCGATCGGCAACAAGCTTCCAGTTTTGGGATGTATTGTCATGGCAACTATTGGTACATGCATGCCTGTAACAGGATCTGTCATTGGTTGTCCGTATTTCAAGTTGTTTTTATTATCTATAGGTTTAAGATTTGTAGTTATCGGTTCTCCAGTGTCTGGGTTGGTCGGATGATGGACGTACGGAATCAAAGATTCGTCCGATCTGGCTGCTTCTCCTTAAAAATAAAACCAAATGTTAAATTTATCTCAGAAGAAAGAGAGAGAGAGAGAGAGAGAAAGAGAGAGAGAGAGAGATGGGGTTTAAAGTCGGATAGACACAAACTAGGTCATTTCAGGACTAACATGGTTTAAATTTTATTTCAATAATTCACTTGCACGTATAAGGGTCTTTTGCAGTGGGGAAAAAAGCGGAGGACCCGGAGAAAACCCACAAGGTTGGACAGGTGACCCTACTCCTTGTCACGTACAACCGGAGATTCGAAACCACACCAGCTGACTCTGAAATATAATGGACAATCGCTATGCCATGTACTACGAGGGAAATTTTGACAGGATTGCAGTTGAATCCCTACTATTAAGGGTTCTTTCACGTGCAAAATAAGATATACACGGAACCTCAGATTGTCATCCCATCCAAATGATAGTCATTCTGTCCTTTGCGAAGCCCTTTGTCCTGATCCACTGACAAGGGAAAACCATGCCAAAGTTTATTGGCCAACACTGAGGTCGAACCCCAGACCTCCTGGTCAGTGAACGAGGGTTAGGGTTGTGCCCCCCCCCCCAAATTAAATTAAAGAAGGGTTTTATGATCGGAGTGCTAAATAATTTCCATAGTTGAATCTCTCACCTGTAGCTGAATCTATGAGAACTGTGAGTTTATTTGAGATGGAATCGTAACCAAGGTTACCCTGTATGGGCAGACCATGACCCGTCTGTGGATGTATGAAGTACTCTGGTGGTACCCTGACCAAGGTGTCGTCAGCGAGTATCATATGACAATCGTCTTTCGGAAGATATAAACCTGTTTTATTGTCCAATGAAATCAGATCCGTTGCTTTAACGGTCATGTCACTACCTGAAGAGAAAGAGAAATGGGGTGTAACATTCACTTGACAGAAATTAGGTCAATTCGGGACTAGCATATGGTATACATGTAATTACATTTCAGAGAAAATCCACAAGGTTACACAGAGAGATCTATGTCTCACTCTCATCACACTATTTGCGTCAGAAACCATACCATTTGACTCAATGACAGACCCTTGGATCTAAAGCGCACAAGTTAGACCAATTGACAAACCCAATCCGCCTTTAAGGATTCGAACCCCGGATCCTTTATGGTCTGATTGTCCCAGGATTGTAGGTTGCAATAATAATGATGTCCCCCCACCCCCTCTTCCACTTGGTCCCATCATGTAAGTAAAGCTTGACAGAATTATTTGTCAGGATTGAGAGACCAACCCAAATCATAAATATTTTCTCTATGACATAATAATAATTATGGATCCAAAATTAACAGTCAAAAGGAGGGAACTTTAATTAATCTGTAACTTCGCATGACCTAATAAATTTTTCTTGACGCCATTTTTATTAAAGAAACAGAATTCAAAAACTCTTTATTTTATTCTCTTGTAATCTATTTAATGTTTCGTGTAATAAAATCTGATACGTACCAATCAGTTCTCCTCTTGTCATTGGCGTCCTTGACCCTGATTTAACAATACGTCCTCCTGTACCTTCTCCCGTGATTCCCCAAGCCCCAACACGACCACATTCTAAATTCACATCTTCTGACATCTTCTGCAGCAGAAGCGAAACTCGTTTCTCTATATCTTCGTGTTGCGTGTCGTCATGGTCACCTTGTTGTGTTTTGGTAGCGTAGTCTGTTAATATTCTCGTTGATTCTCTCATTGAAGACTGGTATGAAACCTAAGATAACACGGACAAATGTATTCATTAGTTATGGGATTATCAGCTACCTGATTTACTTGTGATGGTCAATTCTGGATGAATATGATTTGATTTTGAAGATTTTTGTTAGCTACTTCTCAAAAAAAATATGCCAGTGCCCCAAAAAGTTATCGCCAGAATATTGTAACATTTATTTTTTCATTGCACATGGTGACTTTGGCCACCTTCTCTTATTTCAAATTTCAACTGTTAAAGTATCTTTTACGAGCATACTAACGTCTTCACAGGATCTCTGCTAAAGACCCATCCGGTTTGCCAGGTCCTACATCATTTCAAACTCACAGGGCTAATCTCACATTCAAATGACTTGACTACATTTCAACAAAGATAAAATTCGAAATTGAGTATGTGATTAGTATTTTGAGTTTAAAATGATGTACGGCCTGGCAAGTCATTGGGATGGGTCTTTATACTAGCAGAGACAATGTGAAGACGTTCGTATACTCATAAGAGAACCATAGGATTTTGAAATAAAACGACAAACCTGGTGATTTTCTCGTCCAGCTTCATCATCCATTATCAGTTCTTCCTGTCGACTTAAAATCGTCTCAAATTGTCGACCAATATCTTTTCTTCTTTCAAGTTCGATCTCCAGTTCTTCCAACTTGGCTTCGTAGCCTGCCATGTCTTCTTGAGTAACCGATGTGCTTCCTCCTTTCAAATTCATCTTGGCTGCCCACAGACCTTTCAATGATTCTGATTGATTGGATATTCGCTGGTACATCTGTTTGACATCATCTTTGTGTTTGCCGATCGTCTGTGTGACGCTTCTTGATTGCTGAGATAAAGTGTCGTATAGAGTTTTGACGCTGAAGGCCTCCAGATCCAGTTGTCGATCATAATCCCAGAAGTCATCATTCTTGACATCAATCGTATCAGCTTAAAAAGATCAAAATGTGAATATTCAAAATAATTATTTCAATTTAACATCGATCGAAATAAAATTAATTTCAATGCTCAGCCATTGAATAATCGGTATCCCAAAAGGGAAATTTAACAAAATTTTATTGCATTTTTTCAATAGATTAAATAGTGGTTTGTAGTAATTCAAGTGAAGATGGAATATTACATCCACTGGAAATCTAAACCAGATCACATTACAAATCTTTTAAAAATTAGATAAAGAGTGTTTTAAGCCATAACGATATTAAGATGAATAAATCACCTCTCTTTCAACCTAAGTCTGTTTTTGTACTATTGTTGGGCAGGGATAAAAAAAAATAATCTAAGCAAAAATTATTTTGAACCCACCATCCAATATGGCTGCCTGTGTTGCTATGGATGAACTTGGTCCTGCATCAGCAATGGCCTGTAGGTTTCGATGGTATTTCTTCACTGGATGAACAGTTGATCCCTTACTGGCATAATCATCGAATATAAACGTCTGGGCAAATCGACGATATAAGGGATAAAGATAAGAGGTCTTACTCCAACCATATTTACGGAACAAAACCTAAAATGTACCAAACGATATACAGTTTTAAAGACAGAGAAAGGGTTTACGGTCTACTCTACATGAAGAAGGTCATTTTGGAACAGACATATGGTTCAAATTAATTTAAAAAATTCGCTTGCGCGTACTGCTAAAATGTACTCAGATTGAGTATGTAATGTTTTAAGCAGAATATCACCACTAGATTATCTCCTCGTTTGCATTCAATCAAACAACTATAGGTGGTGCTGGCTTGTATGTTCTTCAGAGTGCGCCAAATGTTGAGAAAATTTTCCATTTATCAATTGTTTGTTGATAATGAACTAAACACAACCCTATTTGGAGTTACATTTCCCCTTGACAATATAACCATTTGCAAAGGAATCAAAATCCATCTTATGATACATTACACTCACTATCAAAATATCCTCTGGAAGACTTTATATGGTAATGTAATTTGATTTCCAGTATTAAAATATAACCTTTACTTTTATTATTAAGATAGGTTTTTTTTTTCCTCTCATGTGCACCAAGTTTTAAAAGAATCTGTCGAAAAATGCAGAAGCATGCAGCGTTCACAATGTTTTCGGCATGGATGCGGTACCTATGGTATGGAAAGTCATGAAGGTGGAAAATCTCATGACCTCAATGTTTCCCACGATAGCTTCTATTGTGTCTACAAGCCAATTTTTGATGGCCGGATCGACGAACAGGGTGAAGACATAAATATGGGCGTATAAAAATAAATGTTTTATTTACCAAAGCTACAATAATCAACGCCATTGCAAGGAAACCAGCGGCCAGGAGAATAAATATAATTGCCCAATCTGGTGCTTTGAGTATACTTTGACTGACTGCGATGCCGTTCTGTATGATATATCGTGGTGTTGTCGGGAAGAAAGGCCCGTGTTCTGTACACTGTTGATCTGGATCCATTACACGAATATACTGAAACATATAAATAGAGAGAAATGGGTGTTAACTTCCAATTGACACAAACTAGTTCTTTTTTGGGGACTAACATATGGATCAATTTTATTTCAATATTCCGTGGGACGTAGCGGTCTTTGGCAGGGGAAGAAACCGGAAAGCCATGAGGTTAGACAGGTGGCCCTACTCCTTGTCAAATGGGAATTGAAACCAATCCACTTGACTTAATGACAAACTAGATAATCTTACGAGCAACACTTTAGAAACTGGTCACGACTTCCATTCCCCCCTGAAATATAGAAATATTATCTATACAAGAGGGAGCTGCAAACAGGACCTGGAAACCCCTCACGAGGTTGGACAGTCAACCCTACAAGCGGGGCGTCAAAACCATACCACTTGACTATTCGGCTAACTAACTGCCTTGCAGAATGAAAACTCACCATTTTTTTGTTGGAATCTGTACTGAGGTAGAAAACGTAAACACCAGGATCGCTAAACTTATAGGCAAATAATGTTGTTGCCGTGGCAATCTGTGATTGTGCTTCAACTAGAGCTCGGAATCCACCATAATCAAACTGATCATTCGTGTTAAATAAATTATTTCTGTTAAAAGATAAAGGTAAAAGAAAACTGAGATTAAAATACCATGCAAGAAATATACGAAAGATGATATATACGATAAAGGCCAACAGACGGCCACAGACGTCAAACAATGTCTTATTTAGTTCCGTAGTATTCCACCATAGCTGTCTCACAGTGCTGCATCACACGTGCAGCATAACATATTATTAAAGAGATGTACAATGTATAAGTGTATAAAACAATACGGACACTGTGAAAAATTTTATGTCATTTTTTGTCCCATCTGACCATAAAAACATACTGGACAATGTGTGCTACTAACGAAGATGAACATCTGGATATACTAGTCTACATACCTGTCATATACTGGATAATGTGTGTTACTAACAAAGAAGAACATCAAGTCACCAAACGACAGACAGACGGTTGGATTTAAAACACCAGTAAATAAAGATCCTGTATTATTGGACGTGGCTAGCAGACGGCGACGAGAATAACTAGTAGAATAATCGGTATCAACGGTGATATTCCCTGTATAGTTTCCCTTGGTATTATCTTCAACCAGTGTGACCAGTTGGGAACTTGGTGGATTATAAACTCCCAGGAAACCAGTGCTGCCCATCTCCACGATATGAATTCCCAACGATGCTCCGTTAAAGTTTTCACACTGATCCTCCGTGATGGCGTTACGAGAGTTGATGGCTGTAAGTAAGTTCTTACTGGGTATCTGAATCTAAAAAAAATATTCAAATAAAATATAATCAAGCAACAAATAAAAACCTACTGACAGTGCTGGCAGTCAATCTTGGGATCGGCTGCAATTCATATGCATACTCAGCCCCTTTTATCATCATACTTTTATTTTCCAGCTAGGCTAACGAGCAAGGGCATATGCCTAGACAGCGGCCCCATAACGGATATTTATATTGAATTACAACTGCCAAGGGATCCGTTACATGCACACCAGGACCATCTGAAGGATTATACCGTGTCCCTTTCCAGGAAAAGTGGAAACATGCCAGTATATCCTGATGCACTTTCTCTGCGAACACCAAGATCAAGCATATCATCTCCAGACACTTTGGCTAGATATATTATTTCTAGCAGCAAACATATTTCCCACAATAGTCTGAACATATTTGGAAATTGATTACTATATCTAACATCTGGGAAGATGGGAGGGGAAGTGGGAACACTCCCTTAAACAGCAGCAGCAGAAGCTGGACAGGTCGGTAGATCTGTGTAGCTGTCGGATCAAACAATTAACGAGAGAGGGAGCAGCAACATTCCCTTAAAAGAGTAGCAAGGGAACCAACATGTCCTTTAAACAATGGCATAGGCTGGACAGGACGCTAGATCCGTGTAGCTAATGCATCCAATCATGATAACAGCGGATAAAGTATGAACAGGAATAGAGCAAAGATTTTGAAATTATGTATTTCACATGTTAAAATATATCATTTGAGTTTTATTTCTAAAGAAGAAAAGGGAGAGATATATCACAATTTATGTTTTATTTCCAAAGGGAAAAGGGAGAAATGGATTACAATTTGGGGTTTCCAAAGGGAAAAGGGGGAGAGATTGACTACAATTTGGAGTTTAATTCCAAAGGAGAAATGGACTACAATTTGGGGTTTAATTCCAAAGGGAAAAGGGAGAAATGGACTACAATTTGAGGTTTAATTCCAAAAGGAAAAGGGAGAGATTGATTACAATTTGGGGTTAATTCCAAAGGAGAAAAGGGAGAGATACATCATGATTTTGATCAAATCAAAACTTACAGCTGTTGCTCCCGTGCTATCCAGAATATTGATGTATGGTTCGAGTGGTTTCTCCGGACAGACGAATGTTATGGTGTTTCGCTGGGCTTTACGACACTCCAGGTTACACAGTACTTCCAGATCATCAGCCTTACACAGACATAAACCAAGAGCTCCATCATATCCCTTGTAATCATTGACACCCTGACAAACCTGTATAAATACAATAATATTACTTTCAGTTTCATAAACAATTTACAAGTTAAAGAGAAATAGGGTTTAATGTCCACTCAACACAAACTAAGTCATTTTGGTACTAACATATGGTTCAATTTTAATGCAATAATTTGCTTGAGAGTGGAGGTCTTTAGCAATGAGAGGAAACTCCAAAAACATTCTCTCTAAGGCAAATAGAATAAAATGAAATATAAATCAACCACTTGCAAACCACAATATTGTGAATGTTGAATCTTTAATGTTTTAATTTTCTATTCCAACCTGTATAATAAAGCCTCCAAGACAAACCTTCAGAATAAAATCAAGCGGAAATGGAAATAATTTTGATGTCTTAAATTATAAGACTCAATGGATCTTATCTAATTTTATTTCTTGTTGCCACAGACGACATGTTTCCATTCCACTCTGCAGAGATTAGGTTAAAATTGATTTCATTGGTATTTAGTAATAGAATTGGAAACACAATTCTTTAGTGCAGAAAGTGAAGGAATCAGTGAAAATGAGGTTGAACAGACGACCCTACTCCTTGTCACATTCAAGCGGGAATGGAAACATGACATGGAGTACGCGAGACATATTAAAATTTATGTTGTGAATAATCATATAGTGTGGTCATTTAACATTAGACAGAAAAAACAAAACTTACATATTGTGAACAGTAAATCTGCCATTCATCTTCATTGAGACATTGTCCATTCTGAGCTCTGTATGTGCCTTCCAGACACAGATCGTAGACTTTCTTACTACAATCTTGTCCATTGCTTGTTTCAATATAACCCACAGCACATGGGCAGGTTCTATCACTAGGCTAAAAAAATATAAAATGTTAAATGTCCTATTGTTCTGCTCCGAACAGGGCTAATGAAGACAGAGATATGTCATAGAGTGTAACGTACTAATGATGGAAATCTTGCCCGGACAGCGGCACTACGACCTGCTCTTGTATCGAATTCCAACTGTCAAGGGATCTTTTAAATAGTGACCAATGTGTATACATGACTGGATTTTGACATCACTGGAACAACTAGATAGCTGTCTCCTGTAAGGGCCTTCTGCCGTCTTATACGGGTGAATCACATCGTAAAAACACAATAGACTGAATAAAATCATTTTGTCAGTAAAATAAAAAAAAATCAACAAACCTGAAAATCGCGACCAGCTCCGAGACACTGGCAAGTTGTTGAACCTGTATTAGGTTGAGATGCCTCCGAACCACAATAAAAACATCCAGTTTGAGCTTCCATATTATTAAAATTATTTACATGACATGGAGTACATTCTCCGATACTTCCTGCTTCCTCTACAGAGTTATATGTTCCAACCGGACACGGTGTTGGTAGGGAACTGTTCTGTGGACAATAGTAACCTAGCAACAAGAACACAAATTCATAAAAACATTCTAAAGATTAATAACAAACAATATTTTCTGCACATAAAAAAGGAATCCATCTTGAATTTATATTTTGTCTGCTTCTAAATTGAAAATACACGATTACCTGAAAAGAGTGAAAACTAAGTCTTACCTGGTGGACAGATGTAGGAATTGGTTGCCGGGTAACCAGCTACGTATGCCAGAGAACTAGCATTAGCAACTGGTCTGTCAGTGGTTGCCATGGCTTTACAGACAACTCCTGCACGACATGATTCACAGATAGCGCGATCAGGATGAGCTCCGAAAGTTCCTGGCAAACAGGGGTCGCATGTGTCTTCAAATGTTCTTCTAGGGGATCCGTTGTACTCTTTGTAACCAAGCGGACATTTCTTTGGTTCTATGGCACCTGTATATAATAAAAGGCAGTAAAATGACATTTCCATACCAAGCTACAACTAGATAGTCGAAATGGGGTTTAACATCCCACTGTTCTGCTTCAACAAGGTAAGTGAAGACTCGCACATTCCATACAGTGTACTATGAGGGAAATTTTGCTGCCAACTCTTATACTGAATTCCAACTACTGTCAAGGGATCTTTTACATGCATGCCAACATTGTTCCTCGGCAGACCTTCTGTACTGTACCACTGAAAAAATGAGAAACATGCCGAAAAATCCCGACAAGGTTACCCTTGCTTCAAAACTACAAGTGTGGAACTGAAACCCTGCCACTTAATCCAAAAATGATTCAGCCAACCAACCCCCTTATACAGTAAAATAAATCAAAATATATACCTGCATTAGTTGAATTGCAGTCATCAACGGCACCACAATAATGACCTTGAGGACAGGGGATGGGGAAACTGGAAGCTTCTGGACAATAATAACCTGGCGGGCATGGTAACTGGGCCATTGACATGTTACAATAATAACCTGAAATTAAAATAACCCCAATATCATAGGGTGTGTAGTGAAACCCAAGAAAGAAATGATGGTATCCATTCTACAAAAAAGGTGTTTGTTAATTCAATTATTGCTTAATTACAAAGATATACTAAGTTGAAAGGCTGACTAATATCATAATATTCATATAGCAGAAGCTTTTGATAATGAGGTGCCTGACAAAAAACTCTCCTGTACTGTGATTCAGTGCTTAACCCTATACACACACCCCCTAAATTGGCGTTTTACCACTGGTATCTGTTACTGGGCAAATGGTAAAAAAATAATTCTTAGAAGAACCACATGTTATATGTTTCTGATTAGGGCATTGGCCGGTCTTTCTATAGGGGATCATTTCGTTGACCTCACGTGCATGAACTTTGACCTTGACCTTTTTTATTTGACCTTTGACCCCAAAAATAAGTTTAACTTTTCCATTTGACCTCAAACAGGCCACAGGGATTATAAGCTGGTAGGGTTTTTTATGTAGATTCAAAGAAAACAACCATTTTGCCATAAATCTATGTATTATTCATAATTGTAGCATTAAAATCAAAAAAGTTATGAAACATCAAAGATGATAATCATTGCGAAAAAATACAGCAATGAAAGTTTAAGTATTTACATTGTGGCAATAGTGATTTAATTAATAGATTTAGAGATAACACAATTAAATATCACAAATATATGATTGGAATCAAAGAATAAAGACATAATTAAGTAATTATGCCAATGACCTTTGACCTATTATTGACCTTTGACCCCACTATTGACCTTTGACTCAATGGGTTGACCTTTGACCTGACACACTGACTTTCGACCCCAAAATTAGTATTTTTATACTTTTGTTGCTAATATATTACCCACAGCTGCTATTATGAAAATAAAATACTACAGCATTTGCCATAAGGAAAACACCACCCCAAAGACAATAGCACTTTTTTACACCGAAATATGAAACTATGCACAAGGCTAATACGAAAAATTCAGAAGGAATACATACAATCAAGTAGATACATGTACACAGGCCTAGGAAAATCATGCAACAATCAATAATTATATTATTAACAATAAATATAACAATGACAAAAAATCTGCTATATTATCTAGTTTTTTCCCTTCAAACAGACCAAGTTCCACTGTGCCAACTGCCACCTCATGATTCTCCAGTTCGATGTCTCGGAGTCAACTTTGCCATACTGGGCTCTGTATCTATAATCTATACACTGTTCATGCTTCCATTCTTCTGTGCTAATATTATGACTAATCTTCTGACGATGACAAGATTGGGATGCACATGGCTGTGTTCTCTTCAATGGTGAATTTTCTTCACAATAATCTTCTGCATGGGAATGCTTTTACTTTTATGCTGATTGACCCCTTGACCTGGTGGTACATGTACTTTTGTTATTCTGTTGTACCCAAACTTCCTCAACAATATCATTGGTTCTACCACTATTTCCATCTTCAGATATGGGCCTTCAAATATAAATAAATAAAACATTCAGTACAATAAAAAAAAAATAACAAAAGACTTCTACAATGAGTAACCTTATGTAAAATAATTGGAAAGAAGAAGAACATAAATGATAAATCAATATTATATACTAGTAAATCTAGGCATACAATCTAAAGCTGTAGAACATTTAGACAGTTTAGGTTTATACTTGTTTTGAAAGTAAAAATATTACATTATACATAACAAACAAAACTCACACATTGAAATCCATGCTTGTATCACTACCCATGTCTATGTGCAATATTTTCAGCTGAGGTTGAAGGCCTAGAACAAAAATAAAATTAAATAAGACATGTAGTAACACAGAAGGATAGTCACACAAGCTTTCGTTAGGCATTTATAACATAAGTACATGTATATTATTTATTTTTACCAAATAGTTGAGGTAGAACAAGAGATCTAAATAATCATAAATACAGTAGTGATTTAGCCTAAGCTAAGCCTAGTCCAAACAACGGTCCAACCCCTCGATGGAACGAAAGAAAACAAACGGAAACTGACAATAATTAGAGGCCAAGACTTTTAGAAATTTTAATACTAACCGTGAGTTTCTGCATTTCATGTCAAAATTGTCTAATTGAAACAGAAAACATCTCATTTGCATCAAGTTCAGCCATACGCGGACTCCGCCATACGCACGTATGACGTGGCTGACTAGCTGTCAAAAATGCCATTACATTTTAGGCCCACATATTTGAACAAATTTACCGATAATTCGATGCTAAATGGATATTTCATGGTAGAAATGCACACACATTTAAATAATTATCATAATCAAGCTTACGTTTGTTCAGATGTAAAAAGTAAATTAGTAAACAAAACTCACTCATCCATTCTAATCAGTGTCGATTCTCTCGTTGACAAATTCTTCGTCGGGCGAATCTAGGTCACCTCTTTGCT
Source organism: Patella ulyssiponensis (assembly GCA_963678685.1). Lineage (NCBI taxonomy): Eukaryota > Metazoa > Mollusca > Gastropoda > Patellidae > Patella > Patella ulyssiponensis. The sequence continues at coordinate 92,986,469 of OY783225.1, forward strand.
CGTTCATTTTAATTCATTGGCATCACTCACATATTCATGATCAGACGTGTCTAATCATTGTAAAACTTAAAAAAACTTCTATTCTTAATTTTCGGTTTAGTAATTTCTATTTTAGACTTAATAAACCCATGCTAAACCGCATTTTTACGGCTATAAGTACACGACAGAATAGGACTTCTGCTAAATATAAGTAACACGACGTCATTTGTTTACGCTCACAGAGTTACCCATCTTTGTTAGAATCTAGACTCGTATAACACGACTTCTATGTTGAATAGTCACCCGTTCTTAGTCTCATTTTAAAGGGAATTTTCGTGGCTTTCGAATGATATAAATTATATTCGTTTACTAAGAATACTTTTTCGCATATGACGTGATGAATTTATCGATCGCCGGCGATCGATTTTACGAAGGGATGAGTGTATAGGGTTAAAAATAATAGCTGTAGAACTTAGAAAGATACCAAACAGGTGAAAAAAAACATTGTCTTTTAAATAACTAAATTTTGTCCAAACAGTGGAGCAGCATCCTACTCTTATTCCAAAACATAGTTTCATTCCGTGTTGTTAAATAACTACGCTCCATAATATCATTACATCAGGTGCTGTAGAATAAATACATTTGGTCAAATCATTACACACTGTCACATTATTACATCAGGTGATGTAGAATAAATACGCCCCATCACCTTATTACATCAACTGTTATTTTGGGAAAATATGTGAAAATAATAGACAAATTACCTGCATGACAGATGGTCTGATTTTGAGCTCCGTTTGGACAATGTTGTCCCGGATCACACTGGATACCACTGTAGGTCATATTAAACTCGGGACAGTAATATCCCGCAGGACATAACGTACAATCATCTACAGTTCCTGCTGCTATCATATCCCTAGAATATAATATAACATCATTTACAATGTACAATCATCTATAGTTCCTGCTGCTATAATATCACTGGAATATAATGTAACATCATTCAAAGCGTACAATCATCTATAGAACAAGCTGCTATCATATCCCTGGAATATAATGTAACATCATTCAAAGCGTACAATCATCTACAGGTCATGCTGCTATCGCATTCCTGGGATATAATTTTACATCATTTATAAAGTACATAATCATAATAATTCTGCAGTTTCTAGACAGCTGCTGGTTTCAGAGTCATCACAAATTCATTTTTCACAAGCGAATTTAGAACAGAAATTGATTCTAAATGGTGGCTGGGGGACACACACATATGGTCTCATGATTGTGCTTTGTATCCTTTGGTCTGCCATAGCTTTACAAACACATCTTTATGTAAAACTTTGTGTGTTTTATCTGGTTTCAGTGCGAGCTAGTGATATTGAAATGAAAATACACCATGTTAATCTGGAATTGACCTTGCGGATATCGAAATACTTTTTATTTCTCATTTAGAAATAAAGAAAGTACCAGCACCTTCCATCGTATTACTGAAAGGAATCAAGTTCATGTCTTGTCAATACAAAATGGGGCAGTTTTTCAAAAATATTTTTCATAGGCGATATTGTAACATCAAAACAGCCTTATCAGGAGTTGTAACCATGGTTTCATACCTGTAGGTTCCTGGTGGGCAAGGTCTTGGAGCGTCTGTAGCATTTGTACAGTAGAATCCTGGAGGGCAAGGACTCACGGTAAAGTTAGCCATTCCTTCTATGTTACACCAATACCCTTCAGGACAAGCTTTACACCATCCGATATCTTCAGCTCCGGGGATATCGTTGTACGTTTGGACCGGGCACGGCTGGACAGGCTGCGACACTTCACAATAATAGCCAGCGGGACACGGCTGTGACACTGTGGAATTCACAGGACAAATTCTTCCGGCAGGACATGGCTGACATTCACTGCTGGTGGCAGCACCTTCTTTATCAATGAACTTTAATGGTGGACAAGTAACTGGTGCTAGAGTTCCTGAAAAATTGGACAAAGATAAAAATCAACATCAATTGAAACAACTATGTTTTCCAACATACTTTTCTATCATCATGGTGTACAGATTTCCTGTGTTCCTTCTGACAACATCATAATCTTTTTTCTTTAGATATTGTTATTATTGTATGAAAATGGCAGTCAAACTTTTTAAACATCACTTTGATACTAAAACATGGTGTTTCAGTACTTCAAAACTTGGCATGCCAATATAGGGGTCTTGATAATGAGGAAATGGGAGAACTGATTTGTAACCAATGATATACCCACCTGCTGGACAAAAGTAACCATAGGGACATGGTCCGCCGTCTGGTCGTAGAGAAACATCGGGATTGGGTAAACTCATTCCAGACATACAGAGATAACCGGCCGTACAATCACCTGCTATACGTCCTCCACTACAATATTTACCTATAAATACACACAATATAAACAATGTCTACCTATATATAAACACAATATATAAACATTGTATCAATATCTAACTACAAATACAAACATTGTTACAATATTTGCCTATATGTGTATACAATGTTTCAATATCATTTTGGTAAAATATCAAATTAAACATACACAGTGCTTCAATGGCAGTTAGATATTGTATCTTATTAAAATAGCATTATGCAAGAGCAAAATCTGCTTATTACAGGTATCTAAATAATCAATTAGACATTAATTAACATATCCAGACCATAATAAACTCTTGATGTCAAGGCTAGACTTTGATGTTGGCGGATTAAAATCCTATATGCCGCTTAATGGCCGTTGATAATTAAATCAATCAAGTGGATAATCGAGACTATGCTGTTTATATTAATGATTTGAGTAATGATGACCGAGGCTATGTGAATATTTCAAATGCTTTTTTCTCGGCTAATTTAGTGGATCAATTTGACTGAAATTTTCAGCAAATTACCTTTACACTATCTAGTTTTTAACTATTATAGTGAGAACTGCCATCTCTTTATCTCCCATAATGTAACTTTAAACATACACAATGTTTCAAAGACACTGGAAGTAGTGCCGGCAGAATTTTATGGAATAAGATTACCGTTCATTACTGAATTACGCATAAAAAAAAATTAAAAAATCAATATTCTATCTCTTCATTGGACGAAAGTCTAGAAAGTTTGGGAAAATTGATTTCCTAGCCAATGAAAAAGCAGCATCTTTAAATTTAAATAGCTCACCAGTCGTCATGCTTACCAGTGATACAAGTAAAACAGTCGGATTCTTGAATTAAACCTGTTGTAGAGATGTCTGTATATGTTCCATTGGGACACAGAACGGGTTCTATAGTGGCATTAGGACAATAGGAGTACGGGGGACATGGTTCCGGAACAGATGTATTATTTAGACATATATATCCAGCTGGACACGGCAGACAATCTATAGATCCATTAGATGGTTGATAGGTGCCTGGAAAAACAAAACGAAGATCAGTTTGATTTGAAATAAATTGGGGTTTAACCTTCTACTGTTCTGATCCTATACCCGGCTAATGAGGAAAAGTAGATGTTAAACCCTATTTGATTTCATCTATATTAAAGTCATTCCTACTGTTCTACACTGAATGGGGCTAATGAAGATGTGCACACTCTGGACCTTGATTTTTTATCCCATCCTAACGACTAGACAGCTATACTTGTCAGGCTCTCCCCATCCTGCATCACTGACAAGGGGGAACCACACAGGAAAATCTGGATGAACTTTCTTGACCAATGCAGGGATCTAACAAATTTCAAATAGTAAACCCATGAGTATTGGCAACAACCTGACTCATCGTAACATACAAGTTTGGCATTGAAAATCATACAAATTGACCCTATAACAGACCTTAGGTTCCATAGAGTACACAATCGACCCACGAGACTTCCAACCCTTTACTGAGGGTAAGAAAACCATCTTACCTGGAGGACATCCGATGGGAATTCCCGTCTGCTCTGGACAGAAATAACCTGGAGGACAAGAGAACGCTGATGGAGCAGACGATTCAATTCTAGCGAAATCAGGACAATAATATCTTTCTTCACAAACACCTGTCGGTTCTAGTCCGCCTTCTACGTCACAATAAAATCCAGCAGCACATGGCCAACAATCAGCCTCACTAGCTCCACCTGTCTGATTTCTGGTTGTTCCCCTTGGACATCTTGTTGCCATCACAGAGCCTGCAGATAGATATATCTAGTTATAGAGTGAGTGAGAAGTGGGGTTTAACGTCCACTTGACACAAACTAGGTCATTTTGGGACTAACATATGGTTTAATTTTATTTCAATAATTGGCTTGTACGTTTTTGGCAGTGGGAGGAAATCTGAAGAAATTACCTATGGATGTTATTTACCTGGTAGACCACACGTAAACGCTGATTAAGATTTATGAAAAAAATTTAAGGATAAAAATTGTGACCTGAAAAGTGTCCACAAACAAATGTGAACGGACAGACATGTTGAAGAACATGGGCAACAACATATGGAAATTTACCTTCTAGACAGTAATGTCCAGCCGGACAGAGTTTATTGATACCATCATTAGGTGATGGACTTGTGGCATTCTCTAGACATAGATAACCAGCCGAACATGGACCACTTATAGTTGATAGACCGGATTCATTACAGAATCTACCTAGAGGACATCCCAAACATTCTCCTAAACTTGTTAATCCTTCAAACGGGCTGTAGGTTCCTAGTGAATTAAAAACAATGGTTCTATATTCATACAGATTTCATTCACTTTTTAACAAAAATCAAGGCTTTAGAATAAATTTAACTTTTGTTTTGGTGAATAGTGGAAAGAATCAAAACTTTAATCTTTTAGAGGCTTGTCTATATATAATTGCCCTACACATTTAATTGTTACTGTACTTGCTTGAAAACATCGCCTAAATAAATCAGTAATTGTTCTTCCATAAGTTGGCGTTATAGTTTATTAAACAAAACTTTCCTTGTAATGAATTTATTGTTCATTAAAACGTACCTAAGGGACATGGGTTTCCGTTATCTGTTGTACCATTTAGACAGTAATATCCAGCCGGACATACTATTGTATCATTCATCCCTTGATGTGGACAAGATTGTCCAGACCCACATTCTAAACATTCACCTGGAAAGAAAGTCAGTTGCACACTTTGTGAAAAGGAAAATTTATAAATTTATCATCTTTCGACTGGATGGGAGCTATGGTCTTAGGTTTCGATTCTGGTTTTCGTCAAGAATGTTTCTCAGGATATTTCCGCCGTTTTTTTTTTTTATTGGATTGGATGAAAAGTCAAGGTCACGTTACCTGTTGGCATGCTCATACAAGAAAAGTAGATGGAAATGAGGCTGAGCATTGAAACTACGTCACTTGACTCAATGACAGGCCTTATGATCCAATGCGCATATCTTAAATCATTCGTCCACCCAAACCTCCCTGTCGTTAAAAGATATTATTTCACTTACCTAACCCTTCATGAGGTGAATACGTTCCTTTCTGACACGGTATCTCTTTAACAGCTCCCTCTAGACAATAGTGACCAGTTGGACAGATATAACCTTTGACCCCGTCAGTTGGGTTGGGCAGATTGGAACCATTCAGACATATATAACCAGCATTACACGGTAGACTGAAACCTGTAATATAAACATCCAAGATAAAACCTGCGTAATATTTATATAATTACTGGAGCCACGGTGGCTCAGTGAGTAAGAAACTTAGTCATTAATCAGACAGTCCAAGGAGTTGACCAAGAAAAAGTTCCACGGGATGGTTTCCTCTATTTCAGTTGTCTTGGAAGAAGGGACTGGCATGGAACAATGTCTATGAGCATTAATATTTTTATGATTACTGGAGCTAAGGCAGCTCAGTGATCAAAAGGTCTAGGCTTTGATCTACGGTGTTAACCAAGAAAACGTTGATTGGGATGCTCCAGCATAGACTCACCTATGCTAGAAATGTAGTGTGCATCTGTGTCGAGTCCTTAGGTCACTCAGGTCCTAAGGGTTAATGCCTACTGAACATAAATCTGGTGATTTCAAAACTTATTAAGATGTGGTATAATTTTATCTCAATAATTCAATAGCGCTTAAGGGGTCTTCAGCAGCACGAGAAAACCAATGACCCTGTGAAACGCATGAAATGAGGCAGGCGACCCTACTACTGGTCATAAGTGTGGGATCAAAACCATGCGAATTGACTTCAAGACGGACCTTAAAATCTAAAGCACACACCACCTCCGGCTATCAGACATTAAATTTAAAGGACAATATTGGTGCCAGTCATTATCACATATGTGATAGAGCTTGTTAAACACATTCCAAATATACTTTTAACTGAGAGATCAATGCTACGATAGCTGAGTAATACATGTTTCCCGAATCGGAAGTGACGAACGCCAAAGGAAAACACGCGTCACCGCTTTATATAACTGACTAAAGCGACGAGTGATAAACAGATACACGGCCGAATATCTGCTCACTAATAATTACATCGAAGAACAAAAGTTGTTATATGGGACTGTAAGAGGATATCTGACAATTCAATAAAGTAATTGAATGTCATTAGATAAAAAAAACACGAGAAAAATAGAAATAGTCCGTACATTCCCTTGTTTATATTCATTCTATACCTGTGTGTTTAACCAGCTCTATCATATATGTGATAATGACTGGCACCAATATTGTCCTTTAAAGTGCCACAGAGCAGTGCGACTGACTGAATGTTCAACACTATAGAAAACGATTATTATTAATAATCATTATTATTATATTCTCTAGAATTGTTTTTGGAACACAAAACTCACCATTTTTAGAACTATCTGGAGTACAATAGTTTCCGGGTTTACAAGGATCACAATCGTTGATCTGGGTGTTTCCGATACTACTGGACATAGTACCATCTGGACATGGTAGCGGTTTATAACTGCCTTCAGGACAATAATTTCCTATTGGACAGACAGCTTCTGTTGGGTTCGGATTGATTGTACTTCCATTACAATAATATCTTAAATAAATTAAATATAAAATGAAATCAGGTTTAGCATCCTACTTTTCTACACAAATACCGGTACATAAATGAAAAGGGATTTAACATGGGGGGGTTAGGATGGCCTAGTGGTCTAGAGTGTTGTGCTTCGATCTCTAGTTGACCAGTCACCTCTGGCTTACGGTCGTGGCTATGATCTCTAGCATGAGCATATGTGGCTTGGAGATTTTTCCAAGACAGTAGCGTTTCCACCTAGCATTCAACAAATTATTTTAAGGGGTAAGCATTTCAGTTGAAAACTGTATTGTGACATAATTTATGCAATTTGAACTGTTGTCAAATAAATAAAATAAAATAAAATGTGGTTTAATGTCCTATAATTCTGCACCATTTGGGCATACACCACTGAGTGTTCTACTATGTAAATTTTTCATGATCAGGGTCCTTTCCCCCTACTCTTCACTGAATTCCAACTGCTGAGGGATTGTTTACTTGCACGCCAACGCATACAATGTTTTGTCGTCCTGTCAAAGACTTTTCTCCTAGCATTCCGAAACCAAGGAAACTTTACTCCAAACCCTAAAAAAACCCTAATCATAATCCTACAGACAGTATTTAGTAATTAGATAGAGCATACTTATAAAAAGGAACAATTACTAATTTAATTTGAAAACGTTTCGAAGAGTATTCTCTCAACATTTGTTAGTTCACTTGTTTGAAATTATTGCTAGAATAGGCTACTCTTTGAAAAATTGCCTAATCAAAGAAGTGACCAAAGTATTAAAACTTACCCTGGATAACAGAGTCCTTCAGGTACAGTTAACCCAGTTGACTGACAATAGTAACCTGGACTACATGACTGACACTCCGTGATATTTGTACGTGCCGTTTTATTGTTAAACGTTCCGCTGGGACAAGGCCATTGATTGGCTCGTTCTGTTTGAGCAGGACAGTAATATCCTTCTGGACAGGTGAAATTCCCCAAATCGCCGGCTGTTGAGAAACTGTTATCACAATAGTATCCTGAATATAGAAATACAAATATTTTGCAGGAAAGAAAAAAAATGATTAACATATCTCTGAACCAACGGGTCTAATGAAGTCATGCATACGACATGTAGTGTGCTATGACGGAACAATGCAGCCCTTCCAATGTGTGTGAAATAGCTTCCACCGATGTGATATCGCGGACAAGCCCTTCCAATCTCATCCAATTCAAATTACAGACAGTATTTTTCTTGCCAGGCCCTTAGTCTTGCACCACTGTCCCAGCCAACACTGGGCTCAAAAGTGTGGCCTCCTCACAGCGTACATTATCAGAATATTCCATATTTATGGGATATCACTCTCCAAAATAAGACATTTTTGATATAGATACCTTTGACCTTTACAGTGGGAAGATCTACACCCCAATCTGAACAGTAATAATTTTGAAATCTCTTCTAAACAATTCAATGCCCATTCTTTATACCAGATATGTTTTTTATGAGCAATAAGGCATATAAGTCTGACCCCCAGGATAAGGTATAAAAGTCTTACCTTCAGGGCATTGCTTACACTGTGTCTGTCCGAGTTCATTCTGATAGAAACCGGAGTTACATCTGGTGGGTGTGGCACTTGCTTCCAGACAATAATGGTTTTCTGGACACAGATATTCAAATGGTGTGGGTGTTGATTGGCCAGCAGGACAATAATAACCTGAAATTATAACACATTATATATGAACTATGAGGATACAGGATTGAGAGAGAGAGAGAGAGAGAGTGCTTAAGTCCACTCAACACAAAATATTTCAATATTTGGCATGCGAGTAGGGGTCTTAAGGAGTGGGAGGAAACCAGAGGTTGGACACTACAACCAGAGAATCGAAACCATTTGACTCAATGGCAGACCCAATGATACAACGTGCATGCACTAAACATTCAGCTATCCAACCCCCGGATACAGGTTTGAGCTGGGTAATTGTATACTAGTAGGATATTTTGCAGGGGGTTCAAAATTTGTTGGATGCCCAATTCGCCCACTGCCCAAATAATTTGAAACATGTAGATGGAGCTATGTGCATTATTAGGGAAAATATCAGCAATCACAGGGAGATATTACTTATTGCCTTGGTTCTCGAATTAACAACTCTTCTTACCTGCACTACAAGGTCCGCTTACAGCACTCAGACCAGTGCCATTACAATAGTATCCTCCGTCACATGGTTGACATTCTCCTTCCGACGACAGACGCTTCACAGGATTATAGGTTCCATTAGAACATGGTTCTGGTACAGCTGTTCCCATTGGACAATAATGACCTATAGTACACTGTAACTGATTGGATAAACTTGACCCTAGAGGGCAGTAGTATCTGGGGTCACAGTCGCCAGTTGGTGCAGCTAATCGTGGTGTCTGGCAGTATTTTCCAGGAGTACATTTTTCCATGGCAACAGAACCTTCAGGGCAGAAATAGCCTGGTTGACATTCTCCACCGTTTGAGCTCGGCTGTTTAAAAATTAAAATATAAATTTAAATAATACATGAAACCTAAACCAATAATTGACATTCAGAAAGAAATAATCTCTTTACATGAACTCAAGTCTGCGACATCTACTTTGTAGACTAAAGACAGCATGCATCTATCTCTTCCTACAAGGGGGGTTGGGATGGCCTAGTGGTCTTGAGTGCCACGCTTCGACCTCTAGCTGGCTGGTCACCTCTGGCTTGCGGCTATGGTTTCGATCCCTGGTGTGAGCGTATGTGGCATGGAGATAGGGGCGCATTCTCAACCTCGTGGGTTTCCTCCGGGCACCCCGGTTTCCTCCCACTGCTAAAGACCCCTAGGCGCAAGCGAATTATTGAAATAAAATTGAAACCATATGTTAGTCCCAAAATGACCTAGTTTGTGTCGAGTGGACGTTAAACCCCATTTCTCTCTCTCCCTACAAACCCTACTACTGAGTGTATACCCATCTGGTTAAAGAGGGAGGTAAATGGGGTTTAACGTTCTCTAGGTCATTACAGGAATAACATATAATTCGTTCGGTCGTAGAGGTATTTAACATTGGGGAGAAACTGGAGGACCTGGAGAAAACCCATGAGGTTGGACAAGCCAACCCTACTTCTTGTCATATACAAGTCGTGAATCAAAACCATGCCAGTCGACAGACCTTATGATACAATTCGCACACGCTAACCATTCGGCCATCTAAACCCCGATCTGGTTAGAAGCACTTCTAGTAAATGATCTGGTTAGATGAACTTCACAAAGGTAAATGATCTGGTTTGAGGAACTCTAATAAGGTAAATCATCTGCTTCTGTAGGGTAGAGGATCTCAACATAAAAACGTCTATGGAATATTCTCATGTCAAACATCTTGCTTTAAGTAAAACTGCCAATTTTGTAAAAATATATAGAATGTATGCGCTGAATAGGTCTTAAAACTTCCCTTAAAGTATTTTTAATATGACCCACTCACCTGTGATGCCGATGATCCATTAATACAATACCATCCTGCTGAACAGTTTCCTGTTGGCATTATATTACCATTACCTTGGCAATACATGCCTGGTGTACAGGGGAGACAACTATTTATATCATCTTGTGTTGTCAGGTTGTTAAATGTGCCAGCCGGGCAAGGGTTCAGGTTCGGGTCAGTTGTATTAACGCCACAGTAATGGCCAGCTGGACATTCATTGGTGGTGTAGTCAGTTGTGTTGGCATAACAATAATATCCTTGTGGACAGCTCTTACACTCTTTCTGATTGGTTAAATCTTGATAGGTACCAGCAGCACAACCAATGGGAAAGTCTGAACCTTGTGGGCAGTAATGACCAGATGGACAGATATTGCCAACAATAGGATGAACAGTGTCTGTGGGACATTGGGTGTCGTTAATCATCAATGGTGCAGGGGAAGCAACTCCTGAACTACAGTAATAACCTTCTAAACATGGTCCTGTAGGAAATGTTAGATTTGTTCCTGCAAGAAGCAAACAAAAGACAGATTTAGTTTCAATCAGATTTAACTAATAAATTGAAATGATTTTAAACGTCCTACTGTACTGCTCCGACTGGACTAATGAAATGGGGTTTAACATCCGAATGGACTAATGGAACAGGGTTTAACATCCGACTATTCTGCTTTGACTGGACTAATGAAGATCGTCAATCAAATCCATTCTATGAAATATCGATGTCCATAAGGTATTTTGAAATAAAAGTATTTATAACATACATTGTGCCTATTCTATATATTTGTGATTTTTGTTTGTCTGTATGGGGTTTGAGTAAAACTTGGACATTAAAGCTAATTTCCTTTCCATTACTATTAATCGTGTTCCAAATTTTAATTTTAAACTTTCAAATAATCCCAATTTCATTTCTTAAACCCCATTTTATTTCATCAACTTCATTTCATCAACTTCATATCATTCAATGCGATAAAGTACAGATACGAAACATACCTGCACAATATTGACCAGGACTACATGTCGTACATTCTGACGATGATCGTAAACCTCTGTTGTTACTATAGCTACCAGCAGGACACGCCTGCCAATCATGTCCTGTACCATTAGGACAGAAGAAACCTTCAGGACACGGATGTTTAGATGAACACTGGTTGCCAACGATTGACAGCTCGGGTATACAATAATAACCTAAATATACAAAATCATAATTTATATTAGAGGGGCTCAGTTTGCCACGATTGACAGCTCGGGTAAGCCTATACAGTACATAAACATGTATATTAAAGGGGCTTGGTTCAGCCATGATTGACAGCTCTGGTGTACAATAATAACCAGAATGTTTAAACATACATTATGGGAGAGCAAAAACAGACTTTTGTCGGTCTTCCTTTGGGCCTCAGAAGTCATAGAAATTATAAATTAGATCTTTATTTAAACAACAAGCCTAAAATGAACTCTGTAGACCCACGGATGACTTGGATTGGGCTCGGATTAAAACAGGATTTCGTTGACTGATTTAATCACTATGACGTCGTGGGCGGGGCTTCTCCGTGATGTTGACGTCATCATACTTCCGGACTGTTTTCTATTCGTCTGCTTAGGCCTACCTGAAGTACAAAAGAGTACACGCAGGCAACGCAAGAAGTCGGCTATTTATTATAATTTATTTACAATACTGCCTCGTTGATTTGGCCCATTCCTTTCAAACTTTAATATCCTATCGCAGACTTTCTCTTCTTATCTATATATTAAAAGTCTTAATTCTAATTTATAGTAAAAAATAAATGTATACGAATTGAATTGCAGTCCTATCTCAAACCGAATACGCTATCGGTACTAGTCATTGTAAACATTACTTGATAATTGAGACTATATAGGTGGAGGTAACGCCTGTCAATCAACAATCGGCCATAATGGGAAAAGGGTGTCGATGAATTTAACTACCATTTCTAGTAAAAAATTATAGTGGTAACAACTTTGTTCAGGATAAAGTAATTTGACTGAAATTTTCAATATATTCTTGTTTCAGCATCTATTTTTGAACTGTTATAGCAAGAATGGCTAACTCCTTGTAAAAATCTCCCATAATGTATCTTTAAACAAACATATTAGGGGGGTTTGGTTGATGAGCAACAGTTAACAATGATGAATACAACCAAATATGGATTTAAATTATAAACAAAGTTCTCCACATAGGTAAAGTACACAAACAATTCCTTGTGTTTTAAATGATTACTTAAGATACACAATATGCTGTACAAAGCAAATAGCTGGTGTTTCTAACTTCGGAACTGATCCCCATTCTTTTAACAATAATAGTTTTTACCTTCTGGACAAACAAGACATTCACTGGCACCATCAAAATCAACGTACAATCCAGCTGGGCACACTGACGGCACTGCGGTTCCTGGTGGACAATATCTACATGATGGGCAGATAACTTGATTCTCGACACTAGATCCTTCTGGACAGTAAAATCCTATTAAAGAAATATTTTAAAATGTTATCTTAGCTTCGACAACAAAATAGAAATTTCAGAAACAAATACAAGATTTTAGCAATTAAAAAAATAAAAAAATATCATACCTGCTTTACAGGGTCCGCTTACATCCGATAAACCGAATCCATTACAATAATAACCTGGTAGACATTGACTACATTCACTAGACTTGGTTAACCCAGTCTGATTAGAATAGGTTCCATTGGGACAAGCAGCAGGGGATTCGGTTGCAACACCACAATAATAACCTATAGGACAGACCAGTTCACTGGAAGTACTGGACTGTACAGGACAATAGTAGCCTTCATCACAAGGTCCTGTTACTGATGTTAAACCTGTATGTATAAACAGAACTGAGTTAAAGATGATTAAAGACAGAAAAAGAATTTAACATTCACACAAAGTCATTTTGGGACTAACCCATGGCTCAATTTTATTTTAACAACCTGCGATTTGGGGTCTTTAGCTGTGTGAGGAAACTGGAGGACCCAAAGAAAACCCATAAGGTTGGACAGGCGACACAATTCCTTGTCATCGTACAATCGGGGAATCCAAACCACGCCACATGACTCAATGACACAGAGTGTGATTTCACATGCATACATTAAGCACTAGTCCACATCCCCCCCCCTTTACACCGCAGACTGTTTGTTATAAAATAAACATCTTATTATCCATTTCGAAACAGGCTGGCAGGTAAGGAAAGTTGCGCTACCGGTTGTCACATGAAAGTACGAGATCAAACTCTGTTAATCCTTGTGTAAAACAAGTTGGATATTTGAAACTATGTGGCCTTCAATAACAGTGTTCCATACAACCCTGGATATATGTTTAGTTTTCTTCCCACGTTACCTGTTTGGTTACAGTAATATCCACCAGTACAGTTGGTGCACATGTCGACACTCCTCATTCCCAGGGAGGGACTGTAAGTTCCATGAGGACATGCTACAGGTTCACTAGTACCTTCTGGACAATAATATCCTCTAAGACAGACATCAGCTTCAATACCTAAATAATAATATGATAAACATTATAACGATGAGTAAATAACTCTGTTTCCTGAATTCTTCCAACACTCATTTGCCATGGGTCTCGCTTTGTCAGACTGGCTGTGGAACAGCCAACTCTTATTTTGAATTCAACTATCATGTGTTCTTTTATGTGCACGACAACATGTACACAGGTTTTTTGTCCTATCGAAAAGACTAGGTGCTGCACGTTCCATGCACCAGTGATGGGCCGGGAACAAAATCGTTATTGATGTAGCGATAAAGACAATCTTCACAAATTGTAAAACTGTTACTGTTAACTTATCATCAAATGCCTTTCACGCAACATAAACTTAGTGGATGAATTTATTAATGGGGTTTAACATCCACTCCACAAAAACTCAGTGGGAGACTTTACCAATGGGGTTGAACATCCACTCAACACAAAGTCAGTGGATGACTGGACTAATGGGGTTTAACGACCACTCAACACAAGCTCAATAAATGACCTTTCACTAATGGAGTTTAATGTTCAATCAACACAAACTCAAGTTTTACTAATGGAAATGTTTAGCTTTAGATACTACGATTTTACTTAATTACATTTCAACATACACTTAACGCAAACTTAGTCAATGACTTTTGCTGATGGGGTTTAGACGCTAGGATATTATAGAGAAGAACCGATTGTTTATACCTTGTGTTGGTGTGGTTGATATAGCACCATATCTACAATAATATCCAGCTTCGCATGGTCGTATAGGACTGGATAACCCTTCTACATCACATGACATACCTCCAGTACAAGGTGTACATTCACTTGAGTTCGTTAATCCTGTGAAATATATAAACACATAGAATAAAATCATAGAAAGTCACCATGTTGATATAAATGAATGAATGAAATAGAGTTTTATGGCACGTCCGCTCCAACTGGGCTATATTGCGCCAAACATATGATGAATAGTATCAGACAAATTAAAAGATATCACATAAAGTATTCATGTACAAAAATAAACAAATATCACAGTATGTTAAATAATTAAATATAAAAATCAACTTCATGTACACAAATAGTTAAAAATGAAAAACAAGGTGAATAATATATTTACAATTAAAACTGATGATAAAAATTTGTCTCTTTTAAAAAGTCTAGTAGTTTGCAATATAGATTCGGTTGGACAAATAATTGATTTAACGATTGGCAACGGTAATAATTAGATCTAATACCCTTAAGATGCTTGCACTCAATCAAAATGTACTTAACTGTCAAAGGAACATGACAGTGTTCACATTCTGGTCAAGGCTCTCGCTTTAATATGAAAATGTACCTTAGTCGTACCTTAAATGCCATGTTGATATAGCACGTGCAAACAATAAATAAAACATAATTTGAACACATCAATCCTACTGTACTCAAAGCTGTAATTTATTGAAGACCAAAGCCTCAACAAGACAGAATAAAGGTTAAATAGAGACTCTAAAACCATATACAACAAAATGTTGCATTTCAATTAATATTAAAGATGCATTATGTAGGATTTAGATAAAGAGCTGACCATTCTTGCCATAATAGTTAAAAAAAAAGAGAGATAATTAGAAATGAATATATTGACAAGATCAAATTACTTTATTCTTGGTGTAATTTTCAGAGAGAGAGAGAGAGAAATGGGGTTTAAAGTCCACTCGACACAACTAGGTCATTTCGGGACTAACATATGTTTTTTTTATTTTAATAATTCGCTTGCGCGTAGGGGTCTTTAGCAGTGGGAGGAAACCAGAGTGCCCGGTGGAAACCAACGAGGTTGAGAAGGCGCCCCTATCTCCATGCCACATTCGCTCAACCCAGGGCTCGAAACCACAGCCGCAAGCCAGAGGTGACCGGCCAGCTAGAGGTCAAAGCGTGGCACTCTAGGCCACTAGGCCATCCCAACCCCCCTGTAATTATCAGTGTTTGAAGTTTGGACAAGATATTTGATTGACAACTTTGTGCTATTGCTACGATAATAAACAAGGTCTTAGTTATCCATTTCAACTTTAAATTAATAAATGGCACAGGTTTACTAATCCATTGAAAAATGTGACCATCTGATGGTCTAGAGAGTTTATTATTAATTTGCCACATGAATAAATGTCTGATTAATCATTTATATAATAATTGAAGCTCTTTACATAATGCATCTTAGAAAATAAATTAAAATCTAAGAATCAAAATTTCCTATCGAATTAAAAAAGAATACCTAAAAATAATTCAGAATGACATTTTATTACAAATAAGTATTATTCCCAGTACTAGGACTTCAGTTCAAAAGTAAAACTCAGAGCGAAAATGATAAATTATCCAAACTCACCAGTTCTGTTGTTAAATGTACCGCGAGGACAAGGATATTGGGCTGGATGTTCTGTTCTATTTGGACAATAATAACCTTCCAGACATACGTAGATGTTGTAATTGATGACGGGAGTGAAGGTGGCGTTACAGTAATAGCCTGCTGGACAGATTTTACAATCACTAGCTCCTACAGAATCCTATAACATGTTTACACCAGATGTTAATACATTAAACTTAGAAAAAATAGTGATATTTCCTGTTGCAGCTCTGTATCACAACATATTTTCTGTTGCAGTTCCGTATCAAAACATACTTTCTGTTGTACCACAACATATTCCCTGTGTATTATACAGGCTTACAAAAAAAATATATTCTGGTCCTCAGACAATCCCTTTGATGAGGGAGGGTGTCGCCTTAACAGAAAAATTAAAATGACAATGTTACCTGATAGGTTCCTGATGGACAGGTTTCAGCAGCTTCTTTCCCTCCAACACAGAAGAAACCTTCAGGACACGTGTGATTGGCTGGTGTACTGGTCATCTGACCAGGTGGACAATAATACCCAGGAGAACAATCACCTTCTGGTGTCGGCAAACCCTCGTAACCACAATATTTACCTGATGAAAGAATATCTCAGTCGAGTCATTATTATTATATATATATATAAGAGAGAGAGATGGGGTCTAACATCCACTCGACACAAACAAGGTCATTTTAGGACTAACGTATGGTTCAGTTGTATTTCAAAAATTTGTTTGCATGTAGGGGTCTTTGACAGTGAGAAGAAACCATTGAACCCGAAGAACCCCCTTGTCACACAAAAGCATGGAATCAAAACCACAACAGTTGACTCAATGACAATGGCAAACCTTATGATGTAGCACACATGTTAGATCCTATGGCCACCCAAACTCCCTCTTTAGCAGTGAGAGAAAACAGTGAGCCCCAGGAAAACCCACAAGGCCAGATAGGCAACCAAACTGGTGTGTGATCAAAACCATAGCACTTGACTCAATGACAGATGTAGTAATCTATAGAGCAAACTATTTGCTCACCCAACCCCCATTTCAATCATTTACACAGTTACGAAGGGCAGGTTGCACTGGACCCCTACTTTTGTGCCCCACCCTCCGCCTCTCTCCTGCAGATTTAGCCGTTACATAATGTCGGTTGAAGTAGTAATAATAAATATTTGTATAAAATTATTTTGTAATCAACAAACCTGGTGTACATATTTTACAGGAAGATGGAGCACTGTTTCCAAGTGTATTCAGATAATACCCTATAGGACAGGGTATAGGGGAGACGGTTGCTACTGGACAATAGTGACCAGCTGGACACCGACTTCCAGTCACTCCATCAAACGGACTGTGAAATGTGGCACCAAGCGTACAATAATAGCCTAAAAGAAAAACGAATTATTTTAAGTATTTTTCACATTGGTTTTGTTTCACATTATAACAATATAGTACTATATGGAACAAGAATCAAGCTCAATGTCACAGCCATCTTGGTATCATGACGTCATCACGGCCATCTAGACATGACAACATCACGGCCAACTTGACATTATGGCATCATCACAGCCATCTTGGTATTGTGACGTCATCACGGCCATCTTGATATTAAGACGTCACATCAATTATCTCAGTCCGTAAATCAAAGCACAATTATCCAAGGAAGAAGCATGCCAAGTTTCATGTCAATCGTACTTTAAATGCTGGAGCAACAGGATTGAGCAGCACTTCGTGATCAGTTCCTCGGCCTCCTTTCTCGAGAACTTATATAAAGATAAAATCCAAAGTTAAGTAGATACTTCAATTTTGATTCGCTAAGCCCTAAAATCAATCTTATATTAACCAATCAAATTCGTCAAATTTGGATTTTATTTTAGTTAAAATTTTGTGAAACATGTTCCAGGTCTAAAATGATGACGAACCAGCCTTCACAGTGGAATTAGGTAATTAAAAGAGTAAAGCTGGAGATTCAGCGTCCTTTTGTTCTACATCTCTGACAAAAGTTTACTATCTACCTTGCGAACAGTTTCCTGATGGTTCGGCCAATCTTTCTGTGGCACAGTATTGACCTCCATCACACATAGTTACATTCTCACTTCCTTCAGGACAGTATTCACCTTTACGACATTTACCTCCCTTGGTAGGATCCGTAGGCATCGATTGGGTAGCGCCACCCAGACAATACCAACCAGAACTGAAAAACAAGCGAATAATGATCAGTCAGCATCGATTGTGGTAGCACAACCCAGAAAATACAATTAGGAAGTGAATTATCACAGTGGAAGGAAACCAGATGACCCAATGATAACCCACAAGGTCACACACAAGGAGCGCAAATGTTAAACCACTGCGTCACCCACTCCTCCTTTTTTACAACAGATACATACCTGCAGTTTCCTGTTGGGGCAGCCAATCCTGTCGTCTGACAATAAGTGCCAGGTGTACAGGAGAGACAAGCTGTTTGATTGGTCTGTTTTTCTGCAGGGTTAAACGTTCCCGGTGGACAGGGTCTTTGATCTGCTTGTGGTGTATTGACTGGACAGTAGTGACCAACTGGACACGGTTTATCCACAAAATCTGTTGAGTTGGTTGGACAATAATATCCTGAAACAAGAAATTTACAGCCGAGTTAAATTATTGAAACCAACTAATAAACATTATATGTATATAAAATGACAACTAGGATCCATTCACTTGATGTGATATTTGTTTATTTTTTGTAATGTCTTTTTTCTGCCTTGTCTGCAGGTTTATCCTGTAGATTTTGTTTTGTGTGTAAAGCGGTCCTCCTGCACTTACAATTAGATCTGATAAATTGTGGAAAACTTAAAGTAATCATTTCAACTAATAAATAAACATTATATACATAAACTGACAACTGAGATCTGTTTCTAGTAAATATTTTTATTAGTGAAATCGATCTATTCATAAATGAATGCTATCAACTTTACAGTCAAATCAGCATTGACGCAAGACATTTGATGAACCAATCAGCATTGATGTTACTAGTGGATTAGCCACAGTTCTGTGCAAAACATGTCTAAAGCTTGCCGTAACAGACCATTTCATTGGATAATCTCTCACACCATTTAGAACATGTACATGATAACAACTCATCCAGATCTTAGTGTAGTAAAGACAAGTAATACACAATTTTGATCTATAAAATGAAATTTTGAACTATAAAACGAAATGAAATAGGATCTGTGTTTTAATCAGATAGATTTTCATAATTTTAAACTTGTGGCTGTTTTGTCTAGAAAACTTTACCTTCTGGACATGATTTACAAGTTGCTTGGCCAATTTCATTCTGGTACGTTCCTGCTACACAGCTTATTGGTTGTTCACTACCACGAGGACACATATAGCCAATCGGACAGATATCACCATAACCTGAAAGTACATAAAACATAACATATTGGACAGATATCACCATATTGGACACTGTGATGTACCAATATCAACATAAAGCTGTATATATAAACATATAACGTATTGGACATGTATCACCGTGTGAGACCAGTATGTATTTAGCATATAACATATAGGACAGATATCACAGTAACCTGAATATATAAACATGTCACACTTCGCACTCTAGTTGGTCAATCACCTCTGGCTTGTGGTTTCGAAGATTGGTGTGAGTGTATGTCGTTAGGTTGTGGTTTGTTGTTCATTACAGATTTAACATCCAATACATTAGATATGGACAGGTTGATTTAATTAAATTATTTACACGGTATAATTGCTTAATTAACCTACCAGTAGGATTTCTTAATTAACCTACATGTATGATTGCTTAATCAACCTACCCATATGATTGCTTAAATAATCTACCCGTATGATTGCTTAATTAACCTACCGGTATGACTGCTTAATTAACCTATCAGTATGATTGCTTAATTAACCTACCTGTATGATTGCTTAATTAACCCACCTGTATGATTGATTAATTAACCTACCGGTATGGCCACCAATTAAAGGACAAGATGGTGGATAGGAACTGTTAGTTGCCGAGTTATCTGGGTTTGATCGATCTATACCAGACTGACAATAATATCCTTCATCACAAACACCTGTCACGTTGGTAGCTCCCTCTATAGAACAATAATAACCACCATCGCAGTCTTTACACTGTGATACCTACACATAAACAAATATATATGACAATCATAATTATTTCATTTAATTTTAACCTGAGGTCACAACAAAGATATATGGCCAAGGTGGAACACATGCCTAACATATCGATGGACCAAATGTTGTTTTAAGAGAGTGAAATGGAGTTCAACGTCCACTCGAAACAAACTAGGTTATTTCAGGACTGATTTGTGGTTAAATTTTATTTCAATGATTCATTTGCAACACGTCTTTGGCAGTGGGATAAAACTGCAGGACCAGAGGAAAACCCACAAAATTGGATTGACATCACTACCACATGTCACAACAAGTGGGGAATTGAAACCAACGAACTTGGTTCAATGACAGACCTTATGATCTAAAGAACCAGTCACCCAAGCTCCCTGAATTCACCAATATATGAAGAAAAGTTACAAACCTTAAATAGATTAGTTTGTTGTGAATATGTTCCTTTAGGACACGGCTGCCAGTCTAATCCTGTTCCATTTGAACAATAATATCCTGGTGGACAGTTGAAATATCCAGACGTTGGATCACCGGCAGTTACGTTCTCAGGTAAACAGTAAAATCTACAACAAAATTAAAACCTGTTCTTTGAATTCAAACTAATGTTAAAATTATAAGTGCACAGAAATTCAACCATGTATTCATTTTCACTCTGGCATGTGTTTAACCAGTTCTATCATATGCGATAATGACTGACACCAATACCATGCTTTAAGTTGAATTTGAATCTTTCAGAAAAGTCTATGGTTGAATTGATTGACATTAAATTAAGAAAACAATTTGCTTGAACCATATTTCCTATTTATATCTATAACATCTGGAGATGACGGTAAATGTTGACAAATTTTAAATACATCATATCATTGTAAAACTGAACGTAATTCAACCATTTTTGAACTGATATTCTTAACGAAGGTGGGAACAAATCGCGAGACCGTGAGTCCCAAGTCCCAAGTTTTTCAAATGAGTTAGCAATTCATTGCGAATAAGGTTATAAGTTAGAGATATGCCCCCTCACTGTGACTCAAGTCCTAAGCTCTTTCAAGCCATGAATTGTCATGACTGGTGAGTCCAAGTCGAGTCTCAATAAATATTTCATGTCGGAATTAAACAATTTTCTTTTTTTGAACTGATATTGTCTACACCATCTCCCCTCTATTGCTTATAGAAGACAAAAGGTGATGAATCAATCTCTCTTACTCACCCATTCGGACAAATATCACAATCCCATAATCCTGTTCTGTTGGTGTAAAAGCCAGGCGGACATGATCTAGGTTCACCGGAACTGGCTGGACAATGGAGTCCAATAGGACAGATTATACTAGTCGCAACTATAGACCCTATAAAAAAAATTGGAAAAGATATTAATAAATCATTCCCTAATAAACAAGCAAGAAAAACTGTATACAAGACAGACAAAAGGCAAGATTTAAACGAGAGAGAAATAAATATTAAGTCCATGGAGTTTTATGGTACACATGACCCAAAAGAGGTAATTTCAGGGCTAACATGTTATAATCTTGTTCTACAATAGGTAATTTCAGGATAATATGTTATAATATTATTTCAATTATAGAGATCTCTAGCAAAACTTCCAACAGTAAAAATTTCGATCAGAATAAAATTACTTTCAATGAAATTTTTAATATATTCATTTTGCATTACATGTATCTATTTTTGAACTATTATAGAAATAACGGCCAGTACTTATCTAAATCTTAAATAATTTATCTTTAATGAAAATTATTCTACCTTCTGGACAGTAGTATCCTTGTTGACACGCCCCTTCTTCCGTAGTTAGTCCAGTATTCTGACAGTAAAAACCAGCTGTACAGTTGGTACATTCAGTTACTGCAGACAGTCGTGTTGCGTTAGAGAATGTACCGGATGGACATCTCACAGGTGTATGAGTACCTGAGAAAATACAGACAGATTAGGAATTTATGACTTTTAATCAAAGGGACAATAACACTCTTGCTGGCTTGGCAGCTCTAGAAAATAAATAATACCCTTATTCTAAGTACTAGATGTTTAAGTGTCCTACCTGTTGTGTAAATTATCCATTACATCATATTTTACTTGTCTAGAGAGTTCGAAAATATTTTAAAATCCAAGTCCCATTTGAAAAGGTTTACGTTAACCTTTTCAAATCATGTAGTTGAATTTTTCCAATTTTTTAAATTAGGTGTGTTAAGATGAAATTTGTATCATCAATTAATTTGAATATTGTAAAATAATACAATTTGTTGACCAGAATAAAGATTGGGACATATTATTCAATTACAACAAGAGTGTTATAGGGGCTTTAAAACTTCAAAAGATAAACTATATCTGACTAAATACTTTTGGGCCTGCATGAGCTGTATTGATATGGAGAATAGGCAAAACATATTTTGCTTTAGAACGTGGCAAAGAGTGTTGCGATTAATTCCTTTTGCTGTATTGTGGTCCATACATGTGAAAATGACAAGGGTTTAAATTTTGTTTAATTAATAAGGATATAATCTCAAAAACTTTATTTTGGTTCTAAGTTTAAAAGAGGATTTAAATTTCAAATTTTTAAGAATGACTTATTGATATGCAGGAATAAAACTGCTGGTCAAATAAATTAAATGTAACTTAGTTAATTCGTAAGTCATGTTTTTGGAATATCTTTTATTTTCTTTCATTAAAATGAATTATATTAACTGACGTATTTACCTTTAGGACAATATCTGCCTTCAGGACAAATCTGTGGCGCGGAATTGCTTGAACCTTCGACACAATAAAATCCTGGATCACATTCTCCAGTAGGTTCTGTTAGACCATAATCATCACAATACCAGCCTATATAACAATATTCATTTTATAATAACACTTGCCATAGAAGTGACATTGATTAAACCAGAGGGAGAATCAATGATACAATCATATATACTATCAGATATCAAAGAATACATAACATTTAGATGTCCCAATCACCAACCAAAATTAAAAAAAACATCAGTGACTTAACCTCATTTGCGATTGATTTGTTTTGTGGGATGGTAATGTGGCTCAAAACTTTCATTAAATCTGAATTAACAAATGGTACAATCATATTCTAATAATTTTCTTGGGTGAAGGGGTCTTTAGCAATGGGAGGGCACCAGAGAAATCTGATCAAATTTTCAGACATAATGTGACCCTGAAAATAAACTAAACAAACCTTTTGTACAAGATGTGCAATCTGTCAGATTCATCAACTTGGTGTTATTGGAGAAGGTTCCTGGTGGACATTTGATTGGTTCTGTTGTTTGTTCTGGACAATAATGGCCGATTGGACAACTATTGGCTACAGATCCTTGTTGTGGTGCTGCTGTGGTCGCACCAGATCGACAGTAATAACCAGCGGAACATGGCATGCTGGGATATACTGTTCCTCCAGAACAGTAATAACCACCTGTAACAAATCATAAGTAAACATCCAACATTTAGTAAATTAAACATGCATTATGCAAGAGCTAAATCTGCCTATAGCAGGTCTTTCTTACATAAATTAATAATTAGACATTAATTAACTTACGAAGACCATAATCAACTCTCAATGCCATCGGTTGACTACGAAATAAGCAGATTTAATACGCTTTGTGGTCGACCCTGTTACCATAAAAATACATAATCAAAACTTTGTATATTATCTTAACAATGGTAAAAAGACAATCAAGGCTAGACTATAATTAAGAGAAACACCAGGAGATTGAACAGACAACTGAATAAAAGAACAGTTATCCATGAAGCCTAAAATAAGATAAGAGAAAATCAAAATTACAGAACATAATTTTCAAAGTCACAAAAATTGTTTTTAAGTTATTTTTACCTAAGCATGGGAAGCAATCAGAAGCAGACTGTAGACCAGTTATATTATTAAATGATCCAGCAGGACAAGGAAATTCTCCAGGTACACGTGTTCCATTTGTACAATAATGTCCTGTAGAAAAAAAATAATAAAATCATAAACAGAACACTATAGACAATTTAACAAAATTCATTTAGACTTAGATAACACTACTGAAATGCTCCTTAAAGATTATGGGCCATATGGGAACAAAAGGGTGGGGGGCCTTTGAAAATGATAGGTTGCAAAGCAAAGAAAAGTGAAAATTCAAAAGGATTCTTCGTGTTATGGTCTTCATGGTCTCAATGCATCACATAAAAATGTGACTAAGGTCACCAGTGTGAATTATCTATTGCGATTCTGGACAGAAAATGGTCAAGTTCATATTAAGGGATGGCTTGTAAAACTGTAAAAAAAAATTACTGACATGTATATTCATAAGGCAATTCAAAAGATGCCATTTATCCACACGTGCACCCAAACTTGGTACATAAAATATCACAATAAAATCCCACCTGATGGACACGTGTAGAGGGTGTAGTTTGTGATGGGACCAACAGATGAATCACAATAAAAGCCTGAAGGACATTCTGTACATGCAGATTGAGCTGGTTTATCTTGATAGTAGCCAGATGGACACTGTAGACTGGAACTTGTGCCACCAGGACAATAGAACCCAGCAGGGCATTCGTAAACACTGGGATTACTAGTAGTCTGACCTTCTGGACAGAAATAACCTAAAAAGAGATTAAATTATGAAATTAGAGATAAATTTTGAAATAAGAGATAAATTTTGAAAAAACGACCAAAAAAATAAAGAAGTACGTAAACTACGGCAACAATCTTACCTGGACTACAATCTCCGTCTGGTGTTGATAATCCAGAAGAGTTACAGAATTTTCCAGCTGTACAGATGATACACCAGGTAGCATTTTCGGCTCCTACACTAGGTTGATATGTTCCGGGTGGACAAGGTGCTGGAGAAACTGTACCAGCAATACAGTAATGACCACTTGGACATCGATCACCTGATTAATACAAGAAAATCAAAATCTATTGACAATGCATGACACAGGTTCATCAAATTTCCCCCACAGAATATTGAGACCTAACTTTAGTTTCAAAATTAAACTGATATATTATAGCATTCACATACATACATTTCTTTCAAAACAATTTGATCAAGATATTAATCTAAATTTATTCTCAAATTTTATTTGTAATTATGTGGATTAAACCAAATTTCATTTTGCAATTATAAAAAGGAACCCAATTTAACGCCCCAATAAAACAATATATTACCTCCTACTCCTGTAGGTCTATCTGTAGTTGAATTATTATCACAGTAATATCCAGCCATACAATCACCTCTTGGTGCTGGCATCATATCAGCATCGCAATACTGACCATCATCACAACCAACTGGTGCAGCACTTCCAGTTGGACAATACGTTCCTGAAGTAGAAACGAAATCATAAAACAATAAACAATATATACTACAACACAGGGAATTATGTAGGTGTGTTGTTTTAGGGGCAGTTTCTGTATATAATGTTTAGTTTCAAACCATTGTTCCAAACGTTGGTAACAAAATGACCTGGTTTGTGTTGAGTCAACACGGAACGGCCTTTTCTCTCTTTCAGTTCTCCTACCCTCTTTATGTGCTTTCGGCACTGATTCAATGAAATGTTCACACCTTTAACTGCAAAGAAAGTCAACGAGCCATAACCCTCAATATGACAGCATTGGATAATTTATCATGTAGGAAGAAGTCTTAATTAACTACATTTTGTCATGTCTTAAGTAGATTTTTTTAAGGATTTTGATGACCCAAACAAAAACTATTACATTACCTGCAAGACATTTTCCACCTTGATCTGCGTTTGTAGGAGTTTGTGATTCTGCTCCTGATCGACAGAACCAACCAGCTTGACATTCACCTGTTGGCATCTCTAAACCAGGTGAAGCGCAATAATAACCTGGACTACATGAAGCACACCCAGTAACGTTGTTTTGTACTGTAAAAAAGAAATAAAAGAACAAGTGATGTAATATAAAGATTAAAAATAAATGTAGAGATACAGGTAAGGTCATTTCTGTATGACTAGTTCAAAAGTTTTGAATGCTAGATTCACATTCTCAGAGGACAACATAACTCTTGACTTGCTGTTATATACCTACAGATTCACAGAACTATATATCTATTCTCACAGTCATACACCATTACAACACACAGACGTTTATTACTGAAACCAGTAGGGCAGATATGTGTGACCTATACACCATTATATCACACAGACGTTTATTACAGCTTGTGATGTTTGTAGATTTGAATGGTAAGGCTTTTCATAAATTAGGAAGGAGACAACATTGGTGAAAGTCAGAACAGGAAGTGCTATTTATTAATCTCTATTACAAGCAAAGTTATGTCAGGTTGTATGCATATTATGGAATGCAGGGTACTTTATAAGAAAAGAAATGTTAATTTCAGTGACAGATTTTTACAGTTCTATAACTAAATATACCACACAGGCATTAATAGTGTGTGATTTAGCTGTAATGGCGTTTGACACATACCTTTCATGTTATTAATGGTATCAGTAGGACAGGTATTTTGTATGTGACCTACCTGTAAAGTATATTGTATGTGACCTACCTGTCATGATATCAATGGTACCAGCAGGACAGCTATTATCATATGTGACTTACCTGTAATGTTATTAAAGGTACCAATAGGACAGGTATATTGGGTACTATACTCAGTTCCATCAGGACAGTAATGACCAACTGGACATGGTTTATCGATATAACTTGAACTGTTAGAAGTACAGTAATATCCACCTGGACACACATCACAACTACCTCGGTTACTTTTATCCTATATGAATTAAAAAATACAATAAAAGGACGTAAATATTCTTGCGATTGAAAGAAATGGAAATGTATTCATTTTTCTACATATTATTATCTTTTATACAAGATAATTGAAATGAAATGAAATGAAATGGGCTAATGAAAATAGGTAGACGCCATGCAATGTGCTTTGAGGACAATGTTGCCTTGACAGCCTACAGGTTCTTTTACAGGCAAAATGAGCTCCATTTTTCCATCCATAGACACTGTTCCTCGCAAGGGGAAACCACGAAAGAAAATCCCAAGGTACTTTTATATACAACAACAGGAGAAAACCTGTGACCTCCTAAAGCTACTGTGACTCCCTTTCCAGAAAACATCTGTTACAATGCTGTGCATTTTCCTATATCATTGAATACAGAAATTCTCGAACTTATAAATTACAGATTTTATGTATAACGGAGTAGCCTGATAAATTCCTGGAAAGCTGTGTATTTTCTAACTCACTGAATAATATTCTCATGTAGGAATTCCAAAAGTGATAAAATACAGATTATGGTTAAAATTGAGAGAATTCTACTAGCCTGATAAGTTCCTGGTGAACATCCTAGTGGTAAAACAGAACCTTGTGGACAATAATATCCTGGAGGACAGATCCCTCCTTCTCCTGTATTATTACCAGCGGGGGTGGAGATATCGACGCCCAGGGTACAGTAAAAACCAGCATCACATTTCCCAGTAGGGGCCGTCAGGTTGGTTCCATCACAATAATCTCCACCCGTACATTGCTGACATTCCATGACATCACCGAGTCCTAGCTGATTGCTAAATGTTCCTCTTGGACAAGCAGTCCAGTTTCTACCTGTACCTGCTGGACAGTAGAATCCCGATGGACATAATCTATGACCTGATGTAGAATTTCCTGTAAACAAGAATTTTCAGATTGCATTTATTTTACATTTTAGACATTGATTACTTACATCCTTGAACTATCCTAACAGATCCTACGACTGTTCTGTTGCGATTGGGCTAATATAGACAGGCATACACCATACACATGTGTACAGACACAAGACCTTGGTGCATGTTGTTCATCCACTCCGACTAGGCTAATAACGACCAAAAAATGGCATAAACATGCATACACAGGACCTTGGTTTATCATCCCCTCTGAACGACAAAAAATTTCCCAGCTGGTAATATAAGTCATTCCACAATCGTGGGCATTTGCGGACCGTATATACACTAGACGTTTTATCACCAAATGATTTTAATCTAGTTGATGGTATAAGAAAAGATAGTTTATTTTGTGAACGGAGTTGTCAATTTGGTACATAAGGTATTACAAGTACTGTAAGATAGAGGTATTTGAATGTCTATTACCTGCTATAACTTCTTCTGGAACACAATAAAACCCAGGAGGACATATATCACACAACCAAGCTTGACTGTAGTTAGCAAAACTTCCGGCTTCACATGGTTTTGGTAGACCACTTCCGATTGGACAGTGTAGACCAATCACACAAGGTGTTTCATTTGGATTAGAAACATTATTACCCCCTGGACAATAAAAGCCAGCGTCACACTCTCCAGTTGGTGCCGTTAGACCTGAAACAGAGATAGAGAACTAGGTCATTTCATGACTCACATAAGGTTCAATTTTTATTTCAATAATTTGGCCTTTAGCTGTTGGAGGAAACTGGAGAACCTCGAGGTTGGATAGGCTACCCTACTCCAAGTCACGTACAAGCAAGGAATCAAAACCACGCCACATGACTAAATGACAGACCTGATGATCTTACACGCACAAGTTAGACCAATCGATCATCCACCTCCTCCTCTGATCACCATGGTGAAAGAGAGAAAGATTTGTAGTCCCACTACCAAACTACATTTCTCATCAAAGTTTTACATAAATACAAAGAAAAGTTACAAACATTGTACAATGATCAGGATTATCTATAGGCCAGTTGTTGGCAAATAAACCCCAATACATTGAACATAAAAAATATTGTTCAGTACAGAGTTGATTATAGTCTGGATAAGTTAATTAATAATTTAGATAACATTTCAGGCATGAAGAAAGACTTGCAATGGGCTGACAAACTACTGCTGTAGAGCATTTGGACACATCTAGCAAGAGTCCATTCGGCTACCCAACTCCCTAAAGTAAGAAGACATGTTGTTACTAACCTGTGTTATTACAGTATTTTCCAGCATCGCAATCTGTACATTGTGTCATAGAAGCCAGTCCCTCTGTATTACTGTATGTTCCAGACGGGCATGGGATAGGTGTTCCCGTTCCAATAGGGCAGTATGATCCTTGAGGACAGATCAGATGGTCTGAACGATTGGATCCAGACTCACAATAAAATCTACAATAAATCAGAAGACAACTATTAGTCTGTTATTTATTCAACACTGCTAAAACAAAAGCAAAGAGAGAGAGAGAGAGAGAAATGGGGTTTAACGTCCACTCGACACAAACTAGGTCATTTCGGGACTAACATATGGTTCGCTTGCACGTAGGGGTCTTTAGCAGTGGGAGGAAACCGGAGTGCCCGGAGGAAACCCCAAAAAATGAGAAGGCACCCCTATCTCCATGTCACATACGCTCACACCAGGGCTCGAAACCACAGCCACAAGCCAGAGGTGACCGGCCAGCTAGAGGTCGAAGCGCGGCACTCTAGACCACTAGGCCATCCCAAACCCCACAAAAGCAAACTCTTATAAACCTGACACTCATTTGTGAAAGCAAACAGTTTAAAACCTGAAACATCTATTCTAGACAGATCATTTTAAAGAGAAAGATAAATGGGGTTTAACGTCCACTCGACACAAACTAGGTCATTTCGGGACAACGTAATGATCATTTTAAACTACCAAATATTTTTGGATGGCTCTGAAAGAACTTGAACAATTTGCTAACAATGGTTTGAAACTGAACATTAAAATATAGAAACTCCTGCTAAAACAGCTCAACAACACGATACTGAGTTGTATTGTTACTGGCTTCTCTTACCAATTAACACCAATCTAAGGGACTGAAATTTGTTTCCATGCGTTTGTGTAGATATGGGGAAACGTTCGACTCAACAGCAGTGTTTCAATGTATCATGTTCACTGCCAATTGTATACAGGACCCATTTCCATCCCATCCAAACTACTAGATACCTTTTCTGTCTTCCATGTAAGTGTTCACACCTGGCATTCTCATTTTACGAAAGCAAATCCACTGGAGACTGTAAGGCTGTTCTGGGTTTTACTTGTTTCAAAAATCAACAGATGTACAGAAAACTGACAATTTGCCGATACGCAGTTATTAATCTTACCCAGGGTCACACGGACCAGATACTTCCACCATAGCCGTCTGCTGACAGTAGGAACCAGCCGGACAAACTGTACAATCAGAAGATGATTCTAATCTTGTCTGGTTGCTATAACTACCTTTAGGACATGGTACTGGGTCTGCAGTTGCTGCTGGACAGTAATGTCCAATGGGACAAACATTGGCATCAGAGCCTGAAAACAAAATAACTGGGAGTTTAAATAGTGTGTAAATACCTACCAGACTCATAATAATTTCCAACTTGCCTCATTTTGTAAAGTTAAAAAATTTAAACACAGAAACCATTCCTGTAGCTAATTTTGAAGGGGTGGGGGAGAGAGAGAGAGATGGTTTAACGTCCACTCGATACAAACAAGGTCATTCCTGGACTAACACATGGTTTAATTTTAAATAATGACTCTTTTTACCTTGATCTGGTGTTGATATATTGGCCGATTGTTTGCAGAAATATCCGGCATCACAGACATCTGTAGGTGTTACCATGCCGACCATAGGACAGTAGTATCCACCAAGACAAGGCGTACAGTCACTAACCGACAACAAACCTATAATATATAGACATTCAAACATAACACTAACATTAAAACTATGCAATCTGAATTTGTTTAAAACCACAGATAAAAAAAAATTCAAACACATCAATAAGAAACTATGTGTAAAGCTTTGTATTTCTGGATCACAGATATTTCTTATAAACAGTGACTGAAAGTTGACACTATAAACCGCAGATTGCCTCGTTCGGCATTTCTGTCCAAACGAGGTAAAACAAATGCCTCGTTGTCTGGAGTTCCAAAACGAGGTTTTTTAAATTACCCTGTTTTTGAAACGAGGTATTTTGTTCAGAACGAGGCTTGGTAAAAATGCCTCGTTTACTAAACGTGTTTTTTTCAAGATAGTTATTAGCAGTATTTCCTATCAGCGAATTTGTAAAAATTAAAATTTATGTTATTTAATACGAAAATAAAACCAGTCCAAACTATGATATTATAATCAGAGAAATAGACAAGACAAGAATACACGCCATAGATGTAGGTGTAAAGCAACATCAGCTACCTTGATTGATTTATTGGCCCAATCAGTTATAGGTGTTAAGAAATAACTGTGGTGTTGTGACAATTTATTGGGGCCAATAAATTAATCAAGGTAGTTATGTGTCTGCAATAGTTTTGCACCTAACTGATATCGCAGACAACAAATTAGTGTTTATTTGGTCTAAATACAACAAATAATCCATTCTTATTAATCAAAAAAGTATATAATTTCATTTCTTATTTCCAATACGCCAGTTTATTATTTATATTTATTGTAAAACAATAACTTGACTATAGCATTGACTGTTTCTGTTGAAACCCCATAACATTGCACAAAATGTTATTGGAGCAAAATTACATAAACGCGCAGCGATGAATTTGTTGGCTTATACCAATTAAATGGGAAATAAAGTACAGTTGTTTCTTAACACCTATAGTCAAGTTATTTCATTTCTTATTTCCAATACGCCAGTTTATTATTTATATTTATTGTAAAAAATAACTTGACTATTATAGCATCGACTGCTTCTGTCGAAACCCCATAACACTGCACAAAATATTATTGGAGCAAAATTACATAAACGCGCTGCGATGAATTTGTTGGCTTATACCAATTGTCAATTAAATGGGAAATAAAGCACAGTTATTTCTTAACACCTATAGTCAAGTTATTTCATTTCTTATTTCCAATACGCCGGTTTATTATTTATATTTATTGTAAAAAATAACTTGACTATTATAGCATCGACTGTTTCTGTTGAAACCCCATAACATTGCACAAAATATTATTGGAGCAAAATTACATAAACGCGCAGCGATGAATTTGTTGGCTTATACCCATTGTCAATTAAATGGGAAATAAAGCACAGTTGTTTCTTAACACCTATAGTCAAGTAATTTTTTTACAATAAATATAAATAATAAACTGGCGTATTGGAAATAAGAAATGAAATTATATGCTTTTTTGATTAATAAGAATGGATTATTTGTTGTATTTAGACCAGATAAACACTAATTTGTTGTCTGCGATATCAGTTAGGTGTAAAACTATTGCAGACACATAGCTACCTTGATTAATTTATTGGCCCCAATAAATTGTCACAACACCAGAGTTGTTTCTTAACACCTATAACTGATTGGGCCAATAAATCAATCAAGGTAGCTGATGTTGCTTTACAGTTACATCTATGACGTGTATTCTTGTCTTGTCTATTTCTCTGATTATATCATAGTTTGGACTGGTTTTATTTTCGTATTAAGTAACATAAATTTTAATTTTTACAAATTCGCTGATAGGAAATACTGCTAATAACTATCTTGAAAAAACCACGTTTAGTAAACGAGGCATTTTTACCAAGCCTCGTTCTGGACAAAATACCTCGTTCCAAAAACAGGGTAATTTAAAAAACCTCGTTTTGGAACTCCAGACAACGAGGCAATCGTTTTACCTCGTTTGGACAGAAATGCCGAACGAGGCATTCTGCGGTTTATAGTGTGAGTAAATTCTTAACTTTAAGGCTAGGATGGAACTAAGGATCTCCTCGTTAGTAAGCTAGCAGTGTAATCACTGATCCAACAAGACTTCCTTTTGTCTATTATTTATAAAGTCAAGAAATCTCTGTATTTTAGTATTTGACCACCTCCTTCACAATCAACTGTAGTCCATATAGTGGTTATAGAAATAAATCACATAGCTTATGATTTTTATCCACTAGTCAACTGGTTCTCTAGTCCATCGCAACACAAAATAATATATGGGTGGCAAAGAACCAGAAGGACCTAATGAAGATCTATGAAGTTTAAATAAGGTCAAAGGTCAAGAGACAAGAGAGAGAGAAATGGGGTTTAACGTTCACTTGACACAAACTAGGTCATTTCGGGACTAACATATGGTTAATTCGCATGCCCGTAGGGGTCTTTAGCAGTGGGAGGAAACCAGAGTATTTGGGGAAAACTCATGAGGCTGGACAGGCGATCCTACTCCTTGCCATGTACAACCTGGGATTCGAAACCACGCCAGTTGAATCAATGGCAGGCACTATGATACAGGGCGTGCACGCTAACCATTCGGCCATCCACACCCCCTCAATAGACAAGAGACGGTTGAAACACAACAATAACCCAGACCTGCAGAGTTGTGAAACCATGGCCTGCTCTCCCTTGTTTTCTGATTTATTATTTACCTGTTCTGTTGTTGAATGATCCGATTGGACACGGAAATTCTTGACTGAATCTTGTTCCTTCTGGACAGTAGTATCCCATCGGACATAAAGTTGTTGAGTTGTCGAGGACAACAATTGTCATGGTGTTGTCACAGAAATACCCAGCAGGGCAAATCCTGCATTCTGATTGGGTGACGGTGTCTTGGTAAGTACCATTGAAACATCGTACAGGAGTATCAGACCCTACTGGGCAGAAATGGCCGACTGGACAACTGTAATTAAATAAATATTTAAAGAGTTAGGCCATACATATCATTTAAATAGTTAGACCATACAAAAAAAAGTCAATAGTTAGGCCATACAAAATAAGTAAATAGTTAGGCCATACAATTAGCTTATACAATATGTTTAAATAGTTAGGCTTAATGGATTGAATGGATTGTAATATCATTTGGAGAGGGATAACAAATGTTAATAACCTGTCATTCACATTATTTTACTTAAATCTGATTGAAACTAAACTGAGAAAAAATCAAAAACCCTTGAGTGCATTGCTGTGCACGTAACAGATCCCTTGGCAGTTGGAATTAGATATTAGAGTAGGCCATAGTGTCGCTGTCGGAGCAACATTTCACTCATAATACACTGTATGGCGTGTGCCTGTCTTTATTACTCTAGTCGGAGCAGAACAGAAGGACATAAACTTCAATTCATTTCTTGACTGATAGTCGATGTGGGATTCCATCCCTGAAATAATGATCCATGGTTTCAAGATACTTATTGTAAAACTTACTTAAATTCTGATGGTGTTGAGGTATTTTGACCACCAGGGCAATAAAACCCAGCACTGCAATTACCGACTGGCAATTCATCTCCGACTCCCGGACAATATTTACCAGGTGAGCACAGTTTACAATCTGTTTCTTCATCTTGCTGTTGGACATCCAGATAATATCCTTGACCACATGGTGTAGGGAAGGCGCTGGTCTCGGGACAATAATGGCCGACAGGACAGATGTTTCCGGTTGTATTGTCAGATGGTGCTGGACTCGTGGATTGTAAAGTACAATAGTAACCTGTAACACATGGACATAATAAACACATGGACATAATAGACACATGGAAAAAATAAACACATGGACAAAAATAGGTTGCCAGGCGACGAAACATACGCCCACACAGCAGCCAAATCGTCCGGGCAGTCAACAAGAGTTGTTGCATTTTAAGTAATCATCAGAAAATCATAATTCAAACTCACCCATAACTACGGTGTAACTGTGATATAATCAAACGTTTTTTTAAATCAGATAATAATTGTGACCTCCAGAGGGACCACAAGCTAAAAAGGGTGATTTTTTGTACAATCAGGGGCCATGATTCAGGAAGTTACGATCCGATATTGGCAAATATGCAATGGAACCAAGATCATTAGGTTATAAACATGTATTTCAAGTTTCATCAAAATCAGTTCAAAATTGTGACCTCTATAGGGTCCACAACCTTGATATAACATATTTTTACACAATTCGCGTACAGACGGCGGCCATTTTATCTGTCAACTCTGGTCCGATTTTCACAAAATTCAAAATCTCTCTTCATTACCATGAAACCGTGATATAATCAAACGTTTTTTTAAATCGGATAATAATTTTGACCTCCAGAGGGACCACAAGCTAACAAAAGCGATTTTTCGAACAATCGGGGGACATAATTCAGGAAGTTATGATTCGATGGGCGCAAATATCGAAAGGAACCAAGATCTTTGGGTTTTAAACATGCATGTCACGTTTCATCAATATCGGTTCAAAATTGTGACCTCTATAAGGTCCACAACCTTGATATAACATATTTTCACACCATTCGCGTACAAACAGCGGCCATTTTGTCCGTCAATTCTGGTCCGATTTTCATGAAATTCGAACTCAACCTTCATAACCATGGAACGGTGATATAATCAAACGTTTTTTTAAATCGGATAACAATTTTGACCTCCAGAGGAACCACAAGCTAAAAAGGGCGATTTTTCGAACAATCAGGGGCCATAATTC
This sequence comes from Patella ulyssiponensis, assembly GCA_963678685.1. Classification (NCBI taxonomy): domain Eukaryota; kingdom Metazoa; phylum Mollusca; class Gastropoda; family Patellidae; genus Patella; species Patella ulyssiponensis. The sequence continues at coordinate 93,022,132 of OY783225.1, forward strand.
AGGAAGTTCCGATCCGATGGGCGCAAATATCGAAAGGAACCAAGATCTTTGGGTTATAAACATACATGTCAATTTTAATCAAAATCAGTTCAAAATTGTGACCTCTATAAGTTCCACAACCTTGATATAACATATTTTCACACAATTCGCGTACAAACGGCGGCCATTTTGTCTGTCAATTTTGGTCCGATTTTCACGAAATTCGAACTCAACCTTCATAACCATGGAATGGTGATATAATCAAACGTTTTTTAAATCGGATAACAATTTTGACCTCCAGAGGGACCACAAGCTAAAAAGGGCGATTTTTCGGACAATCAGGGGCCATAATTCAGGAAGTTACGATCCGATGGGCGCAAATATCGAAAGGAACCAAGATCTTTGAGTTATAAACATACATGTCAAGTTTCATCAAAATCAGTTCAAAATTGTGACCTCTATAAGGTCCACAACCTTGATATAACATATTTTCACACAATTCGCGTACAAACGGCGGCCATTTTGTCTGTCAATTTTGGTCCGATTTTCACGAAATTCGAACTCAACCTTCATAACCATGGAACGGTGATATAATCAAACGTTTTTCTAAATCGGATAACAATTTTGACCTCCAGAGGGACCACAAGCTAAAAAGGGCGATTTTTCGGACAATCAAGGGCCATAATTCAGGAAGTTACGATCCGATGCGCGCAAATATCGAAAGGAACCAAGATCTTTGGGTTATAAACATACATGTCAAGTTTCATCAAAATCGGTTCAAAATTGTGACCTCTATAAGGTCCACAACCTTGATATAACATATTTTCACACTATTCGCGTACAAACGGCGGCCATTTTGTCCGTCAATTTTAATCCGATTTTCACGAAATTCGAACTCAACCTTCATAACCATGGGACGGTGATATAATCAAACGGTTTTTTAAATCAGATAACAATTTTGACCTCCAGAGGGACCACAAGCTAAAAAGGGCGATTTTTCGGAAAATCAGGGGCCATAATTCAGGAAGTTACGATCCGATTGGCGCAAATATCGAAAGGAACCAAGATCTTTGGGTTATAAACAAGCATTTCAAGTTTCATCCAAATCGGTTCAAAATTGTGACCTCTACACTGTTCACAAGCTAAAAAACGTGATTTTTCGTACAATCAGGGGCCATAACCCATGAAGTTACAGTCCGATACATGCCAATATCGAAAGGAACCGAGATCTTAGGGTGATAAACCTATATTTTAAGTTTCATTGAAATCGGATAAAAATTGTGACCTGTAGACTGTTCACAAACAATTGTGGACGGACGGACGTCCGGACGGACGTCCGGACGGACGGACGGACGGACGGACAGGGGCGACGACAATATACGTCCACATGAAAATGTGGGCGTATAAAAAGAACACATTATGATAAATATTTTAAATTCCTATCACCATATATATACATGGTGTTGACACTCAAATCACTGTTTATTAAACTGTTTTATTAATACAAAGAGATCGATGCCATGTTCCCTTCCCAAATCCTGTAAACGGTAGTCCCTCTTCCCACCCTGAACACTGCACATGTACAAATACATATTCATATAAGGTAATAAAGTAACAGTAAATATTACCACAGCACCAAAAGATTTAGAATTGATTACAGCAGTAGAAGTTTATACAATATTTTCAAGAGCGTTACATACATGTATTAAGTCCTTATTTGAAATAAATATTTTGATTGAAGTTTGTACAAATAGAGATGTGATTAAAACAGAGTCAGTGTGAGGGTGGGTCAAGGTTTAACTTTACACTTACAAGATTCAATTTCAGGGAAACCAATTAATGTTTAAGAAGAAATTTCATTCAATAAGAAAGCCAGCCACCTGAAGTTTCAAATAATATTTTTTCACATTTGAATAAGCTATCTAGATGTAATATAATCATGTCGAAAATACCTATTTCTATGAGGCGACAATATAACAAGGTTCTATGGAACTTACCTGCAGTACAGTTACCAGTTGGTTCTGATAAACCGGCTGTTTGACAATATTTTCCTGGGTCACATGGTTGTGGAGCCGATGATCTGATTGGACAATAGAAACCAGGTTGACAATAATCACCCGCGGGAGGTGATGGTGTTGGACTACTGGAGTTAGATGTACAATACCATCCTGTAGAATAAACAAAACATATCTTTAGTTTAAACATACATTATGCATGTTTGAAGTTTTCAGAAGACGTGGTACAGATTGTTAATTATTGTACCTCTGTTCTAACAAATTGTGTCTTTAGTGTCATGTATGAGTCCAGTGTCCTGCAGTCCTGAGCCTAGTGTTCCACATATTGTATCCAGTGTCTTCAATCAAGTTATCACGTCTAGCATTTTCAAGTCTTGAGTCTAATGTCATGTCATCTTGATTTCAGAGTCTTGTAGTCTGGAATCTAAGTGTCGTGCAGTAATGAGTCCATCTGCCCGCATAATGAGTTGAGTTTCCTGTAGTCTGGAATCTAAGTGTCCTGTGGTTGTGAGCCTAGTGTGCAAGGACTGGATATGGTGTGTTTTTATATATCAATAACAGTTCAATATCGCTACTTTAACACAAGGGGAGAATAAGTGCCTTATGTGAAGGTGTCTTCTGATATGTGCACGTGTATGTTGGTATATGAAGCTGTGCAGGTGTCTTGGTATGTGCAGGTGTCTTTTGGTATGTGAAGCTGTGCTGGTAATTGTAGATGTCCCCTGGTATGTGAAGGTGTCTGCTGGTATGATCAAATTTAAGAAACAATATTTATATGTAATATATTATATACCTTGTGTACAGGCTCCTGTTGGTGTTGATAATCCATCTGTTTGACAATAATCTCCTCCGGGACAAGGGAGACAATCGCTGATATCCCTGGCCATAGTCAGGTTATAAAACGTGCCGGCTGGACAAGGGTATTGATTGGCTGATTGAGTACCTGGTGGACAGTAGCGACCAGACGGACAAGGTGTGTTGATATATGTCTCAGCTCCTAAAAATATAAATATAAATTAAATATGAGAAAAGATGAATAATATACACTGAATATGAGAGAATGAGGAGAAATGGGGTTTAATGTCCACTCGACACAAACTCTGTCATTTTGTGACACACAGAAAACCCATGAAGTTGGACAGACGACCCTATGCCTTGTCCAGTGCATGTGGGGGAACCATACCGGAAAATCTGATGACTTTTCTTGGCAAGCGTCAGGATCGAACATGGGACTTACAGGTTAAAGAGTCACCGTGGCTTCCAAATAGTTGAAATGACATTACTGAACTCACCTTCTAAACAATAGAAACCTTGAGGACACTGGTAGCATGAGTTTAACCCTGTCACGTTAATAAAGGTACCAGCCCCACATGGTAACGGATCTGTGGTTCCTTCTGGACAATAGAAACCAAGGGGACATAATCCACCATCACCGGTCTCCACACCTGTAACACAATCATAGATCGTTATCAAAACAAACATATTAATAAAATCAAGTAGATATGGTTATATTCTGATCCTTGGATCCTGGGGTGTTATACATTTACATGCGGGTGGAAAGGAAAAACAGCCATTCTCCATGTTAGAATTCCAATCTCTTTCTTTATTACTCAAAAAGGCAGAAGAACTACAACATAAGGGAGACAACTTGTGTTAACTTGAATATAAGATTTCAAACAATAATATATAGAATATACCAGAGTATGACAATATATTAATCATATGATGTTGAAATATATGTCGCGCCGATATCTGTCTTCATTAGCCCAGTTGGAGCACCAATCTGTACACAGGACCTTAGTTTTTTGTCCCATCCAAACAACTATACCAATAGTCAATGGAACATTTTTAAAACATCTGGTCAAAATTTCTTGTGTACATTAACATTAAGCCTCGACTACATTACTTTTTCCTACTGTCTATAATTCTGAATCAGGAGTCAAAATACAATCTCCTGAATGATCGGCAAAACACAGGGTTTTGTCAATAAAATACAATGGTCCTTCTGATAAAAACATATGTTCAAGTTTAATTCTTTGGTAAGAATGGGTGTCAAGTGGAATAATGTGTACCGCCAAAAACATAAGGTCTGTCATTGAGTCAGGTGGCGTGGTTTCGATTCCCAGCTGGTATGTGACAAGGAGAAGTGTCACTTTTCCGACTTTCAGGGTTTTCTCCAGGTCCTGTGGTTTCCTCCCACAGCTAAACACCCTTCGCAAGACTGAATTATTCAAATAAAATTGAACCATATGTCAGTCCCGAAATGACCTAGTTTCTCTGGTACTGAGCACTGTGGGAGAATTCTGTCTAGGAGTGTTTTCTACTTAATCTTTTTTGTATTCTAACTTCATACCACTTGATTATCACAGCCCCCAAAACACAAAAATTTAATAAATTTAAGATAAACACTTACCACTGAGAAGACAAGATCCATTAACCAGACTTCCATTTCCTCCTCCGTTAGGTCGTGCTCTGTCCACACCATATTTACAATAGTAGCCTTGATCACAGAGCCCTGTAGGTTCAGACAATCCTTGTTGTTCACAATACCTTCCTCCAGTGCATGGTGTACACTGATCGGTGCTGGATAATCCTGTCTGATTGTTGAACGTTCCGCGTGGACATGGTGACCAATCAAATCCTGTTCCTGATGGACAGTAAAATCCTTCCGGACAAGACTGGACAATGTTTCCATTTGTACAATACCTGTAATATTAACCAAAATATTCTCAGACTCGACTGACTTCAAAATTTCATAGGGGAGACTAACAAATGAAATGAAATGGCGTTTAACGTCCTACTGTTCCATTTCAACTGTGCTAATCAAGACAAGCATTCACCATACAGTGTGATATGAGGTCAATTTTGCTCGACTGGCTGCGTTGCGGCCTACTCTTATATTGAATACCAAGTGATCTTTTAACGTACACGCCAATATGTACACGAGACCGTGCCATCTGAATGACTATACAATGTCGCAAAATCATTGTCCGCCAACGCACGGATCGATCACAGGACTTTACTTCATCACAAGTAAGCCATTCCAAAATATCTATACAGGATGTGTAACTTACCACCCAGGAGGACAAACATAGCATTCTTCAGCCATTGTATGATTCATATAGGTGCCGTTTCTACACGGGTTGGGTTGAGATGAGTTCAGTGGACAGTAATGAGCTACAGGGCATGGGTAGTCAGCGGGTCGAGATGAATTCTGACCTCCAGGACAATAAAAACCTGCTTCACAAGATCCTGTTGGTGTTGACAAGCCATCGGTTTCACAATATTCACCTTCCGTACATGGCGTACACTGGTCCGAGGAATTTAACCCTAGATATGGGTTAAACGTACCCTGAAAAAAATATACAAAATAACCAGCTGACTGAGTCAATGAAGACGGGCATACACCATGCAGTGTGCTATGCGGAAAAGTTTGACCAGACAGCTGCATTACGACCTACTCTTACATCGAATTCAAACCTTGTGGGACCTTTTCTCATCCAATCCGAACGACTATACATTGCCGCTTGCCAAGCCCTTTAACCTGCAACACTGACAGAGTAGAAACACTTCAGAATTTCCAGATGAACTTTCTCGACACACCGGGATCGAACATGGGACCTCTACGTTAGCGAGCCAACGTTGCACTAATTGAGCCACTGTGGCTCCCCACCCCTAAACTGAACGAGCGATGTTATACTAACTCAATGACAAGGTTATGGAACAGCTGCACCCTCAGGACAGTAGTTAGCTAATGGTACATAGTTCACTCTGTTATCCCCTTATACACCCCCAACCCTCTATTGAATGAAGGATGATGATATACTTACACGAGGACAAGCTTGTGGAACAGCAGTACCTACAGGACAGTAGTTACCTATAGTACACAGTTCACTCTGTGGTGTTGACGAACCATTTACACAGAAATAACCAGCCGAACATAAACCTACCAAATATCAAATCATCAGTACATCAAATATCAAATCATCAGTACGTCAAATATCAAATCATCAGTGTGTATCAAATATCAAATCATCAGTGGATGTCAATTATCAAAACATTTTTTCAGATTGTCAGATATCAATTTATCTTTCAGTAAGTCAAACATCAAATCACTTTTTTTGAATGTGTCCAAAATCAATTCAATAAAAGTCACAACTTTTTAAGTTATTGGCATTTGAAACTTTCATGGTTTTTATTGATTTCAAAACACCATATTTTTTTGTCCTACACAGATGTACAAATAGCATAATAAATGTCCTGCCATTTTTGTTGAAAACTGATCACTACTGACAATACTGGATTGTATTTATGATATCATTACTTTATATCAGGAGGATGAAAAGTAATCAACCCATCCAGCTTTTAAAATTTAAACCGAATCAATAGGCTACATATCAAATTAAAATCCAAGACAAATTGTAGCCATCTACAACAATATGACGTTTCTCACCTTCGTTATCAGTTAATCCCGACGATTGGCAGTAATATCCTGCCAGACATGTTGTACATTCTGTGAGGTTTCTCAATCCTGTCGTAGCGCCATAGGTTCCTGGAGGACAAGGTGATGGATAAGCTGTTCCTTGCTCACAGTACGATCCTGTTATAATAATAATAATAATTTTCTATTCATATCATGCAATAATAATAAAACAGAAGTTACTATTGAACTATGGAAACACTTCTATAAACAGGAACATCTTTAGACGAGATTCAAATGCATTTAAGGAGTCAATGGTTCAAATCTTGTAGGGCAATGAATTTCATAAGACAGAGAAAGATGGGGATTAACGTCCACTTGACACAAACTAGGCCATTTCAGGACTAACATATGTTTAAATTTTATTTCAATAACTCGTTTGGGCATGGTGTTCTTTGGGAGGAATCTGAAGAAAAACCCATGAGCTCAGACAGACGACGCTACTCCCCGTCACACTCAAGCAGGGAATCAAAACCACGCCTACGACAGCCCTTTTGATTTCAGGTGCACGCTTTAAACACACGACCCCCTGCTATTCTGATATACCGTCACATCTTTATAATCTCTTAAAAAAAACATTAATTATCTCCCTTGTTTCTTACCTTGTGGGCAGATGTCGGCATCATTGGTTTGATTGGGTGTCGACATCGTTGCAAACCTCTTACAGAAATATCCTGCTTCGCATGGACCAGTAGGTGAGGCTTTTCCCACCTCCCCACAGTAGAAACCTCCCAGACAAGGGCTACAATCCTGACTAGAGTTGAGACCTGTGGTGTTACTGTACGTTCCAAGTGGGCATGGATACTCATTACTTCGTTTCGTTCCTGAAAATTAAAGCAAACAATTCCCACTAATGTTTTGTTGACTCTTAATAACAAGAGACAGAAAATCTGCTGCCCCGAGTTATAAATTCAAATTCTAAAACAGGTGCGTTTTAAGGTTTATCATGGCGGAGGCTATACTATTTTGAGGGCCCTCTTTCGCGGGGGAGGGGGCGGCCTAGATCGATGATTTTCATGCCAATGCAATGACTGCATTCTCATTCAGTAGTAGATTCTACAGTAACAGTGTATCTACAGTAACAGTGTATAGAAAATGATTGACTCGGACTTGGGGGCCCTTTCCCTTGGCCAGAAGGGCCCTTTTGTCAGACGTGGGGCGCTTCTGTCTGCCTTTAGGGCCCTCCTAACTAGGGTGCATTTTCATTTTTCTCATCGGTTTTAGCATTTTTCTCCCGTTTTATTTTTTCAATTTTTTGGTGAGGAGGCTGGCGCCTCAGCTATAAAACGCCTTTGATTTACAGTGTTATAATACAGAATTCTTTACAAAATCTTTCAGAGATTTATGAGGATTAAGGTAGTCAACACAAACTAGGCTATTTTGGAACTAATATATGATATAATTTTAGAAGTCTTAAGGTGTCAGAGGAAACTAGATGATCAATAGAAAACCCACGAGTCTGGCACTTAGGATTGAAACCACACCACTTCCCTCAATGACATATCTCATTGCCTGTACAACAGACTACTCTTATTTCTATTTCCAAGTGACAAGGATTCTTTTACGAAATGAAATGGGGTTTAACACCCTACTGTTCTGCTGCGACTGGACAAATGACAAAGGCATATACCGTACAGTGCAATATGAGGGAAATTTTGCCCAGACAGGGTGCTACAGCCTACTTTTATATGGCATTTCTACTGCCAAGGGATCTTTTATGTGCATACCAATGTGTACATGACAACTCAGTTTTTTTTTTATCCTATCCAAACAACTATAACCTCCAGGTTAGCAAGCAAACATCTTACTCACTGAGCTACCGTGGTTCCCAATTCTTTTATGTTCATACCAATGTGTACACATGACCTTGACTGTGCACCCAATCCGAAGTATTAGTTACTATTTTTTGCCAGACCCAAATCTTACATCACAAACAAGGGGGAAAACCCACAGGAAATCCTTGAAGAACTTTCCCAGCCAACACAGGAATCGAACGTGAGCAATGGCTCCCAAAATATTTAAAAATAGGTTGCCAGGCAACGAAACATATGCCCACAGAGCAGCTAAATCGTCCGGGCAGTCAACAAGACTAATCACCAGAAAAACATAATTCAAACTCACACATAACTACGGTGTAACGGTGATATAATCAAACGTTTTTTTAAATCAGATAATAAAATATGACCTCCAGAGGAACCACAAGCTAAAAAGGGTGATTTTTTGTACAATCAGGGGCCATAATTCAGGAAGTTACGATCCGATACTGCAAATATGCAATGGAACCAAGATCTTAAGATTATAAACATGTATTTCAAGTTTCATCAACATCAGTTCAAAATTGTGACCTCTATAGGGTCCACAACCTTGATATAACATATTTTCACACTATTTGCGTACAAACGGCAGCCATTTTATCCGTCAATTATGGTCCGATTTTCACGAAATTCAAATTCTCTCTTCATTACCATGTAACGGTGATATAATCAAACGTTTTTTTTAAATCAGATAATAATTTTGACCTCCAGAGGGACCACAAGATAACAAAAGCGATTTTTCGGACAATCAGGGGACTTAATTCAGGAAGTTACGATCCAATGGGTGCAAATATCGAAAGGAACCAAGATCTTTGGGTTATAAACATACATGTCAAGTTTCATCAAAATCGGTTCACAATTGTGACCTCTATAGGGTCCACAACCTTGATATAACATATTTTCACACTATTCGTGTACAAACGGCAGCCATTTTATCCGTCAATTATGGTCCGATTTTCACGAAATTCAAATTCTCTCTTCATTACCATGTAACGGTGATATAATCAAACGTTTTTTTAAATCAGATAATAATTTTGACCTCCAGAGGGACCACAAGCTAACAAAAGCGATTTTTCGGACAATCAGGGGACATAATTCAGGAAGTTACGATCCAATGGGTGCAAATATCGAAAGGAACCAAGATCTTTGGGTTATAAACATACATGTCAAGTTTCATCAAAATCGGTTCACAATTGTGACCTCTATAGGGGCCACAACCTTGATATAACATATTTTCACACTATTCGTGTACAAACGGCGACCATTTTGTCCATCAATTCTGGTCCGATTTTCATGAAATTCAAACTCTCTCTTCATTACCATGTAACGGTGATATAATCAAACGGTTTTTTTAAATTGAATAATAATTTTGATCTCCAGAGGAACCACAAGCTAACAAAAGCGATTTTTCAGACAATCAGGGGACATAATTCAGGAAGTTACCATCCGATGGGCGCAAATATCGACAGGAACCAAGATCTTCGGGTTATAAACATACATGTCAAGTTTCATCAAAATCGGTTCAAAATTGTGACCTCTATAAGGTCCACAACTTTGATATAACATATTTTCACACTATTCGCGTACAAACGGCGGCAATTTTGTTCATCAATTTTGGACCGATTTTCATGAAATTTGAACTCAACCTCCATAAACATGTAACAGTGATATAATCAAACGGATTTTTAAATTGGATAACAATTTTGACTTCCAGAGGGACCACAAGCTAAAAAGGGCAATTTTTCGGACAATCAGGGGCCATAATTCAGGAAGTTACGATCCGATAGGTGGAAATATCGAAAGGAACCAAGATCTGTGGGTTATAAAAATGCATTTCAAGTTTTATCCAAATCGGTTCAAAATTGTGAACTCTACACTGTTCACAAGCTAAAAAACGTGATTTTTCGTACAATCAGGGGCCATAACCCAGGAAGTTACATTCTGATACATGCCAATATCGAAAGGAACCGAAATCTTAGGGTGATAAATCTATATTTTAAGTTTCATTGAAATCGGATAAAAATTGTGACCTGTAGACTGTTCACAAACAATTGTGGACAGACGGACGGACAAACTGGGCCGACGACAATACACGTCCACATGAAAATGTGGGCGTATAACAAAAACATACCTGGTGGGCAATAAAATCCCTCTGGACAGGTGATAGTGTCATTGACAACTACAACCCCTAAACTATTATCACAATAGAATCCTCCAGGACAGATCTTACATTCTGATTGGCCAGTTTGATCTTGGTACCAACCACTAGGACAGAGAACAGGGGTTGCAGTATGTTCTGGACAGTAGTGACCAATAGTGCAGAGTAGCGAGTCTGGGGTTCTCTCCCCTTGTGGACAGTAGTATCCAGCCGTACAATTCCCTGTTGAAAATAAAATTAACAAAAGAAGTTATTATTTCCAATTTCTAAACTTCAAAGACAATCTTTATGAGCATGCCAACGTGTACATGGGACCTCGATTTTTCATCCGAATGACTAGAAAGCTGTCCTTCTTGGCCAACACCATTTGAAAACAAAGACATACACAGATTTTTTTTCCATAATATATAACATCAGGAATTGACTTAGCCACTGTAACCCACCCCTCCGTCAATTCCAACAAGAAAGATAATTTTATCAGAAAGAAGAGAGAATTACCTGATGTTTCTGTTAGATTGTAGCCACCACAGAATTCACCAAACGAACATGGCAGACAGTCGTTAAAAGCTAAATTTCCTTGACTAGGACTGTATGTGCCTGGTTGACAGGGACTAGGATACGGAGATCCATCCGTGCAATAATAACCATTAGGACAAATATCTCCCATAATTCCATCAGTAGGTGTAGCAGTTGATGATTTGAGTGTGCAGAAATATCCAGCTGAGCAGTTTCCTGTTGGAAGGTCAAGGCCATCTGTTTGACAGAACTGACCTGGTGGACATGGCAACGGGTCAGAGGAACCTATAAAAAAGAATTAATAAAAATACAATGGCACATCACATATTGATACCAATATCCAAATAACAGCAACCTCGTTTGAACTGAAATAAAATGAAATAGGGTTTAGTGTCCTTCTGTTCTGCTCCGACTGGGCTAATGAATTCCATCTCTCAAGGGTTCTTTTACACGCACACCAATCAGTACACAGGGCCTCAGTTTTTCATCCCATCCAAACAACTAGACAACTGTCTTTGTCAGGCCCTACATCAACTCTGGATTAACATTGGTGGGGGTTCTGGGGCCTGGAACATGTGGGGGGCCCCTGACACTATAAACCTCGGAATGCCTCGTTCAGCATTTCTGTCAAAACGAGGTAAAAAAAATGCTTCATTTGTTGGAGTTCCGAAACAAGGTTTTTTAAATTGCCCTGTTTTTGGAACAAGGTATTTTGTTCAAAAAGAGGCTTGGTAAAAATGCCTCGTTTACTAAACGTGATTTTTTTTAACATAGTTATGAGCAGCATTTGCTATCAGCGAATTTGTAAAAAGTATAATTTATGTTATTTAATACGATAAATAAACCTAGTCCAAACTATGATATTATAATCATGATATGATAATATAATCATTATTAATATCCATGTGTCTTCCCAATTAAACGTTTTAATTAAATTTTAATATATAAAAAATAAACAGGCGTATTAGAAATATGAAATGAAATTTTATGCTTTTTTGATTAATAAGAATTGATTATTTATTTGTTGTACTTTGATTAGATAAACACTAATTTGTTGTCTGCGATATCAGTTAGGTGGAGGTGTAAAACAATTGCAGACACACAGCTTTACCTTGATTAATTTATTGCCCCCATAAAATGTCACAACACCACAGTTGTTTCTTAACACCTATACCTGATTGGGGCAATAAATCAATCAAGGTAGCTATGTGCCTGCAATAGTTTTACACCTCCACCGATGGCGTGTATTCTTGTCTTGTCAATTTCTCTGATAATAATATAGTTTGAACTGGTTTTATTTTCGTATTAAATAACATAAATTTTAATTTGTACAAATTCGCCGATAGCAAATACCGCTAACAACAATCTTGAAAAAACCACGTTTAGTAAACAAGGCATTTTTACCAAGCCTTGTTTTGAACAAAATACCTCGTTCCAAAAAAAAGGGCAATTTAAAAAACCTCGTTTTGGAACTCCAGACAACGAGGCATTTTTTTTTACCTCGTTTGGACAGAAATGCCGAACGAGGCATTCTGAGGTTTATAGTGTGATCATCGACCGCAAGCGGGACTGGGGGAAATTTTAAGAAATTTCAGGCACTTGTGTTGGAGCCATTTAGAAGTACCTGTCCCAGAAAAAAATAAAATTCTGCCACAAAATTAGCGCATTCTGGCGTTATTTCAGTGGAGCAATCCATGCGAGTGCTATGAAATGATGGCATTTCTAGAGGAGGGGGCTGGAGCCCATTGTGCCAGTTAAATCCTGTAAGTGAGCAGAGCTACATCAAACCTAATTTTGAAGTCGCTCAGTGATGAATAACTGGGTCACTTGATTCGAAATCATATTATACGATTTGATGAATGGAGGCCGTAACAATACGACCAAGCCGGACTCGATTTTTGACGAACGTCTAACACTGTAAGTACCAAATGGCAATACGAGATTTAATCAAGAAATCTGAATATTTCGTGTGAAAATTATTTATTTTTCAAATCTTCAAGTTTCCGGGAAATTTGCCAAGGCACACTCGGCGGCAAGATCCATTATTTACAGTTCAAGTTAGTTCTACATCCTGCACCACGATCAACGGCAAACCCACGCTGTAAAATGCTGAGAATTTTTCTCTGCCAACACCTGCAGCGGAAAACCGAGAATCCCTGGTTATCGATCGAGCCAAGATTCTCACATACTGGGGCTCAGTAATTCAACATAGACACAGGATCTCTGTTGTATTGAATAAATTAAAATATACACGATTTGATTTATACAAGAGACACACAAACCTTCTGGGCAATAGTAGCCTGGTTGACATCTTCCTCCGTTTGTTGTTGTATTGGGTTGGGCGGCACCACCAGAACAATACCATCCGCTACTACAATTACCTGTAGCATTAGAGTTACCTTCTCCTTGACAATACTGACCACCAGGACACTGTAGACAACTAGATAGTGATGTACCCTTCTCGCTAGGGTTGAACGTACCAGGCGGACATTTATATTCTGTATCATACTTTGTACCCTCCGAACAAAAGTGACCTAGAAATGGAATCCAATGCATCAAAAAGTCTTTTGAGTATTTAACAAGATACGTTTTCAAAAATCATGTTAGTTGGCCGACAATTCTTATTACGATCAACTTGTTATAAGTATATCATTTTTATAACAATAAAAAATTTCATTTGTGAAGCAACTTGATCACTTAAGAATGTTGTACCTGATATTTTGAACTTTATACCAAACACTGATAAAAAAACCCACAGAAAACGGACAAATCTGGGGTCAGACAAAATTATATGAATGTGTTCCTGAAATGGTCTTTAGTAGTGGGACGAAACTAGAGGACAAACGAGATTGGACAGACGACTTTACTCCTTGTCACATGACTGGGGAATCAACATACACGCTAAAACATTCCACCATCCACCCGCCACGCCCATAACTGCGGTACTTGATAAATTACCTGTTGGGCAAGGTGAGGACAGGAATTCTGTTGCATTGGCTAAACAATAAAATCCTTCTGAGCAATTACTACATCCTGATTGGGCGATTCTATCAGCATACGTTCCTGCTTCACATGGTAGTGCTATTGTGCTGCCCTCTGGACAGTAATGGCCTAGAGGACAGATTCCCCCTACTCCCGTAAAATACATCTGATTTGGGCATGAGCAGTTGGCTGGTGTTGTATCATTGGCTAATCCTGGAGCAGATCGATCCACACCTGATGTGCAATAAAAACCTGAAAATAACCAACACAGCTGTTTGAAACAAAATAAAACATGGAAATATTAAATTCAGATGAATTGAAATCAAGTCAGGCATGCGCCACGCTGTGTAAAATGACATATTTTACCCAGGCGGCACTGCAACAGCATTTTCTTATTTAAAATTTCAAATGTCACAGTTTCTTCTATGTGCACAGCAATGTATACACACGTTCCATTGTCTTGTACGATCTAATGTCATGTGATTCTTTGTCTTCCCACAGGCATGCACATGAGACAAGGGGGAACCACCCTGGAAAATCTGGATGAACATCCTGGCCAACACAGGGATCAAAATTGGATTATTTACAATCTATTTGGATCAAATTTACCATATGTGAAATTCACAATGATACAATAAGATGAAATTCACAATGATACCATATGTGAAATTCGCAATGATACCATATGTGAAATTCACAATGATACCATATGTGAAATTTACAATGATACCATATGTGGAATTCACAATAATACTGTATCTGAAATTCACAATCATACCCTGATATTCACAATCATATCATATCTGAAATTCACAACCCTACCATATCTGAAATCACAATCATATCATATCTGATTTTCACAATCATTCCATATCTGAAATCCACAATCATACCATATCTGAAATTCACAATCATTCCACAACTGAAATTCACAATCATTCCATATCTGAAATTCACAAACATATACCATATCTGAAATTCACAAACATATACCATATCTGAAATCCACAATCATACCATATCTGAAATTCACACTCATACCATATCTGAAATTCACAATCATTCCATATTTGAAATTCACAATCATTCCATATTTGAAAGTCACACTCACACCATATCTGAAAATCACACTCATACCATATCTGAAATTCACACTCATACCATATCTGAAATTCACAATCATTCCATATTTGAGAGTCACACTCTACCATATCTAAAATTCACAATCATTCCATATTTGAAAGTCACACTCTTACCATATCTGAAATTCACAATCATTCCATATCTGAAATTCACACTCATACCATATCTGAAATTCACAATCATTCCATATTTGAAAGTCACACTCATACCATATCTGAAATTCACAATCATTCCATATCTGAAATTCACAATCACACCATATCTAAAATTCACAAACATGCCATATCTGAAATTCACAATAATGCCATATCTGAAATTAACAATCATACCATATCTGAAATTCACAATCACTCCATAAAATTACCTGCTGTACAGTTTCCACTGGGAGATGTCAGATGTAGTCCTGAACAATATTGTCCACCAGGACATGCTTTACATTCACTAGAACTGGACAATGTTTCTACATCACTGTATGTACCAGTAGGACAGGGCTTCCAATCAAATCCAGTACCTAAATAAGAAAGATATATCGTAACCCTGAAGTGACAGTATTTAGAATTCTGTCCATGCAATATAGATATTCTGGTTCTCAATTTGATGCAGAAGCTCAATTTTTAATAACACATATCTAAGGAAAAACAGCTACTATCCATGTCCTTGTATCTTGTCGTGCATGGTTTCATATATTATTGTTGTAGTACATATTTGCCTCTTATTTTTTCATTACTGTATTAGCTTGATAAGGTCGATAAATAAGTGGCTGTTTTTACCAATTTGACAAATTACCTGCTGGGCAATAGTATCCGGCTGGACAAGATTGGATATTCAAGGTAGAATTTTCGGGTTGAACTGGTAGACAGTAATATCCAGGTGGACAGGTATCACAGGAACTAGCTCCGGTATAGTTGGTGTAGGAACCATCAGGGCATTCCTATAAATAAACAAACTGAGAGGTCAACAATTCCAATCCACGAATTACTGAGATGGCTGATTAGTAATCCTATGTTTAATTGTTTATCAGATGTCAAGAGTTTTACCATCAGATGTTTGATTGTTTATCAGAGTTTTACCATTCGATGGTTAATTGTTCATCAGATGTTTGTTCAGAGTTTACCATCGGATGGGTTATTTTTTTTTTTTTATCAGAGTTTTACCATCAGATGGTTGATTGGATAAGTTTAATCACCCCATGAAATGACGGTTTGAAAAATAGTTTGCTCGATCTTAAAAGGACCTTTTCTCACCTTATAAATTTCACTACCATTTGGACACTGCAGACCTTGTGGACAGAGATATTCTACTGGATTAGGCACAGACTGACCACCTGGACAATAGTAACTACCCCAACACATGTTAGTCACACTTGTCATGCCTGAAATAAACCATAAAATTAAAAAAAAACCATTTAAAATTAAAAGCTGCCCCATTTTGAGAAACATTCTGTAAGATTTAGCTAAAGAGCTGTCTATTCTCGCTATATAACAGTTCAAAAATAGATAATGCAAACTGAATATATTAAACATTTCATTAAAATTACTCTATTCTGAGCAAAGATATTACCCCTTTAAGATTTGACAAGATGTGTGCACTGATTGTATCCACCATACTGGTTTTTCGAGTCTAAGACCAGCTTCACCATTTTTACAGTAAATCATTAAATGACTGAACTGTTCTAATCTGCTTAAAATTAGACCAATCTATTTACATTGAGAGTTGCTTATGGAGGGAAGAGAGACAAATGAGGTTTAACGTCCACTCAACACAAACTAGGTCATTTTGGGACTAACATATGGTTTCAATTTTATTTCAATAATTCGTTTGCGCGTAGGGGTCTTTAGCAGTGGGAGGAAACCAAGTGCCCGGAGGAAACCCACAAGGTTGAGAAGGCGCCCCTATCTTCATGCCACATACGCTCACACCAGGGATCGAAACCACAGCCGCAAGCCAGAGGTGAGCAGCCAGCTAGAGGTCGAAGCACGGCACTCGAGACCACTAGGCCATCCCCTCCCCACCCGAGTTGCTTATGGTCTTGACATGTTAATAAATGTTTCATTAATAGTTCATATAACATTTCAGGCCTAAAGAAGGACCTGCAATAGATAGATTTAGCTCTTGCATAATGTAAACAATCAAAGAGTTGGAAACAGGTATTGCCAAACCCCTTCACTCTATGTATCTATACTATATATATATATTACATACCTGGGTCTGGACAATAGAAACCTCCAGTACAGTTTGTACATTGAGAAACATCACCCAGTCCTGTTGTATTAGAGAAGGTGCCTGGTGGACACTGACTTGGATTATCTGATCCGTCGGGACAGTACGAGCCAACAGGACATAGAATAAAGTTTGTTACATCTGCTCGACTTGGACAATAATATCCTGAAATAAACACCATATTTACTTTTCAATATTTTAAAAAGCTGTGGAATGAATTATTAAAAAGAAATGATTAGAGTTCAAATCCACTGAAAATTCAAAAATCAACAAACACAAAATACTGACCTTTTTGACACTGAGGACCAACAGTGGACATGTTCCATGATGGACAGTAGTTCCCTCCTGTACAGTTCAAACACTGTGTTTCATCTACTCTACCTTCACTTGGATTATATGTGCCGGGTGGACAAGGGGAGGAAACTCTACTTCCTTCAGGACAATAAAATCCTACAGGACAAACATCAGCCTCGGATCCTGAAAATGTATTAAATGTACATATGTAAAATCCCCAAAATAAAATTGAGTAAAGTGAAATGGGAGTTATTTTTCTGCATTAAACAGGTTATGAAGAGGGGCTTAAATAATGCCCTATTCCTTGACATATGTTTCAAATATTGTTTATTCTCCGATTAACAAAATACTAACTAGGAATATAACCTTTCATTGATTACAAATCATTTACATGGCCACATTCATATACCTATAACACGCAACTATGATTGTGTCCCTCGTTTCAGTTGCACATGCGTCCCGATGTATTGCAAATGAAAATTAATCTGATGATCGAGACTACAACTGAATTAAACATCCTGTCATATTTAATTAGAAACTGAAATTATCAACAAAATAAGAATTACCTTGAGTTGGTGTCGAGCTGTTGGCACCAGACGTACAAAAATATCCTGGGGAACATTTACCCACTGGTTCACTTAATCCATCCCGATCGCAATAATCTCCTCCTGAACATGGCATACAGTCCGACAGATCCGTTCGGTGAGTCAAGTTATTAAATGTTCCGACTGGACACGGGAACTGATCACTCCGTGTGGTGTTTATTGGACAGTAATATCCAGGGGGACAACTATTGTTGGATAAATTGATGACGGGATCGACAGTACTGTCACAATAATATCCGGGCAGACACGCCTTACAGACGGACTGTCCAACCTCATCTTGGTAACTTCCGCTATCACATCGGACTGGGGCAGAACTTCCTTCAGGACAGTAATGACCGACAGTACAGTTAAACTCTGAGGGTTGCGGGTTATCTTGACCACCTGGACAGTAGTATCCTAGAAAATATAAATAAAATGGCATATAAGAGTTCAAAAATAAATAATGCATAATGAATATATTGAAAATATCGTTCAAATTACATTTTGAGGTTTTTGACCAGATGTGAAATAAATTGTTTATTATGGTAACAACTGTGCTTTAGCCTCGATTGGTCTTTTTTTAAATCAAATCATTAAATGGCCATCATGTTTAAATCCATTTAAATCTCAGCCATCCGATGCTCTAGAGAGATGATTAGGCCTGTCATGTCAATAAATGTCTAAATAACAATTTATATAACATTTGAAGCCAATATAAAGATCTGCAATAGATAGTTTTATCTCTTACATCTTTAAATATAAAGTTTGAGAGAGAGAGAGAAATGGGGTTTAACGTCCACTCGACACAAACTAGGTCATTTTGGGAGTAACATATGGTTTCAATTTTATTTCAATAGCCGTGGGAGGAAACCGGAGTGCCCGGAGGAAACCCACAAGGTTGAAAAGGCTCCACTATCTCCATGCCACATACGCTCACACCAGGGATCGAAATCACAGCCGCAAGCCAGAGGTGACCGGCAAGCTAGAGGTCGAAGCATGGCACTCTAGACCACTAGGCCATCCCAACCCCCCTATAAAGTTTGAAGAGTAGTTTACGTACCTGGATAACACGGACCATCAGGTAGAACGTTGCCTCCACCATTACAATATAAACCAGGTGTACACGATATACAATCACCTACAGCATCGTTACCTGTACTATTCACATAATATCCTGATTGACATAAAGTAGGCGTGGCACTACCTGTAGGACAATACGAACCTTCTGGACATATATCACCTACAAATATATAATAGACACATTCATCAAGTACACAAACCCTGATAACTGTTACAGACAATCATAACTAATACTGGATAATCAAACATTCCTATAAACAACAATTTGATGTGTATAGACAGAAGTCATTTAACCAGGTAGTGATCTGTTGACAAAAAAAACCCTCGCTCCTGCATCAGATTTTAGGTCTAACAATCAGAAAATTCATAGATTGTTTGGTTAGCTTATAACTAAAAATAGGTTGCCAGGCAACGAAACATACGCCCACACAGCAGCCAAATCGTCCGGGCAGTCAACAAGAGTTGTTGCATTTTAAGTAATCATCAGAAAATCATAATTCAAACTCACCCATAACTACGGTGTAACTGTGATATAATTGTGACCTCCAGAGGGACCACAAGCTAAAAAGGGTGATTTTTCGTACAATCAGGGGCCATGATTCAGGAAGTTACGATCCGATATGGGCAAATATGCAATGGAACCAAGATCATTAGGTTATAAACATGTATTTCAAGTTTCATCAAAATCAGTTCAAAATTGTGACCTCTATAGGGTCCACAACCTTGATATAACATATTTTTACACAATTCGCATACAGAGGGCGGCCATTTTATCCGTCAACTCTGGTCTGATTTTCACAAAATTCAAATTCTCTCTTCATTACCATGAAACCGTGATATAATCAAACGTTTTTTTAAATCGGATAATAATTTTGGCCTCCAGAGGGACCACATGCTAACAAAAGCGATTTTTCGGACAATCAGGGGACGATAATTCAGGAAGTTATGATTCGATGGGCACAAATATCGACAGGAACCAAGATCTTTGGGTTATAAACATGCATGTCACGTTTCATCAAAATCGGTTCAAAATTGTGACCTCTATAAGGTCCACAACCTTGATATAACATATTTTCACACCATTCACGTACAAACGGCGGCCATTTTGTCCGTCAATTTTGGTCTGATTTTCCTGAGATTCGAACTCAACCTTCATAACCATGGAACGGTGATATAATCAAATGGTTTTTTAAATCGGATAACAATTTTGACCTCCAGAGGGACCACAAGCTAAAAAGGCCGATTTTTCGGACAATCAGTGGCCATAATTCAGGGAGTTACTATCCGATGGGCGCAAATATCGAAAGGAACCAAGATCTTTGGGTTATAAACATACTGTCAATTTTAATCAAAATCGGTTCAAAATTGTGACCTCTATACTATAAGGTCCACAACCTTGATATAACATATTTTCACACAAACGGCGGCCATTTTGTCCGTCAATTTTAGTCCAATTTTCACGAAATTCGAACTCAGCCTTCATAACCATGGAACGGTGATATAATCAAACGTTTTTTTAAATCGGATAACAATTTTGACCTCCAGAGGGACCACAAGCTAAAAAGGGCAATTTTTCGGACCATCAGGGGCCATAATTCAGGAGGTTACGATCCGATGGGCGCAAATATCGAAAGGAACCAAGATCTTTGGGTTATAAACATACATGTCAAGTTTCATCAAAATCGGTTCAAAATTGTGACCTCTATAAGGTCCACAACCTTGATATAACATATTTTCACACCATTCGTGTACAAACGGCGGCCATTTTGTCTGTCAATTTTGGTCCGATTTTCAGGAAATTCGAATTCAACCTTCATAACCATGGAATGGTGATATAATCAAACGTTTTTTTAAATCGGATAACAATTTTGACCTCCAGAGGGACCACAAGCTAAAAAGGGTGATTTTGCGGACAATCAGGGACGATAATTCATGAAGTTACGATCCGATGCGCGCAAATATCGAAAGGAACCAAGATCTTTGGGTTATAAACATACATGTCAAGTTTCATCAAAATCGGTTCAAAATTGTGACCTCTATATAAGGTCCACAACCTTGATATAACATATTTTCACACCATTCGTGTACAAACGGCGGCCATTTTGTCCCTCAATATTGGTCTGATTTTCACGAAATTGGAACTCAACCTTCATAACCATGGGACGGTGATATAATCAAACGGTTTTTTAAATCGGATAACAATTTTGACCTCCAGAGGGACCACAAGCTAAAAAGGGGATTTTTCGGAGAATCAGGGGCCATAATTCAGGAAGTTACGATCTGATTGGCGTAAATATCGAAAGGAACCAAAATCTTTGGGTTATAAACATGCATTTCAAGTTTCATCCAAATCGGTTCAAAATTGTGACCTCTACACTGTTCACAACCTAAAAAACGTGATTTTTCGTACAATCAGGGGCCATAACCCATGAAGTTACGGTCCGATACATGCCAATATCGAAAGGAACCGAGATCTTAGGGTGATAAACCTATATTTTAAGTTTCATTGAAATCGGATAAAAATTGTGACCTGTAGACTGTTCACAAACAATTGTGGACGGACGGACGGACGGACGGACGGACAGGGGCGACGACAATATACGTCCACATGAAAATGTGGGCGTATAAAAATTCACACAATTTTTGCCATGCTTACTCCTCGCAATGTTTTGAAAGTAGATTTACCCCTCACTCTAATCTGTTCAGGTTCAGTTATTTCAATTTACAATTCTACTATGACAATTTCATCGAAACCACAGCCGCAAGCCAGAGGTGACCGGCCAGCTAGAGGTCGAAGCGCGGCACTCTAAACCACTAGGCCATCCCAACCCCCCTTGACCCTTAGCAACATCTCAAATAGAAATTTACCCCCAACCAGTTTTTTTTTTCTACCAGAGCAAAGTATCCTTTAAATAGTAAGTGGAGGGGGACTGCACCTCACATAATTTACACAAAAACAAAATCTATGGACCAGACATCATACTCAGAGACCACAAACAAACAATTCAAAAAGAGTGAATGGATCCGGGGAATAGCCGTAAGCGTCCACTGCACTGTACAGTCCCGGGCCTCTAGTGACACAGACTTCACTCATATTTGAAAACAATATATATAGGGAATACAACCCAAAGAAATAATTGTATAATGTCAGCATGAGTCATGGTCTGTCATATGCTGCAAGAAATACGAATGTGAGCATATTGTATTAATTCCGCTATACATGTAACCACACCGGTGAAATGTATCAAGGGGGAAGTTGAAACAACTATTTTTAACATTATTTTCTTCTCAACGATCTTATACAATCACTGACCTGTAACATTGCCGTCTGTTGGGTTTGGTTTGGTAGCCATCTTTGAACAGTAATAACCTGCCGAGCACAGGCCTGTTGTGTCATTAAGACGATCTGTTGAGCAGTAATGACCTGCTTTACATGGCACGGGGAACCCAGAACCTTCCGGACAATAATATCCAGCAACACAGTTATCTCCTCCTGTTCCAGATGGTGTCGCTGTAGCAGATCCGTTACTACAATAGTAACCATGGGAACACAGACCAGACGGTTCGGATAATCCAGATTGTTCACAATATTGTCCAGCTGCAAAATAAATATAGAAAGTTCATCAAGATTTTCCGGTGTAGCTCAACCTTGTTAGTTTTGCAGGGCGGAGGATCTAGCAAGCGACAACATATAGTTGTTAGAAAGGGATGTATGCCCAAGGGCCTGTGTACATATTGGTGTGCATGTAAAAGAACCGTTAACAGTTGGAATTACAGAGAGAGAGAGAGAGAGAGAGAGAGAAATGGGGTTAAACTTCCACCACTCCACACAAACTAGGTCATTTCGCGACCAACACATGGTTTAATTTTATTTCAATAATTTGCTTATGCGTACGGGTCTTTAGCAGTAGGAGGAAAACCAGAGGACCCGGAGAAAAACCCACGTGATTGGATCGGCAACCCTACCCCTTGTCACATTCAACCAGGGAATAAAAACCACACCAGTTGACTCAAAATGACAGACCTTATGATACAAAGTGCACCATGGTTGGGATTTCAAAATTTTCCCAGTCGGACATTTTGCCGAAAATAAAGGGGCATAACTCTTAACATTTTGCCGAAAATGCACACACTAACCATTCAGCCCCCTATATAAAAGTGAGGGAAAACACAAAATTTCTTACATTCCAAGAAGCTTGATACATTGTTAATAATAAAATGGACAAACAAAAAGGGAAGTTCATATCCTGGAATTTGTTTTTTAAACAAGGTTATCATTATTTTTTGAACTGAATTTTAATTACCTGGACAAGAGAGACAATCCCATAGATCTGTTCTTGTTGTCTGGTTGTTGTAGGAACCCGCAGGACATGGATACTCATTAGATCGTTGAGTTGACTGCGGACAGTAATAACCACTTGGACATGGATTGACGGAATAATCAGACGTGGCTTCCGGACAGAAGTAGCCTGAAAGTAAAGATTTCCAAAAATGTCAATAAAAGTGGGGAACAGATCATTCCATGGCAAGGTATTATAGGAGATACTGGAATGAAAGTCTCTCAATCATACTAAAAGGCAGCTTAAAGACATTAGTTATCTTGAGGGACTAAACTATAACAGGACTAAATTCTGTGTCACTTGATCGGAATTTTGTAGATTTGAAATATTTTGATTATCAATAACCATGGTCTATTTGAGGAATTATTGACTCATCTAATCAAGCCCGTAGCCAGCTTGCTGGCTGACTTCGGAGGGGCAGTGAAGTTTTTAGGAGGGGCACACCTGGCACAGCCTACAGTAGGTATTTTAGAGTTATGGTTGGCAAATTTTCTTTTGGGGGGGGGGGCCAAGGGGCAAAACATTTTTTCAGGGGTGCATCTCCCCCTCTCGCCTGCATCTAATTGGAGACAATGTGTTTATTTTGACCAATCATAGTCTAGGTTGAATGGATGGTTTAATTTAAACTTTTCTTTTTGACTCAAAGATGAAAAATGTCAGATGTAAGGTTTAGATAAAGAGTTGGACGTTTTTGCGGTAATCGATAATGAAAAATGAATATACTGAAAATGTCCTTCAAATTACTTCATTCTGAGCGAAGTTTGAACATATAGTGCAGATCGTTTTCGAAGCAACGGTACTTGACAACATACATTTAGCCCTATCATAAAATGTTTAAATCTAGCAGATGTTTAAATCCATTTAAATCCCGGCCATCCAATGCTCTATATTTATAGGCTTGTTATGATAATAAATGTGTAAATAATAAACTATAAAACAGTTGAAGCGAGATTTAGCTCTTACATAAATGTATCTTTAATGTCTATTTGTTTCTTACCTTGTGGACATGTTAAACATGCAGCTAAACCTTCTGAGTTGGCGTATGTTCCGTTAGGACAGGGTAATGGATAGATACTAGCCAAGCCTCCTGGACAGTAATGGCCTACAGGACAGATTCCACCAAAACCAATCATTCTATCATCATAGCATGTATCATTCATGGGTTCTGATTGGTTGACACCATGGGGGAATTCTCTGTCATTGGCCGAAACACACCAATGTCCTGGACCACAATCAGCTAATCGTGACAAAGAAGAAACATGTTCAGTGTTAAAACATAAATTTCTCAAAAGTTTTGAAATATTTTCCATTTTCTAATGAGTCTATAACATAGAATCAAAGGATTTATTTCTCAAGCTGATCAGCTTTATAAGACATGTATATTGAGCTTGACACTACTACTGCTTATTATATGTTTATGGAATCATGGTGGTTATGTGGGGGTCACGGTGGCTAAATGGGCAAGACGCTGGCTCGCTAGCCTGGAGATTGTGTGTTCGATCCCTGCATTGGCAAAGAAAGTTCATCAGGATTACCCCGACGTTGTTTCCCCTTGTCAATGGTGCAGAACTGAGGGAGTGACAGCTGTCCAGTCAATTGGTGTGCATGTAAAGCATACTTTAGCAGTTGCAATTCAAAAGAAATTATGTCATTTTGGGACTAACATATGGTTCAATTTTATTTCAATTATTTGCTTGCTCGTAGGGGTCTTTAGCAGTGGGATGAAAGGGTAGGAGCCACAGAAACGCTCAAGGTTGGACGGGCGACTCTACTACTTAATACGTACAAGAGATTCAAAGACAACGTAAATGATCTAAAGTACAGACGCTAACCATTCGGCCATGCAAACCCCTGTAAACATTGATAGTTATTGAGTTACCTTAAAGTCTGGAATATTCATGCTTGGTGGCCACTATAATTTTGATCATGTATTTAATATACTATTCAAAAAAAGTAGGGGATATTTGATTTTTAAGTGTTATTAAAGTCACCTAATGAAACTGACGAAGAAACAAATGACAAAATGAAATGAAGTTCACATTCATCGATTTATTCCAAATGATCGTGAGACTAAGTAAGGCACAGACTGACCATTATAAGGGTAAAATGATACCCGGGGTCAAACAGCAAAGTTACCACAGCATCACAACAAAGTCAGTAACGGGTAAATCCTCCTCTGTTTGCCAAACAAGCATTGATCCGACGTGGCATACTCCTAATGAGACGTCTAAGGTCATTTTGGTCCAGATTGTCCCATTCCTGTTGCAACACAGCAGCAAGTTCTTGGACATTGGCAGGACGTTGTTGACGTTGACGTAACCTCTGTCCAAGCATGTCCCAGACATGCTCGGTGGGGGAGAGGTCGGGACTCTGTGCTGGCCAAGGTAATGTGGTGATGTTCTGTTGTTGGAGGTAACCTGTAACGATCCTGGCCCTGTGACATCTTGCGTTGTCATCCTGCAAGATGAAACGGCGGCCATGACGTCGTGCGAACGGCACAACATGGACTGCCAAGATGTTGTCCCGGTAGTACTGGCCTGTAACACGCCCTGCAACAACATGTAAAGCCGTTCTTCCAGCAACAGTGATGCCTCCCCACACCGTAACAGAACCGCCCCAAATCGATCATGTCTGATGACGTTAACGTCTTGGAAGCGCTCGTTTCGACGACGCCACACCCTCCTACGTCTGTCCAAAAAATCAACAGTGAACCTTGACTCATCTGAAAACATCACATTGCTCCAGCGTCGATTATCCCAGTGTTGACGATCCCTACACCAACGACGTCTTGCCTGAATGTGATGATCTCTCAAACAAGGGATCACGCGAGGACGTCGGGTGCGAAGGTGACCCCTATGCAGTCGATTCCGAATCGTCTGGCCACTCACTCTCACACCAGTGTTTGTTTGAAGACGAGCGCTGATCTGATTTGCTGTGATGACACGATTTCTCAAGGCCAAGGTACGGATAAATCGATCCTGGGCTTGAGTTGTCGCCCTTGGTCGACCTGAGTGTGGTCTGTCCTGTACAGATTGTGTATCACGGTATCTGGACCATAGCCTGCTTATGACAGACTGAGAAACATTCATCGTCCGCGCCACAACCGCCTGTGTTGTGCCGATCTGTAGCATGCCAAGGGCACGTAACCTTTCATTTTGGGTAAGCCGACGCATATCAAAATTTGTTTTCTGGTCACTAAAACAATTAAACTGATGTTTCCACCCTGGAATTCAATGCCACAATGACTGTAACATTCAAAGTCAGAGTCGTGCAAATCTTGGGTTGGACCCCCATGATGATCCCAAGCATCACCTGCATTCCATGCGTTAGCTATTGGTGCGTTTGGGCGTCACATGTAACTGGAAATGTTTCTTCTGTTAGGTTCTATAGTGACTTTTTTCGTAGTCATTTGCATATTTTAGTATTATGCCCCCAAAATCAAATATCTCCTACTTTTTTTGAATAGTATAGAAGAGTTACTAGAATTAAACAGGACACAGTCACCTTGACTCCCAAGATAAACGAACCGGACAATATTTCTTATAGAACTAAACACCTACCTGTTGGTGATGTAAGATGGACTCCACCACAATATTTTCCAGATGGGCATGGTTTACACTGGGACAGTTCGTACAATCCGCTGACATCACTGTATGTTCCTCTCGGACACGCTATCCAATCTAATCCAGTACCTGCCGGACAGTAGTACCCCTGCGGACATATCTCATTCTGTCCCTGTTGTTCACAGTAATAACCTGCGGGGCAGGGGTAACATGTTACAGCATGGGTGTGATTTACCTGAAACGAGAAAACTGGGGTTTAACATCCACTCGACAAAATCAAGGTCATTTCGGTACTAACAAAGGGTTCAATTCTATTTCAATAATTTGCTTGCGCGTCGGGTTCTTTAAGAGTTGGAGGAAACTGGATGACCTGGAGAAAACCTACAAGTTTGGACAGGCTATCCCGCTCCTTGTCACGTACAACCGTGGGAATCAAAACCATGGCAGCCCCTATGATACATGCTAACGATTTGGAGGTGAGAAACCCAAAAATAACAAGCGCTCCCTTATAAGAGACTATAATCAACAAAGACCGACACATGTTTTATGATTACAGATAATTGATTGGTGATTGCAGGTCGGTTAACACCCACTGATTGAAGGCTGGATTATCCAATGCTAATTGAACACAAATTGTGTGACAAGACCACTGATGGATGTCGTTATTCGTAATATTCAGAATCTGGACTACTCGAAACTTTTTGGGTTGACGTAATAAATCGAGATATGAAAATGATGATGGATTTACAGAATGCCCAGATATTCAAAAGTTGGAAGTGACAAGAGTCCACGGTATATATTTTTAGTTTGTACCTGTGTATAATCAGAGAGAGGGGTTACACATAACAAGAACAAATTGAGTATCATTAGGAGAATGGTCAAAAAATATTACAAAATAATAAAACATACATAGCTGTTGTTTCTACACGGCAGAGGAAGGGACGATCCTTCAGGACAGAAATTACCAATAGGGCAGAATGTGGCTACTGGTTCCTTAGCAACACTCCCTTCTGGACAGTAGTATCCTAGATTGAAAAATAAATCAAGAACAATCAAAATAACTAAAGACATGCTGATGCCATGTTGCATGAAAATATTTCAGTTTGGTCAATATTTCGTACCTGTACAAACAATCAACCAAGACAAAGTTGAGACATCAAAAGATTGTAAACTTCAAAAAGGTCATATCAATCTGTAGTAATTTGTCTATCGTTTGTCTGTTCAGGGTTGGCCAGAGCTGTCCCAAGGCTTTAATTTGCGTTTTAGGGGTAGCTTGGATTGGGGAGTAACATAGGCCTATGTTGGTGATGGCCTACCAATTCCGATTGAGGAGTTATTCATAGCTAAACAGGGTCAACCACTAGCATTAGTTAAAATAGATTGATGTGCATAATATATTCTATGTGATCTGATGAACTGAGAAGTGGTATTGACCATTCCAGGTGTAAGCTAATACTGCCTCATGCATGACACCTATCAGCAGTTATAACTACATAGAAAGACTCTATATATATCTAACTTTAATTACGGTATGATCACAGTTTTCAGAAAATTAATTTTACTTGCAACGTAAAAATGGTGAATTTGATTTTGTTATTACCTTCCCCACAAAGACCTGTTGGTTCCGTCAATCCATCCGTTTCACAATACGAGCCTCCTGGACAAACGGTACACTCAGATTGTGATTTCAGTGCCGTCTGGTTCGAAAAACTTCCTAAAATAGTAAAGTTTAAACATAAAAATTTGGAATGAAACTGTTAGGTTTAAGAATTTCACTAGTCAATATTTATCTAAGCGACATATCTACATATGGGGGTTGGGATGGCCTAGTGGTCTAGAGTGCCGCGCTTCGACCTCCAGCTGGCGGGTCACCTCTGGCTTGCGGCTGTGGTTTCGAGCCCTGGTGTGAGCGTATGAGGCATGGAGATAGGGGCGCCTTCTCAACCTCGTGGGTTTCCTCCGGGCACTCCAGTTTCCTCCCACTGCTAAAGACCCCTACGCGCAAGCGAATTATTGAAATAAAATTAAAAACCATGTGTTAGTCCGGAAATGACCTAGTTGTGTCGAGTGGACGTTAAACCCCATTCCTCTCTCTCTCTCTCTCTCTCTCTCATATCTACATACATGTTAGAAGTGAAATAAAATGGGGTTTAACATCCTACTGTTCTTATATCCAAGTCCAACTGCCAAGGACTTTGTTTTTCGTACCATCAGAATGACTAGATAACTGTCCTTGTCAACCCAGACAAGGAGAACCACACCGAAAGATTCTCTATTAAATCCCCCAAACAGTCATATACTAACCATTATCACTTGGTTGAGATATCTGACTCGTATCAGGACAGACATTTTCTTGATAAATAGTCGCAATAACATTATCTCAACTATACTAACCTTTACTACAGGGTTGAGGTATATAACTTGTGTTAGGACAGAAACTTCCAGCTGGACAGATAATCTCTGTAGCAATGATAGCTGATACTGGACAATAGTATCCTGCCCAACATTCTCCACTTGGCGCTGTTAAATTGGTCTCGGCACAATAAAATCCTGAAAATGTCAAAATTAAACTAAAAATAGGTTGCCAGGCAACAAAACATACACCCACACAGCAGCTAAATCGTCCGGGCAGTCAACAAGAGTTGTCGCATATTAAGTAATTACCAGAAAATCATTAGAATTTGTTTGGTTTTTATAAAACTCTGCCCCATGACGAAACATTTAATATTATTTCTAAAATTGGATAATAATTGAGACCTCTAGATAGACCACAAGCTAAAAGATAGGCTGGCACTGAAAGGCAGGATACGCCCACATTTTCGAGAGATGGATAGAGAACAAGCAATACCGAAAGTGATTTTTCCTATGTGCAAATATCGAAATGAATTAAGATCTTTGGGTTATAAAGGTTCATTTCTGTAGGCTTCAAATTCGACTGGGGATCATGTTGCTAAGTGGTTAAGATGCTGGCTCGGTAGCCTTGAGGTTAGGTGTTTGATCCCTGCATTGGGTGACAAAGTTCATCTAGATTTTCTGGCGTGGTTTCCCCTTGTTTGTGATGAAGGATGGATGGCCTGACAAGAACAGCTGTCAATTTTGGTCCGATTTTCACGAAATTCGACCTCAACCTTCATTACGATGTAACGGTGATATAATCAAACGTTTTTTTAAATGGGATAATAATTCTGACCCCAGAGGGACCAAAAGCTAAAAAAAAGGCCATTTTTCGTACAATCAGGGGCCATAATTCAGGAAGTTACAATCCGATACGCACAAATATCGAAAGGAACCAAGATCTTTGGGTTATAAACATGCATGTCAAGTTTCATCAAAATCGGTTCAAAATTGTGACCTCTATAGGGTCCACAACCTTAATATAACGTATTTTCACACTAATCGCGTACAAACGGCGGCCATTTTGTCTGTCAATTTTGGTCCGATTTTCACAAAATTTTACCTCAATCTTCATTACCATGTAACGGTGATATAATCACACGTTTTTTTAAATCGGATAATAATTTTGACCTCCAGTGGGACCACAAGCTAAAAAGGGTGATTTTTCGTACAATCAGGGGCCATAATTCAGGAAGTTACGAATCAATGAGCGCAAATATCGAAAGGAACCAAGATCTTCGGGTTATAAACATGCATGTCAAGTTTCATCAAAATCGGTTCAAAATTGTGACCTCTATAGGGTCCACAACCTTGATATAACATATTTTCACACTATTCACGTACAAACCGCGGCCATTTTGTCCGTCAATTTTGGTTTGATTTTCACGAAATTCGAACAGAGCCTTCATTACCATGTAACGGTGATATAATCAAACGTTTTTTTAAATCGGATAATAATTTTGACCTCCAGAGGGAACACAAGCTAAAAAGGGCAATTTTTCGGACCATCAGGGGCCATAATTCAGGAAGTTACGATCCGATGGGTGCAAATATCGAAAGGAACCAAGATCTTTGGGTTATAAACATGCATGTCAAGTTTCATCAAAATCGGTTCAAAATTGTGACCTCTATAGGGTCCACAACCTTAATATAACGTATTTTCACACTAATCGCGTACAAACGGCGGCCATTTTGTCTGTCAATTTTGGTCCGATTTTCACAAAATTTTACCTCAATCTTCATTACCATGTAACGGTGATATAATCACACGTTTTTTTAAATCGGATAATAATTTTGACCTCCAGTGGGACCACAAGCTAAAAAGGGTGATTTTTCGTACAATCAGGGGCCATAATTCAGGAAGTTACGAATCAATGAGCGCAAATATCGAAAGGAACCAAGATCTTCGGGTTATAAACATGCATGTCAAGTTTCATCAAAATCGGTTCAAAATTGTGACCTCTATAGGGTCCACAACCTTAATATAACGTATTTTCACACTAATCGCGTACAAACGGCGGCCATTTTGTCTGTCAATTTTGGTCCGATTTTCACAAAATTTTACCTCAATCTTCATTACCATGTAACGGTGATATAATCACACGTTTTTTTAAATCGGATAATAATTTTGACCTCCAGTGGGACCACAAGCTAAAAAGGGTGATTTTTCGTACAATCAGGGGCCATAATTCAGGAAGTTACGAATCAATGAGCGCAAATATCGAAAGGAACCAAGATCTTCGGGTTATAAACATGCATGTCAAGTTTCATCAAAATCGGTTCAAAATTGTGACCTCTATAGGGTCCACAACCTTGATATAACATATTTTCACACTATTCACGTACAAACCGCGGCCATTTTGTCCGTCAATTTTGGTTTGATTTTCACGAAATTCGAACAGAGCCTTCATTACCATGTAACGGTGATATAATCAAACGTTTTTTTAAATCGGATAATAATTTTGACCTCCAGAGGGAACACAAGCTAAAAAGGGCAATTTTTCGGACCATCAGGGGCCATAATTCAGGAGGTTACGATCCGATGGGTGCAAATATCGAAAGGAACCAAGATCTTTGGGTTAGAAACATACATGTCAAGTTTCATCAAAATTGGTTCAAAATTGTGACCTCTATAGGGTCCACAACCTTGATATAACATATTTTCACACTAATCGCGTACAAACGGCGGCCATTTTGTTTGTCAATTTTGGTCCGATTTTCACGAAATTTGAACACAACCTTCATTACCATATAACGGGGATACAATCAAACGTTTTTTTAAATCGGATAATAATTTTGACCTCCAGAGGGACCACAAGCTAAAAAGGGTGATTTTTCGGACAATCAGGGGCTATAATTCTGGAAGTTACAATCAGATGGGTGCAAATATCGAAAGGAACCATGATCTTTGGGTTATAAACATACATATCAAGTTTCATCAAAATCGGTTCAAAATTGTGACCTCTATAGGGTCCACAAGCTAAAAACATGATTTTTCGTATAATCAGGGGCCATAATCCATGAAGTTTTGATCCGATACATGCCAATATCGAAAGCAGCCGAGGTCTTATGGGTATAAACCTATATTTGAAGTTTCGTCAAAATCGGATAAGAATAGTGACCTGTAGAGAGTCCACAAACAAATTGTGGACGGACTGACTTCCAGACGGACAGGGGCGACGTATAAAAATGTTGACATGGGTCCCGATTTACAAAGTACACAAACATTACTATGAGAGTAGAAATTTGCCCTCATCTTCGAGAGTGCCACATCTTTGAGAGTAGAAAATTGTCCACATCTTTAAGAAATTTTCTTTTATCTTGGGAGCAGAAATATTCCCTCATCTTTGAGAGTAGATAGTAAATATACATACCTGGAGTACAATTCAAGCATTGATCTCTGGAAGTTAAACCAGTCAGATTAGCAAAAGTTCCTGGTGGACAATTCTCTGGTTCCGATGTCTGACTTGGACAGTAGTGACCTTCAGGACAGAGGTCAGCATCTTGACCTTGTGATGGTGTACCAGAAACAGCTCTACGTCGACAGAAATATCTAAAACATGGTGAAATGATGGTATTAATATCCTTTTAACATATTATTTGGATCAATTTGAGTATAACAAGGTATTTAAACAAAATTGGAACACAACAAACTGAAATGGATTGAAGAGAGAGAGAGAGAGAGAGAGAGAGTGAGAGAGAGAAATGGGGTTTAACGTCCACTCGACACAAACCAGGTTATTTCGGGACTAACATATGGTTTAATTTTATTTCAATAATTTGCTTACGCGTAGGGGTCTTTAGCAGTGGGAGGAAACCATAGTGCCCGGAGGAAATCCACGAAATTGAGAAGACGCCCCTATCTCCATGCCACATACGCTCACACCAGGGCTCGAAACCACAGCCGTAGGCCAGAAGTGACCGACCAGCTAGAGGTCAAAGCGCAGCACTCTAGACCACTAGGCCATCCCAACCCCCGAAAT
The DNA here is from genome assembly GCA_963678685.1 of Patella ulyssiponensis. Taxonomy (NCBI): domain Eukaryota; kingdom Metazoa; phylum Mollusca; class Gastropoda; family Patellidae; genus Patella; species Patella ulyssiponensis. The sequence goes on from OY783225.1 coordinate 93,055,677, forward strand.
GGATTGAAATACATTCTTATCTGGAAAGACATGTGAGTAGAAATGCTACGATAAAATAATTGGAAAGTATTTGAATTAAAATGGATTCACATTTTAAGAGTTATCTCAATGGATGGCTCAATGATAGATTTAGTCCTCAAGGTCCCAACTGAGCTTTTCAAGACCGATCCAGATAGTCCCCACCCTCTTTCAAATAACGTAAACCTCTTTGATTTGGATTCACAGTTTACCAATTTAAGTTTGGATTGTTAAGGGTTCGTGAAACACACAAATGGTTATATCTAAACACTGACTTTATCTATAGATGTACAATTTTCAAAAGCTAGAGACTATCATTTCCCAAATCCAATCCAATGAAACGGGTCATTTTAATGAATTATAATATATTATTATAACTTGAACAACATATAACTTTATGTTTGTTCTGTGGCCATCTAAATGTAAGCTTGATAGTAGACTTGCTTACCCAGCCTGGCATATTTTACTATATTCTGTTTGTGCTTCTTCATCACAGAAATAACCACCTGGACAATCCTGACAACCAGTGATGTTCTGAACACCAGTTGCGTTACTGAAAGTTCCACGCGGACATCGATATTCCATAGCAAACTTGGTTCCATCGGGACAATAATGACCTGAAAAATTTGAATTTTACAAAAATGACAACAGAAAAAAAATCTTTGTATTATGCTTAACAAAACCTTGAGCCGCCGTGGCTATTGATTATGGCATGCGGGGAGATTCTAGGTACGATGGAGCACGATGGCTCCGTGATTAAGACTTTGATTGGCTAACATGGAAGTCCCAAGTTTGATCCGTTCGTTGAACAAGAAAGTTTGTCAGGATTTTCCAGCAAGGTTCATCTCTTGATGATAGTGGTGCAAGAGGGAGAGGCTGGCAAGAAAGAACTTATAGTAGTTCGAATGGGACTAAAAACTGAGATCCTTTGACAGATGGAATTTGATACAAGAGTAGGCCACTGTGGCGCTGTCCGGGCACAATTTTCCTCATAGCACACTGTATGGTGCGTACCCGTCTTTATTAGCCCAGTCAGCCCAGAAGGGCAGGACGTTAAACCTCATTTCACTTCTCAGGTACGACACAAGTGTTGGCCGGTTACGTTCATTGGGAATTTCCCACCTGCTTTATTTTTGTCACTGGTGCAGGATATCAAATATTCAAAATCATTTCATTATCAACCAATCGGGAACAGAAATACTTACCTGGAGGACAGAGACTATCATTATAAAGAACAACAGGGTTTTTAATGTTATCACAATAATAGCCAGACGGGCATGTTTTACACGACCCTTGACCCGTTTCATCCTGGTATGTTCCACTCAAACATCTGATTGGTTCATGACTTCCAGACGCTGAACAATAATGACCTAAACAAAATACATAGAAAGATAAAATTAAATCTGTCTCATTCTGTACTGCTGGGGGGCTGGGATTTTGAAATGAAATATCTATCAAGGAACCATCTACATAAAGCATTCAATAATATTTGTGATATAAAAGCATTAAATTGTGAAAATATCAATTTCAAAAATTCCCTGGCAATTCTTTGTGGTGGGTAGTGAGTTCACCAAGAAAAAACCATGTGAAGTGATAATCAGTTTCATCTATTAGCCATGTCCACTTCATCAGCAGATAAAAAGATTTAAACAGAGATTTAGTGAAAGAGAAATAGAGATTTAGAAAGATTGAGAGAGAGAGAGAGAGAGAGAGAGAGAGAGAGAGAGAGAGAGACACTAGGTCATTTTGGGACCAACACTGTTCAATTTTATTTCAATAATTCGCTTGCGCATAGGGGTCTTTAGCTATTGGAGGAAACCGGAGGACTTGGAGAAAAGCTATGAGATTGTGTGTGGGCTGCTTATTCTTTTGACTGGCTGATGGTTCTGCCTGTTTTTGGTGGTTCACATGACTAACACAGTTTCCTTTGCCTTAAACACTTATATTCAGCAGGATTTGTTTCGATTGGATTAACTATTGGATATGAAACATTCATTCTGATTGGCTTACCTATTGGACAAGTGTATTCAGCAGGACTTGAAATATTCATGCCGACTGGACAATAATAACCAGCATCACATGGTCCTGTTGGTTGTACATTCCCATAACCTGCACAGTATGATCCCTGAACACATGTCTGGCAGTCTGCTTCTGTTCGTCCTCCTGTTACGTTAAGGTATGTTCCCGGGGGGCAATATGTACCATTAGCGCTACCTGGTGGACAAAACTGTCCCATACCACACACATCACCTAGGCAAATAATTGAAATATTCAATAATATAGCTGCTTTATCAAAATGGCAGCGATTTTATTTTGTGAATGAAAGAATTTTGACTACTTTTGATATTCAAGATTGTCTTTTCTCCACTTGATCCTTTTCAATGTCACTCAGTCAAGACTGGTCAATTTGGCTGAAACAAGAGCTTTACTGTAAAGATACACAGTTTCAAAAGGCCAGTCATATTACTGGCGAAATACTTCTTTTGTCTTCCTTAACATAGTCAAGTTTAAAGTTAGGTAAAAAATTAAGGTTATTCAATGTCTGAAGAAAAAAGTGAAACAAAACTGTGAGCACCCAATAATTTAAATATAAATAATACCGTAAGCCTGGCCGACTGGGGTTGATGTTGGTGAGCCTGATAAACAGTAATAACCTTCGCTACAATTACCACTAGGAGAAGACAACTCTGTAATAAAATAAAACACGATAATAAACATGGCTACTATTACCACTAGGAGAAGACAACTCTGTAATAAAATAAAACAGGATTATAAACATAATATCCTATTTAGAAGTAGATGAAAACTATTCATAACTTTATACATTTACTACTTCCTGTTTTATTACATACAATGTTTCAATACTCTTACAGGTATCTTTAACAAGCCATTATCAATAATGAATGACAACCTACATTTATGAATGGTAATAAACATAGCTGCAATTACCACTAAGAGAAGACAATTTTACTTTTAGGCCAACGAAAATAAAAAGAAATATGAACGTACCTGTATCTAGACAGAACTGGCCAGGTGAACAGGGTATCTGATTGGCGCTACCGCCAGGGCAGAAATAACCAGGCTGACATTGTCCACCTTGTATTAACACGGAGGGTCGGGCCGATACTGCACCCTGTAGACAATACCATCCAGGATCACAATCACCTGTATCACTGGATAATCCAGTACTACCACAATATTTACTGAAACATTGTAATACATTAATCAGCAAATATTCTTAAAAACAATAAATATTTTAAAAGAGACATTCAATTTAGAAAAGTTATTGAGTGAAATATGGTACAATATGGTCTAATTTTATTGTCAGTTTTATTCATAGTGCATTGCACCAATCTAATTAAAATTCAGATCTATATTTCGTTTCGGTTTTTATAATTTCGATGGCCGACACTACATGTAGATCTAACAAGTTATAGGAGGAGCTCAGTTCAGCCAGTTCAGATGTCACGATTATTTGACCTTATAACCCCACTTATTACATTAACCAACAGAATCGTTGTTGCTTTGTTTTGATTTCTATCGCTGATAATGCCTACCCACAATTCCGCGCAAAAAAGGTCAAGCCCTCGATTCGACAGACAATTTCAAGCCGAACACAAGTTAAATAACAAGTATTTCAGATCTTAATGTAGTAAAGACAAGTAAAACGAAATTTTGAACTATAAAAACGAAACGAAATAGGATCTGTATTTTAATCAGATTGATTGATTGCACTGGATGGTGCAGAAGATTAAACAGTATCATGTGACATTAACTATTAGAGAGCGAGAGAGAGAGACAAGGAGAGAGATTTATTTCCAATAATTTGCTTGCTAGTATGGTTCTTTAGTAGTGTGGAAAAAACTGAGGATCGACATACAAGTGGGGAATCAAAACCAGGTAATTTGATTTAATGACAGACCTAAGACCTCTAACACGCATGACTCAGCCCTTTCGGTTATCCAACCGCCATGTTTTTATTTTACAAAATTTAAATATCTTTCACATACATTTAATCAGGTGTACCGCTACTTTTTCTTGCGTTCCGTTGGCAAAAAAGGTTGAGAACGATTCTACTCACCCAGGTGGACAAGGGAGACAATCAGCTTGCAAGTCTCTTCCGGTTTCATTATTGTAAGTTCCGATTGGACAAGGGTTCGTATAAGGTAGATCTGATCTGATTGGACACCAGTGACCTTCCGGACACGGGATGGGATCACTGGTATTGACAAGGCAGTAATAACTGGCTGGACAATCCAGACATGTTGTACTTCGCGTTTGATTGGTGTACGTTCCTGCTTGACATGGTAATGGTGCGCTGGAACCAGACGGACAATAATATCCTGTAAAATAAACATTGTTTTACATAAAACTGTTGCAAAATCCTGAAACTGACAAAAAACTGTTTGCGGAAGACTGTTTCCAACCATTTCAATGACCTATTATTATTGCGAATTCCAACTGTCACAGGGTTTACATGCACGCCAATGTCTATACGGATATCACAATTTTTGAAAACTCAAAATTTTGCAATTTCAAGAAACAGTCGAAAACCTGGTTTTGGTAGAATTGTATCTGATGATTTTGAAATAGGTGGAAAGAAATCTACATTATGTTAGTCTCACAATGATCTAGTTTGTGTCATGTGACCCCAACTTTTCGTCACATCCGACAACTGACAAGGGGTGATCACGCTGGAAAATCCAAATGACCTTTCTAGGCCAACTTCCGAGATCGAACCTGGGACCTCCAGGACTGTGAGGCAAACCCTTACTTACTGAGCCAGTGCAGCGCCTGACAGATCTGTGATAACTAAACCATAGCTCGCTTGATTGCAATTCTGTCAGAAGATTTATGGGATTTGATTCTTTTGAAATGAAATGAATTAGGGTTCTGCTCCAACTGGGATATGTCATACAGTGTGCTGTGAGGTAAATGGTGCCTGGACAGGGGAACTACAGCCTACTATTATATCAAATCTCAACTACCAGGGGATCTTTAACATGCACACCAATGTCTACACATGAGCTTGTTTTTGTACCATCCAAACAACTAGACAGCTGTCCTTGTTAGGCCCACTGCCCCTGGTGAAACCAAGTTGGAAAATTATTGTTTTGAATAAATAACATTAACAATTGATATTTACCTGGAGGGCATTCATCTCCATAAACCTGACCAACAGGTGCTGCCTCGGATGATCCACTACTACAATAATAACCTGCATCACACTGCGGTCCCGAGCTTGTCATGTTTACGTTCGGACAATACGTTCCTCCAGGACATTTTATACAGTTATTAACATCACCATATCGTATCGCAAACCTAAAAAAAAAAACATGTTCAAAATCCTAAACAAACCTTGCTGACACATTCATATTTTTAGTTTACTACAGAACAACCTTATTTCTCAGTTAATAACTATTTTCGAAATCACAGCTCTGCTGCCTTCGTCTCACATGCAGTGACTTCAGTGATCATAAATATCTAAGACACATCTCTTACAATCCAGCATGTAACTGTTAACCAAACATTTTTATTACACTGCCCCCTATATTCAGATGCACGCAGATGTAGAATAGGGCACTGATTCATTTGACATTTAAAAATGAAAAGGGATTGGAGAAGAATCCTATTCAAGCCTTCAATAAACATAAATATTAACTTAATAACATGATATACTGTCTGATATATCATTTAAAGCAGGTAAAATGCCTTTATTTTAACACTTTGTCTTACCCATACGTTCCTACTGGACATGATATAGGAGCCGCTGAACCTTCAGGGCAATAGAAACCTTTTGGACAGACACCTCTATCAGGATTATCTGTGTCTTCTGGTGTGGGACTACTAGATCCAGACTGGGACCAATATCCTGGGTTCAGTTTACCTGTAGCATTCGTTAAACCTGAAACAAAACGAATTCAAAATTACTGTACGAATACACTGTTATATCAATTCACAACAAAACACATTGTATTATTGGATATAACGAGAAAAGGGGAGGGGGAACGGTAACACGTCCCTTAAAAGATTAGCAGAGGCTGTAAAGTGTAGCTGCTGGATAAAACAGTGATACCAACAAAGAGAGCAGACATAAGTAGACATTTTAAAATCTCGGCTCAACAAATGCTGTTTCACTCGAAAGAATAAACCACACCTCATTTATATTATTAGATATTGTTACTTAATTATGTACTATTAAATAACGATGTTTTGCACCCTAGATTGCCAGAGTCAAATTATTATACTGTTTGTGACTCAGGTTGTTTGAGATGCTAGAGGAAGAAAATCGAGTTTAACCATCCACCCAACACAAAGTACCAGTAGGTCATTTCAGGAATAACAGATTCAATAACTTGTAGGGAAAAAAACAGGTAGGTAACATTATATTACAGACCTTATGTCAATCACCCAAAGACTCTAGAGCAGCAGATAAAGTTAATATGTATGTTTGAGTTACCTGGTGTTTCACAATAATGACCCGAAATACAGGGAGTACATTCTGATTCTTGTGTTAATCCATCTCGTGATCCGAATGTTCCGGCTGGACATGGATCACCTTGTGTGATTGGTATAAGAACAGTACTAGCTATACAGTATGATCCTTAAAGCAGAAATAAAACATGTATCATATCGACTTTCATTCACAATATATTCTATTACAAATTCTAACCATTACATTCAATATTAAACATTATATTCAATATTAAACATTACATTCAATATTAAACATTACATTCAATATTAAACATAACATTCAATATTAAACATAACATTCAATATTAAACATTACATTCAATATTAAACATTACATTCAATATTAAACATCACATTCAATATTAAACATTACATTCAATATTAAGCATTACATTCAATATTCCACTTTAAAGGCACAACACATCATTGCATTTTCACTAAAATATCAAATTTCTCACACCCTAATACACGCTTAATGAGTTAATGTACTCTAGTTACTTAATATTTAATTAAGAAAGCAAAAATCAAAATACCAACGCAAGATAATTTCAGCATGGATAGAAGAAATTTCAATATATCATAACTTTGTATCTTCTTACTGGAAAATTTAGAGACATTTTTATTTTATATAAGAAATCATAACCAAATTTACCTTGTGGACAGAGTATGGGAGCTTCTTCTGGATAACAGAGAAAACCAGCTAGACACAGCTGACAGATAGATTGTCCAGTACTATTAGCGTAATATCCTATATCACATATTCTCGGTTGATCCGTGCCTTCTGGACAGATGTGATGCTGTGGACAGAGGTTTCCAGTGATGTTATCTATAGGATCTGGTAACCATGCTCCACCCAGACAGTAATATCCAGCATTACAAGGACCTGAATTAATATATATACACATATATCCAACACATCAGACTTAATTAAAGCTATACTCATGCAAGCTTAATTGTCATTTAATCAAACCAAAATATGAAACGAAATAGGGTTTAACATCCTACTGTTCTGCTCCGACTGGGCTAATGAAGACAGGTATACGTCATTCAGTGTGGTAAGAGGGCAATTTTGACCATTCAGCGGCACTATGGCCACTTCTTATATCGAAATTCCAACTGCCAAGATCCCTTTTAAGTACACAGGACCTTGGTATATCGTCCCACTCCCATCCGAATGACTAGACAGCTGTCCCTCTGTTCTGCACCACAGACAAGGGGGAATCATACCGGAAAATCCTGACGATTAATCAAACCAAATAATAATGTATTAATGTCAAGTAATGAATAGAGACCTTTTCCTTCTGTGCTTTCAGACAGTTAGACCGTGACATATGGCGCAACACTGTAGACCATTGGCATCCCAACAAGCATATATAGTAATCTCTGTCCAAATTACGAGGGTCAATGTAAAGTTACTTTCTATTCATGAAAATAATTCCGACCTTCGTATAATATTATTCATTCTATATGAGCTATTTGATGAAGTTTATTTCAATGTACAACTTCCAAATGAGTGGATATTGTTGTTTTAAATTTTGATTGGTCAGTAGTCCAACTAACAACCAATGACTAGCTGCTTTACAAAAGCTTTACATTCAAGTCGAATGAAATGTAAACAATGCTGTTTGGAAACGAACATACTTTCACCGTTTTTAATACCTTAAATCACTGTCCTAAGTTTTAGGGAAGACCCAGATTAAACGTAGGACTGTCATGTTGATTGAACGGGAAGAATAAAAACACTCCCTCAAAAGTTCAAGAATCAGAAGTCAATCCAGCAATGGGCAGAGAGGGATTTCTCTGGCCATTGCTTCAGGAATATGGTATTTTTATGACTATTTGAATATATACTTCCCACTAACCTGATGGTTCAGTTAGAGCAGTGCCATTACAATATTTCCCAGGGTCACAAGACTTGCAGGCTGTTAATTCATCTTTTCCGCTGCGATCAGGATTATACTTTCCACGTGGACACGCGATCATCAACGACGTTCCTTCCGGACAGTAGTAACCAGGGTGACACGTATCTCCAAACAAGATGGCTGTCTTATTACCAGATGTGTCGTTATTGTAAACAGGACTGTCGTCCAAGGCAGCACCATAACATATATGTCCAGCTATACACAGGCCTGCAGGTTGCGTAGCTCCACGATCTTGACAGTAGGAACCCGCTGGGCAGACGGTGCAATCATTTATACTGGACATGTGAGTTCTGAAAAGGAATTTCAAAGGCTAGCCATGACTGGTGAGCTAACAGGATGAAGGGTTGCCAACTGTCTGTTGTGGGGAAACCAGTAACATTTCAACAGAGGTAATGCCTGAGCCTTCCTCTAACTCTGTAGGCCTATATCAGGACTGACCTTCATAGCGCTACATTATGTCCAATGGTTATTTCTAAGCGCTGTTCAGCCAGATTGTATATTATGTGTAAAGTATCTGTAGAGTATATTTATGGTCACACCACTAGTACATCTTATTAAATAGATAAGTTTTTTTTAAAAAAAAATTAAATTCTATGTGTGACGTCAAATCACATGAGTCAATAGTGAATTGTATACATAAAACAGTAACGTAAACCTCAGTGATTGTAGCCGCCCAGCTTGTATATTTCAACGCGCATGTGTTAAACCATTTGACCACCTAACTACATTCGTAAACAAGAAAATGTCTGCCGTACCTGTTGGAGAATGTACCAGGGGGACAATCTGTTGGTACGAAACTACCGTTACCACAATAATATCCGGCTGGACACGCTACTTGATCCGTTAATGTTTTATTAGGACAATAAAACCCTGGTTGACATTCAAAACATTCGCTATAACCATAATACGGCATGTAGGTACCTATACCACATTCTAACTGAGCTACAGATCCATTGGGTGAATAATAACCTGAAATATAACATAATATATCATAGTAACCTGAAATATAACATTATAACCTGAAATATAACATAATATATCATAATAACCTGAAATATATAACATTTATATGTATGGAATATATAACTTAGAATACAAATTTTCCATTTGGATTGTCACATTCTATTTCTTTTGTACTATTTGAATTTTGTCCAATTCATCATCTTGCATAACTTTAATCTAAATCAGATTTTGTCGACAGGACCTTTATCTGTTACATCGCTGGATTTCGTTTTTTGACTGCTGCAACAACTTATGAAAGGGAACAAAGAAATAATGTGTTTAAAGTCTATGAAAATATTTGTCTGGGACCAGCATTTTGTTTCCATAGAAACGACTGACAAGACATATTATTCTTGTCAGCTTCATAGGTCTCCAAAATAGAAGATAGAAGACCAACACAATTTTAGTCAAAAAGCATCAAATTAAATCAAAAACATCATTAATAGTTATCAAGAAATACTATTTAACAAACCTGGTTCTGTGATATTCTGACGGGGTGTTTTAGCCCCTCCTGTACAGAAGTATCCTCCCCAACAGGGGCCTGTCGGTTCGCCTCCCGCTATAGAGGAACAGTAATATCCTGGGTCACATGCGTAACAGTCATAATGATTGACAGCCCCGGATACGTTACTGTAAGTTCCTGCTGGACATGGTTTCGCCTCAAACGATCCTGAAATATTATCAAAAATATTGAAATCAAATTGAGAATTGCATTATATAATTTTTAATCTATTTTGCCTGAATGTTTTCACTTACTCTTCATCGAAGTCCAACTCTTGGTGATTGGTCCAGCCTGAACAAATAAATACTGTTCCTTGCCAATATCGGGATCGAACCTGGTAACTCTTGGTTAGCCAACCAGTACCTTAGCTACCTTGCTACAAAGAATGTAAACGTCACTACCTCCATATTTATCAAGATAGAGATTTTCAAATGGGATGGAAACATTTTAGCGACAAATGCCACAACTTTTATTAATGTAACAATAACCTACCTAGTACACAATATCCTCCAGCAGGACAAATAGAACCAGTAGTGCCATCTGTTGGAGCGGAAGTCTTGGCACCCTCTAAACATAAATATCCTGGATCACATGGTGCTCGGGCCTGCAGGAGACCAGGAGCATCGCAATACCAACCCGGATCACATAACGTACAATCTTCTAGCTTCTCCAGATCTATAAGAATACAGATATAAATTAATAAAACTAGGTCATTTTGGGACTAACATGTGGTTTGATTTTATTTCAATAATTCGCTTGTGCGTAGGGATCTTTAACAGTGGGAGGAAACCGGAGGACGTGGAGAATGCCCACGAGGTTGGACAGACGACCCTACTCTTTGTCACGTACAACCGAGGATTGAAACCATGCCAGTTGACTCAATGACAGGCTTTATGATACAGCACGCACATGCTTACCATTCGGCCATCCAACCCCCCTATATCTATCTACATTAGGCGTCCACAGATGATATAGTCAATGCATGCCAGCACAACAAATGACCTTTACTTAGATATTATGATTAATTAACTGATCCAGACACTCTCAGTGCCATTGCTACTCTGTGATATTTAACAGATTTGAATCCATTTTGTGTTGCATATTAAGGGCTAATCCCGATAATTTTTTGGAGAATAAAACTGCTTATTTTGTGTTAGAATCCTCTACCTAAGGACAGAGAATCTAACTCAGTATTTGTGATACGTTTTAAAACAACTTAAACCCGTCAATCTCCATCTGGAAAGGAAATTGTAGTCCCAAGCTGTATTCTGCGGTGTCTACATCAAACAGGCTTCTTTTATAAAAAATAATGTGTAGGTGAAATTTACCTTTCGATATCAAGTACAGTACACGGGTCACTCACTATGTAGACCTCTCAATAAAAGGGAGTCGATTATCAGGTCATCAACAAAATAATAGACCCGAATTCTTAAAAGGGTTACGTGTCCGGATAAGCAGTTTTGACATTCACGCCAAAACGACTAAATATTTTGAGCTGAAATTTTGGGACAAGGTAAATACAGCTTTTATGGATATTTTGGTGCTTAAATTTCAAACGTACTCGGACTTTTATTTTTGAGACTCTGTTTAAAACGGGATTGTCCCTTTAACGTAAAAATTGATAATTGAGACATTGTTTATTATAATACCGATGGAAGTAATAATGATCGAGGCTAGTCTAAAACTGGATCACTAATATCTATGTTCAGAGGGAAGCAATTTGACTGGAATTTTCAGCATATTCTGTTTTCATTATCTAGTTTTTAACTAATATAGCGAGAACTGTCAGCTCTTTATAAAATCTTACGATCATATAATAATTTTATACAATTCCATTCTCTTGTTCACTTCATGTATCAATGAAAATATCTTACTTGTTGAGTTGCCATAGCGTCCAATAGGACAGGGTTCTGGTTTGGTTGAATTTACTCCACAGTAAAATCCACGAGGACAATCTATTGGCTGACTGGTTGCTAGGGGACAGTACTTGGTTACAGGACAAGGTTTGCAGCTGGTTAGATCTGGGGTTGCTAGAACATCTGTATAGCTTCCTTCTGGACACGGTTCCTACAATAAACAAAACAATCAGGAATTGTAATGAGGTTTAACGTCCTATTGTTCTGCCCAAACTGGACTAATGAAAATTGGCATATGTCATACAGTGTGCTATGATGGAAATTTTGCATGGACAGCGGCACTACGGCCTACTCTTATATCGAATTCCAACTGTCAAGGGACTTTTTACGTGCACGCCAATGTGTACACGAGACCTCGTTTTTAGTCCCATCTGAACGACTAAGACAGCTGTCCTTGTCAGGACCTCCATCCTGTATCACTGACAAGATTGTTAAGGTAAATTCGAATCCCCGATTGCACGTGGTAAGGAGTAAGGTCGCCTGTCCAACCTCATGGGTTTTCTCCGGGTATTCCAGTTTTCCCCCACTGCTAAAGACACCTACATGCAAGGGAATTATTGAAATAAAATTAAACCATATGTTAGTTGCGAAATGACCTAGTTTGTGTTGAGTGGACGTTAAACCCCATTTCTCTCTCTCTCTCTCTCTCTGTTAAGGTCAAATATGGAATTTTTTTTTTACATTATTAGTCAACTCTATAAGGTTCTGCAACACTAACCTGATCATCACCATAGCCTCCGATGGTTGGTGGTTCCACTCCGAATGGATTGGTAACAGGACTTGGACAATAATATCCCAGTTTACATGGACCTGTTTCAACGGAACTTCCCTCCTGACAGTAATATCCGGGGGTACAGGGAGCGCAATCAGTGTTTACGTCTGCCGCCCCAACAGTTTTACGGATGGTTCCTACTGGACAGTTGATCTCTTCTGGGGTTGCTGAAAAAAAAAAGAAAGAAATTTGGGACTAACATATGATACAATTCTAGTTCAATAATTTACTTGCACATCAGGGTCCTGAGAAATTGGAGGAAACTGGAGAACTCGGTGAAAACCCACACATGGTTGGGCAGTCCGCAGTTCCTTGTCATGTACAATATAAAAAACCCACCTTCCTCGACTCAATAACTGATCTCATGATCCAAATCCTTCTAACCTGACCACTCCATCATCCAAAGTACCGTGAATCCTCGTATTTAAGCCCTCTCGTTATTAAGATCATGGGCTTAATAACAAGTATAAATTTATTTTAGAGTGGTCTCCCTATTCAATTTTTAAACCACATCTGTTGACATTGATGGAGTCTCGTCGAATTGGTGTACATTATACTGCTAGAGCCATGAGCGGGTTTCACATCTTAAAAACTCATTGGACTCCAATTGCAGGTGACATCTTAGACACTAAATGTGACAATTATAAAAAGAACCCACATGTTTGTCGTTTTTTCCTCTATTCGAATTTTAGCCCTGGGCTTAATTTCATCAGAAATGTTTTTACCACTGACATGGTCAAATTCGAAATTAAGCCCAAGGCATAAATACGAGAATTCCCGGTATGCATGAGCACTAGAAACAGGAAGTCAAACGTCACAGGAATAACATGTATTGTAAGGGACCAGGGGCTGATTTTTTCACCAGTGGAAACGCGTACATAGAAAGTGAGCCTTACCTTCAGGGCAATATTTTCCCACGGTGCAATCTGTTGCCTCGGAAACAGCATTCAATCCTCCGACACAGAATTTTCCTGCAGGACATTTCTTGGAATTCAACATGGCTTCCTCGGACGTGGTGGCATTATCACAGTAATAACCTGGTTCACAGACTTTACACGATGATTGACCAGGTTTCGTATAGAAACCAGTTCCGCAGTCGGCTGGATTGATCGATTCACGAATACAAAATGATCCTCCAGGACAAGGGAGACAATCCGATTCACTTTTAGCTGAATCTCCTGAAATGATTGAGTATTTTCTTTGTATTCCCCAAAAATCCCAATAACCTAATTTAACTTTTTAATCACTTAAAATCTTTTTAATCTATATTGTCTCATTAAATGTTGAAAATTACTATGGTTACAGATTTAAATTCAACTGTCATTGCTGCAATACATGTACTGGTACTCAAAATGTTCAACAAGAAACATTTTTGAGGGAGATTGTAATCTGATTAAAACGGCAATTTCATATTTTTTAGTTATATTTTTAAACTATATTAAAGTTACATTATGGGAGATGGCAGTTCTCACTATAATAGTTAAAAACTAGATAGTGTAAAGGTAATTTGCTGAAAATTTCAGTCAAATTGGTCCACTATTAGCCTAGAAAAAAGCGTTTGAAATATTGACATAGCCTCGGTCATCATTACTCAAATCATTAATATAAACAGCATAGTCTCGATTATCCACTTGATTGATTTAATTATCAACGGCCATTAAGCGGCATATAGGAATTCAATCCGCCAACATCGAAGGCTAGCCTTGACTTTAAAAGTTTATTATGGTCTGGATATGTTAATTAATGTCTAATAGGCCTGCAGCCAAAAATTCTAGCTAGCTTAGAAAGACAACTCCGCTACACGGTCTTGCCTAAAAGAAAAACTATACATTTTTGGAAAGCTTATGACGCCACGAACACAAAATCCGGGAGTTCCAAGCAAAATGTTTGCAATTTATTGATTTAGGGCCAGATGAAATTCGTCAAAATTGTCAAATAAATGCTAATTTTGTACTAACAATTCTGAAGTTGACATAAAATTAAATAGTTGCTAAAACACCTCATGCCTTCATCCTTGGCAATGAACAGTTTATTGGATAGATTTTGATGTAAATAAAAATGCTCAAAACACAAATGTCATGGGAGAATAAAGAATTCTGGAAATCCATTAACGGTGAAAAAGAGTTATCTCCCTTTCTGTCAAATGTCTGTAATTGATAGACTATCAGGTGTATGGTGACTGCTGGTTTTGTATGACGCACAAGACCTGGTGCGGGCACACAAGCCTAATAATTATTTTGTTTCTTGGATCTCAGGGGCCTTTGGGGGTTGATTGTTGGATGTTTGCTCAGAAATTATTGCTTGTATGAAACATGCTAGAGTCAAATTGTAGCATATCCTAGCCATACCAGGGGATATGTTTGACAGTAGTTGAATGATATGCTTTTGAAATAATGGAGATCAGTAGCACTTTATAATGCATTGAACCACATGATTTTTTTCAACTAAGATAAACATTCTAAACCCACATACATGTTCCCTTTCAATTAGCCACTACAGTATTTTTACAACTGTACATGTACATGTAGCTGTGAACTACTATTTCGGATATGATTAATGGTCAAATTACAAACATACATGTAGATATAAGTTAAAAAAAAAATTCTGGGCTGTTATGAAGGCAAAGGTTAGAAAACAGGATGAACAGTTGTGAAATTATTTATTGAAGTGAAACAATCATTGAAAATCATAATTAAACAGTACTCTGCACATCAAATGTCATCAAAGTTAATCTTCATCATCATCATCACTGTCACTAAATGTATTAACATCAAATTTGGTCATTTCAGGACTAACATGGTTTAATTTTATTTCAATAATTTGCTTGCGCGTGGGGGTCTTTAGCAGTACCCGGAGAAAACCCATGAGGTCGGACAGGGGACCCTACTCTTTGCCACGTACAACCAGGGTTTCGAAACCACGCCATTTGACTCAATGGCAGGCGGCAGGCCGTATGATTTTACATTTGAGCTAAATTGAAAACAATACATGTATTGAAAAATTTAATGTAAGGCTCAGTTTAATTCATTCCAAATTGGTCCCTGAACATTGCATTGAGAAAATATGCCCTGACGAGCCATATGCAAATTGCTCAAAGTACACAAATCTGTAGGGTAAATTAGGTAGACATGTCAAAATTGTTGCTGGAAAAATATCTTAGGGGATCTAGTGACTGGACTAGTCCTAGTAAAAGCATTCAGCAGCTGACATACATTTGGGTGTACCAAGAAGCAACAATGATATGCCTTAAAATATCTTCATCCTCTTTCAATTCAACAGCTTTCAACAATTGGCCTACAAACAAATTTGCAAACAAATTATACACCATATAGCGTTGAATGTTGAGTGTGCTCAAGGGTGGGGGGGGGGGGGAATGTCACTTTGAGGCCTACATGTACCTGGCTGTTCAACTCTGGCATGCGGTTGTGGTTCAGATCCTTTGTGTGACCGGAAACGGTCTTGAGACAAATCGTCTTAGCAAGGCACCTGCAAGTGGGCCAAGAAAATAAAAAACAAGTTAACTTCTCTGTGTTTTATCCCTTGTGGAAGCGATTACATGTCATTTCGGCCCCGCGTCATTTCGGACTTACGACATTTCGGACTCCAAAAAATATGGCCTCGACGTTTCAGACTCGGGTATATGACATTTCGGACTCAGGTAGGTGACGCTTCGGACTCAGTTAGGTGACGCTTCGGACTCGGGAATAAGTTGAAAGGAAAGGTTGAACACAACTGTCAAATCAATATATAATACGCCGCACGTGGCTATTCTTAATAGCCCAACAAAAAATAACATGCAGGTTAAATTATATAATTTACCGCTCGCCATCAAGTTGAAGTAGGCCTTCAGCATGTGGAGTCGTGCATAACGAACCTACACGACAAAATTTCCAATGTTGAATGTTTACGATCAGTTTCTGTGGAAAATATTAGGAATAGCAACGATCAAAGCGGGATAATTAAAGCTGATTAACCGATAATCCCGATGTTATTGTAGTATGTGCATAGAAATCTTGCGGTACTTTGGTGAATGATGAAAAACGTGAGAGTTGTCAATCATTGATAATGGCGGCAGTGTGTTGATTGCAATTATTTCGTTTCACAAAAAAAACTTTAGCACTAGCAGTGATCGGTCAATCAAGCTCGTTTACTATTTGACAAAAGAAAAACAATGAAGTATTACTAAGTATACACAAATTTTTCAACAATATTTTAATTGCCAAGTTCAATACAAAACAAAAGAGAACAAGCAGTTTAATCGCGACATCAACAATCGCTGATCAATTAAATAAGACAACTATCAGTCTCACATAAAACGAAACAACAAACAGCTGTACCATTACATAAATTTTCTACAGTCCTTTAATTATTAATCAGAGTCCGAAAAGTCGCTTGACAGCTAAGTCCGAAACGACGTTTGTGTTGAGTCCGAAATGACGCGGGACCGAAATGACATGCTACCGTGGAAGCGAATGTGCAACACTCTAACCAATGACTGCGCCAAATCAACAAATGGGGTAAAGGGCTTTACTGGCTAGCTTCATAACAATTTTACAGTGATTGCATTAGAACTTCTGATTCCATTTACAACAAAACAATAATTAAAAACTGTAAGACAGTGTATGATGAATATATTTAATATTTATTAGTAATGATTATAAATTTGTAAGTAACATTAACATTAGGCCTACCTGCTGTTTGGCTTGTAGCCGGGGATTTTAATTTTTCTTTCTCTATACGATTACGGGCAGACACAATTCGGAATTAGTCTGTAAAAAGTCTGTAGCATGTTGGGTGAAATACAGTATCTTTTGGCGCGTCGATAAATAAATTCCTTGTTGATTAATCACTCGAAGTAGTCGAAGTCGCCTGTTCAGCTATCCATTTCCCTCGCCCATCAAGTTTTAGCCATTCATGGGCACATTCACGGAATTTATCCCGGCGAGATTTTGTAAATAATTGTTCTCGTCCCTTTCTTAATCCTTAGAAAGGAACAATACAGCGTAAATTTGATGAAATATCAGTCGATTCACGTTCTTTCATGGGCGCAGCCATTGGCATTACATGTGTGTTGTTGTTTACAACTTTCAAGGTCGGGTCAACAGTTCACAATGCGAGCTACTGATTGGCCCATGATGACCAATCACTAGTTATTTCCCTACGCTTTATTACAGCGCGAGTCAAATAAATCCCGTACGAATAAATTTATATCACCCTTAAATTGCGCGGCCGAAGCTTGGAACACCAGTAAATTTTCTTTAAAACATGATCATCTACTTTATAATGATCGCAGATTATTTTATGGTGGACCGTGTAGCGGAGTTGCACGCTAGAAATTTTGGCTGCCGGCCTATAATTGATTATTTAGATAACATCTCAGGCCTAAAGAAAGACCTGTAATAAGCCGATTTTGCTCTTGCATAATGCTATTTTAAAATAAAGCCTTAAAATAGATGGTATCTATAAACAGGCCTACCTTGTTAAAGAATAATCCTATCAATCCTATAATTCACTGTTGCCAGTTGAGAAATTGGCAAAAATATCATTTTCAACTTCAAATTCAAACATTTGAAGATCGCCATTGCATGGAGGGGAATGGGAAAACAAGGGAGGTAATTGTGTTATTATTTTCTGTGTCAGCGATATTAATGCCTAAGAAATATTGCCCATGATCATGTAATAGTGAGTTGACAACCTTTTGAGCAAAAGACATAGAAATAATTATGTTTTGACTTTCTTAGAAAATATGAAATTCCCGCTTTAAAACACAAATCCTATTTCGTTTTGTTTTTTAGGGTTCAAAATTACGTTTTACTTGTCTTTACTACACTGGGATCTGGAAGTGTTGTTATATTACCAACGTTTTGGATGATATGAGGGAGTTCTTGGCTGGCATAGAACTGTGGGTAAACAACTAGAAACCGTTGCGCTGATTGATTATTCAATGTCTGTCGTCATACGTTTAAAAGCTGCTCATACGACCTGACGTGACCGGCAGATTTTCATATCGTGTAGGCGATCGAATGTGTAAAAAACGAACAAAATATAGATCGGTATTTTAAAGTGATAATTTCATATTTTCTAAGAGAGTCTAAACATATTTATTTCTATGTCTTTTGCTCAAAAGGTTGTCAATTCACTATTATACGATCATGGGCAATTTTTCAGGGGGAATAAAATCACTTACACAGAAAATAATAACACAATTACCTCCCTTGTTTTCCCATTCCCCTCCATGCCATGGCGATCTTCAAACGTTTGGATTTGAAGTTGAAAATGATATTTTTGCCAATTTCTCAACTGGCAACAGTGAATTATAGGATTAATAGGATTATTCTTTAAGAAGGTAGGACTGTTTATAGATACAATCTATTTTAAGGCTTTATTTTAATATATTTTAAAAATATATTAAAAAATATGAAATTGCCGTTTTAATCAGACAGAGGAAGATTGCCTTTCTGAAAACATTTTTCGTCAAAAATGGTTTTAATTTTGGTCCTATAAAACTATAAGATTATTAGGCGTGCCATCAGAGTTTGGTACAAGGAGGTAAGATTTTGACCTTGCAAATATTATTGTTTACAACTTTGTTTACAAATTTCAGTTAACATGTTAATTAGTTAACAAATTTAGTTTAAAATTTTTGTTTACTTTAAAATTCTTGTATACAAATATAGTTTAAAATTGTTGGTAACAAATTCTGTTCATAATTTTTTTTTATAATTTTTGTTTCCAATTTTTGTTTACAAATTTTGTTTATAAATTTTGTATGTGTTACTTACCTGGTCCTACAAGATCGTTCGTGGTACCCACAGAGCTCGGTACGGCACCCCATGGCATGTACGTACCAGCAGGACACGCCTCCACAATACCAACACCAAACTCACAATAATGGGCTAGGAAAACAAATAAAACAATGACTTAACTGATAAAACATACAATCGCAACATTTTCAGATTACATATTCCTATTCAAAAACAATGTGTCAAGTAGAATGTGACAAAGCTTGGCGCAGACAGTCAACTTTTCGTCGCTTGTTGCTGCAATAGGCAACTACTGGCAACTCCGAGCAATTGGCAACTCGAGGTCTCCCATGTGCGCTGACTGGCAACGAGAAGCAATTTTTCCCCGAATGTATCCGGAATGCCGATATCACTTGATCATTCAAAATGGCGCCGTACATACAACAACAGTTGTTAGCTGTTCCGACGCCGCCATCTTGAAGTATAACATGACAGTAGAGTGCTCGCTGATTGGACAGTTAACCAGTTGCTTGTTGCCTGTTGTCGCCTACCGCCGCAGACGAGCAATTTTGAAGCAACAGATGAACAATTTCTTGTCGACGAGCGATTTTCTGTTGTCGAATATCAAACATGTTTGATATTTGGCAATGAGAAGCAACTCAGAGCAATAGCAGGCAACTATTGTTGCCCGCTGGCGCAGACGAGTGATTTTTTCTTTCAACGACCAGCGATTTCACTGTTGCCTGAAAGTTGATCGAAAAAGTTGCCCGTCTGCACCTGGCTTTAAGATACAGGATTCAAGAGACATACAATGGGCACATCGGGACTAACATGTGGAACATAATTTGCTTGCACTAAAGGGGTTTCAGTAGTAGGAAGAAACAACATGGACAGGAGTATAACTACGAGGCTGGGCAGACAAATCTAATCATGGTCACATTCAAGCTTAGGATACAAGACAAGAAACCTCATTGACAGACCTTGTGATCTAAAGCATATGCGTTAAAAAACTCAACCACACTTTAGTATATTCTAGCTTAGTTTCTGCCATGAATAATTAGATATTGTCTGAAATACCCAAACTATGATCTGCAAAATAAGCCTGGAAATAAGGCACCTGTCACTGACAATGTGAGGCACAGATTCAGGCTTTGTCGGGCACAAAACCTCTGGTTCCTGTCATTTTGTCTGGCACTGATTTGTCTTTTTTATTGATATTATCAATACATAAGTTGAAAACCTCAGGTACTATTTCGTTAAGTGCCTGACATTTTGTCAAGTACATCTAAAACCGTTATTTCGTTGGTTCAATTTTATGCACCAAAGAAATAACAGGCATTTCAGAATTTTCAAAGTTTAATTTATCTAATTCTTACCTTGTGTACAGGGTACACAGTCACTGAGGGCTGATTTACCATAAAAAGCGTTGTATGTTCCATTAGGGCAGCTATATTGAGATGCAAACTTGGTTCCGGCGGGACAATAATATCCAGGAGGACAGACGTCGGTTGGTGCTGCTTCACCCCCTGAATATATTAATACATAATATTTATTGCTAAATTGAAGGTAAAATCACACCCAAATTTAGATTTAATGTAAAACTTAATCAATGAACTGATCGGATAAATTTCAGTGCTTACAGCAAGTGACCGTACTCTTCATCAGACACAAGTCAGAGTTAAAAACACTTGATTCAACCACAAAGCTAATGATCTAAAGCCAACAAATTGAGCCTTCCACACCCCCCCCCCCCCCAAAATAAAAACAAATAAAACAAGGTTTCAATTTTATTAGAAATGAACTGAAATGAAATGGGGTTTAACGTCCTACGGTTCTGCTCCAACTTGGATAATGACGTGTGCTATGAGGGAAATTTTGCCCAGATAGTTGCGCTACAGTCTACTCTTATATCGGATTCCAACTGTCAAGGGATCTTTTATGTGCGCGTCAATTTGTACACCACAGGACCTCAGTATTTTGACCCATCTGAACAACTAGACAGCTGTCCTTGTCAGGCGCTCTACAATTTGATTGGAATTCACAGGAAATCAAACACTATTTAAAGAATCTGATTTTGAAGAGTCTAAATTTGGATTGATTTCAATCAAACCTTATTCATCATTAATAACCTTACCGTTACAGTAGTAGTTAGGTAGACACGTATCACACTGATTCTCGGCATAAAGATCAGATCGGTTAGAGAAAGTACCAGCAGGACACGGGTAACGGTCTGGTGATGGCGTCTGTAGAGGGCAGTAATGACCTTGTTTACACGGCTGGGGAGGGTTTATTGTTACACCTGTAATATATCAAATAATAAAATTATTCCCACATACAAACTGCATGGTTTGATGATATATCAAACTGCGTCATTTGATGACATATTTGGATTAAAAACATATTCGAACAAATTTCTCTATGAAAAGATTGCATCTCTATCAATTAATGCTATCACCAGTGGTCCATAAATTCAGTTCATTTCCTGAGTGTTTTAGAACATATAGTCTTGGCCATCATGCTGGTGGAAAGATCGATCCAGACAGTTTCTTAACATGCCTAAGACCTTTGTCCGAAGTACAAATGCTCTGAGGGTGCTAAAAAGGATGAGCATAAACCATACAGTGCGCTGTAAGAAAAATTTTGCCCGGCGACTGCCAAGGGATTGTTAACATGCATGCCAATGTGTACAAGGGACCTCGTTTTTAAGACCATCCAAACAACTAGACAGATTTCATGTCTTGTCATGTTCTCCATCCTTCACCAATGACAAGTGGACACCACACAGGATAAAAATAACTAAATGAAACAAACAGAAGTCAAATCCGATGTCTGTATCAGATGCCAGACTTGATTCAACCGCAAAAAGATTATCTTATTTAGAATTTACCATACTACGGAAGTTTCTAGATAGATATTCCCATATATTATTTAGAATTTTACCATACAAAGAAGGTTTCTAGATAGATATTCCCATATCATATTTAGAATTTTACCATACCCAAGAAGTTTCTAGATAGATATTCCCATATCATATTTAGAATTTTACCATACCCAAGAAGTTTCTAGATAGATATTCCCATATCATATTTAGAATTTTACCATGCCCAGAGAAGTTTCTAGATAGATATTCACACTTCTTATTTAGAATGTTTCTTGGTTGATATTCGTTACCATACTAGAGAAGTTTTTGGATTCAAATGCATAGATAGATTTTTTTTATTGTATCTAAACACCCCATAAGAGGCAGCATACAAATATACACAAAACATTTTAAGAAGGAAAAAAGCATGAACATCATTTATGACAATAATCAAAATTATGTCCTTACCTGTTCCCCAATCACAGTAAAAGCTGAGTGGACAAGCGTCACATTCATCAGAGGAGGTAAGATTAGTTCTACCTGTAACTGTCCCAGGTAAACATGGAAACTGATCAGCTGTGATTGTACCTGGTGGACAGTAATGACCTGTAAAAACAATTCATTGATAAATTAATTTATTTGAGGAAATGAAATAGCGGATTAAGGTTCGACACTTACACTAGGCTATTGAAAATGGGTCAGCAAGAGATTTCTTCTTAAACCATTTTGCCAACAGCATCATGGCCTACTCTCATATAGGATTTCAATTTTTCATCCCATTTGGAAACAATGAGATATGCTAAACTAGAGTTATTGGGTGGAAACCAAACCTGAATGGAAGTTTTTTTTATCAAAATCTTAAATAATACATCTTTAAATTTTGTAAGGAAATTGTTTTTTAAACATACATTATGGGAGAGCAAAAACTGACTTTTGTCGGTCTTCCTTTGGGCCTCAGAAGTCATAGAAATTATAAATTAGATCTTTATTTAAATAACAAGCCCAAAATTAACTCTGTAGACCTACGGATGGCTTGGATTGGGCTCGGATTAAAACAGGATTTCGTCGACTGATTTAATCACTATGGCGTCGTGGGAGGGGCTTCTCCGTGACGTTGACGTCATCATACTTCCGGACTGTTTTCTATTCGTCTGCTTAGGGAGTCGCTTAGGCCTACCTGAAGTACAAAAGAGTACACGCAGGCAACGCAAGAAGTCGGCTATTTATTATAATTTATTTACAATACTGCCTCGTTGATTTGGCCCATTCCTTTCAAACTTTAATATCCTATCGCAGACTTTCTCTTCTTATCTATATATTAAAAGTCTTAATTCTAATTTATAGTAAAAAATAAATGTATACGAATTGAATTGCAGTCCTGTCTCAAACCGAATACGCTATCGGTACTAGTCAGTGTAAACATTACTTGATAATCGAGACTATATAGGTGGAGTTAACGCCTGTCAATCAACAATCGGCCATAATGGGAAAACGGTGTCGATGAAATTTAACTACTATTTCTAGTAAAAAATTATAGTGGTAACAACTTTGTTCAGGATAAAGTAATTTGACTGAAATTTTCAATATATTCTTGTTTGAGCATCTATTTTTGAACTGTTATAGCAAGAATGGCTAACTCCTTGTAAAAATCTCCCATAATGTATCTTTAACTTTATATTCCATTGCTTCTTTCATCAAAACACAGGAGAATACATCTAACATTTATCTAACTGTCTTTACACAATAAACTTTCTGAAAAAGATCTTATCTTCTGATTGGCTGAACACTTACCTTCTTTACATGGTAAAGTAGAAGCTATCTGATTGGCTAAAGGACATGCAAAGCCGGGTTCACAACGATGACAGTTGATTGGATGACCGGTTCCGTTATCAGGGTTATAAGTGCCAGGGTCACATGGTATCGGAGCTACGGTGGGTTCAGCTTGGGTACCGGCAGGGCAATAAGCTCCCGCTGGACAAGTATCACATTGTGTGGCATCTAAAAAATATTCAGAACGCTTAAAAGGGAATTCATACAAAACAATCTTCTGCCATTTGTGGATTCAGGATTTCCGTAAAGTACAGACTCACAAGTTCCATTCCTTACCACATAATATTTTATACAGAGCTGAAGTTTTGGAAATTATCAGGAAGATATTGGAGCAGACATCTTTATTTTGATTCCTCAAAAAGTGTCTTGGATTAGATTTGGCATGTATTTCAAGCTCTTATTTTCTTAGAATTTAGGTTGGGTGAATCCTCTAATTTTCGTTAATTCAATGCCAATTTCAGTTATCTGATCTTAATATGTAAAGCTCTGTAAAGGAGGGTCTTAATAACTGAGGCAGTCTGGGTCCCTGATAAAACTAATAAAAAGGACAAATTAATAAACTTACTTTCTAACCCGAGTTGGCTACTGTATGTTCCGACAGGACAAGCGTTCTGGAAACCGGATCCTTGACCTCCCGTACAGTAAAAACCGGCTGGACAATCCTGACCATCTGTAGCTGATCCTTGTACGCAGAATTTAGTCGCTGGACACGAAATGCAAGCGGAATCACTGGTAGCATTCATTTCATCGTTGTATGTTCCACCTAGTGGAGATAAAATTCATCAAATTAAAACAGGTATCATAACAGCTTGATGAAGACGGTAGAACCCTTGTTGAAACGTCACCAGAAAGGAACTTTTAAGTAACATAACTTGTGTCATAAATAACAGAAGCAAATGTTGGGAGTGTTGATTATTTTTTTCTAATATGATCCAGTAATTGTGATTCAGACGGGTGTGGGTGGTTAAAAATCTGCCAAATATGGTGGCTTATGATGGCTAGGACAATGTCTTTTTGTCATTGGGACTAATGATGGAACTAGTTCTTCAAAGTATTGGGGGCTAATGGTGGAAGGCACTAGTTCTTTGGGTTACTGGGGAAGCATCAATTCTTGTTTCATTCAAACATTTATTACCAAACATGGTGGATTACCATAATGTGGAATTGTAATTAAAATGAATATTGGAATTTCTTTCCACTACAAGTTGATCACTTAATCACATAATGGTTCAAAGCTGAACCCTGTTCTGATGCCAAAGCTGAGAACACTGTTAAGTGCAATTAGGATATTGACATGTTGACATTTGTGACCTGCTCCCACGAAATCAGACGCTTGCCGCACAACTGTATGCCTTATATTGTTACTATTTATGAACCGTACTCAACTCCAGATGATACAATAAATTTAAAAAGAATTGCATTTTTGGAAAGCTTAGCTGTGGACTATTCAAATATGGTGCCAGCTCTATTTTTATAAAAATGACCATCCATCTGGTTTTGTGGGAGTGGCTCTCATTTGATAGTTACAGTTCCTAATTATACATGTCAGGAAGTTTACTTCTCATATATTGGGACGCATACGCTACTGAAACGAGTGAAAGAAACTGTCGTTGCTAGAGGTGAAATCTTAGTTGTGTTTTAAGTATTGGAATATTGACACGTAATTCATCTGTAATCCATGAAACATGGCCACGAGTTCACAAAGCATTCTCTGACTTCAGTTACGAATTTACTCAACTTTCAATCACATTTTATGAAAACACATAGTTTCTTATGAATGTATCTCATGCATTAAAACAACAAAAGTTCAATAAAGGGCTATATTTTAGTTAAAACATGGTGAACAATTTTGAGTAAATTCTTAACTTAAGTCTGAGAAAGCTTTGTGAACTCGGGCCTGGGTGTTGATAGCATATTTGAGAATAAACAGATGTACCTGGACAGGGATACTTTGTTCTCATTGGTGTTCCCTGTAAACAGTAATGGCCTTTTGGACACAGAAACGTACTAAAATCTTCTACACCCGGACCTTCACAATAAAATCCTGCAACAAACAACAAATTTCATTATAACAAAGTGTCGACAAGCCAATAAATTCAACCTCCAATTGGGACGCCAAATTGTTTTGGGACTACTATTTGCTTAGTCTTTTTCCCACTAAATGTGATGCAGTAGCAAAACTGAGAATTTTGTTCAGTCAGTAGAGTTTATACCATCTTCAAAAGATGGCCTGATCTCACTTTAACTCAGTACACCGTTATTTCAAGAACAGGCATTATGATTTAAAGCCGCCTCACGTTACACCACTCCGCCACTCAATCGCCCAGTAAAATATATCCATAATATAAGGCCTACCTGCTGGACAAGCTACACATGCTGCCAAACTTGTAGAGGCATTAAACAAGTTATATGTTCCAGCTGGACACGGATAAAACTCCTTCCCATCACACCATCCACCTTTAGCACAGGCTCCAGATGGTGGCGCTGCCTCCGTGGATCCAGCTAAACACCGAAATCCATAATCACACGGGGTACAAGAAGTGGCTCCACCTGTTGAGTAAGTTCCTGCTGGGCATTCGGTTCTCTTGGCAACTGTAAAATATAAATTGATTATATAATCTGATAATTATGAGAGAGAAATAAGGTTTAATGCCAACTCTTCACAAATAAGTCAATTCAGGACTAACATGGTGAATTAAATGAAATGAAATTGGGTTCAAGATTCTACTTCAAATCAGCTAACTATCAGGGTCAAAATTTTAGTCAACTTGTATGTGTGTGAGACTTACGCATCCATTGCATGTGTTCAACACCGTAGAAGATTGCTGACTGGCCATAGAGACATTTGGTCCAGCACACAATTAGGTTGCGACTGGTCTGCAACCTACCAAACCCTAAGACCTGTCCATGTCAAAACACGTACGGCAGGCTGTGAACAAGGATTTAGACCACTCAGGTGGGGTAAATCTTTATTCAATAATTTGCTTTGTGCGTAGTGGTCTTCAGCAGTTGGAGGAACTAACAAAAATCCCATAAAATCAAGCAGAGGGCCCTACTCCTTGCCACGTACAAAAATAAAACCTAAACCACTCCCTTAAGTCACTAAAACGATCTTCTTGTTAAAAGTTTGAAAAATTATTTTTGTTTTGTTATAAACGATTTGAAAATCTTAATTCTCCAAATACGTACATTCAGGTGTTGGACAATAATATCCAGCCTCACAACCAGTACAGTTGGTGGCCCTGGCAGCACTGTAATAACCAGGATCACAGAGTTCTGGCCCTTGATCTAAGAACGGACATCTATAGCCTTCATCACATGGTGCACATTGTTTAGCTTTACCAAGAGAATAGGATCCTGCTGCACAAGGTGTACTGAAAAATAATGAAACACAGAAATAAGTGGTGGTTAAATATGTTGAGAATCCGGTACCCAACCTTAAATTTATTCCAAGAAACATGATCACTTTAATGTCCAAATTGTCTCCATTCACTGGCTAATGATGATGGGAATAAACCATGTAGTGTTGCTTACTATGAGAGACCTGTCTTCCATTAGCGTAGGTTAGGTGCGGAAGAGTAGGACGTTAAACCCCATTTCATTGCATTTTACTATGAGAAAGAAATTTAGCATAGAGAGCAGGATTACATGAGTTTGATTTCCAATCGTCAGGGGTTCTTTAACATGCACATCCCCTGTGGTTTCTAGTCCCATATGAACAACTAGACATTGTTTCTTGTCAGTTCCGCCGTTCTGCACCACTGACAAACGGACAGCATGCAGAAAAATCCTGGAAAACTTTCGCTACCAACACTGGAAGCTCAAGATATTAGGGTTAGGTTTGGGTAAAAACTTGTGTCTCAAACATGGTCTATTCATTATCCCAATTACAAGTATACTAGAAAGAGTATGCATACCCTGTCTCATGTACAACACCTATCAATATACTATATATATATACTAGGTGGTATCAGGTGTTCTAGAAAGAGTAAGCATACCCCGTCTCATGTACAACGCCTATCAATACTATATATCTATACTAGGTGGTATCAAGTGTTTCATTAAAGATACATTATGGGAGATTTTTACAAGGAGTTAGCCATTCTTGCTATAACAGTTCAAAAATAGATGCTCAAACAAGAATATATTGAAAATTTCAGTCAAATTACTTTATCCTGAACAAAGTTGTTACCACTATAATTTTTTACTAGAAATAGTAGTTAAATTCATCGACACCGTTTTCCCATTATGGCCGATTGTTGATTGACAGGCGTTAACTCCACCTATATAGTCTCGATTATCAAGTAATGTTTACAATGACTAGTACCGATAGCGTATTCGGTTTGAGACAGGACTGCAATTCAATTCGTATACATTTATTTTTTACTATAAATTAGAATTAAGACTTTTAATATATAGATAAGAAGAGAAAGTCTGCGATAGGATATTAAAGTTTGAAAGGAATGGGCCAAATCAACGAGGCAGTATTGTAAATAAATTATAATAAATAGCCGACTTCTTGCGTTGCCTGCGTGTACTCTTTTGTACTTCAGGTAGGCCTAAGCGACTCCCTAAGCAAGCAAATAGAAAACAGTCCGGAAGTATGATGACGTCAACGTCACGGAGAAGCCCCTCCCACGACGCCATAGTGATTAAATCAGTCAACGAAATCCTGTTTTAATCCGAGCCCAATCCAAGCCATCCGTAGGTCTACAGAGTTCATTTTCGGCTTGTTATTTAAATAAAGATCTAATTTATAATTTCTATGACTTCTGAGGCCCAAAGGAAGACCGACAAAAGTCAGTTTTTGCTCTCCCATAATGTATGTTTAAGAGAAAGCATATCATGCATCAGGCTATAAAGTATAAAACATATGTTGTAGGCCTACCTGCTGTCTGAGTTTGTTGTTGCACATTCGTAACCTGGAGGGCAGTTGGTACATACTGACTGATTACCTGATGAAAACGTTCCTTCAACACAAGTTATCTCTAGATTCTGGGTTGTTACAGGACATGCTCTATATAAAATAAAATATAAATAATCACACAATCGAGCCCTGTTGTTATCTTGTCTGGGGTTCTTTGTTTTTTATAAGAGGGTGGGGACCCTTCGGGAG
Organism: Patella ulyssiponensis; assembly: GCA_963678685.1. Lineage (NCBI taxonomy): Eukaryota > Metazoa > Mollusca > Gastropoda > Patellidae > Patella > Patella ulyssiponensis. The sequence goes on from OY783225.1 coordinate 93,084,835, forward strand.
TAAATCTCCATTGAACAACACATTGCAAAATTGAATGCATTTTAATTCTGATACTTTCCAAATGACATATTTTTGTCACTACTCAATTTTTGGATAGTAACATTTCTACTCGCTTGTCCTTCGAGATTAAAATGCTTAATATCTGCAAAGTGTTCTTTAAATCGCATTGGTATATTTCATCATGTTTCTTGCGAACTGAAGAGAATTATGCGTTTGAAATTTGCGCTCTGTTGTTATCTCCGTGGCAATCAATGAAGGTAGGCATACACCATACAGTGTGCTATGGGGGAAATTTTTCTCAGTGACACTCTCGAATTCCAACTATTAACGGTTCTTTTACGTGCATGTTTTTTATACCATCCGAATGACTATACCTTGTCCCTCCGTCTCATAGATTATAGAAATACTTACTTTCCTGCTGGACAAACAGTACATGTTGTTTGTCCCCCGGTAGAATACGACCCAGGCCAGCACCGCGAAAACTCATCAGTTGTTGGGTCAGGACAAGAGTAGCCGGACGGACACGACAAACATTCTGTTGAACCAGCTCGTGAAAATGTTCCTGCAAGACAATCGGTGATTCCTGTACCATCAACATTTGGACATTTTTTACCAGCAGGACATTTTGTACAGACTGTAGCAGAACCAGTGGAGTACGTGCCACTTGGACAATTTAATTCTAATGCCTCACTGAAAATACAAAAAAAATTACACAGCGTAAAAAATAATATACAACACAGTATAAAGTTAAAAAATAAACACACTTACATGGATATACTACTTCTGAATTTATTAACATGCTATGTTTCGATACACATACAGATATCGTTATCAAGCATAGAAGTAGTATATCCACATAATTGTGTTCATTTTTAGTGAAATTAACTTCTATATGTCTTATAAGGATTAGAGTATAAAGTTATTTCCGAAATCTAAAATTTGATTCTTTTTTAAATGGCATGAAAAAAATTGAAACTAAAAACAAAACTATTTAATCATTCAACAATATGATCAAGAGTCTGTACACCTTTAAAGTTTATAAAATCATCTTTATCTTATGAAATATGTCAAAAACTTTTATTACTTCAATATTTCATTAAAGCAAAACAAAACAAACCATCAGATATTGTTAATATAAAAATATTGCAAATAGAATTATCATCTTCAGTAGTTTAAACAATAACAAGTGAATTAAAAACAAGTAATAATTCACAAGACAGTCTTTAAAATAAACTTACTCTGTTTCAGGACAATATTTTCCGGTTGGACATGGTGTACAGATGGTTTCTCTGGCAACGGAGTATGATCCCGCTGCACAAGCTGCGATAGTTGTAGGGTCTGTGTTGTCAGGACAACTGTAACCACGGGGACAGACAGTACAGTTTGTAGAACCAGGTGAACTTAGGTAACCTAAAATCACATAATAACTTTATTTCACACAATAAAATCGATAAATGGAATATCAAAGAACCCACATTAGTACGCAAGTGGCAATTCTATGGAATATCAAAAAATCCACAGTAGTACACAGGTCACAATTCTATGGATTATAATGACTGCTTATTACTGATCAATGTTAATACAAAGGCCATCCTCATGTCAATTGTTTCAACATTCAAAGTCCATGTTGAAGTCAAATGTTTCAACCTCCATACAAAGATTGTCCATAAGTCAAACGTTTCAATCTTTATACAAAGATTTGTCCTTAAGTCGAATGTTTTAACCTCCATACAAAAATTGTCCTTAAGACCAACATTTTAACCTCCATACAGAGGCTTGTCAACTTCCATACAAAGATTGTCCTTAAGACCAGCATTTTAACCTCCATACAAAGGCTTGTCCTGAAGTCGAACAATGAAACAATCATGTTGCCATGTAAGCAAGGGATTATTGAACCAATAACATATTATATATGTAATATTTACCAGTATCACAACTAATGGGTGCAGCTGTTGTTGTCGGACATTGTGATCCTCCAGGACATTCTACGCAGGCAGATGTTGATGATTCCAGATTATAATACCCTAAACTACAGGCTGAAGGGGCTGTAGACGTACTGGCACAATAATAACCTAAAATAAACACAAGATCATATAATAACCTAAACTGCAAGCTGTAGGAGCCGTTGACGTAGTCGCACAATAATAACCTGTAACATACAATATCAGATTCAAATATACAGGGTAAGGGCCGTCGATATACTCGTACAATAATACCCTAAAATAACACAACATCACATTATAATACGTTACACTAAAGGAAACAAGGCACCTGTGACGAAAAACTTAAAGACACAAAATTTGTTAACTACAGATTACCTCTATGCATGTGAATTTTAATTACTTTAACATTGGATCTATTGGCTACGCTAAGTTGAACCATTCTCCCAATCAACATATAATAAAATAATATAAACTATCAAATACCTGCTGGGCAGTTTATACAGGCAGTGGCTCCACCTAGAGAATAAGTGCCAGCTGCACAATTTTGTTCGGCAGACGTACTACAGAATTTACCAGCTGGGCAGTTTGTACAGCTTCCGGCTCCAGATAGAGCGAACTGTCCAGTTGAACAGGGGATTTCGGCCGAGGCACCTTCGGGACAATAGTTTCCGGCTGTACATGTGGAACAGGATACGGCTGAAAAATATAGAAATAGGAAGAATCTTAGAAAATAAAAATATAAAAATACAGCTTGCTACTTCTAGTCCTCCCAGAGCAGCAGGGTACTATAAATAATCTAGAATTATTTCGAGACAGGATAATTTTGCCAAGGCAGCGGCATTTTTTACCTACAGTTCCTCAAATTCCAACTAACAAAGGATTCTATGCACACTTGTAACTCTGACAAGTGGAAGCAAAACCCCTGACATGTAGAAGCACCTGATTGAAACCCCCTGATGATTCTATGTAGCCCATGCTGGGGTTCAAACCAGAGAGAGAAAGAAATGGGGTTTAACGTCCACTCGACATAAACTAGGTCACTCAATTTTATTTCAATAATTCGCTTGCGCGTAGGGGTCATTAGCAGTGGGAGGAAACCGGAGTGCCCGGAGGAAACCCACGAGGTTGAGAAGGCCACATACGCTCACACCAGGGATCGAAACCACAGCCGCAAGCCAGAAGTGACCAGCCAGCTAGAGGTCGAAACGCGGCACTCTAGACCACTAGACCATCCCAACCCCCCGGGTTCAAACCAAATACATATCCTCAGTAATTTTACTTACAGGCCCAGTTCTTCCTTCAACATATCTAATAGTGGCCACAGATGCCCACACCCAATTGTACTTCCATGCTACATCGCTAAATGTTCCTGGAAGATATCTAATAGGGACCACAGTGTATGTACTTACATCCTATAGAGCTAAATGTTCCTGGGAGACATTTTACAGGGGCCACATCCGCTGATGGACACCTATAACCACCAGGACATGTTGTACAAGATGTCTGACCGGCTGTGGAATACGTATCTGGAATAAATCAATAAAAATTGTGTTAAACATATAATAAATCATTCTAAGAGAATGCTTTAAATAGGGAGGAAAGAGGGTACTTATGAGGGTGGTAGGTACGAATAGTCTTTTTTCATGAGATAATTTTGCGTGGAGAAGGGTACTGCCAATTAAATTCTACAAATTTGTGTTTTTGTTAAACTAAAAAATAAATAAATAGTTCAGAAATATATAAAAAAAAGATTATAAATTGAAAATTTAATTCAAATGACTTTATTCTGGGTGTAGTGGTGATTGACAGTATTAATTTAATACTGGTAATCACAACTACACCCAGAATAAAGTCATTTGAATTAAATTTTCAATTTATAATCTTTCTTTATATATTTCTGAACTATTTATCTATTTATTTTTTTTTTTGTTGAAATATCCACATGTACAAAACAATGTTACTTTTTCATGTTTTAATTATTTAATATGTTGATGAAGAAAGTTACATTTTCATGTTTTTTTCACCTACTATAGCAAGATATGAAATGACATTTAATGTGATACTGTACTGCACGGACTGGGATAATGAAGATTGGCGTATGCCATGAAGTGTGCTATAAGGGACTCGTACTAAATTTCAACTGTCATATGGGTTCTTTTACATGCATGCCAATTACATTGGACTTTAGTTTTCCGTCCCATCAGAACGACTAAACTTTGTCGTATGTCAGGCGTTTAGTCCTACACCGATCACTAGGGGGATCCTGATGAACTTTCTGGACCAATGCAGCAATCGAACATGGGTTAAGCAAGTCAACGTCCTACTCATTGAGCCACCATTGCTCCCATTATAGCAAAGATTGTCAGCTCTATATATAAGTCTTACATAATGTATGTTTAAGTTCCTTATATAAATAAGTGTATATCAATCAAGCATGTCCTCTGTTATATATATATATATTAATTATACAACTGTATATCACTCAAGCATGTCCTCTGTTATATATATATTGGTGTATATACAATAGATCAATACACCATATAAATATTATATATACCTATAATTACCCTGCTGTATACTACTATTATTACTACTATGTTTCTATTAGGTACACTGACAATAGTAAGTTTATATTACTATTCAACAGTCATCTAATTACTGTGTACTAGCCTACTACTGTAGAAATATTGATATGTAAGATTCAGATAGGGAGGTGATCTTTCTTAATATAAAAGTCATATTAAAAACGCATCATGTAAATTTTAGACAAAGAGCTTACTTTTTTTGCTATAATAGTTTAAAAATTGATAATGAAAAAGGAGCGCATTGAAAATTTCCGTCAAATTACTTCATTCTGATAAAAGTTATGACTGTTTGAAGAATGAGTGTTCTTGATTTTCATTGCTACCATTGTGACATCAATAAACAAAGTCTCAATTTTCAATTTTAGCCTAAATCATTAGAAAGTGATAAGTGTTCAATCCATTCAAAATATACAAGCATCTGAGTTGAGAGAGAGAGAGAGAGAGAGAAATGGGGTTTAACGTCCACTCGACACAAACCAGGTCATTTTGGGACTAACATATGGTAGGGGTCTTTAGCAGTGGGAGGAAACCGGAGTGCCCGGAGGAAACCCACGAAACCAAAACCACAGCCGCAAGCCAGAGGTGACCGGCCAGCTAGAGGTCGAAGCGCAGCACTCTAGACCACTAGGCCATCCCAACCCCCCTATCTGAGTTGAGAGTTGATTATAATACTTGTCATGGGAACAAATGTCTAATTCATAATTTACATAACATTTGAGGTCAAAAGAAAGAGCTACAATAGGTCAATTTAGCTACAATAGGTAGATTTCGTTCTTACATAATGTATCGTTAATCAATATACAATGCTAATTATATATAATGAGGACTAATTTTTACATACCGGTACTGTAAAAAAATGTTATATATAATGATGGATATTTACAGCTTACTGCATCATATAACATCCAACAGAGAGAAAAAATGGGGTTTAACACAAACTAGGTCATTCTGGGACTTGCATGATACTGTTTTATATCAATAATTCGCTTGCACATAGGCATTTTTAGCAGTTGCAGGAAACCAGAGAAAACCCACATGGTCAATAAATTGAAACCAAGCCATTAGACTCAATAACAGACCTTATTTAAGACCATCTGGACAAATCATATTCACCATAGACTAAATTTCAGAACCAATTTGAAGGCTTTAAAATATTTTCTATTTTGGGAAACATCCAGGCCCAAAGTTCACAAAGCATTCTCAGACTTAAGAACTTGTTTAAGAACTTAAGAACATTCTGAGAACTTGTTTACTTTATTTTAACTAAAATATAGCCGGTTATAATAATTTTGTTGTTTTTATATTTCAAATACACCAATAAGAAACTATGTGCAAAATTTTGTGTTTCTGGATCACAGATAATTCTCATAAACAGTGATTAAAAGTTGAGCAAACTTTCAACTTTAGTCTCAGAACGCTTTGTGAACTCGGGGCCAGGTCAGTAGACAATAAATTGTTTTTTTTACACCAAGCTAGAGTTGGGTTAGTTGTTTTAGGAGTTAGCCTGAATATAGTTTCATCCTGCAATCTATCTACTTACTTGATGGACAGTTGCTAGGAGCAACAGTTGTTTGGGGACATTGACTACCAGCTGGACACTGAATACACGTTCCGCCACCTAGCAACGAATAATATCCGCTGCTACAATCTGTGGCATCAGATCTGAAAGAGCGAAATTTATGATGACAATGACATTCATTGCAAAGGTCTTTTAACACAAAATTAAACAGTTTTATTCTCCTAAATATTATTCGGATTGGCCCTTTAATTACATGACAAATAAAAAATTGTGCTGAAAGGATAGTTTGTTCAAAAGAAATATGTGTTAGGTCATATAAAACAAGCGATTGCCATACAAGATTCACCCACATTTTGCAAGAGAACAAAGCTAAATAAAAAAAGTGATTTTTGTACAATAAGGGCCTATAATCCATGAAATTAAGGACCAATACATGCCAATATCAATCACCCAATCACCCCAGATAAAAAAAGAAATTAAGAAAAGAAGTGAAGAATAATTACGTTGGATTGTTGCATTCTTTTCCTGCAGGACAAGGTAGACAGACGGCATTGTTAACATCACTGATTTCATCTGAAAAAAAAAACAATTATTATTACAATTAATTAATTATAATCAATTAAGAACAAGGGAGAGAGAGATAGAAACCCGGTTTAATGTCCACTCGACACTAACTAGGTCATTTCGGGACTAACATATGGTTTCATTTTTATTTCAATATTTTGCTTGCGCGTAGGTGTCTTTACCACTGGGAGCAACCGGAGTAACTGGAGAAAACCCACAAGGTTGGACAGACAACCTCACTCCTTGTCACGTACAACCGGGGATTCGAAACTATGCCAGTTGACTCAATCACAGGCTGTATGATACAGCTCGCACTTGCTAACCATTCGGCCAACCAACCCCCCATTTAAGAATGTAAGATTTAGATTAAGAGCTTGCCGTTCTTGCTATAATAGTTAAATAAGTGATAATGAAAAACGAATAAATTGACGATTTCATTCAAATTACTTTATTCTGTGTGAAGTTATGGCTGTTTGAAGATATTGCCAGTTTAAAATCCATTTAAATCTCGGCCACCTGATGATCTAGAGAGTTGATTATAGACTTGTCATGTTAATGAACGTCTAAATCATAATTTATATAACATTTGTGACTTGTAGAGTGTCCACCAACAAGTTGTAGATGGACGGACAGTGAGGACGACAATATACATCCACATAAAATATGGGCATACAAAAACGAAGTTGTGTACACATTGGCATGCATGTAAAAGATCCCTTGACAACTTGGCACAATTTTGCCCATAATACACAGTATGGTGTATGTCCATCTTCATCAGAACAGTAGAATGATAAACCCCATTCCATTATGGGTATACTTGTGATGTCACATCACAGAGAGAGAGAAATGGGGTTTAACGTCTACTCGGCACCACTAGGTCATTTCGGGACTAACATATGGTTCAATGTTCCAATTTTATTTCAATAATTCGCTTGCGTGTAGGGGTCTTTAGCAGTGGGAGGACCCAGAGAAAAGCCACGAGACTTGACAGACGACCCTACTCCTCGTCACGCACAACCAGGGAATCGAAACCAGGCCACTTGACTCACATTATACAGTCTCGATACCACATTGAATGCAAGACAAACTGATCCAGAAGATTTAGCGACTTTTACGCCTTCACATACTATTTTATTTCCAACTTACTTGAAGAACAGAGGGTACATATATCACTACCCTGTGGTGCCACATAACCTTGTGTACAGGCTACAGGTGTTGAAGTGGCGTTTAAACAGCTAGAACCAGCAGGACATGCTTGACATCCTCCAGAACCTAAAATACAAATACAACCATTTTAAAATAACAGCACACTTATACTTATGAGGCAATTCATACCATGTGCAAAGTGGAGAATTTGGATTTTGCATGACAGCAACATCTCTTCCTAATCATGTTGAATGATTTAAATATAACAGAATTTGTGGAACACGTAATCAATCTGAACCAATTAAAATAACCAGAGAGAGAGAAAGAGAGAGAGAGAGAGAGAGAGGTTTAATTAACATCCACTCAGAAACAAACTAAGTCACTTGAGGACTAACAAATGCTCCAATTTCATTTCAATAATTCATAAGTGCAGGAAGAGGAGAAAATCTGTAATGTTGGACAGGCAACCCTAGTCCTTGAAACATACAAGCAGGGAATCAACACCATGCCACTCAATGACAGACCTTATGAACCAAAGCGCACGTTAAATCATCTGGCAACCTAAAACCCCCTATATAACTCAAGAAATTTTATTATTTTTCAACATCCATCTAATCGTATTTAAGGCATTAATAAAAATCGATTCCAGAAAAAAATAAGCATAACTTACCAGTTGTTGAGGAATATTGTCCTGGTGAACACGGAAGACAGGAACCTAATCCCAGGGTGCTATAGTAACCAGCATCACATGCAACGGGTGCTCCATGATTCGGACATTTGGATCCAGCTGGACATTCCTGACACGTAGACTGACCTGGAAAAAAACACCAATCAAAACAATAAACGAAATCAACATGTCAGCACTTCAATGAAATATTTAAAACGGTACTGTTTGTCAATCTCACAGTCAAGAGAGAGAGAAAAAGAGAGAGGGCAGGAGGGAGAAAGAGAAATGGGGTTTAACGTCCCATCCTGTTGACACAAACCATGTGATTCTGGGACTAACACATGGTTTCATTTTATTTTAAAAAATCATTTGTGCGTATGGGTGGAATGAAATGAGAGGAGCCCGAGAAAACCCACAACGCTGGATAGACAACCCTACGCATGTGATTGATACTCTTCTAAATGCCTACATAAATAAATAAATAAATTAGCAACTTCATTGCTCTATTTAAGTACCAAACGCTGGTAAAAATCTTTAATCAAATGGAGCCAGGATGGTCAATGAGTAATTCGTTTGCTCACTGTCCTGGAGGTCACTGGTTTGCACCCGGTTTTCACTGTGAAATTTTCTCAGGTTTTTCGGCAATCGCTTTTTCAACAAGGACATAGATGTCTAATCATTCGAACGGTACCAAAAAAAACGAAGTCCTGTGTACACATTGGCTTGCATGGTAAGGATCCGTATGCAGTTGGAATTTGATATAAGAGTAAGCCGTAGGTCACTGTATGGTGTATGCTCATCTTCATTAGCCCAGTTAGATCAGAACAGTAGGATTTCATTTGATAATAATATTTTGATATTTCAAAAAAACAAGGGTCACATGTACCAGTAGATGCCGTGTAATGTCCATCCGGACAGAGTTGTGGCGCTTGTGTCGAGTCGGTACAGGTGTGACCAATCGGACATTCTATACAGGTAGAGGCTCCACCTAAAGAGTACTGTCCACTACCACATGTTGTTGGTGTACTCGTTCCATCTATTGGACACGCCTGACCAGCAGGACATGTTTTACAACTTGTAGATCCGGACACATCAGAATACTGGCCAGCCGAACATTTCTGGAATAAAAAAATTAGCTGAGTAAATAAAGGGAAACAAACAATAAAGAAAGAGAGTAAAATGGGTCAATTTGGGACTAACACATGGTTCAATTTTATTTCTATAATTTGATTTGACGTGTAGCGGTCTTTAGCTGTTGGAGGAAACTGGGAGACCCTGAGAAAACCCAGGAGATTGGACAGGGACCCTACTTTTTGTCATGTATGGGCCTGGCATCAAAACCATACTACTTGACTCAATGACAGAGAGAGAGAAATGGGGTTTAACGTCCACTCAACACAACCAGGTCATTTCGGGACTAACATACGGATACGGTTTCAATTTTATTTCAATAGTTCGCTTGCGCGTAGGGGTCTTTAGCCGTGGGAGGAAACCGGAGTGCCCGGAGGAAACCCACGAGGTTGAGAAGGCGCCCCTATCTCCATGCCACATACGCTCACACCAGGGATCGAAACCCAACCCCCCGAATCAATGACAGACCTTATGATCCCACTAGCACGTGTTACACCATTCATGGGTTCTGAAAATAGTATACAAAGGCTTAAAATGAATAAAAGGAACCAATTCTGCCCGAAACAGTTTGTGTTACTATATCTGATGTAAACAATGCACATGCTATCGAGACAGTATGATGTGATGTCACACATCGAACTATTCCGTACGTGAACTTACATGGTCAGTCATCTTGTACAGCGTTAAAAGGAGGCTTTCACTAGGGATGGGAAACAGATTGAATGAAACATTCGAGATTATCAAGTCACTGATTAACCGTTTATTACTTACTGTACAATCATACGACTGAGTTTATTACTTACGGTACAATCATACGACTGAGTTTATTATTTACGGTACAATCAGACGACTGAGTTTATTACTTACGGTACAATCATACGACTGAGTTTATTACTTATGGTACAATCAGAAGACTGAGTTTATTACTTACGGTACAATCAGGCGACTGAGTTTATTACTTACTGTACAATCAGACGACTGAGTTTATTACTTACTATACAATCAGACGACTGAGTTTATTACTTATGGTACAATCAGACGACTGAGTTTATTACTTACGGTACAATCATACGACTGAGTTTATTACTTATGGTACAATCAGACGACTGAGTTTATTACTTACGGTACAATCATACGACTGAGTTTATTACTTATGGTACAATCAGACGACTGAGTTTATTACTTACCGTACAATCAGGCGACCGAGTTTATTACTTAATGTACAATCAGACGACTGAGTTGATTACTTACTGTACAATCAGGCGACTGAGTTTATTACTTACGGTACAATCCGACGACTGAGTTTATTACTTACCGTACAATCCGACGACTGAGTTTATTACTTACGGTACAATCAGACGACTGAGTTTATTACTTACCGTACAATCAGACGACTGAGTTTATTACTTACCGTACAATCAGACGACTGAGTTTATTACTTACTGTACAATCAGACGAGTGAGTTTATTACTTACGGTACAATCAGACAACTGAGTTTATTACTTACCGTACAATCAGACGACTGAGTTTGTTCTATTTGATTATTATACGTTCCAGGCACACAGTCTTGTTTAGGCGACGTTCCTCCAACACAACTAGAAATAAAATAAAACACATGAAAATACATGTACGTTGATTAGGGACAAATACATCTCAGTGAAATTATTGAGTTAATGAAGACAGACAAATGCTATATATACGATGAGGAAAATTTTGCCCAGGCAGCGACACTATGGCATTCTCTGATTACAAATTACAATGTGTACAGGGGACCTCATTTATTTTGTCACATCTGAATAACTATTCACTGTCTCTGGCAATTTCCTCAGTCCCGCATCACAGGTAAAACCACGGAAGAAAATCTAGATGAACTCCATGTTAGCGAGTACTCACTGGGCCATCATGGCACCCATTTGACAATATGAGATTGCATATGGTCATACCAAAGTACATACACGGGTGGACCTATGTTTTTCTGGACTTTCGCAACAACTAGCCAACCAATTGCTTGTCCCGCCAGAAAATCCTGAAGATGCCTATTTCTAACAAATTATAGAATTCAAATACAATTAAATGGGCTAAGAAGTTGCCTTAAAAAATGTAGAAAAGTTCCTGGATTTATTTTCAAATGGAATAAAAGAGAGATAGAGAAATATGATTTGACATCCACTTGACGTGAAATAGGGAATTTAGGAATTAACATATGTTTCAATTTAATTTCAATGGATCACTTGCATGTAGGGGTCTTTAGCTATGGGTGAGAGAAACAGAGAACCTGGAGCAAACACACAAGGTTTGCCAGAAGACCTTACTTCTTGTCATATATAAACTCTGGATCAAAACCACACCATTTAACTCAATGACAGACCATATGCTCTAAAACTCCTGATCACCTATCCCCAACCCCTTTCAAATGGAAAGAGAGAGAGAAATGGGGTTTAACGTCCACTCGACACAAACTAGGTCATTTTGGGACTAACATATGGTTTCCTTTTTTATTTCAATAATTCGCTTGCGCATAGGGGTCTTTAGCAGTGGGAGGAAACCAGAGTGCCTGGAGGAAACCCACGAGGTTGAGAAGGCGCCCCTATCTCCATGCCACATACGCTCACACCAGGGATCGAAACCACAGCCGCAAGCCAGAGGTATATAAGGTCGAAGCGCGGCACTCTAGACCATTAGGCCATCCCCCCCCCCCCGCCATCAAATGGAGTATTACATAAAATATCAAATTAGAATATCATGGCGACATCATCATTTAATATTAATATTATCTATGATATATTTAAATTACAAACAAGTTTAAGTATAAAGATACATTATGGGAGATGAGATAAAGAGTTGGCAGTTCTCATCATAATATTCAAAACTATATCATGTAAAGGGAATTTGCTGAAAATTTCAGTCAAATTGATCCACTCAAAGGTGTTTTATAGCTGAGGCCCTAGGGGCGCCAGCCTCCTCGCAAAAAAAATCAAAGAAATTGGAATAGTATAACGGGAGAAAAATGCTAAAACCGATGAGAAAGATAGGTTGCCAGGCAATGAAACATACGCCCACAGCAGCTAAATCGTCCGGGCAGTCAACAAGGGTTGTCGCATATTTTTACTTTTTGCGGTAATGAAACATTTGAAATACACTAAAATCTGATTAAGAGTAACAACTCATTATGTAATTATCAGAAAATCATTAGAATTTGTTTGCTTTTTATAAAGTTTTGCCCCAGGCTAACAACTAGTATACGAAACATTTAATATCATGGATTTAGCTGTTCAGTTAATAAAAATTCATTGGAAATCAAAATACTTGTTCGTTTCAACACCTTAAACTCTGTGTATCAATCTGAAGTCAATCGCATGATAAGTTTGGCCTCTATAGCGTCACAAGGTTTTTTGAAGTGATCAAGGGAGAAAACTCTGACTAATTTGAAATTACTGAAAATCAATTGGCTTCTTCATCTCATGACCTTAAATACTGTGTGTAAATTTAAAGTAAATCGGATATTAACTTTGGCCTCTAGAGCGTCCACAGGATTTTTTGAAGTGATCAAGGGACGTAACTCTGCCAGTAATTATTGAAAATCGCTGAAAATCCATCTGAAGTCAATCGCATGATAAGTTTGGCCTCTATTGCGTCACAAGATTTTTTGAAGTGATCAAGGGAGATAACTCTGACAGTAATTTGAAATCACTGAAAATCAATTAGCTTCTTCGTCTCATGACCTTAAATACTGTGTGTAAATTTAAAGTAAATCGGATATTAACTTTTGCCTCTAGAGCGTCCACAGGACACTTTGAAGTGATCAAAGGACGTAACTTTGCCAGTAATTATTGGAAATCGCTGAAAATCAATAGACGTCTTTGTCTCATGACTGTAAACACTGTGTATAAATTTAAAGTCACAAGATTATTTGAAGTGATCAAGGGCCATAACTCTGGTAGTTATTATCGGAAATCGCTGAAAAACAATAGGCTTCTTCGACTCATGACCTTAAACACTGTGTATAAATTAAAAGTCAATCGGATATTAACTTTGGTCTCTAGAGCGCCCACAAGATTATTTGAAGTGATCAATGGCCATAACTCTGGTAGTTATTATCGGAAATCGCTGAAAAACAATAGGCTTCTTCGTCTCATGACCTTAAACACTGTGTATAAATTCAAAGTCAATCGGATATTAACTTTGGCATCTAGAGCATCCACAAGATTTTTTGAAGTGATCAAGGGCCATAACTCTGGTAGTTATTATCGGAAATCGCTGAAAAACAATAGGCTTCTTCGACTCATGACCTTAAACACAGTGTATAAATTAAAAGTCAATCGGATATTAACTTTGGTCTCTAGAGCGTCCACAAGATTATTTGAAGTGATCAAGGGCCATAACTCTGGTAGTTATTATCGGAAATCGCTGAAAAACAATAGGCTTCTTCGTCTCATGACCTTAAACTCTGTGTATAAATTCAAAGTCAATCGGATATTAACTTTGGCCTCTAGAGCTTCCACAAGATTTTTTGAAGTGATCAAGAGCCATAACTCTGGTAGATATTATCGGAAATTGCTGAAATTGCTGTGTGTAAATTTAAAGTAAATCGGATATTAACTTTGGCCTCTAGAGCGTCCACAGGATTTTTTGAAGTGATCAAGGAACATAACTCTGCCAGTAATTATTGGAAATCGCTGAAAATCAATCTGAAGTCAATCGCATGATAAGTTTGGCCTCTATTGCGTCACAAGATTTTTTGAAGTGATCAAGGGAGATAACTCTGACAGTAATTTGAAATCACTGAAAATCAATTGGCTTCTTCATCTCATGACCTTAAATACTGTGTGTAAATTTAAAGTAAACCGGATATTAACTTTGGCCTCTAGAGCGTCCACAGGACATTTTGAAGTGATCAAGGGACGTAACTCTGCCAGTAATTATTGGAAATCGCTGAAAATCAATAGGCTTCTTCGTCTCATGATCTTAAACACTGTGTATAAATTTAAAGTCAATCGAATATTAACTTTAGCCTCTAGAGCGACGGACGGACGGACGGACAGACGGACGGGGGCGACGACAATATACGACCACATTTCAATGTGAGTGTATAAAAATGAAAATGTTCCCTAGTTAGGGGGCCCCAAAGGCAGACAAAAGGGCCCCACGTCTAACAAAACGGCCCCTCTGGCCAAGGGAAAGGACCCCAAGTCCCAGTCAATCGTTTTCTATACACTGTTACTGTTGCATCCATTACTGAATGCGAAAGCAGTCATTGCATCGACATAAAAATAGGGCTCTCAAACAAGTAAAGCCTCCGCCATGATAAACCTTAAAACGCCCCTGGATCCACTCTGTACTGGGATGTTAGCTTTTGAATTCTAGGCCTAGTCTTGATTATCCCTTTTTGTATTAAATTGTCAATGAATGTTGAGTAGCAAATTGGATTCAAATCCAGTACATATCGCTGGCTAGCGATGGCATCGAAGGTTGATTATGGTCTGGAAAAATTAATGTCTAATTAAAATAGCATTATGCAAGAGCAGGTCTTTCTTTAGGCCTGAGATGTTATCTAAATAATCAATTAGACATTAATTAACATATCCAGACCATAATAAACTCTTAAAGTCAAGGCTATAGCCTCCGATGTTGGCGGATTGAATTCCTATATGCCGCTTAATGGCCGTTGATAATTAAATCAATCAAGTGGATAATCGAGACTATGCTGTTTATATTAATGATTTGAGTAATGATGACCGAGGGTATGTGAATATTTCAAACGCTTTTTTCTCGGCTAATAGTGGACCAATTTGACTGAAATTTTCAGCAAATTACCTTTACACTATCTAGTTTTTAACTTTTATAGTGAGAACTGCCATCTCTTTATCTTATCTCCCATAATGTATCTATAATAATATAGATAACATCCCAGACCTAAAGAAAGATACGCAATAGGCAGATTTAGCTCTTACATAATGTATGGTTAACAATGTATAATATTATTATGTTCTATGATATATTTAAAATATAACCGATTTAGGTTTAAATTACAGACAATATAAAAAATAGACTAAAATGATGACACAATATATTAAAAGGATCTATAATTACATATTGTTTATATTATACCTAGGTAACAAAATATAATATTTATCTTTATAAAAAACACCTGTCAAAACTTGATGTCTCACTACTACTTGTATTTATTTTATTGGGTTTTTTTCAATCGTAATATAATCTTTAGTTTAAGTCGGTAGCCGAGACACTTCTAGTTGGTATCAGTACTAAAACAAGTCAGGTCAATAAATAAATCACTTAAAGGGACACTTAGACATCAAAATTTGAAAATGTATATATTATTAATTTTATATATCATTAATTTTAAATGAAACAAAACAGCTAGGGTCTAAAACAGGTTTTACAACTGTAAATTGCAGTAATAGCATCAACAGATTGCTGTCAAATTTGTTTCCATGGAAATAACATCACATGTTAACATAAATATGTCATGTGATGGTGAAAATAGGCAAAATGGAAGCTAATGAAGACAATTTAATAATGGAATAATGAAATTCTAGCACATTCTTAATTTTTTTGATTATCAATTAAGTAAATTAACAGTCATAAGAAGAAGAAACGCATTCCTCCCCCACCATGCCCAGCTTCCACATGCCCATTTCCGACCTGCATGTGAAAAATATTGGCGTTGTAGATATATAGTGATCAGACATACTACAAGTTAGGAGACACAATGTGATTCGGTGAGTTACACGTTGGCTAGTCCCAAGTTTGCAGTGACCGCCCTAGACATTCGCCAATTAGCCAATGACGACAAATATATTTATTGGCGAATAAAGTGATGATTCTGGCGAAAATTTTGGCGAATGAATTATTTTGTAAATCTGTTAATATTAAAGTTGAAATCGTTTCGTTAAACGCTTCTTTCGATCATTCAATGGAATGTCTATTTTTAGTACATTAATTACTCTATTCTCAATCGTACAAGTCGCAAATCAGTCAATCACGCATTAAAACGACTGAAAGATCGAGTCTAGAGACTATACAACACAGTTACGCCCCTTTGTGTGGCACTGCACTGTTTACATATGCTCGCCGCTTGCCAAGTGTTCATTCGCTTCACTACAAGTAGCGATGTTCCGATATGACACCTATCGGTTTTACCCATATCAGATATTGACAGCGAAGTATATCGGCCGATACAAATAAATTACCGATAGTGGTGGATATAAAACCATTACACATTAAAATGCCTCGAACGGCATGATGATCTATGTAGATATTTGTCTTTATTTTAGTCGGGAAACGCATGGTACTTTTACTATTTTACGGCGGGAATCAACATAAACCCTGTGTTGTTGAAGTAATAATTGGGCCACGCTTCTTACGCAATCGTCAAAATATACACCATCCATTATGAATTAAATTATTTGCTGTATCATTAATGGTCGAGATTATCATATTTTAAGTGTTAATTACTATATAAATTCCTTACAGTAATCGGCACGGCATCTGTATATATATATATCTATACGTGTGCATTAGTTCATGCGGTAATGAAAAGATACATCAAAGCGATACGTTCATGATCTGTTTGTCAACAGTGGCTATCACGTGACATTCTCCCGCCATTTCTAGAACTATTGTTAAAAATAAAACATCTAATGGGAACCTATTTGTTGATAATATTATTAATTAATAAAGTATGATCTTTATTATGAGTTTTTATTTGTCGATAACAACCAAGCATAACAATATAAATCACTAAATTATTTCTAAATTTATATCGGCATCGCGAAGCCAAAATGTATTAGACAGTGATTACGTGACATCAAAGGAATATCCCCCCTTTCATCCTTTATTCCACCACGCGCAAACCACGTGATATTTCCCACCTTTTCCAAACCTTCTACTCATATATTGACAGACAATATAGTGAACTAGATAAAACGAAGTAAAAAAAAAAAAAAAAAAAAAAATACGTATCAATTTAGATAAAGGATACTCATAAGGATTTTGTACTGTTTATTATTTCCTTTCTACGGCTGCTATGAGTCTTGTATTACCGGTACGTTTAAAAAGCAACAAGCACGTAGTTTCATTTTTAATTAAGAAACATATGAATAAAAATGATATAAAATATTTGGCTAAAACTTTCTGAATTGGCTAATAAAATTTTGATTTGGCTAAACATTTGGCTAATGGTTTTAAGGGTCTAGGGCGGTCACTGAGTTTGATTTTCATATTGGCCAATGAAGTTCATCAAGTTTTTTTTAGTGTGGTCCCCTTGTCAGATTTGAAGGATCTGACAATGGAAAACATAGTTATTTGGTTTGGACAAAACACATGGTCCTGTGTGTACACTTTGGCATGCACACAATTGAAACTTTAACGCGGTCTGGTCAAAATTTCCGCAATAGCACACTGTATGATAAATGCACATTGTCGTTATCCCAGTGAGAACAGTGGGTTGTTAATCCTCATTTTATTTCATACACGTACAGTAAAATTGCAGGTCAAACAATTTATACAATCATGGTATGTAGAATGGCAGGTCAAACATGCCAAACAATTTACACAATCGTGGTATGTAAAACATAATATAAGCATGACGACCTTGATGAGTACAAAAAACACAATAACGTTAAATTAGTTTTCCCGCGTACGTCGTAGGTGATTTTATTAATTGTTTTGTATATTTATATGTATTGGATATAATCTCTACTACGACTGGGGGGTATTACGAGACAATAACACACCTTGACAATAGAGTACATATATACAATACAACAGTAGATTTACTTATAAACCCCTACACACATTCTCTATCCTTTTTGTGTGAGTCTAATCTACTCTGACTTGTTGTAATCCATGATAATCCAAGCTAAATGGATTGTTTATTATTATTTATCACATAACTGGATATTAAATAATATTATTATTATCAAATAGAGTTATGTAAATTACAGGTTATTTACAGACAATTTTTCTAATATCTCTTCTTAATATCCATTAAGGACATTTAGAAGTAGAGGTATAATACATTTATAATAATACAAGTTTATGGATTTACTACTTCTTGATTTATCAAATACAACGTTTCAATACATTTACAGGTATCTTTATTAACCTGTTGATCAATAATGAATAACGACTATACATCTACTTCTATATATCATTTAAGGATATCCTGAAAGATTATTGGAGAAACTACAGTACTTATTAGAGCACCCATTCTCCCTATTAGAATAACTTTCATTTTTTATTTGAGAAGCTATTTATCCTGTTGGAGAAACTGTCCTTTTTATGGGAGAAAAACTGTCCTTTTTATTGGAGAAAAACTGTCCTTTTTATTGGAGAAAAACTGTCCTTTTTATTGGAGAAAAACTGTCCTTTTTATTGGAGAAAAACTGTCCTTTTTATTGGAGAAACTATCTTACTGTATAACTTATTGGTGAAACTATACTCCTCATTGGAAAAATTATCCTTGATATTGAAGACAACTATTCCCGTTATTGGAAAAACTAACCAAAGGATTGGAGAATCTGTCATCCTTATTGGTGAAACTACCCTTCCTATTGGAAAAACAATCCTTATTTGAGAAACTATCCTTCTGTGAGAAACTATCCTTCTTTGAGAAACAATTCTCTTTATTGGTGAAACTATCCTATATTGGGAAAACTATCCTTATTTGAGAAACTATCCTCCCCAATCAGGGAAACTATCCTTCCTACTAGGGAAACTATCCTTCCTATTGGGGAAACTATCCTTCCTATTGGGGAAACTATCCTTATTTAGGAACAATCCTCCCCAATAAGGGAAACTATCCTTCCTATTAGGGAAACTTTCCTTCCTATTTGAGAAACTATCCTATTTTAGAAATTTATCTCCTTATGGAGAAACTATAATCCTTCCTATTAGGGAAACTATCTTTCCTATTTGAGAAACTATCCTATTTGAGAAACTATCCTTCCTATTGGAGAAACCATCCTTTCTTTTAGATTAAATTGTCCCTTTAAATATTCTAACCCATGAAGTGGGACCTTCAACATTATATTTTTACTTTAATTATGATGGCAAACATCAATATATTAATAAAAATATCTGTAATCATGTCCGATACGCTAACAACATAGTGGGACCTTTAACAATATCTTTCTATTGTGATTATGGGCTTGAAGACCCTTGACACGGATATAAGTAGTTTTACAGTATGATATTATTATTAATAAGTGGAGGTCCGATATTTACATACCACTGGTTGTACTATCAGAATAAATAACACCGTATTGACATAGACTAAACATAACATCAACATTGGATTTACACCTCAACAGCTATGTCAATAATTTACCTTGGTAGATCATTTTACCTGTTAATTAAATGTCTATAATCTTTACCTGTGATTTTCACCCCAAATAAAAAAAACCAATTAGTCACAGATATTATTCTATTATTCCAGTAAATTTATTAAAAAATTAATCTGGGCGTCTGGGATATCTTCGAGTAGGACATCAATCATTTCTGTCGGAAGATCAAATGAAAAGTACAGGGGAAGAACGATCTAAGTCACATTTTTGTCTTTTCGCGTAAAACGCAAAACATTCTTGGAGTTGTATATCATGGTACATCAATAATCTATCAGGGTATATCAAAACGATCTTGATTAAACACAACATGTTATTATTACCTGAATAAAAACAATGAGTCACGCATATCCGACACCCATGATAGGTTGTGTTCTTCGTCACATCCAAATGACTATCCTCCATCCTGCACAACTGGCATGGGGGAACCACACAGGAAAATCTGGATGAACTTTCTCAGCCTACGCAGGAATCGAACACAGGACCTCCAGCTCAAGGAAGCCAATGTCTTACTCACTGAGCAAGCGTGGCTAATTTTGTATTGACACTGGTGTTATGTATTGATTTAAAATTGGTCTTAATTCAAAAGAGAGATCAACTTCTTCGCAAATGGCTACTAGTCTAACGTCATTTTAAGTATTAATCCTTTCGCTACTGGGTTTTCCAGTGTTTTCTTAAAAGTAGCAATTTACATTTCTGTTGCCTTAAATAACAGTGAGGTTGGGTGATTTAGTACTTTAACATGTGCACTGTCCACGTGAAATGATGATCTCTTTCATTGAGTCAAGGGGTTTGATTTTGATTCCCCACTTGACAAGGAGTAGGGTCGCCTGTCCAACCCCGTGGGTTTCCTTCGGGATCTGTATCATGTTAGTCACAAGATTGTGTCGACAGGATCTCGAGTGGGGTTTAAAGTTCATTCAACACAAACTAGGTCATTTCGGGACTAACATATTGTACAATTTTATTTCAATAAATTGCTTGCATGTAGGCGTCTTTAGCAATGAGAGGAAACCTGAGAACTCAGAGAAAAACCCAAGGCTGGACCGACGACTCTTCACCTTGTCATGTAAAACCAGGGAATTGAAACCACACCAGATGAGTCCATGACAGAAATGAAATGAAATGGGGTTTAACGTCCTACTCTTCTATCGAATTCCAACTGCCAAGGGATCTTTTATGTGCACTCCAATGTGTACACGAGACCTCGGTTTTTCGTCCCATCCAAACGACTACGCAGCTGTCCTTGTCAGGCCCTCCTTCTGTATCACGGACAAGGGGAAACCACACCGGAAAAGTCCATGACAGACCTTCTGATTAAACATGCACACGCTAACCATTCGGCCATCCACCCATTTCTCCCGCCCACTCTCTCACAAATAACATATCCAGAACAAACAGAAAATAAAAACTTTTGGGCAAAAAATTGATCATATGTGTCACAAATATAAACCCCATCAAATATTACATTTATTGCTCCCAAGTACAAAGGATTAACCTTATTTTTACAGCTTATCGATGGCGTCAATATAAATTCCAACAAAAGGTGGGCCAGGTCCTCTCACCCAAATTTTACAATATAAACCATAAATTACATCACGTACATAAGACTGTACATTTGGATTAAAAAATAAAATACAAGAAAAGTATTATTATCGAGAGTTCACTTAATATTCATGACATTTTTTATCTAGATTAATGAAATTCAACGTCACAAATGAGAAATTTATTAGCTATAAACATTATTTAGCCTTTAATTGTGAATAAGTCACGCTCCCCTTATCATAGTTTTACGTAATCTTGCCCTTAATTTATATCAATTTAAGTAGAAATATCCCGTCTATAAAATAGAGACATCATTGTTTTCATTGTTACCCTTATAAAACACTTGACGATCTGGAGTACATGGTGTTTAATCCTGTTTATCCAGTGACCTTTAGGGTCATGTTTACAATGATTTGGCTGTATATTTGTAATTGATGATGGTTTGACAAGGTCGAGACTGATCTTGATATAACTGAGATAGATCATATTGATTTAATAAAATATTTATATCAAAACTTCAACAATACTCTCCAAACATTCCACTTCAACAAATAAATTAGTTTGACTTCCCATCAGGGGCGTATGTAGAATTTTAAAAATGGGGATGCAGTAAAGTGGTGGGGCACCACAGCCTCCACGTAAGTGATATAAGAAAGTTTGGATCAGAGCAAATGATCCCATTGGCGGGTGGACGCCCATAAAACCGACCGACTGATCAGTGGCGTGTGATAATAATCAAGTGTGTTTTATAATTAAAAGATTGTCAATTTATTTGTTTAGATGGGGGGGGGGGGGATTTCTCAGGGCACCTTATTTTTCTGGGGGTGCACCCCCACTAGGTACAGCCCTGCTTCCAATCGTTTTTATAGTTTATTTTTGGACTAACAATTCAGATTTCCATTATGCTCAGTAATGTAAGTTTCGAGTAAACATTTATTCATCTCCCTCCCTCCCCACATAGGCGTACGAGGCACCGGCCCCCCCAAATATTTTCATGAAAAAAAAATAGAAATCTGAAAAGAGCTCAGAATTGTGAGATCGGTCATTAGCCGAGGAGTTTTTGAAAATGGGGTGGGGTAGGGGTATGGCCTTGTCGGGGAAGGCTATGGTCTTGTCGGGAATGAATGCTCAGTTTGTCGGGAAGCGTCGCGCCGTCTGTCGGGTTTTGAATATTTTTAATAATATGGAATCGGAAAGAAAGCAGTCCAGTCAATGATGAACACGTACGCCATCTGAATAGAACTAGCACGTACACATGGCCTGTCTCAGTTCTTGAGTACTGTGTTCCTGAATACTTACATCCAACTCCATGCACCGGACGAGCCCAGTGATAGAAGTGAGCAGCTGAAAATTTTCTTAAATAATAATTGATAAGGTTGTAATAATATTGTACCTTGTAGTCACATATAATATACATGTACGATTGCTCAATAGGCCGTAAATAATTCGATATTGAACCCTTTTCTCTGGAAATAAATATTCATAGGTGAATGTAAAGTGCCACTGGCAAGAATTATACAAAGATAATGTGCTCAACAACGCTTATAATATATGGTCATTCATATATTAAAAGTAGATAAAGTATATACAAGTCTTCTATACATCTGAGATTTGGATAAAAAATGTGAAGTCTCTTAAAATGAAAAATGGGGCAAAAGTAAATCGTTCGATTTGTTCTTGTTTTCGAAGTAATAGAGCTTGTATTTTAAAGATGACTTTTTACATTATACAAAGATAATGTGCTCAACAACGCTTATAATATATGGTCATTCATATATTAAAAGTAGATAAAGTATATACAAGTCTTCTATACATCTGAGATCTGGATAAAAAATGTGAAGTCTCTTAAAATGAAAAATGTGGCAAAAGTAAATCGTTCGATTTGTTCTTGTTTTCGAAGTAATAGAGCTTGTATTTTAAAGATGACTTTTTACCAGTTTTTATGCGGCAACTGACATAATTTACTACCCACTCCAAATTACTAAAAAGTATTCGAAATGCCTGGAAATCGCGTCTACGGCCGTCTGGTTTTCAAAATTTTCTAGGGGGAGGCCCCCAGACCCCCCGTCTTGTTTTCGAAGTAATAGAGCTTGTATTTTAAAGATGACTTTTTACCAGTTTTTATGCTGCAACTGACATAATTTACTACCCACTTCAAATTAATAGAAAGTATTCGAAATGCCTGGAAATCGCGTCTTCGGCCGTCTGGTTTTCAAAATTTTCTAGGGGGAGGCCCCCTAGACCCCCATCTTGTTTTCGAAGTAATAGAGCTTGTATTTTAAAGATGACTTTTTACCAGTTTTTATGCTGCAACTGACATAATTTACTACCCACTACAAATTACTAGAAAGTATTCGAAATGTCTGGAAATCGCGTCTTCGGTCGTCTGGTTTTCAAAATTTTCTAGGGGGAGGTCCCCCCAGACCCTCCGTCTTGTTTTCGAAGTAATAGAGCTTGTATTTTAAAGATGACTTTTTACCAGTTTTTATGCTGCAACTGACATAATTTACTACCCGCTCCAAATTATTAGAAAGTATTCGAAATGCCTGGAAATCGCGTCTTCGGCCGTCTGGTTTTCAAAATTTTCTAGGGGGAGGCCCTCCGTCGGTCGCTTCGCGCCTCCGGCGCTCCGCGGACTCTAATGAAATATATTTGTCGGGAAAATATGCTGGCCCCCCCAAACAAGTTCGGCCTCGTACGCCTATGCCTCCCCATTCTCTCTCAGCTTTCTAGTCATTCGAATGGGACAAAAAAAAACGCTGTCCTGTGTACACATAGACGTGCACATAATAAAACCCTTATTTGGCATTCCATTTCATTTTATAACCAGACATTTGTAATTACAAAGTCATCTTAATCAAGTTTCGTGTACTTAATGTTGTTAACTGGTTATAGATGTTACAAATAACTGTATAGGTGACAATTGAGTCTATAAATCTGTATGTATGACGATTGATTCTAGCTGTATGTGTGACAATTGAGTCTAAAGCTGTATGTGTGACAATTGAGTCTAAAGCTGTATGTGTGACAATTGAGTCTATGTGTAATTACGGCAGTAGATCAATAACCTCAGCTAATCGCACTGGTTAATCTTACAAATCACCTGTCAATACAAGTCTATAATATCTGTTAATGATTGATCAATTAGATCTTCCAGTCTTATCTAACGTCAAGTAGACAACCTCCAATTGATAAATAATTACATACAACAACACAATTCATAAATCAAAAAATGAAAGGGGGTTTAACGTCCTACTGTTCTGCTCCGACTATGATGTAAATTATGCCTGTACAGCAGGAAACACGGCTTGGTTTCCCCTTGTCAGTGATGCAGAAGGAGGGCCTGACAAGGACAGCTGCCTAGTCGTTCGGATGGGACGAAAAACCGAGGTCCCGTGTACACATTGGCGTGCACGTAAAAGATCCCTTGGCATTTGGAATTTGATATAAGAGTAGGCCGTAGCGCCGCTGCCCGGGCAAAATTTCCCTCATAGCACACTGTATGGCGTATGCCCGTCTTTCATTAGCCCAGGTCAGGTGCAGAAGAGTGAGTAGGACGTTAAACCCCATTTCATTTCATTTCAGCAGGAAACAGCCTACTTTTATTTTAAATTCCAACAGTCAAGGGTTCTTTTACATCGGACCTCGGTATTTCGTCCAATATGAACGACTATATGTAATCGCTGGTCTCTTGCCTTAATTTGTGAGGATTTTAAAAATTTGAGTCTTTGAAAATTGTTTGAGGGAATGTGGAATCCCTTGCAAACTACAAAATTGTTTTAGTTCTGTTAAGTATTTTCAAAGATATCAAATGTCAGATTGCCTGAACTGGGCATACTTCATTGTATATAGCGCAGATCATTCATTATTGTAGCAGTGATGCTGAACAATCCAGTGGTCCATTTTAGTACCGGTATTAAATTTAAAAATCTTGCGGATGTTTAAATCCACTTAAATCTTGGCCATCCGATGATCTAGAGGGTTGATTTTAGGCTTGTCATAGTTAATAAATACTTAAATAAGAATTTATATAACATTTCAGGCCTAAAAAAAGACCCGCAATAGACGTCTGCATCTGTTTGATGCAAAATGTTAGTTTCTATAATATGCCCAACTTTATTAGTCCAAATGGAACATAAGAGTAGGACGCTATTTCATTTCATTCTGTTCATTATTGTTTCAAAATAAAATCAAATCTGATAATAATAGCAATCAATCATTAACACAAAAGTAAAGCTATTAGGAACAGAATAGTAAGACGCTGAATCCCAATCCACTTCAGTTCACTCCGTTCGTTCTTCATAGTAATTGCTTCTATGTAAAATAAGATCTATTCGTGATAGCATTAAATCATTTACACAAACCCCTGCATCTATTGAAAACAAAATATTTTCATTGTAAAAATCAATTAAATAATTGTTGACATGGTATAGATAGAGTTACACGATGTCATCGTACTACAACATCAATATACCCAACAATAAGACAAGTCAACTAGAAACTGACAACAACGACTAACGACTTCAACATACTACCTCAACTAGTTCATAATTAATAACTTTTAGCTGGACGTACATAGCCAGTAACTCGTTTCTTTTGTATTGTGAAATAGGAAGATGTTCGAGTTACCAAGCGACAAGAAAAGAGGAAAATTAATTATTTTATGTGATGAAGCCTTTGGATTTAGTAAAGTCATTTTGACCAATTTCGCCCTTTTTTAAACCTGTTTCAATAGTTTAATTAATTACAGGAATGAAATTCTACCGTAATTAGAGAGAGAAATGGGGTTTAAAGTCCAATCAACACAAACTAATTTGGGCTTATATTGTACAATTTTGGTTTCAATAATTCCCTTCAGGTATGGGTTCTAAGTAATGGGAGGATATAGGATAAAATACAGAAAACCAAGAGAGAGAGAGAGAGAGAGAGAGAGAGAGAGAGGTTCTACCCTACTTACAAAGTGTAGGTAATTTCAGGACTAACAAATGGTTCAATTACATTTCATTTATTCACCTGCAGGTATGGGTCTCGATGGCACAAAACCATAGATTTGGACAGGTGACCCTACTCCTTGTCATGTACAAGCAGGGAATTGAAACCACGCCCCCCCCCCCCATGACTCAATGACAGACCTTATGATACAGCATGTGTATTGGCCAAAGTTCATCAGGGTTTTCCAGCATGGTTTCCATTTGTCAGTGTTGCCTGACAAAAACAGCTGTCTAGTTGCATGCATTTAAAAGATCCTTTAGCAGTTAGAATTCAATATAACAGTGCCGCTACCCTGGGCAAAATTTCACTCATAGCACACTGTATGGCGTCTGCCTGTCTTCATTAGCCCAGTCGGAGCTGAACAGTAGAACGTTAAACCCCATTTGAATTTAGCTGAAATGACAGTGACAAGTGGATGCGTTTAGCTGTAGTCGAGTGTGGATGTTATTTCAGCTAAAATAAACCAGGATGTGATTATTAACGGGGCCCCAGGAGACCAGATATTACTGGATATATCGAATTACAATGTCATGCATGTACCCATTAAAATACGCAAAAAACATAATCCAACAATTCATATGCTTGTTTTTGATCCATTATATCGGTATTGAATATAATCATGTGATAGTGATACTTGAATAAATTATAGTTTAAACCAAATAGATCCATACTCAGGTTATACTTGAATTATATTCTAGTTTAAACCATATAGATCCATACTACTAGTATTTCAACAAAAACATTCATATTTAATAGGTGTATCTAATCTCTCTCGTCAATTACCGGAATCAATACTCCACAAGTCAGAAATTAAAGCAATCCGGTATAAGGTTTAACATCCTACTTTTTGGCACCGACTGGGCTAGGGTGTCTCCTACAAGGGAATTTTTAACCTGACAGCAGCGCTACAGCATGCAGTATTTTGAATTCCAACCAATCTAATTAAAATATAGATCTATATTTCGTTTCGTTTTTTATACTTTCGATGGCCTACACTCATGTAGATTTAACAAGTTATAGTGGGAGCTCACGTTCTATGACGTCAGGTATCAAGCACGGGACATTTGACCCGATAACGTCAGTCATTCGATTAACCAATTAGCGACCGCCATGCTTTTTAAAATCTACTTTTGTTTTGATTTCTATCCGCTGGTGTTAGTATAGACGTCATTGGCTGGTAATATCTACCCACAGTTCCACGCATGAAAAGGTCAAACGGTCGATTCGACCAGTTAAATAACAAGTCCTCCAGATCCAAGAGTAGTGAAGACAAGTAAAAACGAAATTTTGAACTATAAAAAACGAAACGAAATTGGATCTGTGTTTTAATCAGATTGAATTCCAACTGTCTTGTGTAGGCTACATGTGGCATCGGCTTTTAGTCCCCATCCGAATCGACTGTACGTTGTTCTTTGCCAGGGCCTATGTCCTACACCACTGACAAGGTGGTACCACGGCGGAAAAACTTGATGAAATTTCTCACTGGGATCATAATCTAAGATGAAGGTTTAGGAAGGGTGTGTGGGGTGGGGTGGGGTCTGGATTACATATAATAAACTGGTAGGGTGGGGTGGGGTGGTTGGGCTGGATTAGATGTAAGTTATCCGTCTTCCATTAGCCCAGGTTAGGTGCAAAAGAGTAGGACGTTAAACCCCATTTCATTTCAGATGGGGGGGTTGGGATGGCCAAGTGGTCTAGAGTGCCGCGCTTCGACCTCTAGCTTGCGGCTGTGGTTTTGATCCCTGGTGTGAGCGTATGTGGCATGGAGATAGGGGCGCCTTCTCAACCTCGTGGGTTTCCTCCGGACACTCCGGTTTCCTCCCACTGCTAAAGACCCCTACGCGCAACCGAATTATTGAAATAGAATTGAAACCATATGTTAGTCCCAAAATGACCTAGTTTGTGTCGAGTGGACTTTAAACCCCATTTCTCTCTCACTCTCATTTCAGATGTAAGTTATAGAGTACTTTGTTAGAATATACAGGATAGAAATAAAACACTTAGATTAATTTGTTACATCAATTGATTAATTCTACAACTTCTCTATTGATTTGAAACATTCCTGTCTTAGTTTAGAAATAAAATCGTTTAAGAATGAATAGGCCTACAGGGGGCAACCAGTTCTGTATCAGACTTTAAAAAAATATTGTCATTAAGAAATCTTCACATCGGCAAGGCTTAATGATGCAGAAATGAAATGAAATGGGGTTTAACGACCTACTTTTCTGCTCCAATACGCTCCACCTCGTGGGTTTCCTCCGGGCACTCCGGTTTCCTCTCACTGCTAAAGACCCCTACGCGCAAGCGAATTATTGAAATAAAATGAAACCATATGTTAGTCCCAAAATGACCTAGTTTGTGTTGAGTGGACGTTAAACTCCATTTCTCTCTCTCTCTCTCTCTCTCTGCTCCAATACGATGTCGGATTTGACAGAGTCCACTGTAATTAAGACAGTCGGATTTGACAGAGTCCACTGTAATTAAGACAGTGCTATGTGCTATGATGGAGATTTTTTCCGGGCAACAGCAATGCACTATGGCCTACTTTTAAATCGAATTTCAACTGCCAAGGGATCTTTTATGTGCACGCCATTTGCACGATTTTAAAGCTGTCCTTGTCAGGTCCTCCTGTCTTGCACCACTGACAAGGGGGAAATCAGTTCGGAAAATCCTAATGAACTTTCTCAGCCAATGCAGGGAGCAAACATGCGACCTCTAGGTTACGTGCCAGGCAGCATCTTACCCACTATAGACACTATGTATGACACCTTTAATGATACTTTTTAGATTTTCCAGAAGGAGTGGTAAAGTGCATTACATGATCAGTAACAATTAGGATCGATTATTTTCATTGGTATAGAAAAGTTTTCGGACTTTAACAAATTTAAAAATAGTCAAAACACTTTTTTTGACACTTTTACATATTATATTATTCAAATACTTGTATTAACTGTAAAAGATTACTCAAATCCATTAAATCTCCTATAATTCCTCTGGTTTTCACAAATGGTTTCCCCTCCTTGTCACTGGTGTAGGATGAAAAGCATCCAGTCAATTGGATCGTACACGAAACGAAACCCTTTTAAGGATAATGATAATGTATTTTATACAAACTTAAACATAAGAGCCTCAGAAGAACTAAAAAAATTTGTGTACCAGTTTACCCTTTATTCAGTTAGTTTGCTTTATTGTTCATTAAAATTGCATTATGTAAAGTGGCAGCCGGAATCATTTGACAGAATCAATCGATGCTGAATTGCATTGGCTGATTGCATGGACACATGGGGCGAATTCTCCACCCAATTCTCCCGTCAATTTTCTCACCTATTACATCACATCATTAAACATGGCAGCGAACAAGAGAAAGAAAAAAATAGTCGTAGCGGTGGGATTTTTTAAATTTTAAGAGGTAGGGATGACTGGTTGAAAACACACAGGATTTTTCTTTCACAATCTCATTTAAAAATTGGCTGAGGAAGATGTTTAGGGTATGAAATAGTGATAGTCGGCATAATTTTGTCTTCCAATTCGCCATGCGACTCTTGACATCAGCGTGATTTCTTCAATGAATCAGACAACAAATGGTTCAGCCAGTCCAGTGTTTCCCTGGCTTAAGAGGTACATCTTTCAATGGCAGCTCTTTATATTTATTATCATTTAAACATTTATTCACATGAAATTATCCTAATCATAGTTGGATAGTTGTGATTTTGAATGGATTGAAATACAATTGCCATTTAATAACTTAATTTAAAAATTGGATAATCGAGACTTTGTCTATTAATATAACAACGATAAAAA
Organism: Patella ulyssiponensis; assembly: GCA_963678685.1. Classification (NCBI taxonomy): domain Eukaryota; kingdom Metazoa; phylum Mollusca; class Gastropoda; family Patellidae; genus Patella; species Patella ulyssiponensis. Next base: position 93,115,092 of record OY783225.1, read on the forward strand.
TGGAAATCGAGACAGTGCTATTATTCAAAGATTTACATTAAATTCAAAACTTCGCTCAGAAAAAGTAATTAGACTGAAATATTCAATATGCTTATTTATTATTATTAATTTTTAAACTATTATAGCAAGAATGGCCCGCTCTTTATCTAAATCTTATGTTGAATAAGCAGAAGCCAGGTTGGATAAGCGTAGACTTTCGTCACCAATATGAGTCAAAAAAGTAGTGTTTTAAATGTCAAACATCGAAAACACAAGTCAAGATAGCAATGACAAAAGGTAAATTCATGTTCGTGACTTTTTCTTTCCTCGAATTAAGTGGGGTTTGGTACTTGGCATTCAATCAATTGACTTTATTTGAAATAAGTTGAGTAAAAATATAGAAGATCATTGATGAATGTGGAGTGGTAGAAATTAATAGAGTACTAGTGGTTGATATTTAAGGTATAGTGGAAGTGATTTCTATACAAACAGTCAATATAACATCCAATAGTATTATAATTAACAATAGACACTATACACTCTACTTATACAACCAGTATTATATTACATATCCTGGGCATTACACAGGATTTCACCCCTGGCTCTCTATTATATTACACTACTCTCTAGTGAGCATTACAGGCGAATTTCACCTCTGACTACATGACTGGTATATATCACAATATTCCATGTGGTTGTTGGGCATTACAGGCGTATTTCACCCCTCACTCGATGACTGATATATCACAGTACAATTGCATCCCAGTCAGGCATTCAAGGCGTAGTTCACCTCGATTCCATTCCATGATGATACATCACCCCATATTTACATTATTTAGTGGGCATTACTTTCGTTTTTCACCCCCGACTCCACATATATCAATATTAGGGAGAGGGGTTTTACATAGGCTAAGCCTGTTCCCCAATCCCATTCAGACAACCTGAATAAAAAAATATTGTTTAAAAAAAAATATATATATCAATATTACACTTGCTGCTGTATTTCACCCGACTTCATAAACTATCACACTCCTCTTTTTTATAAATTCTATAATTGCACACATTTTAAACTTTCTATATATCATTAAGTACAACAAATATATAGTTTTTTGTATATACAAGCATGTGACGGTGTCACAGTGGCTAAATGGGTAAGGCGCTGGCTCGCTAGCCTATGAGTCAGGTATTCGATCCCTGCATCTCAATTTTCTGGCGTGGTTTCCCCTTGTCAGTGATGCAGATGGAGGGCCTGAAAAGGACAGCCGTCTAGTCGTTCGGATGGGACGGAAAAACGAGACCCCGTGTACACATTGGCAGGCACGTAAAAGATCTTTTGGCAGTTGGAATTCAATATTAAGAGTAGGCCGTAGCGCCGCTGTCCGGGCAAAATTTCCTCGTAGCACACTGTATGGCGTATGCCCGTCTTCCATTAGCCCAGGTCAGGTGCAGAGGAGTAGGACGTTAAACCCCATTTCATTACATTTCTCATATGTATACCTGTATGTTATAAGACAGTTTATTTGTGTCTAATAATCAGATACATACATTACATACAAGGCCCAGCTTAGGCCCAGGTTTAGGGGGCCCCGCGGTTCATGGCAAAAAGAGCAAAAAAATCAAATTCCAGATGAGAGTTCCACGGTAATCAATCTTGCGGTGCGAGGGCGGAGACTGGGCTATCCCTCATCCTTCTTCCTGATCGTTCTAGGCTTCTAGCGTCTAGCCGCGATTTCACTTGTTACAACAGTTCCCCGCCGTTATGCGCCATTTCCGCGCATTTTATGCCATTCCGAACTGACATTACGTATTTGTTTTTGTATTACAGACCGTGTAATTGTGTGTTACGTGTGCGGTTAAACTGGGCTTTGATTACATATTATATGTTATCACATACTTAAAGATACATTATGGGAGATTAGATAACGAGTTGGTACTTCTCACTACAATAGTTAAAAAATTGCTAATGTAAAGGCAATTTGCTGAAAATTTCAGTCAAATTGATTCACTATGAACTTAGAACTAAGAGAATGAAATTTACGCTTAGCCTCGGTCATCATTACTTAAGTCGGTAAGACAAAACCAGTAGTCTCGGTAAGTCATTTTTATTGGTAAATCACGAAGGAAGATATTTCAGCGAATCGAACTACAATCCAACAAAAATCTCATGCTAGCCTCGACATCGAGAGTTGATTATGGTCTGAATAGGTTAATTAATGTCTAATTAATAGTTTTTATGTCATTTCAGACCTAAAGAAAGACCTACAATGGGCAGATTTAACTCTCGCATATTGCAAGTTTAAACCAAGCTGATTAAAACACAGATCATATTTCGTTACGTTTTTTATTGTTCCAAATTTCGTCTGAATTAAATTGTTTTTTCACTGGGATCTCGAAGCGTTGCTATATAACCTGTGTTTTGGATGGTGTGAGGGATTGGCCAATGAAACTGTCTTGTTATTGTGAGTTTTTGGCATGAGGTGCACGGAACGAAATGAACTAGTTTGTGTCAAGTGGACGTTAAACCCCATTTTTCTTTCTTTCTTTCTTTCGCTCTTCAGATTGCAGTTAAACAGATTTCACATGGAGGAGCGAAAGAAAGAAATGGGGTTTAACGTCCACTCATCACAAACTAGATCATTTTGGGACTAACATATTGTTTGATTTTATTTCAATAATCTGCCTGCGTGTAGGGATCTTTAGCAGTGGGAGAAAACCGGAGGACCCGGAGAAAACCCACTAGGTTGGACAGGCATGGAAGGGCGAGCACATTTTCGTCACAGCGAGGGGTTGGTGCAGAACAGGATACTGGATAATAATGACTATCAGCTCATATTTCACATTATATATTTATTAAACCCTTTTAAAACTCAAATAAATATTTAACATATCGTTTTTCAAGGCTTTAAAACTTGTATAAATATTTGATTTTCAAATCATTTTACAAGGTTTTTTGAGGTGATTTTTTGGTGACATTTTAGCATTAATTATTCCATGTCAATTAAGGCTAATAGACATCTGGGTTTTTTTTGTTTTCTATGAAATATTTAAGATTGTCTTTTTGACTGTTCTTTTTTTAAAACTAATGGTTCAATTCTCGTCAGTATTTACAAAGATATGATGAATTGAAAATATGCAAGCATTTAAACGATATAAATTAAACTATAAATGAGATTTGGCCAAAACACAGAAATGCCACCTACAATCTTTTCAATCTTAGTAAATCCAACTCGTGAAACATTCTTCTGTTGATACTATATGTGTAGTAGGTTGGGACAGGGAACAAATTTAGCAAAGATAAGGTCATTCCAGGGACTAAAATATGCTTCAATTTTTTTTCAATAATTCGCTTCAGCGTAACCGGTCTTTAGCAGTGGGAGGGAACCAGAGAACCCTGAAAAAACGCACGAGGTTGGACAGGCAACCCTTCTCCTTGTCATGTTCAAGCGGGGAAGTCGAAATCACCCCACTACACACAATGACAGACCTAATGATCTAAACCACATGCCTAAACCGTTCAGTCACCCAACCGCTTGTTGCTGATGTTAAGATGATGTACTTACTATGAACCTTGCGGACAGCTGATACAGGCGGACGAGGTTACATCGAAATATTTTCCACTTAGACAGTTTGTATTACAATCTGTCCCACAGTTACACGCCCCTTGAAAATAAAAAAAAACAACTTCATTAAATACAGTTTAATCTTGTTTATTTAATTTCGTTTACAGAGAGAGAAGGGGAGGAAGGGAGAGACAGAGATGAATACAGAGAGGCGAGAATGATAGAGGGAGAGAGAGGGAGAGAGAAATGGGGTTTAACGTCCACTCGACACAAACTAGGTCATTTCGGGACTAACATATGGTTTAATTTTATTTCAATAATTCGCTTGCGCGCAGGGGTCTTTAGCAGTGGGGGGAAACCAGAGTACCCGGAGGAAACCCACGAGGTTGCGGAATGATAGAGGGGAGAGAAGAGAGTGGAGATCGAGAGAGAAATGGAGGGGGGTTAACGTCCACTCGACACAATCCAGGTGATTTCGGGACTAACATATGGTTTTAATTTTATTTCAATAATTCGCTTGCGCGTAGGTGTCTTTAGCAGTGGGAGGAAACCGGGGTGCATGGAGGAAACCCACGAGGTTGAGAAGGCACCCCTATCTCCATGCCACATACGCTCACACCAGGGATCGAAACCACCAGAGGTGACCGGCCAGCTAGAGGTCGAAGCGCGGCACTCTAGACCACTAGCCATCCCAACCCCCCATTTTGGGCTGAACATATGGTTGGGCGTATGGGGGTTTAGCAATGGGAGGAAAACACCAGAGTTCACTCAATGACAGGCTTTATGATACAGCGCCATTGTGCTAGCGCGCATGTGCTAACCATTTAGCCATCCAACCTCTCAGAGACTTTGGAGATGTCAACTACTCATAGATTATTCATTACCGAAAAATGACATATAGAAGTAGTTGATGTAACTCTACAAAAGTGAAGTTAAATAAAGCATTCAACTGTAAATAGTAAACCCATGATTGTGTTTTTTGTCGGTAGCACAATTTACCCAAATCCACCATTATTTCAACGAAATCATATGACAATTTACCATATTTTAATTGTCCGTGGTATAATTGGAATAAAAATGTGATATTGAAATAATGGTGGATTTGTGTATTGTACCACTTGTGTCCTTTGGTAGTAATTACTTTAGTAAGCCGAGCTATATAAATAACCGTTACTAAAGTAACTATAGTCCTTTAGTAACTATAGTCCGTGGGTAATTAGGACTTACAAACTTGGTTGGAAATCGCATTTAAAGCCCCAATAACACTCTTGTTGTAATTGAATAATATGTCCCAATCTTTATTCTTGCCAACAAATTGTATTGTTTTACAATATTCAAATTAATTGATGATACAAATTTCATCTTAACACACCTAATTTAAAGAATTGGAAAAATTCAACTACATGATTTGAAAAGGTTAACGAAACCTTTTCAAATGTGACTTGGATTTTAAAATATTTTCGAACCCTCGGAACAAGTAAAATATGATGTAATGGATAATTTACACAATAGGTAGGACAAATAAACATCTAGTACTTAGAATAAGACTATTATTTATTTTCTAGAGCTGCCAAGCCAGCAAGAGTGTTACTGTCCCTTTAAGGGGCATTTGGACACAAAAACGTTACGCTTTTAAATAAGAATGACAATTTGACAGAACAAACTGTATATTATGAAATACTAATATAAATCATTGTGATATAAGTTGAATTAAGGCCAAGTGTGGATTTGGGGTAGATTTGGGCATTTTTTTTTTTATTTATTAAGGTTATTGATTGATTTTATTTTCTCATTAATTTTCAAACTTACCAGAAACATAATTAAAATGGTATATCCAGCATACTAATATTAAAATACATAAATCAGTAGTTCTCTTTAATCTCATTTTCTTTAAAATTTTCATTAAGAACAAGACCAGCTTGTCCTATCGTTCGCGGCTACAAATAGACTCGATTGTCTTTAATCCAAAACATGAGTCAAATTTACACAGAAATACACCCTAGTAATTCCTCTAAAATCGAAATAAGTTGGTTGTAATCCACAAGGAACACAAATCTTGTATATGTTCACGAAATACAGCGATAATCCTGTTTTACTTTTCACTGTTATTTGGTTCGAAAATCGCGTGGGCCAACTCGCCGCGACGTTATAACTTCTTGTTATGGTGGACTTTTTCTTCACGTGCGATCATTCGAAACGTCATTAATATGCACGAGGTGATGTAGGCTGAGTTTGGTTGGCTGATTATCTGTTGCTAGGATATTATGTACACACAGTAAGAGAAAAAGGGTCGGGTTACATTCGGCGAAATGAGCAGAGTTGTGTTCTTATACATTAGGGGATATCCCGATTATCTTCGTTAATCAAACATGTTTTAGGCGTGTACAAAGATTTATGGTTATCTAGACTATATTTTATTAGTAATCGCCTTCCACAAGTTTACAGCGTCTACTATCTACTATTTTTAAAGGAGCTAAACCGCTTTTATTTGGGGGCCTAGAAATTGGCACAAATGGAATACAGCTCATAAAATATTGTAATATGAGTGTATATCAACTGATTTAAATTCAATGTTTCCGTTTTTACTCTTATTTTAAATCATTTATGTTCGGCGATATATGCCAGAAGTTTCGATAGAATGGCAATCTTTAGCGTCTGGTTATTCCAGTCTACACAGATAGTATTTATTGTGCAAGCTCTGCAGATAGGAATATGACGTCACCGTTTCCCCTGTTTCCTTCCACTGTCAAATGAAACCCCTTCGCACTAGCCAAAAATGAAATAAAATTGGACCATATTTTAACCCCAAAATGACATAGTTTGTGAAAGTTAATCTCTCCCTCTCTCTCTCTCTCTCGCTCTCTCGCTCTCGCTCTCTCGCTCGCTCTCTCTCTCTCTCTTGCATGAAATGGGGTTTAACGTCCTACTGAAGTCCTGATTCGACTGGGCTAACAGCGATAGCATTCGCCATGCTGTGTAGGCCTACTATTAGGGTTATTGCCGGGGCAGCGGCGCTACGGTCTACTAGAATTCCAACTGTCAGGGTTCCTTTTAAGGTGCACGATGTGTATACGAAACCTGTTTTTTTGTCTCAACCGAACGACTAGATAGCTGTAATTACACCACTGAAAAGGCGATACCCAAAGAACTCTCTTGGCCAATACGGTTTTAATTCGAACTTTTAGCGTACACATATATTTGAATTCAAGGGCAGCGGTGTGGATTTTATTTGGATTAAAGCGGGAATTTCATATTTTTTAAGAAAGTCAGAATATAATTATTTCTATGTCTTTTGCTCAATTATACAATCATAGCCATTATTTTCCACACTTACAAATCCTTCATATCGGAAATAATAACACAATTACCCCCCCCCCCCCCAATGCAATCTTCAAACGTTTGAAGTTGAAAATGATATTTTTGCTAATTTCTCAACTGGCAATATTGAATTATAGGATCAAGGTAGGACTGTTTATAGATACCATTAATTTTAAGGCTTTTTTTAAATATATTTTAAAAATATAACTTAAAAATATGAAATTGCATTTTTATTGTTATCCAGAAACATTTTATTGACATACGGACAAGACTTAACAATTCTCACAAAATTGATACTACGAGTACTATATTCAAACGGACCAACAGACAATGATAAAATTCCATCATAGGTTTCTTTCTCTCAAACTTTGTTACACGTTTTGTGTGATAGGCAAGGGCCTTGTAAGCTGTTGATACAAGCAGTTGTGGTATGATGTGCACCACAATCGAACCCACTGGATGTTCCGTGTTCTATCCCTGCGTTGGCCGAGAAAGTTCATAGGGCTTTTTCGTCCCCCCCCCCACTTTGTCAGTGGAGTAAGTAGGATGAGGGCCTGTTAAGGGACAACGTAAAGTCGTTCAGGTGAGACGAAAATTCGAGGTCGTGTGTAGAGCTACGCTTTAGCGTGCACGTGAAAGATTCCTTGGCAGCTGGAATTCGATCTATTATAGGCTTGGCAAAATTTCCCCAATGGTACACTGTATAGCGCATGACTGTCTTCATTAGCTAGATAAATACACTGTCAGGTACAACTTCAGGTGAAGTATACAAGAGTTGTCTACCTTTAGTTTTCAAACTTTAAAATCATCGTATGGTACCGCGGTCTTGGGTTCTTATACGGGAGTAGGAACTAATAAGGGAGGTACAATAACTTTTTGACAGTTTGAATCCGAAATAATTATTAGTAAACCGTAGCAACGCTTTTCGGGCCAACTTTCCCTCATATAGCACACCGCGTGGCATATGCCCATCTTCAATAGCCCGGGTGGGACTCAACAGTTAAACGCCCATTCCATTTCATTCCAATAAGTGTAAGACGTTTACAAGAGTGACAGGGACGTGTTTTTATGGACAACACTGTAAAACTTTTTTCGTAAAATTTACGGACAAATGGCTGGCAGCTAGGTTACCAACCAATGTACGTAAAAATTACGACGTGGGGTAAGGTTGGCCTCCCCAAGAAAATTGTTAAAATTGACAGCCCTAATAAACGCGTCCGCCTTCTATTTGAGGCAGTGTGTACAAGAGAGAGAGAGTGGGAGATAAATGGGGTTTAACGTCCACTCGACACAAACTAGATCGGGACTAACATATGGTTTTTAAATTTTATTTCAATAATTCGCTTGTGCGTAGGGGTCTTTAGCAGTGGGAGGAAACCGGAGTACTCCGGGAAACCCACGAAGTTGGACAGGCGACCCTACTCCTTGCCACGGCGTGTACAACAACTTGAAAGTATTCTAATATCCTTGTTTAAGTGGTTTTGTAACTACATTCACCGGACACCAGAAACTTCCCTTCCAGAAAAATAGACCTAACAAATAATGATGATTGTCAATTGAAAGAAATTGAGATTCCCAGAGAAATTAATAAAACAAATAATGTCGCAAAAAAGAGTTGCTAAAGAATAAAATGTTTTAACCCATGTAGACAATTCAGTACAAATTTGCCATACAATTAAACCAGCGGTTGCTATGCACGATACGCCCATATTTTGCAAGAGATGGACAATAAAAAGCGATTTATTGTACAATCAGGAGCCATTATCCGATAAGTTTCCAAAGGAACCGAGATCTTTAGGGTTTCATCAAGAGGGTCTACAACCTTGATATACCATACATTTACACTATTTGCACACGGTCCGATTTTTAAGACAACCGAACTCAACCGTCATTATAGTGTAACCAAGTATTGTATTTATTTTACATATATTGTCTCGATCGTTAGATTTTATAAAGACCAGAGTAATAGTCGAAATTTCTCTGAGTAGGCCAAATAAGCAGTAATGGTACTCCATGTGACCTGTATTTTCAGTTCAATTAGTGCATGCCACTGAAACAATTTATAATCTTCACGTTGTGTACTTTTAATAATACAAGAAACTACCAGTTACATGTTTTAAACGTTAAACACAATTGAAAGTTTATCAGTCTAAACATCTGTCATCTAATCATTATTACTGGCTCCCCTCCTTCATCTACATTATTAGTGGCACCCCTCTAATGCCATGATGTTTAAACCTCCTCCATCTACCTTAGTAGTGGCACCCCTCAAATGCCATGATGTTTAAACCTCCTCCATCTACATTATTAGTGGCAGCCCTCTAAGCCCCGTGGGGTTAAATTTGAAACCATGTCTTCAGGGGCCTAGCCAATATTTTAAACATCAACTATCTACATTATTAGGAGCACCATCTTAATCTTAGCCTAGATTCTTCCTATAAGCGTATAATCCTAGTCCGAGACTGTCCTTATCAGGCTCACGCGGGTTGGGAACCAACGACGTTAACAGCTCTCCGTCGTCTCTCAGTGGTGTCCAGAGAACCGAAAAGCGCTCAGCTCTTCTCAAGACTGAGCAATAAGATACATGAAGCACTTTTTGCTTGATTGGTCACTTTGCAAAGGGTATCTTCCTAGGAATTAACAGAGTGAATGGGATTCTTTCGTGAATAATGACGGGTACCGAACAATATGACCCGGGCGTCACGATGACTAAGTGGGTAAGACACTGGCTCGCTAGTCTGGAGGTCGGGTGTTCGATCCCTGCATTGGCCGAGAACGTTCATCCAGATTTATCGGCATTGTTTCACCTCGTCAGTGATGCAGGGCGGCGGGCCCGACAAGGAAAGCTGTATAGTCGTTCGGATGGGACGAAAAACTGAGGTCCCGTATAGACATTGGCATGCACGTAAAAGATCCCTTGACAGTTGGAATTCGATATAAGAGTAGGCCGTAGTGCCGCTGTTCGGGCAAAATTAACCTCATAGCACACTGTATGGCGTATACCCGTCTTCATGAACCCAGTTCGGAGCAGAAAAGTAGGACGTTAAACCCTATTTCATTTCATTTATTTCAAGAGTAACGTAACTATTTACCAAAAATCTTTAACTTTCGCACATTTGTAGTATTTTGCTTTGGACAAGTTTTCGGAAAAAAAGTGGTGGGGATGGGGTTAGTAAGGCGAACAACGATAAACAAGCTACCTGTTATTCGATATTCAGATTTGAATATGAAAAAAAAAAGATTTCATAGATGAATAGAGAATAACTGATGAATCCACGGCTCATTCCTCTAGTTAGTTATAGAGAACTGATCAATCTATATTTCGTTTCGTTTTTTATACTTTCGATGGCCTACACTACATGAATATCTGACAAGTTATAATGAGAGTTCACGTCAGGAGTCAAACGAGTGGCTTTTGACCCTATGACGTCAGACATTGATTAATCAATCAGCGTTGACGTTTCTAGGGGTTTACCCACAGTTCCGCGCAGAAAAAGCCAAGAACTCGCCGTAACAGACCGTTTCATTGGCTAATTCCTCACATCAATAAGAACGCGTCAATGGTAACAACTCTTCCAGATCCTCGTGTAGTAAAGGTAAGTGAAAGAATTTTGAATTAGAAAAAACGAAACGAAATGGGATCAGGGTTATAATCAGATTAAAGAGTTTATTTAATGAAACGTGTTTAGAGACGGTCTGTAGCTACTTTTGTTTTTCGTTATTCACTAATAACAAAACACGAAATGAATATCGAGCTAACTGTACACTGCCACGTCAAACCACCTTTTATATCATTCTAAAACATTCTCTTAAATAGGATATTTTAAATACAATAATTCTATCAATACAAAAGTCAAAAAAAACCCCCTAAAAACTAAAATGTATTAAACTATAGTATACAATTCTAGAAATATCCTCCACCCACTGCGGTCTTTCCACATTCTATTTGAGGTCTTCCCCATTCCATCTGAGGTCTTTCTCCATTCCATCTGGGGGTCTTTCTCCATTCCATCTGAGGTCTTTCCCCATTCCATCTGAGGTTTTTCTTCATTCTTCTGCCGTAGTGTTGTTTTCTGGTGGTTGTAGCTTATTCCAACACTATAACGACGTAAACTCAGATAAAAAGTTAAAATTGTAATTTTAATAAACGAGTGTCCAAACTGGCTAACGGTCACAATAACGAGATAGGTATCGCTAGGGCGAGCCGGTCACCAGACTGAAGTTACATTAGAATATAGAACATATATACAAGCTTAGGATTAAAATAATTATATAATGATATTTGATAAGATGTTAAATTGCACATAGGAAACAGATGTTTAAATACAGAAGAAGATATGGACATGGCAAGAACGCGGATTAACTATAATTACGTAATATATATCGTTGCATTAAGTATAAACTCAAACAGTTAAAAGACTTGAAAGATTAGTGAGATATCAATTCGGACATTGGTCAATTACTAGATTAACATAAATCATATAATAAAATATATACAAAGATACACTATGACATTTCTAAGGTCTTTCTGGGTTCTCTCTCCATTCCATCTGAGATCTTTCTCTGTCTGAATGTTATTTGTTATCCTCGGCCGTTACTCCGTGATAAATTTGATTCCAGAAATGTGGGTTATTTGGGTCCACATGGTTTATGTCATAACGGTAAATATTTTCCTCATTAACAGACTCTAGAAAGAAATCTATATTAGTTGGTATATTCAAATTAACATCCACAATTAAATTCAATCGGTTGGGCGTGGTTAATGTTATAAACGATAAACACATAGACATTGTGGATGATGAGAAATCAGAAGCCAGAAATCCAGGAGTTAAAATAAGAACAACTTTCCAGCTAGAATCCATAGTGTTATATAATTCGGTTGGTTTATCAGCCCCAAGGACTTCATCTCTGTCACGAAGATAAAGTTTTAATCCCCGCCGCACCTCTAGCTCGTCACGAAGAGTATGACACACCCATTGATACACGTCATCAGCATACAGGACACACACGTCATACAGGAACTCTTCTCGCTTCTTGACTTTCACATATCGCCCGATCATTCGTAATAAAATTAATTTTATCTTTAGTTTATTTTTAACGAATACAAACGATACCAGCAATGCGACCACGAGTACACTCATTCCGAGTACAGCAACAGTAAGCCACAGATATGAGAAACAATGCAAGTATAAAGAATGGAATCGCCTGTTAACGCTTCCAGTAGTTGTCTTTACTCCCTGGTAACTAATACACGGATAATCTGCTCCGTCCAGACTAACATTGGTTTGATTCAACCACTGTAATAAACTCAACGATTCACAATTACAAGACAACACGTTTCCAGATATAGAAAGATGAATGTTATGTCCATTTAACGCGAGTTCATCCAGAGTTTTTCTTGTGTCTCCATCTATCGTTACTAGGGAATTCTTACTCAGATAAATATGTTGCAGTCTGGGCAGACCTGACAGAGCGGGAATTGTAATTAAATTATTATAAGACAACGAAACTTCTTTTAAATTGGACAATCCTTGAAATATATCATGAGGTAATATACCCAGCGAGTTTCTACTTAGATCTAAATTTTCTAATGTGGACAATGGTTGCAGTAATCGCTTGCCAATATTGAAAAACGTATCGGTACTCAAATACGTATTGCTTAGTCGTAATTGGGTTAAATTTGGAAAAAAGTCAAAAAACGGCGGAGTAATATAAAGGCAACTATTGCCACTTAAATCCAGAATCTGTAGGTTCATGAGGCCTGTTATATTTATGTCCGATAAAACAGCAAAATTGTAGGACATGTTCACGGCAACAATATTTGTTCCTCCTATGACTATAAGGTTAGCCACAACGCCAATCCTATTAATACCGGCGAGGTAAAGATACTTGAGCTTACTCGGCAAAACAAACGGGTAAGTACGATGTCTCTCATGGTGTTGAAAATCTTCAAAGTCGGATTTTCCTCCTACAGGATTAGCCGTGGATTGGGCCGATATGTCCAAATACTCAAGATTCTGAAAAAGGTGAAAACCCAAATAAATGTCTAAAGGACTTATTCGTGCAGCAATTTTATTGTTGGACAAATCAACATGTTTTAAACACCGTGTTAATCTAGGAAGAGGGATTTTAAAGAAACTAGAAGTTTCCACCATGTTTATCGTGTTGAATTGTAAGTCCAGGAAGGAAATACAGATATCTTTCAATATGTCAAGAGTGAGAAAATAGCCCGCCGTAGTCGTAAACAAATGTCTGGATTTAGCATTGTTTATTGTGACCGATTCGAGTGTTCTGTTTCTAAATACGTGTAAAGTTGATATAGCATCGGGTAAAGCCAGCTTTGTGTTTTCGTCCGCTTTTATGATAAGATTCTTAAGATGTTTAAACGGCGCAAAAACATTCTTTTCCATTTCATTCAGAACACATCCTGATAAATCCAGGGTAGTAATAGAGATATTTTGAAACACCGAAAATGTGCTATTATAAATCTGCTTTAGTGGACAACGGCAAATTTGGTTATCTAAGCCATAATTTGATAATATTAATTCTGATAGAGTTTTTAGTTGTGAAAATCCTGTTCCAAACTCAACTGTGTCTCCTGTGTCAATATTTAAAGATACCAAATTTGTTAAATAACTGATGGGTTCATCGGGTAAAATTAACTGCGATTTTGAGCCGTAGTAAACGGTTCGAAGTGTCAGGGTCCTCAGATTCATCAATGGGATAAACACTCCTCTGGGTAGAGAAGAGAGAGAATAATTCAGTCGATGCCCCATGATTTGAAGGTCTTCCAAGTACGCGAGATTATTAAAAGCCTCCTCTTGAATATCATACAATGGGTTGGAATTTAAACTAAGACTTTTTAACTGGTGTAAATATAAGAATTGGTGGTTTAATAGATGTTCCAGTTTGTTGTGATTTAAATTTAAAGTTGTAGTGTTTGCAGGCAGGTCGACTGGTACAGAGGTCAGATTGAGATGAGAACAGTCCACCAAGATTCCAGCATGGTGCTCATCTAAACTGTGTTTACATCTCCAACTTGAGGTCTCTCCGTTCTTAAACATTCGAACAAGCAGGAAGAATACAAAACAAACCACGTCCCTGTTCATACTTGGTTTTGGTTGGGATGCTGAAGCGAAAATATAAAAATTTATAAATTTATTAATTTAGCGAAAGAACTTTGCGGAATGTGATTAATTTATTAGTTTTTATGAATCGTTTATAGTTAAAAATGGTTTAACGTCCATTCGACACAAACCTGGACTATTACTTATGGTTCAATTTTATTGCGATAATTCGCTGGTGCGTAGGGGTCTTTAGAAGTGTGTGTGGGCGGGGGAGGGGGACCGGAGGACCCGGAGAAAACCCAAGAGGCTGGTCAGGCGGCCCTACTCCTTGTCAAATACCACCGTAAATGGTTTCAGAGAGTATTGGACATCGATGAAAACCATTTCTTATTTTATGTCATAAAATCTATCTATCTATCTAGTAACGACTAATCCTGGCAACTTAAGGAGTAGTTACTTTTGCAACTGTCCTTTAGCTAACGATATTCGCTGACAGTTGCTATCCGGCCTTCTATAGCTGCAGTATGAAAATACGGTAAAATACCGCTATTCCCCACCCCTATTCTCAGACTGTTTTAGAACCTTTGCCGTCTTTTTTTCACAACAATTCTTTATTTTCCACCAAAGGGAACCCCTTCTCACTATATTTGACATAAATTTATAATAATTCAACTCGATTTTCAAGTAAAATTTAGCGATGAAATGAGGTTTGCGCATGTCCGGCTCTCGTTATCGCTCTTCGGTTTAAACGTATTTGGTGTATGTTTTTAATCGCAGAATTCTACTTGTAAATAGTGTTGAATCTTTACAAATATGTGTCAGCTGTGGCATGAAATGATTCCTTTGGCGAATACAGTAGAATCAAGGTGGAAAATAGTAGGTAAGGATTCCAAAATAGCCTTAGAACAGAGGTGGGGAAGAACGGTATTTTCATACTGCAGCTATAGAAGGCCGGATAGCAACTGTCACACGTCAGCGAATATCGTTCGCTAAAGGACAGTTGGAAAAGTAACTACTTAAAGCTACATTATGGGAGATAAGATAAAGAGATGGCAGTTTTCGGTATAATAGTTAAAAACTAGATAGTGTAAAGATAATTTGCTGAAAATTTCAGTCAAATTGATCCAATATTAGCCGAGAAAAAAAGGGTTTGAAATATTCACATAGCCTCGGTCATCATTACTCAAATCATTAATATAAACAGCATAGTCTCGATTATCCACTTGATTGATTTAATTATCAACGGCCATTAAGCGGGATATAAGAATTTAATCCGCCAACATCGAAGGCTAGCCTTGACATAAAGAGTTTATTATGGTCTGGATATGTTAATTAATGTCTAATTGATTATTTAGATAACATCTCAGGCCTAAAGAAAGACCTGTAATAAGCAGATTTTGCTCTTGCATAATGCTATTTTTTAAGGAGATGTTCAACATTTGACGAAAAATGGTTATAAATATTCAGCGTGTACCCCCAAAATCTAAACTATACTGGTACTTCCATCTTGTTAAACGTTTAGAGAGCTCGGTCTATTCAATACACTATCACAAACCACTGCAAACTGATCCCGCAGTGAATATTCGCTTGGCCGCTACAATCACTGATAAGCATGACATCGACGAGACTTAATGAGTTCGGCATATTAACTTTTTTACTCCGACAAATTAAATTCTCAAACATTTTTTTGAGGTAAAAGAAAAATAAATAAAGACGTTTGAAGTATTTGTAGTTAAAAAATATTTCCTATTTAGTGTAAATGAGTAAAATGCATCATTTTGCCCGAAGCAGTAAGGTGTTATGTAAACATTGCACGAACCGTTGAGCCAATGACTGACGCCACGTGCAGTCAACGCACGTGTTGTGGACAGTCATCTGTTACAGAGATAATTCGTAAGTAATTCTTTGAGAAACAGATTGAAACCACTGGCGTACGGGCTCGATCAATAGAGACTTTTGGCAAGTGGCATTTTCCCTATCCGTATCACGTATCCGTATCACGTATCCGTATCGTATACGTGACACGTTGCGTCAGAGTAGTTTTAGAGTTTTGGCAGATTCTTGCGTCGCGTACGTATGCGTCACTGAGCTGAGCTTAGTGCTGTACAGCATGATGGCAGTTATCTACCAAGATCGCCATCAGTACCGGTCAAGTGCCTTGCCTACAATTTCTCGGAGTGCGTGAAGTCATTGGAAAGTCGCTGAGCTATTAAAAAAATTAATGTCGCGTCTTATTAAAAAAAATCTTTGACCTTGACTCGACGGCAATTTTGGGTTTCACTTATTTATCATTGACACCCCTTTACCATAGAATCACATCATTTACAGATTTGCAAGGTCCCATATCTACCTAAAGCTAGCGCGTAGATCAATCAGCGTGGAGACAGACAGACAGGAAAAGTATGAGAATTCCGAGAAAAAAACATCAAAAATAATGATTAAAGCGATAATTTCATATTTTATAAGAAAGTCAAAACTTTGTAATTTCTTTGTCTTTTGCTCAATAGGTTGTCAACTCACTATTATACGATCATAGGCATTATTTCACAGTCTTATAAGTTACTAACACCGGAAATGATAACACAATTACCTCCCTTGTTTGTCTATTCTCCCCATGCAAAAGCTATCTTAAAACGTTTGAATTTAACGTTGAAAATGACATTTTTGCCAATTTCTCAATTGGCAATAGTGAATTATAGGATTAATAGGATTATTCTTTAACAAGGTAAGACTGTTTATAGTTACCATATCTATTTTAAGGCTTTATTTTAATACGTATTAAAAATATAACATAAAAATATGAAATTGCAACTTTAAATTCCAGTCTTTGTTATGATTAAATTCACATCAAATGTACACCTCCGTGTTTTAAGATACACATAGATTCATAAAGATAGGTTGCCAGGCAACGAAACATACGCCCACAGCAGGTAAGTCGTCCGGGTAGTCAACAAGGGTTGTCGCATATTCTCACTTTTTTCGGTAAAGAAACATTTGTAATACACTAAAATCTGATTAAAAGTAACAAATCATGTAATTATCAGAAAATCATTATACTTTGTTTGTTTTTTTATAAAGATTTGCCCCAGGCTAACAATTAGTATACGAAACATTTAATATCATGGTAATGAAACATTTGTAATACACTAAAATCTGATTAAGAGTAATAACTCATTACGTAATTATCTGAAAATCATTAGAATTTGTTTGCTTTTTATAAAGTTTTATCCCACGCTAACAATTAGTATAGGAAATATTTAACATCATGGATTTAGCTGTTCAGTTATCAAAATTCAATGAAAATCAAAATACTTGTTCGTTTGAATACCTTAAACTTTGTGTATCAATCTGAAGTCAATCGGTTTTTTTGAAGTGATCAAGGGAGATAACTCTGGCAGTCATTATTTGAAATCGCTGAAAATCAATAGTCTTCTCCGTCTCATGACCGTATACACTGTGTATAAATTTAAAGTCAATTGGATATTAACTTTGGCCTCTAGATCGTCCACAGGATTTTTTGAAGTGATCAAGGGCCATAACTCTGGTAGTAATTATTGGAAATCGCTGAAAATCGATAGGCTTCTTCGTCTCATGACCTTAAACACTGTATAAATTTGAAGTCAATCGGATATTAACTTTGGCCTTTAGAGCATCCACAAGATTTTTTGAAGTAATCAAGGGCCACAACTCTGGCACTAATTATTGGAAATCGCTGAAAATCAATAGACTTCTTCGTCTTATGACCTTAAACACTGTGTATAAATTTAAAGTCAATCGGATATTAACTTTGGCCTTTGGAGCGTCCACAAGATTTTTTTTAAGTGATCAAGGGCCATAACTCTGGCACTAATTATCGGAAATTGCTGAAAAACAATAGGCTTCTTCGTCTCATGGCCTTAAACACTGTGTATAAATTTAAAGTTAATCGGATATTAACTTTAGCCTCTAGAGCGTCCACAAGCAATTGTGGACGCCGGACGGACGGAGGGATGGACGAGGGCGACGACAATATACGACCACATTTCAATGTGGCCCGGACCGACGGACGGACGGACGGGGGCGACGACAATATACGACCACATTTCAATGTGGGCGTATAAAAAGTCATACTGAAATGTACAAGTACATGTATATTAACATTAATTAACTATAAATTGTATTATGCACAATTTATGTATGCACCATATCACAATTAAACAACACATTTTTGGACCAGGACCTAGTCCCCAGACACCTTTCATCTTGTTTTCTTCTTCATGGGGAGACGCCCTTTGATAAAAGCCTAAGGCACCATCAATTCAAGTAAGATCAACATGAAACTTGGACAATTCCACATTCATTGACAAGACTTCAATTTTTGATATGAGGTCCCAATTCCAAGATGGCAGCGATGATATCATGCTTGGTTCCTGGTTCATTTAGTTCTGTACTTTTTTATCAGAAAACTCAAAATAGGAATAATTTGAAAGCGCATTTATGTATTACTATTACATTCCTTGATACCCCAAGAGATGTGTTCCCACAAGAGAGGGGCCAAAGACACAGGGAGAGGGTTTCGTGATCACTTGACACAAACTAGGCCATTTCTGGACTGACATATGATTTAATTTCATATCAATAATTCTCTTCCACATAGGGGTTTGTAGCAGTGGAGGAAAACCCACGAGGTTGGACAGGCGACTCTACTCCTTGTCAAGACAACCGGTAAAGTATTATTGTCAGCCAATATATATACCTGGTAATGTTTTCAGTACATGTATATAATAAATCCTTACAGTCTACAAGATTATGTTCGTAGCTACATGTACTCAAGATAGTAAATCAGCTAGAATCCAACTTTATAATCCTATTGTTCAATAAATCCTCTACATCAACTACTCACTTGTTAAGAAGATAAAACAATACAAATACTATCATCTACTTACATAGTAAGTATATTCGTCATATCCTGACTTCAAACTAATATTATTGTGTGTGTATGAGATATATAGGCTGTTACTTATAGTTCTACACTCCTAAACTGATTCATCCCATTCATCATCTAGATTACGGCATCATTCCTAGAAAAGTTCACACTCAAGAACCAAAATATTGTTCTGGCAATTTTCCCTTTCTAATTATAAAGTGGGATTATGATGTCAGTGACTGAATGTATCTTGATTATTTTTCAGGAATTTGTTTCAATACCGGTAATGAAAGTAATAATAATAGTCAATGCACTAAATCGTTAAGATTATTTTCGAGAATAATGACATACAAACTTCAGAACTAAATTTTGTATTCTTCTGAAGTGATTATGAGGGAAAGAAGTATAAATTCATGTTAAGAGGTAGATTTAATGAGATTCAAAATGACTGTATTGCATGTTACTGTTACGTATTGAAAGCCATCTTGTATCTGGAGTGACTGGAGTACTATCTTTAACAACCTAATTTGTAGTATAAATCTATCACTATTTTCTACATGGCTGAACCATAAGGCATCACATTACACATGTTCATTATAAAACAGGGATGTCCTGTTATTAATATTGTTAACTCCCTATAAAAGGGAGGGCTTCTAATTACTAAATCAATCCAGCATATATAATTTGATATTATTGATAGCGATATCAACTTTTAGTTATTACATATATTTTTCATTCTACAAAGAAAAAAAAAGATGGCATGGCTTTGTTATATTTAATCCATACTTAGATACCTTATTAAATAATTATTGAATTAATATAATATAAATTTTCACAGAGCTTTATATTTTCTAAAAGCTTATTTGGAAATCAAATAAGTTTGATTTGAAAATTGGTAATCCTGTGTCGTGTTATATAGTTTAGTTATATTAAAGATAGGTTGCCAGGCAACGAAACATACGCCCACAGCAGCTAAATCGTCCGGGCATTCAACAAGGGTTGTCGCATGTTTTTACTTTTTTTGGTAATGAAACATTTGTAATACACTAAAATCTGATTAAGAGTAATAACTCATTATGTAATTATCTGAAAATCATTAGAATTTGTTTGCTTTTAATAAAGTTTTACCCCACGCTAACAATTAGTATAGGAAATATTTAACATCATGGATTTAGCTGTTCAGTTATCAAAATTCATTGAAAATCAAAATACTGTGTATCACTCTGCAGTCAATCAGATATTAACTTTGTCCTCTACAGCATCCACAAGATTTTTTGAAGTGATCAAGGGCCACAGACTCCTTCGTCTCATGACTTTAAACACTGTGTATTAATTTTTTAAAAAGTCAATCGGATATCAACTTTGGCATCTACAGCATCCACAAGATTTTTTGAAGTGATCAAGGGCCATAACTCTGGCACTAATTATCGGAAATTGCTGAAAATCAATAGGCTTCTTCGTCTTATGACCTTAAACACTGTGTATGAAATTAAAGACAATCGGATATTAACTTTGGCCTCTAGAGCATTCACAAGATTTTTTTGAAGTGATCAAGGGCCATAACTCTGGCACTAATTATCGGAAATCGCTGAAAATCAATAGGCTTCTTCGTCTTACGACCTTAAACACTGTGTATAAATATAAAGTCAATCGGATATTAACTTTGGCTTTTAGAGCGTCCACAATATTTTTTGAAGTGATCAAGGGCCATAACTCTGGCACTAATTATCGGAAATCGCTATAAATCAATAGGCTTCTTCGTCTTATGACCTTAAACACTGTGTATAAATTTAAAGTCAATCGGATGTTAACTTCGGCTTTGAGAGCGTCCACAAGATTTTTTGGAAGTGACAAAGGGCAATAACTCTGGCACTTATTATCGGAAATCGCTGAAAATCAATAGGCTTCTTCGTCTTATGACCTTAAACACTGTGTATAAATTTAAAGCCAATCGGATATTAACTTTGGCCTCTAGAGCGTCCACAAGATTTTTTGAAGTGATCAAGGGCCATAACCACGCCGGTAAATCTGGATGAACTTTCTCGGCCAATCGAACACCCGGCCTCCAAGGGCCCTGTTTCACGAAATTTGAACTAAGATATAAAATCCAAATTTTAGTAATTTGATTGGATAATAATAGATTGATTTTAGTTCTTAGCCAATCAAAATTGAAGTATCTACTAAAATTTGGATTTTATCTTTAGTTAAAATATGGTGAAACAGGCCCTGGCTAGCGAGCCAGCATCTCGCCTACTTAACCACCGTTCAGATCTCTCGCAATATAGAGAAGCCGGTGTGTAAAATTGTATAGGTATGTATATCATCAACGATAAATATATGGTTGGTGTACAGCAATTTATTATTTGTACATTTTGGACCATATGACCCGACTTAAATGTTTTTATCACCAGTAGCCTTTTCTGAAGGGTGCCCGAATTTTTTTTTTAATCCATAGTCAATTCAGTACAAATTCGTGGAATTCAATTAAAGGAAAAATAAAATTAGTGTCTTATCAGAGTTTGTTTACTTTATTTTGCCAACGCCTGTGCCATAACAAACCATCAAAATTCCTTTTCTAGACATTCATTTTAGGGTTGGCCCCCTATGTTCATAATTTTACTAATCCACTCACTTTATTTGATATGTGTGTATTGCTAGGTAACAGTGATCTGTATTGCTAGGCAACAGTAATCGGTATTGCTAGACAGCAGTGATATGTATTGCAGTAGTGATCAATCTGTTTCACAGAGAATTACTTACGAATTATCTCTGTAACAGATGAATGTCCATAACACGTGCGTTGACTGCAGACGGCGCCAGTCATTGGCTCAAAGGCTCGTGCAATGTTTACTTAACACCTAACTGCTTCGGGCAAAATGATGCATTTTACTCATTTTAATACCCATTAACACTAAATAGGAAATATTTTTTTTATCAGTGATTGTAGCGGCCAAGCGAATATTCACTGCGGGATCAGTTTGAGTAGTGATATGTATTGCTAGGCAATAGTGATACGTATTGCTAGGCAATAGTGATACGTATTGCTAGGCAATAGTGATACGTATTGCTAGGCAACAGTGATATGTGGTGTGGTCTTCATCTTCATACAGTATATTATTATACCTGGAGAATTTTAACAAATTATATTGATTTCAGAGAATGCCAAAATCAAACGTTTGTTTTCACCCCCCCCCCTACCCCCAACAAAACCAACTAAAAAACGCATACGTACCAATTTCAGAGTATCCAAATCTAATCTAGAGGATATTTGTACAGACGAATCGTGTACAGATATCACCTTCTTCAAAACATTCATCATCTGACTCAAATGGGAAGTAAAACACTTACAGCACAGATTTCATCATCTATTGTGCGCATGTAGGCCCTATCAACTATGCGTGACGTATTTATAATCTTAAAGGACACTATTGGTGTCAGTCAATTCTTTTTTGGAGAGAGAGAGAGAGAAATGGGGTTTAACATCCACTCGACACAAACTAGGTCATTTCGGGACTAACATATGGTTTAATTTTATTTCAATATATCGCTTGAGCGTAGAGGTCTTTAGCAGTGGGAGGAAACCGGAGGACCCAGAGAAAAGCAACACCGCCCCTTGCCACGTACAACCTGAGATTCAAAACTACGCCGATTGACTCAATGATAGACCTTATGATACAGCACGCACGTGCTAACCATTCGGCCATCCAACCCCCCGATAATTAAAGATGCAATCCCCCAAAATTGAAAGAATTAACTCGTGTAGAAAACTGCCGATCAATAGGGCGAATATCATCATTAAAAGGTGCCCCCATTAAAATAAATACATGTAAGGCCACTCATTTTTGATTATTGGGTTCACGGATTTTTAGGACATAGAATTGATGATGTCGGTCGAAATAAAAAAAAAAAAAAGATGTCAGTGTCTTATTTTTTTTTATTTTTTAAAGAGTAAAATTTTGATGTCGGGCTATAATAAAAAAATAAGTTTTCGACTAATGATTAATTTTACCAGATCATATATATATATATATACAGACGAAATCTCTAACCAACACGACCGCATAGCTATGTGACAAAAAAAATTAAGTCAATGGATTGCAATGCAAATACCACTACTAGAAAGCCCTTTGGCAGGCCATTACAATGACATCAAAATAAATAGCAAGAAAGTTAGGGCAATCTAAATGTTGCATAATTAGTCATTAACGCGTCAATTAATTTTGTAAGAAACAATAGCGCTCGCGAAATAACTTTGTCATGACCCATTTTAACCCCTCACTAAATGTTTTGTAACTTTCTCAATTATTGTTCAATTTGTAATAGAATACATAACTCTTTTTATTAAACAGATGTTTTATGACCCATAATATATATACATACAATTATGGTGGTTGGATCATGAGATATCTAACTAAAGATGTTCTCCCTAGGTCACAGAAAACCCAACCCTCCGGAGGTCCGAGGGCAGACCCCCATAGTCCAGGACGGACCGACTTCTCCCTGGGTCTCGCTAAGACCTTTTTTTTTTTTTTTTTTTTTATTATATACAAATTGTTGAATATACAATAATTACAAATATATAATAAGTTCTTATATATAATAAGTACAAGTATATAAAAAATATAAATATATAATATATTACATTAAAATTTGTGCAGTCCGGTTTTATTCGGCAGACTATACTAGGTGTCAGTCGTATGTATCTCTGAGAGACTGGATGATGTTGATGAAACTGTAACCGGATGTTTTTATTTCTCTGGTGAACAGGTAACGGTATTCTTATTATGTTATCTATATTAATGTCTTTATTATTTTGATAGTTTTGTTTTGTTCATAGATTCTTTCATTCGACATGTCCTGTGTCTTATTTATAATTATTGTAGGTTAGAAATAGCATGTGACTTCGATCGTGGTCAGTGGGTGACTGGGTCAGTGTTACACTACTAGGGCAGTTGGGGGTTATCTGTGTTTGTTGTTAGATTATACATAGCAATAGTGGCATTTAAATCTTTGAGAAATTGTTGCGTCAATTCTGTGTTTATTTTGTTGTTTATGCTATTCTTTGGTTTGATTTTACATTTATATTCCCACAATGTTTTCAGGTAATACAGTATTCCACAAATTAAAATTGGTGATGTTACATCATGGAACAGTAGTGTGTATTTATTAAATTCAAAATGATTATTTGTGGAGAACTCTTTTAGGTAGGTTTGGACGTTTTGTTTATAGAGTTTTATTGTCTCACATTGTAGGAAGATATGTGTAAATGTTTCCTCATGTTTCATGCATAGGCTGCATTTATTGTTACTGCATAGATTTCTCTCGTATAATATTTGTTTTGTAGGCAGTGCTTGGTGTGTTACGAAAGTGACGAGGTCAAAATCAAAGAGGGTATAAGGCATACTAGCAAGTTGTTGCCATATTTTAAAGAAGTCTATTGTTGGATATTTGTACATAATACTTGGTTTATTAAAGTCTAATTTGTTTATTTCATTGTAGATATGTTTTAATTTTGGTGTGTCGGAAAGATTTATTTTATCGCGGTAGTGAAGGTAAGTAGTTTTTATGTTTTTATAAATTTGTGGTGTATTTACTGTATGTGATAGTTTGTTGGATGCTAACCATGGCAATATTCCTTTAAGTGTATACCCAAACCAATACGCAAACAGATTAATCCATGGGTTTATGTTATTTTTCATGATTATAATTCGTTGGAGTGCCATTGCCCTTATTTTATTTTCTATGTTAGGCACATTTAGACCACCCTTATTGAATGGTTGGTGTAGTGACATTCTTTTGATAGTTTCTGGTGTGTCTTGGTAGATAAATCTAAATATTTCTTTATTTATAGATTTTATAATGTGTTTTGGTGGCGTGATAATTCGGCATGTGTACCAGAGTTTACTGAGTATGTAAGTATTTAGTACTAAAAGTCTATCTTTTATTTTTAGTTTGTATTTTATCCATTTATCTATTAATTTGCTTAGTTTTGCCAGTATGGGTAGCCAGTTTTTTTCAACATTGTTGTGACCAAACCATATTCCTAGGAGTTTTATTTGTGTTTTTATATTTATTTGTGGAATATCGTTTCTATGTATAGTAATATTATTTATTTTTATTATTTCAGTTTTTGATGGATTTAGTTCTGATCCAGAGGCAGAGCCAAAAGAGTTTATGTCTTCTATAAGGTAGGTATATGATACACTGTTTGTTATAATTGATGATAGATCATCTGCATGTTGAAATAGTTTTATTTCTTCAGAAGTGTTTGGGATATGGATTCCTTTTATGCAATTGTTCTGATTTATTTGTACCGCAACAGGATTTATGGCAAGACAGTATATTAACATTGATAGACAACACCCTTGCCTTATTCCTCTTGTTACATTAATCTCCCTTGTAAATGAGCCATTTACCTGCACCCTACTGACAATGTTTGTATAGATTATTGTAATCCATCTTACAATGAACTCTGGGAAGTTGTATTTTTGTAATAGCTTTATAATGTAGTTATGTTCTATCATGTCAAAGGCTTTCATTTGATCAAAGCTCAGTAGTAATCCTGGTATATTTTTTTCTTCCATGTATGTAATAATACTGTGAATTGACATTAGGTTATTTAGTATAGATTTTCCTTCCCCAGCCCCCGTTTGCAGTGGAGATATTATGCTATTTAACATTGGTGTTAATCTATTGGCCAAAATTTTTGTTAATATTTTGTAGTCCTGACATAATAGACTTATAGGTCTGTAGTTTTTCAAATAGTTTGAGTTGCCTTTTCCTTTATAACTGATATTAATTATTGCTTCTTTCATTGTAGGTGTGAGTTCACCCTTCAGATAAATGTTGTTCAACACCTCTACAAAGTCATCACCTATTATGTTCCAGAAAGTTAGATAAAAGGATTTTGATAGGCCATCTATGCCTGGAGACTTGTTATTTTTAAATTGTTTTAGGGCACTTAGTGCTTCTTTATTTGTTATCAAATGTGATATTTGTTCTCTTTCTTCAAGTGTAATTTTTGATAGGTTATTTTTGTTTAAATATGTATCTATTGTATAGGGATTTATGTTTTGAGATGTATATAGATTTGTATAATATTCATGTATGGTTTTTAGTATATCTTGTTTAGTTGTATGTATCTCCCCATGATTATTTTGAAGTTGTGTTATCTTTTTATTACATGCATTCTTTTCTTCGGCTATTTTGTAAATATCAATATTTGATTTGTCTGTGATATTTATATCTAATTTTGACCGAATAATATATCCTTCATTTTTATAGTCTTCAATGTGGGTGATGTCATTTTTAATTTTGTTAATTTTATTTTGATCTGGCTTCTGGGTTTGTTCTTCATCTTCTAGACAGCTGTAGAGAAGTTTTAATTTTGATTGTTTGATTTTTGATATGGCTATACAGAAAGTTTTTGTGATTGATTGAATTTCTTGTTTCCCTTTGTCCCACCATTCGTTACTGTGTCTGAAATTCGTTTTCTCCTTTTGCCAGAATTCCCAAAATTTTGTTATGGCTGATTTATAATTGTTGTTTGTGAGTACTGAATTGTTAAATTTCCAAAATCCTCTTCCCCATCTATAGCTGTCTAGATTGATTTTCAAAGATAAAATTTTGTGATCTGATTTTGTATTTGGATGGTGATTTAAGTGTGTAACACTAGTTAGTAGGTTATTAGATATGTATGCTCTGTCAATTCGACTAGCACTACCTCTTGTATTGGACCATGTATATAATATCTTGTCTGGAAATTTATTCCTGAAAACATCTGATATTTCTATTATTTTTGTGATATTGATAAGTAAGTCAATAACTATCTGGGAGTAGTAGGTATCATTTTTGGAATCAATCTTATTTTCTGTTACATTGAAATCACCAATTAAAATGTAGTATTCTTTCTCATTATAGATATTTATTATATGATTGTGTAAACTTTGAAAGAAATTTTGTTTTTCTTTAGTTGAACCAGGAGGGCCATATATATTCATTACATTGGTTGTTTTATCGTTAATGTATAATGATATATGTTGGTACCTTCCTTGTAGTAAGTTTGGATATGTATGTTCTTTAAATTCAATGTCATTTCGGATAAGCATGCTTGTTCCCAGATAGTTATTATCAATAGTATTTGATATAATTTTATAGTTACCATCTTGATATATCTTGGATTCATTTATAATTTTAGTATTTGACACTGTTTCTTGTAAACAGAGTATCTCTGGGTAGCTGAATTTATCTGTTAAGATGTTTATTTTTTCATCAAAGCCTCTTTGAATATTAGAGGATATAATATGCATAATTAGTGAGATAATCAAGATTTTAACTATAGACATTGTAGAATAATAATTGTATTGTTATTTATAAACTTATTCAGTTAATATGATTTCACAGTTGAGTCCAATTCACTTTTTAGTTATTATATCAGTTTTTTCTAGTCAGTCTGTTAAAGACCTCAACTATTGGACTTTTCATTCTTAGTTTTTTATCTGTTACATCTTCATTATTGCTGATATTCCTTTTCTTTGTATTTTTGCTATCTTGGATTTTAACATAGTCTGCACTGGTACACTCAGTTTCCTGTGCTTCTTTGACTGCAACATCATTTTTGTTTATATTAAAATCCATTAATGTATCAATAATTGTATGGTCGTCTTTATTCACATCATTATTTGGATCAAATGTGTCAGAGTGGGTTTGTTTCAACTCTGTTTCATCATTTTCTGTTGTACAATTCTCCTGAGGAGAGTATTCCAGATTTAGATCCATTTTGGGAGTTATAGGTAGCTCATCTATATTTCTGTATGGATCAGGAGTTATAGGTAGCTCTGTAGATGGAGAGGATTGCAGGGGTGGAAAATCCTCTGGGGTGGGTGAGAAGTTAGATTTATTTGTACGTTTGTCAGGCAAGGGACAGTCCCTTCCTAAGTGGCCCTGTTCTCCGCAGTTGAAACAAATCTTATTATATCTGATCTGCCCTTCGTATTTAACGCCTACTCGTAGGCCTTTTATAAAAATATGGGATGGGATAGGCTTGAATACGCGTTTCACATGAATGATTCTCACCCCACTTTCTATTGTTGGAAAATTTTTGTAGCATGGCCTCTCACATCTGATGACATCGGCATAGTTTGATATTTTTCGTGCAATGTCCTTATTATCTATTTCATAGAATAGATTATAGATAACTATCGGGATAGAGTCTACTGGGTATTCCCAGATAGCTTTGATGGTGCCTTTCGACTCATACTCCAGATCATTGATGGTAAATGATTCAAAGAGTCCAACAAAGATATCTTTAGATTGTTGAGAGTCAACTGTCAGATAGAAATTCCCATTCCCTATATTCTGAAGACATTTAATATGTTTTATATCAAAATTATCATGGGCTAGGATAAATGTTAAAAGTTCAACTGATGACAATTTTGTCTCACCACATACTGGAGATATAAGTATTGTATTCTCTCTATTGAGTTCATTTGTCACACTAACACCTTCAGGTCCCACAGTTGTTTTTGTAGCCCTTATATTTTGCATGGCTTTTGTTTATATAGTTTTGTTTATAATTTTTTTTTTTTATTTTACTTTTATATACGACGCAAATATACACTATAGTACAGTTTAGAGAAGAGTCACGACCAAGTTATCACTATTGTTCTTCTTGGCCGCCATATTGGCTCTTCGGCTCTCGGTTATTGTAAGCAACACAAACTTCAATTATCCTCTATCGATCCTTCACAGGACGCCAGATTCGTTTTGATATTTATCACATTTTAGTTCATATGTAAAACTCTATACATTGTTTCAGATGATATATTTGAAAACACTATATATATATATTTGAAAGCTTCAGATTGAGGAGAGCATGTCTGCACGTCTCTCTCTCTGTAACTGCCTCTGGTCTCTGATCCCTCATGTCCTTTTACTCTCAAAACCAATCTTAAATAACGTAGTGTCATCTCTGCCGCCTGAATCCTGGTTGGTTTACAGGTTACATAAACAATTAAACTGATTGGCTAACTCGTAGTCACATTGAGTTTGATTGACAGCAAGATAATCCGACATAAACTAATTACTAGAATTCGCACCTCTAAGCTTTAAAGCAACATGGTTAACACCTGTCATGGATTCTGACTGATACACGTTTGTACAAGCTATCACGTCTTACATAACATTATGTCTTAAGTCTACGACTGATACAGATAAAAGGCGTGCGGAATTTAGAAGTTTATACAACGCAGGTAATTAACAATGAAACTAATTATTAATGGTCACCCATTCTATCTTTAAACAATGGGTGTCAATATTTGTTGTGCTTAAATCTTATCTCATATAGGTACTCTGAGCATACAAGTGAGTACCACCTATCAGCTGTTACATAATACTATGCAAGGTTAACTTGTAATTAATCCGTCTATTAGAATGTCAAAATAAGGAAAGAATGAAAAATATAAAATACTGACATAGATTCAAATACAATATTAAATTTTAGGTCTCAAATGATATTGTATTACATTCCTCCCTTTCCACAATTTTTTAAAATAGTGGAATATATAATATGAAACGATTTTAAAAAGATTAAACAAAATACAATTTGAAATTTTCAGTTTACGTGGAGATGAATTTATATAAGCTATAGCTTGTTTTCAGATCCACAATATCATTATTGTAATTAATCATGATACAATAGAAATAAATATTGTTTAAACCAAACAAAATACAATAATGAAAGCATTAAAAGATATATAAAAGAAAAGCACAACATCAAAACTAAAAATATTCACAAAGTATAAAAGTCACTGTCTTCCACAATATGCGGGAAAATGTTGAATGAAATGTTATAAATGTTAAATGAAACACACGAACATAGATGGATATCTTCCACATTATGCGGGACAAATCGTCACAAATTAATGCTGTATCAATGTTAAATGAAACACAAACGTAGGTGGATATTGTCCACAATATGCGGGAAAATCGTCACAAATGAATGCTGTATAAATGGTAAATTAAACACATAAATATAGATGGGTATCTTCCACCAATTAGGCACATATAGTATCCACCATGTATGAATCATTGTGTCAGCATATCTTTTCCACCATAATCGTCCACCATGTATGTAACATCATGTCAGCATATTTTGTTCACCATTTATTTACTATGTGTCTTGGAAATTGCAGTCATCTCTGTGGCTGCAAGCTGGAGCGAGGGATACAAAGAGCTTATATTCTCCTGTGGTTTCGTATGCTCGGTTTTGTCGATGGATGGTGAATGGTTAATATCTCCATTTGCAAGCTTACTGCCGCTTGTGGCTTGAGCCGCCACCATCTTCTACTGGCCGTTATTGTTCTTATCGGTTAGTCTATTCCTTTCCATACATGGTCAACGGTTTTTTTAATGTTATGATTGTGTCATGAAGTATATTTTAACTGCCATTCGTGCCCAAGTTTGCCATATGCTTATTATTTCATGGAGTGAACTCAATTAACTTTTAGTCAAAATAGCTAGTGGAACAGACTTTAGATAACGATCGATTTTTTTTTAAAAAAATATTTACATTAGAATTGACATAAACCAATATGAAAGTAGGGGTTCATATTGCTTTGATCTGAACACATATCACTAATCTTAAATAAGATATTTTGGAAAGAATCTATCGAAACTAACAGTGGTTTTATCTCTATAATTTTTAAACAAAACACAAAACAACACAACACATTCGCTGTAAAATATCGGGAAATTAATTCCACCTTATAGGAATTTCACATAAACCCATATATCGGGCATCCCAATCTCGTTATTGGGGTTAACACAAATAAAATCTCCCCCGTAAATCCCGGGGCTAAATTAATTCCACCTTATAGGAATTTCACATATATCGGGAAACCCAACCTCATTTTTGGGGTTAACACGAATAAAATATCTCCCGTAAACCCGGGGCAAAATATATGTCGACAAAACATAAATTATGAGATAAAACCGTTTATGCAAATTTCAAGCCAAAATATGTGTTCAAAAAAACAATTATAATTTACATATTTTAAAATTACTGTTCCACTACTAGCAATATATTTAATTTTTGAATATTTCTTAAAATATTCAAGGGATTTCTAGAAAATGGTTGAGCTAATTGAGTTACTACATAATTTTTAAGGGTGGAAGACAAACCGCTAATTTCGCCCGTTAAATTATTAAGCATAACATTAATCATTAACCGTGGCCATGATTTGGAACAGAAACAGACTTACCTCTTCGTTGATCTTCTAGTAGTCAGGACTTCGAAAACGTTGGTCTGGTCTTCTTCAGAGTATGTTGGATTGCCGCCATATTGGATCGCTGCGGGTCATTTTCAATGTCATATTGAGACTCACAGACCATGAAAACCTTCATATGAATCCGTCAAAGGTATTCTAAACAAACTTTTTAGTGGTGAAATGACAGAAAAACTGATATTTTGGCTAATTTGGGGTATCCCATTTTCAGGGGGTATGTACATGGGGGTCAGGGTGGTCGGGGTCAAATTTTGTTCCATATTATGGATTTTGATACTCCTCCACATATTATAAGCACCGTACGGCTTGCCTTCCACAATATTTATTAAATAACACACACCCCTAATTTGAGCAACGGTTAGATGTTGTAAAACTCGCGAACGTTGCTTAAGGAACATGGGAAAGAGAAGGCTAGGCCGCCCAGTGTGGCCTGGCGTGGCGGAGCGATCATTTCTTTGCTGAATAACTTTCCGGGATTACGCGTGCTGTTCGCACAATACACCATATTCCATTAATTATTATTTGATTAAGCTTCCGATACGAACAAGTGATTTGTTTCGCATTCAGGCTTCAGACGAGTATCGAATCAGGCCCCGCCGTCAGATTAAACCGGCCTCAAATGCACCAAAACGATTTCTATTTTGCAAAATTTCTCGACCTCCGGACCTCCCCCCACCTTCAAAGAGGGCCCTCAAAATTGTATAGACTCCGCCATGATAAACCTTAAAACGCCCCTTTGCATATATATATTGTCTCGATCGTTACATTTTATAAAGACCAGAGTAATAGTCGAAATGTCTCTGAGTAGGCCAAATAAGCAGTAATTGTACTCCATGTGACCTGTATTTTCCAGTTCAATTACTGCATGCCACTGAAACAATTTATAATCTTCACGTTGTGTATTTTTAATAATACAAGAAACTACCAGTTACATGTTTTAAACGTTAAACACACTTGAAAGTTTATAAGTCTAAGCAGCTGTCATGTAATCATTTTTAGTGGCACCCCTAAAATGCAATGATGTTTTAAACCTCCTTCATCTACGATATTAGGGGCACCCCTCTAAGCCCCACGGGGTTAAATTTGAAATCATGTCTTCGGGGACCTAGCCAATATTTTAAACATCAACGATCTACATTATTAGGAGCACCATCTTAATCTTAGCCTAGATTCTTCCTATAAGCGTATAATCCTAGTCCGAGACTGTCCTTATCAGGCTCACGCGGGTTGGGAACCAACGACGTTAACAGCTCTCCGTCGTCTCTCAGTGGTGTCCAGATAACCGAAAAGCGCTCAGCTCTTCTCAAGACTGAGCAATAAGATACATGAAGCATTTTTAGCTTGATTGGTCACTTTGCAAAGGGTATCTTCCTAGGAATTAACAGAGTGAATGGGATTCTTTCGTGAATAATGACGGGTACCGAACAATATGACCCGGGCGTCACGATGACTAAGTGGGTAAGACACTGGCTCGCTAGTCTGGAGGTCGGGTGTTCGATCCCTGCATTGGCCGAGAACGTTCATCCAGATTTATCGGCATTGTTTCACCTCGTCAGTGATGCAGGGCGGCTGGCCCGACAAGGAAAGCTGTATAGTCGTTCGGATGGGACAAAAAACTGAGGTCCCGTATAGACATTGGCGTGCACGTAAAAGATCCCTTGACAGTTGGAATTCGATATAAGAGTAGGCCGTAGTGCCGCTGTTCGGGCAAAATTAACCTCATAGCACACTGTATGGCGTATACCCGTCTTCATGAACCCAGTAGAACGTTAAACCCTATTTCATTTCATTTTTTTCAAGAGTAACGTAACTATTTACCAAAAATCTTTAACTTTCGCACATTTGTAGTATTTTGCTTTGGACAAGTTTTCGGAAAAAAGTGGTGGGGATGGGGTTAGTAAGGCGAACAACGATAAACAAGCTACCTGTTATTCGATATTCAGATTTGAATATGAAAAAAAAAAAGATTTCATAGATGAATAGAGAATAACTGATGAATCCACGGCTCATTCCTCTAGTTAGTTACAGAGAACTGATCAATCTATATTTCGTTTCGTTTTTTATACTTTCGATGGCCTACACTACATGAATATCTGACACGTTATAATGAGAGTTCACGTCAGGAGTCAAACGAGTGGCTTTTGACCCTATGACGTCAGACATTGATTAATCAATCAGCGTTGTCGTTTCTAGGGGTTTACCCACAGTTCCGCGCAGAGAACGCCAAGAACTCGCCGTAACAGACCGTTTCATTGGCTAATTCCTCACATCAATAAGAACGCGTCAATGGTAACAACTCTTCCAGATCCTCGTGTAGTAAAGGTAAGTGAAAGAATTTTGAACTAGAAAAAACGAAACGAAATGGGATCAGGGTTATAATCAGATTAAAGAGTTTATTTAATGAAACGTGTTTAGAGACGGTCTGTAGCTACTTTTGTTTTTCGTTATTCACTAATAACAAAACACGAAATTACTATCGAGCTAACTGTACACTGCCACGTCAAACCACCTTTTATATCATTCTAAAACATTCTCTTAAATAGAATATTTTAAATACGATAATTCTATCAATACAAAAGTAAAAAAAACCCTAAAAACTAAAATGTATTAAACTATATTCAGTATACAATTCTAGAAATATCCTCCACCCAGTGCGGTCTTTCCACATTCTATTTGAAGTCTTCCCCATTCCATCTGAGGTCTTTCTCCATTCCATCTGGGGGTCTTTCTCCATTCCATCTGAGGTCTTTCCCCATTCCATCTGAGGTTTTTCTCCATTCTTCTAAGGTCTTTCTGAGGTCTCTCTCCATTCCATCTGAGATCTTTCTCTGTCTGAATGTTATTTGTTATCCACGGCCGTTACTCCGTGATAAATTTGATTCCAGAAATGTGGGTTATTTGGGTCCACATGGTTTATGTCATAACGGTAAATATTTTCCTCATTAACAGACTCCAGAAAGAAATCTATATTAGTTGGTATATTCAAATTAACATCCACAATTAAATTCAATCGGTTGGGCGTGGTTAATGTTATAAACGATAAACACATAGACATCGTTGACAAGGAGAAATCAGAAGCCAGAAATCCAGGAGTTAAAATAAGAACAACTTTCCAGCTAGAATCCATAGTGTTATATAATTCGGTTGGTTTATCAGCCCCAGGGACTTCATCTCTGTCACGAAGATAAAGTTTTAATCCCCGCCGCACCTCTAGCTCGTCACGAAGAGTATGACACACCCATTGATACACGTCATCAGCATACAGAACACACACGTCATACAGGAACTCTTCTCGCTTCTTGACTTTCACATATCGCCCGATCATTCGTAGTAAAATTAACTTTATCTTTAGTTTATTTTTAACGAATACAAACGATACCAGCAATGCGACCCCGAGTACACTCATTCCGATTACAGCAACAGTAAGCCACAAATATGAGAAACAATGCAAGTATAAAGAATGGAATCGCCTGTTAACGCTTCCAGTAGTTGTCTTTACTCCCTGGTAACTAATACACGGATAATCTCCTCCGTCCAGGCTAACATTGGTTTGATTCAGCCACTGTAATAAACTCAACGATTCACAATTACAAGACATCATGTTCCCAGATATAGAAAGATGAATTTTATGTTCGTTTAACGCGAGTTCATCCAGAGTTTTTCTAGTGTCTTCATCTATCGTTACTAGGGAATTCTTACTAAGATAAATCTGCTGCAGTATGGGTAGACCTGACAGGGCGGGAATGGTAATTAAATTATTATAAGACAACGAAACTTCTTTTAAATTGGACAATCCTTCAAATATATCATGAGGTAATGTACCCAGCGCATTTCTACTTAGATCTAAATTTTCTAATTTGGACAATGATTGCAGTAATCGCTTGCCAATATTGAAAAACGTATCAGTACTCAAATACGTATTGCTAAGTCTTAATTGGGTTAAATTTGGAAAAAAGTCAAAAAGCGACTGAGTAATATAAAGGCAACTATTGCCACTTAAATCCAGAATCTGTAGGTTCATGAGGCCTGTTATTTTTATGTCCGATAAAACAGCAAAATTGTAGGACATGTTCAGGGCAACAATATTTGTCCCTCCTATGACTATAAGGTTAGTCACAACGCCAATCGTATTACTACCGCCAAAGTAAAGATACTTGAGCTTACTCGGCAAAACTAACGGGTAAGTACGATGTCTCTCATGGTGTTGAAAATTTTCAAAGTCGGATTTTTCTCCTACAGGATTAGCCGTGGATTGGGCCGATATGTCCAAATACTCAAGATTCTGAAATAGGTGAAAACCCAAATAAATGTCTAAAGGACTTATTCGTGCAGCAATTTTATTTTTGGACAAATCAAGATGTTTTAAACACCGTGTTAATCTAGGAAGAGGGATTTCAAAGAAACTAGAAGTTTCCACTATGTTTATCCATTTGAATTGTAAGTCCAGGAAGGAAATGCAGATGTCTTTCAATATTTCAAGAGTGAGAAAATAGCCCGCCGTAGTCGTAAACAAATGTCTGGATGCAGCATTGTTTATTGTGACCGATTCGAGTGTTCTGTTTCTAAATACGTGTAAAGTTGATATAGACCAGAGGGAGAAGGGGGGTATTATCCGAAATGTGGGCAAAAAGCGGGAGTTGACTTTTCTAGAAGCATTTTTCCTCAGGAATCCGAAAATGATGGGTGATCAGTCAGGTGAGGGAGCGTTAAGGAGTTATCGAGGTCAAAAGGTCAACAGAGGTTAAAGGAGGCTGGCTTATGAATTTAGTCACTTCTGATGTTGTCTGTTGCAGATGTCTTCTTGGAGCGCAGCTGAATCATTAAATAAGTGACGAATGATAATTTGTGAAACCAATTAATCAAATTATGACGTAATTGAAAAGGTCAAAAGGTTACCGAGGTCAAATTAGCAAGAAATAAGGATGCACTGAGATTAGGGGCAAAACTAATGTTATTTTCCATATGCAATACAATTCTGCATGGTCTGGCGAAGTAATTTCATCCAAAATTAACGATTATGTTAAACGAGTGATATGTCACATCATAAGTATATAATCTATAAGTATATAATTGCGACCATTTTCACAAACTGGAAGTATTATTCGTTACCACTTCCGGGTAACCGATTGTGGATTGTGATGGACATTACTCGATATTCACGTCCATGCGTGCACATGACTCCTCATCCGATTCATTATCGTCATCAACGTCACTAGTATCGACATTAATTCTGTCGACAACGTGGGGAATTTCTCCATCGTCATGAATCAACATTTCGGGGAGAAACTCTCGTTCCAACCATATAGTGTTGGTGACTCCAGTGCAAGCCTTGGCGAAGACGCACATCGCCAAATCCTCACCACATTGTTGGCTCGACAACAATGGAGCTTGGGGGACTTTGCACGGGGTGGAAGCAAGGTCAGGTCTACTGTGCGTCCTTTCTTATAATTTGCCCAGAAAATATTGTATCGAGTCTGATCTGCATTCGTAAGGCGAGGCTGGCCGTAGAAAACGCAAACAATTTTACTCAAGGCATTGAACGTGCGTTCCCCCAAAAAAGGTTCAACTCCTAAAGTTGCGAACGTAGCCAGAGCCTCTTCGTCTATTTTCACTTTGTTCCACAATGAGTCCTTCGGTTTTGGACATACTTTTCATATAACGCACCAAGCTGTTCACTAGTGAGTTCCATGTCACCTTCAATTCCCCACTAGTCAGTGAGTTTGTCCGATAGGTAGGACAGGAGGAACAAGCCATGCAGAGCCCCGGCTACACGCTCGTGAACGTCCAAGCGTTGTTGTAATGCTTCCCGGTAAGAATCCCACCAAGTGAACATAACCCAGGCGGGTATAGCGAATTCCGGTACAATCCGGGGGATTCTTACCGGGAAGCATTACAACTACGCTTGGTCGGTTCACGAGCGTGTAGTCGAGGCTCTGCATGGCTTGTTCCTCATGTCCTACCTATCGGACGAACTCACTGACTTGTGGGGAATTGAAGGCGACATGGAACTCACTAGTGAACAGCTAGTTGCGTTATATGAAAAGTATGTCC
Source organism: Patella ulyssiponensis (assembly GCA_963678685.1). Classification (NCBI taxonomy): domain Eukaryota; kingdom Metazoa; phylum Mollusca; class Gastropoda; family Patellidae; genus Patella; species Patella ulyssiponensis. The sequence continues at coordinate 93,152,257 of OY783225.1, forward strand.
AAAACCGTAGGACTCAAAGGAACCTTAGGTATGACAGTCCAGTATTGTCCTTCTTCCACAAAGGAAAAATACCATTGTGGAACAAAGTGAAATTGTTTGCGTTTTCTACGGCCAGCCTCGCCTTACGAATGTAGATCAGACTCGATACAATATTTTCTGGGCAAATTATAAGAAAGGACGCACAGTAGACCTGACCTTGCTTCCACCCCGTGCAAAGTCCCTCAAGCTCCATTGTTGTCGAGCCAACAATGTGGTGAGGATTTGGCGATGTGCGTCTTCGCCATGGCTTGCACTGGAGTCACCAACACTACATGGTTGGAACAAGAGTTTCTCCCCGAAATGTTGATTCATGACGATGGAGGAATCCCCCACGTTACTAATGACGTTGATGACGATAATGAATCGGATGAGGAGTCATGTGCACGCATGGACGTGAATATCGAGTAATGTCCATCACAATCCACAATCGGTTACCCGGAAGTGGTAACGAATAATACTTCCAGTTTGCGAAAATGTTCGCGATTATATACTTATAGATTATATACTTATTGTGTGACATATCACTCGTTTAACATAATCGTTAATTTTGGATGAAATTACTTCGCCAGACCATGCAGAATTGTACTGCATATTGAAAATAACATTAGTTTTGCCCCTAATCTCAGTGCATCCTTATTTCTTGCTAATTTGACCTCGGTAACCTTTTGACCTTTTCAATTACATCATAATTTGATTAATGGGTTTCACAAATTATCCTTCGTCAATTATTCAATCATTCAGCTGCGTTCCAACAAAAAATCTGCAACAGACAGCATCAGAAGTGGCTAAATTCATAAGCCAGCCTCCTTTGACCTCTGGTGACCTTTTGACCTCGATAACTCCTTAACGCTCCCTCGCCTAACTGATCACCCATCATTTTCGGATTCCTGAGCAAAAATGGTTCTAGAAAAGTCAACTCCCGCTTTTTGCCCACCTTTCGGATAATACTCCCCCTTCTCCCTCTGGTCTAATATAGCATCGGGTAAAGCCAGCTTTGTGTTTTCGTCCGCTTTTATGATAAGATTCTTAAGATGTTTAAACGGCGCAAAAACATTCTTTTCCATTTCATTCAGAACACATCCTGATAAATCCAGGGTAGTAATAGAGATATTTTGAAACACCGAAAATGTGCTATTATAAATCTGCTTTAGTGGACAACGGCAAATTTGGTTGTCTAAGCCATAATTTGATAATATTAATTCTAATAGAGTTTTTAGTTGTGAAAATCCTGTTCCAAACTCAACTGTGTCTCCTGTGTCAATATTTAAAGATACTAAATTTGTTAAATAACTGATGGGTTCATCGGGTAAAATTAACTGCGATTTTGAGCCGTAGTAAACGGTTCGAAGTGTCAGGGTCCTCAGATTCATCAATGGGATAAACACTCCTCTGGGTAGAGAAGAGAGAGAATAATTCAGTCGATGCCCCATGATTTGAAGGTCTTCCAAGTACGCGAGATTATTAAAAGCCTCCTCTTGAATATCATACAACGGGTTGGAATTTAAACTAAGACTTTTTAACTGGTGTAAATATAAGAATTGATGGTTTAATAGATGTTCCAGTTTGTTGTGATTTAAATTTAAAGTTGTTGTGTTTGCAGGCAGGTCGACTGGTACAGAGGTCAGATTGTGATGAGAACAGTCCACCAAGATTCCAGCATGGTGCTCATCTAAACTGTGTTTACATCTCCAACTTGAGGTCTCTCCGTTCTTAAACATTCGAACAAGCAGGAAGAATACAAAATAAACCACGTCCCCGTTCATACTTGGTTTTGGTTGGGATGCTGAAGCGAAAATATAAAAATTTATAAATTTATTAATTTAGCGAAAGTACTTTGCGGAATGTGATTAATTTATTAGTTTTTATGAATCGTTTATAGTTAAAAATGGTTTAACGTCAATTCGACACAAACCTGGACTATTATTTATGGTTCAATTTTATTGCGATAATTCGCTGGTGCGTAGGGGTCTTTAGAAGTGTGTGTGGGCGGGGGAGGGGGACCGGAGGACCCGGAGAAAACCCAAGAGGCTGGTCAGGCGACCCTACTCCTTGTCAAATACCACCGTAAATGGTTTCAGAGAGTATTGGACATCGATGAAAACCATTTCTTATTTTATGTCATAAAATCTATCTATCTATCTAGTAACGACTAATCCTGGCAACTTAAGGAGTAGTTACTTTTGCAACTGTCCTATAGCTAACGATATTCGCTGACAGTTGCTATCTCGCCTTCTATAGCTGCAGTATGAAAATACGGTAAAATACCGCTATTCCCCACCCCTATTCTCAGGCTGTTTTAGAACCTTTGCGGTCTTTTTTTCACAATTCTTTATTTTCCACCAAAAGGAACCCCTTCTCACTATATTTGACATAAATTTATAATAATTCAACTCGATTTTCAAGTAGAATTTAGCGATGAAATAAACATGAGGTTTGCGCATGTCCGGCTCTCGTTATCGCTCTTCGGTTTAAAGGGACAATAACACTCTTGCTGGCTTGGCAGCTCTAGAAAATAAATAATAGTCTTATTCTAAGTACCAGATGTTTATGTGTCCTACCTGTTGTGTAAATTATTCATTACATCATATTTTACTTGTCCAAAGGGTTCTAAAATATTTTAAAATCCAAGTCACATTTGAAAAGGTTTACGTTAACCTTTTCAAATCATGTAGTTGAATTTTTCCAATTTTTTAAATTAGGTGTGTTACGATGAAATTTGTATCATCAATTTATTTGAATACTGTAAAATAATACAATTTGTTGACCAGAATAAAGATTGGGACATATTATTCAATTACAACAAGAGTGTTATTGGGGCTTTAAACGTATTTGGTGTATGTTTTTAATCGCAGAATTCTACTTGTAAATAGTGTTGAATCTTTACAAATATGTGTCAGCTGTGGCATGAAATGATTCCTTTGGCGAATACAGTAGAATCAAGGTGGAAAATAGTAGGTAAGGATTCCAAAATAGCCTTAGAACAGAGGTGGGGAAGAACGGTATTTTCATACTGCAGCTATAGAAGGCCGGATAGCAACTGTCAGCGAATATCGTTCGCTAAAGGACAGTTGCAAAAGTAACTACTTAAAGATACATTATGGGAGATTTTTACAAGGAGTTAGCCATTCTTGCTATAACAGTTCAAAAATAGATGCTCAAACAAGAATATATTGAAAATTTCAGTCAAATTACTTTATCCTGAACAAAGTTGTTACCACTATAATTTTTTACTAGAAATAGTAGTTAAATTTCATCGACACCGTTTTCCCATTATGGCCGATTGTTGATTGACAGGCGTTAACTCCACCTATATAGTCTCGATTATCAAGTAATGTTTACACTGACTAGTACCGATAGCGTATTCGGTTTGAGACAGGACTGCAATTCAATTCGTATACATTTATTTTTTACTATAAATTAGAATTAAGACTTTTAATATATAGATAAGAAGAGAAAGTCTGCGATAGGATATTAAAGTTTGAAAGGAATGGGTCAAATCAACGAGGCAGTATTGTAAATAAATTATAATAAATAGCCGACTTCTTGCGTTGCCTGCGTGTACTCTTTTGTACTTCAGGTAGGCCTAAGCGACTCCCTAAGCAGACGAATAGAAAACAGTCCGGAAGTATGATGACGTCAACGTCACGGAGAAGCCCCTCCCACGACGCCATAGTGATTAAATCAGTCGACGAAATCCTGTTTTAATCCGAGCCCAATCCAAGCCATCCGTAGGTCTACAGAGTTAATTTTGGGCTTGTTATTTAAATAAAGATCTAATTTATAATTTCTATGACTTCTGAGGCCCAAAGGAAGACCGACAAAAGTCAGTTTTTGCTCTCCCATAATGTATGTTTAAAGCTACATTATGGGAGATAAGATAAAGAGATGGCAGTTTTCACTATAATAGTTAAAAACTAGATAGTGTAAAGATAATTTGCTGAAAATTTCAGTCAAATTGATCCAATATTAGCCGAGAAAAAAAGGGTTTGAAATATTCACATAGCCTCGGTCATCATTACTCAAATCATTAATATAAACAGCATAGTCTCGATTATCCACTTGATTGATTTAATTATCAACGGCCATTAAGCGGGATATAAGAATTTAATCCGCCAACATCGAAGGCTAGCCTTGACATAAAGAATTTATTATGGTCTGGATATGTTAATTAATGTCTAATTGATTATTTAGATAACATCTCAGGCCTAAAGAAAGACCTGTAATAAGCAGATTTTGCTCTTGCATAATGCTATTTTTTAAGGAGATGTTCAAAATTTTAAGAAAAATGGTTATAAATATTCAGCGTGTACCCCCAAAATCTAAACTATACTGGTACTTCCATCTTGTTAAACGTTTAGAGAGCTCGGTCTATTCAATACACTACCACAAACCACTGCAAACTGATGTTACAAAATACTGTTGGGTATTTTGATAATGGTTTATTTTACATATTCAATGTAAGCACTTGCACTATTTGTTGTACATGTACATGTTAGATTTAATTTGTATGTAAGATGTGATGGGTTGTTCAAACAATGTTTAGCCGACAAGTATATTATGATATAAGATTTGGGTAACAAGCATTAACACATATTGTCTAGAGATAGGATGTGTGAACCTTGTTAATTAAGTCTCATTGTTCTGATTACTAATGGTATTAACTGTTGCATACCATAAGTGGACGTTAAACCTAACTAACTAACTAACACTCCCAGTAACGAACGAACGAACGGAAAACAAGGACAGACGAGGGCAGAGAGAGGGAGACGAGGGCAGAGAGAGACGTAGAGAACTTGCCCTCAGACCATGAGGCAAGGGGTCTGCCCTTGGACCCCGGAAATAAGGTCTTCGCAGACCTAGGGACAAGAGCCAGATGGATTTCACCATATGTACCTGTAAATATGTTATCCTGCATTAAAGTATATTTCTAATAAAATGAGTTTATGTATTATGTTACACTGATCCCGCAGTGAATATTCGCTTGGCCGCTACAATCACTGATAAGCATGACATCGACGAGACTTAATGAGTTCGGCATATTAACTTTTTTACTCCGACAAATTAAATTCTCAAACATTTTTTTGAGGTAAAAGAAAAATAAATAAAGACGTTTGAGGTATTTGTAGTTAAAAAATATTTCCTGTTTAGAGAGAGAGAGAGAAATGGGGTTTAACGTCCACTCAACACAAACTAGGTTATTTTGGGACGAATTTCCTGTTTAGTGTAAATGGGTATTAAAATGAGTAAAATGCATCATTTTGCCCGAAGCAGTAAGGTGTTATGTAAACATTGCACGAGCCGTTGAGCCAATGACTGACGCCACGTGCAGTCAACGCACGTGTTGTGGACAGTCATCTGTTACAGAGATAATTCGTAAGTAATTCTCTGTGAAACAGATTGAAACCACTGGCGTACGGACTCGATCAATAGAGACTTTTGGCAAGTGGCATTTTCCCTATCACGTATCCGTATCGTATACGTGACACGTTGCGTCAGAGTAGTTTTAGAGTTTTGGCAGATTCTTGCGTCGCGTACGTATGCGTCACTTAGTGATGTACAGCATGATGGCAGTTATCTACCAAGATCGCCATCAGTACCGGTCAAGTGCCTTGCCTACAATTTCTCGGAGTGCGTGAAGTCATTCGAAAGTCGCTGAACTATTAAAAAAATTAATGTCGCGTCTTAACAAAAAAATCTTTGACCTTGACTCGACAGCAATTTTGGGTTTCACTTATTTATCATTGACACCCCTTTACCATAGAATCACATCATTTACAGATTTGCAAGGTCCCATATCAACCTAGCGCGTAGATCAATCAGCGTGCAGACAGACAGGGAGGAAAAGTATGAAAATTCCGAGAAAAAAACATCAAAAATAATGATTAAATTCCAGTCTTTGTTATGATTAAATTCACATCAAATGTACACCTCCGTGTTTTAAGATACACATAGATTCATAAAAACGCTATGATACATTTCAGCGTCTAAAAAGACGGCAATGTTTACGGACCATCTCCGTATGAAAGCTGTTTGATACGGGCTGTCGTATCCGTGTGCCGTATCATGTATGAGAAATACACACACATTGATGACGTCACACACAAAATCCATACGGATACGCACTACGCACTACCAATTTACGCTTGCCAAAAGTCTCTATTGTTAGGGGGTGGTATACCTAAAAAAAAAAACAACATTTAACAGACGGCGGTTCGTGGCGTGAATTGTGATAGTGGGAACCTGGCAGAGAGAAAAAAGTGGGCTTTAACGTCCACTCGACACGAATTAGGTCATTTCAGGACTAACATACAACCGCCAGGCTTTATGATACAGCACGCACGTGCTAACCATTCAACCATTCAACCATCCAACCCCCAGGGAACCTATGACGACTGTATTAATATTTTGTATCTCTATCGTTACACCTCACTGGTTTAGATGAATAGTCAGACCTTTTAGGCTCACAGGTGTGAATATAAAATAGAAATTTGAGTAACTTCCTTGTTAAATAAGTATGGCGATATAAAAAAAAATGAAATGAAATGGAGTTTAACATCCTCCTAAAGTTTGCCTCCGAATTGGGCTAATGAACACGAGCATACGCCATACAGTGCGCCATGAGGGCAGCGGCTCTTATATCGAATTCCAACTGCCTTGGGATTTTTTTACGTGCACACCAATGTGTACGCGTGGCCCTTTTTTGTCCCATCTGAACGACAAAACGGGTTTCCTTGTCAGACCCCCCGTCCTTCATAACTGACATGGGGAAACCACGCCGGTAAATCTGGATGAACTTTCTCGGCCAATCGAACACCCGGCCTCCCAATCTGTTTCACAGAGAATTACTTACGAATTAACTCTGTAACAGATAGGTGTCCACAACACGTGCGTTGAATGCAGACGCCGCCTCAACGGCTCGTGCAATGTTTACTTAACACCTAACTGCTTCGGGCAAAATGATGCATTTTACTCATTTTAATACCCATTTACACTAAACAGGAAATATTTTTTAACTTCAAACTTCTTTATTTATTTTTCTTTTACCTCAAACAAATGTTTGAGAATTTAATTTGTCGGAGTAAAAAAGTTAATATGCCGTACTTATTAAGCCTCGTCGATGTCATGCTTATCAGTGATTGTAGCGGCCAAGCGAATATTCACTGCGGGATCAGTTTGCCGGCCTCCAAGGGCCCTGTTTCACGAAATTTGATCTAAGATAAAATCCAAATTTTAGTAATTGATTGGATAATAATAGATTGATTTTAGTTCTTAGCCAATCAAAATTGAAGTATCTACTAAAATTTGGATTTTATCTTTAGTTAAAATATGGTGAAACAGGCCCTGGCTAGCGAGCCAGCATCTCGCCTACTTAACCACCGTGATCTCCCGCAATATAGAGAAGCCGGTGTGTAAAATTGTATAGGTATGTATATCATCAACGATAAATATACGGTTGGTGTACAGCAATTTATTATTTGTACATTTGGGAGCATATGACCCGACTTAAATGTTTTTATCACCAGTAGCCTTTTCTGAGGGGGCCCGAAATTTTTTTTTAATCCATAGTCAATTCAGTACAAATTCGTGGAATTCAATTAAAGGAAAAATAAAATTAGTGTCTTATCAGAGTTTGTTCACTTTATTTTTCCAACGCCTATGCCATAACAAACCATCAAAATCCCTTTTCTAGAAATTCATTTTAGGGTTGGCTCCCTATGTTCATAATTTTACTAATCCACTCACTTTATTTGATATGTGTGTATTGCTAGGTAACAGTGATCTGTATTGCTAGGCAACAGTAATCGGTATTGCTAGACAGCAGTGATATGTATTGCTAGGCAGTAGTGATATGTATTGCTAGGCAATAGTGATACGTATTGCTACGCAACAGTGATATGTGGTGTGGTCTTCATCTTCATACAGTATATTATTATACCTAGAGAATTTTAACAAATTATGTTGATTTCAGAGAATGCAAAAAATCAAAAGTTTGTTTCCCCCCACCAACAAAACCAACTAAAAAACGCATACGTACCAATTTCAGAGTATCCAAATCTAATCTAGAGGATATTTGTTCAGATATCACCTCAAATGGGAAGTAAAACACTTACAGCTACAGCACAGATTTCATCATCTATTGTGCGCATGTATCAACTATGCGTGATGTGTGATATCTAGCGCATTTGCACCGAAACCGAGAAATATTGGGGACATTTAAGGGGATTTTTTTTCATACAACGTGTGTATGCTTCCTTTATGAATATGTATCAACAAATTGGGTTGAGAAATGAAAAAAAGCTTATCAGTTTGCTTGTGACAAGGTCGGAGGTTTTAAGAACTCATCACACAGGACACGCCAGTACATGTATATTCACTGATATATACCTCGGATTAGAATCAGTTTCGTATTTATATATGGTTTATTTACAGTGGGAACAGAATATCAAATAGATACATAGATAGGCCTACACCAACATTACAGAAACTACCTAATAGTAAGTGCAGGAGGACCGCACTACACGAAAAACAAAAACCCACAAGACCAACCTGCGAAAAATATAAAATAAATTATACTGGAACTATTACTACGTCGAGTACTAGACTATGTATCGGGAACACATCTAAATATATCAAATCCACCATTCCGCCCCGCTGCCGAGGCAGCGGCTGAACTCGGGTGAGTCCATACGACGGTCTCCATCGTCTCGTCGTCTGCTCTGTCTCGTCGTCTCGGGTTGTCTGCTAACTTTGAGTAAACTCCTGCTTATAAAGCCTCTAACAATTTGGAAGATGGACAGGAGTGATCATAGATGGTTTGTTGATTAACATTATAGTATCTGTAACTGTACTGCATAGTTCCTTTGATGTCACGAAATTCTGTCGCGTGTTATACACAGCTCATATGTAGCTTGTAAAGAACACATTGAATAAATTAGATGTTTAATAGGATCGTGCCTTAAAATAAGCCTAGAGAGAAACATCCACTATAATATATATCAAAACTAGTTCTTTGCACCTAAATGATTGTTAAGTTTATGAAAGGTATAGATCACTTTGTTACACTATCTTTCAGATCTATATTTTTTTTTGGGGGGGGGGGGGTAACATACGTTTGATGGTCTAAACTACATGAAGATTTGACAGGTTGTAGTAAAAGGTCGCGTCAGAGATCGTACGAACGGCTTTTGACGTTATGACGTCAGAAATTGATTAATCAATCATCTTTGACGTTTCTAGTAGTTTACCCATAGTTCCTTACACCGCACGCCAAGAAGTCGCCGTGATAGATAGTTTCATTGCCTTATCCCTCACTTCAAGCAAAAGGTCGGTAATGTGGAACACTACAGATAACAGAATATCAGCATAGTTGATAGACCTTTATTGAGAACATGTAATAGACATACCCCGGGAGGAGCACTTAGAGATGTCAACTTCTCATAGATTATTCATTACCGAAAAATGACATATAGAAGTAGTTGATGTAACTCTACAAAAGTGAAGTTAAATAAAGCATTCAACTGTAAATAGTAAACCCATGATTGTGTTTTTTGTCGGTAGCACGATTTACCCAAATCCACCATTATTTCAACGAAATCATATGACAATTTACCATATTTTAATTGTCCGTGGTATAATTGGAATAAAAATGTGATATTGAAATAATGGTGGATTTGTGTATTGTACCAGTTGTGTCCTTTGGTAGTAATTACTTTAGTAAGCCGAGCTATATAAATAACCGTTACTAAAGTAACTATATAGTCCTTTAGTAACTATAGTCCGTGGGTAATTAGGACTTCCAAACTTGGTTGGAAATCGCATTTTTAAGGGGCATTTGGACACAAAAACGTTACGTTTTTAAATAAGAATGACAATTTGACAGAACTAACTGTATATTATGAAATACGAATATAAATCATTGTGATATAAGTTGAATTAAGGCCAAGTGTGGATTTGGGGTAGATTTGGGCATTTTTTTTTTATTTATTAAGGTTATTGATTGATTTTATTTTCTCATTAATTTTCTAACTTACCAAAAACATAATTAAAATGGTATATCCAGCATACTAAAATTAAAATACATAAATCAGTAGTTCTCTTTAATCTCATTTCCTTTAAAATTTTCGTTAAGAACAAGACCAGCTTGTCCTATCGTTCGCGGCTACAAATAGACTCGATTGTCTTTAATCCAAAACATGAGTCAAATTTACACAGAAATACACCCTAGTAATTCCTCTAAAATCGAAATAAGTTGGTTGTAATCCACAAGGAACACAAATCTTGTATATGTTCACGAAATACAGCGATAATCCTGTTTTACTTTTCACTGTTATTTGGATCGAAAATCGCGTGGGCCAACTCGCCGCGACGTTATAACTTCTTGTTATGGTGGACTTTTTCTTCACGTGCGATCATTCGAAACGTCATTAATATGCACGAGGTGATGTAGGCTGAGTTTGGTTGGCTGATTATCTGTTGCTAGGATATTATGTACACACAGTAAGAAAAAATGAGTCGGGTTACATTCGGCGAAATGAGCAGAGTAGTGTGGTTATACATTAGGGGATATCCCGATTATCTTCGTTAATCAAACATGTTTTAGGCGTGTACAAAGATTTATGGTTATCTAGACTATATTTTATTAGTAATCGCCTTCCACAAGTTTACAGCGTCTACTATCTACTATTTTTAAAGGAGCTAAACCGCTTTTATTTGGGGGCCTAGAAATTGGCACAAATGGAATACAACTCATAAAATATTGTAATATGAGTGTATATCAACTGATTTAAATTCAATGTTTCCGTTTTTACTCTTATTTTAAATCAGTTATGTTCGGCGATATACGCCAGAAGTTTCGATAGAATGGCAATCTTTAGCGTCTGGTTATTCCAGTCTACACAGATAGTATTTATTGTGCAAGCTCTGCAGATAGGAATATGACGTCATCGTTTCCCGTGTTTCCTTCCACTGTCAAATAAAACCCCTTCGCACTACCCAAAAATGAAATAAAATTGGACCATATTTTAACCCCAAAATGACATATAGTTTGTGAAAGTTAATCTCTCTCTCTCTCTTTCTCTCTCTCTCTCTCTTGCATGAAATGGGGTTTAACGTCCTACTGAAGTTCTGATTCGACTGGGCTAACAGCGATAGCATTCGCCATGCTGTGTGCTATTAGGGTTATTGCCGGGGCAGCGGCGCTACGGTCTACTAGAATTCCAACTGCAGGTCAGGGTTCCTTTTAAGGTGCACGATGTGTATACGAAACCTGTTTTTTGTCTCAACCGAACGACTAGATAGCTGTATTACACCACTGGAAAGGCGATACCCAAAGAACTCTCTTGGCCAATACGGTTTTAATTCGAACTTTTAGCGTACACATATATTTGAATTCAAGGGCAGCGGTGTGGATTTTATTTGGATTAAAGCGGGAATTTCATATTTTTTAAGAAAGTCAGAATATAATTATTTCTATGTCTTTTGCTCAATTATACAATCATAGCCATTATTTTCCACACTTACAAATCCTTCATATCGGAAATAATAACACAATTACCCCCCCCCCCCCCCCAATGCAATCTTCAAACGTTTGAAGTTGAAAATGATATTTTGGCCAATTTCTCAACTGGCAATAGTGAAATATAGGATCAATAGGATTATTCTTTAACAAGGTAGGACTGTTTATAGTTACCATTAATTTTAAGGCTTTTTTTAAATATATTTTAAAAATATAACTTAAAAATATGAAATTGCATTTTTATTGTTATCCAGAAACATTTTATTGACATACGGACAAGACTTAACAATTCTCACAAAATTGATACTACGAGTACTATATTCAAACGGACCAACAGACAATGATAAAATTCCACAGGTGTCTTTCTCTCAAACTTTGTTACACGTTTTGTGTGATAGGCAAGGGCCTTGTAAGCTGTTGATACAAGCAGTTGTGGTATGATGTGCACCACAATCGAACCCACTGGATGTTCCGTGTTCTATCCCTGCGTTGGCCGAGAAAGTTCATAGGGATTTTTCGTCCCCCCCCCCCTTTGTCAGTGGAGTATGTAGGATGAGGGCCTGTTAAGGGACAACGTAAAGTCGTTCAGGTGAGACGAAAATTCGAGGTCGTGTGTAGAGCTACGCTTTAGCGTGCACGTGAAAGATTCCTTGGCAGCTGGAATACGATCTATTATAGGCCGTAGGTCTATCGCCACTGTCTTGCTTGGCAAAATATCCCCAATGGTACACTGTATAGCGCATGACTGTCTTCATTAGCTAGATAAATACTCTGTCAGGTACAAGTTCAGGTGAGGCATACAAGAGTTGTCTACCTTTAGTTTTCAAACTTTAAAATCATTGTATGGTACCGCGGTCTTGGGTTCTTATACGGGAGGTACAATAACCTTTTGACAGTTTGAATCCGAAATAATTATTAGTAAACCGTCGCAACGCTTTTCGGGCCAACTTTCCCTCATATAGCACACCGCGTGGCATATGCCCATCTTCAATAGCCCGGGTGGGACTCAACAGTTAAACGCCCATTCCATTTCATTCCAATAAGTGTAAGACGTTTAAAAGAGTGACAGGGACGTGTTTTTATGGACAACACTCTAAAACGTTTTTCGTAAAATTTACGGACAAATGGCTGGCAGCTAGGTTACCAACCAATGTACGTAAAAATTACGACGTGGGGTAAGGTTGGCCTCCCCAAGAAAATTGTTAAAATTGACAGCCCTAATAAACGCGTCTGCCTTCTATTTGAGGCAGTGTGTACAAGAGAGAGAGAGAGAGTGAGAGATAAATGGGTTTTAACGTCCACTCGACACAAACTAGATCGGGACTAACATATGGTTTTTAAATTTTATTTCAATAATTCGCTTGTGCGTAGGGGTCTTTAGCAGTGGGAGGAAACCGGAGTACTCCGGGAAACCCACGAAGTTGGACAGGCGACCCTACTCCTTGCCACGGTGTGTACAACAACTTGAAAGTATTCTAATAGCCTTGTTTAAGTGGTTTTGTAACTACATTCGCCGGACACCACAAACTTCCCTTCCAGAAAAATAGACCTAACAAATAATGATGATTGTCAATTGAAAGAAATTGAGATTCCCAGAGAAATTAATAAACAAATAATGTCGCAAAAAAAGAGTTGTTAAAGAATAAAATGTTTTAACCCATGTAGACAATTCAGTACAAATTTGCCATACAATTAAACCAGCGGTTGCTATGCACGATACGCCCATATTTTGCAAGAGATGGACAATAAAAAGCGATTTATTGTACAATCAGGAGCCATTATCCGATAAATTTCGAAAGGAACCGAGATCTTTACGGTTTCATCAAGAGGGTCTACAACCTTGATATACCATACATTTACACTATTTGCACACGGTCCGATTTTTAAGACAACCGAACTCAACCGTCATTATAGTGTAACGAAGTATTGTATTTATTTTACATATATTGTCTCGATCGTTAGATTTTATAAAGACCAGAGTAATAGTCGAAATGTCTCTGAGTTGGCCTAAATAAGCAGTAATTGTACTCCATGTGACCTGTATTTTCCAGTTCAATTAGTGCATGCCACTGAAACAATTTATAATCTTCACGTTGTGTACTTTTAATAATACAAGAAACTACCAGTTACATGTTTTAAACGTTAAACACACTTGAAAGTTTATCAGTCTAAACATCTGTCATCTAATCATTATTACTGGCCCCCCTCCTTCATCTACATTATTAGTGGCACCCCTCAAATGCCATGATGTTTAAACCTCCTCCATCTACCTTAGTAGTGGCACCTCTCAAATGCCATGATGTTTAAACCTCCTCCATCTACATTATTAGTGGCACCCCTCTAAGCCCCGTGGGGTTAAATTTGAAACCATGTCTTCAGGGGCCTAGCCAATATTTTAAACATCAACTATCTACATTATTAGGAGCACCATCTTAATCTTGGCCTAGATTCTTCCTATAAGCGTATAATCCTAGTCCGAGACTGTCCTTATCAGGCTCACGCGGGTTGGGAACCAACGACGTTAACAGCTCTCCGTCGTCTCTCAGTGGTGTCCAGAGAACCGAAAAGCGCTCAGCTCTTCTCAAGACTGAGCAATAAGATACATGAAGCACTTTTTGCTTGATTGGTCACTTTGCAAAGGGTATCTTCCTAGGAATTAACAGAGTGAATGGGATTCTTTCGTGAATAATGACGGGTACCGAACAATACGACCCGGGCGTCACGATGACTAAGTGGTTAAGACACTGGCTCGCTAGTCTGGAGGTCGGGTGTTCGATCCCTGCATTGGCCGAGAACGTTCATCCAGATTTATCGGCGTTGTTTCACCTCGTCAGTGATACAGGGCGGCGGGCCCGACAAGGAAAGCTGTATAGTCGTTCGGATGGGACGAAAAACTGAGGTCCCGTATAGACATTGGCGTGCACGTAAAAGATCCCTTGACAGTTGGATTTCGATATGAGTAGGCCGTAGTGCCGCTGTTCGGGCAAAATTAACCTCATAGCACACTGTATGGCGTATACCCGTCTTCATGAACCCAGTAGGACGTTAAACCCTATTTCATTTCATTTTTTTCAAGAGTAACGTAACTATTTACCAAAAATCTTTAACTTTCGCACATTTGTAGTATTTTGCATTGAACAAGTTTTCGGAAAAAAGTGGTGCGGGGATGGGGTTAGTAAGGCGAACAACGATAAACAAGCTACCTGTTATTCGATATTCAGATTTGAATATGAAAAAAAAAAGATTTCATAGATGAATAGAGAATAACTGATGAATCCACGGCTCATTCCTCTAGTTAGTTATAGAGAACTGATCAATCTATATTTCGTTTCGTTTTTTATACTTTCGATGGCCTACACTACATGAATATCTGACAAGTTATAATGAGAGTTCACGTCAGGAGTCAAACGAGTGGCTTTTGATCCTATGGCGTCAGACATTGATTAATCAATCAGCGTTGACGTTTCTAGGGGTTTACCCACAGTTCCGCGCAGAAAAAGCCAAGAACTCGCCGTAACAGACCGTTTCATTGGCTAATTCCTCACATCAATAAGAACGCGTCAATGGTAACAACTCTTCCAGATCCTCGTGTAGTAAAGGTAAGTGAAAAGAATTTTGAACTAGAAAAAACGAAACGAAATGGGATCAGGGTTATAATCAGATTAAAGAGTTTATTTAATGAAACGTGTTTAGAGACGGTCTGTAGCTACTTTTGTTTTTCGTTATTCACTAATAACAAAACACGAAATGAATATCGAGCTAACTGTACACTGCCACGTCAAACCACCTTTTATATCATTCTAAAACATTCTCTTAAATAGGATATTTTAAATACAATAATTCTATCAATACAAAAGTCAAAAAAAAAACCTAAAAACTAAAATGTATTAAACTATAGTATACAATTCTAGAAATATCCTCCACCCAGTGCGGTCTTTCCACATTCTATTTGAGGTCTTCCCCATTCCATCTGAGGTCTTTCTCCATTCCATCTGGGGGTCTTTCTCCATTCCATCTGAGGTCTTTCCCCATTCCATCTGAGGTTTTTCTTCATTCTTCTAAGGTCTTTCTGGGTTCTCTCTCCATTCCATCTGAGATCTTTCTCTGTCTGAATGTTATTTGTTATCCACGGCCGTTACTCCGTGATAAATTTGATTCCAGAAATGTGGGTTATTTGCGTCCACATGGTTTATGTCATAACGGTAAATATTTTCCTCATTAACAGACTCTAGAAAGAAATCTATATTAGTTGGTATATTCAAATTAACATCCACAATTAAATTCAGTCGGTTGGGCGTGGTTAATGTTATAAACGATAAACACATAGACATTGTGGATGATGAGAAATCAGAAGCCAGAAATCCAGGAGTTAAAATAAGAACAACTTTCCAGCTAGAATCCATGGTGTTATATAATTCGGTTGGTTTATCAGCCCCAGGGACTTCATCCCTGTCACGAAGATAAAGTTTTAATCCCCGCCGCACCTCTAGCTCGTCACGAAGAGTGTGACACACCCATTGATACACGTCATCAGCATACAGAACACACACGTCATACAGGAACTCTTCTCGCTTCTTGACTTTCACATATCGCCCGATCATTCGTAGTAAAATTAATTTTATCTTTAGTTTATTTTTAACGAATACAAACGATACCAGCAATGCGACCACGAGTACACTCATTCCGGTTACAGCAACAGTAAGCCACAAATATGAGAAACAATGTAAGTATAAAGAATGGAATCGCCTGTTAACGCTTCCAGTAGTTGTCTTTACTCCCTGGTAACTAATACACGGATAATCTCCTCCGTCCAGGCTAACATTGGTTTGATTCAACCACTGTAATAAACTCAACGATTCACAATTACAAGACAACACGTTTCCAGATATAGAAAGATGAATTTTATGTTCGTTTAACGCGAGTTCATCCAGAGTTTTTCTAGTGTCTTCATCTATCGTTACTAGGGAATTCTTACTAAGATAAATCTGCTGCAGTATGGGTAGACCTGACAGAGCGGGAATGGTAATTAAACTATTATAAGACAACGAAACTTCTTTTAAATTGGACAATCCTTCAAATATATCATGAGGTAATATACCCAGCGCATTTCTACTTAGATCTAAATTTTCTAATTTGGACAATGGTTGCAGTAATCGCTTGCCAATATTGAAAAACGTATCAGTAATCAAATACATATTGCTTAGTCGTAATTGGATTAAATTTGGAAAAAAGTCAAAAAACGACGGAGTAATATAAAGGCAACTATTGCCACTTAAATCCAGAATCTGTAGGTTCATGAGGCCTGTTACTTTTATATCCGATAAAACAGCAAAATTGTAGGACATGTTCAGGGCAACAATATTTGTCCCTCCTATGACTATAAGGTTAGTCACAACGCCAATCTTATTACTACCGCCAAAGTAAAGATACTTGAGCTTACTCGGCAAAACTAACGGGTACGTACGATGTCTCCCATGGTGTTGAAAATTTTCGAAGTCGGATTTTTCTCCTACAGGATTAGCCGTGGATTGGGCCGATATGTCCAAATACTCAAGATTCTGAAATAGGCGAAAAGCCAAATAAATGTCTAAAGGACTTATTCGTGCAGCAATTTTATTTTTGGACAAATCAAGATGTTTTAAACACCGTGTTAATCTAGGAAGAGGGGTTTCAAAGAACCTAGAAGTTTCCACCGTGTTTATCCTGTTGAGTTGTAAGTCCAGGAAGGAAATGCAGATGTCTTTCAATATTTCAAGAGTGAGAAAATAGCCCGCCGTAGTCGTAAACAAATGTCTGGATGCAGCATTGTTTATTGTGACCGATTCGAGTGTTCTGTTTCTAAATACGTGTAAAGTTGATATAGCATCGGGTAAAGCCAGCTTTGTGTTTTCGTCCGCTTTTATGATAAGATTCTTAAGATGTTTAAACGGCGCAAAAACATTCTTTTCCATTTCATTCAGAACACATCCTGATAAATCCAGGGTAGTAACAGAGATATTTTGAAACACCGAAAATGTGCTATTATAAATCTGCTTTAGTGGACAACGGCAAATTTGGTTGTCTAAGCCATAATTTGATAATATTAATTCTGATAGAGTTTTTAGTTGTGAAAATCCTGTTCCAAACTCAACTGTGTCTCCTGTGTCAATATTTAAAGATACCAAATTTGTTAAATAACTGATGGGTTCATCGGGTAAAATTAACTGCGATTTTGAGCCGTAGTAAACGGTTCGAAGTGTCAGGGTCCTCAGATTCATCAATGGGATAAACACTCCTCTGGGTAGAGAAGAGAGAGAATAATTCAGTCGATGCCCCATGATTTGAAGGTCTTCCAAGTACGCGAGATTATTAAAAGCCTCCTCTTGAATATCATACAACGGGTTGGAATTTAAACTAAGACTTTTTAAATGGTGTAAATATAAGAATTGATGGTTTAATAGATGTTCCAGTTTGTTGTGATTTAAATTTAAAGTTGTTGTGTTTGCAGGCAGGTCGACTGGTACAGAGGTCAGATTGTGATGAGAACAGTCCACCAAGATTCCAGCATGGTGCTCATCTAAACTGTGTTTACATCTCCAACTTGAGGTCTCTCCGTTCTTAAACATTTGAACAAGCAGGAAGAATACAAAACAAACCACGTCCCTGTTCATACTTGGTTTTGGTTGGGATGCTGAAGCGAAAATATAAAAATTTATAAATTTATTAATTTAGCGAAAGTACTTTGCGGAATGTGATTAATTTATTAGTTTTTATGAATCGTTTATAGTTAAAAATGGTTTAACGTCCATTCGACACAAACCTGGACTATTACTTATGGTTCAATTTTATTGCGATAATTCGCTGGTGCGTAGGGGTCTTTAGAAGTGTGTGTGGGCGGGGGAGGGGGACCGGAGGACCCGGAGAAAACCCAAGAGGCTGGTCAGGCGGCCCTACTCTTTGTCAAATACCACGGTAAATGGTTTCAGAGAGTATTGGACATCGATGAAAACCATTTCTTATTTTATGTCATAAAATCTATCTATCTATCTAGTAACGACTAATCCTGGCAACTTAAACATACATTATGGGAGAGCAAAAACTGACTTTTGTCGGTCTTCCTTTGGGCCTCAGAAGTCATAGAAATTATAAATTAGATCTTTATTTAAATAACAAGCCCAAAATGAACCCTGTAGACCTACGGATGGCTTGGATTGGGCTCGGATTAAAACAGGATTTCGTTGACTGATTTAATCACTATGGCGTCGTGGGAGGGGCTTCTCCGTGACGTTGACGTCATCATACTTCCGGACTGTTTTCTATTCGTCTGCTTAGGGAGTCGCTTAGGCCTACCTGAAGTATAAAAGAGTACACGCAGGCAACGCAAGAAGTCGGCTATTTATTATAATTTATTTACAATACTGCCTCGTTGATTTGGCCCATTCCTTTCAAACTTTAATATCCTATCGCAGACTTTCTCTTCTTATCTATATATTAAAAGTCTTAATTCTAATTTATAGTAAAAAATAAATGTATACGAATTGAATTGCAGTCCTGTCTCAAACCGAATACGCTATCGGTACTAGTCAGTGTAAACATTACTTGATAATCGAGACTATATAGGTGGAGTTAACGCCTGTCAATCAACAATCGGCCATAATGGGAAAACGGTGTCGATGAAATTTAACTACTATTTCTAGTAAAAAATTATAGTGGTAACAACTTTGTTCAGGATAAAGTAATTTGACTGAAATTTTCAATATATTCTTGTTTGAGCATCTATTTTTGAACTGTTATAGCAAGAATGGCTAACTCCTTCTAAAAATCTCCCATAATGTATCTTTAAGGAGTAGTTGCTTTTGCAACTGTCCTTTAGCTAACGATATTCGCTGACAGTTGCAATCCGGTCTTCTATAGCTGCAGTATGAAAATACCGCTATTCCCCACCCCTATTCTCAGGCTGTTTTAGAACCTTTGCCGTCTTTTTTTCACAACAATTCTTTATTTTCCACCAAAAGGAACCCCTTCTCATTATATTTGACATAAATTTATAATAATTCAACTCGATTTTCAAGTAGAATTTAGCGATGAAATAAACATGAGGTTTGCGCATGTCCGGCTCTCGTTATCGCTCTTCGGTTTAACCGTATTTGGTGTATGTTTTTAATCGCAGAAAATCTACTTGTAAATAGTGTTGAATCTTTACAAATATGTGTCAGCTGTGGCATGAAATGATTCCTTTGGCGAATACAGTAGAATCAAGGTGGAAAATAGTAGGTAAGGATTCCAAAATAGCCTTAGAACAGAGGTGGGGAAGAACGGTATTTTCATACTGCAGCTATAGAAGGCCGGATAGCAACTGTCAGCGAATATCGTTCGCTAAAGGACAGTTGCAAAAGTAACTACTTAAAGCTACATTATGGGAGATAAGATAAAGAGATGGCAGTTTTCACTATAATAGTTAAAAACTAGATAGTGTAAAGATAATTTGCTGATAATTTCAGTCAAATTGATCCAATATTAGCCGAGAAAAAAAGGGTTTGAAATATTCACATAGCCTCGGTCATCATTACTCAAATCATTAATATAATCAGCATAGTCTCGATTATCCACTTGATTGATTTAATTATCAACGGCCATTAAGCGGGATATAAGAATTTAATCCGCCAACATCGAAGGCTAGCCTTGACATAAAGAGTTTATTATGGTCTGGATATGTTAATTAATGTCTAATTGATTATTTAGATAACATCTCAGGCCTAAAGAAAGACCTGCAATAAGCAGATTTTGCTCTTGCATAATGCTATTTTTTAAGGAGATGTTCAAAATTTGAAGAAAAATGGTTATAAATATTCAGCGTGTACCCCCAAAATCTAAACTATACTGGTACTTCCATCTTGTTAAACGTTTAGAGAGCTCCATACTCCTGCGCAGTGTTTCGTTTCTCGCGCCATTGCTTCAGGAATATGAGAGAGCTCGGTCTATTCAATACACTACCACAAACCACTGCAAACTGATCCCGCAGTGAATATTCGCTTGGTCGCTACAATCACTGATAAGCATGACATCGACGAGACTTAATGAGTTCGGCATATTAACTTTTTTACTTCGACAAATTAAATTCTCAAACATTTTTTTGAGGTAAAAGAAAAATAAATAAAGACGTTTGAAGTATTTGTAGTTAAAAAATATTTCCTATTTAGTGTAAATGGGTATTAAAATGAGTAAAATGCATCATTTTGCCCGAAGCAGTAAGGTGTTATGTAAACATTGCACGAGCCGTTGAGCCAATGACTGACGCCACGTGCAGTCGACGCACGTGTTGTGGACAGTCATCTGTTACAGAGACAATTCGTAAGTAATTCTCTGTGAAACAGATCAATATAGAGACTTTTGACAAGTGGCATTTTCCCTATCCGTATCACGTATCCGTATCGTATACGTGACACGTTGCGTCAGAGTAGTTTTAGAGTTTTGGCAGATTCTTGCGTCGCGTACGTATGCGTCACTGAGCTGAGCTTAGTGCTGTACAGCATGATGGCAGTTATCTACCAAGATCGCCATCAGTACCGGTCAAGTGCCTTGCCTACAATTTCTCGGAGTGCGTGAAGTCATTCGAAAGTCGCTGAGCTATTAAAAAAATTAATGTCGCGTCTTATTAAAAAAATCTTTGACCTTGACCCGACAGCAATTTTTGGTTTCACTTATTTATCATTGACACCCCTTTACCATAGAATCACATCATTTACAGATTTGCAAGGTCCCACCCATATCAACCTAAAGCTAGCGCGTAGATCAATCAGCGTGCAGACAGACAGACAGGAAAAGTATGAAAATTCCGAGAAAAAAACATCCAAAATAATGATTAAATTCCAGTCTTTGTTATGATTAAATTCACATCAAATGTACACCTCCGTGTTTTAAGATACACATAGATTCATAAAAACGCTATGATACATTTCAGCGTCTAAAAAGACGGCAATGTTTACGGACCATCTCCGTATGAAAGCTGTTTGATACGGGCAGTCGTATCCGTGTGCCGTATCATGTATGAGAAATACACACACATTGATGACGTCACACACAAAATCCATACGGATACGCGCTACGCACTAGCAATTTACGCTTGCATAAAGTCTCTATTGTTAGGGGGTGGAATACCTAAAAAAAAAAACACATTTAACAGACGGCGGTTCGTGGCGTGAATTGTGATAGTGGGAACCTGGCAGAGAGAAAAAAGTGGGTTTTAACGTCCACTCGACACGAATTAGGTAATTTCAGGACTAACATATGGTTTAATTTTTTATTTCAATAATTCGCTTGTGCTTAGGGGTCTTTAGCAGTGGGAGGAAACTGAAGGACCTGGAGAAACCCACGAGATTGGACAGGCGACCCTACTCCTTGTCACGTACAACCGGGGATTCGAAACCACGCCAGTTGACTCAATGACAGGCTTTATGATAAAGCACGCACGTGCTAACCATTTAACCATTCAACCATCCAACCCCCAGGGAACCTATGACGACTGTATTAATATTTTGTATCTCTATCTGTGGCTACCTTTTTACTTTCAAATATGGGCATTATTATTATTATTATGAATCCCGTGTAAGGTTACCTCATCCTTTAATTAGAGCCTGGGCTGTGCAAGTCTACGTTTGGTTGCTAGGACACCGTTTCCGCTGGGGAAAAAAGATGGCCATGCGGTTGACAGTTCGAGGCAGAATTTGACTTTGTTTTGATATGGATCGCTAGGTAGCGGTTGAATCTTTTGATATGTATTATAATTGTATACATCGATAGTTCCTAAACTAATCACAACCGATGTCACGATGTCATGGTGTTTATATCGGTCCATGTTAAGGTTGCAGCGATACCCCGGGGATGCCACATTATCGCGATTATTTTTTTTTCAAGTGATATCGTATCGGCCAAAGTTGAATAATCGCAATCCCCGGTATTTTAGGATTTTTTTGGGCGGAGGTCGGTGCAATAAATCCAAAGTTCATTTTCACCGGTGCGGGGGCCGGATCGAATTCGAAATAATAGTTTAATTACTACTTGTAAAATTATACAATAAAAATCGGTGAGAGAAAGTTCCCGAAACACATTTTGTAAACAAAGCCGCACGCGACATCGGTGTACCGTAGCAACAGTGCGGCGAATCCCCGGTTAACAAGACTGAAAATATTATGTTTATTTCAATGTTAAGTTAGTACTGTACGATAAAGAGAATTATCGTGATAAAATTGATAATCGTCGACTTTTATTTATCGCGATAATTCCAAAAGCAGTTATCATGATTAATGGCGATATCAGAATTTGATATCGTTGCAACCTTAGTCCATGTTGATGTCATTTGACGATGTCTTGCCAGTATTGATGTAATGTTGATGTCATGATTGTGATGATGTACATTGCCGCACTGTTCATGGATAATAAACTTGTTTGATTAACTCTATCGTAGTGTGCCGATATATATATAAGCACATTGAAGTTGTGATTATGCAAGCTGTCGATTGTTCAAGTTTTTAGTTTTATGGTAAACTGTCATCATGTCTGAAGAAGATAAACAATGTGACATTTCTCATTCTGACGACGATAGTTCGTTTGGTTCGCAAGTCAGTCTTAAAATTTTACAACATAAAGAAAAGTTGGCTCTTGCACGTTCGAAAAGGCAACATATTAAACAAAAAATGGAAATGTCAGAAAGATTAACCAGGTTAAAAGCCGAAGAAGAATTATTAGATATTGAATTTGAAGAACAACAAGCACAAATTAGTTTAAAACTTTATGAAAAGGCTGAGAATGAAAATGAAGACAGGAAATCTGATGTTTATCGTGATCGAACATTACTACCCCCTAGGCCTGATAATTATAAATTTGAGTTTACTTTAGATTCCCCAGATAAAACTTTCACCAGTGATGACATAAATTGTTTTACACCATGTGTAAATCGAAATTTGCTTCATGGTCGTAGAGACTCTGTGGTTATTGATATAGAAGGACCTGTCAATTTATTTGAATCTCCAAATTTAATTGTTAAATCAAATTGTAATAATTTACCTGTTGAGCACAATCCTGTATTATCAAATGTTATACCTAATGTAACTCATGTAGATCATGATTATTCTATTGTAAGCTTGCCCATGTCAATTAATAATGCTTATTCATCTTATCAACAAAGTGTAGGTAGGTCTATGTACTGTAATACTAGGGTAGGGTAAATACAACTCTTTTTTACAAAACACTGAAACTACAAGTGTTTCTCAAGGCGAAATTTGACACTGAATCCAAATCTGAAGAGATTTTTGACCTAAAATGTGTGCCTAGGTCAGTACAATCGCATTTTTTCAAAATGGTGGTCAAAATATGACTTTTTTGCTGTTATACTCGAAAATGATGCGAAATATGGTGTGTAATATATGTTTTCTATGTTTTCCTGGGTCGCTGAGTATGAAGCCGTGTTAAAAAATATGATTGTATGGATCAGTAATGATTTTAGTCCACCTTTACGCCCAAAATCGGTTTGTTTTGTGCTATTACATCATATCTACGGTGATGGAAGTGTTCGATGAATGTTATTTTTGAGTATTGGAGATGATTTGTGAATGTTCTCTTCCAGGTTGTAATTTTTTATGTGCTCTAGCTTATCAGAGATTTAAGTTTTTTGTTATTTGTGTAAGCTTACTTCCAGAGATAATATAATATGATGGCATCAACTACCAAAGCGAAAACAACTCGTAGCGATGCTATAGTTCATGAACTTAAATGTGTTAGCTACAATGAAGAGGAAGAATTCCGTTCCAAATGTAAGCTCCAAGTCATATAATTGGATGTATGTTATTATAATAATAATAATAGTAATGCATTTATATAACGCCTATTATCCAGTAGACTGTTCAATGGCGCGGAAATGTCTGTCAAAAGAAATGTTATATTGAAATAAAGAGATTAGTCTTTAGTTTCTTTTTGAATTCTGCAATAGTTCCTTCTTCTTTCACATGTCGGGGTAACTTGTTCAACGGGACTGGTGCTGCTCAAGAGAAGGCCCTATCACCACATGATACGAGATTTGTTCTTGGAATATCAAGTTGTTGTATATTTGACGACCTGGTTGTTCTCTGATGGGATTTTATTTGAATTAGGTCCTGGAGATAGATTGGAGCTATGGCATGAAGACACTTGTATGTCAACAGTAAAATTTTAAATTCTGCACGTTTCCTCACGGGTAGCCAATGAAGTTCCCTAGGGATTGGTTAAATATGATCATGAAGTTTAGTTTTAGTTTGGTTTGGCTGTGTTTTGAATCTTCTGTAGACGATTTAATGAAGTTATTAGGAGACCGTAAAGTAGGAAGTTACAATAGTCCAGGCGAGAAGTTATGGAAGCATTGACAAGAGTTTTGGTCGAATCCACATCAAGATATTTTCGAATTTTACTTATTTGGTGCAGCTGAAGGAAACAGGATTTGATTACAGAGGAAATCTGTTTATTAAAGTTCATACATGAATTGAAGATAACACCAAGATTTCTGGCTGATTTGACCACAGGAATTACACATTCTCCAACAGATATTTGACTATTGTTGGAATCTGCTGTGGAGGTTTGTATGCTCGGTCTATAGATCGAAAGAAATTCTGTTTTATCTGAACAAGTTTCAAGTGATTTTCATGCATCCACACATTGATTTTTTCAATGCAGTTTCCCAGTTGGTGTTTTTTCTCTGGGACGTCGCAAGGTTGGCCTCTGAGACACAACTGGGTATCATCAGCGAAGAGGTGAAAATTTGCATCACATTCCCTGATGACATCGCCAAGAGGCAGCGTGTAAATTCTGAAAAGAATTTGGCCGAGGACTGATCCTTGGGGAACCCCGTACTGTAGTACTGTTGGTTGTGATTTTGCACCCCCAACACACACTAATTGCGATCTACATGTTGAATAGGATAAGCCCCAATGATGAATCAGATAGCTTTATTCTTTGCTTTAAGCGCTGCAGGAGACGTTGGCGATCTATGGTGTCGAATGCGGCTGATAAGTCCAATAATACGAATGGAAAAACATGTTTTTTGTCCATCGCTCGGAGAATATCATTGTGAACCCTTGTTAAGGCCGTCTCTGTATTATGCAGATTTCTGTAAGCAGGCTGGTATGTTTCTAGTAGATTATGTTGATTCATGCGGTCTTTTAGTTGATCCGCAATGATTTTTTTCAATAACTTTAGAAATGAAAGATAGATTTGAAACTGGTCTGTAATTTTTCAGTATATCTTGGTCAAGGTTCGGTTTTTTCAGGAGTGGTTTCACATAAGCTGTCTTAAATAGTTCGGGAAATTCTGAGCTGTTTATTGTACCATTGATAAGGCCAAGGAGATATGTTGTATTCGCACAGGAAATTTTCTTAAAAAGCCATGTGTAGGTAAAACATCCAATTCACATGATTTTGTTGGAGCTTTCTGGATTAACTTCGTGAGATAGTCTGCGGATATCTCTTTTACCTCAAGCGGTGGTATGTAATCATCATTATGGTCAATAAAATCGTTTTCAATTTGAAAGCTCTGTCTTATTTTCTCAATCTTCTCTGTAAATTATCTGGCAAAGATAGCGGGGAGTTGGGTTGCTTTATAACATGATGGCATAGTGTCTGAAAACGAATTCTTCGGGAGACTTTACTACCGGCAGCATTGTTAATCTTCTCTTTTAAAAATTGGGTTTTGGTATAGGCGATAGCATTATTATACTGGTTTTGTTTTTCTTTGAAGATTTGGTGATGAACTTCTAGCCCAGATTTTCGCCAAGACTTCTCCGCTTCTTTTGTGCTTCAGTGGCCGTAAATGCGAGACAAATATCAGATTTTTACACCGATACTTGATTATAAATTTCCACTATGACGCTTTTATTAGTTTTAATTGCATTTTTGAACATGACATCGTACTCAGCAACCCAGAAAATCATAGAAAAGACATATTATAGGCCATATCTCACATAATTTTAGGATTTTAACGGCCAAATAGTCATATTTTGGTCGCCATTTTCAAACATGGCGGCTGTACTGACCGAAAGACTTAAATTGGGTCGAAAATTTTAACGGATTCGGATTCAGCGTCGAATTTCGCCTCTAGAAACACTCGTAGTGAAGAAAAAAGTGTATTTACCCTACCCTAGTAATACTACTAATACTTTACCACAGTATAAATCTGTAACTACTACTAGGGAATCTATTGTGCAACCTGATACTAATAGAGTGAGTTTATCTGTTAATAATCATGCCTTACCTCGAACAGATGATAATAACATATCGGTTAGTACCGTTTCTTCCATGTCACTGCCATTTAATAATTCTGCTAATTACTTACCTATATCTAATAATTTGTCTTTTTCATCAAATAAGGCCAAAAAAAAAAAGAGTTCTGTTTCCTGTAACGGATGGAAAATAGGGTAGGGTCGGTAGGTAGGTTTTTTTTTTTTTTTTTTTTTTTTTTTAATATTAGATCTTCTACCATCCGGGGGGGGGGGGGCAGGTCAAAGTTTCAAATGACAGAAACAATTATTTTAAAAAATTTTTTTGAAAACATACATAAAAAGCTACCAAATTTTTTTATTTCATCAAAATATTCCAATTAGATCCAAAATCATGGAATTTTTAAATCCGAGATCGATGTCAAATATGCAATCATAACTATCCGTAATGTCCGTATGCCGTACGGTATGTCGTATAATATTCTGTGCGAAAATCTTCAATTTTATGTTGGGTTGAGTCGGCGCCGTGAACATAAAGTACGAATACATTTGTGGTATTCTTTGGATAATTGTTTCAAATGTATCAGAGACTCGATTACGAATTAAATATTATCTTTGGTGGCAAAAGAACTTTTAATCGTTCAATGATGATAAAAACAATGCATAGGGAGGCCATTTTGTTCAAGGGAAATAACTCGCGCTGAAAACTTATATCGTACCGTTGCACGAAATCGGTCCGTAATAAATTTATTTGTCTTCTTTTAAATACCAATCGAACAGATCCTATCCACCTGTTTGAAATATAAGTTCACTTGTTTTTGTCCATTGGCGAGCCGTTAATAATTAGAACAAAAGTTGTGAGCTTCATAACTTTTCGGAATGTGCATTATCTATACGAAACCTGTAGTCTCGTTTTTCACGTCAGTTAGCAATCTCGCGTCAAAAGTATGGCAGATCTTAATAAACGTTCGCGAAACGTTCGCTGTACCCTCTTATTCCGATCGGTAAATGCCGATTCAAAGAACGATGACATTAATATTCATTTATAGCAACAAATAATATATATATTTTCACGAATCCGGTAGGTTTAGAGTATTCTGAACGGTCGCTTGGTGAACAAAAAATTTTTTTATTTCTCTTGACACTAAAAAAAAATTTGAGTCGGCAGGTTTTGTAATGGGTCGGTCGGGTTACCGGAAACATAACATTTTTTTTTTTGGCCTAATATGTCATCCATTCCATATTATGATGCAAATTGTAATATGTCTGTGTGTAATTCGACAAATTATAATTTTATACCTACTTGTACCATTGACGGTAGGCCTACATTCACAAATACTTCCACATCTTATAGTAGTAATGTGCCAATCAGTCATGTTGTTCCCCCACACTCTAGTCCAAGTTCTAATTTAATTTATCATGTAAATACTGATAGGCAGAATAATGTGCATACTTACCCTCAGAATAATGTTTCTGTTTTTAGAAGTGATGTTTGTGATAACACACAAAATACAACAAATGACTTAGTACAAAAACTGTGTCAGGTGGTTTCGACTCCAAAGTTGGAATATATGACATTTAATGGTGATCCTTTAAAGTTTATTTCTTTTATGCACAACTTTGAGACTCTGTTAGAGACTAATAACCCAGAGGAATCACGTAAATTACAACTTTTAATTCAGCACTGTAGTGGAAAGGCCAGGGAGTCCATAGAATGTTGTGTAAATTTACCTGTAGAGACAGGATTTGAAACAGCTAATCGAACTTTGCGTGAGAATTTCGGTAAACCTCATGTTATTGCAAAAGCCTATATGACTAAGTTAGAGAACTTACCTGCTGTCAAGAATGCAAATAGTACTTTCCTGATGGAATTTGTTCGTAACTTGGAGATTACTAATAGAACACTAGCTGGTATGGGAAGAGACTACATGAATGATTTAGATCACATGAACACACTGAGGGACTTGAATTCTAAATTACCTATGTTTTTGAGGGCTAAGTGGACGGAAAGGGCTGGTAGAATCCTTGAAAATGGTTCCAGACCAAGGTTTATAGACTTTTTACATTTTGTTAAAGAACGAGCAGTATTAGTTAACAACGAGTTTGGGGAAGACTTGTCGAATAGTTCCAGAGAGAAGAAATTTGATAGTTCCTATTTTAGAAAACCCAGACCGATGGCAACTCTTATGGCTACAACGAGTTCGAATGCAGCTTGTAAGATGAATTCAAGTCCTCCCAACATTTTAAGATCCGGTGCTGGAAATTTTAGATCACCGTGTATTTACTGTGCAGGTAGGCATCCTATTTGGAAGTGCAGTCAGTTTATAGATCTTGACAATAGAGGTAAAGGTAAAGTTGTTGGTGACCTCCAGTTATGTTTTAAGTGTTTAAATAAAGGACATTCGATTAAATTTTGTGATAGGCCTGGATTTAGATTTCGGATTCCTAATTGTGAAAGGGATCACAATACTTTGTTGCATGATGTTAATTTGTTTAATTTGAGCCAATCCAGTTCCATTGAGAAGATAGAAGATTCCAAGAAGACCTCCAGTGTTGTTACTGCTGCTGCTGGGGCTGGTGAAAGGAAGGTTTGTCTTGGAGTTGTTCCAGTTATTGTTCAGAATAAAATCACCAAGAAAGAAGTCACTTCTTATGCTTTGCTGGATACTGGATCCGAAATCACTTTAGTCTTAAAGAAACTTGCTGCTCATCTTGATATTGGTGGCGAGATTGATCCATTTACTGTCACAGGTGTTACAGGATCTAAGGAAGTTGAAAGTGAATTAGACGATATTGTCATCAAGTCTTCAGATGGAGATACATCGGTTGATTTTAGTGATGTTAGAACTGTACCATCATTACCAATTCCCACCACTACAATTCCAAGGATGGAAGATTTACAGAAATACTTACATTTGAAAGATATTGACTGTCCTGAAGTGCAGTTTCATGAGGTAACTGTTATTATTGGTGTTAAAGAACGGCCAAAACTTTTTATCCCTTTAGATTACAGAGAAGGTGGAGAAAATGAACCAGTTGCTATTAGGTATAGGTTAGGCTGGATTGTTATTGGGTCAGTTGATCAGCCACGAGATTTTAATGAGTTTTGTTTTAATTTTGTTAGCTCTGTTATTAGTCATGAAGAAACTGAAGTTAAAGATGGTCTGAAGGAACAATTGCAGAGATTGTGGAATACAGATTTCAAAGATCTAGAAGTTGAAAATAAACCAGGTTATTCAATTGAAGATAAAAAGGCTTTATGTATTATTGAGGATGGTTTTAAGATTGTTGATGGTCATTTTCAAATTCCACTACCATGGAAGAGAATTCCTCCTAATCTAATTAATAATAGAGCTATGGCTTTGAACAGATTAGATGGATTATCTAAGAGGTTTAGAAGGAATCCTGATTTGTTCTTTAAGTACCAGACCACAATTAATGATTATATTTCTAAGGGCCATGCTGAGAAGATTCCAGAGGTGGAAATTGATTTAAATGAAAGACCCATTTGGTATTTACCACACCATCCAGTAACCCATCCATTAAAGCCAGATAAAGTTAGAGTAGTCTTCGACTGTGCAGCTCAATACCATGGAACATCGCTTAACAGTCAGTTATTACAAGGCCCAGACTTAGCTAATCACTTGTTAGGAGTCTTATTTCGGTTCAGACAGGGAGAGATTGGGTTTATAGCTGATATTGAGGCTCATTTTCACCAAGTTAGAGTTGAACCAAAGGATTGTGATGTATTGAGATTCCTATGGTGGAGGAATGACGACATTAATGACGTTGTAGAAGATTATCGGATGACCAAACACATATTTGGCGCCACATCTTCACCTGCTGTTGCTAACTACTGTGTCAAGACATGTGCTGAGCTTTATGGTGGCGACTTCGATCCTGAAACTGTGAAGACCATTATGAAGAATATGTATGTCGATGACCTGATGAAGTCAGTTGATTCTTTAAATTTATCAGTTAAATTGTTCCACGAGTTGTCAAAGTTGTTATTTACTTGTGGTTTTAGGTTGACTAAGTGGTGTTGTAACGATCGCAAGTTTTTGCAGAACGTTCCAGAAAAAGATAGAGCCAAGTCTATTGTTGATTTGGATAACCTTTTGCCCACTCAGAGTGCTTTGGGATTGAGATGGGATACCGAATCAGGTGTCTTTTCATGGGAGGTCAATGAGAAGTTGTTGTATTCGTTTGAGAAGGTTACAACAAGAAGAAGTATTTTGTCAATTGTTTATTCATTATTTGATCCTATTGGGTTTATCGCTCCATACATTATGAAGGCGAAGTTGTTATTACAAATGTTGAGTAGGAGAAATCTAGGTTGGGATGATCCTGTTTCTTTGGAAGATAAGCTTCAATGGTACAGATGGTTAGAGGATTTAGATAGGTTGTCTGAAATTAAGGTTGATAGGTGTTTGAAACCTAAGGTATTTGGTGTTATTGGAGAGGTCCAGTTACATATATTTTGCGATGGTTCTAGAGTTGGTTATTCTGCTGTTGCATATTTGAGATTCATCAATTCCAGTGGAGAGGTTCACTGTTCTTTTGTATTTGGGAAATGCAGGTTGGCTCCTATTCGTGAGGTGTCTATTCCAAGGCTGGAATTATCGGCTGCGGCTGTTGCCGTGAAGATGAGAAGAGTTATACAGGAAGAATTGGAGTTTGTTATAGAGAAGACTGTATTTTGGACAGATTCGTTGTCAGTTTTAAAGTGTATTAATAATGATAGTAAAAGGTTCCATACGTTTGAATCGAATAGATTAACAGTTATTCATCTTGGATCTAAGATTTCAGAATGGCGTTACGTAAATCGGGATTTGAATCCTGCTGATGACGGTTCCAAGGGGTTAAAGTTAAAGACCATGGTGAAGGACAATAGATGGATTAGTGGTCCAGAATTTCTGAGGGGGAATGAAAGTGGTTGGCCTTCACCCATTGTTATTCCAGAATTGAAGGATGACGACCCTGAAGTTCGGAAAGAAGCAAAAATTTATGTTGCGTCGGTTGACAAGGATGTTATTGATGATTTGATTTTGAGGTATTCCTCCTGGTGGAGATTGAAGAGAGGAGTTGCCTGGATCTTAAGGTTTAAAAGATATTTAAAGTTAAAGGTTTTAGGACAGGGGTGTCCTAATAACTTTGAGAGGTTTTTAACGGTTGGAGAGATCAAAGAAGCCGAGTCAGAGGTTATCAAGTTTGTTCAACGGAGGGTGTTTCCCGACAGCTTAAAGGCCCTACGTCATGTTAGCGAGAGTTCTAACCCTTCGAAGATTGATTCATCACTCCGAAAGCTAAATCCACAACTTTTAGATGGATTACTGAAGGTTGGTGGAAGATTAGATAAAGGACCTGTAGGTGAAGATGTAAAACACCCAGTTATCCTTCCGTATAAACACCATGTTACAGATTTGGTTATTAATTCACATCATTTGGAAGTCTGTCATTTAGGTCAGGAATCGGTTTTGTCTTTCTTGAGGCGTAAATATTGGATCGTCAAAGGGAGATCTGCTGTCCGTAGGGTTTTACGGAAATGTGTTGATTGTCAGAAGAGATCCAAACGTTGTGAGGAACAGTTTATGGGGAATTTGCCTAAACAGCGTTTGACACCAGATAAACCCCCTTTCTCTTGTGTAGGAATCGATTATTTTGGACCATTGTCTGTAAAGCAGGGTAGAAGTATTGTAAAGAGATATGGTTGTTTGTTTACCTGTATGGCATCCAGGGCAGTCCATGTGGAAATTGCGCATTCTTTAAATACGGACTCATTCATCAATTGTTTAAGGCGGTTCATTTGCTTAAGAGGTTGTCCTGAAGAAATCTTTAGTGATAATGGTTCTAATTTTGTTTCCGCTGAGAAAGAACTAAGGGACTGTATCAATGAATTCAACCAGTCAAGAATTTCGAACTTTTGTGTCCATAAAAGTATCCGCTGGCGTTTTAACCCACCAGCAGCCAGTCATATGGGAGGCATATGGGAACGGATGATCCGTTCAATTAGGCAGGTACTTAAATCAGTGTTAAAAGAACAGCTTGTCTGTGATGAGATTTTGTTAACTGTTGTATCAGAAGCTGTATTAATTATTAATAGTCGACCACTTACAAGGGTAAGCGATGATGTATTGGACGAATCACCGTTAACACCAAACCATCTTCTACACCTTAGGTCAAGTTCTACTTTACCACCTGGAGTGTTTGATCAAAAAGACTTGTACCTTAGAAGAAAGTGGCGTCAAGCTCAGTATTTAACAGATGTATTTTGGAAGCGTTGGGTGCAGGAATATATTCCCACGCTACAAGAAAGAACCAAATGGACTTTAAAGCATAAAAATGTCAGAATCGATGATATTGTACTTTTGGCCGACGATAACTATCCGAGAGGACAATGGCCACTTGCTCGGGTCGTTGATGTGATTACCTCGGACGATGGATTGGTTAGAACAGTTAAAGTGAATACTTCGTCATCCGTTGCGACAAGCGCCAAACGTTCCAGGGCCAGCGAATTTAAAGATGGTTCCATTATTTTAACTCGCCCAATTACTAAAATTTGTCTTTTAGAATTACACACAGACTGATTGGCTTATGTTTGTTTTATCTCTATATATATGGTAATTAGAAATGTTTGTTTAATTGACCTGTTGTATTGTTACGGTAGCCATTTGTTTAATTTTGTACATAAAAGTCTTGTTATAGCTTTTATGTAGGGGCTGGTGTGGCTACCTTTTTACTTTCAAATATGGGCATTATTATTATTATTATGAATCCTGTGTAAGGTTACCTCATCCTTTAATTAGAGCCTGGGCTGTGCAAGTCTACGTTTGGTTGCTAGGACACCGTTTCCGCTGGGGAAAAAAGATGGCCATGCGGTTGACAGTTCGAGGCAGAATTTGACTTTGTTTTGATATGGATCGCTAGGTAGCGGTTGAATCTTTTGATATGTATTATAATTGGATACATCGATAGTTCCTAAACTAATCACAACCGATGTCACGATGTCACGATGTTTATATCGGTCCATGTTGATGTCATTTGACGATGTCTTGCCAGTATTGATGTAATGTTGATGTCATGATTGTGATGATGTACATTGCCGCACTGTTCATGGATAATAAACTTGTTTGATTAACTCTATCGTAGTGTGCCGATATATATATAAGCATACTATCGTAACACCTCACTGGTTTAGATGAATAGTCAGACCTTTTAGGCTCACAGGTGTGAATATAAAATAGAAATTTGAGTAACTTCCTTGTTAAATAAGTATGGCGATATAAAAAAAATGAAATGAAATGGAGTTTAACATCCTCCTAAAGTTTGCCTCCGAATTGGGCTAATGAACACGAGCATACGCCATACAGTGTGCCATGAGGGCAGCGGCTCTTATATCGAATTCCAACTGCCTTGGGATTTTTTTACGTGCATACCAATGTGTACGCGGGGCCCTTTTTGTCCCATCTGAACGACAAAGCGGGTTTCATTGTCAGACCCCCCGTCCTTCATAACTGACATGGGGAAACCACGCCGGTAAATCTGGATGAACTTTCTCGGCCAATCGAACACCCGGCCTCCAAGGGCCCTGTTTCACGAAATTTGAACTAAGATATAAAATCCAAATTTTAGTAATTTGATTGGATAATAATAGATTGATTTTAGTTCTTAGCCAATCAAAATTGAAGTATCTACTAAAATTTGGATTTTATCTTTAGTTAAAATATGGTGAAACAGGCCCTGGCTAGCGAGCCAGCATCTCGCCTACTTAACCACCGTTCAGATCTCTCGCAATATAGAGAAGCCGGTGTGTAAAATTGTATAGGTATGTATATCATCAACGATAAATATATGGTTGGTGTACAGCAATTTATTATTTGTACATTTGGGAGCATATGACCCGACTTAAATGTTTTTATCACCAGTAGCCTTTTCTGAAGGGTGCCCGAATTTTTTTTTTAATCCATAGTCAATTCAGTACAAATTCGTGGAATTCAATTAAAGGAAAAATAAAATTAGTGTCTTATCAGAGTTTGTTTACTTTATTTTGCCAACGCCTATGCCATAACAAACCATCAAAATTCCTTTTCTAGACATTCATTTTAGGGTTGGCCCCCTATGTTCATAATTTTACTAATCCACTCACTTTATTTGATATGTGTGTATTGCTAGGTAACAGTGATCTGTATTGCTAGGCAACAGTAATCGGTATTGCTAGACAGCAGTGATATGTATTGCTAGGCAGTAGTGATCAATCTGTTTCACAGAGAATTACTTACGAATTATCTCTGTAACAGATGAATGTCCATAACACGTGCGTTGACTGCAGACGGCGCCAGTCATTGGCTCAAAGGCTCGTGCAATGTTTACTTAACACCTAACTGCTTCGGGCAAAATGATGCATTTTACTCATTTTAATACCCATTAACACTAAATAGGAAATATTTTTTTTATCAGTGATTGTAGCGGCCAAGCGAATATTCACTGCGGGATCAGTTTGAGTAGTGATATGTATTGCTAGGCAATAGTGATACGTATTGCTAGGCAATAGTGATACGTATTGCTAGGCAATAGTGAGTGATACGTATTGCTAGGCAACAGTGATATGTGGTGTGGTCTTCATCTTCATACAGTATATTATTATACCTGGAGAATTTTAACAAATTATATTGATTTCAGAGAATGCCAAAATCAAACGTTTGTTTTCACCCCCCTACCCCCAACAAAACCAACTAAAAAACGCATACGTACCAATTTCAGAGTATCCAAATCTAATCTAGAGGATATTTGTACAGACGAATCGTGTACAGATATCACCTTCGTCAAAACATTCATCATCTGACTCAAATGGGAAGTAAAACACTTACAGCACAGATTTCATCATCTATTGTGCGTATGTAGGCCCTATCAACTATGCGTGGCGTATTTATAATCTTAAAGGACACTATTGGTGTCAGTCAATTCTTTTTAGGAGAGAGAGATAGAGAAATGGGGTTTAACGTCCACTCGACACAAACTAGGTCATTTCGGGACTAACATATGGTTTAATTTTATTTCAATATATCGCTTGCGCGTAGAGGTCTTCAGCAGTGGGAGGAAACCGGAGGACCCAGAGAAAAGCAACACCGCCCCTTGCCACGTACAACCTGAGATTCAAAACTACGCCGATTGACTCAATGATAGACCTTATGATACAGCACGCACGTGCTAACCATTCGGCCATCCAACCCCCCGATAATTAAAGATGCAATCCCCCAAAATTGAAAGAATTAACTCGTGTAGAAAACTGCCGATCAATAGGGCGAATATCATCATTAAAAGGTGCCCCCATTAAAATAAATACATGTAAGGCCACCCATTTTTGATTATTGGGTTCACGGATTTTTAGGACATAGAATTGATGATGTCGGTCGAAATAAAAAAAAAAAAAAAAGATGTCAGTGTCTTATTTTTTTTTATTTTTTAAAGAGTAAAATTTTGATGTCGGGCTATAATAAAAAAATTTTTTTTCGACTAATGATTAATTTTACCAGATCATATATATATATATATATACAGACGAAATCTCTAACCAACACGACCGCATAGCTATGTGACAAAAAAAATTAAGTCAATGGATTGCAATGCAAATACCACTACTAGAAAGCCCTTTGGCAGGCCATTACAATGACATCAAAATAAATAGCAAGAAAGTTAGGGCAATCTAAATGTTGCATAATTAGTCATTAACGCGTCAATTAATTTTGTAAGAAACAATAGCGCTCGCGAAATAACTTTGTCATGACCCATTTTAACCCCTCACTAAATGTTTTGTAACTTTCTCAATTATTGTTCAATTTGTAATAGAATACATAACTCTTTTTATTAAACAGATGTTTTATGACCCATAATATATATACATACAATTATGGTGGTTGGATCATGAGATATCTAATTAAAGATGTTCTCCCTAGGTCACAGAAAACCCAACCCTCCGGAGGTCCGAGGGCAGACCCCCATAGTCCAGGACGGGTCGACTTCTCCCTGGGTCTCGCTAAGACCTGCCTCTGGTCTCTGATCCCTCATGTCCTTTTACTCTCAAAACCAATCTTAAATAACGTAGTGTCATCTCTGCCGCCTGAATCCTGGTTGGTTTACAGGTTACATAAACAATTAAACTGATTGGCTAACTCGTAGTCACATTGAGTTTGATTGACAGCAAGATAATCCGACATAAACTAATTACTAGAATTCGCACCTCTAAGCTTTAAAGCAACATGGTTAACACCTGTCATGGATTCTGACTGATACACGTTTGTACAAGCTATCACGTCTTACATAACATTATGTCT
This sequence comes from Patella ulyssiponensis, assembly GCA_963678685.1. NCBI lineage: Eukaryota > Metazoa > Mollusca > Gastropoda > Patellidae > Patella > Patella ulyssiponensis. Next base: position 93,189,359 of record OY783225.1, read on the forward strand.
TAAGTCTACGACTGATACAGATAAAAGGCGTGCGGAATTTAGAAGTTTATACAACGCAGGTAATTAACAATGAAACTAATTATTAATGGTCACCCATTCTATCTTTAAACAATGGGTGTCAATATTTGTTGTGCTTAAATCTTATCTCATATAGGTACTCTGAGCATACAAGTGAGTACCACCTATCAGCTGTTACATAATACTATGCAAGGTTAACTTGTAATGAATCCGTCTATTAGAATGTCAAAATAAGGAAAGAATGAAAAATATAAAATACTGACATAGATTCAAATACAATATTAAATTTTAGGTCTCAAATGATATTGTATTACATTCCTCCCTTTCCACAATTTTTTAAAATAGTGGAATATATAACATGAAACGATTTTAAAAAGATTAAACAAAATACAATAATGAAAGCATTAAAGGATATATAAAAGAAAAGCACAACATCAAAACTAAAAATATTCACAAAGTATAAAAGTCACTGTCTTCCACAATATGCGGGAAAATGTTGAATGAAATGTTATAAATGTTAAATGAAACACACGAACATAGATGGATATCTTCCACATTATGCGGGACAAATCGTCACAAATTAATGCTGTATCAATGTTAAATGAAACACAAACGTAGGTGGATATCGTCCACAATATGCGGGAAAATCGTCACAAATGAATGTTGTATAAATGGTAAATTAAACACATAAATATAGATGGGTATCTTCCACCAATTAGGCACATATAGTATCCACCATGTATGAATCATTGTGTCAGCATATCTTTTCCACCATAATCGTCCACCATATGTAACATCATGTCAGCATATTTTGTTCACCATTTATTTACTATGTGTCTTGGAAATTGCAGTCATCTCTGTGGCTGCAAGCTGGAGCGAGGGATACAAAGAGCTTATATTCTCCTGTGGTTTCGTATGCTCGGTTTTGTCGATGGATGGTGAATGGTTAATATCTCCATTTGCAAGCTTACTGCCGCTTGTGGCTTGAGCCGCCACCATCTTCTACTGGCCGTTATTGTTCTTATCGGTTAGTCTATTCCTTTCCATACATGGTCAACGGTTTTTTTAATGTTATGATTGTGTCATGAAGTATATTTTAACTGCCATTCGTGCCCAAGTTTGCCATATGCTTATTATTTCATGGAGTGAACTCAATTAACTTTTAGTCAAAATAGCTAGTGGAACAGACTTTAGATAACGATCGATTTTTTTTAAAAAAAATATTTACATTAGAATTGACATAAACCAATATGAAAGTAGGGGTTCATATTGCTTTGATCTGAACACATATCACTAATCTTAAATAAGATATTTTGGAAAGAATCTATCGAAACTAACAGTGGTTTTATCTCTATAATTTTTAAACAAAACACAAAACAACACAACACATTCGCTCTTAATTCCGAGCATAAAACTTTTCCCGTAAAATATCGGGAAATTAATTCCACCTTATAGGAATTTCACATAAACCCATATATCGGGCATCCCAATCTCGTTATTGGGGTTAACACAAATAAAATCTCCCCCGTAAATCCCGGGGCTAAATTAATTCCACCTTATAGGAATTTCACATATATCGGGAAACCCAACCTCATTATTGGGGTTAACACGAATAAAATATCTCCCGTAAACCCGGGGCAAAATATATGTCGACAAAACATAAATTATGAGATAAAACCGTTTATGCAAATTTTAAGCCAAAATATGTGTTCAAAAAAACAATTATAATTTACATATTTTAAAATTACTGTTCCACTACTAGCAATATATTTAATTTTTGAATATTTCTTAAAATATTCAAGGGATTTCTAGAAAATGGTTGAGCTAATTGAGTTACTACATAATTTTTAAGGGTGGAAGACAAACCGCTAATTTCGCCAGTTAAATTATTAAGCATAACATTAATCATTAACCGTGGCCATGATTTGGAACAGAAACAGACTTACCTCTTCGTTGATCTTCTAGTAGTCAGGACTTCGAAAACGTTGGTCTGGTCTTCTTCAGAGTATGTTGGATTGCCGCCATATTGGATCGCTGCGGGTCATTTTCAATGTCATATTGAGACTCACAGACCATGAAAACCTTCATATGAATCCGTCAAAGGTATTCTAAACAAACTTTTTAGTGGTGAAATGACAGAAAAACTGATATTTTGGCTAATTTGGGGTATCCCATTTTCAGGGGGTATGTACATGGGGGTCAGGGTGGTCGGGGTCAAATTTTGTTCCATATTATGGATTTTGATACTCCTCCACATATTATAAGCACCGTACGGCTTGCCTTCCACAATATTTATTAAATAACACACACCCCTAATTTGAGCAACGGTTAGATGTTGTAAAACTCGCGAACGTTGCTTAAGGAACATGGGAAAGAGAAGGCTAGGCCGCCCAGTGTGGCCTGGCGTGGCGGAGCGATCATTTCTTTGCTGAATAACTTTCCGGGATTACGCGTGCTGTTCGCACAATACACCATATTCCATTAATTATTATTTGATTAAGCTTCCGATACGAACAAGTGATTTGTTTCGCATTCAGGCTTCAGACGAGTATCGAATCAGGCCCCGCCGTCAGATTAAACCGGCCTCAAATGCACCAAAACGATTTCTATTTTGCAAAATTTCTCGACCTCCGGACCTCTCCCCACCTTCAAAGAGGGCCCTCAAAATTGTATAGACTCCGCCATGATAAACCTTAAAACGCCCCTTTGCATATATATATTGTCTCGATCGTTACATTTTATAAAGACCAGAGTAATAGTCGAAATGTCTCTGAGTAGGCCAAATAAGCAGTAATTGTACTCCATGTGACCTGTATTTTCCAGTTCAATTACTGCATGCCACTGAAACAATTTATAATCTTCACGTTGTGTATTTTTAATAATACAAGAAACTACCAGTTACATGTTTTAAACGTTAAACACACTTGAAAGTTTATAAGTCTAAGCAGCTGTCATGTAATCATTTTTAGTGGCACCCCTAAAATGCAATGATGTTTTAAACCTCCTTCATCTACGATATTAGGGGCACCCCTCTAAGCCCCACGGGGTTAAATTTGAAATCATGTCTTCGGGGACCTAGCCAATATTTTAAACATCAACGATCTACATTATTAGGAGCATTACCTTAAGCTTAGCCTAGACTAGCTCTTCCTTGTCAATGTCCGACACTGTCCTTATCAGGCTCACGCGGGTTGGGAACCAACGATGTTAACAGCTCTCCGGCGTCTCCCAGTTTTGTCCAGAGAACCGAAAAGCGCTCAGCTCTTTTCAAGACTGAGCAATAAGATACATGAAGCACTTTTTGCTTGATTGGTCACTTTGCAAAGGGTATCTTCCTAGGAATTAACAGAGTGAATAGGATTCTTTCGTGAATAATGACGGGTACCGAACAATATGACCCGGGCGTCACGATGACTAAGTGGGTGTCTGGTGGTCGGGTGTTCGATCCCTGCATTGGCCGAGAACGTTCATCCAGATTTATCGGCGTTGTTTCACCTTGTCAGTGATGCAGGGCGGCGGGCCCGACAAGGAAAGCTGTATAATCGTTCGGATGGGACGAAAAACTGAGGTCCCGTATAGACATTGGCGTGCACGTAAAAGATCCCTTGACAGTTGGAATTCGATATAGGAGTAGGCCGTAGTGCCGCTGTTCGGGCAAAATTAACCTCATAGCACACTGTATGGCGTATACCCGTCTTCATGAACCCAGTAGGACGTTAAAACCTATTTCATTTCATTTTTTTCAAGAGTAACGTAACTATTTACCAAAAATCTTTAACTTTCGCACATTTGTAGTATTTTGCATTGAACAAGTTTTCGGAAAAAAGTGGTGGGGATGGGGTTAGTAAGGCGAACAACGATAAACAAGCTACCTGTTATTCGATATTCAGATTTGAATATGAAAAAAAAGATTTCATAGATGAATAGAGAATAACTGATGAATCCACGGCTCATTTCTGTAGTTAGTTTTAGAGAACTGATCAATCTATATTTCGTTTCGTTTTTTATACTTTCGATGGCCTACACTACATGAATATCTGACAAGTTATAATGAGAGTTCACGTCAGGAGTCAAACGAGTGGCTTTTGACCCTATGACGTCAGACATTGATTAATCAATCAGCGTTGACGTTTCTAGGGGTTTACCCACAGTTCCGCGCAGAAAAAGCCAAGAACTCGCCGTAACAGACCGTTTCATTGGCTAATTCCTCACATCAATAAGAACGCGTCAATGGTAACAACTCTTCCAGATCCTCGTGTAGTAAAGGTAAGTGAAACGAGTTTTGAACTAGAAAAAACGAAACGAAATGGGATCAGGGTTATAATCAGATTAAAGAGTTTATTTAATGAAACGTGTTTAGAGACGGTCTGTAGCTACTTTTGTTTTTCGTTATTCACTAATAACAAAACACGAAATGAATATCGAGCTAACTGTATACTGCCACGGCAAACCACCTTTTATATCATTTGAAAACATTCTCTTAAATAAAATACTTTAAATACAATAATTCTATAAATACCAAAGTAAAAAAAACCCTAAAAACTAAAATGTATTAAACTATATTCAGTATACAATTCCAGAAATATCCCCCACCCCCACTGCGGTCTTTTCCACATTCTATTTGAGGTCTTCCCCATTCCATCTGAGGTCTTTCTCCATTCCATCGGGGGGTCTTTCTCCATTCCATCTGAGGTCTTTCCCATTCCATCTGAGGTCTTTCCCCATTGCATCTGAGGTCTTTCTCCATTCTTCTGAGGTCTTTCGAGGTATCTCTCCATTCCATCTGAGATCTTTCTCTGTCTGAATGTTATTTGTTATCCACGGCCGTTACTCCGTGATAAATTTGATTCCAGAAATGTGGGTTATTTGCGTCCACATGGTTTATGTCATAACGGTAAATATTTTCCTCATTAACAGACTCTAGAAAGAAATCTATATTAGTTGGTATATTCAAATTAACATCCACAATTAAATTCAGTCGGTTGGGCGTGGTTAATGTTATAAACGATAAACACATAGACATTGTGGATGATGAGAAATCAGAAGCCAGAAATCCAGGAGTTAAAATAAGAACAACTTTCCAGCTAGAATCCATAGTGTTATATAATTCGGTTGGTTTATCAGCCCCAGGGACTTCATCTCTGTCACGAATATAAAGTTTTAATCCCCGCCGCACCTCTAGCTCGTCACGAAGAGTATGACACACCCATTGATACACGTCATCAGCATACAGAACACACACGTCATACAGGAACTCTTCTCGCTTCTTGGCTTTCACATATCGCCCGATCATTCGTAGTAAAATTAAATTTATCTTTAGTTTATTTTTAACGAATACAAACGATACCAGCAATGCGACCACGAGTACACTCATTCCGGTTACAGCAACAGTAAGCCACAAATATGAGAAACAATGCAAGTATAAAGAATGGAATCGCCTATTAACGCTTCCAGTAGTTGTCTTTACTCCCTGGTAACTAATACACGGATAATCTGCTCCGTCCAGACTAACATTGGTTTGATTCAACCACTGTAATAAACTCAACGATTCACAATTACAAGACAACACGTTTCCAGATATAGAAAGATGAATTTTATGTCCATTTAACGCGAGTTCATCCAGAGTTTTTCTTGTGTCTCCATCTATTGTTACTAGGGAATTCTTTCTCAGATAAATATGTTGCAGTCTGGGCAGACCTGACAGAGCGGGAATTGTAATTAAATTATTATAAGACAACGAAACTTCTTTTAAATTGGACAATCCTTGAAATATATCATGAGGTAATATACCCAGCGAGTTTCTACTTAGATCTAAATTTTCTAATGTGGACAACGGTTGCAGTAATCGCTTGCCAATATTGAAAAACGTATCGGTACTCAAATACGTATTGCTTAGTCGTAATTGGGTTAAATTTGGAAAAAAGTCAAAAAACGACGGAGTAATATAAAGGCAACTATTGCCACTTAAATCCAGAATCTGTAGGTTCATGAGGCCTGTTATTTTTATGTCTGATAAAAGAGCACAATTGTAGGACATGTTCAGGACAACAATATTTGTTCCTCCTATGACTATAACGTTAGCCACAACGCCAATCCTATTACTACCGCCAAAGTAAAGATACTTGAGCTTACTCGGCAAAGCTAAAGGGTACGTATGGTGGCTGACATTGTGTTCCAAGCCTTCAAAGAAGGATTTGTGGCCCAACGGATCCACTGTGGATTGGGCCGATATGTCCAAATACTCAAGATTCTGAAATAGGTAAAAACCCAAATAAATGTCTATAGGACTTATTCGTGCAGCAATTTTATTTTTGGACAAATCAAGATGTTTTAAACACCGTGTTAATCTAGGAAGAGGGATTTTAAAGAAACTAGAAGTTTCCACCATGTTTATCTTGTTGAGTTGTAAGTCCAGGAAGGAAATGCAGATGTCTTTCAATATTTCAAGATTGAGAAAATAGCCCGCCGTAGTCGTAAACAAATGTCTGGATGCAGCATTGTTTATTGTGACCGATTCGAGTGTTCTGTTTCTAAATACGTGTAAAGTTGATATAGCATCGGGTAAAGCCAGCTTTGTGTTTTCGTCCGCTTTTATGATAAGATTCTTAAGATGTTTAAACGGCGCAAAAACATTCTTTTCCATTTCATTCAGAACACATCCTGATAAATCCAGGGTAGTAATAGAGATATTTTGAAACACCGAAAATGTGCTATTATAAATCTGCTTTAGTGGACAACGGCAAATTTGGTTGTCTAAGGCATAACTTGAAAATATTAATTCTGATAGAGTTTGTAGTTGTGAAAATCCTGTTCCAAACTCAACTGTGTCTCCTGTGTCAATATTTAAAGATACCAAATTTGTTAAATAACTGATGGGTTCATCGGGTAAAATTAAGTGCGATTTTGAGCCGTAGTAAATGGTTCGAAGAGTCAGGGTCTTCAGGTTCATCAACGGAATAAAAACTGATCTGGGTAGAGAAGAGAGTGAATAATTGAGTCGGTGCCCCATGATCTGAAGGTCTTCCAAGTAAGTCAAATTATTAAAAGCCTTTTCTTGAATATCATACAACGGGTTGGAATTTAAACTTAAACTTTTTAACTGGTGTAAATATAAGAATTGGTGGTTTAATAGATGTTCCAGTTTGTTGTGATTTAAATTTAAAGTTGTTGTGTTTGCAGGCAGGTCGACTGGTACAGAGGTCAGATTGAGATGAGAACAGTCCACCAAGATTCCAGCATGGTGCTCGTCTAAACTGTGTTTACATCTCCAACTTGAGGTCTCTCCGTTCTTAAACATTCGAACAAGCAGGAAGAATACAAAACAAACCACGTCCCTGTTCATACTTGGTTTTGGTTGGGATGCTGAAGCGAAAATATAAAAATTTATAAATTTATTAATTTAGCGAAAGTACTTTGCGGAATGTGATTAATTTATTAGTTTTTATGAATCGTTTATAGTTAAAAATGGTTTAACGTCCATTCGACATAAACCAGGACTATTACTTATGGTTCAATTTTATTGCGATAATTCGCTGGTGCGTAGGGGTCTTTAGAAGTGTGTGTAGGCGGGGGAGGGGGACCGGAGGACCCGGAGAAAACCCAAGAGGCTGGTCAGGCGGCCCTACTCCTTGTCAAATACCACCGTAAATGGTTTCAGAGAGTATTGGACATCGATGAAAACCATTTCTTATTTTATGTCATAAAAATAGAGAGCTCGGTCTATTCAATACACTACCACAAACCACTGCAAACTGATGTTACAAAATACTGTGGGGTATTTTGATAATGGTTTATTTTACATATTCAATGTAAGCACTTGCACTATTTGTTGTACATGTACATGTTAGATTTAATTTGTATGTAAGATGTAATGGGTTGTTCAAACAATGTTTAGCCGACAAGTATATTATGATATAAGATTTGGGTAACAAGCATTAACACATATTGTCTAGAGATAGGATGTGTGAACCTTGTTAATTAAGTCTCATTGTTCTGATTACTAATGGTATTAACTATGGCATACCATAGCCGATATAAATAAGCCTAGTTTGGAAAACAAGGACAGACGAGGGCAGAGAGAGGGAGACGAGGGCAGAGAGAGACGTAGAGAACTTGCCCTCAGACCATGAGGCAAGGGGTCTGCCCTTGGACCCCGGAAATAAGGTCTTCGCAGACCTAGGGACAAGAGCCAGATAGATTTCACCATATGTACCTGTAAATATGTTATCCAGCATTAAAGTATATTTCTAATAAAATGAGTTTATGTATTATGTTACACTGATCCCGCAGTGAATATTCGCTTGGCCGCTACAATCACTGATAAGCATGACATCGACGAGACTTAATGAGTTCGGCATATTAACTTTTTTACTCCGACAAATTAAATTCTCAAACATTTTTTTGAGGTAAAAGAAAAATAAATAAAGACGTTTGAGGTATTTGTAGTTAAAAAATATTTCCTATTTAGTGTAAATGGGTATTAAAATGAGTAAAATGCATTATTTTGCCCGAAGCAGTAAGGTGTTATGTAAACATTGCACGAGCCGTTGAGCCAATGACTGACGCCACGTGCAGTCAACGCACGTGTTGTGGACAGTCATCTGTTACAGAGATAATTCGTAAGTAATTCTCTGTGAAACAGATTGAAACCACTGGCGTACGGGCTCGATCAATATAGAGACTTTTGGCAAGTGGCATTAGAGACTTTTGGCAAGCGTAAATACCTAGTGCGTATCGCGTATCCGTATGGATTTTGTGTGTGACGTCATCAATGTGTGTGTATTTCTCATACGTGATACGGCACACGGATACGGTATCCCGTATCGAACAGGTTTCATACGGAGAGGTCCGTATAACATTACCGTCTTTTTAGACGCTTAAATGTTGTATCATAGCGGTTTTTTTTATGAATCTATGTGCATCTTAGAACACGGAGGTGTATATTTGGTGTGAATTTAATCATAATAAAGACTAGAATTTAATCATTATTTTTGATGGGTTTTTCTCTAAAACTACTCTGACGCAACGCGTCACGTATACGATACGGATACGTGATACGGATAGGGAAAATGCCACTTGCCAAAAGTCTCTATTTTCCCTATCCGTATCGTATACGTGACACGTTGCGTCAGAGTAGTTGCGTCGCGTACGTATGCGTCACTGAGCTGAGCTTAGTGCTGTACAGCATGATGGCAGTTATCTACCAAGATCGCCATCAGTACCAGTCAAGTGCCTTGCCCATACGATTACATCATGTGTACCTACTTCAAGAATATACATGATGGCAAATGGCCGCCATTTAAAATACTACGCCCGCCTCTTAGAGACGATAACTTAACTCGCTATAAATTGTAAAAAAATTTACTTCGGCTAGAATTAAAAAACACCTAAGATTAACATTTGCTAAAAATTTCTAAAAAACAACCTAAATTTATGGAAATGGGGCCAAATCAAATCAGGCAAATTACATCAAATAGTCCATGTTAAACGTATAGCAAAAATTTTAAACTAACGCGAGCACGCGCGTTTCTAGACAACGCCATAGCGGGTCATAGCAACCAGTGAGTATAAATTGGAAATCCCCAATGACGTAGATATTATAAATTGGAAAGCCGAGTCTGTCTTAAAATAAGTAGTACCGTCAGTAAACAAGATGGAAGCCATCTGCTATCGTGTTTGATCATGGAGTAGGCAAGCACAGGTGTGTCGTATGGTGCCTTGCCTACAATTTCTCGGAGTGCGTGAAGTCATTCGAAAGTCGCTGAGCTATTAAAAAAATTAATGTCGCGTCTTATTAAAAAAATCTTTGACCTTGACCCGACAGCAATTTTGGGTTTCACTTATTTATCATTGACACCCCTTTACCATAGAATCACATCATTTACAGATTTGCAAGGTCCCATATCAACCTAAAGCTAGCGCGTAGATCAATCAGCGTGCAGACAGACAGACAGACAGGAAAAGTATGAAAATTCCGAGAAAAAAACATCAAAAATAATGATTAAATTCCAGTCTTTGTTATGATTAAATTCACATCAAATGTACACCTCCGTGTTTTAAGATACACATAGATTCATAAAAACGCTATGATACATTTCAACGTCTAAAAAGACGGCAATGTTTACGGACCATCTCCGTATGAAAGCTGTTTGATACGGGCAGTCGTATCCGTGTGCCGTATCATGTATGAGAAATACACACACATTGATGACGTCACACACAAAATCCATACGGATACGCGCTACGCACTAGCAATTTACGCTTGCCAAAAGTCTCTATTGTTAGGGGGTGGAATACCTAAAAAAAAAAACATTTAACAGACGGCGTTTCTTGGCGTGAATTGTGATAGTGGGAACCTGGCAGAGAGAAAAAAAGTGGGCTTTAACGTCCACTCGACACAAACTAGGTCATTTCAGGACTAACATATGGTTTAATTTTTTATTTCAATAATTCGCTTGTGCTTAGGGGTCTTTAGCAGTGGGAGGAAACTGAAGGACCTGGGCCCTGTTTCACGAAAACTTAAATCTTCTTAAAATCGTCTTAAACTAAAATTTCATCCTAACTTAAGATAGGTGAGTTTCACAAAACGATTTTAAGCATTTTAGTTAAAATCCACTAAAATAATATTGTAAGTTAAAATCTAATCTTAACTTAAAATAGTGGCGTTTCACAAACCGATTTTAAGGACAATTTTAACTAAAATCAATTTTAACTTAGGATAGCCGTCACCCTCTCCTAACTTAAAATCATGGCATTAACAAACATTGATTAGGGCTACACTGTTAGATCTATTGCGACATATGGATATAATTGGAATTATCATAAAATTGTGAACGGCCTGGGTCACATAACAATTCCCATTCATTTTCTTTTCACAGCAAAGGACCACCGTTTTTTTTATTGTAAGGCAATTTAAGCATTTGGATGGCGCGCCATATTAGAACTCCAAGGAAAAAAAATCACTCAAAACCCCAGTAAACTAAACACTAAAAGAAAATCATTTATATATATCCAATGTCGTGGGAAGAAAAGCACTATATAAAGAAAATATCTTCGTGTACAAGGTTTAATATGGTTAATTTCTTGGTTTCAGAAGGCCTAAAGGCCTATAATACTAGACATACCATAATATGTAGTATTTCCTCATGCTTTTGGGGGTTATAACGATTTGTTAAAAGAAATAAAAAATCTCACATGTGTTTATTGAAAAATGTTATATTAAATTTTAATATCATAAATTTATTATTATTTCTTAATAAAGTCTTAGGTTAATAAAACAACATAAATAAGGGAAATTGTAAGAACCATAGCCATTTTATCTTGGGGTAAAAAAATCATTTAATTGAGTAAAATAGGCATTTTCAAAGTATCGTTGAAAGGGTCTATGGGAATGACATTTCTAATCTTGGCATCGGAACATTGGCTATTTGGTGTATTAATTTTAAAGTTAATAAATACTTTTAAAATACGACAAAATAAATACAGCCTAGATTATTTTGTCGTTTGAGTCGCAAATATGATATGTTTGTAATTATTCTTTTTTCACCGGTTTACGACTGTCTGACTGTGTGCAAACATTGCTACAATGGATGAAATTCTCCCCATTGATATTGCAACCGTTAATTCAACATGTCAACAGTTTTTAGTTTTGAAGCGTATTTGCTCTCACATTAAGTAGGACTACCTGCTGCGGCAATGTGCACTGCGCGGGCGCAAGCGATTTTAACTAAAATCTATTAAAATTGCATTTTAAGTTACAATCAATCTTCGTGAAACGCATAAAATTTAAAATTTCATTTTGATTTTAGTTAAAATCTATTTTAGTGATTTTAGCTTAAGTTTTTGTGAAACAGGGCCCTGGAGAAACCCACGAGATTGGACAGGCGACCCTACTCCTTGTCACGTACAACCGCCAGTTGACTCAATGACAGGCTTTATGATACAGCACGCACGTGCTAACCATTCAACCATTCAACCATCCAACCCCCAGGGAACCTATGACGACTGTATTAATATTTTGTATCTCTATCGTAACACTTCACTGGTTTAGATGAATAGTCAGACCTTTTAGGCTCACAGGTGTGAATATAAAATAGAAATTTGAGTAACTTCCTTGTTAAATAAGTATGGCGATATAAAAAAAGGAAATGAAATGGAGTTTAACATCCTCCTAAAGTTTGCCTCCGAATTGGGCTAATGAACACGAGCATACGCCATACAGTGTGCCATGAGGACAGCGGCTCTTATATCGAATTCCAACTGCCTTGGGATTTTTTTACGTGCACACCAATGCGTGGCCCTTTTTTGTCCCATCTGAACGACAAAACGGGTTTCCTTGTCAGACCCCCCGTCCTTCATAACTGAAATGGGGAAACCACGCCGGTAAATCTGGATGAACTTTCTCGGCCAATCGAACACCCGGCCTCCCAATCTGTTTCACAGAGAATTACTTACGAATTAACTCTGTAACGGATAGGTGTCCACAACACGTGCGTTGAATGCAGACGCCGCCAGTCATTGGCTCAACGGCTCGTGCAATGTTTACTTAACACCTAACTGCTTCGGGCAAAATGATGCATTTTACTCATTTTAATACCCATTTACACTAAACAGGAAATATTTTTTTAACTTCAAACTTCTTTATTTATTTTTCTTTTACCTCAAACAAATGTTTGAGAATTTAATTTGTCGGAGTAAAAAAGTTAATATGCCGTACTTATTAAGCCTCGTCGATGTCATGCTTATCAGTGATTGTAGCGGCCAAGCGAATATTCACTGCGGGATCAGTTTGCCGGCCTCCAAGGGCCCTGTTTCACGAAATTGGAACTAAGATAAAATCCAAATTTTAGTAATTGATTGGATAATAATAGATTGATTTTAGTTCTTAGCCAATCAAAATTGAAGTATCTACTAAAATTTGGATTTTATCTTTAGTTAAAATATGGTGAAACAGGCCCTGGCTAGCGAGCCAGCATCTCGCCTACTTAACCACCGTGATCTCCCGCAATATAGAGAAGCCGGTGTGTAAAATTGTATAGGTATGTATATCATCAACGATAAATATACGGTTGGTGTACAGCAATTTATTATTTGTACATTTGGGAGCATATGACCCGACTTAAATGTTTTTATCACCAGTAGCCTTTTCTGAGGGGGCCCGAAATTTTTTTTTAATCCATAGTCAATTCAGTACAAATTCGTGGAATTCAATTAAAGGAAAAATAAAATTAGTGTCTTATCAGAGTTTGTTCACTTTATTTTTCCAACGCCTATGCCATAACAAACCATCAAAATCCCTTTTCTAGAAATTCATTTTAGGGTTGGCTCCCTATGTTCATAATTTTACTAATCCACTCACTTTATTTGATATGTGTGTATTGCTAGGTAACAGTGATCTGTATTGCTAGGCAACAGTAATCGGTATTGCTAGACAGCAGTGATATGTATTGCTAGGCAGTAGTGATATGTATTGCTAGGCAATAGTGATACGTATTGCTAGGCAACAGTGATATGTGGTGTGGTCTTCATCTTCATACATTATATTATTATACCTAGAGAATTTTAACAAATTATGTTGATTTCAGAGAATGCAAAAAATCAAAAGTTTGTTTCCCCCCACCAACAAAACCAACTAAAAAACGCATACGTACCAATTTCAGAGTATCCAAATCTAATCTAGAGGATATTTGTTCAGATATCACCTCAAATGGGAAGTAAAACACTTACAGCTACAGCACAGATTTCATCATCTATTGTGCGCATGTATCAACTATGCGTGATGTGTGACATCTAGCGCATTTGCACCGAAACCGAGAAATATTGGGGACATTTAAGGGGATTTTTTTTCATACAACGTGTGTATGCTTCCTTTATGAATATGTGTCAACAAGTTGGGTTGAGAAATGAAAAAAAGCTTATCAGTTTGCTTGTGACATTGTCGGAGGTTTTAAAGTGCGAATCCCGAATTTCATAGAATCTGAAAATTACAAGTTCGTATACGTATGAAATTGTAACGCCAAAATACAGAGGAATTGTGTATTTACCTTGTCTGAAAAGTTCAGTTCAAAATATTCAGTTGTTTGGACGTGAACGTCAAACTCGCACCACAATCAAATATCCGGACACTAGACTTTTTAAATAGTTGAACTTGATAAATGCGACTACATGCGATACCTATTGTACACTTCATAAATAGAGAGCTTGCGGCACTCGGCACTCAGCATGTAGACGCGTATTATCCAGGCACTTTTTTAGGATGCAACCAAGACGCCGGTCTTCAAACACAGAGCAATACCGACAATTGGAAATTTTTTGAAAACGTATCAGAACGCTTGAGGTAGTTACTGGGGGCTAAGTTATAAGTTATTAAAGGCCTTTCATACAAAATTAAGCAATTTTAAGCCCCAAAATGTAACTGGGATTATTCCTTTAAGAACTCATCACACAGGACACGCCAGTACATGTATATTCACTGATATATACCTCGGATTAGAATCAGTTTCGTAAATATATGGTTTATTTACAGTGGGAACAGAATATCAAATAGATACATAGATAGGCCTACACCAACATTGCAGAAACTACCTAAATTATACTGGAACTATTACTACGTCGAGTACTAGACTATGTATCGGGAACACATCTAAATATATCAAATCCACCATTCCGCCCCGCTGCCGAGGCAGCGGCTGAACTCGGGTGAGTCCATACGACGGTCTCCATCGTCTCGTCGTCTGCTCTGTCTCGTCGTCTCTGGTTGTCTGCTAACTTTGAGTAAACTCCTGCTTATAAAGCCTCTAACAATTTGGAAGATGGACAAGAGTGATCATATATGGTTTGTTGATTAACATTATAGTATCTGTAACTGTACTGCATATTTCCTTTGATGTCACGAAATTCTGTCGCGTGTTATACACAGCTCATATGTAGCTTGTAAAGAATACATTGAATAAATTAGATGTTTAATAGGATCGTGCCTTAAAATAAGCCTAGAGAGAAACGTCCACTATAATATATATCAAAACTAGTTCTTTGCACCTAAATGATTGTTCAGTTTATGAAAGGTATAGATCACTTTGTTACACTATCTTTCAGATCCATATTTTTTTTTTTTGGGGGGGGGGGTGTTAACATACGTTTGATGGTCTAAACTACATGAAGATTTGACAGGTTGTAGTAAAAGGTCGCATCAGAGATCGCACGAACGGCTTTTGACCTTATGACGTCAGAAATTGATTAATCAATCATCTTTGACGTTTCTAGTAGTTTACCCATAGTTCCTTACACCGCACGCCAAGAAGTCGCCGTGACATATAGTTTCATTGCCTTATCCCTCACTTCAAGCAAAAGGTCGGTAATGTGGAACACTACAGATAACAGAATATCAGCATAGTTGATAGACCTTTATTGAGAACATGTAATAGACATACTCCGGGAGGAGCACTTAGATTCAGCCATCCAACCTCCCAGAGACTTTGGAGATGTCAACTACTCATAGATTATTCATTACCGAAAAATGACATATAGAAGTAGTTGATGTAACTCTACAAAAGTGAAGTTAAATAAAGCATTCAACTGTAAATAGTAAACCCATGATTGTGTTTTTTGTCGGTAGCACGATTTACCCAAATCCACCATTATTTCAACGAAATCATATGACAATTTACCATATTTTAATTGTCCGTGGTATAATTGGAATAAAAATGTGATATTGAAATAATGGTGGATTTGTGTATTGTACCAGTTGTGTCCTTTGGTAGTAATTACTTTAGTAAGCCGAGCTATATAAATAACCGTTACTAAAGTAACTATAGTCCTTTAGTAACTATAGTCCGTGGGTAATTAGGACTTCCAAACTTGGTTGGAAATCGCATTTAAGGGGCATTTGGACGCAAAAACGTTACGCTTTTAAATAAGAATGACAATTTGACAGAACAAACTGTATATTATGAAATACTAATATAAATCATTGTGATATAAGTTGAATTAAGGCTAAGGCCAAGTTAATCCAACAAGTTAGATGTTACTCTTTGATATTCTGACGACGTAACATCTAACATCCGAACAGTCAAAAGCTCGAGGCAAAAGTTGATAACTAGCATACTTCGTTCAGCGGACGGCAAAATTCACAATTTTCAGTTGTCTGCACTGCTAACACATTAAACTTACATATCATATCCATCTGTGTTCCGAAAAAAAAAATTTGTTGTCTATTTTAAGAGATTTCACAAAAATCTTCGCCCACAACCAACACAACACATTGAAAAAGGAAATGACCTACATAGGTGAAAGGTGAAATCTGGGTTGGTGCACATTACGAACGAATTCTTTAAACGAAACGAAATCATGAGACGAATTTGAAGGCGATCATTTTAAATTTATTTTCAGTGATGTTCCGATTATCGGTTTCGCCATTCAGTAGACTAATCGGCCGATGAGTGGCCTACCAAAAGAAATTTTGCCGATATGTGCGTAGCCGATATCTGTTCAAAAAGACTCGGCAGTCAAATACCTTTTCGTAAAATATTATTTAGATTGTGAATAAATCACTCTCTCTTACTTAAACTCGCACTCGACCCGTTTATTTTAGTTGCCGTGTGTGTGATACAAGACTCAATGCTTTATAATTATTCATATTTTCAAAGATAGAAAAGGCGGGAAAATGTCACGTGACATTGACAAAGACAGAAGCTATCTATAATATCAACCGTTAGCGATGAAACATTCTACGAATGCCGACAAATTTAAGGATTTTAAATTATATTGTATTCAACATTTTATAAATAATAATCGCAATCATATAGCCTATGCTAGAAATTACCACGGCATAACGGCAATTGTCGTAAAAAAAAGTAAAAGCTGAAAGCAAACACGGACTGCTACGGTAATAAAAATAGCCTAAATTGCACTGTTGTCAACGTGTACACAAATCAAAAAGTTGTGCCTTTTCTATGTAGACGCATGAAATGCATATATGTAATAACTTTTCAATATCATACAGTCGTTCAGGGGATTTGGGATTAGGTCAATAATTCAGAGATGTAAGATTTAGTTGTAAATGTCCCGTCCTACCGTTATATATAATTAGTTTTTTCATAAGAATGCTTACTTTCTAAAATAGGTTATGGTAGAGCCGTGGGAAATTTGACGAATGAATTTTAGTTATAGCTGACATGATGGCCACCGTTATGAACACGAATAACTAAAAGGAAAGGAAACTAAATTTCGGTGATTTTATTACTCGTAAGAGGAATCTGTATAATTTATACTTTGACAGTACCACTAAACACAATTAGGGCCAGATTAATTGACACGATATATATAAAAATTGCACGTCCCGTGACGGAAAATGTCAACAGTTTGCTTTAAATAAGTTAGGCAGTGGTGCCTTGTCAGCTTATTTTAGCTACGGTTTTTTTAAATTTTTGTTTTTGAAAAGTCCTAATTTCAAGCACTGATCTAGACCTACTAAATAATCAAGCAACAAAGTTCTCAATTGACGTTGTTTATTTTCAACTACGCATGAAGAGCGACCTAATTATTCCTTCAATAAACATCGACTTCTATCCCAATATAAAATCTCTACAAAAACAGTACATTGTCATAATGCAATCCATAGAAATATTGTAGAAAAATGCATTTCGTTTCGTGTTAAACAGGGGTCCTCAAATTTTAATAGGGAGGATATGACGTCAAACGGATGTCAAACTATCCTAACATGGCGACTACATGAAATATTTTTGAATGTGATATTGGATAAACCTGTTTCAATGAACCTCGTGTGTGTGTCAGTAAGTGTTATTGTTGTTCAGAGATGGATCACACAATAAGGTAGGACATGCATTTAGAATTTATCGACTGACGCCTTTCAGCTCGTGGCTATTTGATGCGCAAATAATTCAGTCGCACATCGCTTAAAGAGAATATAGCTTGTGGAATCTAGAGGTTACGTGTGAACGAAACCTCTAGACACTCTGGAGTAAGGCCAAGTGTGGATTTGGGGTAGATTTGGGCATTTTTTTTTTATTTATTAAGGTTATTCATTGATTTTATTTTCTCATTAATTTTCAAACTTACCAGAAACATAATTAAAATGGTATATCCAGCATACTAATATTAAAATACATAAATCAGTAGTTCTCTTTAATCTCATTTTCTTTAAAATTTTCATAAAGAACAAGACCAGCTTGTCCTATCGTTCGCGGCTACAAATAGACTCGATTGTCTTTAATCCAAAACATGAGTCAAATTTACACAGAAATACACCCTAGTAATTCCTCTAAAATCGAAATAAGTTGGTTGTAATCCACAAGGAACACAAATCTTGTATATGTTCACGAAATACAGCGATAATCCTGTTTTACTTTTCACTGTTATTTGGTTCGAAAATCGCGTGGGCCAACTCGCCGCGACGTTATAATTTCTTGTTATGGTGGACTTTTTCTTCACGTGCGATCATTCGAAACGTCATTAATATGCACGAGGTGATGTAGGCTGAGTTTGGTTGGCTGATTATCTGTTGCTAGGATATTATGTACACACAGTAAGAAAAAATGGTCGGGTTACATTCGGCGAAATGAGCAGAGTAGTGTGGTTATACATTAGGGGATATCCCGATTATCTTCGTTAATCAAACATGTTTTAGGCGTGTACAAAGATTTATGGTTATCTAGACTATATTTTATTAGTAATCGCCTTCCACAAGTTTACAGCGTCTACTATCTACTATTTTTAAAGGAGCTAAACCGCTTTTATTTGGGGGCCTAGAAATTGGCACAAATGGAATACAGCTCATAAAATATTGTAATATGAGTGTATATCAACTGATTTAAATTCAATGTTTCCGTTTTTACTCTTATTTTAAATCATTTATGTTCGGCGATATATGCCAGAAGTTTCGATAGAATGGCAATCTTTAGCGTCTGGTTATTCCAGTCTACACAGATAGTATTTATTGTGCAAGCTCTGCAGATAGGAATATGACGTCACCGTTTCCCCTGTTTCCTTCCACTGTCAAATGAAACCCCTTCGCACTAGCCAAAAATGAAATAAAATTGGACCATATTTTAACCCCAAAATGACATAGTTTGTGAAAGTTAATCTCTCCCTCTCTCTCTCTCTCTCTCTCGCTCTCTCGCTCGCTCTCTCTCTCTCTCTTGCATGAAATGGGGTTTAACGTCCTACTGAAGTCCTGATTCGACTGGGCTAACAGCGATAGCATTCGCCATGCTGTGTAGGCCTACTATTAGGGTTATTGCCGGGGCAGCGGCGCTACGGTCTACTAGAATTCCAACTGTCAGGGTTCCTTTTAAGGTGCACGATGTGTATACGAAACCTGTTTTTTTGTCTCAACCGAACGACTAGATAGCTGTATTACACCACTGAAAAGGCGATACCCAAAGAACTCTCTTGGCCAATACGGTTTTAATTCGAACTTTTAGCGTACACATATATTTGAATTCAAGGGCAGCGGTGTGGATTTTATTTGGATTAAAGCGGGAATTTCATATTTTTTAAGAAAGTCAGAATATAATTATTTCTATGTCTTTTGCTCAATTATACAATCATAGCCATTATTTTCCACACTTACAAATCCTTCATATCGGAAATAATAACACAATTACCCCCCCCCCCCAATGCAATCTTCAAACGTTTGAAGTTGAAAATGATATTTTTGCTAATTTCTCAACTGGCAATATTGAATTATAGGATCAAGGTAGGACTGTTTATAGATACCATTAATTTTAAGGCTTTTTTTAAATATATTTTAAAAATATAACTTAAAAATATGAAATTGCATTTTTATTGTTATCCAGAAACATTTTATTGTGTAGAGCTACGCTTTAGCGTGCACGTGAAAGATTCCTTGGCAGCTGGAATTCGATCTATTATAGGCTTGGCAAAATATCCCCAATGGTACACTGTATAGCGCATGACTGTCTTCATTAGCTAGATAAATACTCTGTCAGGTACAAGTTCAGGTGAAGTATACAAGAGTTGTCTACCTTTAGTTTTCAAACTTTAAAATCATCGTATGGTACCGCGGTCTTGGGTTCTTATACGGGAGTAGGAACTAATAAGGGAGATACAATAACCTTTTGACAGTTTGAATCCGAAATAATTATTAGTAAACCGTAGCAACGCTTTTCGGGCCAACTTTCCCTCATATAGCACACCGCGTGGCATATGCCCATCTTCAATAGCCCGGGTGGGACTCAACAGTTAAACGCCCATTCCATTTCATTCCAATAAGTGTAAGACGTTTACAAGAGTGACAGGGACGTGTTTTTATGGACAACACTGTAAAACTTTTTTCGTAAAATTTACGGACAAATGGCTGGCAGCTAGGTTACCAACCAATGTACGTAAAAATTACGACGTGGGGTAAGGTTGGCCTCCCCAAGAAAATTGTTAAAATTGACAGCCCTAATAAACGCGTCTGCCTTCTATTTGAGGCAGTGTGTACAAGAGAGAGAGAGTGAGAGATAAATGGGGTTTAACGTCCACTCGACACAAACTAGATCGGGACTAACATATGGTTTTTAAATTTTATTTCAATAATTCGCTTGTGCGTAGGGGTCTTTAGCAGTGGGAGGAAACCGGAGTACTCCGGGAAACCCACGAAGTTGGACAGGCGACCCTACTCCTTGCCACGGCGTGTACAACAACTTGAAAGTATTCTAATATCCTTGTTTAAGTGGTTTTGTAACTACATTCACCGGACACCAGAAACTTCCCTTCCAGAAAAATAGACCTAACAAATAATGATGATTGTCAATTGAAAGAAATTGAGATTCCCAGAGAAATTAATAAAACAAATAATGTCGCAAAAAAGAGTTGCTAAAGAATAAAATGTTTTAACCCATGTAGACAATTCAGTACAAATTTGCCATACAATTAAACCAGCGGTTGCTATGCACGATACGCCCATATTTTGCAAGAGATGGACAATAAAAAGCGATTTATTGTACAATCAGGAGCCATTATCCGATAAGTTTCGAAAGGAACCGAGATCTTTAGGGTTTCATCAAGAGGGTCTACAACCTTGATATACCATACATTTACACTATTTGCACACGGTCCGATTTTTAAGACAACCGAACTCAACCGTCATTATAGTGTAACCAAGTATTGTATTTATTTTACATATATTGTCTCGATCGTTAGATTTTATAAAGACCAGAGTAATAGTCGAAATTTCTCTGAGTAGGCCAAATAAGCAGTAATGGTACTCCATGTGACCTGTATTTTCAGTTCAATTAGTGCATGCCACTGAAACAATTTATAATCTTCACGTTGTGTACTTTTAATAATACAAGAAACTACCAGTTACATGTTTTAAACGTTAAACACAATTGAAAGTTTATCAGTCTAAACATCTGTCATCTAATCATTATTACTGGCTCCCCTCCTTCATCTACATTATTAGTGGCACCCCTCTAATGCCATGATGTTTAAACCTCCTCCATCTACCTTAGTAGTGGCACCCCTCAAATGCCATGATGTTTAAACCTCCTCCATCTACATTATTAGTGGCACCCCTCTAAGCCCCGTGGGGTTAAATTTGAAACCATGTCTTCAGGGGCCTAGCCAATATTTTAAACATCAACTATCTACATTATTAGGAGCACCATCTTAATCTTAGCCTAGATTCTTCCTATAAGCGTATAATCCTAGTCCGAGACTGTCCTTATCAGGCTCACGCAGGTTGGGAACCAACGACGTTAACAGCTCTCCGTCGTCTCTCAGTGGTGTCCAGAGAACCGAAAAGCGCTCAGCTCTTCTCAAGACTGAGCAATAAGATACATGAAGCACGTTTTGCTTGATTGGTCACTTTGCAAAGGGTATCTTCCTAGGAATTAACAGAGTGAATGGGATTCTTTCGTGAATAATGACGGGTACCGAACAATATGACCCGGGCGTCACGATGACTAAGTGGGTAAGACACTGGCTCGCTAGTCTGGTGGTCGGGTGTTCGATCCCTGCATTGGCCTAGAACGTTCATCCAGATTTATCGGCATTGTTTCACCTCGTCAGTGATGCAGGGCGGCGGGCCCGACAAGGAAAGCTGTATAATCGTTCGGATGGGACGAAAAACTGAGGTCCCGTATAGACATTGGCATGCACGTAAAAGATCCCTTGACAGTTGGAATTCGATATAAGAGTAGGCCGTAGTGCCGCTGTTCGGTGAAAATTAACCACATAGCATACTGAATGGCATATACCCGTCTTCATGAACCCAGTAGGACGTTAAACCCTATTTCATTTCATTTTTTTCAAGAGTAACGTAACTATTTACCAAAAATCTTTAACTTTCGCACATTTGTTGTATTTTGCATTGAACAAGTTTTCGGAAAAAAAGTGGTGGGGATGGGGTTAGTAAGGCGAACAACGAAAAACAAGCTACCTGTTATTCGATATTCAGATTTGAATATGAAAAAAAAAAGATTTCATAGATGAATAGAGAATAACTGATGAATCCACGGCTCATTTCTCTAGTTAGTTATAGAGAACTGATCAATCTATATTTCGTTTCGTTTTTTATACTTTCGATGGCCTACATTACATGAATATCTGACAAGTTATAATGAGAGTTCACGTCATGAGTCAAACGAGTGGCTTTTGACCCTATGGCGCCAGACATTGATTAATCAATCAGCGTTGTCGTTTCTAGGGGTTTACCCACAGTTCCGCGCAGAAAAAGCCAAGAACTCGCCGTAACAGACCGTTTCATTGGCTAATTCCTCACATCAATAAGAACGCGTCAATGGTAACAACTCTTCCAGATCCTCGTGTAGTAAATGTAAGTGAAAGAATTTTGAACTAGAAAAAACGAAACGAAATGGGATCAGGGTTATAATCAGATTAAAGAGTTTATTTAATGAAACGTGTTTAGAGACGGTCTGTAGCTACTTTTGTTTTTCGTTATTCACTAATAACAAAACACGAAATGAATATCGAGCTAACTGTACACTGCCACGTCAAACCACCTTTTATATCATTCTAAAACATTCTCTTAAATAGAATATTTTAAATACGATAATTCTATCAATACAAAAGTCAAAAAAAAACCTAAAAACTAAAATGTATTAAACTATATTCAGTATACAATTCTAGAAATATCCTCCACCCAGTGCGGTCTTTCCACATTCTATTTGAAGTCTTCCCCATTCCATCTGAGGTCTTTCTCCATTCCATCTGGGGGTCTTTCTCCATTCCATCTGAGGTCTTTCCCCATTCCATCTGAGGTTTTTCTCCATTCTTCTAAGGTCTTTCTGAGGTCTCTCTCCATTCCATCTGAGATCTTTCTCTGTCTGAATGTTATTTGTTATCCACGGCCGTTACTCCGTGATAAATTTGATTCCAGAAATGTGGGCTATTTGCGTCCACATGGTTTATGTCATAACGGTAAATATTTTCCTCATTAACAGACTCTAGAAAGAAATCTATATTAGTTGGTATATTCAAATTAACATCCACAATTAAATTCAGTCGGTTGGGCGTGGTTAATGTTATAAACGATAAACACATAGACATTGTGGATGATGAGAAATCAGAAGCCAGAAATCCAGGAGTTAAAATAAGAACAACTTTCCAGCTAGAATCCATAGTGTTATATAATTCGGTTGGTTTATCAGCCCCAGGGACTTCATCTCTGTCACGAATATAAAGTTTTAATCCCCGCCGCACCTCTAGCTCGTCACGAAGAGTATGACACACCCATTGATACACGTCATCAGCATACAGAACACACACGTCATACAGGAACTCTTCTCGCTTCTTGGCTTTCACATATCGCCCGATCATTCGTAGTAAAATTAAATTTATCTTTAGTTTATTTTTAACGAATACAAACGATACCAGCAATGCGACCACGAGTACACTCATTCCGGTTACAGCAACAGTAAGCCACAAATATGAGAAACAATGCAAGTATAAAGAATGGAATCGCCTATTAACGCTTCCAGTAGTTGTCTTTACTCCCTGGTAACTAATACACGGATAATCTGCTCCGTCCAGACTAACATTGGTTTGATTCAACCACTGTAATAAACTCAACGATTCACAATTACAAGACAACACGTTTCCAGATATAGAAAGATGAATTTTATGTCCATTTAACGCGAGTTCATCCAGAGTTTTTCTAGTGTCTTCATCTATCGTTACTAGGGAATTCTTACTCAGATAAATATGTTGCAGTCTGGGCAGACCTGACAGAGCGGGAATTGTAATTAAATTATTATAAGACAACGAAACTTCTTTTAAATTGGACAATCCTTGAAATATATCATGAGGTAATATACCCAGCGAGTTTCTACCTAGATCTAAATTTTCTAATGTGGACAATGGTTGCAGTAATCGCTTGCCAATATTGAAAAACGTATCGGTACTCAAATACGTATTGCTTAGTCGTAATTGGGTTAAATTTGGAAAAAAGTCAAAAAACGACGGGGTAATATAAAGGCAACTATTGCCACTTAAATCCAGAATCTGTAGGTTCATGAGGCCTGTTACTTTTATGTCCGATAAAACAGCAAAATTGTAGGACATGTTCAGGGCAACAATATTTGTTCCTCCTATGACTCTAAGGTTAGTCACAACGCCAATCCTATTCCAACCGCCGAAGTAAAGATACTTTAGCTGACTCGGCAAAGCTAAAGGGTACGTATGGTGGCTGGCATTGTGTTCCAAACCTTCAAAGGAGGATTTGTCGCCAAACGGATCCACTGTGGATTGGGCCGATATGTCCAAATACTCAAGATTCTGAAAAAGGTGAAAACCAAGATAAATGCCTAAAGGACTTATTCGTGCAGCAATTTTATTTTTGGACAAATCAAGATGTTTTAAACACCGTGTTAATCTAGTAAGAGGGATTTCAAAGAAACTAGAAGTTTCCACCATGTTTATCTTGTTGAGTTGTAAGTCCAGGAAGGAAATGCAGATGTCTTTCAATATTTCAAGAGTGAGAAAATAGCCCGCCGTAGTCGTATACAAATGTTTGGGTGCAGCATTGTTTATTGTGACCGATTCGAGTGTTCTGTTTCTAAATACGTGTAAAGTTGACATAGCATCGGGTAAAGCCAGCTTTGTGTTATCGTCCGCTTTTATGATAAGATTCTTAAGATGTTTGAACGGCGCAAAAACGTTCTTTTCCATTTCATTCAGAACACATCCTGATAAATCCAGGGTAGTAATAGAGATATTTTGAAACACCGAAAATGTGCTATTATAAATCTGCTTTAGTGGACAACCGCAAATTTGGTTGTCTAAGCCATAACTTGAAAATATTAATTCTGATAGAGTTTTTAGTTGTGAAAATCCTGTTCCAAACTCAACTGTGTCTCCTGTGTCAATATTTAAAGATACCAAATTTGTTAAATAACTGATGGGTTCATCGGGTAAAATTAACTGCGATTTTGAGCCGTAGTAAACGGTTCGAAGTGTCAGGGTCCTCAGATTCATCAATGGGATAAACACTCCTCTGGGTAGAGAAGAGAGGGAATAATTCAGTCGATGCCCCATGATTTGAAGGTCTTCCAAGTACGCGAGATTATTAAAAGCCTCCTCTTGAATATCATACAACGGGTTGGAATTTAAACTAAGACTTTTTAACTGGTGTAAATATAAGAATTGGTGGTTTAATAGATGTTCCAGTTTGTTGTGATTTAAATTTAAAGTTGTTGTGTTTGCAGGCAGGTCGACTGGTACAGAGGTCAGATTGTGATGAGAACAGTCCACCAAGATTCCAGCATGGTGCTCATCTAAACTGTGTTTACATCTCCAACTTGAGGTCTCTCCGTTCTTAAACATTCGAACAAGCAGGAAGAATACAAAACAAACCACGTCCCTGTTCATACTTGGTTTTGGTTGGGATGCTGAAGCGAAAATATAAAAATTTATAAATTTATTAATTTAGCGAAAGTACTTTGCGGAATGTGATTAATTTATTAGTTTTTATGAATCGTTTATAGTTAAAAATGGTTTAACGTCCATTCGACACAAACCTGGACTATTACTTATGGTTCAATTTTATTGCGTAGGGGTCTTTAGAAGTGTGTGTGGGCGGGGGAGGGGGGGCGGAGGACCCGGAGAAAACCCAAGAGGCTGGTCAGGCGGCCCTACTCCTTGTCAAATACCACCGTAAATGGTTTCAGAGAGTATTGGACATCGATGAAAACCATTTCTTATTTTATGTCATAAAATCTATCTATCTAGTAACGACTAATCCTGGCAACTTAAGGAGTAGTTACTTTTGCAACTGTCCTTTAGCTAACGATATTCGCTGACAGTTGCTATCCGGCCTTCTATAGCTGCAGTATGAAAATACGGTAAAATACCGCTATTCCCCACCCCTATTCTCAGGCTGTTTTAGAACCTTTGCCGTCTTTTTTTCACAACAATTATTATAAATTTATGTCAAATATAGTGAGAAGGGGTTCCTTTTGGTGGAAAATAAAGAATTGTTGTGAAAAAAAGACGGCAAAGGTTCTAAAACAGCCTGAGAATAGGGGTGGGGAATAGCGGTATTTTACCGTATTTTCATACTGCAGCTATAGAAGGCCGGATAGCAACTGTCAGCGAATATCGTTCGCTAAAGGACAGTTGCAAAAGTAACTACTTAAAGCTACATTATGGGAGATAAGATAAAGAGATGGCAGTTTTCACTATAATAGTTAAAAACTAGATAGTGTAAATGTAATTTGCTGAAACTTTCAGTCAAATTGATCCAATATTAGCCGAGAAAAAAAGGGTTTGAAATATTCACATAGCCTCGGTCATCATTACTCAAATCATTAATATAAACAGCATAGTCTCGATTATCCACTTGATTGATTTAATTATCAACGGCCATTAAGCGGGATATAAGAATTTAATCCGCCAACATCGAAGGCTAGCCTTGACATAAAGAGTTTATTATGGTCTGGATATGTTAATTAATGTCTAATTGATTATTTAGATAACATCTCAGGCCTAAAGAAAGACCTGTAATAAGCAGATTTTGCTCTTGCATAATGCTATTTTTTAAGGAGATGTTCAAAATTTGAAGAAAAATGGTTATACTGGTACTTCCATCTTGTTAAAGCCCCAATAACACTCTTGTTGTAATTGAATAATATGTCCCAATCTTTATTCTGGTCAACAAATTGTATTATTTTACAATATTCAAATAAATTGATTATACAAATTTCATCGTAACACACCTAATTTAAAAAATTGGAAAAATTCAACTACATGATTTGAAAAGGTTAACGTAAACCTTTTCAAATGTGACTTGGATTTTAAAATATTTTCGAACCCTCTTGACAAGTAAAATATGATGTAATGGATAATTTACACAACAGGTAGGACACATAAACATCTGGTACTTAGAATAAGACTATTATTTATTTTCTAGAGCTGCCAAGCCAGCAAGAGTGTTATTGTCCCTTTAAACGTTTAGAGAGCTCGGTCTATTCAATACACTACCACAAACCACAGCAAACTGATCCCGCAGTGAATATTCGCTTGGCCGCTACAATCACTGATAAGCATGACATCGACGAGACTTAATGAGTTCGGCATATTAACTTTTTTACTCCGACAAATTAAATTCTCAAACATTTTTTTGAGGTAAAAGAAAAATAAATAAAGACGTTTGAAGTATTTGTAGTTAAAAAATATTTCCTATTTAGTGTAAATGGGTATTAAAATGAGTAAAATGCATCATTTTGCCCGAAGCATTAAGGTGTTATGTAAACATCGCACGAGCCGTTGAGCCAATGACTGACGCCACGTGCAGTCAACGCACGTGTTGTGGACAGTCATCTGTTACAGAGACAATTCGTAAGTAATTCTCTGTGAAACAGATTGAAACCACTGGCGTACGGGCTCGATCAATAGAGACTTTTGGCAAGTGGCATTTTCCCTATCCGTATCACGTATCCGTATCGTATACGTGACACGTTGCGTCAGAGTAGTTTTAGAGTTTTGGCAGATTCTTGCGTCGCGTACGTATGCGTCACTGAGCAGGGCCCTGTTTCACGAAATTTTAACTTAAGATAAAATCCAATTTTAGTAGATACTTCAATTTTGATTGGCTAAGCACTAAAATCAATCTAATATTATCCAATCAAATTACTAAAATTGGGATCTTATCTTAGTTAAAATTTCGTGAAATAGGCCCCTGAGCTTAGTGCTGTACAGCATGATGGCAGTTATCTACCAAGATCGCCATCAGTACCGGTCAAGTGCCTTGCCTACAATTTCTCGGAGTGCGTGAAGTCATTCGAAAGTCGCTGAGCTATTAAAAATATTAATGTCGCGTCTTATTAAAAAAATCTTTGACCTTGACCCGACAGCAATTTTGGGTTTCACTTATTTATCATTGACACCCCTTTACCATAGAATCACATCATTTACAGATTTGCAAGGTCCCATATCAACCTAAAGCTAGCGCGTAGATCAATCAGCGTGCAGACAGACAGGAAAAGTATAAAAATTCCGAGAAAAAAACATCAAAAATAATGATTAAATTCCAGTCTTTGTTATAATTAAATTCACATCAAATGTATACCTCCGTGTTTTAAGATACACATAGATTCATAAAAACGATATGATACATTTCAGCGTCTAAAAAGACGGCAATGTTTACGGACCATCTCCGTATGAAAGCTGTTTGATACGAGCAGTCGTATCCGTGTGCCGTATCATGTATGAGAAATACACACACATTGATGACGTCACACACAAAATCCATACGGATACGCGCTACGCACTACCAATTTACGCTTGCCAGAAGTCTCTATTGTTAGGGGGTGGAATACCTAAAAAAAAAACCATTTAACAGACGGCGGTTCTTGACGTGAATTGTGATAGTGGGAACCTGGCAGAGAGAAAAAAGTTGGCTTTAACGTCCACTCGACACAAACTAGGTCATTTCAGGACTAACATATGGTTTAATTTTTTATTTCAATAATTCGCCTGTGCTTAGGAAACCCACGAGATTGGACAGGCGACCCTACTCCTTGTCACGTACAACCGCCAGTTGACTCAATGACAGGCTTTATGATACATTTTGTATCTCTATCGTAACACCTCACTGGTTTAGATGAATAGTCAGACCTTTTAGGCTCACAGGTGTGAATATAAAATAGAAATTTGAGTAACTTCCTTGTTAAATAAGTATGGCGATATAACTCCGAATTGGGCTAATGAACACGAGCATACGCCATACAGTGTGCCATGAGGGCAGCGGCTCTTATATCGAATTCCAACTGCCTTGGGATTTTTTTACGTGCACACCAATGTGTACGCGGGGCCCTTTTTTGTCCCATCTGAACGACAAAACGGGTTTCCTTGTCAGACCCCCCGTCCTTCATAACTGACATGGGGAAACCACGCCGGTAAATCTGGATGAACTTTCTCGGCCAATCGAACACCCGGCCTCCCAATCTGTTTCACAGAGAATTACTTACGAATTAACTCTGTAACAGATAGGTGTCCACAACACGTGCGTTGAATGCAGACGCCGCCTCAACGGCTCGTGCAATGTTTACTTAACACCTAACTGCTTCGGGCAAAATGATGCATTTTACTCATTTTAATACCCATTTACACTAAACAGGAAATATTTTTTAACTTCAAACTTCTTTATTTATTTTTCTTTTACCTCAAACAAATGTTTGAGAATTTAATTTGTCGGAGTAAAAAAGTTAATATGCCGTACTTATTAAGCCTCGTCGATGTCATGCTTATCAGTGATTGTATTGGCCAAGCGAATATTCACTGCGGGATCAGTTTGCCGGCCTCCAAGGGCCCTGTTTCACGAAATTTGAACTAAGATAAAATCCAAATTTTAGTAATTGATTGGATAATAATAGATTGATTTTAGTTCTTAGCCAATCAAAATTGAAGTATCTACTAAAATTTGGATTTTATCTTTAGTTAAAATATGGTGAAACAGGCCCTGGCTAGCGAGCCAGCATCTCCCGCAATATAGAGAAGCCGGTGTGTAAAATTGTATAGGTATGTATATCATCAACGATAAATATATGGTTGGTGTACAGCAATTTATTATTTGTACATTTGGGAGCATATGACCCGACTTAAATGTTTTTATCACCAGTAGTCTTTTCTGAAGGGTGCCCGAAATTTTTTTTTAATCCATAGTCAATTCAGTACAAATTCGTGGAATTCAATTAAAGGAAAAATAAAATTAGTGTCTTATCAGAGTTTGTTCACTTTATTTTGCCAACGCCTATGCCATAACAAACCATCAAAATCCCTTTTCTAGAAATTCATTTTAGGGTTGG
Source organism: Patella ulyssiponensis (assembly GCA_963678685.1). Classification (NCBI taxonomy): domain Eukaryota; kingdom Metazoa; phylum Mollusca; class Gastropoda; family Patellidae; genus Patella; species Patella ulyssiponensis. The sequence continues at coordinate 93,219,667 of OY783225.1, forward strand.
CCCCCTATGTTCATAATTTTACTAATCCACTCACTTTATTTGATATGTGTGTATTGCTAGGTAACAGTGATCTGTATTGCTAGGCAACAGTAATCGGTATTGTTAGACAGCAGTGATATGTATTGCTAGGCAGTAGTGATATGTATTGCTAGGCAATAGTGATACGTATTGCTAGGCAACAGTGGTATGTGGTGTGGTCTTCACCTTCATACAGTATATTATTATACCTGGAGAATTTTAACAAATTATATTGATTTCAGAGAATGCCAAAATCAAACGTTTGTTTTCACCCCCTACCCCCAACAAAACCAACTAAAAAACGCATACGTACCAATTTCAGAGTATTCAAATCTAATCTAGAGGATATTTGTACAGACGAATCGTGTACAGATATCACCTTCTTCAAAACATTCATCTGACTCAAATAGGAAATAAAACACTTACAGCACAGATTTCATCATCTATTGTGCGCATGTAGGCCCTATCAACTATGCGTGACGTATTTATAATCTTAAAGGACACTATTGGTGTCAGTCAATTCTTTTTAGGAGAGAGAGAGAGAGAGAAATGGGGTTTAACGTCCACTCGACACAAACTAGGTCATTTCGGGACTAACATATGGTTTAATTTATTTCAATAATTCGCTTGCGCGTAGGGGTCTTTAGCAGTGGGAGGAAACCAGAGGACCCAGAGAAAAGCAACACCACCCCTTGCCACGTACAACCAGAGATTCGAAACTACGCCAATTGACTCAATGATAGACCTTATGATACAGCACGCACGTGCTAACCATTCGGCCATCAAACCCCCCGATAATTAAAGATGCAATCCCCCAAAATTGAAAGAATTAACTCGTGTAGAAAACTGCCGATCAATAGGGCAAATATCATCATTAAAAGGTGCCCCCATTAAAATAAATACATGTAAATGCACCAGACCGTGAAACTGTCAAACGTGATATCTAGCGCATTTGCACCGAAACCGAGAAATATTGGGGACATTTAAGGGGATTTTTTTTCATACAACGTGTGTATGCTTCCTTTATGAATATGTATTGTAATATATCGAATTCAGCCCTGTACATATTATCATTTATTGCATTACTTGATTGTTATATTGTTATTTAAGTCTTAGATTGTTTGTTAAATTATTAGCATGCGGCGGGGATTTCGGTACGGACATATTATTATTATAACGTGATTACCGTCAGTCGTGAAATCAAGGCCTCGTGTAAACAAACCATTTCATGTAATATTTTGTATAAAACGAACAAGTTTTACTTACTTGTTAGCCTCCCGAATAATCTTCTCGGTATTTTTGCACTTATTGTCAATTATAACATTGCATAGTCCTTTTCCCGAACGTTCAATATTGCATTAGAATAGTCCTTAGTTACGAGCACATTTATATTTCAACGCAAATGCATGGAACATGGACGAGTTGCAAAGTACAATGCGCAGAAACGGGTGCGCGCCGAATAGCTGGCCGTATCTATTCATATCGTCAGCTCTATTTATACTTTTATAGTGTGAATCGTCTGGTGTTACACTGATGCATGTCTTTATTTTCGTTTTTGATTCGAAGTTTAAACTGGTCACGCATAGCCAAACCTGCATACAGACCATAAACAGGCTAGTAAGTATTATAGGACATGGCCCTTGTAAGTTGTATTATATTTATAAATATATTCCTACCAGAAGTACATATGCCGAGATCAAGCTAGCATACAATAGCTACCAGACAATAAGACCTTCTACCAGACAATTAGGGACAATCAACTCAGCATGCAATAAGGAATTTGCTGGATGACCATGACTTCAGTGAAATCACGTGCTCCGTTTGGGCTAATCCGAGCCTTCGATAAATAAAATAAATTGACAGTAGTCTATTTTTAGTAATTAGGTTATTGTTTGATGGCGACGAAATTTTAGCTCAAAATAAAAAGGGTTTTATCTCTTCTAAAGTGTGTTATTATGAATGTGCCAGAAAATAACAAGTATATTCAAAGAGCCATTGAAACTTACTTTCCGGTGATGTATGACACGATAACTGGAATTTCGTATTAAGACCCTTATTTTGACATTAATCACTCGCCCCACCCCACCATTGAATACCCCCCCCCCGTCATAATACAGTTTTTCACCACCCAACTTTGATCGCTTATTAAGGTAAGTAAATATGAATGTGCCAGAAAATTAGTTATATATTTGAAGAGAGCATTAAACAAACTTTTCGGTGATATATAACATAATGGCTGGAATTTCGTACTAAGAACCGTATTTTGGCATTGAATACCCCCCCCCCCTTCATAATACAGTTTTTCACCACCCAACTTTGATCGCTTATTAAGGTAAGTAAATATGAATGTGCCAGAAAATTAGTTATATATTTGAAGAGAGCATTAAACAAGCTTTTCAGTGATATATAACATAATGGCTGGAATTTCGTACTAAGAGCCGTATTTTGGCATTGAATACCCCCCCCCCTTCATAATACAGTTTTTCACCACCCAAATTTGATCGCTTATTAAGGGAAGTAAATATGAATGTGCCAGAAAATTATTTATATATTTGAAGAGAGAATTAAACATGCTTTTCAGTGATATATAACATAATGGCTGGAATTTCGTACTAAGAACCGTATTTTGGCATTGAATATCCCCCCCCTTCATAATAAAGTTTTTTACCACCCAACTTTGATCGCTTATTAAGGTAAGTAAATATGAATGTGCCAGAAAATTATTTATATATTTGAAGAGAGCATTAAATAAGCTTTTCAGTGATATATAACATAATGGCTGGAATTTCGTACTAAGAACCGTATTTTGGCATTGAATACCCCCCCCCCCTCCTTCATAATAGAGTTTTTTTACCGCCCAACTTTGATCGCTTATTAAGGTAAGTAAATATGAATGTGCCAGAAAATTAGTTATATATTTGAAGAGAGCATTAAATAAGCTTTTCAGTGATATATAACATAATGGCTGGAATTTCGTACTAAGAGCCGTATTTTGGCATTGAATACCCCCCCCCTCCTTCATAATAGAGTTTTTTTACCGCCCAACTTTGATCGCTTATTAAGGTAAGTAAATATGAATGTGCCAGAAAATTAGTTATATATTTGAAGAGAGCATTAAACAGGCTTTTCAGTGATATATAACATAATGGCTGGAATTTCGTACTAAGAACCGTATTTTGGCATTGAATACCCCCCCCCTCCTTCATAATAGAGTTTTTTACCCCCACCCAGCAACTTTGATCGCTTATTAAGGGGTTAAATTTGAAATCATGTCTTCGGGGACCTAGCCAATATTTTAAACATCAACTATCTACATTATTAGAAGCACCATCTTAATCTTAGCCTAGATTCTTCCTATAAGCGTACCGAACAATATGACCCGGGCGTCACGATGACTAAGTGGGTAAGACACTGGCTCGCTAGTCTGGAGGTCGGGTGTTCGATCCCTGCATTGGCCGAGAACGTTCATCCAGATTTATCGGCATTGTTTCACCTCGTCAGTGATGCAGGGCGGCGGGCCCGACAAGGAAAGCTGTATAGTCGTTCGGATGGGACGAAAAACTGAGGTCCCGTATAGACATTGGCGTGCATGTAAAAGATCCCTTGACAGTTGGAACCGATATAAGAGTAGGCTGTAGTGCCGCTGTTCGGGCAAAATTAACCTCATAGCACACTGTATGGCGTATACCCGTCTTCATGAACCCAGTAGGACGTTAAACCCTATTTCATTTCATTTTTTTCAAGAGTAACGTAACTATTTACCAAAAATCTTTAACTTTCGCACATTTTGTAGTATTTTGCATTGGACAAGTTTTCGGAAAAAAGTGGTGGGGATGGGGTTAGTAAGGCGAACAACGATAAACAAGCTACCTGTTATTCGATATTCAGATTTGAATATGAAAAAAAAAAGATTTCATAGATGAATAGAGAATAACTGATGAATCCACGGCTCATTCCTCTAGTTAGTTATAGAGAACTGATCAATCTATATTTCGTTTCGTTTTTTATACTTTCGATGGCCTACACTACATGAATATCTGACAAGTTATAATGAGAGTTCACGTCAGGAGTCAAACGAGTGGCTTTTGACCCTATGACGTCAGACATTGATTAATCAATCAGCATTGACGTTTCTAGTGGTTTACCCACAGTTCCGCGCAGAAAAAGCCAAGAACTCGCCGTAACAGACCGTTTCATTGGCTAATTCCTCACATCAATAAGAACGCGTCAATGGTAACAACTCTTCCAGATCCTCGTGTAGTAAAGGCGAGTGAAACGAGTTTTGAACTAGAAAAAACGAAACGAAATGGGATCAGGGTTATAATCAGATTAAAGAGTTTATTTAATGAAACGTGTTTAGAGACGGTCTGTAGCTACTTTTGTTTTTCGTTATTCACTAATAACAAAACACGAAATGAATATCGAGCTAACTGTACACTGCCACGTCAAACCACCTTTTATATCATTCTAAAACATTCTCTTAAATAGGATATTTTAAATACAATAATTCTATCAATACAAAAGTCAAAAAAAAAACCCTAAAAACTAAAATGTATTAAACTATAGTATACAATTCTAGAAATATCCTCCACCCACTGCGGTCTTTCCACATTCTATTTGAGGTCTTCCCCATTCCATCTGAGGTCTTTCTCCATTCCATCTGGGGGTCTTTCTCCATTCCATCTGAGGTCTTTCCCCATTCCATCTGAGGTTTTTCTTCATTCTTCTGCCGTAGTGTTGTTTTCTGGTGGTTGTAGCTTATTCCAACACTATAACGACGTAAACTCAGATAAAAAGTTAAAATTGTAATTTTAATAAACGAGTGTCCAAACTGGCTAACGGTCACAATAACGAGATAGGTATCGCTAGGGCGAGCCGGTCACCAGACTGAAGTTACATTAGAATATAGAACATATATACAAGCTTAGGATTAAAATAATTATATAATGATATTTGATAAGATGTTAAATTGCACATAGGAAACAGATGTTTAAATACTGAAGAAGATATGGACATGGCAAGAACGCGCAAAGGCGTTTTATAGCTGAGGCGCTGGAGGCGCCAGCCTCCTCGTGAAAAAAAATCAAAGAAGTTGAATAAATAAAACGGGAGAAAAATGCTAAAACCGATGAGAAAAATGAAATGTACCCTAATTAGGGAGGGCCCTAAAGGCAGACAAAAGGGCCCCTCGCATGACAAAAGGGCCCCTCTGGCCAAGGGAAAGGGCCCCCGTAACCGAATCAATTGTTTTCTTTACAATGTTACTGTCGAATCCACTACTGAATGAGAATGCATTGCATTGCACTGGTATGAAAATCATCAATCAAGACACCCCCCTTATGGACCCCGCGAAAGAGGGCCCTCAAAATAGTATAGCCTCCGCCATGATAAACCTTAAAACGCCCCTGAGAACGCGGATTAACTATAATTACGTAATATATATCGTTGCATTAAGTATAAACTCAAACAGTTAAAAGACTTGAAAGATTAGTGAGATATCAATTCGGACATTGGTCAATTACTAGATTAACATAAATCATATAATAAAATATATACAAAGATACACTATGACATTTCTAAGGTCTTTCTGGGTTCTCTCTCCATTCCATCTGAGATCTTTCTCTGTCTGAATGTTATTTGTTATCCTCGGCCGTTACTCCGTGATAAATTTGATTCCAGAAATGTGGGTTATTTGGGTCCACATGGTTTATGTCATAACGGTAAATATTTTCCTCATTAACAGACTCTAGAAAGAAATCTATATTAGTTGGTATATTCAAATTAACATCCACAATTAAATTCAATCGGTTGGGCGTGGTTAATGTTATAAACGATAAACACATAGACATTGTGGATGATGAGAAATCAGAAGCCAGAAATCCAGGAGTTAAAATAAGAACAACTTTCCAGCTAGAATCCATAGTGTTATATAATTCGGTTGGTTTATCAGCCCCAAGGACTTCATCTCTGTCACGAAGATAAAGTTTTAATCCCCGCCGCACCTCTAGCTCGTCACGAAGAGTATGACACACCCATTGATACACGTCATCAGCATACAGGACACACACGTCATACAGGAACTCTTCTCGCTTCTTGACTTTCACATATCGCCCGATCATTCGTAATAAAATTAATTTTATCTTTAGTTTATTTTTAACGAATACAAACGATACCAGCAATGCGACCACGAGTACACTCATTCCGAGTACAGCAACAGTAAGCCACAGATATGAGAAACAATGCAAGTATAAAGAATGGAATCGCCTGTTAACGCTTCCAGTAGTTGTCTTTACTCCCTGGTAACTAATACACGGATAATCTGCTCCGTCCAGACTAACATTGGTTTGATTCAACCACTGTAATAAACTCAACGATTCACAATTACAAGACAACACGTTTCCAGATATAGAAAGATGAATGTTATGTCCATTTAACGCGAGTTCATCCAGAGTTTTTCTTGTGTCTCCATCTATCGTTACTAGGGAATTCTTACTCAGATAAATATGTTGCAGTCTGGGCAGACCTGACAGAGCGGGAATTGTAATTAAATTATTATAAGACAACGAAACTTCTTTTAAATTGGACAATCCTTGAAATATATCATGAGGTAATATACCCAGCGAGTTTCTACTTAGATCTAAATTTTCTAATGTGGACAATGGTTGCAGTAATCGCTTGCCAATATTGAAAAACGTATCGGTACTCAAATACGTATTGCTTAGTCGTAATTGGGTTAAATTTGGAAAAAAGTCAAAAAACGGCGGAGTAATATAAAGGCAACTATTGCCACTTAAATCCAGAATCTGTAGGTTCATGAGGCCTGTTATATTTATGTCCGATAAAACAGCAAAATTGTAGGACATGTTCACGGCAACAATATTTGTTCCTCCTATGACTATAAGGTTAGCCACAACGCCAATCCTATTAATACCGGCGAGGTAAAGATACTTGAGCTTACTCGGCAAAACAAACGGGTAAGTACGATGTCTCTCATGGTGTTGAAAATCTTCAAAGTCGGATTTTCCTCCTACAGGATTAGCCGTGGATTGGGCCGATATGTCCAAATACTCAAGATTCTGAAAAAGGTGAAAACCCAAATAAATGTCTAAAGGACTTATTCGTGCAGCAATTTTATTGTTGGACAAATCAACATGTTTTAAACACCGTGTTAATCTAGGAAGAGGGATTTTAAAGAAACTAGAAGTTTCCACCATGTTTATCGTGTTGAATTGTAAGTCCAGGAAGGAAATACAGATATCTTTCAATATGTCAAGAGTGAGAAAATAGCCCGCCGTAGTCGTAAACAAATGTCTGGATTTAGCATTGTTTATTGTGACCGATTCGAGTGTTCTGTTTCTAAATACGTGTAAAGTTGATATAGCATCGGGTAAAGCCAGCTTTGTGTTTTCGTCCGCTTTTATGATAAGATTCTTAAGATGTTTAAACGGCGCAAAAACATTCTTTTCCATTTCATTCAGAACACATCCTGATAAATCCAGGGTAGTAATAGAGATATTTTGAAACACCGAAAATGTGCTATTATAAATCTGCTTTAGTGGACAACGGCAAATTTGGTTATCTAAGCCATAATTTGATAATATTAATTCTGATAGAGTTTTTAGTTGTGAAAATCCTGTTCCAAACTCAACTGTGTCTCCTGTGTCAATATTTAAAGATACCAAATTTGTTAAATAACTGATGGGTTCATCGGGTAAAATTAACTGCGATTTTGAGCCGTAGTAAACGGTTCGAAGTGTCAGGGTCCTCAGATTCATCAATGGGATAAACACTCCTCTGGGTAGAGAAGAGAGAGAATAATTCAGTCGATGCCCCATGATTTGAAGGTCTTCCAAGTACGCGAGATTATTAAAAGCCTCCTCTTGAATATCATACAATGGGTTGGAATTTAAACTAAGACTTTTTAACTGGTGTAAATATAAGAATTGGTGGTTTAATAGATGTTCCAGTTTGTTGTGATTTAAATTTAAAGTTGTAGTGTTTGCAGGCAGGTCGACTGGTACAGAGGTCAGATTGAGATGAGAACAGTCCACCAAGATTCCAGCATGGTGCTCATCTAAACTGTGTTTACATCTCCAACTTGAGGTCTCTCCGTTCTTAAACATTCGAACAAGCAGGAAGAATACAAAACAAACCACGTCCCTGTTCATACTTGGTTTTGGTTGGGATGCTGAAGCGAAAATATAAAAATTTATAAATTTATTAATTTAGCGAAAGAACTTTGCGGAATGTGATTAATTTATTAGTTTTTATGAATCGTTTATAGTTAAAAATGGTTTAACGTCCATTCGACACAAACCTGGACTATTACTTATGGTTCAATTTTATTGCGATAATTCGCTGGTGCGTAGGGGTCTTTAGAAGTGTGTGTGGGCGGGGGAGGGGGACCGGAGGACCCGGAGAAAACCCAAGAGGCTGGTCAGGCGGCCCTACTCCTTGTCAAATACCACCGTAAATGGTTTCAGAGAGTATTGGACATCGATGAAAACCATTTCTTATTTTATGTCATAAAATCTATCTATCTATCTAGTAACGACTAATCCTGGCAACTTAAGGAGTAGTTACTTTTGCAACTGTCCTTTAGCTAACGATATTCGCTGACAGTTGCTATCCGGCCTTCTATAGCTGCAGTATGAAAATACGGTAAAATACCGCTATTCCCCACCCCTATTCTCAGACTGTTTTAGAACCTTTGCCGTCTTTTTTTCACAACAATTCTTTATTTTCCACCAAAGGGAACCCCTTCTCACTATATTTGACATAAATTTATAATAATTCAACTCGATTTTCAAGTAGAATTTAGCGATGAAATAAACATGAGGTTTGCGCATGTCCGGCTCTCGTTATCGCTCTTCGGTTTAAACGTATTTGGTGTATGTTTTTAATCGCAGAATTCTACTTGTAAATAGTGTTGAATCTTTACAAATATGTGTCAGCTGTGGCATGAAATGATTCCTTTGGCGAATACAGTAGAATCAAGGTGGAAAATAGTAGGTAAGGATTCCAAAATAGCCTTAGAACAGAGGTGGGGAAGAACGGTATTTTCATACTGCAGCTATAGAAGGCCGGATAGCAACTGTCACACGTCAGCGAATATCGTTCGCTAAAGGACAGTTGGAAAAGTAACTACTTAAAGCTACATTATGGGAGATAAGATAAAGAGATGGCAGTTTTCGGTATAATAGTTAAAAACTAGATAGTGTAAAGATAATTTGCTGAAAATTTCAGTCAAATTGATCCAATATTAGCCGAGAAAAAAAGGGTTTGAAATATTCACATAGCCTCGGTCATCATTACTCAAATCATTAATATAAACAGCATAGTCTCGATTATCCACTTGATTGATTTAATTATCAACGGCCATTAAGCGGGATATAAGAATTTAATCCGCCAACATCGAAGGCTAGCCTTGACATAAAGAGTTTATTATGGTCTGGATATGTTAATTAATGTCTAATTGATTATTTAGATAACATCTCAGGCCTAAAGAAAGACCTGTAATAAGCAGATTTTGCTCTTGCATAATGCTATTTTTTAAGGAGATGTTCAACATTTGACGAAAAATGGTTATAAATATTCAGCGTGTACCCCCAAAATCTAAACTATACTGGTACTTCCATCTTGTTAAACGTTTAGAGAGCTCGGTCTATTCAATACACTATCACAAACCACTGCAAACTGATCCCGCAGTGAATATTCGCTTGGCCGCTACAATCACTGATAAGCATGACATCGACGAGACTTAATGAGTTCGGCATATTAACTTTTTTACTCCGACAAATTAAATTCTCAAACATTTTTTTGAGGTAAAAGAAAAATAAATAAAGACGTTTGAAGTATTTGTAGTTAAAAAATATTTCCTATTTAGTGTAAATGAGTAAAATGCATCATTTTGCCCGAAGCAGTAAGGTGTTATGTAAACATTGCACGAACCGTTGAGCCAATGACTGACGCCACGTGCAGTCAACGCACGTGTTGTGGACAGTCATCTGTTACAGAGATAATTCGTAAGTAATTCTTTGAGAAACAGATTGAAACCACTGGCGTACGGGCTCGATCAATAGAGACTTTTGGCAAGTGGCATTTTCCCTATCCGTATCACGTATCCGTATCACGTATCCGTATCGTATACGTGACACGTTGCGTCAGAGTAGTTTTAGAGTTTTGGCAGATTCTTGCGTCGCGTACGTATGCGTCACTGAGCTGAGCTTAGTGCTGTACAGCATGATGGCAGTTATCTACCAAGATCGCCATCAGTACCGGTCAAGTGCCTTGCCTACAATTTCTCGGAGTGCGTGAAGTCATTGGAAAGTCGCTGAGCTATTAAAAAAATTAATGTCGCGTCTTATTAAAAAAAATCTTTGACCTTGACTCGACGGCAATTTTGGGTTTCACTTATTTATCATTGACACCCCTTTACCATAGAATCACATCATTTACAGATTTGCAAGGTCCCATATCTACCTAAAGCTAGCGCGTAGATCAATCAGCGTGGAGACCATACGATTACATCATGTGTACCTACTTCAAGAATACACATGATGGCAAATGGCCGCCATTTAAAATACTACGCCCGCCTCTTAGAGACGATAACTTAACTCGCTATAAATTGTAAAAAAATTTACTTCGGCTAGAATTAAAAAACACCTAAGATTAACATTTGCTAAAAATTTCTAAAAAACAACCTAAATTTATGAAAATGGGGCCAAATCAAATCAGGCAAATTACATCAAATAGTCCATGTTAAACGTATAGCAAAAATTTTAAATTAACGCGAGCACGCGCGTTTCTAGACAACGCCATAGCGGGTCATAGCAACCAGTGAGTATAAATTGGAAATCCCCAATGACGTAGATATTATAAATTGGAAAGCCGAGTCTGTCTTAAAATAAGTAGTACCGTCAGTAAACAAGATGGAAGCCATTTGCTATCGTGTTTGATCATGGAGTAGGCAAGCACAGGTGTGTCGTATGCGTGGAGACAGACAGACAGGAAAAGTATGAGAATTCCGAGAAAAAAACATCAAAAATAATGATTAAAGCGATAATTTCATATTTTATAAGAAAGTCAAAACTTTGTAATTTCTTTGTCTTTTGCTCAATAGGTTGTCAACTCACTATTATACGATCATAGGCATTATTTCACAGTCTTATAAGTTACTAACACCGGAAATGATAACACAATTACCTCCCTTGTTTGTCTATTCTCCCCATGCAAAAGCTATCTTAAAACGTTTGAATTTAACGTTGAAAATGACATTTTTGCCAATTTCTCAATTGGCAATAGTGAATTATAGGATTAATAGGATTATTCTTTAACAAGGTAAGACTGTTTATAGTTACCATATCTATTTTAAGGCTTTATTTTAATACGTATTAAAAATATAACATAAAAATATGAAATTGCAACTTTAAATTCCAGTCTTTGTTATGATTAAATTCACATCAAATGTACACCTCCGTGTTTTAAGATACACATAGATTCATAAAGATAGGTTGCCAGGCAACGAAACATACGCCCACAGCAGGTAAGTCGTCCGGGTAGTCAACAAGGGTTGTCGCATATTCTCACTTTTTTCGGTAAAGAAACATTTGTAATACACTAAAATCTGATTAAAAGTAACAAATCATGTAATTATCAGAAAATCATTATACTTTGTTTGTTTTTTTATAAAGATTTGCCCCAGGCTAACAATTAGTATACGAAACATTTAATATCATGGTAATGAAACATTTGTAATACACTAAAATCTGATTAAGAGTAATAACTCATTACGTAATTATCTGAAAATCATTAGAATTTGTTTGCTTTTTATAAAGTTTTATCCCACGCTAACAATTAGTATAGGAAATATTTAACATCATGGATTTAGCTGTTCAGTTATCAAAATTCATTGAAAATCAAAATACTTGTTCGTTTGAATACCTTAAACTTTGTGTATCAATCTGAAGTCAATCGGTTTTTTTGAAGTGATCAAGGGAGATAACTCTGGCAGTCATTATTTGAAATCGCTGAAAATCAATAGTCATCTCCGTCTCATGACCGTATACACTGTGTATAAATTTAAAGTCAATTGGATATTAACTTTGGCCTCTAGATCGTCCACAGGATTTTTTGAAGTGATCAAGGGCCATAACTCTGGTAGTAATTATTGGAAATCGCTGAAAATCGATAGGCTTCTTCGTCTCATGACCTTAAACACTGTATAAATTTGAAGTCAATCGGATATTAACTTTGGCCTTTAGAGCATCCACAAGATTTTTTGAAGTAATCAAGGGCCACAACTCTGGCACTAATTATTGGAAATCGCTGAAAATCAATAGACTTCTTCGTCTTATGACCTTAAACACTGTGTATAAATTTAAAGTCAATCGGATATTAACTTTGGCCTTTGGAGCGTCCACAAGATTTTTTTTAAGTGATCAAGGGCCATAACTCTGGCACTAATTATCGGAAATTGCTGAAAAACAATAGGCTTCTTCGTCTCATGGCCTTAAACACTGTGTATAAATTTAAAGTTAATCGGATATTAACTTTAGCCTCTAGAGCGTCCACAAGCAATTGTGGACGCCGGACGGACGGAGGGATGGACGAGGGCGACGACAATATACGACCACATTTCAATGTGGCCCGGACCGACGGACGGACCGCCGGACCGACCGACGGACGGACGGGGGCGACGACAATATACGACCACATTTCAATGTGGGCGTATAAAAAGTCATACTGAAATGTACAAGTACATGTATATTAACATTAATTAACTATAAATTGTATTATGCACAATTTATGTATGCACCATATCACAATTAAACAACACATTTTTGGACCAGGACCTAGTCCCCAGACACCTTTCATCTTGTTTTCTTCTTCATGGGGAGACGCCCTTTGATAAAAGCCTAAGGCACCATCAATTCAAGTAAGATCAACATGAAACTTGGACAATTCCACATTCATTGACAAGACTTCAATTTTTGATATGAGGTCCCAATTCCAAGATGGCAGCGATGATATCATGCTTGGTTCCTGGTTCATTTAGTTCTGTACTTTTTTATCAGAAAACTCAAAATAGGAATAATTTGAAAGCGCATTTATGTATTACTATTACATTCCTTGATACCCCAAGAGATGTGTTCCCACAAGAGAGGGGCCAAAGACACAGGGAGTGGGTTTCATGATCACTTGACACAAACTAGGCCATTTCTGGACTGACATATGGTTTAATTTCATTTCAATAATTCTCTTCCACATAGGGGTTTGTAGCAGTGGAGGAAAACCCACGAGGTTGGACAGGCGACTCTACTCCTTGTCAAGACAACCGGTAAAGTATTATTGTCAGCCAATATATATACCTGGTAATGTTTTCAGTACATGTATATAATAAATCCTTACAGTCTACAAGATTATGTTCGTAGCTACATGTACTCAAGATAGTAAATCAGCTAGAATCCAACTTTATAATCCTATTGTTCAATAAATCCTCTACATCAACTAGTCACTTGTTAAGAAGATAAAACAATACAAATACTATCATCTACTTACATAGTAAGTATATTCGTCATATCCTGACTTCAAACTAATATTATTGTGTGTGTATGAGATATATAGGCTGTTACTTATAGTTCTACACTCCTAAACTGATTCATCCCATTCATCATCTAGATTACGGCATCATTCCTAGAAAAGTTCACACTCAAGAACCAAAATATTGTTCTGGCAATTTTCCCTTTCTAATTATAAAGTGGGATTATGATGTCAGTGACTGAATGTATCTTGATTATTTTTCAGGAATTTGTTTCAATACCGGTAATGAAAGTAATAATAATAGTCAATGCACTAAATCGTTAAGATTATTTTCGAGAATAATGACATACAAACTTCAGAACTAAATTTTGTATTCTTCTGAAGTGATTATGAGGGAAAGAAGTATAAATTCATGTTAAGAGGTAGATTTAATGAGATTCAAAATGACTGTATTGCATGTTACTGTTACATATTGAAAGCCATCTTGTATCTGGAGTGACTGGAGTACTATCTTTAACAACCTAATTTGTAGTATAAATCTATCACTATTTTCTACATGGTTGAACCATAAGGCATCACATTACACATGTTCATTATAAAACAGGGATGTCCTGTTATTAATATTGTTAACTCCCTATAAAAGGGAGGGCTTCTAATTACTAAATCAATCCAGCATATATAATTTGATATTATTGATAGCGATATCAACTTTTAGTTATTACATATATTTTTCATTCTACAAAGAAAAAAAAAGATGGCATGGCTTTGTTATATTTAATCCATACTTAGATACCTTATTAAATAATTATTGAATTAATATAATATAAATTTTCACAGAGCTTTATATTTTCTAAAAGCTTATTTGGAAATCAAATAAGTTTGATTTGAAAATTGGTAATCCTGTGTCGTGTTATATAGTTTAGTTATATTAAAGATAGGTTGCCAGGCAACGAAACATACGCCCACAGCAGCTAAATCGTCCGGGCATTCAACAAGGGTTGTCGCATGTTTTTACTTTTTTTGGTAATGAAACATTTGTAATACACTAAAATCTGATTAAGAGTAATAACTCATTATGTAATTATCTGAAAATCATTAGAATTTGTTTGCTTTTAATAAAGTTTTACCCCACGCTAACAATTAGTATAGGAAATATTTAACATCATGGATTTAGCTGTTCAGTTATCAAAATTCATTGAAAATCAAAATACTGTGTATCACTCTGCAGTCAATCAGATATTAACTTTGTCCTCTACAGCATCCACAAGATTTTTTGAAGTGATCAAGGGCCACAGACTCCTTCGTCTCATGACTTTAAACACTGTGTATTAATTTTTTAAAAAGTCAATCGGATATCAACTTTGGCATCTACAGCATCCACAAGATTTTTTGAAGTGATCAAGGGCCATAACTCTGGCACTAATTATCGGAAATTGCTGAAAATCAATAGGCTTCTTCGTCTTATGACCTTAAACACTGTGTATGAAATTAAAGACAATCGGATATTAACTTTGGCCTCTAGAGCATTCACAAGATTTTTTTGAAGTGATCAAGGGCCATAACTCTGGCACTAATTATCGGAAATCGCTGAAAATCAATAGGATTCTTCGTCTTACGACCTTAAACACTGTGTATAAATATAAAGTCAATCGGATATTAACTTTGGCTTTTAGAGCGTCCACAATATTTTTTGAAGTGATCAAGGGCCATAACTCTGGCACTAATTATCGGAAATCGCTATAAATCAATAGGCTTCTTCGTCTTATGACCTTAAACACTGTGTATAAATTTAAAGTCAATCGGATGTTAACTTCGGCTTTGAGAGCGTCCACAAGATTTTTTGGAAGTGACAAAGGGCAATAACTCTGGCACTTATTATCGGAAATCGCTGAAAATCAATAGGCTTCTTCGTCTTATGACCTTAAACACTGTGTATAAATTTAAAGCCAATCGGATATTAACTTTGGCCTCTAGAGCGTCCACAAGATTTTTTGAAGTGATCAAGGGCCATAACCATGCCGGTAAATCTGGATGAACTTTCTCGGCCAATCGAACACCCGGCCTCCAAGGGCCCTGTTTCACGAAATTTGAACTAAGATATAAAATCCAAATTTTAGTAATTTGATTGGATAATAATAGATTGATTTTAGTTCTTAGCCAATCAAAATTGAAGTATCTACTAAAATTTGGATTTTATCTTTAGTTAAAATATGGTGAAACAGGCCCTGGCTAGCGAGCCAGCATCTCGCCTACTTAACCACCGTTCAGATCTCTCGCAATATAGAGAAGCCGGTGTGTAAAATTGTATAGGTATGTATATCATCAACGATAAATATATGGTTGGTGTACAGCAATTTATTATTTGTACATTTTGGACCATATGACCCGACTTAAATGTTTTTATCACCAGTAGCCTTTTCTGAAGGGTGCCCGAATTTTTTTTTTAATCCATAGTCAATTCAGTACAAATTCGTGGAATTCAATTAAAGGAAAAATAAAATTAGTGTCTTATCAGAGTTTGTTTACTTTATTTTGCCAACGCCTATGCCATAACAAACCATCAAAATTCCTTTTCTAGACATTCATTTTAGGGTTGGCCCCCTATGTTCATAATTTTACTAATCCACTCACTTTATTTGATATGTGTGTATTGCTAGGTAACAGTGATCTGTATTGCTATGCAACAGTAATCGGTATTGCTAGACAGCAGTGATATGTATTGCTAGGCAGTAGTGATCAATCTGTTTCACAGAGAATTACTTACGAATTATCTCTGTAACAGATGAATGTCCATAACACGTGCGTTAACTGCAGACGGCGCCAGTCATTGGCTCAAAGGCTCGTGCAATGTTTACTTAACACCTAACTGCTTCGGGCAAAATGATGCATTTTACTCATTTTAATACCCATTAACACTAAATAGGAAAGATTTTTTTTATCAGTGATTGTAGCGGCCAAGCGAATATTCACTGCGGGATCAGTTTGAGTAGTGATATGTATTGCTAGGCAATAGTGATACGTATTGCTAGGCAATAGTGATACGTATTGCTAGGCAATAGTGATACGTATTGCTAGGCAACAGTGATATGTGGTGTGGTCTTCATCTTCATACAGTATATTATTATACCTGGAGAATTTTAACAAATTATATTGATTTCAGAGAATGCCAAAATCAAACGTTTGTTTTCACCCCCCCTACCCCCAACAAAACCAACTAAAAAACGCATACGTACCAATTTCAGAGTATCCAAATCTAATCTAGAGGATATTTGTACAGACGAATCGTGTACAGATATCACCTTCTTCAAAACATTCATCATCTGACTCAAATGGGAAGTAAAACACATACAGCACAGATTTCATCATCTATTGTGCGCATGTAGTTTTGGGGTTAACACGAATAAAATATCTCCCGTAAACCCGGGGCAAAATATATGTCGACAAAACATAAATTATGAGATAAAACCGTTTATGCAAATTTCAAGCCAAAATATGTGTTCAAAAAAACAATTATAATTTACATATTTTAAAATTACTGTTCCACTACTAGCAATATATTTAATTTTTGAATATTTCTTAAAATATTCAAGGGATTTCTAGAAAATGGTTGAGCTAATTGAGTTACTACATAATTTTTAAGGGTGGAAGACAAACCGCTAATTTCGCCCGTTAAATTATTAAGCATAACATTAATCATTAACCGTGGCCATGATTTGGAACAGAAACAGACTTACCTCTTCGTTGATCTTCTAGTAGTCAGGACTTCGAAAACGTTGGTCTGGTCTTCTTCAGAGTATGTTGGATTGCCGCCATATTGGATCGCTGCGGGTCATTTTCAATGTCATATTGAGACTCACAGACCATGAAAACCTTCATATAAATCCGTCAAAGGTATTCTAAACAAACTTTTTAGTGGTGAAATGACAGAAAAACTGATATTTTGGCTAATTTGGGGTATCCCATTTTCAGGGGGTATGTACATGGGGGTCAGGGTGGTCGGGGTCAAATTTTGTTCCATATTATGGATTTTGATACTCCTCCACATATTATAAGCACCGTACGGCTTGCCTTCCACAATATTTATTAAATAACACACACCCCTAATTTGAGCAACGGTTAGATGTTGTAAAACTCGCGAACGTTGCTTAAGGAACATGGGAAAGAGAAGGCTAGGCCGCCCAGTGTGGCCTGGCGTGGCGGAGCGATCATTTCTTTGCTGAATAACTTTCCGGGATTACGCGTGCTGTTCGCACAATACACCATATTCCATTAATTATTATTTGATTAAGCTTCCGATACGAACAAGTGATTTGTTTCGCATTCAGGCTTCAGACGAGTATCGAATCAGGCCCCGCCGTCAGATTAAACCGGCCTCAAATGCACCAAAACGATTTCTATTTTGCAAAATTTCTCGACCTCCGGACCTCCCCCCACCTTCAAAGAGGGCCCTCAAAATTGTATAGACTCCGCCATGATAAACCTTAAAACGCCCCTTTGCATATATATATTGTCTCGATCGTTACATTTTATAAAGACCAGAGTAATAGTCGAAATGTCTCTGAGTAGGCCAAATAAGCAGTAATTGTACTCCATGTGACCTGTATTTTCCAGTTCAATTACTGCATGCCACTGAAACAATTTATAATCTTCACGTTGTGTATTTTTAATAATACAAGAAACTACCAGTTACATGTTTTAAACGTTAAACACACTTGAAAGTTTATAAGTCTAAGCAGCTGTCATGTAATCATTTTTAGTGGCACCCCTAAAATGCAATGATGTTTTAAACCTCCTTCATCTACGATATTAGGGGCACCCCTCTAAGCCCCACGGGGTTAAATTTGAAATCATGTCTTCGGGGACCTAGCCAATATTTTAAACATCAACGATCTACATTATTAGGAGCATTACCTTAAGCTTAGCCTAGACTAGCTCTTCCTTGTCAATGTCCGACACTGTCCTTATCAGGCTCACGCGGGTTGGGAACCAACGATGTTAACAGCTTTCCGGCGTCTCCCAGTTTTGTCCAGAGAACCGAAAAGCGCTCAGCTCTTTTCAAGACTGAGCAATAAGATACATGAAGCACTTTTTGCTTGATTGGTCACTTTGCAAAGGGTATCTTCCTAGGAATTAACAGAGTGAATAGGATTCTTTCGTGAATAATGACGGGTACCGAACAATATGACCCGGGCGTCACGATGACTAAGTGGGTGTCTGGTGGTCGGGTGTTCGATCCCTGCATTGGCCGAGAACGTTCATCCAGATTTATCGGCGTTGTTTCACCTCGTCAGTGATGCAGGGCGGCGGGCCCGACAAGGAAAGCTGTATAGTCGTTCGGATGGGACGAAAAACTGAGGTCCCGTATAGACATTGGCGTGCACGTAAAAGATCCCTTGAAGTTGGAATTCGATATAAGAGTAGGCCGTAGTGCCGCTGTTCGGGCAAAATTAACCTCATAGCACACTGTATATGTCCGTCTTCATGAACCCAGTAGGACGTTAAACCCTATTTCATTTCATTTTATTCAAGAGTAACGTAACTATAGATGAATAGAGAATAACTGATGAATCCACGGCTCATTTCTCTAGTTAGTTTTAGAGAACTGATCAATCTATATTTCGTTTCGTTTTTTATACTTTCGATGGCCTACACTACATGAATATCTGACAAGTTATAATGAGAGTTCACGTCAGGAGTCAAACGAGTGGCTTTTGACCCTATGACGTCAGACATTGATTAATCAATCAGCGTTGTCGTTTCTAGGGGTTTACCCACAGTTCCGCGCAGAGAACGCCAAGAACTCGCCGTAACAGACCGTTTCATTGGCTAATTCCTCACATCAATAAGAACGCGTCAATGGTAACAACTCTTCCAGATCCTCGTGTAGTAAAGGTAAGTGAAAGAATTTTGAACTAGAAAAAACGAAACGAAATGGGATCAGGGTTATAATCAGATTAAAGAGTTTATTTAATGAAACGTGTTTAGAGACGGTCTGTAGCTACTTTTGTTTTTCGTTATTCACTAATAACAAAACACGAAATGAATATCGAGCTAACTGTACACTGCCACGTCAAACCACCTTTTATATCATTCTAAAACATTCTCTTAAATAGAATATTTTAAATACGATAATTCTATCAATACAAAAGTAAAAAAACCCCTAAAAACTAAAATGTATTAAACTATATTCAGTATACAATTCTAGAAATATCCTCCACCCAGTGCGGTCTTTCCACATTCTATTTGAAGTCTTCCCCATTCCATCTGAGGTCTTTCTCCATTCCATCTGGGGGTCTTTCTCCATTCCATCTGAGGTCTTTCCCCATTCCATCTGAGGTTTTTCTCCATTCTTCTAAGGTCTTTCTGAGGTCTCTCTCCATTCCATCTGAGATCTTTCTCTGTCTGAATGTTATTTGTTATCCACGGCCGTTACTCCGTGATAAATTTGATTCCAGAAATGTGGGTTATTTGGGTCCACATGGTTTATGTCATAACGGTAAATATTTTCCTCATTAACAGACTCCAGAAAGAAATCTATATTAGTTGGTATATTCAAATTAACATCCACAATTAAATTCAATCGGTTGGGCGTGGTTAATGTTATAAACGATAAACACATAGACATCGTTGACAAGGAGAAATCAGAAGCCAGAAATCCAGGAGTTAAAATAAGAACAACTTTCCAGCTAGAATCCATAGTGTTATATAATTCGGTTGGTTTATCAGCCCCAGTGACTTCATCTCTGTCACGAAGATAAAGTTTTAATCCCCGCCGCACCTCTAGCTCGTCACGAAGAGTATGACACACCCATTGATACACGTCATCAGCATACAGAACACACACGTCATACAGGAACTCTTCTCGCTTCTTGACTTTCACATATCGCCCGATCATTCGTAGTAAAATTAACTTTATCTTTAGTTTATTTTTAACGAATACAAACGATACCAGCAATGCGACCCCGAGTACACTCATTCCGATTACAGCAACAGTAAGCCACAAATATGAGAAACAATGCAAGTATAAAGAATGGAATCGCCTGTTAACGCTTCCAGTAGTTGTCTTTACTCCCTGGTAACTAATACACGGATAATCTCCTCCGTCCAGGCTAACATTGGTTTGATTCAGCCACTGTAATAAACTCAACGATTCACAATTACAAGACATCATGTTCCCAGATATAGAAAGATGAATTTTATGTTCGTTTAACGCGAGTTCATCCAGAGTTTTTCTAGTGTCTTCATCTATCGTTACTAGGGAATTCTTACTAAGATAAATCTGCTGCAGTATGGGTAGACCTGACAGGGCGGGAATGGTAATTAAATTATTATAAGACAACGAAACTTCTTTTAAATTGGACAATCCTTCAAATATATCATGAGGTAATGTACCCAGCGCATTTCTACTTAGATCTAAATTTTCTAATTTGGACAATGATTGCAGTAATCGCTTGCCAATATTGAAAAACTTATCAGTACTCAAATACGTATTGCTAAGTCTTAATTGGGTTAAATTTGGAAAAAAGTCAAAAAGCGACTGAGTAATATAAAGGCAACTATTGCCACTTAAATCCAGAATCTGTAGGTTCATGAGGCCTGTTATTTTTATGTCCGATAAAACAGCAAAATTGTAGGACATGTTCAGGGCAACAATATTTGTCCCTCCTATGACTATAAGGTTAGTCACAACGCCAATCGTATTACTACCGCCAAAGTAAAGATACTTGAGCTTACTCGGCAAAACTAACGGGTAAGTACGATGTCTCTCATGGTGTTGAAAATTTTCAAAGTCGGATTTTTCTCCTACAGAATTAGCCGTGGATTGGGCCGATATGTCCAAATACTCAAGATTCTGAAATAGGTGAAAACCCAAATAAATGTCTAAAGGACTTATTCGTGCAGCAATTTTATTTTTGGACAAATCAAGATGTTTTAAACACCGTGTTAATCTAGGAAGAGGGATTTCAAAGAAACTAGAAGTTTCCACTATGTTTATCCTGTTGAATTGTAAGTCCAGGAAGGAAATGCAGATGTCTTTCAATATTTCAAGAGTGAGAAAATAGCCCGCCGTAGTCGTAAACAAATGTCTGGATGCAGCATTGTTTATTGTGACCGATTCGAGTGTTCTGTTTCTAAATACGTGTAAAGTTGATATAGACCAGAGGGAGAAGGGGGGTATTATCCGAAATGTGGGCAAAAAGCGGGAGTTGACTTTTCTAGAAGCATTTTTCCTCAGGAATCCGAAAATGATGGGTGATCAGTCAGGTGAGGGAGCGTTAAGGAGTTATCGAGGTCAAAAGGTCAACAGAGGTTAAAGGAGGCTGGCTTATGAATTTAGTCACTTCTGATGTTGTCTGTTGCAGATGTCTTCTTGGAGCGCAGCTGAATCATTAAATAAGTGACGAATGATAATTTGTGAAACCAATTAATCAAATTATGACGTAATTGAAAAGGTCAAAAGGTTACCGAGGTCAAATTAGCAAGAAATAAGGATGCACTGAGATTAGGGGCAAAACTAATGTTATTTTCCATATGCAATACAATTCTGCATGGTCTGGCGAAGTAATTTCATCCAAAATTAACGATTATGTTAAACGAGTGATATGTCACATCATAAGTATATAATCTATAAGTATATAATTGCGACCATTTTCACAAACTGGAAGTATTATTCGTTACCACTTCCGGGTAACCGATTGTGGATTGTGATGGACATTACTCGATATTCACGTCCATGCGTGCACATGACTCCTCATCCGATTCATTATCGTCATCAACGTCACTAGTATCGACATTAATTCTGTCGACAACGTGGGGGATTTCTCCATCGTCATGAATCAACATTTCGGGGAGAAACTCTCGTTCCAACCATATAGTGTTGGTGACTCCAGTGCAAGCCTTGGCGAAGACGCACATCGCCAAATCCTCACCACATTGTTGGCTCGACAACAATGGAGCTTGGGGGACTTTGCACGGGGTGGAAGCAAGGTCAGGTCTACTGTGCGTCCTTTCTTATAATTTGCCCAGAAAATATTGTATCGAGTCTGATCTACATTCGTAAGGCGAGGCTGGCCGTAGAAAACGCAAACAATTTTACTCAAGGCATTGAACGTGCGTTCCCCCAAAAAAGGTTCAACTCCTAAAGTTGCGAACGTAGCCAGAGCCTCTTCGTCTATTTTCACTTTGTTCCACAATGAGTCCTTCGGTTTTGGACATACTTTTCATATAACGCACCAAGCTGTTCACTAGTGAGTTCCATGTCACCTTCAATTCCCCACTAGTCAGTGAGTTCGTCCGATAGGTAGGACAGGAGGAACAAGCCATGCAGAGCCCCGGCTACACGCTCGTGAACGTCCAAGCGTTGTTGTAATGCTTCCCGGTAAGAATCCCACCAAGTGAACATAACCCAGGCGGGTATAGCGAATTCCGGTACAATCCGGGGGATTCTTACCGGGAAGCATTACAACTACGCTTGGTCGGTTCACGAGCGTGTAGTCGAGGCTCTGCATGGCTTGTTCCTCATGTCCTACCTATCGGACGAACTCACTGACTTGTGGGGAATTGAAGGCGACATGGAACTCACTAGTGAACAGCTAGTTGCGTTATATGAAAAGTATGTCCAAAACCTTAGGACTCAAAGGAACCTTAGGTATGACAGTCCAGTATTGTCCTTCTTCCACAAAGGAAAAATACCATTGTGGAACAAAGTGAAATTGTTTGCGTTTTCTACGGCCAGCCTCGCCTTACGAATGTAGATCAGACTCGATACAATATTTTCTGGGCAAATTATAAGAAAGGACGCACAGTAGACCTGACCTTGCTTCCACCCCGTGCAAAGTCCCTCAAGCTCCATTGTTGTCGAGCCAACAATGTGGTGAGGATTTGGCGATGTGCGTCTTCGCCATGGCTTGCACTGGAGTCACCAACACTACATGGTTGGAACAAGAGTTTCTCCCCGAAATGTTGATTCATGACGATGGAGGAATCCCCCACGTTACTAATGACGTTGATGACGATAATGAATCGGATGAGGAGTCATGTGCACGCATGGACGTGAATATCGAGTAATGTCCATCACAATCCACAATCGGTTACCCGGAAGTGGTAACGAATAATACTTCCAGTTTGCGAAAATGTTCGCGATTATATACTTATAGATTATATACTTATTGTGTGACATATCACTCGTTTAACATAATCGTTAATTTTGGATGAAATTACTTCGCCAGACCATGCAGAATTGTACTGCATATTGAAAATAACATTAGTTTTGCCCCTAATCTCAGTGCATCCTTATTTCTTGCTAATTTGACCTCGGTAACCTTTTGACCTTTTCAATTACATCATAATTTGATTAATGGGTTTCACAAATTATCCTTCGTCAATTATTCAATCATTCAGCTGCGTTCCAACAAAAAATCTGCAACAGACAGCATCAGAAGTGGCTAAATTCATAAGCCAGCCTCCTTTGACCTCTGGTGACCTTTTGACCTCGATAACTCCTTAACGCTCCCTCGCCTAACTGATCACCCATCATTTTCGGATTCCTGAGCAAAAATGGTTCTAGAAAAGTCAACTCCCGCTTTTTGCCCACCTTTCGGATAATACTCCCCCTTCTCCCTCTGGTCTAATATAGCATCGGGTAAAGCCAGCTTTGTGTTTTCGTCCGCTTTTATGATAAGATTCTTAAGATGTTTAAACGGCGCAAAAACATTCTTTTCCATTTCATTCAGAACACATCCTGATAAATCCAGGGTAGTAATAGAGATATTTTGAAACACCGAAAATGTGCTATTATAAATCTGCTTTAGTGGACAACGGCAAATTTGGTTGTCTAGGCCATAATTTGATAATATTAATTCTGATAGAGTTTTTAGTTGTGAAAATCCTGTTCCAAACTCAACTGTGTCTCCTGTGTCAATATTTAAAGATACCAAATTTGTTAAATAACTGATGGGTTCATCGGGTAAAATTAACTGCGATTTTGAGCCGTAGTAAACGGTTCGAAGTGTCAGGGTCCTCAGATTCATCAATGGGATAAACACTCCTCTGGGTAGAGAAGAGAGAGAATAATTCAGTCGATGCCCCATGATTTGAAGGTCTTCCAAGTACGCGAGATTATTAAAAGCCTCCTCTTGAATATCATACAACGGGTTGGAATTTAAACTAAGACTTTTTAACTGGTGTAAATATAAGAATTGATGGTTTAATAGATGTTCCAGTTTGTTGTGATTTAAATTTAAAGTTGTTGTGTTTGCAGGCAGGTCGACTGGTACAGAGGTCAGATTGTGATGAGAACAGTCCACCAAGATTCCAGCATGGTGCTCATCTAAACTGTGTTTACATCTCCAACTTGAGGTCTCTCCGTTCTTAAACATTCGAACAAGCAGGAAGAATACAAAACAAACCACGTCCCCGTTCATACTTGGTTTTGGTTGGGATGCTGAAGCGAAAATATAAAAATTTATAAATTTATTAATTTAGCGAAAGTACTTTGCGGAATGTGATTAATTTATTAGTTTTTATGAATCGTTTATAGTTAAAAATGGTTTAACGTCAATTCGACACAAACCTGGACTATTATTTATGGTTCAATTTTATTGCGATAATTCGCTGGTGCGTAGGGGTCTTTAGAAGTGTGTGTGGGCGGGGGAGGGGGACCGGAGGACCCGGAGAAAACCCAAGAGGCTGGTCAGGCGACCCTACTCCTTGTCAAATACCACCGTAAATGGTTTCAGAGAGTATTGGACATCGATGAAAACCATTTCTTATTTTCTGTCATAAAATCTATCTATCTATCTAGTAACGACTAATCCTGGCAACTTAAGGAGTAGTTACTTTTGCAACTGTCCTATAGCTAACGATATTCGCTGACAGTTGCTATCTCGCCTTCTATAGCTGTAGTATGAAAATACGGTAAAATACCGCTATTCCCCACCCCTATTCTCAGGCTGTTTTAGAACCTTTGCGGTCTTTTTTTCACAATTCTTTATTTTCCACCAAAAGGAACCCCTTCTCACTATATTTGACATAAATTTATAATAATTCAACTCGATTTTCAAGTAGAATTTAGCGATGAAATAAACATGAGGTTTGCGCATGTCCGGCTCTCGTTATCGCTCTTCGGTTTAAAGGGACAATAACACTCTTGCTGGCTTGGCAGCTCTAGAAAATAAATAATAGTCTTATTCTAAGTACCAGATGTTTATGTGTCCTACCTGTTGTGTAAATTATTCATTACATCATATTTTACTTGTCCAAAGGGTTCTAAAATATTTTAAAATCCAAGTCACATTTGAAAAGGTTTACGTTAACCTTTTCAAATCATGTAGTTGAATTTTTCCAATTTTTTAAATTAGGTGTGTTACGATGAAATTTGTATCATCAATTTATTTGAATACTGTAAAATAATACAATTTGTTGACCAGAATAAAGATTGGGACATATTATTCAATTACAACAAGAGTGTTATTGGGGCTTTAAACGTATTTGGTGTATGTTTTTAATCGCAGAATTCTACTTGTAAATAGTGTTGAATCTTTACAAATATGTGTCAGCTGTGGCATGAAATGATTCCTTTGGCGAATACAGTAGAATCAAGGTGGAAAATAGTAGGTAAGGATTCCAAAATAGCCTTAGAACAGAGGTGGGGAAGAACGGTATTTTCATACTGCAGCTATAGAAGGCCGGATAGCAACTGTCAGCGAATATCGTTCGCTAAAGGACAGTTGCAAAAGTAACTACTTAAAGCTACATTATGGGAGATAAGATAAAGAGATGGCAGTTTTCACTATAATAGTTAAAAACTAGATAGTGTAAAGATAATTTGCTGAAAATTTCAGTCAAATTGATCCAATATTAGCCGAGAAAAAAAGGGTTTGAAATATTCACATAGCCTCGGTCATCATTACTCAAATCATTAATATAAACAGCATAGTCTCGATTATCCACTTGATTGATTTAATTATCAACGGCCATTAAGCGGGATATAAGAATTTAATCCGCCAACATCGAAGGCTAGCCTTGACATAAAGAGTTTATTATGGTCTGGATATGTTAATTAATGTCTAATTGATTATTTAGATAACATCTCGGGCCTAAAGAAAGACCTGTAATAAGCAGATTTTGCTCTTGCATAATGCTATTTTTTAAGGAGATGTTCAAAATTTTAAGAAAAATGGTTATAAATATTCAGCGTGTACCCCCAAAATCTAAACTATACTGGTACTTCCATCTTGTTAAACGTTTAGAGAGCTCGGTCTATTCAATACACTACCACAAACCACTGCAAACTGATGTTACAAAATACTGTTGGGTATTTTGATAATGGTTTATTTTACATATTCAATGTAAGCACTTGCACTATTTGTTGTACATGTACATGTTAGATTTAATTTGTATGTAAGATGTGATGGGTTGTTCAAACAATGTTTAGCCGACAAGTATATTATGATATAAGATTTGGGTAACAAGCATTAACACATATTGTCTAGAGATAGGATGTGTGAACCTTGTTAATTAAGTCTCATTGTTCTGATTACTAATGGTATTAACTGTGGCATACCATAAGTGGACGTTAAACCTCATAAACTAACTAACTAACTAACACTCCCAGTAACGAACGAACGAACGGAAAACAAGGACAGACGAGGGCAGAGAGAGGGAGACGAGGGCAGAGAGAGACGTAGAGAACTTGCCCTCAGACCATGAGGCAAGGGGTCTGCCCTTGGACCCCGGAAATAAGGTCTTCGCAGACCTAGGGACAAGAGCCAGATGGATTTCACCATATGTACCTGTAAATATGTTATCCTGCATTAAAGTATATTTCTAATAAAATGAGTTTATGTATTATGTTACACTGATCCCGCAGTGAATATTCGCTTGGCCGCTACAATCACTGATAAGCATGACATCGACGAGACTTAATGAGTTCGGCATATTAACTTTTTTACTCCGACAAATTAAATTCTCAAACATTTTTTTGAGGTAAAAGAAAAATAAATAAAGACGTTTGAGGTATTTGTAGTTAAAAAATATTTCCTGTTTAGTGTAAATGGGTATTAAAATGAGTAAAATGCATCATTTTGCCCGAAGCAGTAAGGTGTTATGTAAACATTGCACGAGCCGTTGAGCCAATGACTGACGCCACGTGCAGTCAACGCACGTGTTGTGGACAGTCATCTGTTACAGAGATAATTCGTAAGTAATTCTCTGTGAAACAGATTGAAACCACTGGCGTACGGACTCGATCAATAGAGACTTTTGGCAAGTGGCATTTTCCCTATCACGTATCCGTATCGTATACGTGACACGTTGCGTCAGAGTAGTTTTAGAGTTTTGGCAGATTCTTGCGTCGCGTACGTATGCGTCACTGAGCTGAGCTTAGTGATGTACAGCATGATGGCAGTTATCTACCAAGATCGCCATCAGTACCGGTCAAGTGCCTTGCCTACAATTTCTCGGAGTGCGTGAAGTCATTCGAAAGTCGCTGAACTATTAAAAAAATTAATGTCGCGTCTTAACAAAAAAATCTTTGACCTTGACTCGACAGCAATTTTGGGTTTCACTTATTTATCATTGACACCCCTTTACCATAGAATCACATCATTTACAGATTTGCAAGGTCCCATATCAACCTAGCGCGTAGATCAATCAGCGTGCAGACAGACAGACAGGAAAAGTATGAAAATTCCGAGAAAAAAACATCAAAAATAATGATTAAATTCCAGTCTTTGTTATGATTAAATTCACATCAAATGTACACCTCCGTGTTTTAAGATACACATAGATTCATAAAAACGCTATGATACATTTCAGCGTCTAAAAAGACGGCAATGTTTACGGACCATCTCCGTATGAAAGCTGTTTGATACGGGCTGTGGTATCCGTGTGCCGTATCATGTATGAGAAATACACACACATTGGGA
Organism: Patella ulyssiponensis; assembly: GCA_963678685.1. Taxonomy (NCBI): domain Eukaryota; kingdom Metazoa; phylum Mollusca; class Gastropoda; family Patellidae; genus Patella; species Patella ulyssiponensis. The sequence goes on from OY783225.1 coordinate 93,248,154, forward strand.
AGTCACACACAAAATCCATACGGATACGCACTACGCACTACCAATTTACGCTTGCCAAAAGTCTCTATTGTTAGGGGGTGGAATACCTAAAAAAAAACCCAACATTTAACAGACGGCGGTTCGTGGCGTGAATTGTAATAGTGGGAACCTGGCAGAGAGAAAAAAGTGGGCTTTAACGTCCACTCGACACAAACTAGATCATTTCAGGACTAACATATGGTTTAATTTTTTATTTCAATAATTCGCCTGTGCTTAGGAAACCCACGAGATTGGACAGGCGACCCTACTCCTTGTCACGTACAACCGGGGATTCGAAACCACGCCAGTTGACTCAATGACAGGCTTTATGATACAGCACGCACGTGCTAACCATTCAACCATTCAACCATCCAACCCCGAGGGAACCTATGACGACTGTATTAATATTTTGTATCTCTATCGTAACACCTCACTGGTTTAGATGAATAGTCAGACCTTTTAGGCTCACAGGTGTGAATATAAAATAGAAATTTGAGTAACTTCCTTGTTAAATAAGTATGGCGATATAACTCCGAATTGGGCTAATGAACACGAGCATACGCCATACAGTGTGCCATGAGGACAGCGGCTCTTATATCGAATTCCAACTGCCTTGGGATTTTTTTACGTGCACACCAATGTGTACGCGTGGCCCTTTTTTGTCCCATCTGAACGACAAAACGGGTTTCCTTGTCAGACCCCCCGTCCTTCATAACTGACATGGGGAAACCACGCCGGTAAATCTGGATGAACTTTCTCGGCCAATCGAACACCCGGCCTCCAAGGGCCCTGTTTCACGAAATTTGAACTAAGATAAAATCCAAATTTTAGTAATTTGATTGGATAATAATAGATTGATTTTAGTTCTTAGCCAATCAAAATTGAAGTATCTACTAAAATTTGGATTTTATCTTTAGTTAAAATATGGTGAAACAGGCCCTGGCTAGCGAGCCAGCATCTCGCCTACTTAACCATCGTTCAGATCTCCCGCAATATAGAGAAGCCGGTGTGTAAAATTGTATAGGTATGTATATCATCAACGATAAATATATGGTTGGTGTACAGCAATTTATTATTTGTACATTTGGGACCATATGACCCGACTTAAATGTTTTTATCACCAGTAGCCTTTTCTGAAGGGTGCCCGAAATTTTTTTTTAATCCATAGTCAATTCAGTACAAATTCGTGGAATTCAATTAAAGGAAAAATAAAATTAGTGTCTTATCAGAGTTTGTTCACTTTATTTTGCCAACGCCTATGCCATAACAAACCATCAAAATTCCTTTTCTAGAAATTCATTTTAGGGTTGGCCCCCTATGTTCATAATTTTACTAATCCACTCACTTTATTTGATATGTGTGTATTGCTAGGTAACAGTGATCTGTATTGCTAGGCAACAGTAATCGGTATTGCTAGACAGCAGTGATATGTATTGCTAGGCAGTAGTGATCAATCTGTTTCACAGAGAATTACTTACGAATTATCTCTGTAACAGATGAATGTCCATAACACGTGCGTTGACTGCAGACGGCGCCAGTCATTGGCTCAAAGGCTCGTGCAATGTTTACTTAACACCTAACTGCTTCGGGCAAAATGATGCATTTTACTCATTTTAATACCCATTTACACTAAATAGGAAATATTTTTTAACTTCAAATACTTCAAACGTCTTTATTTATTTTTCTTTTACCTCAAAAAAATGTTTGAGAATTTAATTTGTCGGAGTAAAAAAGTTAATATGCCGTACTCATTAAGCCTCGTCGATGTCATGCTTATCAGTGATTGTAGCGGCCAAGCGAATATTCACTGCGGGATCAGTTTGAGTAGTGATATGTATTGCTAGGCAATAGTGATACGTATTGCTAGGCAATAGTGATACGTATTGCTAGGCAACAGTGATATGTGGTGTGGTCTTCATCTTCATACAGTATATTATTATACCTGGAGAATTTTAACAAATTATATTGATTTCAGAGAATACCAAAATCAAACGTTTGTTTTCACCCCCCCTACCCCCAACAAAACCAACTAAAAAACGCATACGTACCAATTTCAGAGTATCTAAATCTAATCTAGAGGATATTTGTACAGACGAATCGTGTACAGATATCACCTTCTTCAAAACATTCATCATCTGACTCAAATGGGAAGTAAAACACTTACAGCACAGATTTCATCATCTATAGTTGTGCGCATGAAGGCCCTATCAACTATGCGTGACGTATTTATAATCTTAAAGGACACTATTGGTGTCAGTCAATTCTTTTTAGGAGAGAGAGAGAGAGAAATGGGGTTTAACGTCAACTCGACACAAACTAGGTCATTTCGGGACTAACATATGGTTTAATTTTATTCCAATATATCGCTTGCGCGTAGGGGTCTTTAGCAGTGGGAGGAAACCGGAGGACCCAGAGAAAAGCAACACCACCCCTTGCCACGTACAACCAGAGATTCAAAACTACGCCAATTGACTCAATGATAGACCTTATGATATAGCACGCACGTGCTAACCATTCGGCCATCCAACCCCCCGATAATTAAAGATGCAATCCCCCAAAATTGAAAGAATTAACTCGTGTAGAAAACTGCCGATCAATAGGGCGAATATCATCTTTAAAATGTGCCCCCATTAAAATAAATACATGTAATGCACCAGACCGTGAAACTGTCAAACGTGATATCTAGCGCATTTGCACCAAACCGTGAAATATTGGGGACATGTAAGGGGATTTTTTTTCATACAACGTGTGTATGCTTCCTTTATGAATATGTATCAACAAATTGGGTTGAGAAATGAAAAAAAGCTTATCAGTTTGCTTGTGACAAGGTCGGAGGTTTTAAGAACTCATCACACAGGACACGCCAGTACATGTATATTCACTGATATATACCTCGGATTAGAATCAGTTTCGTATTTATATATGGTTTATTTACAGTGGGAACAGAATATCAAATAGATACATAGATAGGCCTACACCAACATTACAGAAACTACCTAAATTATACTGGAACTATTACTACGTCGAGTACTAGACTATGTATCGGGAACACATCTAAATATATCAAATCCACCATTCCGCCCCGCTGCCGAGGCAGCGGCTGAACTCGGGTGAGTCCATACGACGGTCTAAATCGTCTCGTCGACTGCTCTGTCTCGTCGTCTCTGGTTGTCTGCTAACTTTGAGTAAACTCCTGCTTATAAAGCCTCTAACAATTTGGAAGATGGACAGGAGTGATCATATATGGTTTGTTGATTAACATTATAGTATCTGTAACTGTACTGCATATTTCCTTTGAAGTCACGAAATTCTGTCGCGTGTTATACACAGCTCATATGTAGCTTGTAAAGAACACATTGAATAAATTAGATGTTTAATAGGATCGTGCCTTCAAATAAGCCTAGAGAGAAACGTCCACTATAATATATATCAAAACTAGTTCTTTGCACCTAAATGATTGTTAAGTTTATGAAAGGTATAGATCACTTTGTTACACTATCTTTCAGATCCATATTTTTTTTTGGGGGGGGGGGGGCGGGTGTTAACATACGTTTGATGGTCTAAACTACATGAAGATTTGACAGGTTGTAGTAAAAGGTCGCGTCAGAGATCGTACGAACGGCTTTTGACCTTATGACGTCAGAAATTGATTAATCAATCATCTTTGACGTTTCTAGTAGTTTACCCATAGTTCCTTACACCGCACGCCAAGAAGTCGCCGTGACAGATAGTTTCATTGCCTTATCCCTCACTTCAAGCAAAAGGTCGGTAATGTGGAACACTACAGATAACAGAATATCAGCATAGTTGATAGACCTTTATTGAGAACATGTAATAGACATACTCCTGGAGGAGCACTTAGATTCTAAGTTTTTGTTACTGACAGTAAACTCTGGCTCATAAAGCATACGACAATTAGGAAAAATGGTACCAGAGTGATCATCTTATTTGGTATTGTTTATTTATGAGATCATAGTATCTCATATGAATAAATAATATGTTTAATGGGATCGTGCCTTTCATTAAAACGAGCAGAGAACATACTGAATACATTAAATGTTTTAATAAGTCCGTGCCTAGCAGAAGTTGTATAGAGTTGAAAACGTCACATATAATATAATATCAAATCTAGCAGCGTTCTACGTACATGTAAATGTACGGTTCAATTTAATGTATAGATCACTTTGTCACAAATGTAACAACTCCTCCAGATCCTAGTGTAGTGAAGACAAGTAAAATGAAATTTTGAACTACAGAAAACGAAACAAAATAGGATCTGTGTTTTTATCACATTGCCTAAAATAAAGCATTATGCAGTAAGAGCTAAATATCTGGCTTTAAACCTTATATTAACAAGCCAACAGTGAGGCTGATGTCCCCTGAAAATTGAAAAATTGGCTATGTTCAGGTTGAGAGCGCGCCCCTTTAATATGATTGTGCCAACTTTTACTAATAATATTTGGAAAGCTTATTCAATATTACCGTTCTTTCACTTTAAAATATTGAAAAATTGGCTATGTTCAGGTTGAGAGCGCACCCCTTTAATATTATTGTGCCAACCTTTACTAATAATATTTGGAAAGCTTATATATATATATATAGCTGGATTCTCAGAATTTTGTACGATGGTTCGAATTTGGACTTCGAAAAAAATACCGATCTATCTTTACATATAGAATATTGAAAAATTGACTATGTTCAGGTTGAGAGCGCGCCCCTTTAATATGATTGTGCCAACTTTTACTAATAATATTTGGAAAGTTTTTTCAATTACCTTTCCGAATTTATATAGCTGGATGCTCAGAATTGTGTACGATGGTCCGAATTTTGACTCGGAATATTACCGTTCTTTCACTTTAAATAATTAAAAAAATGGCGACGTTTGGGATGAGAGCGCACCCCTTTAATATGATTGTGCCAACTTTTACTAATAACATTTGGAAAGCTTATTCAATTACCTTTCAGAATATATATAGCTGGTTGCTCAGAATTTTGTACGATGGTCCGAATTTCGACTCGGAATATTACCGTTCTTTCACTTTAAAATATTGAAAAATTGGCTATGTTATAGTTGAGAGCGCATCCCTTTAATATGATTGTGCCAACTTTTACTAATAATATTTGGAAAGCTTATCCAATTACCTTTCAGAATATAATAATATAGCTGGTTGCTCAGAATTTTGTACGATGGTCCGAATTTGGACTTCGAAAAAAATACCGGTCTATCTTTACATATAGAATATTGAAAAATTGGCTATGTTCAGGTTGAGAGCGCGCCCCTTTAATATTATTGTGCCAACTTTTACTAATAATATTTGGAAAGCGTATTCAATTAACTTTTAGAATATATTTAGTTGGATCATCAGAATTTTGTACGATGGTCCGAATTTTGACACGGGATATTAACAGTTTTTCCCTTTAAAATTTTTAAAAAATTGGTCATGTTCAGGAAGAGAGTGCACCCCTTTAATATGACTGTGCCAACTTCTACTGATAATATTCGGAAAGCCTATTTAATTACCTTTCGGAATATATTTAGTTGGATGTCTAGAATTTTGTACGATAATGCGAAATTACACTTCTATTCTGAGCTAAAGGAATGGATAAAAAATAATATATTATTCTACTTTCATTTGATAGACGTAACGTTGGATTTTAATGGTTGGCAAAAATAGATGAGTTTGGGCGACTGTTGTCTTAATTCTGATGGGTTGCCAACGAACATGTTGCCAGCTGGATTGGTCGAATAGCTCGCTAGCCGAATAGGTCGCCAATTTGTGTTCGGTGCCATCCCCCCCCCCATTCATAATTACAATAATAGATTTCCTGAACATAATTATTATAGGGACATTATCATTCATCTTGTGCCTATAGATGATAATTTTCAACCGTTTCTCGTCACAAAGATAAATAATCATGAAAAAAAATCCCGACTAAATTCGCAATGTGATGTGCGTATACTATTTATAGTATCTGGCTGTGGACCTGTGGTGGGTGGAAAAGAATGACTACCGAATTAAAAGAAGGCTTTCGCATTCATATTTGACGTGAAACTGATTGCTGCATTCTCCAGTGACCTTTCCCTTCAGTTCATTCAACTCAGTCACTTCAGTCAGGCTCAGACTCAAGCATGTTTCCGCTCAACATGACATATTAATTCGGCTATTTTTTAAAGAAGGATAATTGATGTAACAGATCTTTATAAAACCCTATATTTTATTTTCAATTTATTGCAACCCATACTTTCGATATAGTGTCTCCATTTTGACAAGAAATGACACGAACTACTTTTGTGCGCATGTATACATGTATATTATAGAAGTAAAGCGTCCCCATCGCAGACAGTGAAGTGTCAACATTGAAGATTTGACTCTCTGCAAACATGATTCCGTTAAAGACAATAATATTTGTGTTTGTAATCGGGATATCTGTTGCATCAGGTATTGCCATATATTTTACTGTAACTTTAAACCAGTTTCATCTCGAATACACCCCTTGAATGTTCAAAACTACGATAATATTTCAGTGTTATGACTGGTGTAGGAATCCAATATGGCCGATTTTCGGGTACCTGTTAAAGAATGTGTTTTTTGACCATACTTTGTGGCTTTCTTCGAGATTCGTAACGATATTAGATTGTTCCGCCGCGTAGTTCCCACAGCAAGACGATTAGTTTTGTTATTCGCGCGTCTTTAGATTGTTTTCGTGCACGGGTAACGTCCGATGTCATGGGAGAAATTGCATAGGTCAGGCTGACCCAGTTTGAAATAACCATGTAAAATAAAGAAAAGAATAATGTTTAACTTCATATTCCTGCCATTTAACCGTTCAAACATGGCCAATGTTGCCCACCAAGCAACAAACTTGACAACAGCATGCCCTGACAGACTCCACACAAATGATGGTTCAGACGCTTTCCAGTTTTGAATTATTGCCAAGTGGCAGTGCTGAATTGGTCCATTTCAAGTATAATTGTATTTGAGTATTTCACTTTTTTTCAGGGTATAATTTTTTGACTATTTTTGTTATCATATATCGGGTAAACTAAAGAATATTACACATACAAATTAAAGAGATACATATGTAAACCTCTCGTTTTGAAAACAATCAACATTTTCAGAAATATTGCCTCTCTTTTGTAATATTAGCCTAATAGTAATAAGTCTCTACATTAAATCAATGTGTTATCAACAAGCTATATTTGATGACGAACGGTAAATTTGACCTCAATCTAAGATGCCATGTTATTTTTATAAAATAGTCTTTCCTTTCTACTGATTCACGATTCCCAACTGTCGTGCACTTGAGTCCTAGACATCCACATCGAGACATATTTTTATTGGGAACAAAATGTCGCTCGATTGAAATGTGATGCATTTTCTGCCATCTCAATTGGCAGATTGATCTGCCTACAGACACTAAAATATTATTCATATCGCTGTCTACAGACGCTACAATATTATTCATACCACTGTCTACTGACACTACCATGATATTATTGATATCGCAGTGACTGAGTCTACTGATGCTACAATGATATTGTTGATATCATTATTACAGTAGGCCTGCTACTGGTACATGTCCTCTCCACAAAGCTGAAAATGTCTGGTACCAACGCGCTACCATAGTTAGTTTGTAACAGAAATTTTGTCAAGTCCAACTAAATTTGTTACTTTCAGTCCTGCTTGCGTGTGTAAAAAACCTTTACTTAACGTCTGCTCCCAGCGAGATGACAACGTCTTGCTTGATAACAAAAAAGAAATAGCACATCAGATCAGATGAATGCATGACAAAGACTACTCTGACCAAGACCACTCAGGCCAAGACTAGTTTGACTGAATAGATACACCACTCGCACCAAGACAGGCTGGTCTTTTGTTTGGTCTGGATGGTCTTTAGTCTGAGTTGTGTGCTTACCCATCAGATCAGCTCTATTTATAACGAAATGGCATGGTTTCGATTCTCCGGTGGTATGTGACAACTGGTGTCTTTAGCAGTGGGAGGAAACTGGAGAATCTTACTCATACTCATTGTCACAGACAAGCATTGAGTCGAAACCATCCCACTAGCTTCAGTGACAGACCTTGTGATTTGAAGTATTATTTGGTATTTTCCCAGGTTTAAAGTGTAAATGTACGGAATGTAGTCAAGCTGATGAACCCAATCACAATGTGACCTGTGAAACAGATGGCGTCTGCTTAGTTTCATCAACATTAAGTGAAGACGGAGAGTTCAGAATCAGACGATTGTAAGTATGTGTGGTCGTGTATATTGTTATCACTCTCATCTGTCCGTCCGTCTGGGGTCCACAATTGTTTATTGACTAAAGTTTATATCCAATTCACTTTAAATTGATAGACAGTATTTAAGGTCATGAGATGAAAAGGTTTATTGATTTTCGACAGATTCTGATAATTACTGCCTTAGTTATGGCCCTTGATCACTGTGTAAATTCTTTTGGATGCTCTGGAAACTAAGGTCATTATCAGACTGTTGTGAGACTAAGAAATCTATTATCAGCGCTTTCCGATGATTTCTTCCGGTGTTATGGCCCTAGATCACATTAAAAAATCTTGAGGACCTTGTTTAAAGGTCTTTATTACCGACAAAAGAAAAAAATATGCGACAATTCTTTTGGACTACTTTGATAACTTAGCGGCAATGCGTTCATGCAAGCCCAAAGGATCTTTTGTTATTAATCAACCTTTAGTCATACCACTTGTTGAATACAAGTGATTTAATGGTCGAGTGCAAGACATTAGATTAATACTGTATGCAATGTCTTGATCGAGACATTAAACAACTTAGAATAAAAACACTACCCTGCACATGCATTTTAAATGAAATCATCTAGTATAAATAATGTCCATACCATTATTTGGAATAATGATACACCAACATCAATGGATTTTATACATGTTTATTAATTTATAAAGCCTTACAGCTTAAAGCTTTATTTTTGTTGCTATACTCTTGAATAATGGTAGGGAGGGGTGTCGGTGACCGAATGATCAAGTTTCCATGAATAAGGATTGTGATTTGTTTTTCTTTTTCAGATGTAAGGATAAATCTGAATATTTTCCCAACCATCGTCCGATGTTCTGTGAGATAATAGAGAGTAAGAAAACGACATTTAATGTCATTTGTTGTAGTGATAGGGATTATTGTAATGCAGACCTGACCCCCGGACTTGCTCCCATAGAAAAGACACCTGAAGAGATCGAAGGTAAAATACATTTTTTGACATTCAGTTTCCTGATAATGATAATAGTTTCTATTTGTTTTTTTTTAAATCTTAAATATATATTTTCCTTTAACAGTTTTGTTTGTAGTAAAATATTAAAATATTGTAATATGCTATAAGAATTATGTTTTTTTAAGAGAGGTTAACTGACTCACTTACCAGGAGTTCCGGTGTTGGACCCATTAACATGCAGTTTCCTGAGAAAAAAATTCTTTTTGATAAAAATGTTTTCTGTAAAAATGTTCTGTTCATGGCAAAATGTGTTGAGTGGACTTTAAACCCCATGTTTCTCTCTCTCTTTCTCCCACAGTAAGATGTTAAACCCCATGCCTCTCTCTCTTTCTCCCACAGTAAGATGTTAAACCCCATTTCTCTCTCTCTTTCTCCCACAGTAAAATGTTATTAAACCACATTTTATTCTTCATTTATTTACAGAAGAAAAGAAGAAAGAGAGGGAGAGTTTGAGTGCCGTGGAATTAATGGCAGTGATTGCCGTGCCAATTGGGCTCGTGTGTATTCTTACGCTTATTGGTTTCTTTATGTGCCAGCACTATAGGAATTCTCAACGACCGTTTCATCGTAGTGAAGAACACAGCATTGAAACAAATCTCCTGGTTCCTGGAGAACCAGCGTCACTGAAAGAGCTGTATGATAGCATGTCACATTCTGGCAGTGGATCAGGTATGTTCAACATCTTGTTGGGAGCCACGGTGGCTAAGTGAGTAAGACATTGAGGGTCTGACAAGGACAGCTGACTAATAGTTCGGATGGGACAAAAGAGAAGATTTCCTGTGTACACATGGGAATGCACATATAAAAGAACTCTGCCTTCTCTGTGCTGGATTAATGTGCGAAGAAAGTTTGCATTAGAAATCAAACTCATTGAACTCCTTAAAGAATATAGGGGTTGGATGGCCGAATGGTTTAACCCGAGATCACGTCAGAGCATAAGGTCTGTCATTGAGTCAAGTGGCATGGTTTTGATTCCCCGCTCGTACGTGACAAGGACTAGGGTCGTCTGTACAACCTCATGGGTATTCTCCAGTTTTCTCCCTCAGAAAAAATACCCCTACATGCAAGTGAATTGATGAAATAGAATTTAACCATGTGTTGGCCACAAAATAAATTATCGTGCAGTCGAGCGCAAGTTAAACCCCATTTATCTCTCTCTCATAACGGAATATTTTGTTGTTGCCAGAATTAAAGCTGTAATTTCATATTTTTAAGTTATATTTTTAAAATTTATTGAAATAAAGCCTTAGAATAGATGGTATCTATAAACAGCCCTACCTTGTTAAAGAATAATTCTATGAATACTATTATTCACTATTGCCGGTTGAGAAATAGGCAAAAATGTCATTTTCAACTTCAAATTCAAGCGTTTGGAGATAGCTATTGCATGGGGGCAATAGAAAAACAAGGGAGGTAATTGTGTTATCATTTCCTGTGTGAATGATTTATAAGAGTGGGGAATAATGCCTATGATCGTGTAATAGTGAGTTGACAACCTATTGAGCAAAAGATATAGAAATAATTATGTTTTGACTTTCTTTGAAAATATGAAATTATTGCTTTAAAGTTGCAATTTCATATTTTTAAGTTATATTTTGAAAATTTATTAAAATAAAGCCCTAAAATAGATGGTATCTATAAACAGTCCTACCTTGTTAAAGAATAATCCTATTAATCCTATAATTTACTAAATTATTGCCAGTTGAGAAATTGGCAAATATATCATTTTCAACTTCAAATTCAAACATTTTAAGATAGCTATACCATGGTGGGAATGGAAAAACCATGGAGGTAATTGTGTTATTATTTCCTGTGTCAATGGTTTATTAGTGTTGGAAGTAATGCCTATGATCGTATAATAGTCAGTTGACAACCTATTGAGCAAAATACATAGAAATAATTATGTTTTGACTTTCTTTGAAAATATGAAATTATCGCTTTAAGCATTGATATTGTTGGCTAATATTGTTATTTTTTTCTCTGTCAGGTTTGCCGATCTTGGTACAGAGAACTATCGCCAGACAGATTAGACTATGTGAGATAATCGGCAAGGGAAGATACGGAGAGGTGTGGAGGGGCCAATGGAGAGGTGAAAATGTTGCTGTGAAGATTTTCTCATCTCGTGAAGAACGTTCATGGTTCCGGGAAGCAGAGATCTACCAAACTGTCATGTTACGTCATGAAAATATTCTTGGTTTCATCGCTGCTGATAACAAAGGTAGGTATCTGCAGAGAAAAAAGGTGACCCACATTGGTATGCTGTTATCATTGACTTATGAACCTGGGCCCTGTTTCTCGAAATCTTAACTAAAGATAAAATCCAAATTTTAGTTGATACTTCAAATTTGATTGGCTAAGCGCAAAAATCAATCTAATATTATCCAATCAAATGACTAAAATTTGGAATTTATCTTAGTTATAATTTCGTGAAACAGGCCCCTTGACCTTTTAGTAATAATAATTTTTGTCATTAATTCCTACAAGTGAGAATTATTCTAAATTAATGTTTAGTATACAAATATACATGTATAGTAAGTGGTTAGACATCATACATTAATTAGCAAGTGTGTAACTAGCTGTAAAAGATGATACTACTGGTTTAAAAGCATGACTATTTGTTGGTCACCATCTTTTTTGATTTCCCCACTTGCACATGACAAGGAGTAGGGTCCAACGTCGTGGGTTTTCTCCGGTTTCCACCCACTACTATAGACCCCTCAGGCAAGTGAATTATTGAAATAAAATTGTACCATATGTTAGTCCCGAAATGACCTAGTCTTTGTTGAGTGAACATTATCTCTTTTATTTTCCTTTCTATAACAGATAATGGAACATGGACACAGTTGTGGTTGATAACAGACTACCATGAGAATGGGTCATTGTTTGATTATTTGAATCGTCAGAATGTATCAACAGCTAGTATGTTAAAGATGGCCCTTACAGCATCTAGTGGTCTCGCTCATTTACATATGGAGATAGTTGGTGGCAATAGAGGTAGGAAAATATCAAGAAATATTATTAGTACCAGTCAGTCTAGAACTTCCCGATTTAACAGAATTGCGACTGAGTGACGCAGCATCGAAATCTCCACAACAGAGGTGGTGATAGTACCAGTTGAATCATTTCATAATTAAACACGACCAATATGTTTCAGCTGTCAGCTTTGGTTGAAATATTTTCTTGTGTATTCAGTTCAGGGATGTAAAAATCCACAACAGGGGCTATCAGAAATACCTTGCGGGCTTATGACCTATTTAGCCGTACAAGTCCAGGTCTAGTGCCCTTTCATTACTGATTTTTTTTATAGTTAGTGAATTAAATTAGTGATATAGATAAAAGAAACCTGTAAAGTTATCCCATGTTTATTTTCTCCAATCCAGTCCAGCTATGGACTAGTGGAAATTAATGTCCGGCAAGTTTCTGGCTAGTAGACTGCTTGCCCTGGGCTAGTGGATAATTGTCTGGCTAGTGTCTGACAGTGGACTGCTTGCCCTGGGCGAGTGGAGTCAAATTCTTTTTTGTACGCCCCTGATTCAGCTCATACCCTTCAATGTCCTGTGTTCAGATTCCAGTAATTCATGTTAGACTCAAATCTGGTGGGTTGGGTGGCCGAATGGTTAGCGTGCGCTGTATCATACGGCCTGCCATTGAGTCAACTGGCGTAGTTTCGAATCTGCAGTTGTATATGTCAAGGAGTAGGGTCGCCTGTCCAACCTCATGGGTTTTCCATGGGTACTCCGGTTTCCTCCCACTGCTGAAGACCCCTACGCACAAGCGAATTATTGAAATAAAATTAAACCATGTTAGTCCCGAAATGACCTATTTTGTGTCGAATGGACATTAAACCCCATTTCTCTCTCTCTCTAGACTCAAATGCGTAATTAGTTTTGGGTGATGAAAATGGTGTTAACTTGGGTTGTATCCTACAGATTCAGCAGTATAAGATTAGGCTCTGAATTCACAAAGCATTCTTAGATTTAAGTTGAGATTTTATTCAAAATTGTTTGCCTTATTTTAACTACATTATAGCCATTTATAAATCTCTTGTTCCTTGTTGTTTTAATGTATCAAATACATTAAAATAGCATTATGCAAGAGCAAAATCTGTTTATTACAGGTCTTTCTTTAGGCCTGAAATGTTATCTAAGTAATCAATTAGACATTAATTAACATATCCATACCATAATAAACTCTTAATGTCAAGGCTAGCCTTCGATGTTGGCGGATTGAATTCCTTTATGCCGCTTAATGGCCGTTGATAATTAAATCAATCAAGTGGATAATCGAGACTATGCTGTTTATATTAATGATTTGAGTAATGATGACCGAGGCTATGTGAATATTTCAAACGCTTTTTTCTCGGCTAATATAGTGGATCAATTTGACTGAAATTTTCAGCAAATTACCTTTACACTATCTAGTGTTTAACTATTATAGTGAGAACTGCCATCTCTTTATCTTATCTCCCATAATTTAACTTTAATAAGAAACTATTTGTCAAGTTTTGTGTTTCTGGATCAAAGATATTTCTCACAAACATTGAAAGTTGAGTAAATTCTTAATTAAACACTGAGAATGTTTTGTGAACTCGAGGCCGAATTCATGCTATTGTTTTTTGGATATATTGTTTAAACCACCTACATGTATATATATATATATCAATGACATTATTTCTGACCAGCTTCCCGGATGAACAAAAAAGTATTTTAAAATGTTATTAAAACCAGTGTTAAAATCAAACTGTGTCGGCATGAATGAAAGTAGTGCAGGTTTACAGTTGTAGTAATATTTTGTATATATATTTATAGGTAAACCGGCTATTGCCCACCGTGATTTAAAGAGTAAGAATATTCTAGTAACTGTAAACGGAACGTGCTGTATAGCTGATTTAGGTTTGTATCACGTTTTTATCTTTGTTGGAAATGTTCGCTCCCGGTGTTGGCTGAGAAAGTTCGGCGTGGCTAGGTTTCGAGTGTGGTTTCCATTTGTCAGCGGTACAGAACAGACAGCCTGGCAATGAAAAGTGTCTAGAAGTTCTATGTACACGCTTGGGGGGTTTGGATGGCCTAGTGGACTGGAGTGCCGCGCTTCGACCTCTAGCTGGCCGGTCACCTCTGGCTTGCGGCTGTGGTTTCAATCCCTGGTGTGAGCGTATGTGGCATGGAGATAGGGGCGCCTTCTCAACCTCGTGGGTCTCCACCGGGCACTCCGGTTTCCTCCCACTGCTAAAGACCCCTACGCGCAAGCGAATTATTGAAATAAAATTAAAACCATATGTTAGTCCCGAAATGACCTAGTTTGTGTCGAGTGGACGTTAAACCCCATTTCTCTCTTTCTCTATGTACACCTTGGCTTGTACGTATATGATTGAACTTGTGAGCTTTAGATCATTGGGTCTGTCATTGAGTCAAGTGACGTGGTTTCAATACAACACTTCAATTAGACAAGGCATTGGATGACATGGCAAACCCCAATGGTTTTCTCTTTGTCCCCTGGTGTTCACCTACCTGACTATAGACCCCTAGGCACTAGCAATTTATTAAACTGAAAGTCTCTCTCTCTCTCTTTCTCTCTCTCTCTCTCTCTCTCTCTCTCTCCAACTTCTCTTAATTTCTTGTAATTTTCTGTTTTAACAGGATTGGCTGTTCGACACGACTCTAAGACAGATTCTGTGGATATAGCCCCTAACAACCGTGTTGGAACCAAGAGATATATGGCGCCAGAAGTCTTGGACGAGACTATTAATATGAACCATTTCGAGTCGTTCAAGAGAGCCGATGTTTATTCATTTGGATTAGTTCTGTGGGAAATAGCACGGCGCTGTAATGTTGGAGGTATGCTATGGTTTAGAGAAAAAATACTTTTCTTAACAATCCTGTTGTGTTGAGGAGTCAACGTTCAACTCCAGTTCTCTCCCTCTACTTTCAATTAGTGAACTAAAATCGAACCACTTTTAGTGCCAAGTGGACATGAAATTACAGTTTTCTCACTCTTTCCGCTTTCCTCCCACAGCTAAAGACCTCTATGTGCCAGTGAATTATTGAAATAAATCAAAATATTATGTTTCCAGGAGTAGGGTCACCTGTCCAACCTCGTGAGTTTTCTCCAGGTCGTCTGGTTACTTCCCCACAGCTAAAGACCCTTACTTACCCCTACGCGCAAGCGAATTATTAAAATAAAGTTAAACCATATGTTAGTCTGGAAATGACCTAGTTTGTGTCGAGTGGACGTTAAACCACATTTCTCTCTCTCTTATTCAGGTATAGCGGAAGAATATCAGTTACCATATTACGATATGGTGCCGTCTGATCCAGCGTTAGAGGACATGCGTAAAGTGGTCTGTACAGATCGACATCGACCAGCGATACCAAATAGATGGCAGTCTGAGGTATAGAAATTATTATAATCTTCTGGGAGTAGGTTCACTTGTCTAACCTCGTGGGTTTTCTCCCGGGTCCTCCAGTATGGAAATTATTATAATCTTCTGGGAGTCATGTATCTTCAATAGAAGGCATTGATCTCCCTTTAACTCTGTACAACTTGTCAAGGCCTTCACGTAATACCATGGATATTTTGGTTGGTTACTCACCCAGCTTGAGAGCTTTCAGATTCCTTGATCGTCGCCCCAAGTTCAAATTTGCTGTTTGTGATTGTATTTGATACATTAAAACAATTAAAGATTTATAAAGGGCTTTTTTTTAGTCAAAATAAGGCAAAAAAATTTGAGTACATTCTTAACTCAAATCTGAGAATGCTATGTTAGCTCGGGGCTTGGTCTGGCTCTTTCCTGTGATGTTGGAGTTGCAAAGTTCAAGATTGTTCAATGGCAAAGTTTTTGTGGAGGTTGCCATGGTTGATTTGAGTGTGTTGGTATCACAACCTCTAATTAGACGCTACTGTTCACGTGTGTGCAGTAAATGGAGATAACATAGCTTTTAGTTGGGGAATTCTAAAGTAATATAGGAACGTCCAGATGTTGAGTAAAACTCGCAATCGTTGCTTTACAATCATGGGAGTCATGGTGTGACAAGTGTTTCACTATCGAGGAACTTAAGGGATCAATCAGGGTGTTGACCAAGGATTTTCCGTTTCCCCCCTTGTTCTTACTTTTCCGTTTGCTCCTTGATGGCATAACAGAATCCTTGACGGCATAACAGAATCCTTGACAGTTGGATTTTGTCCAGGCAAAATTTCACCTATGGCACACTTATATGCGTTGGGGAGCCAGAGTGACTCAGTGAGTAAAATACTGGCTCGCTAAACTGTTTGATCTCGGTTTGGGCCGAGCAAGTACATCAGGATTTTTCAGTGTGTTTTCCACTGACTTTCCACTTGTCAGTGGTGCAGAACAGAGGGCCTGGCAAGGATGAACGTATTGTCGTTAAGATGTGACCAAACAAACTGAGGTGTACAAATTGGGGCACACGTAAAAGAACCCTTGACAGTTGCAATTCGAAGTAAAAGTAGACTGTAGGGCCACTGCCTGAGCAAAATTTCCCTCATAACACTCTGTATGGTGTATGCCTGGGTTTTTTTTTAGCCCAGTCGGTGCAGAACAGTAGGAAATTAAACCCATTTCATTCAAAATTTGTAATTATTTTAAATTTTATTTTTCAGCCATTACGGGTGTTGGCAAGGATAATGAAGGAATGTTGGTATCAGAACGCTGCTGCCCGTCTGACTGCCCTTCGTATACGTAAAACACTAGCGAATCTGTATTCACAGGAAGACACAAAGATATGATGTGGCGTAGTAATATGCTAATCAAATTAGAGCAAGATATCCATTATCGAGGAAAATAGTTCCTTGGTTTACACACTCAGGAGACTTACTACAAAACTCTGGACATAGTTGATAAGTGAACAGTGATATTTTAAAATGCCGATAGTCAACTCATTTTAATCGTACAACATTTTTTTTTTGTGTTTTATTTTAAAACCTATTCGTTACTGTTGCTGCGTATTATATTATGGCGGACAATTGAACATACAAATAAGTATGTCACGTATTTATTTGTGCTTAGTTGTCATGACAACTGAAGATTCTCCCTGTGTGTGTATGTAACTATATATTTATATATATATATATTCCAAATATGGCTAACATATTTTCTGCTGTATCTGTTGAACTGTGATGATACTAGTGGATAAAAAGAGGAGAGACACAATTTTTGTGGAACGATTTTTTTCCTGTTTGTTCAGATTGAGCATCATTGAGCCGGTGGTAACAATATATCAAAAAAGAAGTTGTTAATTAACATATAGAATTGACAAAGTGTGAAGTAGGATAACTCTAGGCATAGCACCTGTCTGTGACATATAAATACTCTTAGATTGATATACAGTGGACTCGGTCAAATCTGACATCCTGCGAGATTGTAACAATATGTCGGATTGCGCAGTGTCGGAATACTCAGTTTTCTCAAAACAGGAAGTATTATAAAAAAAATTCGGCAACCAGAATTATTATAATCTAGCTTTGAATCCCCAGACCGTTATTAAGTTTAAAAATTATAGAATGTTGATTAAATGGAAATCGTGTGACGGTACTGCTGATTGATGCTGTAATTAAGAAAACTGATTACTCAAAACTATTTTGGCTGATGTAATAAGGAAATAAATTTGGACATGAAAATGATGTTGGATTTCACAGAATGTTGTAGTATTCAAATGTTGGATGTGACGGAGTCCACTGTACAATAAAAGTCATATTTGATAACAATAAAAATATAAAAAGGCATGAAATGTGATAAAAACATTGAGAAAATATCATGAAATTTTATAAAAACATAACATTTGATTGAGAAATCATAAAATTTGATTGAAAAATTTGATATTTGTAAAACATTTCAGAATATGTTTAAAATTGGATAGTGCGAAAAAAATTTATTATGATTATGAATCAAGTCTCCCTCTTAGATGTTGACAAGCAAGACAATCAAAATCTCCATCAATTTAGGAAAATCAAACAATTACAAACTAGTCCATGGTCCATCATTACTATCCATAATGCATCAGGAAATGGTGGGTCATTGAGTAAGACATTGGCTCGCTAACCGGGAGGTCCTTATTTCGATCCCTGTGTTAAGCGAGAATGCTGATAAGAATTCCCAACGTAGTTCCCTCTTGTAAGTGCTGCAGGACAGTGCGTCTGGCAAGGGACAACATATAGTTGTTAGACGATTTAAGGACTGTTAGTTCTTTTTCTTTTGTGGATTTAGGCAGTCTTGGGAGATCCATCTTCTTCGTACTTCGAGAATGGATCTCCCCCTGAATGGCCGCCATAACCCACAATTTGTATACTGTCATAACAATGAGATAAATATTTTCAATTGAATGAAATGGAAACGGAATAAAAACTTCTAAAAATTCTCGACTAAAATGGCTGATTTAGGGCTCGGACAAATATCTTAGTGACTGTTTTCAAGCAGAGTTAACTGTAGGCAGACGGCGTAAGTTTAGTATGTACATGTACAGGGAGCAGTAGTTAAAAAAAAAAGGGCTGCAAATGGGGTTTAATGTCCATCTTTTATACTCCGACAATACTTGTGTCATTTCTTTGTCATATACGAAAAGCTAAGGATACTTTATTTGCTAGTCCCTGGGCTCACCGATAACACCTCAAAGTCAAACATTGTAAATGAAATAGAATAAAATGAAATAAGGGACCTCCCCCCCCCCCATGTTTTCCGGGGAACGGGGGTAGTCATTAATTTCATGTACTAGATGCTAAATGCTTAACACTACAACTCGGGTGTTTGTAATTCTTGCGTTTTTGCAGGAGTTTCTGAATTTATTGTTTAATTTCAAACCATTGATGGCAGACTAATTTATTATTAAGCACCACTGGTGAAAGTAAACAGTTGTAAACCCAATGCTCATTTATCGAATCTAGACGGACCATTTTAAACTACGCGACATTAGGAAGGAACCCAATATTTTTCTGATGATTCTCAAGGAATTTGAACACTTGGCCAACAATGGTTTACAACTAAACATTAAACACAGTAATACCCAAATTGTGGTGATATTGACTTGTACTCATAGCCATAATTAACGGCAAAAAAAACAACAGTTTGTTACCTCTATTCACCATCTCTCTGGGTTGCTGTTAGCCCACACCATTTTGATTTTCTGTTACTTGGGAACAACTGCTTATAATCTTGTTATTTCTTCAGGAAAAACATTAATTTAAGAACTAAAAGTACTTCTTTACGCTGATTAAAAGTATTTAGTTCCAAAGTTTTGGAATTTGAATCAAAATATCTTTGATGTGAATCAAAGCGGTTATTATATATCAAGACCCCTGAAGGAACAGAAAATCTGAAGGGTCAGGTTTTGAGTATCATATTATTAAGATGAAATAAATTTCACACCATCGACTCGAATCAGCTGAGGTGTTTGATTATGAGAACATGGTTGTGCTTCTTCAACTTGAAACACAGTATACAAATTGGTTACTAGCTATATAAGTTGGTGACTATATGGTAACGATTTAGTTACTATGGCATATTGGTAACTATGGTAAACAAGATGGTTACCGTGATAAGCAATTGGGTTACTATGGTATTTAACTTGGTTACTATGGTAAACCAGATTGCTGCTATGGTACTTAGCTTGGTTACTATGGTAAACACCTTGGTAACTAAGATTGTAACTATGGTAAACAAGATGGTTACTATGATATATTGTTATATTGTATATATTTGTTATATTGTTGTATATATTACTGTAGATTACGTGTTTTATTATGTAATGTATATTGTTCATATTCAATCAGGGTTACACATTTTCGCTTTCGGGTTTAAGAATTTGCTGATTTTGAGAACAAAGGATCCCCGTGAATCGAATCATGATATTTCTAGTAAATTTGGTTTAACGTTTTTCTGAAATAGCAGAAGTTTATTTACTTTATTTTGGTTATCATTTAATTCTATTTCTAACAGTTAATGATTTCAGTAATCATGGAAGTCAATGCTAGGCCTAGATTATACCCCTACTTGATTATAAACAGAGTAGAAAGCCTACCTCCACACAGCCCCAACAAACTAAATTGAATAATATATAAACTATCACACAAGGTATATATATATACAAGCCTGGACATAAGTATATATTATCCCAAACAGATATAAACACATACCTGTTATTGTCCAATAGACATGCCCTGAGATCATTAGGACCCAAGACGCGTTAGTGTTTATCGACATTGTAACATGCTATTTTAGGATTTTGAAAGAAATTTCTAAAAACAAAGATTGGTGTTAATGTCCAATAGACCAGATTCTCCGTCAAGCATGTTACGATATGCAATAATTTGTACTGGACCAAATTCTGTGAAAGGGGCCTTATGTCCAGACTTGAATATGTCTATATATATATATGTGTGTGTGTGTACTGGAGAATATCTTTTGAAATCAAGTTGAGTAACAGAGATGTACATTTATTGGGTTTTGATTTGATGGTTTTCTTCGGGAAGCCATTCCTCACCCAACCCCGTCACACCCTCCCTCACATCAAGTGGAGTAACAGAGTTGTATATTTATTGAATTGGGTGTGGATTTTCTTCAGGAAACATTTCCTCGCCCATGATTCGATCAGCGGGCCCCTGTAACTTGGAAAATCTTTTTCAATATTGAACTGGGATTAAGTGAGCAAGATCATAAAAAATAACTGGTCTGAATCCGATTCAAGGGGAAATAACTCGTGTTAAAGCGATTTCCACGTTACAGGCGCCTGTTTTACCCTCATCAACATATTAAGTGTAAATGTGATATATAAATGTAAATAATAGAAACAATACGTCATGTTGTTCTTTCATCTTTATCTAACTGTATCCCATTGGTCAGGAGAGGGGGGCCCACAGTGGAGTAAGTTGCTGGCTCACTAACCAGGATGTCCGGGTGTCGATACCGGTGTTCCAGTTAGTTGACATGTTGTCAGTGGTGCAGGACAAAGGGACTGGCAAGGGCAGTGTCTAGTCGTTCGGATGGAATTAGCCAATGAAACGGTCTGTTACGATGACTTCATGGCATTCTCTGCACTGAACTGTAGGTAGACCCCTAGAAACGCCGACGCTGATTGATTAATCAATGTCTAACATCATAGGTCAAAAGCCACTCGTTTGACCTCTTGATGTGAACTCCCATTATTACTTGTCAGGTCTTCATCAAGTGTAAGCTATCGAAAGTACAAAAAATGAAACGAAATACAGATCTGTATTTTAATCCCGATTGACTAATGGCATATGTATGTCATCATCATTATCCCGGGGTGTAGGGCAAGGAGCAGGGTCGCCTGGGTTTTCTCCGGGTACTCTCTGGTTTCCTCGCACTGCTGAAGACCCCTACGCGCAAGCGAATTATTGAAATGAAATTAAACCATATGTTAGTCCTGAAATGACTGTGTCGAGTGGACGTTAAACCACATTTCTCTCTCTCTCTCTGTCTCCCTCTCGCATCGTTATCCCAGTCAGTGCAGACTAGTAGGACGTTAAACCCTGTTTCGTTACACGCCAACGTTTTCATGTGTGTGTATTATGTAGTCGCCCCTGCCCGACCGTTTACATTTTTTTTGTGGACACTCTTAACAGGTCACAATTTTTATCCGATTTTGATGAAGCTTGAAAGACAGGTTTATCTTTTCGACACCTGCCCGTAACGGATCGTAACGTTTATTTTCACGGGTTTATGTCTAATTCTATATGGATGAGGATTGGATGGCCACATGGTTTAAGTGTGAGCTTTGAATTACAAACATTGACTGAAATTGTAAGGTACCGACTCAGTGACAAGGAGTATAGGGTCTCCTGTCCAGCCTCGTTGTTGTTTTTCCTGGCCATCCGATTGCCCTCTCCTCCCCTCCCCTATCTCCCTACAAAGACGTTACAGCCAACCCTCTGACTCCCCTCCCCACAAAAATGTTACAGACAACCCCCGCCCCCTTCCCCACAAAGACGTTACAGCCAACCCGCTGACCCTCCTCCCCACAAAGACTTCGCCATTCTGACTCCCCTCCCCACAAAGACGTTACATCCAACTTTCTTGACAGTTGGAATTCGTTATAAGAGTAGGTCGTAGCGTTGCTGACCAGGACGACGTCCCTTCATAGCACACTGTGTGGCAGGTCTTCATTAGCCCTTTCGGAGCAGAACAAGTAGGTCGTTAAATCCCCATTTCATTTCATTTGTAGACTTACACGAGTATATTTCTTACATACAATATACATAAACAAGACAAGAATGATCCCGATCAGAAATTTAATTACTCACACGCGGAAACAACACCTAAATACGTGGTTATAGATAACGCTTATCATATACTCTCACTTTCACAATATATACAATAATAAATTAATTAGGTGAACTTTTCAAATGAGAAGTAATGCGAATTAAGCACACACTGATTTTTCAATGCCGAGCAAGCACACATTACCTCGAGCACTTTAACACAATATAACAATAATAATAAATGAATTATGCCATTCCATCCTTTCAAATGAGAAGTAATGGAGAGTAAGAACACGTTGCCTTGTGCACGTACCCGACCACTAAACTGGGATTATAAATAAATCTGTAGTTTCGTGGTGATAATGGTAAGATAAGGAGGACTGCACCACACACAAACAATTACACGAGACAAACCTACGGACATGACTCAATATAATGTTAGCTCATCACTCACTCAGACTTGTCTCTCGATTCCTCAGACTGTGTTTGTTATTACTGATTCTAAAGTGTCATCTTTGTTTTTAGTCATTAATTAATCGCTATAGATGTGGTGCGTAAGGCAGGTACGCATATTCTTCGTGGTACCTCTATCCGACTACAATAAATTACATTATACGGATAGTAAATGTCTTATTAATATAGATTTTCCACATACCTCCGTTGTAATTGTTAACCAGTCATCACCCTTCTAGGAATCCTGTTCCTGAAGCAACGACTGCGAGTTTTATAAAATCTAGATGTACGGAGTTACTAGTAAATCGAAATCAAGCCCTATATTGAAGATGCATAGGATTGTATTGGATAACAATAATAAGACATATGTTGAAACATCGTTCTTTTAGAATAAAACCACTGATTGATTTGATATCCTATAAAATTTATTTTCTCCTTAAAATGTTCCTCAATCGCTATATGCTACTTGACGATTATGTCCCAGGATCGATTGTGCTTGTTTTTGTAAAACAACATCGCAAGATCAGGCCTGTTTAAGCATTTGAAACTGGTGTGGGCATGCCTACATTGAGGGGGTGTACCTTGTTAAAGTACGCCCCTGTACTGAAGGAAGCGGAACCGTTAGTTGTGGACGCGTCACCGTAGGTTGAAAGACCCGTGTTCTTGGTTGATCTACCGGACTTGGTGTTAGTACCATCCCCGCCGTTCAAATAGACAGTAGCGTAAATCTTCGGTGCGAACAGGAAGAGCAGGACCACCGTTCCGTTGAGGATGAGAGCGAAGGACAAGGAGACTGTTTTCAGGTATTCGCGACCAGCCGTGAAATAAGTTGAAACGAACGCCAACCAGATGATGAGGGTAGTGTAGACACAGGTGGAGATAAACCGCGATTCGTTAAAATTATCCGGTAATTTTCGGGTTTTAAAGGCGAGGAGGGAACAGATGACGACCAAGATAATGTTGTAGGACAGGAAGGATGCCACACCGGGCAGCGTCAAATCGCAACTCAGCTCCACGTATTTATGCGATGACACCGGCATCGTTAGCCTGGCTTCTGGTGTGCTTAGTATCAGTATACAGGTTGAAATTATTAACTGAAAAATAATATAAAAACATATATGAAGACATGACATGAAGTGAAGTGAGGACAAGATAATTCAGAGATCGTTTCAGATTATTGTCAAATATAATAACACGTGAAACCGATGTCTGGAGGCTCTAAATATTTCGCCCGAATTATTTATCCATAAACGTGCCTTTAATATCATCTTGCACAAACTAAGCTAATGAAGACCGGCATACGCCATGCAGTGTTCTAAGAGGGAATGCTTATACAGATAACGGCGCTCATCCTGTTCCGAGTTTTAACTGTGTATTACTAGTAAACAGTGGGGATCATCAGCATAAACATGTTGTGGGGTTGGGGCGCTGTGTAATTTAAGTCTGGATGTAAAATACTTTCTTAAAGAGGCATAATGATTTGAGCCCTTACCGAATCTTACCCTCAGTATATCTTCTTGTGCGATTGGGTAGATGTTCGATCGGGCGTTTGCCAAATTGTGCAGGACATGCCCGGTAACACAGGCGAAACAGCACCCATACTATTCAGTGTCTTATTAACTATGTAAAGCCCTCCGATGTTGAGTGGTATCCAATAATCAGAAATGTGAAAACCTCAGATGATCAATGAAATCAGGTGTTCTGTCACCGGAACATTTACAATCAACTCATCAGATTAATTAGAATAAAAGAAGCATGATTACCTGTCCAAATATTAGTATAAATGACAGAAATAATTGGGATCGTGCACTAATAAAAACTAGTCTTTTGTTGGACTTTGTTCCAGATTCGAAGATTCTGTAAATTCGACTTGTTCTGGTCAGGAGAGGGGCGTAGATCCAGGTGAAGCTCAGACAAAAGAAGAAAAAGTTGGTTTTGCACATAAAATGATTAGGTTTGGCCATCAGTGCAAAGACTATGGCGTAGCCGATGAATACCCCAATTAACATCATGTAGCTGAGTTCTCGACTCGATGCTTTGATGCACTTAGCTTCGTTGTTCTTGAAATAGTAGGCACATATCACTAGAGTTGCTACGATTCCTATTGAGGACAGAGTCATCAGTATAATAGCCAGGGGTTGCTCCCACGTCATGCTAGCAGGTGATATAGCAGAGCAGGTTGTGAAGTTGGTGTTGGGTTCAGGCCAATGGAAGGGTGGGCAGGAGACGCAGCTGGTTCCTTCGATACTAACGATCTCATTAGATCTACACGCCCTACACTCCCAGCAACAGATTAACTCCATCTGAATGTAGAACTCTCGGGGTCCGCATGGCTTACTGCAAATGGATTCTGGGGATTCGGCACTGTACTGGTCAACATATTCCCAGGTTACGTTATTTGACATTGTAATTTTCTTGGTCAAAGCATCATATGTTGCTACTTTGATCTGGGTGTACGGATTCCCCCGGACTAACTGATGGATCATGTAGCGACCCAACTGATTACCATTTGCATCAAACTTTATCACCCCATTTCTGCCATTAAAAGTCGTATTTTTCAGATAGTCTAGCAGCAATGGTCCAGTTATACAAGACCGAGCGTTACTTCCGTCAACTCCTGGGCAGTTGTCTGCCAATAGGTTATGAAGAGCATGCGCAAAGGTCGTGGTTGCATCCATAACAGGCGTTACGGTCGGGACAGGTTTGAAGCCGTTGGCAGCTGATAGCATGGCATTTTCGTCACAAGGTAATGCAGAAGAATTGTCAAAGGTACAAGAGAAATGACCCTCCCAGAACTCCCGAAACCACGGATCCTGTTCGTTAAGGGTTGGCCTGATACTCTTGAAATATTCTGTATAAAGCGGATCTTCCTCGGAATAAAAACTGACGCCAAAAGCCCCCAAACCCACATCCCACACTTCACCCAAATTCTTGATTCTTTTCGCCCAACCATCACTTCCGATGAATATAAACTTAGTTCCTTGTCCTAAGGACTTAAGTGCTGTGAATAGTCCCTTGGTTTGGCTGGGACCTGCAAATACAACCACTACCTTAGCATTGGAATGGTTTATGAGATCTTGTCCAACTTTGAGGTAATCGTTCGGAAGAGCTCCTTCGGCAATTTTATTTGTGGTACCAATACAAATTCCTCTCTTGTCCGTTAGCCTTTTTATATTTTTGTAGCCG
The DNA here is from genome assembly GCA_963678685.1 of Patella ulyssiponensis. Taxonomy (NCBI): domain Eukaryota; kingdom Metazoa; phylum Mollusca; class Gastropoda; family Patellidae; genus Patella; species Patella ulyssiponensis. Next base: position 93,274,294 of record OY783225.1, read on the forward strand.
TGTTCACCGTAGCTGCCTTCTGAATAAACGATCGAGATGTAGGACCAGCCATACTGAGATATCAAACTGACGATTGCTTCTGCCTGGAACTCATCAGGAGGTACAACTCTCATAAAGTAAGGATATAGAACCTTGTTGGAGAGCTGATCACTGGTAGAGGAGTAGCTGATCTGTGGGATGTGGACTGGTCCGAGTAGACTTGCAGCAGCTATACTGTTAGAGCTCTTCAATGAGCCAACGACACCAACAACGTCGTACCGAGGTGTTACTTGACTCAGTGAGGCGTTCGCGGAACACGTTGATTGGCAAACGTTGACTTCTGGGATGAACGACAACGATTGTGCTATGGTGGTCGTTTCTTTCAGACAATCGTCCAGGATAACGAAACCTAGCGTCGTATTCGGAAGGATGTCGGAACTGTTGTTGATGACGTCAACAGCGTACACCAATGCTTCTATAAATTGAAGGACAGTCGTAGATCGCAGACCAACGCCGCAGGGTTTCACTCGACTAAAGCTACCAATGGGGAAAATTGCGCCCAAATTGATATCACCTTCTTTGATGTAGCGTTTTGTGGGTAGATCGGGAACGTAGAAACCACCACGGGCATATCCTGTAACAAGTACCAGGAAAACTAATCGACGAACCACAGCTGATCCAATCTCCATATTCTAATACTTCTTTTGATGCACCTGAAAAAATGAAACCAAATTCAACAGTAACACGTTTAACCCCAGTCAACACTTTATGACTTTGGAAATAACAGATTCGGGTAATTTGGAATTGGGGAAGTTGGGTAGACAACTTTAAAAATGTGTGTTAAATTTGTTTTGGCTTCATCTTTCTTAATCCAAATATTATTTTTTCCTGTAATTTAAAAAAAATACTCAAAAAAGAGTAAACTGTGATTTTAGAAATTGAAACCATGATAACGTTCTACCAACTTTTTATTTTTTAAGGTAAAAACTGTTCTGGGCCCTGTTTCTCGAAATTTTAACTAAAGATAAAATCCAAATTTTAGTGGCTTCTTTAATTTTAATTGGCTAAGCACTAAAATCAATCTAATATTATCCAATCAAATTACTAAACTTTGGATTTTTATCTTAGTTAAAATTTCGTGAAACAGGTCCCTGGACTTTAAAACTGCTATAATATATTATTAGGCTTTTACAGAATGGCGGCTTGTAGGCGATTCATGGTCTAAATCTTATCATTTGTAAGCGATTTAATAATCCCTTAATTTATGACCAGCGGCATAATGTGAGATGTAGATAACTGGTGTCAAGTTTAGCCTACAACTGACCCCAGGTAGATAAACCATCCGTGTTTGTCTACACATCAACAGCCCTTTTCATTCCTGTGATTACAAGAGGTGCGCCGGTGTGGAGAGTCTAACACCCTCCTCTCCTAGCTACAATTCAATGCATCTTTAAAGGCGGAAAACATCAGTAGTGGAACCATTTCTACCCCATCACCATCCTCCATATACAAATGTACCATCAATTCCCTTATTGTACGAGGGGGTGGGGGATCGAGTGGCCAAGAATGTCACGTCTGGCTTGCAGCCATGGTTTCGATACCAGGCTGAGCGTTTATGACTTGGGGATAGGGGCGTCTCCTCAATCTCGTGGGTTTCCTCCACGTACTCCGATTCCTCCAACAGAAAAGACCCCTGCGCATCCGCTAAACATAATAAAATAAGAAAGATTGTCCGCCATATAATTTTCGGTGGAAGGGGACGTTAAATGCAAAAAAAAATTTTGTTGATTACAATATAGCCAAATTCTTATCGTAACTGAAAGACACCCCCACCCCCCAATCCGCCACAACCAAATATCCTACGTCCGCCACTGCTGGTCAGATTTAGCCTACAACTGACCTCAGCTAGATAAAGCATGTGACTACACACACTATTCTTGCATTATCCTGAGCAAACATTAAGATCGTCCAGTAGTTTACATATGCAAAATAAGGAATTCGAAGGCCGTGTGAAATGAAATAAAATAGAGCTTAACTTCCTACTGTTCTCTCCCGACCGGGCTAATGGCGACGGTCATACGCTGTGTAGTGTGTGTGTTATGAAGAAAATTTTGCTGTAAATCTTATTCTTATACCGATCACCCATCGTGCACCCATCAGATAGTTTTATATCGTTCACTCATCAGATAGTTTTACAACGCTCACTCATCACATAGTTTTATAATGTGCGCCCATCAGATATTTTTATAACACGTAACCATAAAACATTTCTGTAACGCTGTCACGTGCACCTATCAGATATTTTTGTAACGTGCACCCATCAGATATTTCTGTAACGTGCGGCCATCAGATATTTATGTAACATGCACCTATCAGATATTTTTGTAACGTGCACACATAAGATATTTCTGTAACGTGCGCCCATCAGATATTTCTGTAACGTGTACTCATCAGACATTTCTGTAACGTGCGCCCATCAGACATTTCTGTAACGTGCGCCCATCAGATATTGTAACGTGTGACACAATAAAGGATGTAATTATGTTTAGCTTACCTTTAAACTTGTAGATGACGGGAATACTTCAAGATAATTTAGATATTAATCGCTCTCTTTAACAAAAACTTTTTGTATGGTCAATCTTGATGAACAATGACGTAGTCCTGTTTCCGGTTTTCTATTCAGTTGTCGCTTTTCGATCAGAATTTCGGAAGTTGATATTAATTTTTCCGGAAAACTCCGCTGATCGATAGTGGTCTTTTGAAATATTGTCAATACCCCTCGAGGTATATAGAACACTATCACTCCTTGGCATCAAACAGAGTTCAATAATGGGTTGATCTACCTGCTGATTAGTTTGTTGAGTTTGTTATTAATCACTGTCCAGTTCACTATCATATAACTTGAAATAATAGGAAGGACGAGCCGAACCGTTTATTAATTATACCATATAATGGTGCCTTAGTTCCTTGACGTCTGCTTTCACAAAAGCGATATCGCAGGCAAGAACTAGGGGAGCTGGGGACGTTTCCTCTATATTAACGTCAGCTACCACAAAGTGATATCGCAGGCAAGACCTGGAAGAGCTGGTGCCTCTTCCTGTATATTAACGTCTATTTCCACAAAGTAATATCGCACACAAGACCCAAAAGAGCCGTGTATTAGCGTCTACTTTCACAAAAGCGATATCGCAGGCAAAACCACTAGAAGAGTCGGAGCTTCTTTCTGTGTATTAGAAAATTATTTTACGTGGGAATCTTTATGTATTAGGGGTAGGATGAAGATGACCAATAGCTATCAGGTTTTAAATATGATTATAGTAATTTACATGAAAGGTGTTTAATAATTGGATAATAATAGACCTCATCGGTCGAGTTTATTTTCACCTGTATAATGCGATAATTACTGCGATTAGTTTATTAATCAACGACAGGTTTAAAGGTGATAGGATTATCGATAATCCTTGTATATCACACCTGAGGTTCCGCCATTTGAGAAGCCAGAGAGAGAGAGAGAGAGAGATAGAGAGAGAGAGAGAGAGAAATGGTTTAACACAAGCTTGGTCATTTTGGGACTAACATATGGTTTTTAATTTTATTTCAATAATTCGCTTGCGCGAAGGGGTCTTAAGCATGTTGGGGGTGGGCGGGGGACCCGGAGAAAACCCACTAGGTTGGACAGGCGACCCTACTCCTTTTGACAGAAAAATAGGGAATAGAAACCAAGCCAGTTGACTCAATGACAGGCTTTATGATAGAGCGCGCACACGCTAACCATTCGGCCACCCACCCTGTCCCCCATTTGAGAAATGTTGGTAGAATGGTCTAATGTGTACACGTTAGACCAGAGGGTCTGTAATTGGGTGAAGTGACGTAATTTCGATCTCAAGCTTGTGCGTGGGAGGGGGTTCGATAGACGAGTGGTCTATATCCCTCTACATTAATCCGGTTGCTGGGGCAGGACGGGGCCTGATGGCCGAATGGTTAGCGCGTGCGTGTTGTATCATAAGGTCTGCTATTGTGTCAACTGACATGGTTTTGATTCCTCGGTTCTTCGTGGCAAGGAGCAGGGTCGCTTGTCCACCCTCGTGGGTTTTCGCCAGGCCCTCCGGTTTCCTCCCACTGCTAAAACCCCCCAACCGAAATCGAATTATTGAAGTAAAATTGATCCATATTTTAGTTCTAAAATGACCATTGATGCATGGAAGTAGGTCGTTAAAACCCATTTTGTTTAATTCGAAGCAATTATTGGAGGTAGTGATGCCACCCCTTCCTCCCCTGTCCCGTAGAATATCACGTCTATATAGCATAAAAAAAAGATCGTCCGTAGTCTTCGAGGGAGAGGGGTTGGGTGGGCGATTGGTGGTTTGCGTACATGTTAGGTCATAAGGTCTATCATTGAGTCACATGTGTGACAAACAGTAGGGCTCCAACTGTAAAGGGGTGGTTTACGTGCACGGCAAAGTGTAAACAGAGTAGACCTTTGTTCAAACAAGTCTCCTCACTGATCTCAGGCACGGATCCGGGGGGGCTCAGCCCCAGTGACATAGTTGATTTTCATTTTCGTTTGCTTCGTTACTGTTGTATTTCACATATCTGCTCTTTAATAGATGATATAAACATGATTTTCGCATTGTCTCCGCCCAAGCAATCCAAGGTTTCAACGTATAATCCTTTGCTCCAATGTATGCCCTCCCCCCTCTTCGACAAAATCCTGGATCCGGGCCTAGATCTGTGATGGCACCTGGAAAGGGCGGGATAGGACTATCGTGCGTGGGTCTGAAAGGAAATGGGAGATAGAGCGATCGTAAGTTCTATAGTTAAAACTAGTTACAAAATTCTTTAAAAATCTGTGATGCCCAATGGTGGCGCCACTGAGAATGAGAGATAGAACGGTCTGATGAGTGTTGATGATCGCACCTGAGCTAAAGCTGGAATCATAGTCCATTCTCTAATTAGTTGATTTAATTACCTGATCAGGTGGATAGTTGTTGATTTAATTACAGATTAACTTATTATCATAACTGTTGACCAATTTGAGTATTAGAATCTGATATCCAGATCTAAACCTTGAACTATGACTTAGCATGCGGGGGTTTGGTGAGGGTGGGGTGGGGAATATGCGCATATCAAGTGGTCACACTACCCATCACAGTTTGCGACAGTGGGACAAAATATCAATTCAGTGATAATATTTTGAATCTGGCGAATTTCTTATCACGTCATGATGTCCAAAAGGCGTTTTCTTTTTCAGGCTTTTCAAAAAAGACGGAGTATACTTTTTATTACTATTCTTTTATTCATTTTTTTTTCTAACTTATGGGGAGGGGTGGGGGTAGTGATTGAATCAAGATGGCGCAGTTTCGATCTCACACTTGTGTATGACAAGGAATGGGGCCGCCTTTACAGCTTCGTGGGTTTTTCTCATGGTCCTATACTCACAGTCGATTCATTAAACTAAAATTGAAAAATTTGTCTGTCCCGAACGTACCTAGTTTGGGTAGAGTGGAAGTGTTACTATCTTCATGGAAGTGTTAATATCACAGGTTCTTTTACGTGCACGAAAATGTGGATACGGCTTTTGGTCCCATCCTAACGATAAGGCGGTTTTCCTTGCCAGACTTCCATAATGCAGCATCGTATTTATCATTTTTAAATAACAACGATTTTCCGTCCCATCCGAACAGCTAGACGGGTTTCCTAGCCAGACATTCACTATGCAGCACCGTGTTAATCAAGGATTCCTTTACGTGCAAGAAAATGTGGATACGACTTTTCATACCCTCCGAACGACTAGGCAGACTTCCTTGCCAGATATTCAAAATGAAGCACTGTGTTAATTATTTATAAATCAAAAATAAAACAAAAACAAGAAGAGCGCCGCCATATCCACACGGAATGTTAATGTAATTATACCCTCTCTGAAACGCGATCTCGAAGACATAAAATAATTCTCATAGTTACAGCCAGGAGTTAAAGATTACCGGGTGATGAATGCAGCTAAAAATACCTTGACTCATCAAAACTAGGAACCGAGATCGAGGTTCCTTATATACTCTCTTTCTTAATGCAATTTTCTCTTTTGGCAGTGTTGTTAAACATATCGCCATTTTACTACCGCGAAGCAGACGTGAATAATTTCTAGCACGGTATTTCTTCAAAATGGCTGGTGATTGGGCTCAACTCCAGTGGGAGAAGTTTGGACTACAGTTTGATGAGGTGGACGCGGATAAAAATGGCAGTTTAAGTTTGTGTGAAGTGGAACAAGTTTTAATTAAATCTGGATTCAAAGGAGATTCAGAAACGGTCAAGGTAACGCACGTGAATCATACTTATTCATTCCTTTAGCTGATGAAACGCCACCCTCACATTACCCACGTAGACATCGAATGTATAGGAATGGAAATGGGTTTAACGTCCTACTGTTCTGCTCCGAATTGGGCTAATGAAGACGGGCATACGCCAAAAAGTGTCCTATGAGGAAAATTTTGCCCGGACATCGGTGCTACGGCCTACTCTTATATCGAATTCCAACTGCCAAGGGGTGGTTTACGTGAACGCCAATGTGTACACGGGACCTCGGTTTTGCGTCCCATTCGAACGCAGCTGTCCTTGTCAGACCCCCCCCCCCCCCCGGCATGCACCACTGACAAGGATGAACCACGCCGGAGAATCTCGTTGAACTTTCTCGGCCAACACCGGGAGCGAACCCACGACATGAAGGCTAGCAAGCCAGCGTTTTACTCACTTAGCCACCGTAGCTCCAGGATGAACAGAACCGGAAGTAAGCCTCATAGTATTTTGTTAACGTCTTGCCCACCTGGTGTTATTAATAAACTTTTAACTAAGTGAAATTTATTTGGCATCTTGAGACCATGTTTAAAGTGTAGTTCCAGTAACCATGGTAACGACATTTAGATGATGAATTGTATCGTTATGTAGTATTTATATACTGCTTATTGTTTTGACGTGTTTGTTTATATTTTGTTTACGTGACTCTGTCCGCCAGTCCAGCCAGGGGCGTGTCGCGTACGACACAGTGGGTTATTGCGAGAGTATACTGTTATGGGCATGGGACCCCGGTGGTTCGTTGAGTAAGACGTTGATTCGCTAACCGGAAGGTCCCGTGATCGAGCCCGGTTTTGGCTGAGAATTCCATCGGGATTTTCGACGCCCCCCCCCCCCTGTCTGTAATGTTGAACGCGCGGGCATGACAAAAGGACAACGTACAAATGTATAGTCGTTCGGATGCCCCGTGTATACATTGACTGTGCGTAAAAGAAATGAAATGAAATGGGGTTTAACGTCCTACTCTTTTGCACCTAACCTGGGCTAATGGATACGCCATACAGTGTGCTATGAGGAAATTTTGCCCGGGCAGCGGCGCTACGGCCTACTCTTATATCGAATTCCAACTGCCAAGGGATCTTTTACGTGCACTCCAATGTGTACGCGGGACCTCGGTTTTTCGTCCCATCCGAACGACTAGGCAGCTGTCCTTGTCAGGCCCCCCTTCTGTATCACTGACAAGGGGAAATCACGCCGGAAAATCGAGATGAACTTTCTCGGCCAATGCAGGGATCGAACACCCGACCTCCAGGCTAGCGAACCAGCGCCTTATCCACTTAGCCACCGTGACCCCCGCGCGTAAAAGAACACTTAATTGACAGTTTGAATTCGATATACGAGTAGGCCATAATAGCGGGGGGTTGGGATGGCCTAGTGGTCTAGAGTGCCGCGCTTAGACCTCTAGCTGGCCGGTCACCTCTGGTTTCGAGCCCTGGTGTGAGCGTAGGTGGCATGGAGATAGGGGCGCCTTCTCTACCTCATGGGTTTCCTCCGGGCACTCCGGTTTCTTCCCACTGCTAAAGACCCCTACGAGCAAGTGAATTATTTAAATAAAATGAAGCCATATGTTAGTCCCGAAATGACCTAGTTTAAACCCCATTTCTCTCTCTCCCTCTATGTCGTATGTCCGTCTTCATTAGCCCAATCGGATTAGAACCGCAACTTTCTCGGCGAACACCGAGCTCGAACCCGCGAACCCCAAGCTAGCGAACCAACGTCTTACTCACCGAGACACCGTGGTTCCCCTCATGTATTGGATGCAATCTGATTAACAGAAGGCCCAACCAATATTTTAAGCAAATTATAGATGATGCCGGCTGAGGAAGGATGTCAATGTTGACTAATTCTTAATTCGTCATATCTTATTTGTAAATACACAACGGATGGGAACCAGTTTTCAGACTATATTCCTTTTAGAGATTCAACAATATTTTATCTTGCAAGAGGTTATATAACAATCCCTTGAAAGGCGGCCATAGGCTTAATAATAGTTAGCATCCCCGCCCCCTAAAAAAAAACCAACCCCCAAAATCCCACCAAATGCGCATTATTCAAGAAGATTACAGCTGAAACTGTTTAGTTAGAATGTGTAAATTAAGATGCGTATTGAACACTGTCCAATTAATGGGACACATTATTCTGTCTTGCTGCTGTGTATGTTTGTTGTGAATAGAACCAAGGTTAGAGGAACTAACAGTAATATGATATATATGTGTACTACTCGACCTCTGTATACTTATATATAATATATCTACTCTACTTCCTACATACATCGTTTACTCCTAATTATATTACCATTTACCTGGCCGTTTACCTATCCGTTTAACCATAATGATTTTACCATCTACATGCTGTTACCTGACCATTTACCTGTCCATTTACCTGCTGTTACCTTACCATTTACCTGTCCATTGACCTGTCCGGTTACCTGTCCATTTACCTGTCCGGTTAAATCTATATTGATATATACATACGTGGATAAATTACATTTAATACGGAAAATAACCCGTCTGTATGGAGTAGGTGGTTTCATGCCTCGTCTTTCATGTTGGGACTAACATATGGTTAATGTCTCGTTAATACAATACTCTGGTTATTTTGACACTAACATATGGTTAATATTTGTGTCTATGATTACATTTACAATGCTAGGTAGACGAATTTTGCCTGGACTCGATATTCTATTCTATGTTTGTATATTCTATTCTGTGTTTGTATTCTATTCTATGTTTGTATATTCTATTCTGTGTTTGTATATTCTATTCTATGTTTGTATATTCTAAGTTTGTATATTCTGTGTTTATATATTCTAAGTTTGTATATTCTGTGTTTGTATATTCTAAGTTTGTATATTCTGTGTTTGTATATTCTAAGTTTGTATATTCTAAGTTTTCATATTCTATGTTTGTGTATTCTATGTTTGTATATTATATACTTGTAGTTTCGTTCCGGTTGATACCTATATATATCTTTTATATATTTTTATATTTTACCAGTTGATATTCAAGAATCTTGATACCGATGGGGATAAGAAAATATCCAAGCAGGAATTTCAAGCTTCGGTTAAAGAATTACCCAAGATAGAAATGCAGTAAGTTTTAATTTCAGAACTGTTTAAAATCTGGTTACCCCGCTATAATACAATTTTATACATGAACCTACAGAGGTTTAAGAACGTACATTTTGAAAACGTTAAGGGTCTAGTTTTTGATTTTATTTCGTGATATCTATTAGTAACTAGTAACCACATATATACAATTACACAAGACAAACCTACGGACATTATGCACATGACACCTTATTCAACAAACGGGCATATCAGACCAAGTTAATTAATCCTGGGCGGGGTGGATGGAGGTGCTAGCCGTAAACGCCAACAACACTGTACAGACGGGCCCTATGATGACACAGACTTCACTTGAAAATAAACAACAATAAGTGAGTATTTGTTTGCAATTAATTAAAATTGTGAAGATATTTTATGTTTCCAGGGAGATGTCTTTACGACGTGCTTTCAAAATGATGGATACAGACAACAGTGGATTTTTAACCAAAAAAGAAATTATCGATGCTGTCAAGACGCTGCCTGGGTTAGATGTCTCGGCCGAAAAGCTGTCTGATCTTCTCATTTTCGAAGTTACAGGTGAGTAGGTATATTTATCGAGCGAGTGGGACCCAATAGTACGACATTGTTAACATCGTGACGTTCTTCACCAACTGGGGGAGAGAGAAATGGGGTTTAACGTCCACTCGTCACAAACTAGGTCATTTTGGGACTAACATATGGTTTCAATTTTATTTCAATAATTCGCTTGCGCGTAGGGTTCTTTAGCAGTGGAAGGAAACCGGAGTGCCCGGAGGAAACCCACGAGGTTTAGAAGGCGCCCCTATCTCCATGCCAAATACGCTCACACCAGGGCTCGAAACCACAGCCGCAAGCCAGAGGTGACCGGCCAGCTAGAGGTCGAAGCGCGGCACTCTAGACCACTAGGCCATCCTAACCCCCCTTCACCAACTGGGCTAATGAAGACATTCACATAGCGGCTGTATTGTAACCGCGCCTTGTATTGTCCGCCGCTACAATTGACACTCTCTTCGGAGCTTTGCGCAGGTAGAAAAAGCTTCAAACGCCCAATTTGCAAAACATATCATCAGTTTTTCTTTGTGGTGATGCATTCCATTTTATGGAAGCAATATTTCAAATGATATACAGGACGCCATAACATCACCAGATGATATCTCGACCGATATCACGTCACTTATTCCCGCCCATCGCCTTTATAAACAAAGATTTGCATAAAATAACCAAATATTATTAGCATCTAAATATAGGGTCCATATATGGATACTGGCGCTTGATCACGCTGGGCGCACCATAAGTCTTGTTAGGGAATCAAGTAAAGTAGGAAAAGGAAAGAAATGTCGCGTAGACGTTGCATTTTATCAAATTAAATAATTATGCTGTAAAGTTACACCTTTACGTCGATGAGAATTGGTTTATTATATGTTAAGATATGTGCAGTACAGTTTGGCGTCAGTTTAATCAGAAATAAAGGGGGATACAGGCCAGTAATATTTTTGTAATCAAATGATTATAAGACGGAAGACGTAGTAGTGGAGCCATTTCTAATGAAGCGACCTTAACCAAAGATGTGATTTAAAACACAAACAAATAAACATACAAGAGAAGAAAGGCAGATGCTCAAAATTGGAGGTTTTAGAAATTGCAGCAAGCATACAGCAACTAGTTTGGATATGTTCTTCTAGTCCATGGCGAATTTGCTTTTAATGCTGGACAGGTTTCCCTTCACTGCTAAATACCCCTACACGCAAGCGAATTATTGAAATAAAATTGAACCTAGTTTATGTTGGACAGGCGACCCTACTCATTGTCAGGTACAATCGTGGAATCGAAACCACACCAATTGACTCGATGACACCGATGGCACTCCGTCCTACACCACTGACAACGGGAAACTACAACCCTAAGTTGTCTGTTACTTGATACTATTTTATTTGTTGCAGATAAAGACAAGAAAGTCAGCTTTGACGAATTTCTACACGTATTTGGTCTCGAGGCTGCTAGCGCCCACATGAGGGAGGTCTTTAAGAAAATCGACAAGGACAACAGCGGATTCTTATCCAAACAAGAAATCATCGACAGCATCGCTGCCGACTCGGAGTTAAATTTGAAGGCGAAGAAAATCTCCCCTCTCCTCATTCACTTCAGTAAAAATAAGGGAACAGATAAAATAAATTATGACGAATTTATTACTTTGTATACAACCGAAAAACCTTAAATTAACAATTTTCGGACATATTTTTGAACAATACAGGATGATTTTTTTTCAAATACGTGAATGTAATCTTTTGGTCGTAAATATTTTTAAAAATCAAAAAAAAAAAAAAAAAAAAGTAAATGACAAATTTGGACATATTGAAAAATGATCCCTAATATAAAAATTGCCAAAATGATACTAGTTATCAAAATTCTTTGAACACACAATTTTATAATTAGGTATTATTTATAATTTGGAATTTATAAAGGAAATTAAAACAAGGTAATTATGTACAGGTAATTGGTTACTATTTTAATTTATACATGTTTAGATCAATATTTATTTAATTGTTGTAAAATTGTATTAGATATTATTTTATTCTATATAAACTATCTTTTAATTTATTTTTAACTTATATTATTTTGTCTTACTATGTTAATAAAGATCTTTTTAAATTCTCATTTTAGTTTGTCAGCCAATATGGCGACCCTCCATTTCCGTTCTTCTGGAACATCTATAAAACTCCGCTTCTTTAATTGGATGCTAAACAATTCCAATTAATGCAGAGGTCACAATTCTGTGGAATACAATTACGGCTTCTCTAATATTTATAACTCAATGAGTTTGACTGTTACATCTTCATACCAATCGGATTTAAACACAGGTCCTATTTCGTTTCGTTTTTTATAGTTCAAAATTTAGTTTTATTTGTCTGTACTTCGCAAGGATCTGAAAGAGTTGTTATATAACATGCGTTCTAGTTGATGTAAGGAATTAGCCAATGAAACGGTCTCTTACGGCGACTTCTTGGCGTGCGATGCACGGAACTGTGGGTAAACCACTAGAATCAACAACACCGATTGATTAATCAAGGTATGATGAAATAGGGCCAAAAGCCGCTGGTACGACCCCTGACGTGACCTTCCAGTACAATTGGTTAGATCTTCATGTAGCGCAATGTTGGCCATTGAAAGTCCCCGTCTTCCATAAGCCAAGGTTAGGTGCAGAAGAGTAGGACGTTAAACCCCATTTCATTTCAATTCCATTGAAAGTATAAAAAAAACGAAGCGAAATGTAGATGTGTATATTACTTCGATTGATCTACATACTTACCGATAAATTGTTTGAAGTTGTAAACTCAGGTGACAATTCTATGGAAAAATGTTTATTACTGCCTATAAATGAGTGACGTTTCTACTTGACTTCTCTACACTGAAGGTAGTTAGTAAACCCGTGTCACCTCAGCTTTTTTTATTGTCCTTTCGCGGGGGGGGGGGGGGGGGCGCGTTGGTGTTGTCTCTGAAGAACATGTCTGAGTTTTGTATCATTCGTGAGTGACCGTATATGTTTGAAAGATATGCTTATGAAGTGATGAAGATCAGAATCTGCAAATACAGGAGCGGATCCAGGAATTTTTGCAGGAGGGTGTTTGACAGGTTCCCGTTAAGGAAATCTTCCATCATCGTCTCTAAATTACATATGCATACATACAAATTGAGCTTTTTAATAAGAGCGATCATTTTTATAATGATGTAGGATGACATTGTGATTTAATTTCATTGATGCAAGGTATACATTGTTTTATGAAGCTAAGCAGGGTGGGGTTTGGACCCCCCAAATCAACCCCTCTGGATCCGCCCCTGAAACAGAATTGATAACTGATTGAAATCTTCTCAATTGGGAAACCGAAGAGAGTGCCAACACACAGGAGACACAAAATCCGAAAAAGGCCCATGAACCCTTCAGCCAGCCCCTGCTGCTGGCTGCTGCCTGCGAGGATAACTTGAGCTGGGTATAAAGGCAATATGTATGAATAATAGAAGTATCAATGTCTTAGTTTAAAACATCATCCTTATGCAGGCCTTCAACCTGATCCCATTAGTTTACTATTTAAGGCCACTCAACAAATATTTCCATATTTTGGGTATTGTCGTTTTGGTTATTGTATCGAAATCCTAGAATTCTTTTACGTGCCGTCCAATGTGTACACGGGACCTCCGTTTTACGACCTACCCTAAGACCGAGATGGAACATGTGACCTCCAGGTTAGCGAGCCAATTTCTCAATTTGAATAAGCCACCATGGCTCCCAGTTTGAATTACCCAAGCAGAACTAGGGTTTGGTCTGTTCATTATTACCCAAAAATAAAAAAATAATTAATATGATTCATGTTTGTATATTGATAGATGTTTTTAATATTTATATATACATAATAATAATAATAATAATAGATATCACAGATAGAGGTTATAGTATATTTACAATAAAACATCAAATATTACAGATTCTGTATTTTGGCTTCCGGGATACAATTAAAGTACATATTATAAGCTTTAAGGGCTGCAAGTCCAGGGGCCACCACTTGCTGCTGGACCACCAGAGATTAAGTTAAAAGCCATTTCATAAAGTGTAGGCCTATATATACTTTGGTTTCCGAACAAAATTAAACTATGAGTTTTAACGGCTGCAGTCTAGGAGCCTCTGCAAGTTGGTCGACCTCTGGCAAAGACTGATGCTGAGAAAAACTATAAGTAATATAAATTATTTTTGTAGTGTACAAATATTAGTGGTAAACATTCAAAATAAACACTGTTCTGTATACCATGGTTAGCCTGGTACTAGCCCAATATACACAAGGTTGTATGTGACATATACACATAGTTGTATGTAAAATATACACATTGTTACAATATACACATTGTTGTTTGTAAAATGTGTTGTATGTGAAATATAGATCTAATAATGCTGATTGGGTATACAGGCACATTATTGTATAACTGACCAATCTCTAATCGTTCCCTTGACAACATTTTATATACAATTATACAAGCTGAATACAAGTTATTTAGTTATTTAGGCACGTTTTATCATATATATAAAGCTGAGTGTATTGGTAATGTATATTTTGTTAATGCTCGATTGTAATTGAGGCACAGATTGCTTTCAATAATACTTGGTTAGTTATGGGGAACTATTTTATCTCTTGGGTTAGTTATATAATGCTCGAATGTAATTTAGGCACAGATTAGGCTGTTCAATAATGCTTGGTTAATAATGGGACTTTTTTTTATCTCGGGTTAGTTATATAATGCTCAAATGTAATTTAGGCACAGATTAGGCTGTTCAATAACACTTGGTTAATAATGGGACTATTTTATCTCTCTGGTTAGTAATATATCAAAATTTAAAATGATGTCCACTGAGCTATTCCCCCTAACTCTTTTGAGAATATAGTGTACCAGATGAACATCTTTGGGAATAATAATTTCATAGCATGTGTGTAATATATATAATACAGTGTTTAGATGCTCAAGGCTACATGAAGTCCAGGTGATCAAGACTACACATCAAGTGACTCTAGTGTCTGGGTAATCTGGATGATGTATAAGAGAATGAATTATCCTATTCAGATTTTTAAATTGTTTCTAACAAATAAATTATCCACTTACTATTTACATTAAAACAAAATTTTGATCTAAAAATCATAAATTTGTAAATATATAAAAAGCACATAGCTAAAAGTCTTTTTTCTCCTTGATAAATAAATTTTTATAAAATGTGTTTTATTTTTAATACTGGACTTGTAGTAATGTTGGTGGACGGTTTCTAATGTTCATGGTGGGTGTTCCGACACTTCTCTGCTGGTTGAAACTAGGTTGGGGCTGGGCCATTGCTGATCCATATGTTTTCTGAAAACAAGTAAAATCATATTTCAACGGATTGGTGAAGAATTGTGTCAATGGTATTTAAAGGAAGAGAAAGAAGAGAAATGGGGTTTAACAACCATTTGACATAAACTAGGTCATTTCGGTACTAACATACGGTTCAATTTTATTTCTTGTCACGTACAACTGGGGAATCAGAACAACACCAGTTGATTCAATGACAGACCTTATGATACAAAGTGCACTTGTTAGGTAAAATTGGTGAAGGTAAAATTGAACTTTGAAACAGAATATCAGTTCAGACTTGGTTCAATTCTCGTCTATATACAAAGGTGTGATGGATTGAAAATTTGACAGCGAGTTTTCATTTACTCTTCACGGAATTCCAATGTTCATAGTGTATGGCTAGTGCTATAGTACTTACTCGTCTTTGAGTTCTCATCTGAGCGTTATAAAAGGACATGGAATCAGGATCATTCATCAATAATTCACGCTGTAATCTATCAAATTTCTCTTGTTCATCTTCAGGCTACAATTATATAACATTACAATTACACGACATTACAATTACACAGGGTTTCATTACTATTATATTACACAGGGTTTCATTACAATTACACAGGGGTTCATTACAATTACACAGGGATTCATTACAATTACACAACATTTCATTCCAATTACACAACATTTCATTCCAATTTTGAATTACACAACATTTCATTACAATTACTCAACGTTTCGGATTGAACAAATACACTATAGGTCCTTTGAACAAATAGGTGTGCATGTAAACAAACCCTTGACAGAGAGAGAGAAATGGGGTTTATTGTCCACTCGATACAAACTAGGTCATTTCGGGACTAACATATGGTTTAATTTTATTTCAATAATTCGCTTGCGCGTAGGGGTCTTTCGCAGTGGAAGGAAACCCACGAGGTTGAGAAGACGCCCTTATCTCCATGCCACATACACTCACACCAGGGATCGAAACCACAGCCGCAAGCCAGAGGTGACCAGCCAGCTTGAGGGAACCCTTGACAGAGTAGTCTCATAGCACACTGTATACCATATGTCTGTCTTTATTAGTCCAGACGGTGCAGAACAGTAGAATTTTAAACCCCATTTTATTTCACTCCTTTAAAAGCAGTTTTTACCAAAATCGTTGACGCTCTCTTATAATGTATTAAAATACTGGCAAATAGGTTTCATGCTTAGTTATATTTTTATATTTTGATTACACCCAAGGGTAGCGTAAAATATGTATTTTTTATGTACTACGACCTAGTAAAACAATCCACCCATTTTCCGGCCATATTTTCAAATGGAATTCCTGTCCCAAACGGTCAACCAAAGAAATGTGGCTTAATGTCCTATTGAAGACAAGCATACGCCATACAATGACAACGAGGGCCGTATCTAGCGGGGGTGCAGGGGGTACATTGCACTACCAGAAAAACAAGGCGCCCCGAGAAATACCC
Source organism: Patella ulyssiponensis (assembly GCA_963678685.1). Classification (NCBI taxonomy): domain Eukaryota; kingdom Metazoa; phylum Mollusca; class Gastropoda; family Patellidae; genus Patella; species Patella ulyssiponensis. The sequence goes on from OY783225.1 coordinate 93,291,040, forward strand.
CCCCCTTCCAAAAAAATAATACACTTGATTATGATCACTCGGTAATATAGGCCTAGCCTGTTCCTCAATCCTTTTCTGAGAATAAAATATTGTTTATAAAAAAAACCCAAATCACTCAGTGCTGATCAGTAGGTCGGTTTTAAGGGCACCCTTGATCCAAACTTTCTTATATCACTTACATGGAGGCTATGGCACCCCCACCACTGAAGCACCACCACTTTTAAAATCCTACATACAGCCCTGGTAACAACCCTGACAATCTTAAATGATACCTGAGAATCCCTACATTCCTATATACACGATGAGATAAATTTAGTGCCTTGAAATTTGAAGTTATTTTAACCCAGTACCGGGAATTCCTGTATTTAAGCCCTGGGCTTAATTTCGAATTTCACCATGTCAGTGATGAACCATTTCTTCGAAAAGTATAATGTACACCAATTCGACGTGACTCCATCAATGCCAACTCATGTGGTTTGAAAGTTTAAAGGGGGGACCACTCTAAAATAAATTTTTGATTCGAAATTTAAACTCGGTATTGAGCTCATGGCTTAAAGCGGAAATTTCATATTTTCTAAGAAAGTCAAAACATAATTATTTCTATGTCTTTTGCTCAAAAGGTTGTCAACTCACTATTATACGATCATGGGCAAAATTTTTGGGGCATTAAAATGCGTGACACAGGTTGATTGAGGAAATAGTTACTCAATTACCTCCCTTGTTTTCCCATTCCTCTCCATGGACGGCCAACTTCAAACGTTTAAATTGGCAGTTGAAAATGATATTTTTGCCAATTTCTCAACGGGCAATAGTGAATTATAGGATTAATAGGATTTTTCTTAAACAAGGTAGGACTGTTTATATAATCCATCTATTTTAGGGCTTTATTTTAATACTTTTTAAAAATATAACCCAAAAATGTGCTATTACAACTTTAATAACGGGAGGGCTTAAATAAGTGATCCTCTGACAAACTAAAAACACAAAAATAAAAATTTCCCTCCTGCATCAGAATTGGGATTGTCTGAATCATAATATTTGTTTTTGTATGTTTGCATATATACATATAAATGTTACTTACTATAGGTTGTGTATTATAGGCCATTAAAACACCTGGTCTCATTCCATGACCAGCAGCTAAACTCGTGGAATTCTCTTCATTAACATTTAAAAAACTCTCTGCATACCAATTATCAAACTCTACAATAATACACGCAGAATAATTAAAATAGGAGAACATACTAATTATTAAACTCTACAATTATACAGGTAGAATAATTAAAATAGGAGAATATTGTTGATAGAGAACAAGGTCTTTTGCTTCCCTTCACAAACATATTGGGTCGCGGGGGATGGTCACATGCTTAAATACCATGGTTTTGATTCTCTGCTTGTATGTGACAAGGAGTATGGTCGTCAGGTGGAACATCGCCCAGACATGGATCTTTAGCAGTGGGAGGAAACCGGAGTACCCGGAGAAAAGCCATGAGGCTGGACAGGTGAACCCACTCTTTGTTTCGTACAACTTCAGAATCGAAACAACCACATTTCACTCTGAGAGAGAGAAATGGGTTTAACGTCCGCTCGACACAAACTAGGTCATTTCGGGACTAACATATGGTTTCAATTTTATTTCAATAATTCGCTTGCGCGTAGGGGTCTTTAGCAGTGGGAGGAAACCGGAGTGCCCGGAGGAAACCCACGAGGTTGAGAAGGCGCCCCTATCTCCATGCCACATACGCTCACACCAGGGCTCGAAACCACAGCCGCAAGCCAGAGGTGACAGGCCAGCTAGAGGTTGAAGCGCGGCACTCTAGACCACTAGGCCATCCCAACCCCACCCATTTGACTCTATGACTGATCTTATGATACAGCCCACACATGCTAGCCATTTGGCCATCCCCCCCCCACCCCGACTCGCCAAGATAAATTAGTAGTTGTTTTCCATATAGTTCAAATACTATATTGTTGGAAGTGAAAGTCATGATATAAAAAGAATAAAATCCACACCTTGTATGAGTTTCTGTCTGCATTGATCAACCAATTTCTGACAATATTGTACTTCTGATTTTAAATTCTTGAGTTCATCAAAGTTCACGCGATACGACTGCTTCATTTCTTTAAGTTGTTTTATCGTATTAAATTCTTCTTCACTAATAATCACATCGCCTTCTTCATTAAACATTGTACCTGATAAAAACACAACAAAAAATATTCATATCGCCTTTGTTTCAACAAGCTAAAATTAACAACTTACAATTTATAAACGTTTGGTGCAAGATCATTTTCATATCTGGCAGCCTCTCATTGGAATAACCTTCCTACTTACTTGAAACAGACTCCCAACGAGGACATATCCGTTTCACCGCTATGTTTATAATTGTGATTTCAATATTCTTTAGAACTGAACTGTTTCCAAACACAACGAGTTTACAGACGGTGTCGAATAACTCTATTAAATATTCACATTATTATTATAATGTTTAATTAACACGACAACCATACCTTGAGCCTCTCTATCAGCCTTTAAATGATCTAGCTTCTGTCTCAGGTTATCTATTTCTATCTTATTACCGTTTATCGTCCTCGCTCTCTCTGTATATAACTTTTTCTTTGCTGCCAAAATTTCTGCAAATCAATTAAAATATGTAAATTACGTAATGAGTTCATTCATGTCCAGGTGCCTTTTAACTCCAAAAATTACTTAATGAGTTCATTCATGTCCCGGTGCCTTGCCCCCCGCCTTAAGCTCAAATACTGTACGTAAGGTTACAGCCCTTTCATTGGTTTAGGCTTGGACCAACCCCCTCCCTCTCCCAAATGAAATACAATACATATTGGTAATAACATCTTTGGTTATAATACAATAATGTAATTTACCTTTATTTTCTATAAGTATACTGTTGATTTTACTTCCTCTTTCTTGTTTAAATTCTTCAAAAGCTGTTGTTCTACTGGGTGGTGTGCTGAAACAGACAGATAGAAAACAACATTACTGGGGTGTGTGCTGAAACAAACAGATAGCAAACAGTATTACTCATTTACTGGGAGGTGTGCTGAAACAGGTAGCAAACAGGATTACTGGGGTGCTGAAACAAACAGATAGCAAACATTATTACTGGGTGAAACACTGAAACAAACAGTATATAGCTAACATGATTACTGGTGTGCTGAAACAAACATATAGTAAACAAACAGTATTACTGGATGGTGTGCTCAAACAGTATCACTCCTTCAGATACAGTCTAGATGTGATTTCAAAGCAGCTTATGGTGATCACCCATTAAATAATATTGTCTTGATGCAATTTCATACCTGGGTCGTTCTTTTATGTTGGAACCTGTTCCCATGGAGCTAATTGGTGAAGCGGTGCCATCGAGTTCCTTATCCTCCTTCCTGTCTACAGGGGTATGGGGAGACTTTAATTCCCGATCACCTTTAGCTGAATGTGACGGACTGGTGGATGCTTTACCAGCTACAGGACTGTAAACATACAAATATTATATATATTAATGGATTCTAAAAACATGAAACTTATCTTCATTGTACATCGTTTGCATGTGACATTTACAATATCATAATTCATGTTTATAAGTTCGATATAAATAAAGAATGAAAACTGAAAGAGACAGAGAAATGTGTTTTAACCAGGGGTCTTAATCCATTTTGATATGAACCGGCCACGGGTACGGGTATCCCTAACAGATAGTCGTCTTTTGAACAACAGACATGTTGGTTTATGCATACTTTATTCACGTCAATAATTGCATAACGCTCAAGTGAATTATTGATGTAAGATTGAACCATGTGTTTGTCCCAAAATGACCTAGTTTATGTCTAGTGAATGTTAAAAGTTTTAACGTTCACTAGACATAAACTAGGCCATTTTGGGACTAACACATGGTTCAATCTTATATCAATAATTCACTTGAGCGCAGGGGTCTTTAGCAGTGGGAGGGAACTGGAGAACACAGAGAAACCCACAAGGATGGTTAGGAAAACAGAAAAGGTAGAATGAATATGAAAAATGGCACAAGAATGAATAACGTTAAATATTATAGATTAAAAAATTGATTAAGCCTTTCATGGAAAATAAGAAATATTATAGATTACTAATATATTGGTATATGTAATATCAATTAAACCTTTCATGGAAAATAAGAAATGATTAATCAGCAAGATAGAATTATTAGTTGTTATTATAAGTTATTAGTTCAAAAAGTACCAATTGATTGAACACCAATTGTCACCCATCAAAGGCATGCTGCAACTGAACCTTTCATGGAAAATAAGAAATGATTAATCAGCAAAGATAGAATTATTAGTTGTTATTATAAGTTATTAGTTCAAAAAGTACCAACTGATTGAACACCAATTGTCACCCATCAAAGGCATGCTGCAACTGAATAAGATGACATCGTGACCAATCATAATAGCTGAAATCTTTGATTGATTACATCAAGATTCTTCTCATACAACATCTGTCCTGCATCACTGACAAGGGGAAACCACACCAGAAAATCTGGATGCCAAGAAACTTCATCCAGATTTTCCAGTATGGTTTCCCCTTGTCAGTGATGCAGGACAAAGGGTCTAACTAGGACAGCTGTCAAATCGTTTGGATGGGACGAAAAACCGAGGTCCTATGTACACATTGGCGTGCACATAAAAGATCCCTTGGCAGATGGAATTCGATATAAGAGTAGGCCATAGCACACTGTATGGCGTATGCCCGTCTTCATTCGCCCAGTTTAGGAGCAGAACAGTAGGACTTTAAACGTTAGAACTGTTACAAAACTCAATTCTGTGTTACTGTACTTCAAATCACCATTTTGTTAAAGGCCACCGAAAAAGCTTCATAATTTTTCAAAATAATGCAAGGAATTATTTCAACATAGAAATAAGGACTAGAATATGAGCAGAAGGACTAACATGGAGTCACCGATTGTTTATTGGTGGAAAGTCACGACTACTCACAGAGAACGGTGGAAATATGGTCATTTTATACTCCTGGAAAGGATATGTTGATATAATTCCTTGCATTATTCAAAAAATTATGAAGCTTTTCCAGCGACTTTTAAAATGGAGACACACACACTAGGCTCAATACGCCGCCAATTGATTTGACTGATGGATTTGGCAGAATGACTCGACTAGTGTGCCTGCAGTACTAATTTGTACAACATGGGAATCTCAGCTTTCCATCCATTCTACATGACTAGACACAGTTACTTTGTTGGCATCGCAGACACCAAATCTGAGAATCCTGTAGATCCAGAGATGTTTCTCGTTATTTTGTATTAGTTTCAGTGATTTAAACCCGTTTAATTACCGGTAATGGTTATATAATTAAATAAAAGATTATAACTGATAACAAATTAATATCATTGATTATTATAATCTGATTAAAACACAGACCCTATTTTGTTTTTTCTTTTTGTTATTGTTCAAAATTTCGTTTTACTTGTCTTTACTACATTAGGAACTGGAAGAGTTGTTATATTACCAGTGTTTTGGTTAAAGGGATTAGCCAATGAAACGGTCTATTATGGTGACTTCTTGGCGTGTCATGCATGGAACTGTGAGTAAACCACTAAAAGAGTCAACGTAGATTGATTAATCTAAGGATGAACGTCATAAGGTCAAAAGCCGCTGTACAACCAGTCAGACCTTCATGTAGTGTAGGCCATGGAAAGTATAATAAACGAAACGAAATATAGATCTGTGTTTTAATCAGATTTTGATTATTATAGCATTATATATATTAGTAGAACATTTGTCAGTTCTGAAATAATTTCTAAAACATTGTGTTGATTTGACAAAAAAAGGCAGATGTAACAGTTTCTAAAATGATTCTAAAACATTTTGATAATCTCAAAATACAGCCTTTTCATTAATCAAGACTTCCAATTTGTGCTATAATTCTAGTGCTCAGCCAATGAAACAATCACTATTCTTATGTCCAGACTTGGTTCCTGGAAACTGGTCACCAACATTTTCAGACACAAATTATGACATAATGTATGTATTTATTATCATTCAAGGCCATGTGATAATTTATGTCAAGGCTTTGCTCCAGGACCGGTCATGGACATTGTCTGACACAAATTATCAAACAACATAATACAGCCTTATAATTTGTGTCAGACATTGTCTGTGATAGGTGCCATATGTCCAGGCTTGTGTATGGTACAAATAAGTGAGTAAGTGAACGTGAATCAGGTGCTGCTGAGGCTGTTAAACTGTGAATTATGTCCAGTACCTGTCTTGTACCACTGCGTTAAAAGCAGTCATGGCGTTAACTGCCGAAATTATCCTACTGTTAAATAATTAATAATAAGATAAAAAAAAAGATGGATGACGAAAACAGAAACAAAGGAGTATATTATAAGAAATATTAACATGAAATAATACAAATAAACATTTGTGGTAGTATTCGACAGGCCTTTCTTCTTCCTTTAACGTCCACTTCCACCAAGGGTGAAATCGCAGACAAAATGTTGTGGGAGACAACTGGAGTACCTGGTGTAATCTCCAAGCCACATACGCTCACAGCATGACCGCAAGCCAGAGGCGACTAACCAGCTAGAGCTAAAAGTGCAACACTTTAGACCACTAAGTCATCACAACCTAAGACCTCTCACTTCAAACACTTAAATACCTAAGTTTATTGCATTTATTGACTGAAGAATAAATTTTACAAATATAAGTTTGGACGCATACATCCTTCAGAAATAATTGCCAGTGTGTAATAAAGCACAACACCATAAATAGGAATTGAAGGGCAATGAATGCAGCATGCCATTGTGATATATTTTATAATGATTTTTTGTGACTAAATGTGTGTCCTGTGATTGGTTGAGACAAGTCATGCTTTAATCTGTTTGTCAGATTCTACTTACATCATTCTATCTTCTATACAAGCATGGTATATATATAGAATAAATATCATTAATATATCCTCTATACAAGCATGGTACATAGAATAAATACAGTTAACATAACATCATTATGACATCAGGCAGGGTAAGCTTACTCTTCCGGACACCTGTTACCACTGTTTGTCATGTATTTTGTACACGGGGAGCAGTCCATTTGCAGATTACACTATTTTGCCTATAACGTTTTTTTAGGACTTCAAATTCTGTCTACCGGTAATGGTTTGGATTTTTTCGTACTTGGTTTTATTTTATTTTATCATTCTATACCCATGGCATCATTTTATACAGGCATGACATCGTAGAATAAATATTTTAAGTTTATGCATCTATAGATTTGAAATTGTTTGAGTGGCATTTAGTAACTGGATGAGGATGACACATAACACAATTATATGGACTAAAGTTACTTTATTTCTGGTGACATTTCAACAAAGGAGCTCTTGTCTTTGTTTGATAAAGACGAGAGAACCTTCGTCGAAACGTCACCAGAAATAAATGTTTCAAGATTTATCACAGTATTCATGCTTTATAAGTTTCACATGAAATGAGATGACATGACAACCAGCTATTTGTAAAAAAGGACATTCTTCCTAATATTGATCTATTTTTTATCGTTTGACTAACATTTCTTTAACTTAATAAGTTTTCATACACCAAAACACAAGTCAATTCAAATAAAAAATTAGGAGTCAATTTACATAGGGACATATTCTCATGGTAGCTTTATATAATATAGGTCTAAATTTCTTACTACAATTAATATCATTTTGATTAAAATAATTAATTACAAAAATATACATCTCAAAAGTTATAATATCATATTTTATATATCAAGAAATTAAAGGAGTCTACTTAAAATGGTAGCTGATGTTGGGAACTATGTATGGTTAATCTATTAAAGAGAAATGGGGTTTTACACCAACTCAACATAATCTAGGTCATTTCGGGACTAACATATGGTTCAAATTTCAAAATTCGCTTGCATGTTGGTGTCTTTGGTAGTGGTAGGTAATAATAGGATCCCAAAAAAACTCACGAAATTGGACAGACTATCTTACGTTACGTAAAAACTAGGAATGAAAACCACAGCACTTGATCTAATAATCGACCTTGATCATCAGATCAAAAGTGTACATGTTATAACATTCCGACACTCAACCCACAATCTGATTTTAAATCAATTGAACAATAAATATAAATATTAAAATATTATATAGCTAAATCTATATTAAGGCCATTTAAAGATAATATATATTTTGTTTATATCAGATAAGATAGGATATGATGAATTGTTCTAGTTTAATATCTGTAACCAAGCCGAACTTTTATAATTGAATAAAATATAACATTATCTAATATTAGGAGAGATATTATGGATATTAAACAGTTTTTCTAGTGTAATTAAAAGCTGTAACCGCCTGTAACTAAGCTGGGTTATATATTTAAAAGATATCAAATAGGTTTTCCTAGTGTAGTAATAACTGTGACTAGGCTGGGATCTATACTTGAAAAAAAATATCTTTAATATTAAGAAAGACATTAAATGAGTTTTCCTGGTGTAATGATAGCTGTAACTTGGCTGGGCTCTATACTATATTTAAAAGCTTAATAATATATTGGGTTAATGTATATATTCAATTATGACATCTAAAAATATAATATTGATATTGATATCAGAAGCATAATGTCTTTTAAATGATCTAACTATATTATTACCTACTGTCTATAACAGTTTTATAAAATAACTTACACTAGCAGGGAATTTTGTGTATTTTGTCGACTTTAAAAGAAAACATTACATTTATATACACGTGCATACTTTTACCAATTTAAATTATAATGAATGATACCAAGATTTAAGAAGAAATGAAAGCATATTTAAACTAGTGAGAGTTTGTATATATAGGATTTGGTCTAATAAATATAAAAGAACCTTGGTCCAAGAACTAAATCTTGTGGTACACCAAACAAGTACGGTACTTATGAAAGTCATCATCAATACAAAAAAGCTAGGTTTAATATTATTTATGTCATCAATAATCTAATTTTATTGGTTTTGGTGAGGAATTATCATTAATAAGGTTTGTTTTTTTTAAATCAATGTGTTTCGAATGTTTTTCACAGATTCAGAGACTTCTCAAGTATTTGTCAGCGTTAATTAAAATAACTCTCAGATGAGAGAAAAGATACTGTAAATAAAACTAACCTCTGTCTATCTTTAAATCCTTTCTTTTTACTTTCTCTTTCCTTTTCTTTTTTCTTTAACTGTACAACAGCTGATGGTTCGGCTTTTGCAGATCTTGGAGCATTACCGACCCCAAATCCGGAGCCGTCTGGCTCACCGACCATAGAAGTGTCTTCTGATATCAAACCAGCCTGTAGAAGGAACATGAAAAATATTAAATGATTGAATGAATCAATTTCTATATAAATCATTGCAGACATTGATTAGGCCTCTAGTTTATCTCTAAATGGTTGACCATGCGAACTTTTTAAACTAACATCTATTTTTTAATTCAATTATTATAGAATCAATTCAATCTGGTCACATAACTTGTTTTCGCCACCTTGGAGCGAGACCCTAAGTGTTACCATAGTGACATGAATCTCACCTGTTGAGCTGCAGCTACGGCCATGGGATCAGTCCTGTCTATCAGAGTATATTTCTGACGTAATCTCTCCTCTATCTCATGTTCCATTTGTCTTTAATAACAAATGCATATGAAAAATTATTCAAGAGTACCATAAATCTAATATTTCTATGGAATTATTCAGGGCTGGCCGGGTACAACAACATAAATTCAATATTTTTTTTTTAAAAAAAAGGACAATCATTTCTATCGAATATAAGGATGTACAAACAAAGAATATTCTGATTCTTGAATGATCCTTCTAAAAAAAAAAACTGGGAGGGAAGGATTTCATTTTTGTCAAATCCCATAAACATCACATTTAAAGGGACTACATTCATTTTATCATGTCGTTTATAGTATCATCATATTCTTTATAGGAATGTAGCGATTTTTCAGCATCATTTATCTCGTCATGTTTTTTATAGGAATCTATGATTATCCAGAATCATGGATAATGAAAACTTAATCTTGGTTGTCCAGTCTCATTGCTAAAATAATAAACAGTCAACGCTACATCTTCCAACACTGAGAATGTAATTTGAATGAAATTTTCAAAATATTAATTTTTCATTTTCTTTTTTTGAACTGTTACAGCAAGAACAGCCATATTTATCTAAATCTTACATAATGTATCTGTATTGTCTCGAAACATCAATGTTTAAAGATAAAGGGAAAACATAAATAAAATAAACTTACAAATAAATTTCTTTAAAAGCTTCGTATGTTCCTTGAATCTGTCTGACGTTTACAATCTACAGAATTACAAAAATCAAATAGATAATACATATATACATATAAAAATAGAATGAAGTGAATGGGTTAATGGAGACGGGCATACACCATTTTGCCTGGACAGCGACACTAGGGCCTTAGGCCATATTCCAACTGCCAAGGGATCTTTTATATATGCACTCATATGTTTACACAGGACCTGGGTTTTTCCTCACATACTAATGACTATACATTATCCCTTACCACGCCCTCTGTCCTGCACCAATGAAAAGAAAGAACCATGCATGTATGAAAATCTGGATGAACTTTCTCAACCAGTGCTGGGATTGGACACGAGACCTCCAACATCATACTCACGGAACAACAAATACATTAATATCACTGGGACAATTGAACTCCTTACTATATGTGTATATAAGGACAATAAAATGAGTGGAATAATCCTTAGAACCGTACAGACTCTCCTTGGGTGGAACAATCCCTAGTACACTGCCGGTACACCTTGGGGTAAACAATCTTTGATACACTGCTGGTACACCTTGGGTGGAATAACCCCTGATAGAGTACTGGTAAGAATGAAGCTAACTATAGTCAGTCAATGTTAGTAAAGTTGTTCACAGTATCAAGACCTCCAGTCCAGTGAACATCAACCATTGACATTTTGTTTATGACAGTTTAGTTATTTCATCAGATCACATGACAAAGGTAATTAAGCAAGCCATGTTTATCACAAGAAACAAAACACAAAATGTTTATGGAATAAAATTACTGAATTTAATAGAAGCTGTATGTGTATTAACAATCATTCTCTGGTTGTGATCAAGACAATCATTATTAAAATGTTTTTTAGAACCATTAATGATTGAGAAAAGGTCAATGTTTCATTCTATCAAATGTGCCCAATTACTAAAAAGCCACTTTAAGATGCATTATGTAAGATTTAGATAAAGAGCTGGATTCTCTTCCTGGAACAGTTCAAAAATAGATAATATAAAAAAAAGAATATATTGAAAATTTCAGTCAAATTACTTTATTCTGTGCGAAATTATGAGTGCTTAAAGTTTGGACAAAATGTAGCATAGATTGTTAGCAATGATACTTGACAAGTCTCAATTTTCTATTTTGTGGTTAAACTGTTAATGACCTACAATAGACAGGTTTATCTCTTACATAATGCGTCTTTAAATAATTAAACGTAATCATATACTTACATCGACCTCGTCCACTGTTCCTTCTAGATATCGTCTGACCTGTTGACGAACTTCATACTTCTGTTGTTCTGATAACGCATCATAACTGATGTGACTTCTGTTAGCCTGGGTACATATAATATATAGTTAATATAACCTGTTAGACTGGGTAAAGCCCTTTGCTCATACTCCCTCCCTTAAATTCATTTGATAATAAAAACACGTCATTTTCAGAACAATAATAATTAAAAGGCTTACCAAAGTATCATGCATGGCCAATTCAGATTTAAGAAAGGAGATTTCTTCTTGTAACTTTTTACACAAAAGCTGAAATAAAAGTAATGAAATAAATAAAATAATGGAAGTTAAGGTTAGAAGTTTTCATCTCTGGGTTTTGTGAGATGATAACAGAGATAAATGCTGTTGACATTCGATATACAGTTTCTAAACATACATGACAGGGCGTTTATTTATGTGATAAATTACAGTTTCTAATCAAAGGACATGTACTTCATGTTTCCGATATATCTGAACTCATGTGCAACTGAAATGAGTAAAAGAAACTTCTGTTGCTACTGGAGCAATCTTAGTAGAATGTGGCCATGTAATTGATGTGTAGTTGTTATATTGATACTAAGTATATTTGATTATCTCAGAATAAAGAAACGTAACTTACAGCAGGATCGTAAACTCTGTTGACAGCTGGTTCACTGACGACACACATCATTCTAGTAGCAAATCTTAACGTTGATACCTGAATAACACACGTTATTATAGTTCAACTCTTAATACAAAGTTGGATTATTCAGCATGGCAAGAGAGAGAAAGAGAAATGGGATCTAGCGTCCACTCGACACAAACTAGGTTCTTTTGGGACTAACATATGGTTTAATCTTATTTCAATAATTCGCTTGCGCGTAGGGCTCTTTAGCAGTGGGAAGAAACCGGAGGACCCGGAGAAAACCCAGGAGATTTGAAACCATGCCAGTTGACTCAATACAGGCTTTATGATACAGCGCACACGTGCTAACCATTCGGCTATCACCCCCCCCCCCCATTCAGCAAGGCAGAATTAACATTTTCTTAATATGGGTTTTTATAACTTTCAAAATGACCCCTATCTAAATTTTTAGATAGGGGAGCTATGAAATTCTCTTTACGTAACCTCACAAAACTGTTTTTAAAAAGCATACAAGATTTTAATGTCACTGACTGATAGTCAGGGAAGCTTGACATATATAACTCGGAACAGCCTTGATCAGCCCTCACTACAAGCAGGTTTCAACAAATAGTCTGTTAGCGATCACTCGTGACACAACATAATTCCAATCCACAATAACCTTCGGCCAATGATTTAAGTCTGCAGACACGCGTGAATGTCGACACAAGATTTTAGAGGAGGCATTATTGTTCACTGGATGATTAACTTCAGCCAGGAAAATTCAGATTGATGAGGCTACAACTCTTGCCATTCTGAATCTGGTTAAGACACAGATCCAATTGGGTTTTGTTTTTAATGGTTCAAAATTTAGTTTTTACTTGTCTTTACTACACTAGGATCTGAAAGGGATGTTATTAACTAGCGTTCTTGATTTTGCCATTTTAAATGTGTTTTAACGATGAAATTGTATGATGGCATACTTACCGTTTCTTCCATCTGTGTTGCCTCCCCCCACATATTAGCGACCAGGACGGTATTACAGTTACCACCAATAGAATCCTTTAAATAGTGGGTTAATTTTGATTGACGGAATGGTATGTGTTCCCGTCGTCTGTCAGCCAGTGCTACAATAACTTGTTCTAAAAATGACAGCGATTTGTTGATATATGTGGCCTCTGTTTGGGTTTTACCTTCGGACTGTAAAAGAGAGAAAGTAAATGAAATGCAATGAGGTTTAAAGTCCTACTGTTCCTCACCGACAGGGCTAATGCAGAAGAGAAATGGGGTTTAACGCCCACTCGACACAATGACAGGTGAAATTGTACCCAAACAGCACCAGAGCCTATACTGGTATATTGAATTCCAACTGTCAATGGATCTTTTACATGCACATCAATGTGTACACAGGACCATGGTTTGTTGTCCCATCCATATGAATATACACTGTCCCTTGGAACTATACAGAAAGAAATGACCAACAAATCTACATAATTAGGATATTTTGGGTTTAACATGTGACATGTGATATTGTGATAATACTGTAGTGCAGGATGACTGCACATCACACAACAGAATCAAACTTAAAATATACAGAACACATACAACCACTTCTCAAATCTGGCCACTATTAAAAAACAGGAATGGTCTTCGAAATCATAAAACAAAAAAAGAAACAAAATCGTATGCAGCGATTCTTCGCCAGAGTTGCAATTCGCAGACATCGAATCGATTCCTGTCATGGTTCTGCAAAACGCAGGAACAGAAACAAAGTAAGCAGAATCGTTTTAGCTCTAGTGTTCAATCAGTTCGTTATCCTCTTGTAGAATTATTATTTGGGATGTACTCCAGCTTTTTTGTTTATGAATCAACTCACCTTTGTTTTTCCCAATCTTTCTGATCCTGCTAGATCCACAAAGTTTAATTTGGAAACGGTATATCTGGCATCAGATTGGACTCGAGATCGGGACTAGAAAATAAATAAAAAAATACATGTAACAACTGCCAACACAATATTCTTGATGAAACTAGTTATGTGGTAGTTTGTAGAAATTCATTGAAAGGGTGTGAGAACTGTCACTGGTTGAGCTCAGTTTAAAGAATATGTAAAATGAAATGAATACAGAGTTTGGTGTTCTGCTCTGAATGGGTTAACGAAGGGACACTTTGCCTGGACAGCGACCGCTACAGGACCTCGGTTTTTGTCTCAGCAGAAGAAGGAACCAAGCTGAAAATTCCAATTAAAATTTTTCGGTTAACACAGTGATCGAACATCGGACCTCCAGGTTAACGAGCCACTGTGGACTATTTGTTTATTTTTGCAATGTCTATTTTCTGATTTGTCCGCAGGTTTATCTTGTACATTTTGGTTTTGTGCGGTTCTCCTGCACTTATTATTTTAAAGGATGTGTACAAATGAAAAAATGGAGTTTAAAAACAAAACAAAATCTAGTCATGAATATAACATGACTTATAACATTTTAGAGATCAGTAAACCTTGATGGAAGATTGGTAGAACAACACTTTAGATCAATCAGCTAATGAGAAAAAGAAAAAAGGGTTTTAAATTCCACTCGACACAAATTAGGCCATTTCAGGTCTAGCATAATAGGATTCAATTTTATTTCAACGCTTTGCTTGCGTGTGGAGGTCTTTAGCTATGGACTGAAATCGGAGAAATGGGGTTTAACGTCCACTCGACACAAACTAGGTCATTTTGGGACTAACATATGGTTTTCAATTTAATTTCAATAAATCGCTTGCGCGTAGGGGTCTTTAGCAGTGGGAGGAAACCGGAGTGCCCGGAGGAAACCCACGAGGTTGAGAAGGCGCCCCTATCTCCATGCCACATACGCTCACACCAGGGCTCAAAACCACAGCCGCAAGCCAGAGGTGACCGGCCAGCTAGAGGTCGAAGCACGGCAGTCTAGACCACTAGGCCATCCCAACCCCCCTGACTGAAATCGGAGGACCTGGAGTGTACTCATGAGGTTGGAACCCTACTCCTTGTCATGTAAAACTGGTGAATCAAAACCACGTCACTTGACTCAATGACAGAGCTGGTGATCCAACAGGCATGTGTTAATAAGCCATTTGGCACCACAATCCGTCAAGCCTGGAAATAAGACACATGTCACTCAATGTCAGGCATAGATTCAGGCTTTGTCAGGCAAAAAATTAAACCCCTGGTGCCTGTCATTTTGTCCGGCACTGATTTGTCTTTTTTGTTGATATTACTAATACATATCCGGCACTAACTTGAAAATGCCAGGTACTATTTCATTAGTGCCTGACATTTTATCAGGTACATCTAAAACTGTTATTTCCACGCCTGTCAATCACTTGTATCAGCCAATGAAAACCCTGATGAACTTACTAACCTCTAGATAAACTGTGAATATACAATGAGATCGTGATGATTGTTTATTTAAAGAATGAGCGGATATAGCACGATTTGTTTCTCCCTGAAAAATATTAAATAAAACATTAAATCTCTGATGGTCATTTCAGCAATTGTTAATTTTTAAATCTTGCCACAGTTCTAATCCATCAAAATCTCTACCATCCAGTTTCAATGTTAAAAAATGTCTAAATAATAGTTTATATAACATTTGAGGCCATAAAGGAGACCTGAACCCGAATTACAAAGCATTCTCAGACTAAGAATTTACTCAAAATTGTTCGCCTTATTTTAACTTAAATATAGCCCTTTATAAAACTTCTATTGTTTTAATGTATCAAATACATCAGTAAGAAACTATGTGCAAAGTTTTGTGTTTCTGGATGAAAGATATTTCTCATAAACAGTGATTAAAAGTTGAGTAAATTCTTAACTTAGGTCTGAGAATGCTTTGTGAACTTGAGGCTACAATAAACAAATTTGAGTCTTACATGCATCTTTAATGCTGCACTTTTATAAAACATACAAAAGACTACCTTTTCAAAATAAACTGTTATTTAAAGAAACAAGAATTTATAAGTTACAATATACAATATATCTTACAACGATTCTCTTTGAAGTGAACTGTCACCTACCTCAAACAGTAGATTCAGAGCTTCTTCTTCATTTTGAACTAAGTGACACGATAAACCCTTAACGAAAACACCATCACTATTCTCCGTGACTACCATGGGTTCTCCGTTCATCTGACTGCCATGAGCCTCGGGGAGTGTGGACAGTAAATCGAACATTGTTTCATTATAAATCTCCATGTACGATATCCTATAGAATAGATAAATCATTATAAATTTCAACTGGAAGATTAAACAAAATCATTCAAGTTTCACTTGTTTCTATGAATTTCAGATCACCATCTTAATCTTAGACCAGTCGGAGCAGAAAGAGGAGTAGAACGCTATAAAAAATGAAACGGGATTTAACGTCCTACTCTACTTCTGAACCTAACCTGGACTAATGGAAGACGGGCATACGCCATATAGTGTGCTATGAGGAAAATTTTGCCGGGGCAAGGGCGCTACAGCGAATTCCAACTGCTAAGGAAATTTTTACGTGCACGCCAATGTGTACACAGGACCATGGTTTTTTGTCCCATCCAAACGACTAGCCATGTGATCCCCCAGAACGTTATAAACACCATTTCATTTTATCTTAAGACAATTAAAGTAATATAATTGTGATATCTTTTCCACACAAGTCAGCCTATGCTGCAAAATGGTTTCATAATTCAGTCTTTGGATAAGAGGCAGCCACAGTGCCAGTGGCTCAGTGCGTAAGGCACTGACTCACTAGCCTGTGGTTACATCTTGGTGTTTTGGACGACTAATTACCCTTTGATCGTCCAGCGTGGTGTCTCCTTGTCAGTAACACAGGACACAGGGCCTTGTAAGCAACAGTGTCTAGTTGTCGGGATGGGATGAAAAACTAAGGTCCCATGTACTCCTATTCATACATGTTATAGAACCCTTAACAGTTGGAAATCAATTGTTGTCTGGACAAAAATTCCCTCAAAGCACATCGTATCGCATATGCCCATCTTCCTTAGCCGGTCGGAGCAAAAAAGTAGGATGTTAAAAACTATTTCAATCATTCATTCTTTGCACTAAAATGGTGCATATTTGTTACTTAATTTGAAATATGTGTAGGTATGACTCTGGATTTTGTGTGTCTGCTAATCAGGCAGTATAATACTGTAACATATATTTACCGAACATTGATGGAATATTCTGATCTCTCCTCAATATCATGAAACAACTGTGAGATGGATCGTGGAATCAATCCGCGATGTTTATAGCTCTCTGTAGCACCTGTCATGGTAAATGTTTTACCGGCACCAGTCTGGCCATAACACATCAAGGTTCCTGGAAATAAATGATGAAGTGCATGTAGTTGGACAATAGCCTAAGCTTACTTGTCATTCTGTTTTAGGATTGAGGGTGGATTCAAACTTAGCTTCCATCTTCATAAGCCCGGTTGGAGCATTCATTTATTCAATTTTAATTTGTTACGTAAGCTTACATGTATTTTTTTTTAGGCCTAACTTCCCGGGAATTCCCATATCTCGATGGGGCATAATAATATTACCGATAGTATAATACTCATTATAAAACACTGTAACGTTGAGATCATTGACAGAGCAACAACTAACTGTTACAGATCAAAGCATACAACAGTAAAAGATCAAAGTCGTCACTTTATACACAATATGTATTAGTTTATTACAGTTGTTAGTAATCAGGCAGAAGTCATTACATTAAGTAGGTGTTATGTCACTAAGGTGTTAAAACTGTATATCTATTGAAAGATATACACAACTACTGTCCAGGTTTGTGTATTCAATACTGATGGGTGTTATATATAGAACACTTTTACACCAGTAGTGACATCTTTTACAGTTACCTACTAATTAATGATAGCTTTATGATTTCTAAACATTTTCTATACATGTACATTTGTTTAGAAAGAATAGGCCTACTGACCACTTATCTGATTTAATGAAAAAAATAATCATCATTAAAAAAAGGCCTCATTTTAGTCAACGGTATCATCTTACAAGTGAAAGATAGCATTAGTTTACTGTATAAAAGATGAATTGTATGATAGATCATGGATGGTACACTACAGAGACTGCTTACAGTTTAATCAGAGACCTTGGCCCTGTGGTTTAGGGGAAGCTGCAGTTTATGGCAAAACGAGGAAAAAATTCCAATTCCAGACGAAAGTTTCACGGTAAGCGATCAAGAGACGTAACTATTCTTGTATTATAGACTGTTTTATTGTGTGATATGCATGCGTGCCATTCAAAAGGATATGGAATAATCTTTTTGACGCGTTAGGGGTCCTGTGCTTCTAGTCAGGCCCAAGGCCCTGCTCCGGATAAGCTGGGCTTTGAGTCTAATCAGTTGATATTATAACTCTTCTGGTTGCACACAAAGTCTGTGTTTTTTATGTTTTTTGCTGTGTTATTGTGATGTTTGTTTTGTTTGTAAATGATGCATGGAGCAGTCACCCTGCCCTTCCGTGAATTTCGTTTTTTCAGGGTGTTATTATGAGACAAATCTCACCATTATAACCATCTAAACTGGATGTAACGATATCAGATGCTAGGGTTTCATAGACTTGATCTTGACTGGCATTGTGAAATATTCCATCCAACTTAAAACCCCAGTCCAATATCTGATTGTTAACAACTCCTTTCTTGGGATCTTTACGTGTGTGAACATTGACGCTCTGAAATAAAAAACAATTTAATATATTTTTGGATGAATTGTATTTAGTCTGACATTGAAAATTTAAATAAAATTGGAAATCCATAAGTGGTGGGTAAGGCATCCCAGATTTCTCTCATGAAGCTACTAGTTTTGTTCATGAATATGTTAATAGTAATTCGAATGGGATGAAAAACCGAGGTCCTGTGCATATATTGGGATTGGCAATGGCATCCATATAAAAGATCCCTTCGATATAAAAGTAGGCCATAGTGCTGCTGCCCAGACAAATTTTCCCTCATTAGCCCAGTCGCAGCAGAGGAGTAGATTGTAGATTTTGTATAAAAAGATTAAAAAATATTTAATATGTAAATAATTCTTTTTTCACAGATTTTTCAACCACATATTTTAATTGGAAATTGTCACACAAACTATTTCCAACAGCTGGTGGAATATATAACTGTTTGTCCGCAATTGATTACCGTACCGGTACTTTACGAATTTACTCACAGTCCTGATACAACTGTTACAAATCTTGATTACGTCTTGAATCCTTATCTTGCCACCTAGTAGCAGTATAAAGGTACTAACAACTGCATTTCTACTACTATACTACTAGACTAGGCTACTGTTACACCATAAAAGGCGTAATTCACGCCAATCATTTCAAGATTTCAAATTTTAAACAAAACTTTTACATTCTTGAATTGGACTTCTGCAAGTCGTTTGGACTATTTTTTTTAAAACTAGTCCTTTATTACTTTAGTAAATAATAGTCTTGACATGTTACTAAAATTTTTAGTTGATCTCTAGAGATTCTACATCTAAGACCGGTATTTTTTAGAAGTTTATTAAAACAGGAATTTCATATTTTCCAAGAAAGTCAAAACATATTTATTTCTATGTCTTTTGCTTTTAATAGGTTGTCAACTCACTATTATACAACCATAGACATTATTTTCACACTTACAAATCCGTCACATCGGAAATAATAACACAATTACCTCCCGTGTTTTCCCATTCACCCCTACTCCAGAGTGTCTTGAGGTTTCGTTCACACGTAACCTCAAGATTCCACAAGCTATATTCTAGAGCTTTAAGCGATGTGCGACTGAATTATTTGCGCATCAAATAGCCACGAGCTGAAAGGCGTCAGTCGATAAATTCTAAATGCATGTCCTACCTTATTGTGTGATCCATCTCTGAACAACAATAACACTTACTGACACACACACGAGGTTCATTGAAACAGGTTTATCCAATATCACATTCATAAATATTTCATGTAGTCGCCATGTTAGGATAGTTTGACATCCGTTTGACGTCATATCCTCCCCATTAAAATTTGAGGACCCCTGTTTAACATGAAACGAAATGCATTTTTCTACAATATTTCTATGTACTGTTTTTGTAGAGATTTTATATTGGGATAGAAGTCGATGTTTATTGAAGGAATAATTAGGTCGCTCTTCACGCGTAGTTGAAAATACACAACGTCAATTGAGAACTTTGTTGCTTGATTATTTAGTAGGCCTAGATCAGTGCTTGAAATTAGGACTTTTCAAAAACAAAAATTTAAAAAAGCCGTAGCTAAAATAAGCTGACAAGGCACCACTGCCTAACTTATTTAAAGCAAACTGTTGTCATTTTCCGTCACGGGACGTGCAATTTTTATATATATCGTGTCAATTAATCTGGCCCTAATTGTGTTTAGTGGTACTGTCATAAGTATAAATTATACAGATTCCTCTTACGAGTAATAAAATCAACGAAATTTGCTTTCCTTTCCTTTTAGTTATTCGTGTTCATAACGGTGGCCATCATGTCAGCTATAACTAAAATTTATTCGTCAAATTTCCCACGGCTCTGCCATAACCTATTTTAGAAAGTAAGCATTCTTATGAAAAAACTAATTATATATAACGGTAGGACGGGACATTTACAACTAAATCTTACATCTCTGAATTATTGACCTAATCCAAAATCCCCTGAACAACTGTATGATATTGAAAAGTTATTACATATATGCATTTCATGCGTCTACATAGAAAAGGCACAAGTTTTTGATTTGTGTACACATGGACAACAGTGCAATTTAGGCTATTTTTATTACCGTAGCAGTCCGTGTTTGCTTTCAGCTTTTACTTTTTACGACAATTGCCGTTAGGCCGTGGTAATTTCTAGCATAGGCTATATGATTGCGATTATTATTTATAAAATGTTGATTACAATATAATTTAAAATCCTTAAATTTGTCGGCATTCGTAGAATGTTTCATCGCTAACGGTTGATATTATGGATATGATAGCTTCCTGTCTTTGTCAATGTCACGTGACATTTTCCCGCCTTTTCTATCTTTAGAGTTGAAAATATGAATAATTATAAAGCATTGAGTCTTGTATCATACACACGGCAACTAAAATAAACGGGTCGAGTGCGAGTTTAAGTAAGAGAGGGTGATTTATTCACAATCTAAATAATATTTTACGAAAAGGTATTTGACTGCCGCGTCTTTTTGAACAGATATCGGCTACGCACATATCGGCAAAATTTCTTTTGGTAGGCCACTCATCGGCCGATTAGTCTACTGAATGGCGAAACCGATAATCGGAACATCACTAAAAATAAATTTAAAATGATCGCCTTCAAATTCGTCTCATGATTTCGTTTCGTTTAAAGAATTCGTTCGTAATGTGCACCAACCCAGATTTCACCTTTCACCTATGTAGGCCATTTCCTTTTTCAATGTGTTGTGTTGGTTGTGGGCGAAGATTTTTGTGAAATCTCTTAAAATAGACAACAAAATTTTTTTTTCGGAACACAGATGGTTATGATATGTAAGTTTAATGTGTTAGCAGTGCAGATAACTGAAAATTGTGAATTTTGCCGTCCGCTGAACGAAGTATGCTAGTTATCAACTTTTGCCTCGAGCTTTTGACTGTTCGGATGTTAGATGTTACATCGTCAGAATATCAAAGAGTAACATCTAACTTGTTGGATTAATTCACCCCATGCAATAGTTATCTTCAAACGTTTGAATTTAAAGTTGAAAATGATATTTGTGCCAATTTCTCAACTGGCAATGGTGAATTATAGGATTAATAACAAGGTAGGACTGTTTATAGAATCCATCTATTTTAAGGCTTTATTTTAATATATTTTAAAAATATAACTTAAAAATATGAAATTGCAGCTTTAAAGTGGCAATTTCATTTTTTTAAGTTATATTTTTCAAATATATTAAAATAAAGCCTTAAAATAGATTGTATCTATAAACAGTCCTACCTTGTTAAAGAATAATCCTATAATTCACTATTGCCAGTTGAGAAATTGGCAAAAATATCACTTTCAACATTAAATTCAAACGTTTGAAGATAGCTATTGCATGGGGGGAATGGGAAAACAATGAGGTAATTGTGTTATTATTTCCGATGTAAAAGATGTTTCAGTGTGAAAAATAATGACTATGATTGTTTAATAGTGAGTGGACAACCTATTGAGCAAAAGACATAGAAATAAATATGTTTTGACTTTCTTGGAAAATATGAAATTCCCACTTTAAACTTTTTGGCTAAAAATTACCTTTCCATCTGGGAGTAATTCCAACGTATCTTCTGCAAAATTAGCTGTTGGTCGAATTCTGCCCCAAACGCAAACTTTCTTACTTCTTTGATTTGTTTTACTACTCATGATGCTGACTTGAAACGTGTCACAAACATCCAATAACTACAACTTTTCTTTTCCGACAAACTAAGCTTCCATATTTGTTTACAGGTTGTTAAGACCGCTACGCACGCGTTAAATAGGTTTCCGGCGGAAGTTAACGTAAAGATAAATTAGCTCCGATTATTCAGATTCTTTATCTGTTACCGAAACCATTGAAAGGTCTTGATAATCGCGAACTACAATATGTCTGCTATCTAAAATGAAAACATCCGCTTTTGAAGGTAATTGCTGTGATTATTTCAAAGATTAATGCCATTCAAGATTAGTGATGTCACTCCTTTATTCGCCAGAAACGTAAGTAAACTTTACAGTAACAGTTTTCATGGAAAAAACAACAGGGTTTTTAATGGGGATCCGCCTTGTTGTATTTCATTTTTGTTGTTGTCATTCATTCTTGCAATTTATTATTTTATTTATTTACTTTATTACAAATGTCAAAATATTTATTGCTTTGTTTTCATCAGTTACTTTGATGTACTTTACATAACAGTGATTAGTAATAAAGTAATCAAATGATACAATTATATAAAATAAAACTGACAATATTAAAGAAACGGTAAATGATGAATACAAAATACCCGATACATAAAATGTAGGTTTTGTTATATTTATTCCTCTACACTACTTGAACTTTGCACTGTGAGTATAGGCTTATTAGTGTCACTTGCAGCATTACTGATGAAAACTCACAAAAAGTTGTTGAATGAGGTCTTTCAAAGTTCAAGGAGACAACTGATAAAAATCTTCCCAATTTGGGCCACTATAGCCAAGGAAGAGTTTTTGGTTTTATTTCAATACCATGCACTTCTACCCGTTCCAGTGATCGTAGAGACTTGAAACTTTTGGGGCATGTTCAGGGGGACTAGCCATGACCTCACACCTGCTGGAGGTGCGTTACTGAAATAGTGCCTAGTGCCTAGTTTTTGACATAGTTGTATAAAATGCCCAGTGATGTACATGTATTGTTATGCCTAATTTCATTATATGTGTTTATTGTGTTCATTCAATGTTTTATTTCAAATAGTGATGGCGAGAATCTATAGCCTATATATATATATATATATATACAGTCAAGGTTGGAAATAAGTCACACATACTTTGTAGGGATGATGATAATCCGTTTCACAAAATTAAAATTTCTGTTTTAAACACTGTGAATTCCATTTTTTGATGTTTCATGACATGGAACTCTCTGTTCTTTCAGTTGTTTTATGTAATAATATCTACTTTAAATAAGGCCCTATTTGCATGGAGAATATTGACTGAGCATTCTTAAGCTTTTTAACAGAATACTATAGATCGATTTACTGGAAGTTGTCACAAGTGAATTCTCTCTTAGTGATCAGAATGAGTTGACCAGAATTTTATCTAAATTCTAGTATTGCAATTCAATGTTTTAGGGGAATTTACAGAAATAAGTTGTTAGCTATTAGGGTATTTTATGATCACATAGATAGATGGTATTTTCTGTGATACTCAGTTTCAGATTGTAAATTCTGTTTTGAATGCCAGGTTCCATGATTTGTGAGGTTTGTTCTTGATCGGCTTAGAATCCCCCTACACACGTCGCAGATATACTGTCACGACTAAATTTAGGTTTTGTCAGGCAAAGACTCAATAATTTAGTATTTGATAACTCTGTGCCAAACAGGAGGGTCTTGGTTTGTCAACCCTTCATGACCAGAATCAGTGTGCTGTGAGGGAAGTTTTGCTGAGATAACGTCAAAGGTTCTTTTATGTGCGCTGTATGCCAATGTGAAAATGGAACCTCCGTTCTTCATCCCTTCCAAACCTGTCCTGCTGTGCCTCCGACATGCTGGAAATTATGGGTCAACCCTTTGTTGACCAAAATCAGAATTGTACTTTCAACAGTGCCATACTTTTATTTATTTATTAATACAAGGCAAAGCAAATCACTTGCTATAGCCAACATAAATACATAGAATATATTTAGTGTTAAGGGATATAAAGAACATAATTATAATTGAAGAAAAATAATAATTCAAAAAAATTTAAAAAAAAAGAAAAAAAAATTATAAAAAAAAATAATAATAAAAAAATAAATAACTAAAAAAAAATGCTTCATTCATACATTGTTTGCAGTACTCCAACTGGGTTATGTGTTAAACATTAAATAGTGCATTTTTCATGAAAAAGACCTGTCTCGCACAAATTGTATCTCCTCCTACAGTTTGGATCCTTCATCAAACTTTTGAATTCATCTTTTTACTTCCAAATTAAAGCTCTGCGAACTTGAGTGCAGTTCAAAAGTTTCGGCTTCCATTATCTTCTTAACTAATCAATTTATTGGAACCAAACTTCACAGGAATAGAACACAATGAAATTTCTTCAATTGGCATTTAACAGAAATCTTTGAATTTTGAAAAATTATCAAATTGTGTATTTTTCATGTACCGGGTACCTTATGTTTATATTTTCAAATAATCGATAAAGACATGTAAATGATAGGGTATATCAACCATGAAATTATATTAAACTTAAACATACATTATACAAGAGCTAAATCTGATTATTGCAGGTCTTTCATTAGATCTGAAATGTTATAGAAATTATTAATTAGACATTTAATAATATGAAAAGACCATAATCAACGCTCAATGCCACCTTATGTGTCTCATTTTCATTAGATTTGAATTTAATATATCCTGTTAATGATTAAATGCAGAAATGGATAATCAAGATTTTAATTATCGGGACGGCACAACAATGACAATCAAGGCTACAATGATTTTGAAATAAGGTTTACTTGGCTCAGAGTGAAGAAATTTGACTGAAATTTTCAGCATATTTCCTTTACATCATCAAGTTGTTAATTATTATATTGAGAAATAATCTCCCATTATATACCTTTATTTATTATACTATATCATCAGTCCATTATTGGTTTTCAAAGTATTTTCTACATTTTTTAAATGGACACAGCTCACCATATATTCCTACGCTGAATTGGGCCAAAGTTATTTTTAGTCTTTCTTTCCCTTTTCTCCACTATTGCATGGCGATTTTTGTTGACTTTTTGGTGTAGAGTCGAAGAAAATTGTTTGAAATTACATTTTCTGCAAGGGTTAGGTGAATAATCGTGATTTTGAGGTGGAGATATGAAAGTTTAGAGGTATGTTAGGTTAAAATATAGGGTGGAAAATTGCATGTTTAGTGGTCGTTACTTTCAGTTTGTGTCTCTCAAGTTTTCCATGGTAGACGTCATACATGCCTTTGAGCAAGAGATTGCCACAAGTTGCTGACAAGAGATTGCCAACTGTAGTAGAATGTGTTCTACCCAACGAAAATTTGGGAAAAAATTCGAACCGGCCTAAGAGACTGGAATTAACATTATCAACAGGGAAATCATCTATTTATAGTAATTCTCTCTCTGTCTCTTTTCTCCCCTTTTGCATGCCCATTTTTATACGCCCACATAGAAATGTGGACGTATATTGCCGTCGCCCCCGTCCGTCGGTCCGTCTGTCTGTCCGTCCGTCTGTCTGTCCGTCCGTCCGTCCGTCCGTCCGTCGGTCCGTCCGTCGGTCCGTCCGTCCGTCCATCGTCCACAATTTCTTGTGAACGCACTAGAGGCCAGGGTTAATATCGGATTGACTTTAAATTTATACACAGTGTTTAAGGTCGTGAGACGAAGAAGCCTATTGATTTTCAGCAATATCCGATAATTACTGCCAGAGTTATGACCCTTGATCACTTTGAAAAATCTTGTGAACGCTCTAGCTGCTAAAGTTAATATCCGATTGACCTTAAATTTATACACAGTGTTTAAGGTCATGAGACGAAGAAGCCTATTGATTTTCAGCGATATCCGATAATTACTGCCAGAGTTATGACCCTTGATCACTTTGAAAAATCTTGTGAACGCTCTAGAGGCAAAAGTTAATATTGGATTGACTTTAAATTTATACACAGTGTTTAAGGTCATGAGACGAAGAAGCCTATTGATCTTCAGCGATCTCTGATAATTATTGCCAGAGTTATGGCCCTTGATCACATCAAAAAATCCTGTGGACGCTATAGAGGCCAAAGTTAATATCCGATTGACTTTAAATTTACACACACTGTTTAAGGTCATGAGACGAAGAAGCCTACTGATTTTCAGCGATTTCAAATAATTACTTCCAGAGTTATCTCCCTTAATCACTTCAAATAACCTTGTGACGCTATAGATGCCAAACTTATCATCCGATTGACTTCAGATTGATACACAGAGTTTAAGGTGTTGAAACGAACAAGTGATTTTCAGATAATTACATAATGAGTTGTTACTCTTAATCAGATTTTAGTGTATTACAAATGTTTCATTCCCCAAAAAAGTAAAAATATGCGACAACCCTTGTTGACTGCCCGGACGATTTAGCTGCTGTGGGCGTATGTTTCGTTGCCTGGCAACCTATCTTTGTTGATATGTTGGTCTAGAATGGACGAAGAGGGTTTGAATTAACATTTTCTGCCAGGTTTTGGTAAATATTCATGATTTTGAGGGGGAAGGATAAGAGAGTTATCAAGTTGGCTACGATGATATGTACGACAAGTAGTTACATGTTTTTGATATGCTTCTTCAAGTTTTTGTATTTCAAAATTTTGGTGGTAAACCTCATACAAATTTTAGTGCAAAGACATGGCCATTTGTTCTTCTGTCTGTAGTAAAAAGCATTCAGCCGAATGAAACTTTTTGGGGAAAAGTTCGAGGTGGGCAAAGAGGCCAGGATGAACAGTGAAGTCAATGGGGAAATTAATGGTTATCTCCCTTGGTATAGTAGGCTGATTTGAGAAGCAGTTGCACAGGATAGCCAAATCACCGACATGATTTGTAAATTTATCACCCTAGAGGCATGCAGGAGAAAATCAGTAGATACACACCAGAAGAGTGAAATGTCGTTTTCTTGCATGTACTTCAGTTTACTACTTGATGGTATGTGCAGGGAAACCACACCACACACAAATACAAACCAATAAAACAAAAATGAAATGAAATGTTCTGCTCCTAAACTGAGCTAATGAAGATGGGCATACGCCAGACAGTGTGCTATTGAGGGAAATTTTGCCTGGACAGCGGCACTACAGGCTACTCTTATATCTGTCAAGAGATCTTTAACGTTCAAGAGAATGCGTACACAGAACCTCAGTTTTTCGTCCCATCCAAACGACTAGACAGGTGGCTTTGGCAGGCCCTCCGTCCTGCATCATTGACTAAGAAGGGGAGTCACGCTGGAACAATAAAACTAACTTGTGAACGACACAAACGACAGAATAAACAACATACCTATTATCAAATCAGCTGAATAGATCCAAGGGGGGCTTGTCATACATGTATGCTTCACATTACATAGTCACACAGGCGTTACTCATATGAAAACAAACTCACAATGGACGAAAATCCAAGATGAAAAGAGGGAATATTTGTGAAGCATTGTATTATTCTAGTACATGTATGTATATCATGAATGATGGGCTGTGTGTTTACAAGATATTTCAATGTCAGCATGCAGAACGCTGAAGAAAACGATTTATAATTAAAGACAAGAGGTGTGCTTGATTTTCAGTCCGGAATGTCCAGAATTGCAAAATTCAGTTCTGTCACAGTTTTGCCAGTCCAGACAACAGAGGGGGTGTGTGTAGAATTGTGATGTAATTAAACACAGCGAATATATGTCAGCAGTCATGTTGGTGTAGATATGTACTTGTGCAGTCAGGGCACACTGAGAGAATTCAATCCTGGTACATTTTATCGAATATCCCCTATGTCTCTAAATAGTAATCTCTAGAAATAGCTGAATACCAGTACATTGAAGGAAATCAAAGTGTACAACTACATGCTATTATTGGTGATAGCCTAATTTAGTTTTATAGTTCAATAAACATGTAAGCTTAGTTATTCGAATATTGTATAGACAAAATTATTTGACCTTGCATTGCCTGGATTTGATTGTCTCCCTTCTATGTGATTTGAATATGAAAATAACAGGTCATACATAGTCTGGTTTATTATGAAAAGGATACAAGTACATTTCAGCAAATTGGGTCACATTATAAAGCTGAAGTCCCTCATATATTTTAAAGCAGAAGTTTCTCATATATTTAGAGCTGAGTGTAGTTTTAATATATTTTAAAACTGAAGGCCCTCATGAGTCATATATTTTAAAGCTGAACCCCTTCAAATATTTTAAAGCTGAAGTCCCTCACATATAGGGTTGCAAAATTCCCCAGAATTTTCAAACAGGGTAAATTTCCCGTGAATTTTGGTGAATTTTGGGAATATTCAATTTGGTGTCATAAATTCAAACCTGTGTCGCTATTAATGAGTTGCAAGTGACAGTAATATTTTAATAACTAAAAGATACAAAACATATTATCTGATATGTCTTAAATACTAAAATCTAATGAGATAGTTCTGTTAAATTGTTCATACATGTGGGGTTGGGATGGCCTAGTGGTCTAGAGTGCCGCGCTTCGACCTCTAGCTGGCCGGTCACCTCTGGCTTGCGGCTGTGGTTTCGAGCCCTGGTGTGAGCGTATGTGGCATGGAGATAGGGGCGCCTTCTCAACCTTGTGGGTTTCCTCCGGGCACTCCGGTTTCCTCCCACTGCTAAAGACCCCTACGCGCAAGCGAATTATTGAAATAAAATGAAACCATATGTTAGTCTCAAAATGACCTAGTTTGTGTCGAGTGGACGTTAAACCCCATTTCTCTCTCTCTCTGTTCATACATAGGTTGCACACTCTATAATTAATGCTCAAAGTTAGGTACTCTGCCATTTCATCATTATCTTCAAAATCATTATCTACATCATCATCGGTGGATAAAAGGGAGATTTCAGGTTCAAATGAATTCTCATGAATATCTGAAATTTCTGTGCTGAAAGGATCGTTGTCAGCTTCGAAGAGTTTCAAATTAGATCTTATATTTTTTTGTATACCTTTGAGAGCAGAATTTACATAAATTTATCTCTTTAGTTTTACCATTTGGAACACAACTAACATGGTTAAATAAGTTTTAATAGTTTATATAGATGAAAGTAAAAGAGAAAAAGAAAATTCCAGTAAATAATTGTAATTTTAGTATTTTTCAGTTCTAAAAATAGATTTGAAAATTCCCCCCTGGAAACTTTCCAAAATTCCCGGAAAGTTTCCCACCCTTTGCAACCCTACTCACATATTTTAGGAAATAGAAATATGGGATTTAACATTTGGTGCTCCTATACTGGGCTAACGAAGACGGGCACATGCCATTTATGTCCACGTCAATGGTATATCAATATGATGGTGTTATTAATATTTGTTGAACAAATAAGTTAACAACCTCTGTGGACGTATATAAACACAACAGTGAAGTCCAAGAAAAAGCCAGTAGTTCTAGAATGGGTACACAAGGTTTTCGTTGTGTACAAATGACTTGACACTGTTGTCACCTGCCTCAGTCCCGATATAAATAAATGCAAGACACTCATTTATTACTTAAACATACATTATGGGAGAGCAAAAACAGACTTTTGTCCTTTGGGCCTCAGAAGTCATAGAAATTATAAATTAGATCTTTATTTAAACAACAAGCCTAAAATGAACTCTGTAGACCTACGGATGGCTTGGATTGGGCTCGGATTAAAACAGGATTTCTTTGACTGATTTAATCACTATGGCGTCGTGGGCGGGGCTTCTCCGTGACGTTGACGTCATCATACTTCCGGAAATTATTCATCAAAGACAGTGATGACCGAGGCTATACACAAGCTTCACTTGATACCGTTTAAACATTACTTGATGATCGAGACTATGTTGGTGGAGTTTACGCCTGTCAATCAACAATCGGCATAGTGGGAAAAGGGTGTCGATGAAATTAAACTACCATTTCTAGTAAAAAATTATAGTGGTAACAACTTTGTTCAGGATAAAGTAATTTGACTTAAATTTTCAATATATTCTTGTTTCAACATCTATTTTTGAACTGTTATAGCAAGAATGGCTAACTCCTTGTAAAAATCTCCCATAATGTATCTTTAAACATTTATCGTTTTATAAGGCATCTAGCATAGAGCATCAAATTGTTTATCACTATACGTAACCTAAGCAGAAATGCTTATTACCCAACTTACACAAGGTATGGGATAATGAAACTCTACAAGTTTTAAAAACTTAACCCCACCCCCTAAATTAGAAGTTATTGTGTTCTAAACCCCATTTCACGTTATTTTATATCAGAAAATTAAATTGGGGCTTTAAAAATCATTTAAAGTTGTTAAGAATAACAAAAAAAGCAAAGTTATTGTGTTCTAAACCCTATTTCACATTATTTTATATCAGAAATTAAAATTGGGGCTTTAAAAATCTTTTAAAGTTGTTAAGAATAACAACAAAAAAAACAACCAATACTATCAAATTGATGTTTTTGTCTTTAAAAAAAGTTGTTTTATTTCTTAATTTAAAAAGAGAAATACATGTATTATAAAGGAGCCAATACACTGTAGATTATGATATGTGCAGTGAAGCTATTATGATATAATATGAATTATACATAAATTACAATATGAATAGAGGCATGTTTATACAGTTTATTCTTATATTTAATCATCTACTACTTGCAGGCAATGGGTAAAAATACATGTATGAATAGATAAATTGATAGGTATTTTCTTTATAATAATAATTCAGGGTCAGCAGCTACCCTAGGACTATCCTGACGCTGAAATTTTAGGTATGCAGACAGCTTGAACCATACGTTACTTAGGCTCAGTGGCGATGCACTACCACTTCTGGATTCTAGATTTTATCCTTTCCTATCTTCACAAAACTTAGGTAGTGGCAACACGAGGCAAATAGCTAGTAATAATGATATTAACATAGGCCTATATATGGGTGAAAGCTAATGATTTGATATATAACTGGACTTATTTTTATTTTTATATAATTTAATTGTTACAAAAAGATGAGGAATGGCATAGGGCTTGTGGTATATATACTACTTCTTGATTTATAAGGGTTATACTAGTATTCATGAAACTCCTGTTAAAAGAATTGTCACAGTACTCATAGATGTGCAACACATGGTAAAAATCTTCCTATTATTAATTGTAGGTCTTTCTTTAGGCCTGAAATGTTTTATAACTATTAATTAGACATTTATTTAAAAAAAATAAGACCATAATCAACTCTCAATAGCATCAGAAAACGTGAGGCTAAGTCTTGAACATACCAGTGCCTTGGTTACCACAATGCACACATCTTGTCAAAACTACAAACAGTGATAACTTGGCTCAGAATGAAGTAACTTGAATGAAGTTTTCAATATCTCATTTACATTATCTATTGTTGACCTATTAAAGCAAGAGTGATGAGCTCTTTATTTTTGTCTACGATCTCATCTCAGGTGGAAGTGGACATAAAACCCCAGGAACGAACAAACGCTCTTTATCTAAATCTTAAATAATGTCTCATTAATAATAATGATGATGATCATAGTGATGATAGGGTGAAGATGTATGTAATATTAAAAGAGAGAAATGGGGTTTAATGTCCACTCAACACAAACTAGGTCATTTTGGGACTTACACATGGTTCAATCTTTTATTTGAATAAATTCCTTACACGTAGGGGTCTTTAGCAGTAGGAGGAAACCCAGCGGACCCGAAGAAAATCCACAAGGTTGGACAGACAACCTTACTCCTTGTCACTTACAAGCGGGAATTCAAAACCACGCCAGTTGACTCGATGATAGACCTTATGATACAGTGCACATGCTAACCATTTGGCATACTCCTATAGTAGTAAGGGCTTAATTATGATTTGTTCAGTTGTGGTATAGCTGGACTTATTTTTTTTTTTTTATAATCATAAATTTATTATATTTCGTCAATTCCTGTAAAACAACAGGTAAAACATCGTCCAATGGAACTCCTGGTATATTTCGACACAACTTGAATGTTTCGTGATGATTGCGATCCCTGCTCTAGTGAATAAGACGAACTATTTCTCGTTGGTGTAAAACATGGAAAGCGAAGTGATCGATTAAACACAGGAACTGCTTTCTTTATCGCTGATTTCTCAGCGTAAATTGGTTCGGCACACGGTCCAATGGCGATTGGAATGGCTATAGACAATTTTCCACCTGATGACGAGAATTTGAGAACAGTTTTAACAGAATAAGTGACCTTGACCATATGACAGCCGAATAAAAATGAAGAAAGCATCGCGGTATTAGTAGATAGTATGACATCATAAGACGATGTACTCATATGTTTTTCTGTTGTTACGACGGCCGTCGATTCTGGATTTTTGTTATGGAGTTCAATCAGTGTATACGTGGCCCGATATCCAGAGGATTTCATCGTCACATGCTGCTGTAACGAACACGTTATTTCCAATATTTTACGCTTTGATGGAATGGTGGCGCTCAGTTGTAGACGTATATTATCTCCCGCCATAAAGACGCTTCTGTCTAAGCCCATGTGGATGGTGGCAGTGCTGTTGTTGCCACACGACAAAACAACCTCCTCCGTATGTGAGACGGAATTATTCCCGTCTGGCAACATATTGATGTCAAACGGTCGTAACACATTGAATGGTCTTCTCTTGGATAATAGTGATTTAAACTTCGCGTTAACACCGGACATACCACTATATATAGAAGTACTGCTTGGATCACCACATAGCCTTGCTTTCAAAAAATATGTAATGTCCAGTCGTAATCCACTGCGATATTCTGAATAGTCTGTTGTTGTGGGAATATCCTTTGGTAGACGAAATCGAAAATTAGACACATATTTTCCAGGAGTCAAGACAGACGCATATTTCGATTCGTTGGATCCAATAACACATGTTTTTTTGTATATATAACTTTCACGCTGCGTACTTAATTTTCCAGATTTTGTGATCGTTGCATTTCCTACTCCAATGATCATTAATTCCAGGAATCGAATTTCAAGATTGCGTGAAACGTCCATCACAACATTTCCCGCAAGTTCTTCACCGGGTCTGTATTGATAATCGTGGGATTGATTTAACTCGATATCGAAATATGAGACAAGGTTATTGGTAGAATCGTGGTGTCTGTGGGAATGAGTGGTATGTCCATGTCCGTGTCCATGAGAACTGTTGCTAGGGTGATGTTTCCGCGCTAATGTCAGCTTGGAGAATTTAAGAGTTCCGTTACTAGCAACCAAGTGTCCACGATTATGTCTTGATCGTGGTTTTGGCGAAGGTGACTCAAAGAGGTCATCGGTGTATGATAAATTTCTGGGCCGCGTCGGTGTTTGGCCGTTGGAAGTATCTTCAAATCCAAGATTCGTCACTCCTTGTGGAGTTCCAGTCACTAAGTATTTCCCACCGGACACACGACCTTGAGAGATGAAACCGTTAACCACCGCCTGAGTTTGAGTTGGTGTGAGCGTATTCGACTTCACATGCCCGTTTGCTTTATTCATTGTTTTTATGTGACCGTTCGTTACAGATTTTGATTTTGATTTGATCTGCAAGCGTTCACTGACAGTTCCAACTGGAATAGACCTAGAGGTTGTCACTTCTCGATGTTCTTCCCTCGTTCCCATTGGTGGAATATTTGCAGGTCAAAGGTTGATGAAACTGAAAGTAGAAAAAAAGAAAAATAGTATTGATTTAGAGGTACATGTATTGATTGAATGTCAACTTGATCAAATTCTTACAGCTTTTGTTGTAAAAGTCAGTTAAATTTCAGACAATGGTTGACAATTTACACATTATAAAACATATTTGAAAGATAAATTTTTTCAAAAATGTTTTTGAACTTTTGTGTTGTGAATGCGCTTAGAAACACTCATGTGTAATAAAGCACTATATAAATCTAACAATAATGATAAAAAAATTTATTCAAATTAGATATAAATAATTCTAGAATTATTCAAAATTGATATAAATAATTGTAGAATTATTAAAATGAATATTTGAATAAGTTGGATGATAACCATGTAAAATACACATTTAACAATTAAATCACAATTTTTTTCAACAAACGCAGTGTGGAAAATCAAGAGAGTTTTCTCTGGCAACACCCTGAAAATTAAGATCAAAAATACATTTTACTTCTAAGTGGGTTCTTCACCCTTTCACAATGTCCATTTATACATGAAAAATTAACCCAATTTGAAGGATAAAAGCGGATCTCTTCGGTCTAAGTTAGTCTTGAAATAACCTAATTTGTGTTGACTCATTTCTCTGTCCCTTTTCTTGATCCTTGGTTAATGACTGTTTACTTAACACAATGTCCAGGTTCAACAATAAAACTTATAAGACCTAAAGAAAACGCTTACAGGTACGTTTATTTTATTATAGGTTATGATCTATTAGATATATGTATTTTAATAGAATGACAAATGTCCGTGAACATCCCAACTTACCCAAAACACAAATAAAAGCTCTGAGAGAAGGATTAATTATTTATTTGTGTGGGTAGCCTCCAGCAGTATGTAGTATAGTTCATATAAAAAACACATATAATACATCCTCGTACAAATTATTATATTATTTTTTGTTGAATCATGACGATGAATTTCAAAGGAATTTAAATCAGGTGATATTTTTAAACATATAAAGATGGTTTCCCAGATATGTTTTAGAGAATAATCTGTGCGTGTTTGTATACCGTTATATGAAATGATGACCTCACTTTTCATTAATTATATTTATATACCTTGGTGTCTTCATTATCAATGTAATGAAATTAATTGGGGTTTGATGTCCTATTGTTCTGCTCCAAATGGGCTAATGAAGACAGGCATATGCAATGCAGTGTGCTATCAGGAAAAATTTTTGTACAGAGCCTTTTGTCCCAGGACACTATTTCATGCCAGGCAATGCAGTACATTTAAGGGATACCTGACGAAGGAAACTAGCTAAAATTTCCTCGGACTGCACCTAAAAAGAACCTTAGACCAGTTCGTTATTTTCTAAGCCACCGTAACTCCAGAGAATTGGAAAAAATATAAAAATCATTAATTTCTCTGATTAGAGTTTCTGTGCTTCATTTTGTAATTTTTTCTGAAAATATCAAATTTTTCACCACTTAATCAATGCGAAAATTTACTCCGATTCATGTAACATTTAAATAGCAAAACAAAATTGGATTCCATCAGATAAAAAAAGGACCCATCAAAAGATTTCAGGGAAAATCATAGATGACACTGGCTTCTGTTGACTTTATTCTATATCTTTGCAAGGACTGCTGTCTAGTCATTCGGATGATACAAAAAACTGTATGGCGTACGCCCATCTTCATTAGCTCAGTCGGAGCAGCTAGAACAGTAGGACATTAAACCCCATTTAATTCCTATATATATTAACAGAATTAAACCACTATTGAACTTATATCCATTTTAAAAATCGTATTTTCACAATGTTATAATTTGCAAAGGATTATAATGATTGCTCAAATGATGAGACTTTTACATACATGTACATGATTTCTGAAAAATAGTTATGAGAAAGACGACTCCATAAAATATTTGTATCGTTTAAATTATACTTGAGGAATTTTTAAATAAAATTTTTTACCTTTAAGTACATTTTTAAATTTTATGCACAAATATTTAAAATTGGTGCTTTTGTTATCCAGGATATGCACTGACTGTTATATTTTTCTTGATCTTATTACGGTAGCTGTTTTCGTTTGGTTGTAGAGATATGCACTAACGATGATATTTTTCTTGATATTAATAGCTATAGCTTCCCGTCTTTTAAGATCGTCCTTTGGGTTGTCCAGAACACGCATAGACTGTCAAATATTTCTTGATCATGTTAGTTAGAGGTCTTTTGTTGAATACACAACCTACATGAAATGTCTACGTACCATACGAGTCTACTTACCTGAACACACCTGAATAGGTCTATTAGGTGAGACATGTGACTCACATACCTTTATAAAACACCCCCTGATATTACTATGTACTCTCTTAATGGATTCTAATATTTTTGATAAAACAGGAAGAAAGCCATGTTCCTTAAGCAACATTCACGTATTTAAGGCGAGATCAAGCCTTCTATTGAAGATGATAGAAAGCAAAATTAATGTACCTTTAAAACAGCAATTTCATATTTTTTAGTTATATTTTTAGAATATATTAAAATAAAGCCCTAAAATAGATTGTATCTTTAAACAGTCCTACCTTGTTAAAGAATAATCCTATTAATCCTATAATTAGCTATTGCCAGTTGAGAAATTGTCAAAAATATCATTTTCAACTTCAAATTCAACCGTTTGAAGATCGCCATTGCATGGAGGGGAATGGGAAAACAAGAGAGGTAATAAGTAATTGTGTTATTATTTTCGGTTTATTACAGGGATTTTTATACCTGTGAAATTTTGCCCATGATCGCATAATAGTGAGTTGACAACCTTTTGAGCAAAAGACATAGAAATAATTATGTTTTGACTTTTCTTAGAAAATATGAAATTTCCGCTTTAAGCCTCCTTGTCCATGGCTTGTTTTTCCATGCCTTTCCTAATATCTTTAAATCTATATCATTCAATATTAACTGTTTAAACATACATTATGCATGAGCTTAATATGTTATCTAAATGATTAATTAGACATTAATTAACTTATCTAGACCATAATCAACTCTCAATGCCATCGCTAGTCTGCGATATTTAGTGGATTGAAATGCATTTTTTAAAAAATAATTAAACGTTAAAATGGATAATTGGAGACTTTGTTTTTTATTGTACTGACTTTTGTAATGATAATCGAGGCTAGCCTAAAATTCTAAAGCTGATATCTCGGTTCAGAGTGGAGCAATTTCAGCATATTTTATGTCATCTATTTTTTAACTATTATAACGAAAACTGTCAACTCTTTATCTAATCTCTCATAATGTCCCTTTAAACTAGTTTCTGTTAAAAACTGTTTTCTGTTAAAAACTGTTTTCTGTTAAAAACTGTTTTCTGATATAAACTTTTTCAATTATTTTCTTTTATATCATAATTGCACTGGGTATACAATATTTAGAACTTTAAAACAAATTTAGATTTCTGAGAAACAATTTCAGAACTGGGACTTAAGTTTAGAACTGGGACGCAAGTTTATAACTGCGACACAATTTAATAACTGCGACACCAGTTTAGAACTGGGAAACAAATTTAGTACTGGGACACATGTTTAGAACTGGGATTTAAGTTTAGAACTGGGGAAACAAGGTTGGTACTGGGACACAAGATAAGAACTGGGAAACAAGTTTAGAACTGGGAAACAAGTTTAGATCTAGATTACAATATTAGAACTAGGAAACAAATTAAGATCTTGGAAACAAACGAAAGTATCAATTGTTTAATATTTTCTTTTTAAAATTAGATTTTTGTAACTGAACCACTGACAAGGGGGAATCTCGCCAGAAAATCCTGATGAACTTTCTTGACCAGCACTGGAAGTAAACATGGGACCTCCGGGTTAGCAAGCCATCAAAGTCTTATTCACTGAGCCACTGCGCCCCCCCCCCCCCCCAACAAGTTTTTAATCAGGGCAGTAAGTCATTTTTATAAAAAAAATTTAACTTGACTGTTACATTATTTGCCGATATATTTCTTTTGATATGATGATGTTCATATAGAAATGTTATATATATTTAAATTTGACTTTTACATTACTTGCCAATATATTTATTTGTTTTGTGATGTTTTTATAGAAATATTATATATATGTATATGTATATTGTGTTAAGTAAGTGTGTTTGTTTAATAGATAGCGTTACGTCATATAACACACCTTGATATAAGTATAATACAATTTTCAGCGGGAGATGTTTTATTAGGGTTGAAAAAAATAGTATTTCACACTAAGGTAGATTTCAAGTACTTGTAGATTGACTTGTCTGTTGTAATAAAAACTTGACTTAAGGCCTGAAATCTTATCTAATTTATTAATTAAACATTAATTAACTTATCAAGATCAAAATCAACTCTTGATAAAATCGTTAGCCTGCAATATTAAGTGGATTTGAATATGTTTTGTGATGGATGATTTCACATAAAAAGGGCTTTGTTTATTATCGTACCAACAGTGGTAATGATGATCAAGGCTAACATAAAATTAAAATGCTAATATCTTTGTTGAGAGTAAAGCAAATTGAGTGAATTTTCAACATATTCTGTTTTTATTATCTATTTTTAACTATTATAGCGAGAACTGTCAGTTCTCTATCTAATCTTACCTTATGCCACTTATTCTTCCTGTACCCGGGGGGTTGGGATGGCCTAGTGGTCTAGGGTGCCACGCTTCGACCTCTAGCTGGCCGGTCACCTCTGGCTTGCGGCCCGGTTTCGAGCCCTTGTGTGAGCTTATGTGGCATGGAGATGGGGGCGCCTTCTCAACCTCGTGGGTTTCCTCCGGGCACTCCGGTTTCCTCCCACTGCCAAAGACCCCTACGCGCAAGCGATTTATTGAAACCATATATGTTAGTCTCAAAATGACCTGGTTTGTGTCGAGTGGACGTTAAACCCCATTTCTCTCTCTCTCTCTCTCTTCCTGTACCCTCGATTAAGCCGTACAAAATTAGATATTTTCCAAAACAAATTTGTGACTTTTATCAAAATTGAAATTAGACATTAAAATGAAATTTACCTGTTAAATTGAGTGTTATATATGACACCTGTCATGTTAAAGTGTCAATCATGTATGTATATATATGGATATATCCTATGTATCATCAAGTGGTGGTATATACATGTACTATAACTCACGGTGTGTGATCATACCAATACACTGATTTACAAGTAGATCTATTTGATTCTAAATACAGTAGATATCATAATCAACACCCCCACCACCAACACCACGACCCTAATTCAAAAAAAAAGAGTTGCCTGCTTTGGGCTCTTGCTGGCTGGTCGCCCCTGGCTTGCAGTCGTGGTTTTAATCCGTTGTGTGAGTGTATGTGACTTGAAGATAGGGGAGCCTTCTCAACCTTGTGGGTTTTCTCCCAAGATAAAAAAACTCCGCGCATACACTAAGCATTGCAGTATTACTATCAGTGTAAGCACTAGTAAGCAGATGTTAAATACTAGAGTAAGCAATAGATCTGCTGTTGGGACAAAGTTTCCGTCATAGCATGCTGTATGGCATAATAATGCCTGTTTTCATTTGCCCAGTTGGAGCAGAACAGTAGGACATTAAACTCCATTTGATTTGATTTTATTAATAAGCTTTTTGATGAATGGGACAAAAGAATAAGGTACTATGCACACACTGGCATCCACCTAAAAACAGCCTTGGACAGCTGTCTGGGAAATAGATATCCATCACACATTGCAATGCGTATGCCTGTCTGCACTAGCCCAGTCAGTGCAGTAAAGCAGGAAGTTAAACCACATTTCATGTCATTTAATTAGAATAAAACTTTGATGAATAAATCATGTTGTCACTGGTTTGTCATCAATGTAATAACATGTGTTTTTGACTGCTGCATTGACGTAGGATGTCAAAACTAAAATATTGTTGGAAATTTTAAGAAAGCTGTTAAATTTTCAGCAAAACTTAACTGAAAACCAGTATCTGCCAGTCAATATGTAACTAGAATCTACCAGCCAAAATGTAACTTGAATCTGCCAATCAAAATTTAAGTAGAATCTACCAGTCAGAATGTAACTAGAATCTGCCAGTCAAAATGTAACCAGTCAAAATTTTACCAGAATCTAATCCTAACTTTAAATCTGTCAGCCGAACCGAACCCAGCCCAATCCAGTAATCAGATAATGTGGTATAATACGGTATGTATTAGTTGCCAATGATCTGGTCAATGGTCGTCTGCTAATAAAAGGGCCTATTATAACAATATCTCCCTGTCAATAGATGTTCAGTTGAAAGGGTATCAATAGAAACTGATCCAACTTTACTTTCGACTGTGCCAGTAATACATCCTATTATACTGTATGGACAATAGACCCTACATTCACTCCGACCATAATCAGGTCATATATAAACACAGTCTGTAAAAGGACATATTGGCCCGACATCAAAGGCCACGTGTGAATATAAAAAAAGTGGTTTAAAAAAGCAACTGCTCGTATACAGGGATAGTTGGTGTACACAGGTTTTATTCTGTCAAAAGGGATTGATTTGGCAATATTTTGGCAGACTTTAAGAGCCCTCAGTATTATAACTAATACTAATCGAAATTGGACAATTTTTAAGGATTCAATCAGTACTCAATTTGTTCATTCTTTGCGGAATGCAAAAAGCAAACTGGAAGGATTTGAGATTTCTTGATGGTTTCCGTTAGTCTATCGCTTTGTCTATTGACCTCAATAAAGATCGGGGTGGGGTGTGGATGGCCGAATGGTTAGCATGTGCACGCTGTATCATAAAGACTGTCATTGAGTCAACTGGCGTGGTTTCGAATCCCCGGTTGTACATGACAAGGAGTAGAGTCGCTTGTCCAACCTTGTGGGTGTTCTCCAGGTCCTCTGGTTTCCGCACACTGCTAAAGACCCCTACGCGCAAACGAATTACTTAAATAAAATTAGCCATATGTTAGTCCCAAAATGACCTAGTTTATGGTGAGTGGACATTAAACCCCATTTCTGTCTCTCCCTCTCTCTCTCTCAATAAAGATCTGACATTATTTAGTATGTAGGACATGAATATTGAATAGAGAGATTTGTTCGGTTGAATGGCCGACCTAACTTCTATTAGATGCATACCATAGCTAACATACCATTTTTAGTTGAATCAATAGGATCTCTATGACCATTTGATCATATTATTTTGTAATCTTCCACGACAAAAGAGTTCTATATTGTTCGTACTTTTCTCACGGCCTAGTTATATGCTTTGGTAAATTGGTTACAATTTGTCAGATTAGTGGGGGATAGGCCAGCTTTTGATTGTAGCCAATTGTAGGTTGTTTTACAACGTTTTGGTAAATTGTTTATAACAATTTGTCAGATTAGCGGGGGATAGCTGGCTTTTGATATGTTTTTTTTAAAGAAAGAATAAAATACTAAAGATATTTATAATCAGTCGTATTTCTGATCGAAGTTTTAGGTTCATGTATTGTAATGTTAAATACGTTCCTGTGAGTGTCAAGGTCAAGCCTGGAAATAGGGCGTCATTCGTAGATAATGTTAGGTTTTGTTAGGTACAGTAGCTGGTATTTATCTCTGAAACTGATTGGACGTTTATCATTGTAGCGGGTTGGATGGCTGATTGGTTAGCGTGTGCGCTTTGTATCATAAGTTCTGTCATTGAGTCAACTGATGTGGTTTTGATTCCCCGGTGGTATATGACAAGGGGTGAGGTCGTTTGTCGAACTTCATGGGTTTACTCCGGTTCCCTCCCACTGCTAAAGACCCCTACGCGCAAGCGAATTATTGAAATAAAATGAAACCATATGTTAGTCCCGAAATGACCTAGTTTGTGTCGAGTGGACGTTAAACCCCATTTCTTTCTTTCTTTCTTTCTTTCTTTCCCAGCAACAGACCGTTTCATTGGCTAATCCCTCACATCTGCAACTAGACTGCGGGTTATATAACAACTCTTACAGATCCTAGTGTTGTGAAGACAAGTTAAATGAAATGAAATAGGATCTGTGTTTTAATCAGATTGTGTTTAAGTTGTTAAAGAACATAACAGATGTAACATATTCTCACATTTTCTTCTTGGGTTCTTCCCGGTCGATGCACCAAATCATCAAATGTAACATATTCTCACATTTGATCTAATGATAACGATGACTCTAGATTTGACTTCTTTATTATAACAGTGCAGGAACGAACATTACAAATACATCTATAACTCTAACAACCAATACAGCACACAGGAACATAACATATGTCGTCATAATGACCAGCATCCAAATTCACGTCTGCTTCCATTGTCACATGCCCTCATTCTGTCTTGTAGAGCAGTCTCCCGTCTGCGGCCTCTCGATAAGATTGTCTTTTTTTATGCTTCTAACTGGGATCATTTATAAGGCCAAGGTGTTATCGACAACCTTATTAGTATTTAACAACCATTCAAAAGTTATAATACATATATATTAGAAGCCTTCATTTAACGGACAATCATATAATATTATCTAATAATACGAGGAGATAATGACTAATTTACTAACTTAAATAATGCATGTGTAACACATATATATACTAATTGTACCACAGCTATAAACCACAGCTGCTTAATATTGTGTAACACAGACCTTCCTAATGTGAAATGAATCAATGTTAATCTCTTAAAGATACATTATAAGAGATTAGATAAAGAGCTGGCATTTCTCACTATAATAGTTGAAAAATAGATAATGTAAAGGGATTATGCTGAAAATTTCAAATTGCTTCACTGAGAAAACCTTATTTTAAAACTCATTGTAGCCTTGATTGTCATTGTTAGCGGTCTGGAGGTTTGGTGTTCAGTCCCTGCATTGGCCGAGAAAGTTCATCCAGATTTTCCAGCCTGATTTCCCCTTGTCAGTGATTCAGTGATTCAGGACGGAGGACCTGACAAGGACAGCTGTCTAGTGATGAAAAACCGAGGTCCTGTGTTCAAATTGGCGTGCATGTAAAAGATTCCTTGACAGTCATACTCCTCGCAGTGTTTGGTTTGATTAGAGATAATCCCATTTCTCACTGCTGTAATGAGTGGATATTGTTGTTTTAAATTTTGATTGGTCAGTAGTCCGACTAACAACCAATGACTAGCTGCTCTAAAAAACTTTACATTTAAAACGAGTGCCAATATTGGACCAAATGTTTACATAACATTACGTCATGGCTCACGATTTTATTATGCCCAATTAACCTGTGCATAGCAGAATACTGCAGCAAAACTAATTGCGTGACAAACGAGGCTATCAAGTCGAATGAAATGTAAACAATACTGTTTGGAAATGAACATACTTTGTTTTAATACCTTAAATCACTGTCCAAAGTTTTAGGGAAGACCCAGATCAAATGTAGGACTGTCATGTTGACTGAACAGGAAGAATAGACACACTACCTCAAAAGTTCAAGTATCAGAAGTCAATCCAGCAATGGGCAGAGAGGGATTTCTCTGGCCATTCAGGAATATATGCTTTACACTTGGAATTTGATATAAGAATGTGCCGTAGTGCCGCTGCCCTGGCAAAATTTCCCTCACAGCACACTGTATGGCATATATACCCGTCTTCATGAACCCAGACTAGGAGCAGAACAATAGGATGTTAAACCCCATTTCATTTCACTTTATTTCATTTTATTGTTAGCAGTATCACAATAATTAACTTGATTGTCTCTATTTGGGTTTAATTATCAACAGCAGATTGGATTCATGTTTTTAAATGTCAAAATGGTTTATATAACATTTCAGGCCTAAAAGTCGAAGACATGCAATAGGCAGATTTACCTCTTACACAATACATGTTTAAGCAGTTCTCTCAAAATAAGAAAACTTTAAGATGTTTTATAAATAACGATGGAGAAAGATTATAAACATGTAACCCTGCTAAGGTACACAATAAAAATAGTTTCAAAATAAAAAAAAATGCATGTCATGAAATCATTTTTTTAAAAGCGA
The DNA here is from genome assembly GCA_963678685.1 of Patella ulyssiponensis. Lineage (NCBI taxonomy): Eukaryota > Metazoa > Mollusca > Gastropoda > Patellidae > Patella > Patella ulyssiponensis. The sequence continues at coordinate 93,335,116 of OY783225.1, forward strand.
TTGCTACGATTGAGTGAGATTATATACCCATTAAAGTTAACGGTTGATAAACTTTATTCAAATTAGAAATTATGTGGGTTTACATCTTCTTTTATTTGAAATTTTATATACCTACATTCAAAGGGCATACGGCTCTTTTCTTTAGAACCTTACGATAGACGAAAATAGGTCTAAACACATATATATGTTCAATTTTAATCTAAATACATATAAAATGATTCATAAGCATTTTTTAAACAAGATTTTTTGCAATTCCTCATCAATTAAAATTTGGTAACTTCGGTTAAATACATGAACATCCCAAATTGAAGGCATTTTGTTTGCGCCTGCTTAGACCATTTGATACTCTCTGCAAGGTCTTGTTTTTCTGTGTTCATAACAATTGACGTCCAAAACCATAGAAATAAACATGACTTATATTCAGTTTGTCAAATCTTCATTAAATGAATGTCTTACATATTAGATATATATTATAGGATCCCATATTTTCATGGCAAGATATAACAAAATCAATATTGATTGAATTTTATGAACAGTATTGAGTTAGAGGTCCAGCACCTTTAACAGTAACCTTGTTCAATGTCAAATCGTAATTTGAAGCGTTATTTCATCCCCTGTTACCCAGAATGAAAGTCGACATGTCATAGTAAGAAATGGTAAATAAAAGAACAGTGAAAGGGTGCAGCCGTCCGACATCAACTTAAAAATGTTGTAGGCCCACTATTTATACACTAGACAAAACAATTATTTTTTATAGATGAAATATAAGATCTATCCTGTTAAAGTCAATATAAACATTACTCATAACCGGAGAAAACCCACGCAGTTGATGAAGCGGCACTACTGCTTGGTACGATTTTATGACCAGTATATGGGTTTTTTGCAGTCGGGTGGAAACCCAGGGACCTGGAGAAATCCCCATGAGGTTTGGCAAATGACCTTACCCTTTGTCACATAAAAGCTTGATGGAAATGGTTGCTGTTTGAGGAAAATTCCTTATAGCATATTCTCAGTAAAAGTAACTATAGGTTAGTCTCAAAATTCAGACCCCAAATTATTAAGTCCTATCGTCTTGCGTGGTTTGCAGGGTGTGGTCCCCGGCCAAAAAACTAATCCAAAAAACTAACCTGTAGGTTGCCGGAAATAGCATCAAGAGCAATTTAAGGTGGGAGAGTTCAATGTAAACTTGACACAAACTAAGTAATTTCGGGACTAACATATGGTTCAATGTTATTTTATTAATTTGCTTGCGCATAGTGCCTTTGGCAGTGGGAGGAAACCAGAGGACCCAGAGAAAACCCACGAGGTTGCACAGGCAGAGTCACACCAGTTAACACACCTTGTGATACAATGCGCAGACGCTAACCATTCGGCCATCCAACCCCCCAAAAAAGTGACAGATTAAAAAACAAAGGACTATATTATGTTTTTACTATAATGTATGTATATATTTTACATAGCGTAATACACAATGACTGGCTCAACTTTGAAAACTGTCAGCCAAGCAGAACCAGGCGTATAATGATGGGTTATACAGACAGTAAAACAAAAGACTTCTAGTCTAGGTCTACGAACTTCAGTATAACCCGGCCACTTGCTGTCAGGATTTCAAAATCAATTGAATATATCGTATAAAACATTTGATGTTAAAGTTTTTTGCTCATTTGGTGATAAATTGTGTTGTAATTTTTTTTTATCTGAACTCAGTGATGTATGATTCATTTCTAAAATCAGATTGTGACATTTTTAAAAATATATTTATCTATGCAACAAAGGGAGAAACGAGGGCTATGCCAATTTAAATGTTTATTCTACAGTAATTTGTATTTAAAAAAAAATCGCTATCCATTTTGAGAGGAGCCACAGTGACTCAGTGAGTATTGTTCTAGGCAAACTGTCCCGTCATGGAGATGGAATTATTTAGTCATTTGAATGGACAAATAACCAAGGTCCTGTCACACACTGTCATGCACGTACAAGATCCCTTGGCAGTTGGATTTCGATGTATGAGTAGTTTGTAGCACTGCCGTTGTCTGGACAAAAATTCCCTCTTCGCACACTGTATGGTGTATCCAGTCGAACAGTGAGATGTTAAACTCCCGTTTCATTTCATTCAGATGAGAATAAAAATGAGGTCCACCCCTGTAATTTTTAAAGTAGATGTGATTAACTCCCTTTAATTCACAACCTTCCGATGGTCTAGAGAGTTGATTATGGGCACGACATGTGAATAAATGTTTAATTAATAATTTATGAAACAATTAAGGCCAGGATAAGAACCTGCAGTCAGCAGATTTTGCTCTTATGTAACGTATCTTTATACTCAATATTTGTCTTGTATTTTATTAAACGTTGCGCTGTCGCTTTAAGGTACGTCTGCGTCTTTGCACATCTGCAGATCATTTTAATTTATGGGCGCAGTGTGTCAATATAGGATAATTTCATCACAGTAGGTGTACAAATATTATACATATAACACTGAATGGCTCAATCCAATTAAAATACACTATCTTTATAAACATTATAACCTCTCGATGCTAGGCGTTTCTGTTGACATAGCAACTGTTACTAACAATAATGTGTCAGAATCGTTTAAAAAAAATTCCTCCCCATTATTTCCAGAATATTATAAAAGGAGATATTGAGTGCAGTTTAAGTTAAATAGATCAGGACAAAAACCTGAATGTCCATTTTGACACAAGTATCCATAGTTACCGCTATCTTATATTCAAACAATGTAACTGCCTATCGTAGTTGCGGATCCAGGAAATTTTGCAGGAGGAGGTTTGCCACGCTCCTGTTTAGGAAATTCGACAGTTCACAATGCCTGATGCCATCATCATCTTTAAATTAAATAGGCATGCATACACACTGAGCCTTATAAAAGATAGAAATCCAAACACACGTTAGACATCAATTTTTATTATGAATCAATATGATCACATTGTGATTCAATTTCATTGATGCAAACGACAGATAATTGTGTTTAAGATCTTTGAATTTTGTTTTTGCACCACCTTCACTTCTGTTGCTTGTATAATTCAAGTCAGCTCGAGTTGGATCCAACATTGGAACATGACAAAGGTGGCATTTAGCTTATGTGGCAAATCTCATAGTCATATGTTTTCTCTGGATGCCCTGTTTCTGTTTGATCATTAGAAAGATCTTGAAATTCCAAACTAACCCCTTTCTCTCTCCATTCCCCCTTCCCCCGATTATGAGATGAGCCATCTTGATAAAAATAAATTCTTTATCCCATCTGCACACCCAACTATGTAAGCTCTCTCACCAGGGGCGGATCTAGGAATTTTGAAAAGGGGGGGGGGCGCCACAAAATGAGGGCACTGACTGCACGGCGCTGAGAGGAAGGGGGCAAAAAAAAAAATATCCGTCATATCCAAGAGCTATTTGGCTGATATTTTCGTGTAAGTAAACGTTCGGAAATCGTTGGGAACTGACATGTTTGGGTCTGAGAAAAGGCACTTTCAGCATTAAAAAAGGGCCCCCCCTTAAATCCGCCTCTGCTCTCCACCCCCCCACCCCCTTACAAAATTAGATTACTAAGAGCCATTCAACTAGAAATAAGTATGTTTGACCCCTTAAGATGTGTCTTGACCGATTTTGTTAAAGTTGAGATAATAATTATACAAGTGTATATTGAAATAGATATTAACAAGTCATTATTGAATGAATATATATAAAAAGGGTAAAGGTGAAATGCCATTTGAAACGGTTATGAACGAAGGGCGTAGAGCGGATCTGAAAGGAGTTTCTAAGAAAAGGCGGACGTCTATAGAAAATTTTTTTAAGGGATGAAGGATGTGGTTTGTAGAAGATAATATCTACCTTTAACAGGTAAACAAATAAATACTGTACCTACCTAGCACAGGTAAACAAATAAATGCCTATAATAGAAGATTTGCAAGATGTGTGTTTAATTTCATATAAAGATGGTATATGTACCAATATACCACACCCAACCTATATCTTACTTTAATAACTCATAGACTATTCTATATATACCAGTATATATCACCGATATACCACACTTTTATATTAAGGACTATTCTATATATACCAGTATATATCACCGATATACCACATTCTACCTATATCTTACTTTAATAGACCATTCTATTCTGGTTTAGGAGCAACCCCTCAAACCCCAGTGACATTCTAAACCTCGGTTATACCTTCAAGAGCCAGTAAAACCAGAAACCCCGGTATAATCCGAAACCCTGATATTTCTAACCCCGGTAAACCCCGCCAAAACTATATAGAACACCACTAAAAAGTGAGAGACATCAGTCTGAAGAGTTCACTCTGAAAGAAACTAGTCACTGCAAATAGGAATACCTGGCCCATCCTTATCTTCAATTTGTTGATTAAGGGGAGCTATATACTAACTCAGTGACCTGGAGATCCCTTGTTCGATCCCTGCATTGGCCGAGAAAGTTTATCAGAATTTTCTGGCGTTGTTGTCTTTTGTTAGTGGTGAAGGGCGGGCCTGACTAGGAATGAACATAGTTGTATAAAAGATCCCTTGACAGATAGAATTAGAAATAATAATAGGTTTTAGTGCCACTGCCCAGGCAAAAGTCCTCTCTAACACATTGTATGGCCTAAGCCAGTGTTTATTAGCCCAGTCAGGGCAGAGCAGTAGGATTTCATTTTTGGTACCAGTGGCAAGGGTTGCCATAGTAACATGGGGGGGCTTGGTATGGCCTAGTGGTCTAGATCATGGGTTCCACGTCGACCGTATATGCCGGTCGGGACCGGGGGCTATATGAAATGACCGTAACTAGGTCTGACCCAACGGTCATTTTGCACGCCGGAAAAATAGCCTTTTTTTTTCCAAACCCAAATTTTCAAACATGGCTACGATCAGCAATAAAATTGTACGGCCAGCACACGTAAAGATAAGAGAAGCCACATAATCTCATGATTGGTGTTATAAGAGTTGTATACATAGTCGTCAATAGATTTTACTGGGCTTTGTGTTGATAATTAATGATGATTGTCTTGTAGTAGAACAATAAAAGTTAATTGATATTTGGGAATTTTATCAAAGGCGTGAAGCGGTCCACTCTTTGTCGATCACCTATTGTCCAGGTGTCATAAGAATTTTCTAGAACAAAGCCGTTTACCGCTATTACAGTTACGTACGATATAAACGAGATTATTATGATTTTCGAAAAAGGGCCGTTTATATGAAGTACTGTTCTTCGAATCCAACCAACTGTCATATTCATATTAAATAAAACAGCATAGAAATTATGTAAATCCTCAACAACGTACGTGTTTGGAGAAAACTGCATTATAATTTTTTATAGTGATATTACGGCTTTGCGGGAATTGTAGAAATAAAATCTAGAGATTAGTTAACTTGCTTACCAAAAAATTTAGAAGATTACGTATTCCAGTGCTATCGTGTAGCAATATTGATGATTCCACATGTTATAAAAATGCCGTGTATATATGGAAGCCGAGCTCTTACACACGACGATATTATAGGGGGCGCTAGTGTCGCCAGCTTGGAAGTTAGCAGTCCGAGATTAGTTATTCATTATTAACATTTACGTCACAATTTTGCGGCCCGTAACGCCGTAAGAGATGTTCTAAAACAAATAAATGTGAGATATATGCCATGGATACTTATATATTTATTAGCATATCGTATTTTTTGTATTACAACTCATAAATTATCCAGGTCAGTGTGTTTTCTATAGAGCACGTGGTAATTACGTGTCATACACTGGAATGGTTTTTCTACGGCCAATTCAGCTATTTCGATTAATTAAGTAGCCCTAAGGGATATTTAATTACTAAATAATTATCATAAGTCTTACTAATATTTCATTTTTAAGTCCAATATATATTTTTTTGTGTACCCCATGCTGACAAAGTGGTGTAGACATGTGAATTCACAATACTCCATGATGAATAAAAAATATGAAATATGAATTTACTTTGCAAAGTTTTCGTGCGTTCTCAAAAATGACCGGTAGTGAAAATTTTGAAGTGGAAGCCCTGGTCTAGAGTGCCGCGCTTCGACCTCTAACTGGCCGGTCACCTCTGGCTTGTGGCTGTGGTTTCAATCCCTGGTGTGAGCGTATGTGGCATGGAGATAGGGGCGCCTTCTCAACCTCGTGGGTTTCCTCCGGGTACTCTGGTTTCCTCCCACTGCTAAAGACCCCTACGCCCAAGTATTGAAATAAATTTGAAACCATATGTTAGTCCCAAAATGACCTAGTTTGTGTCGAGTGGACGTTAAACCCCATTTCTCTCTCTCACTAGTAACATCAATGCTGATTGGTTAATCAAATGCCTGATGTCATAGGGTCAAAAGGTGCTTCTGTGACCTCTGACGTGACCTTTAGCAACAACCAGTCAGCTCTTCATGATAGGCCATTGAAAGTATACAAAAAACAAAAGCATATTATAGATCGGTATTTAAATTACTGACCTAGACTCATCTATTGGCATACTGAAGCCAAAATCACAATCCCCTCGTACATGCTGCTATGGTCGGTCTATGTGGAAAAGTTCTAGTAAACCCGTCTGTCAGACTTGTGCGTCACTTGCTTGTGTTCAGCCTCAGGACTGGCTAAGAGACTTTTGCTCCTGCGCATACAAAATTCTCACTCGTTTTTTTTACGACTGATCTGCGAGCTACCAAACACTACAACCCTGGCGTTTCAAATCAAGTAAAAGTATAGAGGGGTTGTTGGCTAGGCTTTAGAACGAAGTGTTGTACCCGTAACCATAGAAATAAAGTATATTATGTTGACTGTATTATAAAATGTCACAAGATATATATCCTGGTTCTTAATCGATTTATACAATTTTATACACAGTAACTGGGTCTGCATATATCGTCCTTGACTATTAAAACTATTTTAAGTTTAAAGCACAAGTGAATAGTTCAGTGAATAGCCTTATGTTCAAATTTAAAGTTGTGTATACCACAGCTAATATAATTGTGACGTGTCAGATCCTGTAACTCTATATATGTATTATGATCGGTATTATTAAGGTCCTTGTTTATATGTGCAGTGTTTATATCCGATGGATATTTGTGAATATGAAATCAGGTAATGGATACAATACAATTTATCTCTGATTGTATTGACTGTATGTATTTCAAGTATTTCATTTATGTGATTGCTTGTGATTGCTTGTGAATCATGAATACTGTTTGTTTGTACCACTTGCTCACAATGGAAAATGAACCGTTGCGTAGTTGCAGCGCTCTCCTAGCCCTAGCCCTAACTGACCTGAAAATCTCCCTAATATCCCCACCCCCAAATCGTGAATATTGTTTGTTTGTATCGCTCGCTTTAATGGACCGACTTGAAGATCAGCCTAATGTAGTGTTGCAACATTTTTTTAAAGCATTATAATAGGACTCACTTTCACACTACGTTATGGTAATGTTGATTGACTGTCTAGTTTGCAGGTATCTCTCGCTTTTACGGTGAGAGAAAGCAAGTGATTCATACTAATATCTTACAAATAAACAAATTGTTATTATGGATGATTCCGAAATACCGTATATATAGAAGTAGGATTACGAGCCCGACTTGGATGCTTACAGCTAGCAATGGATGCTTACAGCTAGCCCCCTGATCCATTCCCTTGATCTGATATTTACGTTTGTTGTTTGTGGTGTCAGTATATTGTGTGTCTTGTCTGACAAGGACAGCTGCCTAGTCGTTCAGATGGGACGAAAAACCGAGGTCCCGTGTACACATTGGCGTGCACGTAAAAGATCCCTTGGTAGTTGGAATTCGATATAAGAGTAGGCCGCAGCGCCGCTGTCCGGGCAAAATTTCCCTCATAGCACACTGTATGGCGTATGCCCGTCTCCCATTAGCCAAGGTTAGGTGCAGAAGAGTAGGACGTTAAACCCAACTTTATTTCATTTCATTTCGTATGTTTGTCTTGTGTGGTACCCCTGACATTTTCACTGGATCATCTCATGGCTCTCATTTATCAATAAATCCTTAGAATCATCCAATAATTAAACATTAAGTGTAGAATGGAAAAAGATAGAGCAATATTGGGTTTAAAGTCCACTTAACAAAAACTAGGTCATTAAGGGACTAACATACAGAAAAGATGTAGGACTGATTGACTGATAGAAATCAAATCAAATCAGATGAAATGGGGTTTGGATGGTCTTAAAATCAGAAATCAGAATATCAATTTTCAAAGGTTCTTTTTTTGTGCACTAGATCAAGGACACGTACAGACGCCCAATGCTTACAATGAGCCTCGATTTTTTGTACCATACAAGCAACTAGACTGTAATGCTTACAATTAGCAACAAGTAAGGAGATTCTGAGGAACTTCTTCGACCAATACAAAGATGTAATCGGAGACGTGATGTTTAGTGATCCAGTCGCATTCCCACTGAACCACTGTGGTCCCTAACATACTGATTGATGATCCAGTCGCATGCCCACGTACTGAACCACTGTGGTCCCTAACATACTGTTTAATGATCCAACTGCATCCCCACTGAACCACTGTGGTCCCTAACTTACTGTTTAACGATCCAGTCGCATGCTCACTGAATCACTAAAGCCCTTAATGTAGTAATTATGTATGATCAATACCAGATTCCATTAATATGAAATATTTATATCACAGCAATTAACACACCAGGATAAATAATTATAATAATGATAAATTTATTGTGCTTTAATCCCAAGCCCTTGAACTATTCATCTATATCAGTCTTCTCAAATTTTTTGTCCGATGGCACATCTTGGAACACACAAAAAAATAGTGGTACACTTGGCTCAATATATATGAAAATTAATTAATTTTGCAAAATAAAAATATGGAAAGTCAGACGGCATACAATCGTAGACAGAGCCTAGCCATGGAGACACATAGAATGATTGTAACTAGAATAAAGAAAAAACACAGCTAGAATCTTCTCAGTAGACTATTCATCTATATCAGTCTTCTCAAATTTTTTGTCCGATGGCACATCTTGGAACACACAAAAAAATAGTGGTACACTTGGCTCAATATATATGAAAATTAATTAATTTTGCAAAATAAAAATATGGAAAGTCAGACGGCATACAATCGTAGACAGAGCCTAGCCATGGAGACACATAGAATGATTGTAACTAGAATAAAGAAAAAACACAGCTAGAATCTTCTCAGTAGACGTTTTTGTCGCAGGTTTCTTAGTGTACCGTTCAAAATTTGGCAGCACACTAAGTAAGATCACTGATTTATTTGCGGGAAGCCCCAGACAAGAAACTCACTAACCGAAGTTGTCCCACATTAATATAATATTTTTATAAGATGTATTTTAATCTTCTTTCATTTCAACCATAATATTAAAACATAGGTGAATTTTAAAAGAAAAGTGTATTTTTGTCTGTTTGGGTTTACACCTTTTTTTACCTGCATCAATAGATTATACCTAATTATAAACTATACCAAATCCATACCTGTATCTCAAGGATACTTTGATAAATTATATATGAAAGGTGTTTTTGTCTATTTTGTTTCATCTTTTGTGGATCAATGAATTGGATCATCAATAGATTAAGAATTTACCTGTATGAATTAATTAATAAATTAAAGCCGTCATCCTTACCTGAATTTATCAATTTATTATATCATCAATAGATCAAAACACCTTCTCTGAATCTAACTTTACATTTATAGACCTTGCTGACATATCCAACGAATATAGATTGAACGAGGTCTGTCACTCGACATGTATACCGTCAGCCTGTGAACTCACTCACACCTCGACTAACTCCTAATCCTGTGGAGTGTGACAACCATTACTCCAGCATCTTACTTTCTTTACATTGACAAGTCTATTGTTCACTCGACTGTGTCCCTAATCGTGACACCTCATGCATGACCGTTCTTGTTTTATGCTATACACGGAGATCAATAAGAGTGTTAATAGCCTCCCGCTGTCAACGCTGAGTCGCTAAGGACTCTTTCTGACGAGTGGAAGAACACGTTGACCTGATTTGTTTTCTTTTGTTTGTGTTCATACATTAATTAAATGATTATATTGATTTTTTTTATTGTGTTTTTATTTGTCAATGGAGGTAAAATGATTCGAGGTTGTATAGAAATACATGTATTTATATATATTGAACCACAATGATCATGGCATTCTCTGGCTCGCTAGCCTGGAGGTCGGGTGCTTGATCCTTGCATTGCCCGAGAAAGTTCATCTTGATTTTCCAGCGTGGTTTCCTCTTGTCAGTGATGCAGAACAGAGGGGCTGACAAGGACGGCTGTCTAGTCGTTCAGATGGGATGAAAAACGAGGTCCTGTGTACACATTGGTGTGCACGTAAAAGATCCCTTGGCAGTAGGCCGTTGCGCCACTGCCCAGGCAAAATTTCCCTCATAGCACATTGTATGGCGTATGCCCGTCTTCCATTAGCCCAGGTTAGGCGCAGAAGAGTAGGACGTTAAACCCCATTTCATTTCATGGCATTCTGTCATTGAGTTAACTGCCGTGGTTTTAAATCCTTGTGGGTTTTCTCTGGTTTCCTCCCACTGCTCAAGACCCCTTTGTGCAAGTGATCAATGATTGAAATAAAATTAAAAACCATATGTTGGTTCCAAAATGACCTAGCTTGTGTCTAGTGGACGTTAAACCCTGCTTCTCTCTATCTCTTTCTTATAGTAAGTGCAGGGGGACTACACCACACATGATTTACACAAAAACAAATATACGGACAAGACACAACACGCAGTAATCACAAACAAAAATTTCAAATTAAGTCATAAGTGAATGGATCCGGGGGGGGGGGGGGGGGGGGGCTAGCCGTAAACGGGCCTGTAGTGACACAGACTTCACTAAAATTTTAAAACAATCAGCAATATAAGATGAGGATTTACTTTTGCTACAAAAACAAAACAATGACATTCAGTCGAAATAGAATTCAATATTTCTGCAAAGAAAGGACTCAATCATTCAATACTTCTTCATAGAACGAACTCACCCCTTCAAAATAGAAGTTAATGAAAGGCCGAACCGTAGTTGAAGGCTTGACGTGAAAGTGGAGTGCTAGCTAGGGTGATAGATTATGTTTTGTATTTTGACTATAATTGTACCATGAGTTGTGTTTTGACTGTGTTTTGTATTTTGACTGTTTTTTTTACCCGATTGCATTTTGACTATAATTTGTATTTTGACCATATTAATAATATTATTTCATATTTATTTTGACTGTATTTCGTAATTTGAAAATTTTTTATATTTTAACAATGTTTGTATTTTTACTATATCTTGACTGTATTTTAACTGTGTTTTGATTATTTCAAGGAGGAGAAGTGAGAAGATGTAGTATTTTGACTATGTTTTGTATTTGACTGTATTTTGACTGTATTTTGTTAATTTCAGTGAGGAGAAGTCAGAAGATGTAGTATATGAATGGCAGGGGTATTTTGGTGATATCAATCTCAACACATTTCCTGTATTCCATGGAAAAAAAATCCTCAAAGTATCTGTAGGGGTTGGCCATTCCCTTTTTTTAACGTCTGAGCACCATGTGTATGGCTATGGTAAAAATAATCGGGGACAGGCCGGGATTCCTGAAGAAGAATTTTATCAACAACCACAAATAATTGACAGTCTTTCAGGTAATCTTGTCACTTCCTGGATTGAGGTTATTCAGAGTTTGATGGTCATTCAGGTAATCTTGTCACTTCCATGATTGGGGTCATCCAGAGGTAGGGGGTCTTTCAGGTAATCTTATCACTTCGTGGATTAGGGGTCATCGAAATAACTTATCACTTCCGGGACGCAATATCAATGACTTCCTTGCTGTCTGATCCAAATTTCTGTTAGTCACAGCACATTGCATGGGATGGTGAAAGGTCTGGTCAGGTGGGTAATTTGGGCTGAGAAAAGGGTATTGGATGATTCAATACATCCAAATTAAGGATCCTGTAGCATTATCGGTATAATTTCTAAGAATGATAGTAGTAACAGAAACTGTCCCGGTAATGTTTTTGACTGATATCATTTGATAAAGAGAAAGCACCACCGCATTGTGTATCCCTATATCTATTGGCCCAGTTGGTGCAGTAGAGTAGGATGTTAAACTTGATTTAATTAAAAATATTGTTGTTTTATTTATACAGATAAACGTGTTGTTGAAGTAGCATGTGGTGTAAGTCACAGTGGCGCCATCACAGATGACGGTGATGTATATTGCTGGGGAGATAATTCGCGGACACAATGTGGCCTGGATACGCCTGACAAAATTAACATCCCTTTGATAGTTCCGATCTCAGAGACTGGAGAGGCCTGCGAACATGGTGTAACTGGTGATAAAAAAGTTGTTGCTCGGCAAATAAGTTGCGGGGCTGTGCATACGCTTATTTTATGTAGCGAGGGAAATGTGTGGAGCTGGGGGGAGGGGGCACAGTTAGGACGAGGGAGCGCAGTTCAATCCTCAAAACCGTGTCTTTTAGAAACACTGAAAGGTAAAAATGTGATAAAAATTTGTTGTGGTCATTCGCATTCTGTCGCGTTGGTTGCACGATCTGAAAGACAGCCTAAAAAGCAGAAACCAGAAAACAGACTTAGTACCGATGTTCACACATCAAAATATTACCCGTCGCGATGCTCGATATGTAACACAGAGATTTATACTTACACGGACAACACCGACACCTGCATCATTGAAAATTATCATGTGTGTAAGGACGATAAAGTCCCTGTCGATAGAAGTGTCGATTCTCTGGGTGATGATAGTTTCACGTCTAGCGCTACGTCTGATTTAAGAACTAGTGCTATATCTGAAGGCAGTGGAGGCTCCAAGATTAATGAAAGTACTGATTCCAAAATTATTGAAGAAGATGAAAATGCAGAGTCACAAAACTACACACACACCACAGATGGTGATGATGCTAAGGAACCTGATAAAGCTGGAACCTCTGATCCACCTGATGCAACAGAGATTTGTCAAAACATAGATAAACCATCAACAAATGCAGAAAATCACAACATACCGCTAGCAACAGAATCCAGAAATCCAGAATCCACAGAACTAGAATCCACAGATCAAGAACCCAATACTAAACAAGGTGATGTCGATCCAAAACCACAAGAACAAATAGTCTCTGAACAAGATGCTTCCAAAAGCCAGAGCGGTGTCACTGCCACTTCAGTTGCAAACACATCCATGAGCTCAGCAGGAAATTTGGATTATGTCAATGAAAAATCATCAGAAGATGCAATAATCGCCAGCAAAAAATGTGAGGTGAAAACTCCAGAAGAGGTTTTGCCCGAGCCAGAAGAAGATATTTGGCAAAAGGCACCAACTCCAGACAAAATGACGGATATCATTCGAGAGTCCCCAAGTACCCCAAGTAAAGAAGAGCCAGTGAAGAACTCAAAGAAACAAGCAAATGACCAAGAAGATGGCAAAACAGAAAGATCATCGTTTGGAGGCTTTTTTCATGGAGTCATGCAAAATATTGGATCAGCTGCAAGCAAAGCTATAACCGACATACAGAATCAGATACCTTATGGAGCAAGCCCAAATATTGGGAATGGCTCTATAGCCAAATCAAGCAGCCAAGATTCTAATTCTCCGATGTCAGACAGGTCTCCTGTTTCTGATCAACATAATTTTATATTAACATGTGGTCCGTTAGACTCCCCTCGCCGTGGATCGAGATCAAAAGAACAGTCCCCAACTAAAGCCTGGTCTCCTGAAAAGGACCGAGTTAGTAAGAAGCCTCAATCAATAAAAACCTTAATGGATCGACAAGAACAGATGGAAAAACGAGCTTCCCTGTCTTCACCGGGTAAAGGTAAACATTATTTATGTTTCTGTTTGGTTTGTCAGGGAGCGCAGTCTCACTCATCTGTGAGTCCAAGTTTAATCTGGGTTAAAAAGCTCTTCTATCACCTGGTTTGGGGCGGAGAAGGGGGGAATCTAGAAGTTTAACACATGTATGTGAAGAATACGATTAATTAAAATTGAATCATATGTTAGACACAAAATGACCTAGTTGGTGTCGTCGACTGGACGTTAAATCCCATTTCTGTCTCCCTCTTTTATCTCTATGATTGGGAGCTGTTGTGACTCCGCATAAGCTTACTTTGTCAAGTTCCTATGATTTTAATACTTTTATTTACTTGTCTAGTTTCTATGAAAACATTGGCGATTTTAATACTTTTAGTTCCTGGGTTGAAGAAAAGGGGGCCCATTCAAGACAGTTTTAAGATGAAAAAAGAATATTTTTGTTATGGAATTTCTAAGGTTTATTTTGATTATTTTCAGCCGTTGCTACCTCTTCGATTAGTTCTTTTGAAGGATATGCTGATGAAGACAGTCCTGTTGTTATTGATACTGAAGTTTGGGTTTGGGGACGTAACACTAAAGGTCAGCTTGGTCTGGGCGATTCTCTTGATCGGTAGGTCCATCTTAAGATCATAAGGCCGTCAATGTATCAGGTGACGTGGATTAGAGCCCAAATGTTTACATAACAAGGAATAAGGTTACTTGGCTTACTGTGAGGGTCTTCAAGTTTCCTTCCACAGACCCCTCCCCACAAGCGAATTATTGATATATTTTTTTAAAAAAACTTATGTGGAACTTATACACTGTTCTGTCTTTGAGTCAATTCGTGTGGTTTCTATTCCCAAGTTGTACATGACAAGGATTAGGGTTGCCTGTCCAACCTCGTGGGTTTTCTCCGGGCCCTACATTTTCCTCCCACTGCTAAAGACCCCTATGCGCAAGCGAATTATTGAGATAAACTTGATCCATATGTTAGCCCCGATATGACCTGATTTGTGTCGGGTGGACTTTAAACCCCATTTCTTTCTCTTTCTCTCTCTGCTTGCACAGAAAAAACTTTGCAGTTGGAATAAGTTTAGGAATAAGGCTGTCCAGATATAGTGCATAGGGTATGCTGGTCTTTGTGTAAGATAAGTTGCTTGGCAACCCATGTTTTATTTCTATTTTTAGAGACATACCTAAATGTATCAAGATGATGAATGGAAAGGAAGTGGTTATCATAGCAGCTGGTCACAGTCACTGTGTAGCAGCAACAGCTAATTCACAGGTTTAAACATAGAAATTATTAATTAATAACAGCTAACTCACAGGTTTAAACATAGAAATAATTAATTGATAACAGTTAATTCACAGGTTTAAACATAGAAATAATTAATTGATAACAGTTAATTCACAGGTTTAAACATAGAAATAATTAATTGATAACTGTTTATTCACAGGTTTAAACATAGAAATAATTAATTGATAACAGTTTATTCACAGATTAAACATAGAAATAATTAATTGATAACAGTTAATTCACAGGTTTAAACATAGAAATTACATAGGTTTTAATGCATAGAGTACTTACTACCTCTAATATCACAGTTGAAACATTGTACTTATCAAGATATTTTAGAAATGCAATAACTTTTATAAATTATTGTCAAAAAATGCTTTTCTTTGCTAACACAAACAAATAGAACAACACTGGGTAAGAATTAGGGCTGTCTACATAACTCTGGGTTCTCAAGTGCTGTAGAGCCTTGCATGCAACTGAATTGTTGAAATGATTATTTATACCGTATTTTAGTCCCAACCTGACACCAAGTTATTATTGAGTGTACATTCAACCCCATGACTCCATTTCACTGCTTTACATTGATAATATGATAGTCCCGAACTGGTTAAGTGTTCAGTGTATATTCACCTGGATGACCCCCTGTTTCTCTGTATAACTGTAATATATTATATGTTAGTCCCGAAATGAACTAGTTAGATGTAGAGTATATATTCACCCTGATGACCCTATTATATAATAATAATCAGGGTATAGATAAATGTATTTGTTTATGTACAGGTTTATACATGGGGTCACAATGGCTACCTTCAGTTAGGACATAATGAAACAACAGTTACACCCTGTAGAGTCAAGGTAAGGAACAACTGATACCATTTCACTTTTACTCCGGGGAAGGTTACATAGTATCGGATATTTGATCACTGAAATCTTCCACTCCATTGTATCCGTTTATATTGTGTTATTATATTTCATTTAACATATCTCTTGGTGGTTGTTGCTAGTACTTGTAGTTTATAGAGGAATGTAATGAATTTTGTGTTCCACATAATTAATATTATTCTGTTGTTCCCCATAATGAATATTATTCTGTTGTTCCCCATAATGAATATTATTCTCTTGTTCCCCATAATGGATATTATTCAGTTTTTCCCCGTAATGAATATTATTTCGTTCAATATAGTTTATGAAGGAATGTAATGGATATTATGATGTTGTTCCTTGTATATATTTTAGTCTGTACATAAATGAATATTGTTATGTTGTTCCCCATAGTGGATATCATTATGTTGTTCCCCATAGTGAATATCATTATATGTTGTTCCCCATAGTGAATATTATTATTCGGTTCCATGTAGTTTATTAAGCAATGTAATAAATAATATTATGTTGTTCCCCATAATGAATATTATTATTTTGTTCCTCTAGTTTATGAAGGGATGTTATGTATGGGATGTGGCTGCCGGAGATTCCTATTCCGTATTTTTAGCTGATAGCTCGGGTATGAAACCAGCCGTTTTCTACTGTGGAAAACATCCATCGTAAGTTCTCTCTTTTATATTTCGTTGTCTGGCAACCTATCTTATGTAATGGTTGAAGCCTCAGCGAATCAGTGAATAAGATGTTGGAGGTTCTGAGTGGGGTCCATGTGTTGGCCAAGAAAGTTCATCAGCTATTTCTGCCATGGTCCCTGTGTTGGCTTTTTCTGGTGTGATTCCCCTTGTCAGTGGTGCGGATTCTAGCAAGGGAAAATACATAGTTGGTAGGATGGGAGGAAAAACTGAGGTCCCTTGTACAAATTAGTACGCACTTAAAATATCCCTAAGCGATTGGAATTTGATATAAAAGTAAGGCGTAGCATTGTTGTCAGGGTAAAATTCCCCACAAAGCACACTGTATAGCATGTCCATGTCTTCATAGCCCAGTCAGAACAAAAAAGTAGGACGTTAAACTCCATTTTCATTTCTCTAATAGTCGTATTTTTTATATTCTTTTTAGTAAAGAAGCGAATGCTCCCCTGAAAAAAATTATGAATCCAACAATAATTGGTCCGTTAAAAAAGGTAATGACATATATTTTATTTACTGTGCTACTACAGTGGAAATCGCATTTTGTTTCAGAAATAAAAAATTTTGATTTTAAGAATATAGAAATAGTAAATTACAACATGTATGCAAGGTCCTTTATTGGAATGGTAACCTGTCCAACCTCATGGGTTTTTCTATGGGTCCTCTGGTCTCCTCTGGTCTCCTCCCACTGCTAAAGACCCCTTCCACGCATTATTGAAATAAAATTGAACCATATGTTAGTCCCAAAATGACCTGGTGTATGTTGAGGGGACCTTTAAATCCCATCTCTTTTTTCTCTCTTATGGAAGTACCCTTTTGATAATGGCAGATGTCGGGTGTAACAGAAACAATGCGACCGACCTTGAGAGTGGTCGTCTGTCAAATGGAGATAGTCTGCTAGTTGACGTCAGGTGTTGTATATGAGACAGGGTATGCTTACTCTCTCTAGAACACCTCATACCACTTTTTACATGCTTCACAATTTTTGTATTTAACAGTGTGGTTGGGTGAGACAGGTTCAAGCCAGAGGCGATAATTGTTTTTGTATGGTTAAACCAGGCGATGGGGTGACGGCAACCATGTTTGAATTTGCGTCCTCAGAACGAGGATTCTATCAACAGTTAAATCGTATCATCAACGCATTCATCAAACCGCTACAAAAATCAGGTTTGTTGGTAGAATTATAAGAGAATAGGGATTCAATATGTCGAAGCAATTGCAACGAGAGTGAAGAAGGATGCTATTCAGGCGCTTGGACAATGTAGGCCTATAGAGGGTTTGTATATAGCATGAACAATATGGACTAAATGGAGGTGGGGTGGAGGGTAAAGATAACTTGGACAATATGGAGTAGATAACGTGGACAATATGGAGTAGATAACATGGACAATATGCAGGGGGGTTGGAGATAACATGCGATCCTATTAATTTATTATAAAAATTGACGTCAAACGGGATGTTGGATTTCTCTCTTTAAAAGGTTCAATGTGTATGTATGCCTACTTAATTTAGAGACGATAATGGCACCATGCACTGTCAAATTTCCTTAACAGGTATCTGGCAAACCCCATCCTGCAAAAATTCCTGGATCCGCCCTTGTATGGACTTGTTTTTATGTAGCATGGAAAGTATGTAGTGTTGTTTATTTAGCATGCAGAAGGAGGGCCTGACAAGAACAGCTGCCTAGTCATTTGGATGGGATGAAAAACCGAGGTATAATGTATAGAACAATGTATGGCGTATGCCCGTCTTCAATTAGCCCAGGTCAGGTGCAGAAGAGTAGGACGTTAAACCCCATTTCATTTCATTTCATTTATTTAGCATGGACATGTGGAGGGTGTTTATATAACATGGACA
Organism: Patella ulyssiponensis; assembly: GCA_963678685.1. Lineage (NCBI taxonomy): Eukaryota > Metazoa > Mollusca > Gastropoda > Patellidae > Patella > Patella ulyssiponensis. The sequence continues at coordinate 93,353,642 of OY783225.1, forward strand.
GTACGGAGGGTGTTTATATAACATGGACAGTACGGAGGGTGTTTTTAAGATTAATATAATCTGTAATATATAAATCCAGATTATGTTATTTATTTCTATTTACAGCTTTTTATACAAGTCTCGATGTTTACCCGTTTAAAACATGTTTACAGAATTTATTACAAGCTTTTATAGATCTCAGTAAAAAGGTAAATATTTAATCGTCACTACCAATATAGGGTTGTTCATTACTAGTGTGGTGACGGGCTGAGTCCATGTTGGAGCAGGGAGAGTGAGGTCCCTTGAAATGTATGAGGAGGAGAGTGAGTTCATGTTGGATGTATGAGGAAGAATGCGAGGAAGATGAAAAACGAGATGTCTACTAATTGTAATTCACATTCCTATGTCCACTTATGACGGTTCTACTTGTATTTAGCTTCACCCACTTCGAACCACTGAATAAATATGATATCTGCACCACAACCAGTAACACAGAAATAGTCTTATCGCTGTATCATCTAAAACATTTCATTTTCTGGCGTGGTTTCCCCTTGACAGAGGTACAGGACAGAGGACCTGACAAGGACAACTGTTTAGTCAGTCGGATGGCACGAATAACCAAGGTCATGTGTATAGATAAGTAACCACGTAAAAGATCCCTTGGTAGTTGGAATTCGAAATAATGCCACTGTTCTGGCGAAATTTCCCTCATGCCTCACTGTATAGCATATGCCAGAAACAGTAGGACGTCAAACCCTGTTTCATTTTCTAAATGATTTAAAAGCACTGGGAACGTTCATGACTGATGGATTTATTTCATCCTTTTTATTATTTTGTTTAAGGTTGGGGAAGGAATAGCAGAAGTGAGTGAAATCATGCGAGAGAATCAATGTTTCTTTGATGCAAGAATTATGACACACTGTTTACAATTTGTGAAAGAATTTAGAAATTATTCCAATCTTTATGCGGACATGTTGGCTGTTGGTGGATTTGATTATTGTGGTAAAATGGGAACGTAAGTATTGTATATTTATTGTCCCGTTAGGTGTCTATGACAACTAGATCTGTAGAGTGGACTATGGTTTATTTACAGCATATCTTTTACGACATAATATTGAGTAGCACTACAACATGCGCTGGTAATGGATAACAACGGAGAATACTGTCTAACCTTGATATTGGACTGTCTTATATTATGGATTGACCTTCCAGTGAAATTAAATGGGCTAATGAAGACGGACATCTATGAGGGAAATTTTGCCTGGTCAGATGCGCTTCGTCTGCTCTTATATCAAATTCCAACTGCCAAGGGATACTTTTTGTGCACTCCAATGTGTACATGGGACCTCAGCTTTCAATCTCATCTGAACGACTAGACAGCTGTCGTTGTCAGGCCCTCTGTCCTGGATGAACTTTCTCAGCCAATGCAGGGATCTAACATCTGACCTCCAGGCTAACAAGCCAGCACTTTACCCACTGAGCCACCTTGACCCCTCCAATATACAGTAAACAAAATATAAATATGTTTACAAACTGTATCACTACAACTTGGATATTGTTTATTTGTTCTGTGTTTTAGCAGGAGTTTCTATATTTTAATGTTTAGTTGTGTTGTTTTAGCAGGAATTTTTGTATTTAAAGTTTAGTTGTAAACCATTGTTGGCCAAGTGTTCAAATTCCCAGAGAATCATCAGAAAAATATTGGGTTCCTGTTGTCGCATAGTTTCAAATGGGTGCTAGACTAGATAATGAGTGGTGGGTTTACAACTGTTTTGTTTCACTAGCCGTATGGAGTAATTAATTAGTCTGTTAATTACTCAACATTTTTCTCTCACTTTTTTTCAGTTCTTTTTTTGATCAGTGTAAGGATATATTCCCTGACTTGATAGCAGATAAATCGGCTGATAAAACACAGTATTCCTCCGCCTTTAGACGTACCATGGAATATCCTTTTATTCGGGTTAAGCTAGATTACAGAAGACTCTTTGGTAAAATGGCTGAAAATCTTCCTCAGGTAACAGTTGTTTTTGTTACAGTCGGCTGGTTTTAACAGTGGGTAAGATGCTGGCTGGCTAGCCTGGAGGTGGCATGTTCAATCCCTGCATTTTCTGAAGGGGTTTTGCCCTCCTATTGGTGTCTGACGAGGACAACTGTCTAAACATTTGGATGAGATGATAAACAGAGCACACTGCCCTTTATTGTTTTGTTTATCGTTACGATGAGAGCATCAACTGATGTTTTATGAACCCAGTTTTAATTCAGCGATGTTATTTGTTCTTGATGATTCAGATTTTGTTCGATAATTTTATTTGTTTCCAGGAATCAGACGAGAAGAATTGGTTAAATCGTGTGTTGTTGAACTGGGAGAGTCTCAAGATGACCATGACGACAGATCATAGAATAGCGGAGGGGACAAGGGTATTCTGGGAAAGCGTACATCCTAAAATATTGGTGAGTAGTTCCTATCAGTGCTTGTAGTTCATATTTCTATCAGGTGTAAGTGTAAGTGCTTGTGGTCTTTTCCCTCGTCACTGGTGCAGTACAGAAGACACGATAAGGACAGCTGTCCAGTCATTCGGATTGGACAAAAATACGAGGCCAGTGTATACATTGCTGTGCACAAAAAAATCCCTTGGCAGTTGGAATTCGATATAAGAGTAGGCCAAAGTGCCTCTGCCCGGGCATAATGTCCCTCATTGCACACTGTATGGTGTATGCCCGTCTTCATTAGCCCAGTAGGACTTTAAACTCCATTTAATTTCATTTTTGCTTATAGTCCATATTTCTATTCATTGTAAGTTTTTTTTAGCCGTATGGGTTGGCTTTGGGTCCCCTGTTCCCTCTTAACTTGATGAGTTTGCTCTGGGTCCCCTGTTGCCTCCTAACCTTATGGTTTGCTCCGGATCCCTTGTTCTCTTCTAATCTTGTGGGTTTGCTCTGGATCCCTTGTTCCCTCCTAATCTTGTGGGTTTGCTCTGGATCCCTTGTTCCCTCCTAATCTTGTGGGTTTGCTCTGGATCCCTTGTTCCCTCCTAATCTTGTGGGTTTGCTCTTATTAAAGACCTCTCTGATTAGGCTATTAGGTTGACCATCTGCTACTTATGTTCGTTAGGTGAATGTCTCGTTCATTTCTAATTTCAGGATGCATTAAGAGTTCCGTCAAAACGTCTGTTACGCGACAGTAAAACCAGCCCTTTAATGTTGCCGCATGCCGGTCGCTTCTCGAATCATGTGATAGCCCTGTTTAACGATGGATTCGTTCACATCCAGAACACCACGTATCAGCATTATCCGTTATCTACGTTGTGGGTCGAGTCTCATAGTTCAGAAGCAGAACAACAGTATGTATTTTATATATCACATCATTTCTTCATTGGGGGTTGGGTGGCCGGTTAACGCGTGTGCGTTGTGTGATAGGTCTGTCAATGAGTCAGCTGTTGCGGTTTCGATTCCCCAGCTAAACGTGATAAGGAGTATCAAGAGGACATTAAACCCCATCTCTCTCTCTCCCCTCGGGGGGGCTTGGGATGGCCTTGTGATCTAGAGTGCTGCGCTTCGACCTCTAGCTGGCTGGTCACCTCTGGCTTGCGGCTGTGGTTTCGATCCCTGGTGTGAGCGTATGTGGCATGGAGATAGAGCACCTTCTCAACCTCGTGGGTTTCCTCCGGGCACTCCGGTTTCCTCCCACTGCTAATGACCCCTACACGCAAGCGAATTATTGAAATGGAATTGAAACCATATGTTAGTCCCAAAATGACCTGGTTTGTGTTGAGTGGACTTTAAACCCCATTTCTCTCTCTCTCTTTCTCTCCCCTCTCTCTCTCCCTCTCTCTCTCTCTTCTTCTTCAGTGGAGCAGCATTTACGACTGCAATGTCATTAATATATCTTATGTCTTTGCCAAAAATTATTTATTAAAGTTTACCAAGTGTGATATAAGTATTTAAATGACTTATAACAATATTAGATGTGTGTGTAATTATTTCCTGGTACAATGATATTTTATCTGTTATTGTAGAAATGTAATTATTGTAACCTCTCCAGAAGATACACTAACGTTAGTTGCCAGCACACCAGAAGAAAAGGTAATATCTTGTCTTAGTAGGACGTATATAGAGTGTTTTATAAAGGATTTAATGGTTGCATTGAGACTGCATGAGAACATTACATAAACAGTCTGAGATAGCTTTGTGAACTCGGGGCCTGACTTAATGGTTACATTGAGACTGCATGAGGACGTTATATAAACACTGAGAATGTTGTTAACTCGGGGCCTGACTTGTATTCTTATGATCTTATCAACTAATCCAAATGTCTAATTTGGTCTACGCAGAGGCTCATTTTGTGGTGGATTATGGAAATTGGGGTTTATATAAACTGTGACAGATAGAACATGGTGGGTTGGGATGTTGGGGATGTACGGCTAGTGGTCTACACTGCAAAGTTCAAACGGCTGTGATGTTATGGGTTTTCTCTGGGTACAGGAAACACCACTATGCTGCAACTTAATACACTAATAATAAAATGAATACTTTTCTGCGATATTACTAACCGGATATTAAACCTTAACGACTACAGAACATGGTTGGATAAAAAGCTTGTTATGTTTATTTTACAGGCAGAATGGTTAATGAGTCTGAATGCTGCCATCAATAAAGAGTTGTGTATCCAGAAATCTGTTTCACAAAGAAACAGTGCAGAGAGATTTACGCCCCCGTTAATACGTCATGTGATACACACGTTTACGAAACACTGTCTGTATAAAGACGCGACATATAAAGGTTTCATGTTGAATGGGAAGATGCATGGCCAGTAAGTTTGTTTACTCAGTTTACTGTTTCTAGAACACCCTGGTCTACATATATAGTATTAATAGGTGTTGTACATGAGACAGGGTATGCTTACTTCTTCTCCAACTTCTAACTGTCTATATCTAAGGTTACTTAGACAAAACCAGCTGTAACTATGGTTACCTAGACTGGCCCAAACCACCTGTAACTATGGTTACTTAGACTGGCCCAAACCACCTGTAACTATGGTTACTTAGACTAAACTAAAGCACCTGTAGCTATGGTGACTTACATTGTGATATGATTCAAATAGCAATGCATATTCTGGTCACAAATTTACCAAGAAAACCCATCTTAAATAATGAAATGAAATCGAGTTTAAAGTCCTACTGTCTTAAATAATAGATAGATTATTGTTTATATTTTAATAGGTAATAATGTTATTATTTTAGAGGTGAAATGAGCTGGCACGATGGTAGAAAATATATTGGTAAATTTAGTCAGGGCTTACAACAAGGGTATGTATTATATACTAGGAAAACTAAAAATCTACTTAAAATCTGCTGTAATTTAGATTAATTTGTAACTCAGATTGATAGTTAAAACTTTATTTATCATCTGTTCGCGATAATGCACAAACTAGTCACTATTTACCAGGCTGATATAAATCACCAACTTGTCATCATTGACCACCGACTGATATAATTCTGAAGTGTTAACACTGATGGAAGTATCTCTCAAAAATATTGTCTGCGATATCACCTCGGTGGAAGTGGACGTTAAATAAAGCTATTTCACACATATCTCTAAATATGTTGAACTGTTTGTACAAAAAATCAATAGATATATATTTTGTGTGTTTGTAGCCATGGACAGTATATTATACCGCGATCAGAAGGGTTTGAGATTCAAGATGGTAACTGGAAGGATGGTAAATTAAACGGTTATGGTATTATCAAGTAGGTTTTACTTATCTTATACAATCTGATTATAACACAGATCCTATTTCGTTTTGTTTTTTATAGTTCAAAAGTTTGTTTTACTTGTCTTCACAACACTAGGATCTGGAAGAGTTGTTATACAACAGGTGTTCAGGATGATGTGAGGAATTAGCCAATGAAATATTCTGTTATGTCGAGTTCTTGGCGTGGTCTGCATACAACTGTAGGTAAACCACTAAAATGCCAATGCAGATTGATTAATAAAAGTCTGATGTCATAGGGCCAAAAGCCGCTCATACGACCCCTGAGGCAAACTTCCAGTACATCCGGTCAGATCTTCATGTATAGTATCGTGGATAATTTAACTATGTGTCTCCCCCGTGAATGTTCCCAGGAGTAGAACGGAATCATAACAATGGAGATACCGAGAATGTCATGACCAGGCCTGGAAATAATGGTTTTAAATGTACCTGACAAAATGTCAGTCACTATCATCTTCTACTTTGTGCGGGACATGTATTGATAATATTAGCTAAAAAGACAAATAAGTGCCGGACAAAATGACAGGTACCAGATGTTTTGTGAGTGACCAAGCCAGAATCTGTGTCTGACATTGTTAATGACAACTGCCTTATTTCCAGGCTTGGGCATGGCGTATGCCTGTCATCATGTACATATATTGATTTATTTATTTACAGATATGAGAATGAAGATAGTTATAAGGGTTATTTTAAAGACGGACAAAAGTTTGGACATGGTATATTTAAACAGGGTCTACACATGTCAAACGCTGCTAGTATATATATTGGGGAATGGTATAATGATAAACGTCATGGTTACGGTGTTCAGGATGATATCATGAAAGGTTAATATACAATAATAGTTGAACATTTTGTTTCATTTCTCTTATTTCAGTAGGCATTGGTAGCAGGATAAAGATCCCTTGACACTTGGAAATAATAATAATAGTAGACCGAATTTCCCTATACGACTCTCCTCTTTACCTTGCTTTGTGCAGAAATTTTAACAAATAACAATACCTACTATATGTGTCAATAAACTTAATCATGCAAACAAACTTCACAAACTTAAGGTGCATTTATTTATAACTGTTGCATACATATAACTTAGGTAAGTAACAGTTCACAAACTTGCATTATTTTATAACTATTGCTAATGTTACAAACATATCTATGGTGTATACAGGGGTTTGGATGGCCGAACAGTTCTAATGGCGTTGTTTTGATTCCCCGGTTGTATTTGACAAGGAGGAGGATCGCCTGTCCAACCTCAGGGGTTTTTCTCTAGGTCCTCCAGTTTTCTCCAACGGCTAAAGACCCCTCTCTATTATTGTTTTGTTGATTATTTTCCAGGTGAGAAGTATATGGGGATGTGGCAGGAAGACTGTTGCCATGGTAAAGGTGTCGTTGTTACATTAGATGGCATGTATTTTGAAGGAAATTTCGTTTATGACAAACTCACAGTAAGTTTCATTAGGTGGTAATCAAATTGATAACGTGTCCATTTGGGTTAACAAACACCCTACCTACTTTTCATGCATTAATGTTTTTTGTATTGAAGAAATCTGTATTTGAATAGAATTGAAGGGAAATGTTCATTATATATGTTAACTTCTGAAGTTAATTTAATGGTTTTCATCTGTAATGTTTGGTGTTATTTTTAGGGTTTTGGTTTGATGTTGACAGACGACAACAGTTGTTATGAAGGAGAATTTCAAGGAGTGACGTTACTTCAAGGAAAGGTACATTTTACAAGTTTTCATCGAACGGCAAAAGATTAAAGATAAAATCAGAACTAAAATAATGCAAAAATGTCCAAGGAGTGTTTAAAAATATGTAATGTGAATATTTCATCCTGCTCCTCATGCTTGGGTGTGGTGGGGGGTTGGGATGCCTAGTGGTCTAGAGTGCCGCGCTTCGACCTCTAGCTGGCCGGTCACCTTTGGCTTGTGGCTGTGGTTTTGATCCCTGGTGTGAGCGTGTGTGGCATGGAGATATGGGCGCCTTCTCAACCTCACAGGTTTCCTCCGGGGACTCTGGTTTCCTACCACTGCTAAAGACCCGTACGCGCAAGCGAATTGTTGAAATAAAATTAAACCATATGTTAGTCCCGAAATGACCTAGTTTGTGTCGAGTGGACATTAAATCCCATTTCTCTCTCTCTCTCTCCTCATGCTTGGGCTTAGGAAACAGTCAGATCACGCAGTGTTACCCTGCACAGTCTTTGAATGAATATTGTAAGGATCAGTTTAAATATTGTTGTTTCAATCCTATACTTGTACAAGACAAGAGGTAGCATAATCTACCTAACCTCGTTGGTTTTCACTGTGTTCTCCATTTGTTTCCCCATATACTACAGAAACCTGTACACAAGCAAATTATTTAAATAAGAAATTACAATATGTTAGTTCTGAAACGTGCCGCATTGGCTCAGTGACTATGACATTGGCTTGCAAACCTTGAGGTCCGGTGTTCGATCCCTACGTTGGCCGAGAATGTTCCTTAGGATTTTCAGACATGGCCACTCCCTGTAAGTGGCGCAGAACTGAAAGCCTGTCAAGGGACCATGTATAGTCATTTAGATAAGACAAAAAAACCCCTAGGTCCTTTGTACACATTGGCATGTGCATAAAAGGTCCATTGGCAGTTGGAATTCAATATAATCGTATGCCATAGAGTTGCAGTCCAGACAAAATTCCCCACATTGCACACTGTATGACGTATGCCCGACATCATTAGCCCAGTCAGAGCAGAACAGTAAGATCTTAAATCCCATTTCATTTCATTTCTCTCGTTACTGACCAATTTATATTTACGATATTCCTGTAAATTTTATTTTAACAGTCGTTAATTGAATAACAGTTTAATTTATATTTTTAAGGGATTGTTAACTCTGTAGGTTTATTTGTAGGGGTCGTTAATGTTACCATCAGGTGATAGATTAGACGGTGTGTTTAACGGAACGTGGAATGAAGGATTGAAATTTAACGGAACATTTATCCGAGCTGAGTTATCGAATTCAGGTCCAACTAAACCTAAATCACACATGTTAGATATCAACAATAGGTGAGTTATACTGCTCCCGTAATCTGGAAAAACCCAGTAACACTGTTGAATGTAGATTTGAGTAAACAAAGGAAAACTGTTTTGTTTCAGAATTAAGCTACTGAATATCAAACCAATTTTATTTTGTCTTTGTGGATGAAGAAAATTAGAAACCTTTTCAGTGAAGGAGAAAAAACCCTATTATTATATACATGTGTACTATCTCCAAATATGGGTCTAACTCAATTTTCACCAAAATTTGACTTGCTAGGTTTTTCCCATCTTCCTGAAGCAACGGTATACTAGTTTTATAACTATTATCCGTTGCTTTCACAGCCCACTATTCTCGTCACTAATTTTGATTGGTAGAAGGGATATTCCAGTAGCCATTGAGATTCCTTGAAACAAAATTTTCCGCGAAATATTCGAATAACCAGACGCTTGATCTCCAGTAGAAACCCCTAATTATGTTAATCGAGTCACAAAGGTCAAAGGTGACAAAGGCTGTCAATATTCCATCATGGCCGATCGTATCACGTTTTGTAGAATCTGCAAATCTATGGAGGTCGCCATTTTTAAATCACTACCGCTACTCCATATGTTACGAGGTAGCTAATTGGACAAATGGAATAGTGACGTAGGTTCCGCAAAGGGAGGTTATTACTCATAAGTGACGAGAATATGGTGCTGCGTAAGCAACGGATAATAGTTATAAAACTAGTATACCGTTGCTTCAGGAACATGGGTTTTTCCAGGTTATGGGAGGGTTGGAAAGGGGAAGGGCTAGTGGTTTAACGTGCTCATGAAAGAGAGAGAGAGAGAGAGAAATGGGGTTTAACGTCCACTCGACACAAACCAGGTCATTTCGGGACTCACATATGGTTTCAATTTTATTTCAATAATTCGCTTGCGCGCAGGGGTTTTTAGCAGTGGGAGGAAATCGGAGTGCCCGGAGGAAACCCACGAGGTTGAGAAGGCGCCCCTATTTCCATGCCACATACGCTCACACCAGGGATTGAAACCACAGCCGCAAGCCAGAGGTGACCGGCCAGCTAGAGGTCGAAGTGCGGCACTAGACCACTAGACCATCCCAACCAACCCGGCATGGTTTTGATTCCCTGTTTGAGTAGACCTGGTTGTCTAATGTCTTTCTAATATTTTTCATTGAGTCCCACCATTGTGGATTTTCTCCAGGTCCTCTGGTTTCCTCCCACTGCTAAAGACCCCTACGATCAAGTGGATTATCGAAATAAAATTCAACCATGTGTTAGTCCCGATATGACCTAGTTTTTGTCAGTGATTGAGTTAAGTGATGTGGCTATGATCACAGGGACAAGCAGTGTGGTTGCCTGCTCAGCCTGTTGGTTTTCTCCATCCCCCCAGCTCCACTGCTAAAGACACCTATCTCTCTCTCTCTCTCTCTCTCTCACTCTCTTTCTCTTTCTCTCTTTCTCTCTTTCTCTCTCTCTCTCATATTGTGTTTGATATTAACTTCCTGGTTTAAAATATATTTTACAGAACATATGGTAAACTATCCGTACCAGCTGACAGTAAATGGTCAGACATATTTAAACATACCCTGGCTTTATTAGGGTATCTGGAGAGTAAGAATAACCCCAACAAAGCTTGGGAAGTAGTTGCTGTTAAATTAACACAGGGACAGAAAAAAATCAAAGAACTGGAAAAAAAGTAAGATTTATTTTATTTTTTATACTTTATAATTAGGTTCTTAGTTATATTCTATTGTAATAGCCTCGAAGGGCTGACTAGTTATTCGAATTGGACAAAAAATTAATTTTTATTTAGAAATTAGTATTGTAATATCCTGGAAGGACTGACTAGTTAATTACATGGGACAAAATATGAGTTTTTATTTAGAAATAAGTATTGTAATAACTGACTAGTTGTTCGAATGGGACAAAAAATGAGTTTTTATTCAGAAATTAGTAGTGAACATAAAAGATCCCCTGGCAGTTGAAGCATACTTTGCGACTCATTCATCACATGTTAGTGAATGAATTTTTGGTTAAATTGAAATATTTCAGATCCCCAACTAAAGCTAAGACTCATACCGTTAGTCTCGAGAGTTTACAGACTATACCACCGTATAATACTGGTAAATTATCTATAGAAAGTTACAATAACATAGCAGCATATTTAGCTAAGGTAAGCAAATCTTAAATAAGTTCAGGTGTCAACTTTAGTATATTATGGCCTCTTTGACGGAAGGGGGGGTGAGTGGCTGAATGGTTGACATGTGTGCGTTGCACCCGTAAGGTCTGTCATCGAGTCCAGTTCCGTGGTTTCCATTTCCCGCTTGAACGTGACAAGGAGGAGGGTTGCCTGTCCAACCTTGTGGGTTTTCTCCAAGTCCTCCGGTTTCCTCCCACTGCTAAAGACCCCTACAAGCAAGGGAATTATTGTTATAAAATATTCAATTTTTTGTGTTTGAGAGAATTGATCTGTGCTGCAATCTGGTAATCTTTCATTCAGAATTGCAAGAGTAAAACATATACATTTACATTAAATATAAAAATTAAAGAGGTACTAATTATCATAGACATGCTACCTAACATAAGAAATAATTGTAGTTGAAGTCTATAAAAGGAAGGGTCCATATTGATCCTATTTCCTGAAGCTAATTCTGGCCTCTGTTAATCTCAAATCAAAATGCCCCACAAGCAAAATTTGGAACGAGCATACCTGATTGTCAATCGTCTATTTATAAAATCGTGTCTCAGTATATTGTTTTATTGTTTTATATCTATCAATAGGCATTTGATAATCCTTATCATCCACTCGGCAATTTGGTAGATGGTATTGTAGATGTTTTCCGTGCTGCTTACGTTGGTGTCGGCGCCCATCCTCGTCTTCTACATCACGCTGTACAGGAAATAAAATCATACGTTAAACGTATATATGTTGTCGTTAGGTGAGTACTGATTAACGATCTCTTGTTGGCAGATGGAATTCGATATATCTGCTGTCCGTGGAGCTTGGTTATTTATGCCAAATCATATTAGTTCCCTGCAGTTCTCATACCACCGAGAAAATTCAGCAGGATTTTCCTGCATTTTTTCCCGTTGTCATTGGTGCAGAGTGTAGAGCTTTGCAAGGACAGCCGCTAGTCGTTCGATGAGACAAAAACCAAAGTCCTGTTTACAACTTGGCATGCACATAAAAGATCCCATAGGTCGTAGCGCTGCTGTCCGAGTAAAATTTCCCTCGTAGCACAATGTATGGTGTATGCTCGTCTTCATTAGCCCAGCCTGAGCAGAACAGTAGGACGTTAAATCCCATTTCATTTCATATGGTCAAGTCTCTTTTTTGGATCTTGGTTATTGACTGTGCTTGGAGATAAGAATATAACATTGTGTCTGTCAAGGTCTGTAACATATGCCTTATGTCTATACTTGCTGACTTTTGCATGCTGGGTTTCCAGAGACCGAGATATCCGACATTTGTTCATGAAGGTTGTCAACGGAGAGGAGAACCAGTCCTTCATAGTGAAGGGTATGTCAATATAACTGACCATAGCTTTCCCTAAAGTTACGGGGGCTGGATGGCTGAATGATTAGCACGTGCATGCTGTATCATAAAGCCTGTTATTGAGTCAACTGGCATGGTTTCGAATCCCTGGTTGTATGTGACAAGTAATAAGGTCGTCTGTCCAACCTCGTGGGTTTTCTCCGGGTCCTCTGGTTTCCTCGCACAGCTAAAGACTCCTACGTTATTGAAATAAAATGAAAACAATATGTTAGTCCCAAAATGACCTAGTTTGTGTTTAGTGGACATTAAACTCTCTCTCTCTCTTTCTCTCTCTCTCTCTCCCCCCCTGTCTCTCTCTCTCTTTGTAGTAACAACACTTGTTTTGTGGATGTAAACAAGTTGAGGTTGTGATCAGAGACATGGCCACATCAATGTCACAGAAGGAAAATTTATCATGGATATTCAAAGAGTTAGAAATCATACATTTTTAATCATATCCAAGGCCGCATGGTTAGCTTGTGCGTGTTTTATCATAAGGTTTGTCATTGAGTCAACGGGTGTGATTTCGATTCCCCGGTTGTAAGTGACAAGTTGTAGTGTTGCCTGTCCAACCTTTGTGGATTTTCTCCGGGTTCTCCAGTTTCCTCCCACTGCTAAAGATTTCCAGAAATGACATAGTTTGTGTTGAGCGGACGTTAAACCCCTTTTCTCTCTCTCTCTATATGATATCCAATTCAATTTTGTTTCTTTTTTCCAGGCTGTTATTTCCTGATCTGCCCGTTAAAACAGGTCCAGTTAATATTTATACAGAAACCTCGGATAAAACACAAGGTATACCGTTATCAACTGAGGCTGCGGAAGCCTTCTTACGCTCAAACTCGGATGATGATGAACCAAGGTCAGTAGATTTACAGTACATGTAGGTCTGTTCGTTAAACTCGATCATAGTGTCAAGGAAGCTGTTTTATCTTCAAAGCATGATGTGGATGTCTATAACAAGGTTTACAGTTATCAGGAGGAGTTTAGCCCGTTATATCTTCGCAAACTTCAACTAAGCATCATGTGTCTTACTATAACAAAGTTCACTTGTATAAGGAAGAATGTTACACATTCACAAACTCAATCATGTGGCTTTGTATAACAGAATCCTTTATTAAATATCACGATCGTGGTTCTGAATTACAAATATCACATCAGGTTCCCTGAACTCATTCACACCTGTCCGGACAAGATTTCCCTCATAGCACACTGTAGGACGTATACCTGTCTTCGGTAGCCCAGTCGAAGCAGAACAGTAGGACTTTAAACCTCCTTTCATTTCATTTATTTATTTTTGCCAGCTCTTAAATAATGCATCTTTTTAACTTGTTTTCTGTTTCAGTGAAATTATTTCAGCTGCTGGTCTTCTGTATCCGATATTATTACCGAAGATTTATCCTCCCTTGTCTGACCTGTATGGGTTATATAACGATCGGGATGATAATACATATTGGGAGAGGGTCACAAAGTTAAATCGACAAGGTGACATGGCGTTAATGGCGTTCCTCGGAATTGATGAGTATGTTCACATTATCTATTTATTGTCACCCGCAAGCGACTATTTAAATTGGTCTGTCTGTCTGTCACACTTTTTGGGACACAGCAACTCTCTTTTTAATCAAGCTAGAATGTTCAAACTTGGTGTAGGTGTTTATTAGGTGAATGCCTTGATGGAGTTTGAAGATGAGCATTTTCTGCTTAGGTTAAGGAGAGATAAGCAATTTGATTGGTTGATGCTTTGGGAAACGATAACTGTTGTTCTAATTAAGCGAAAGTGATGAAACTTGGTATACAATTTCAAGACATCAATACCTTGACTAAGTCCGATAATGAGCATTTTCTGCTTAGGGTAAGCTTAGCGATAAGCAGTTTGATTGGTCGAGACTTTGGAGCTTGTTGATTAACATTGGAGCAAGGCCGTCATTGTGAATTTATTTTTAATTTGGAGCTGCATTGGCTAAGAAGAAGTGGCACTAGATCACTAACAAGGGAACTCCTTGTCAGTGCAAGGGAAAGTGTCTAGTTGGTCAGATGGACCAAAAAAAGAGGTCCTGTGTATATGTTGGCATCCACATAAAAGAGCCTTTGGCATTTGGAAATTGACAAAGATAGGTAAAAACGCCCATATCCAGGCTAAATGGACGTCTTCGTTAACCTTGTTGGCACCGAAAATCCAGATGTTAAATTTGATTTCTTAAAAATATCATTAGGCTCACTAGCTATATAAAAAAAAAGAACTATGTATTGAAAGTTAATGAAGATATAATTTTATTTTCTTGTAGACGATTCTGGTTGATGAAAGAAGTTTTATTACAAGATAAAAGTCAGGTAAATAGATACATGTAAATTATATTAATATATAATAATAACATATAATAACATATAATAACATATAATAATAATAGATACATGTAAATTATATTAATAACATATAATAATATATAATAATAATAGATACATGTAAATTACATTAATGACATATAATAACATATAATAATAATAATAGATACATGTAAATTATAACATAAATAACATATAATAATATATAATAATAATAGATACATGTAAATTACATTAATGACATATAATAACATATAATAATAATAATAGATACATGTAAATTATAACATAAATAACATATAATAATATATAATAATAATAGATACGTGTAAATTACATTAATGACATATAATAACATATAATAATAATAATAGATACATGTAAATTATAACATAAATAACATATAATAATATATAATAATAATAGATACATGTAAATTACATTAATGACATATAATAACATATAATAATAATAATAGATACATGTAAATTATAACATAAATAACATATAATAATATATAATATTGAGTAAGATGTTGGCTCACTAACTGAGAAAGTTAATCAGGAATTTCCTTCACGGTTGTCAGTGGTGCCTGGCACGGGAAAATGTATGGTTGTTCAGATGGAATGAAAAACTGAGGTCCAGCAACAGAATTCGATATAAGAGTAGGCCATAATGCCACTGTCTAGACAAAATTTCCCTCATAGCATACTGTATGGTGTATGCCTGTCTTAATTAGCCTAGTTTGCACAGAATAGTGTTAATCCCCACCATTTTCTCGATTCTTATGAAACAAAATGTCTGTTATGAAAAGCCTTATTTTTTTTTCATGAATTAGCCTAGATCAACCTTTAAGATTGTTCAAGTTCGGTCTTCCCTTTGTAAAGCTTAAAGAGATTCTGCATTCACAATATTTCAGTTGGCAGGGTATTCAAAATACCCCAAACGACAATTGTATTATCTCATAGAAATTGAAAAAAAGGAAAAAAGTAACAATCCAAAGTTTTATGTATTTTGATTCAAGAGATTTTACATGTAAGATAATAACTTTAGAGGGTTGAACAGAATCTAATTTTAAGATGTCTGATGAATGATTATTGGTTGTTTTTATATTGTAGAAATTATCGGCAGCAAGAGATCAGTGCTATGCGTCTGCTGTGGATACGTTACAACAACTTAGTACAGCATTTAGTCCAATAGAAAAACTCAGAGTTATTGAAAAAACATTCCAGGAAATCACAGAGGTAAACATATAACATTGATTTATACCTAGGTACAGTCGTAGTCTGTTCTTGTCCGAGGATGGGATCAGTCATGCCAGGGGAATTCGTCCCTTTGACATATGTTCTGTCTGGATGATCAGCAATAATGCAATCAGTATGGGAACACTGTCCAGAACAAATGCTGAATTTACATTAGCAAATCAGTCATATTTACTGGTTTTCACTGGGGTTTAACGTCCACTTGACACAAACGATGTCATTTTGGGACAATCATACGGTTCAGTTTAACTTCAATAATTTTCTAGTGCGTAGGGGTCTTTATTAGTGGGAGAGATCAGAGAAAACTCACAAGGCTGACCATGCAGCCCTACTCTTTGTCGGATACAAGTGGGGAGTCGAAACTTAGCCAGTTGACCAGTAAATAATGCATTATTGCATTATATAAATATAATTATTACAGTTCCTATTGCTGCTTTTTTAGACGTTCATTGATACAGTGTATTTGTATATTTTCGACTGTTCAGGCATCCTTGTTATTAATGCAGTGTATTTGTATATTTTAGACTGTTCAGGCATCATTAAAAGACGATCATGTGTGGTGTATGGATGATCTGTTTCCAATATTTCAATTTGTGGTGGTTCGTGCCAAGATTCGTCACCTCGGAGCAGAGGTTCACATGATAGACGATCTCATGGAGACACATCTGGAGTTCGGGGAGCTTGGTATCATGTTCACAACGTTAAAGGTACGTTGAGAGCCAAGGTGGTTCAATGAGTAAGATATTGCAGGTCCAGTATTCAATCTCGATGTTTGACCCAAAAAGTTCATCATCGTTTCTCCCTGTCATTGGTGCAGGACAAGATGGATTGGCAAATGACAAAAAAAGGAGCAGACCATAGTGCCACTGTCTGGGCAAAATATCCCTCATAGCACACTGTATGGCGTACCGTATACATGTCTTTATTAGCCCAGTAAGTGCAGAAAAGTAGGACGTTCAACTCTATGTTGTTCTCCACTGATAAAGAAAACTCCTGAGTTCTTTTACGGTCAACACCAGGACTGAATCCAAACTCTTGATTAGTGAGTTGGCACTATTGACTATACTCAATGTTTGTTGCCACAATGTTTACTGTAAGTTATGATGCACGTTGCACTAACCATGCTGAAAAGTTGTGAAAAATGCATAATTAACTAATCAATCCTGCCTATTATCAACGTTAATCGAGATAAGTAGTAGTTATATTTTTTGTATTTGCATATTATTCAGCATATCTTAATGTCCGACTGGGCATATTCCTGGTCAGACAT
The DNA here is from genome assembly GCA_963678685.1 of Patella ulyssiponensis. Lineage (NCBI taxonomy): Eukaryota > Metazoa > Mollusca > Gastropoda > Patellidae > Patella > Patella ulyssiponensis. The sequence goes on from OY783225.1 coordinate 93,370,815, forward strand.
TTGGGAAATTGTGAAGGACATGTCCAGATGATACAGGCCAAGTAACATCCCTGTTTGAGAAATCTAAGTATCTTCGAACACTGAGACTGGATCCTCTAGTTAGTTGACCAGTGAACTACTGCCGTTTCATTTGTTGAGTCTGGTTGGATATCTCAAATTGTTTTTGACATTTCTTTGCCTTTTGTTTTTTTTTTCAGGCGTGTTATTTTCAGATTCAAAATGAAAAAATACAGCATCACTGAAACTAACATCAATGATGGCGCTATATAACTCTATTTACAACCCACAGTTGTGATATATGTGCTTAAAGTAACAATGCTTCTGCTTATTCTACAATAAAATTATTTAAGTGGATTTATATTAGCCTTTGGCTGGTTTCGGTATCCTGGAAATGTGATATACGTGCTTAAACTTACGATGCTTCTGCTTATTCTACGCTTATTCTATGATAAAATGATTATTTAACATTTAATTAAGCAAACAGAGAGAAACATAGAACAAGTAAAGTGTACCATTTACATAATAGGTATCATTGATAGATGAAATTTACAATTCATCATGGCTTTGTAAATACTGAACGGGACTGGACCATTATTGGACTCATATTCCTACACAAGATGCACGGTTTCCTTTACAGATTCAACTTTAACCCTTAGAACCCGAAATGCCGCAAAACCGGCATGTCGGTTTTGCGGCTTGGGGCGTGTCAAGCTCTAATTGCGTTGACGTCATAATTAATATGACGCCCTGTAAATCCAGGGAGGGACGTGCAACACCCCATGTATAGTCAGTGTTCAAAGGGTTAATGATATTTAAGTTTGCCAGGAATTTTTATAGAGCTAAAATTATGCCCAGATAATTTAACTTGTAAAAAGTAAAATATATACAAATATCCCCGTAATTTGTGTGAAGTTGAAATTATAACCCACAGTTATGAGATGTCCCCTTTAATTTGTGTGAAGTTGAAATTATAATCCACAGTTATGGTATATCCCCTTTAATTTGTGTGTAGTTGAAATTATAACCCACAGTTATGAGATATCCCCTTCAATTTGTGTGAAGTTGAAATTATAACCCACAGTTATGAGATATCCCCTTTAATTTGTGCAAAGATGAAATTATACCCACAGTTATGAGATATCCCCTTTAATTTGTGTAAAGTTAAAATTGTAATTCTGGAAGTCTTTCAATTAAGGGCAGACAGCTAGCCTAAAATTTGATTTATATCAGAATCAAAAAGTAAAATTGGTGGAATTTTTTAACATGACATATTTTTTATTTTTTGTGCAAAAAAAACAGATAAGTTTATGATGTTTAAATTTGTCAGGTCACAAAATACGCTGGTCAGTAGAAGACATGTTATAGTTTAAAGTAACCATGTCTTGTCATGTTCATTGCTTAGCGATGACTTTCTCCTCCCATCTCTTTAGTTCAGCCGTGTCATGTTTCTGACTTGCTTCTGAAACGAGTTCTGGAATAAAAACAGCCATGTTTTTGTTCTTGTGATAAGCAATGTGGGTAAAACTATTTTAATGCCGGTGATTGCTTCCCTGACTTTAGAAAGATTTCTGTTTTTTCAGGAGAATTTAGGAGATTTGGAATCTATACATAAGTATTTTGAACTTTATACAATAGTTTTTGTGAAATGGTCTGCAAATTTGAAAGACAAAAAAGTGCTCTGCCACCATTATTGCAAAAAGTGTTTCTGTCCAAATAGTTTTGTTGTCTTGTGTTGGTATTAAATTGTCAAAAGATGTCACAATACTGGAATCGACAGCATTACCAATTCTATTTCGTTTTTCTGATTTTACATGTATATATTGATTCTATTTTTGCACAAGTTGCATAATGCTTCTGTTTCTTTTTTACTGGGTACAACAAATGGATATTCGTTTCTGCCAGATTCTAAAAATTTACACGTAAATGTTTCTCTTTGCGGGTGAATTCTCAAAATCGCAGAGATGTATACTGGCCATTATTGCTTAGAATTAGATGTATTAGTGCCAGAAGTTATAATATAATTACTGTTTAAATTATCTCTCTTTCTTTTAATAATTATAGGCTGAACCTGCATTGGCATATTATTCAATGTAAAATAGGCCCTTTGTGGTTGTTACTATGCCCTGAGTGGTTGTTTCTGGAACCCCCATAATATGCTTGTTTCAATGCCCTGAGTGGTTGTTTCTTCTAGGCCCTGTTGTTTCAAGGCCTTTATTCTGTATATGTTTGTATCTTCCCTGTCTATAAATATATATCAGATATTATCTATTTTATCATGTAAAAAATATCATTCATTATTCTCACTTTATACTAAAGATATCATTCATTTTTCTCACTTTATACTTAAGATATTATTCATTATTATGGCTCTTTATTCGCCAGTTATTTTTATCCTCCGTAAATATCAATTATTATCTGGTTTGTCAAATACCTGGCCACCAAGCATTCTTAGATTTAAGTTAAGAATTTACTCAAAATTGTTTGCCTCTTGTTAACTAAAATATAGCCCTTTATAAAGCTTTTGTTGTTTTATAGTATCAAATACATCAATAAGAAACTACATTGTATGTAGAAGTTTTGTATTTCTGGGTAAAAGATATTTCTCAGTGATTGAAAGTTGAGTAAATTCTTAACTTAAGTCTGAGAATGCTTTGTGAACTCGGGACCTGAATCTTGAGTGATTTATCAAATTTTTAATTAAAAAGGGATCTATATTTCCATTTCCAATTTAAAAATTTAGATTTTCCAAACTTTAATTAACAATGTTAAAACCTATGACACATTTTCCTTGTTATTATTCTGTATAAAATATTGTAAATATTATGTTTATTTATTTCTGTCAGCAATATGTTTCTAATTTGTAAATCCATTAATAGTTATTGGGTGTGGGGGTGAAATTTTAACTTACAGCAAATCTTGTTCATGTGATGTCTCTTGAAACCTATGGAGTCATGTGGTAACAAGCTTTTGTCAATTCATTGCTATGTCAAACATTAATTATGTGTATGGCCTGTTGTTTTAGAATCTTTTTCCGGAGTGGTTTCCCCTTGTCAGTGATGCAGAAGGAGGGCCTGACAAGGACAGCTGCCTAGTCATTCGGATGGGATAAAAAACTGAGGTCCTGTGTACACATTGGCGTGCACGTAAAAGATCCCTTAGCAGTTGGAATTCAATGTAAGAGTAGGCCTTAGCGCCGCTGCCCGGGCAAAATTTCCCCCGTCTTCCATTAGCCAAGGTCAGGTGCAGAAGAGTAGGACGTTAAACCCCATTTCATTTCATTTGTTTTAGAATCTGATTAAAACACAGATCCTATTTCGTTTTGGTTTTTTATGATTCAAAATTCCGTTTTACTTCACTTCACAACACTAGGATCTGGAAGAGTTGTTGTATAACCCGCATTCTGGTTGAAGTGAGAGGGTAGCCAATGAAACGGTCTATTACAGCGAGTTCATGGCGTGCGATGCACGGAACTATTTCTGAACCACTAGACACATCAACGCTGATTGATTAATCAATGTCTAACGTCATAGGGCCTACAGACGGTCATATCTTTATGTAGGCCATCGAAAGAATAAAAATAACGAAACGAAATACAGATCTGTATTTTAATCAGATTGAAGCTCAATTATACTGAACATCTTTTACGAGCAACTTATATAATAAGCTTTATAGTAATGTTTACAAGTCATTATAACCCATTTTAATTTCATGTTAATTTACCCTGTAGCAATGATAAATGAGCTTTGTCCACCACTGTTACTACTGCACATTTGCTTAAAAGCACTTACTTTCCAATTGGATTTTCTCTTTTTTTTTATATAAGGTATCCTTGGTTATTGCCCATATCCTTGTAACATGTTTTTGTATTTTCATCATTTTTATATTAATTCTGATTATTGCACATATTTTCTTGAATTATTGCCCGTATTCTTGATTACCGGATTGTCCGTAGCCTTGATTATTGCACATATTCTTGAATTATTGCCCATATCTTTGAGTGTTGCTCATAACCTTGATTATTGCCCATATCCTTGATCATTGCCCATATCCCAGAGTATTGCCCGTATCCTTGAGTATTGCCGTATCCTTGATTACGGTATTGCCCCGTATCCTTGAATTTTTGCCCATATCCTTGAATTATTGCCTGTCAGAATGGTTGATTATTACTGTTAATAGTTTGTATTTTAATGAGTATGGGATATGGTTTGCTTTTAGTTTATGTCGTCAGGGTAAACATGAAATAAAATATAAATAGAACTGATTGTTTTTTAATTTGTACAATATACATGTATTACAGAAATTTGTTTTTCTTCCTTCGAGTTTCCTTGAGTTCGTTAATTTTTCAAACTCGCTTGTCATGCATATTCTCAGCAGAGCGGTCTATCACATGCGCTTTGGTTCAAAAGGCCCGCTACATTGAGTCAAGAGTCAGGTGATATGGTTTCGATTCAACACATGTATGTGGCAAGGAATGGAGTCGCCTGCATAACCTTGTGGTTGTGGTTTTCTTCTAGTCAATCGGTTTCCTCCGGACACGTAACCCTTTTAAGCTTTCGGATCATTTTTCTTCCTTTGGTGACCTGATAATCGATTCCCATTCCTTTAGAGGTCTATACATTGAATGGCCCATATGCTGTACTTGATAACGAAAGATAAATTTCACCTTGATATTATTTTTATAAATTAAAAGTTTGGTTTTATCCAGAAACAGCATAATACAGGTTAGGACACCAGTCTCCATTTCCAGATGAAGAATGATGAGTTTAGGTTGTTTGAAAACATATCACATATGTTGAGTTAGTTGCTTGGCCATAAGGTAGAGGATTTTAAGGGATTTTAACACAAAATTAAGTAGCTGTATTCTCCAAAATATTATCAGGATTGACCCTTTAACCCAAATATTATGTCCAAGCCAGACACGCCACCAAAATGCAACTGTCCCAAGCAATTACATTATTCTATCGATATGTATAGTAATACAGTATTATCATACCATGTGGTCGAATGGTTTAAACCATACGTGTTAGATCATAGGAGAATACTCACTAGTCTGTAGGTTCATTAATTCATTGATAAATATTATTAGGGTCAGAGTTTGGTAAGGATTAGGGTTCATTAGTCTATCCATAAATATTATTATGGGTCAGAGTTTGGTAAGGATTAGGGTTCATCAGTCCATCGATATCTATTATTATGGTCAGAGTTTGGCAAGGATTAGGGTTCATTAGTCTATCGATAAATATTATTAGGGTTAGGTTAGGCTTCGGGTTATTGATACCCATATTTATAGTATTTGTTGTAGCGGCAGACTCGTGAACCCTTCTAAGATTATAAAGAGAGGGAGAGAAATGGGGTTTAACGTCCACAAACTAGGTCATTTCGGGACAAAGATATGGTTTAATTTTATTTCAATAATTCGCTTGCGCGTAGGGGTCTTTAGCAGTGGGAGGAAACCGGGGTGCCCGGAAGAAAACCACGAGGTTGAGAAGGCGCCCCTATCTCCTGCCACATACGCTCTCACCAGGGATCGAAACCACAGCCGCAAGCCAGAGGTGACCGGCCAACTAGAGGTCGAAGCGCGGCACTCTACACAATCCCACCCCCCTCTAAGATTATAAGGTATGTGACTAAATCAAACTAGGTAATTTCGGGACTAACAAATTGTTCAATTTTATTTCAATAATTCGTTTGTACATTTGAGGTCTTGAGCAGTGGGAGGAAACCGGGGGACTCTGAGAAAACCCACGAAGTTGGATAACGACCCTACTCCTTGTCACGTACAAGCAGGGAATCGAAATGGCGACTCTTGACTCATGACAGACCTTACCATTCAACGCACATGGAATGCGCACTCGGTAAACCATTCGGTCACCCTCTCCCACGTAACATAAAATGTGTTATGACGGACATTTTGCCCAGACAGCGGCGATACGGTCTGCCTTTATATTAAATTCCAACTGCCAAGGGGTCTTTGACATGCGCTCCAATGTGTACATTGGCCACGTTTTTGTTCCATCCGAATGTTAGACATTTGTCCTTATCAGGTTCTCCATCCTTCACTGCGATCGAACCCGAACCTTTCTGGTAAGCGAGCTAGCGTCCTACTCACTGAGCGACCACAGTTTCCCTGCTGTTAAATACAGCAATATGTGTCGGCAATATGATGTAAACAAAATAAACAACAAAACACAGAAATAACAAACAGGAGGTCTGTTTATTTTGTTATGTGGGTTATATTTTAATATCTTGTACTTGATGGTTTATATTAAATAAAATATTATTATAGTTTATATAGAACAAAATAGATATCATTCTGTACTTTTATAGACTTTCTGTATCATTCTGTTGTTTTTATAATCGTTGTTTAATTCAATGTGTTAAATCTTATATCAGTGGTTAAATATTACAATAAATTTTCTTATATTAAATTTTATATGTGTTCTGTTTGAGGCGTGTATACAATAACATAAACTTGTTTCTTACACACAGCAATATGATTCTCCACACTTAACCACTGAAATTAGAAAATATGGTTTATGTACTGTAAATAAACATATTACAGAAGGTCAAAAGGTATAGAAGTAAACATATGAGACAGAGTGTGAACCTGTAGTTCACTTTACACCGTGGTGGATCACTTAAAATGTGAGACAGAGAGTGAACCTGTAGTTTACACCATCCATGATAAACCACTAATAAAAGGTGAATGTAAGTAAAGAAACTAAACGAGACTACGGTTGTTTCTCGTCTTAGTAGATTGGATCCAATAACTAACCACATGTACTCTGTTAAAATTGACATAGGGTGTTCGAGTTAAATCCCTTTAGTACATTATTTATATAAAGACACTCAACGTGTTTATATATAATAAAATAGGTTGCCAGGCAACGAAACATACGCCCACACAGCAGCTAAATCGTCCGGCAGTCAACAAAAGTTGTCGCATATTAAGTAATTATCAGAAATCATTAGAATTTATTTGGTTTTTATAAAGTTCTGCCCCATGCTAACGTTAAGCATACGAAACATTTAATATTATGGATTTAGATGTTCAATTATCGATTTTCAAGAAATTCACACTCAACCATCATAAATGTGTAACGGTGATATAGTCAAACGTTTTTTTAATTCGGAATAAAATTGTGATCTCCATAGGGTCCACAAGGTAAAAAACATGATTTTTCGTACAATCAGGGACCATAATTCAAGTAGTTATGGTCCAGTGTGCGCGATCTTTGGATTATAAACTTACATTTCAAATTTCATCAAAATTGGATTAAAATTGAGACCTCTACAGGGTCCACAACCTTGATATATCATATTTTTACACTATTCGTGATATATCTATATATCTATCACATAGTCGTTTGTTGCTAGGCATGTATCTATATATATCAACCACAGTTGTTTGTTGATAGGCATGTATCTATCTACCTATCAACCACCGTCTATATCTAACTATCTACCATAGTTGTCCATGTAATATATTATTGTTAAAATATGAATAAGATGTATTCTAACCATCGTTAATCGGCAAAAAGGATGATTCCATGTTGAGTGGTTGTTGGTGGAGGTAGAGTGGTTGTTGGTGCAGTTTCAGTGGTTGTTGGTGCAGTTTCAGTGGTTGTTGGTGCAGGCTCAGTGGTTGTTGGTGCAGGCTCAGTGGTTGTTGGTGCAGGTTCGCTGGTTGTGTCGGGTTCACTGGGGGAGTCAGACACATCAGTGGCGATCTCCAAACGAAGGCCTACGCGTACATCAGGTTGAACTGGCGCAGTTAAACCTGAAAATTTTTTTTAAACATTTATATATTAAACTATTTGTACAAACGATTTCGTGGCCCCGTAGGCTCAGTGGGTGAAACGTTGGCTCGCTAACCTCGAGGCCCCGTGTTCGATCACTGTGTTGTCAGGAAGGAAAGCCTTAGTTACAACGTATAGTCGTTCGGCTGGGACGAAAAACTACGGTTACGTGTATACTTTGGCGTGCTCGTAACAAAGAGATTTGATGGAACTTGGAATTCCATATAAGCACAGACAGTAGGCCGTAGTGCCGTTGTCCAGCAAGAATATCTCTCATAGCACACTGTATGGCACGTGTCTGCCTTCATTAGTGAAGTTGGGGCTGAACCATAGGACGTTAAACCCCATTTCATCTCCATTGAAATAGTTGTGGATTGATCCGATGAAGCACAGTATACGTGAACACCATCAGTATACGAACGCCATCAGTAAAATGATACATCACTTTTAACATGTGACAATTCCTACCCCGTATTTGACAAATAATTCCAATCCAGGTAAATCCACCTGGAATTTATTCAAATAGAACTATAAATATAGGAAATAACTTGTGTGATTTGACATAATTTGTCAAAGTATACTTGGATTCACGTCATGATCGTTCTAAGTCTTGTTAAGAAAATGGTTCTGTTTTTAACTTACCTAACGCGAGGCAGTTTAACAGGATGCTCAATATATATATAATCTTCATGGTAGTAACGGACAGTTATACAATCTAAACAGATAAAATATATTGTACACAAGACTTATGATACAACCGAGGTGTCAATAAATTATACCAACATCTACCGTTTTGAAACGTAAAGTTCTTGGTGACAACATGTTTCTAATCACGATGCTTACAAAAAAATAAGATTTATTCTCAGAGAGTGAATAGTGATTGAAAACGTATAATATCATTTATGTGACATATACTTTTTTTTCTCTTCTCTCGGTCTAGGTAATAGTAAATATTACTGCAAAGAATGACAGCGGTCCAGACAAATAGAGCCCCTCGGTTTAAAAAAGTATTAACCAGATACTTACCATACAATTTAAATAACACTTCTGTCTGTGGGTATCACAGTCACACGTACCTTATATATAGCCCATCTCGTGGCACATCGATGTGCCTACGCAATTTAAACCAATTTAACCAATACCGTTTATTATGGATGGCGCGATCAAAACCAACCAAACTGTTACAGATTGTTAGTTATTTATCACGTGTACAATTTGACGGCATCTAGTTTGATGCAGTTTTTAATCAATAGATCTAGAGATACCTATACATCTACTGAAATCACTCGTCAAACAATTATTGATATTTTAACAATTTGAGATAAATTAAAAACCAATTTTATAATGAAATAAGGTACACGGACATTCATCATATGTAAGTGTGGATATTCTGGAAGCCAAGCCGTACGGCTTAAAATATGTGGAGGAGTATAAAAATCCATAATACGGAAAAAAATCTGACCCGACCCGCCTGACCCCCATGTCCATCCCCCCTGAAAATTGCGTACCTCAAATTAACCAAAATACTAACAGGTTTGTTGAGAATGCCTTTCACAGATTCACTAGTAGGTTTTCGTGGTCTGCGTTTCAGAATATGACATTGAAAATGATCCGCAACAATCCAATATGGTGGCCATCCAATATTTCGGCCAAAATGGCGCCGCAAATATGTATTTTGTGCTTTTCAACCAAACATGGTGTTGTAATATGTCGACTACTATGTTTTCGAGGTCGTAGAATCCGAATTTGTGGTGATTTCAAACAAATAAGGAACCATTTACAATATATTTATAATGTGGTAAAATATTCATCAATTCGAATACGGTTACATAGTATCATTATTTTGGCAAAGTAAAGCTATCTCGGACTGAATTCAAATCGCTCATCATTACATCTGCTTTACAGCTAAAATTGCTTAGGTAAACCTTCAAATTGGACCCATAAACTGAAGCTGGTCGTCTACTTGGCAAATTATTGGGGTCGGAAAAACTAGTGATCAGGCGACAGACGGCATCCGATCAGCTCTATTTATCTCTACGATCGGCGTCTCAATACTGTCAGGAAGCATTTCAAACAGTCTATTTTTCGACAACAAGGATTCGCTACTTTGGCGCTCACAATTTAAGGGTACTTCGTTGAGGTTCGCAAGTCCGTTCGTTTGCCATTTTGGTCTAAGGTCGGATAAACAGTGATCAGGCGACGGACGGTATGTGGTCAGATTTATTTATCTCAAAAATCGGTGCCTGACTGAATACTGATAGACAGCATTTCCAGCAGACTACTTTTCAAAATTTTCTGGGGGAGGTCCCCCATACCCTCCATAGATACACCCTTTTTTAGCGCTCTTGAGTGTGATTCGTCGAAGTTCGCAAGATACTGCCAGGCTGCATTTCCGGCAGCCTGTTTTTCAAAATTTTCTTGGGGAGCCCCCTACCCCTAGTTGAAGCTCGTACCTTTGCCCCCTTAACCTTTCACTTTGCCCATGCTTTGCCCCCTCAACCACCGACGGCTGGCGCCGCCACTGCCTTACGATGCTGCTGCAACGACCGTACGACGACCTGAAAATGCATAAGTTCACCGGCAAACGTGAATACAATGCGAGAAAATGTCCCAAAAATTACAAACTTGACAAAAAATCGCGTTCTCACAACTTTGTACATGTATATAGGTCGGGTCACAGAACCCTGGCGTTTAATTTGAACATGCTCAAAACAAAGGCCGTGACAAAGAGAGGATCATCGGTGACCATGGAGACCACAGTCCGATATCTGGGGTTTCCATCCCGCTTTTACGACGTTTATGGCGATCTTGACGCGCTCTGAGACCATTTTCCTTCGCCGTAGCAACAGTAAGGACGCCGACCCGGTCCGACGGGGGTATTAAAACAAATAAAACATGTGGCTATTGTTAACAAAGATATATTTCCTCGTAAATCCCAGGAGTTCATTTGATCGTGATTCTTTACACAAGACCACCTGGTTGTGGGGTGCTGGGTATTTTTTTCATTGGCGGGGTGCTCTTTTACTTTTAAGATATGCTGCGGAAAAGTCACATTACAATAAAATGAGTGCATTTTGCTCAGGTTAATATGTGAGTTTATTTTTGGTAATTGTCAAATTTATTTCGTATGGTACCATTAAATCATAAACCTTATATCACTGGTAGAGAGAGAGAGAGAAATGGGGTTTAACGTCCACTCCACACAAACCAGGTCATTTCGGGACTAACATATGGTTCAATTTTATTTCAATAATTCGCTTGTGGAAACCGGAGTACCCGGAGAAAACCCACGAGGCTGGACATGCAGTGGGAGGGTCTTTAGCAGTGGGAGGAAACCGGAGTACCTGGAAGAAACTCACAAGGCTGGAGAGGCGACCCTACTCCTTGCCACGTACAACCGGGGATTCGAAACCACACCAGTTGACTCAACGGCAGGCCGTATGTTACAGCGCGCGCACACTCACCATTCGGTCATAACCAATGGGGTTGACCAACGATTGCTGTGTGTTTTGTGTTTCCAAAAATGATGAATAATGTTTTAGACATGCCTAAAAAAAATAAGTGCACTCCGAGGGGAGACTTGCCAACTAGTTTCCATGGAAACCAACAGAAATTAAGATGTTTAAATATTAAAGGGTGCTATTTAATACTGGGTTGCTGCTGGAATAACATGTAAAGAAATATTGGATGCTTCTGGGTATCTGCACTGGAACAACTATATAGAACAAAGGGTCGTATAAACTGTAATAGACACCGGGTGTGCAGGGCCCATGAGAGAGTGGGGGGGGGGGCAACTTGGACACTTATTGCATGTAGAATGTTTTCGACAAAACTAGCGTGAATCTGTGCAGGAATATGGTACTCTAGAATGACCGAATTGTTGGTCTTTATGTTTTCGTGGGGGGTTGCTTTTGATGAAAATTGGAAGCATTTTGTCTACATGTAGGTTAATTAAATGTAAAGCTAGGTGTATTGACTGAATCTTATTTTACAAACATATCCCACACGTGTCATATATTGATTTAACCGAAATGTATTCCATTTATACCTATGTGGCATATATTGATGTGACAGGAATCTATTTCTAGCTATTTCTAATGATTACAATTTGAAAAATTAAAAATTTTAAAGATTTACCCCGAAAACATTAACAATATAGTCTTCATCAAAAGTTGCTAATAAAATATTTTTATGGGATGATGGGCATATTGAGAGGGGTATTTAACCATTTTATCGAGCCGTATTAACACATGAACAGGGACACCAACAAATGGACTTGTATTAAACCTTATTAATGTATTAAAAGTTTAAAATCTTTTATTTGTTAACAGACTAAGTAAGGCACAATTCATCCACTCAATTCCATATCATCGTAGCAAGCATGTCGAATAGGGCCAATCTCTATGGCGGTATATTAGTGCCAAAATTCTAACATGCTATCGTCTAATTTCTTACTTCTGTTCATGTAATTTCTAACCTCCATTCATTTCGCAGGTTTATACGTGGAATATTTTACATATATATCTCGTCCACTTATCGTAAAATAGATATTAAATATCAAATTTATGTTAAATATGGTCCAGCATATATTTGGGTATTTGTTAAATTGATAAAGTTTATTCGGAGTGGATTGATTTTACGGGAATTCAATCTCAACAATATCTATACATACCCTAACAAGTTATCAGTAAATAAATAATATTGATGAATTTATATAAAATAGACATGATGTATACTCAGCCAAATTAAAAACTTGACACTGATGAATTTCAACAATTCTGGTAAGTCAAATAAATTTTAAAGTGTTTCTAACGATAGTAAGTAGTAAGAAGCCTTTAATTTCATAAAATTGTAAAGTCACGTGGATCACGTGACATTTGAGCATATTAAGATGAAAAACCTGAAAAACACGTGCAAACACAAACTCGTGAGGTCAATCGATGCAAGTTTGCTTAAACTGAACACGCACACGTAACTGGAAAAACAAATTAAAATTGTTATTTTCATCTTTGTTAGAAAATGCCGCGCCTTTCAAATGTAGAACGTCTACGTGCTATAGGTAGGCTCTATGCTGGTCAGTCTGTGGTCACTGTTGCAAGAGCCTTTAATTGTTCACGCTAGACAATAATTAATCTTAGAATGAGAGTGCTTCAAACTGGAACTAATGCCGACTGCCCAAGGGCAGGAGCGCCGAGTGTGACGTCACTCCAGGAAGATCAAGCAATACGATTACGTCATCTTAGAAACAGATTTGTCACTGTAACCTCCACAAGTAGAGAGATGTTTGATGGAAGGGTAACTGCACAAACTGTTCGAAATCGCTTGCAGGCTGCTGGTCTTCGAGCTCGGAGGCCCTATAATGGACCAATATTGACACCTCTTCATCGCACATGGACGTTCTCCTCTTGTTGTTGTCCAAGGGAACTTAAATGCTGCCCAGTACAGGGATCAGCTTTTGCAACCTGTTCTTCTTCCGTTTATGAAGAGACATGGGCCTGGACTAACGTTTCAACAAGACAAAGCGCGACCCCATACGGCAATTGCTACCCAGAATTTTTTAAGAAATGCCGGTGTCCAAGTCCTGGATTGGCTGTCGCCTAGCCCCGACCTTAAAGGACAATATTGGTGCCAGTCATTATCACATAAGTGATAGAACTGATTAAACACTTTCCAAATACGATATTAACACAGAGATCATCGCTACCATAGAGGAGTAATAAAGGATTCATGAATCGGAAGTGACGAACGCCAAAGGAAAACACGAGTTATTCCTCTATCTAACTAACTAGTGATAGTGATAACTAGTGACTAGTGATAACAGATACATGGGCGAATATCTGCTCACTAATAATTCCCTCGAAAACCTAAAGTTGTTGTGCGACACTGTGAGAGCATATCTTACAATTCATAAAAAGAATTGACTGCCACTACAAAAGAGAACAGGAAAGAAAAAGAGAAACAATTTCGTGCATTACCATGTTTTTATAAGGTAAGGGAGACAGGGGCACATTGAACCACCATGGATATATCCTTTATATATAATACTATACAACCCAACACTATAAAGTGTTCAATGTGCCCCGGTCTACCCTATAGAATGAATAAAAACAAGGGGCTGTACGGAGTATTTCTATTTTCCCCCGTGTTCTCTTATCTTATGACACTTAATTACTTTATTGAATCGTCAGATATCCTCTTGCGGTCCCATATAACAACTTTTTGTCTTCGAAGGAATTATTAGTGAGCAGAAATTCGGCCGTTTATCTGTCATCATTCGTCACTTCAGTCATTCACATAGAGAGATAACTCGTGTTTTCCTTTGGCGTTCGTCACTTCCGGTTTATGAATTCTTTATTACTCTTCTATGGTAGCGATGATCTCTGTGTTAATATTATATTTGGAAAGTGTTTAATCAGTTCTATCACATATGTGATAATGACTGGCACCAATATTATCCTTTAATCCTATTGAACACATCTGAGACGAACTGGGTCGACGTGTTCGTCAGCAAGTGAATCCACCACTGACGTTGCAGGACCTTCAACATGCTCTTGCTGAGCAGTGGCGACGTCTTCCTCGGGTAGTGTTTACTAATGTTCTGAGATCCACGAGAAGACGTTGAGTGGCAGTACGAGACGCTAGAGGAGGCCACAACCGTTACTAAACACTTTATTCCGATTTTTCTCCAAGTCTGTGAATTTCATTTTGGGGGGTATTGTGACATCACGAACGTTATCAAGTCAAGGACTTTCGGCGAGACGTATTCTTGATTTCTGTTGATGTCAAGGTCGTCTGTGCACAACATAACACTAAAATAGTTGCCTTAAACCAAATATTAAAAATCTAGTCCCAAAAATCCCGAGTGTCAAGTTTTTAATTTGGCTGAGTATATGATGACTCATAACAAATTTACACGTACACGTAATTTTATGCGCTTTGGGCGTAGGTGTAAAGGATGGGTGGGGAGCCCCCTTTCAAATCAGTTTTATCAGCTTGGAAATGACACATTCGTGTTTCAGACACTTTCGGCTGCCATCTTGGATTTTTTGCAGGTCTCCAGGAGTTAGCCCGTAGATCTCAGAGGTAGCAAACTACAAATATCGTCACTACGATCAGGATTCAGACTAGTAATTATTTGCCCATTGACTTCAATGTTAAATGGTTGTAACATCACAGGCTGTTGCTTTTTGCTCAAGATTCCGTTGGTTCCAATCTTTATAGGCACAATGGGGACCACATTTGGCAATCTCTGTAGTGGGTTGACCTTTTAGATCTTTTGCTACGGGGATTTGAAGTTGCATATCGGGATTAATCGGTCTCATTTTGTGAAATAATGGACTGGTATGAGCACTTCGGATTCACGTGAGCTGTGGAAGATCTATTTGAGTACAACACCAGAAAGTACCCATCCAACACCTTAAATCAACCTTTTCACACTTTTCGTCACATTTGTCGGTATTTTTAGAATATATATTTGGTATATATATCTTCATTTGTGCTATGGTTGTCATTTTTGCTTGATAAAGACGGGAGAACCCTCCGCCATAATAATATGTTGTAATGTGTAATGTTCAGTCCCCTGCGAACTGTGTCGGGTCCCTGTGCGCAAGGGGGACTTCCGTTATCTAGTTTCAGGTATCCTGCGTGTTTTGTTTTTGTAACATTCTCCCGATAATAAAAAGTGTTAACAGTTTGTCGCTGTCTTCATGTTCGCTCCTCTACCTTAAACTGTCGCTCGTTGAAACGTCGCTGAAATAAATCCTTTAAAGCTGCAATTTCATATTTTTAAGTTATATTTTTTAAATTTACTAAAATAAAGCCTTAAAATAGATGGTATCTATAAACAGTCCTACCTTGTTAAAGAATTATCTTATTAATCCTATATTTCACTATTGCTGGTTGAGAAATTGGCAAAAATGTCATTTTCAACTTCAAATTCAAACGTTTGAACATAGTTATTGCATGGGGGCAATAGAGAAACAAGGGATGCAATTGTGTTATCATTTCCTGTGTTAATGTGTTATACGAGTGGGGAATAATGCTTATGATCGTATAATAGTGAGCTGACAAACTATTGAGCAAATGACATAGGAAAAATTATGTTTTGACTTTCTTTGAAAATATGAAATTATCGCTTTAAGTAACTTGTATTCCATATAATTGTGTCATGTGTTATCCTCATCCAGTTACTAAAATCCCCTTAAACAACCTATATATTTGTGCATCATAAAATCATTATCCTCAAATTTGAGTAATGGCCCCACCCCATCTCAAAACAAAGCAATATCAGCGCATATACTAACTGCGTGAAATATGTTGCATCAGGTTTCTCATGATCTGCCAAGCAAGGAAGAGTGTTATCGTCCCTTTAAATAAGCCGGTTTTGCAAGCATCATTCATATTGAGGCAGGACACCAAAACTAAATCGTCCATGAAAATAAATGCCCACTATTGTCGTACTATACTATATACATACTTCCTTACAAAAAAGCAATAATCATTTGTTTCGGACCCCCCCCCCCCAGGTTGCAGGGTCCCCTACAAGCCTAGTAATTTTCACCACACAATGAGGAATTTAATTAAATAGATAAGAACATTATGTTACAATATAAACATTAATTTGAAATGCAGTGATATATGAAAATGATAAGACAAATATGTTCAATATAAAGATTAATTTGAAATGCTGTGATATGAAATTTGATTAAAATGATAAAATAAATATGTTCAATATAAAGATTGATTTGAAATGCTTTGATATGAATATTGATTAAAATGATAAGAAAAATATGTTACTAAAGATATTAATTTAAAATGCAGTAAAATGAAAATTAAAGAGCATAAAAAATGACCAAGTAAAATCATATATAATTAAAGCTATATATACTTTACAACTATCTCATTCATTGCTTCATTACGTTTGACCATCTTGACTAATTGGATTTCCTCCTTGATTGACCAAAAGAAACCAATTAATCACCACAATGAGAAAATGGAACCAATTAAACCCAAAAACGTATAATTTTGACACCACTTTTTGACACCAGTTCGAATTATCTAGATAAATCCTACCGCCTTTTGACCAATGTTGACACGTATTTCGGACTGGGATTTTTTATGGTGATAATAGACCAATACACTGTGTTTGGCATTTTTATACCCCCACATTTTCATGTGGACCTATATTGTCGTCGCGCCTGCCCATCTACACATCCCTCCGTCCACAATTCTTCGTGGGCTCTCTACAGGTCACAATTCGTGTGCGATCTTAACAAAGCTTTAAATATAGGCTTATCTCCAAAAGAGTCAATATTGGTATGTATCGGATCGACACTTCATTGATTATGGCCCCTGATTGTACGAAAAATCACGTTTTTATCTTGTGGACCATGTAAAGGTCACAATTTTGAACCGATTTTTAAAAAAAACCCTGAAATGCCTGCATATAACCCAAAGATCTTGGTTCCGTTTAAGGAGCTAAATCTCTTTTCTTTGGAACCTAGAAATTCACACAGGTTGTAGAATATTGATATAACATCGACCTTGTGTATGATGATTCACGAAAACTATATACTTAATTTAATAATACAATAGAAGCTTCTAATGATAAAGTGGAGGTTGGAAACTGTAAAAGTTAACTCCCTTTAAAACCCTTGGGTAAGATATTGACTGTCCCAGTTTCTTAAAGAAATGAAATGAAATGGGGTTTAACGTCCTACTGTTCTGCTCCCAACCTGGTCTAATGAAAACGGACACACGCCATACAGTATGTAATGAGGGACATATTGCTCGGGCAGCGGCGCTACGGCCTGCTCTTATATCGAATTCCGACTACCAAGGGATCTTTTACGTGCACGTCAATGTGTACACGGGACCGAACGACTAGCAACTGTCCTTGCCAGGCTCTCCACCCTGCATCACTGACAAGGGGAAACCACGCCGGAAAATCTGATCGAACACTGGGCCTCCATGCTAACGAGCCAGCGTCTTACCCACTTAGCCACCTTGATCCCCCGTTTCTAAAAGAAACTGAGAGGTAAGCCGAAAAATCTCACCATGGACACGCGAATATTTCTTGCGAGCGCCACAGTCGGGCCTATTTTACGGTTTTATTGGCGAAGCATGGTTGCTAGTGGTTTGGGGTTCCGTAAAATTTTCCAGAATTTGACTTTCGATAACACGATATTACCCGAGCATGTTAAAATATGCCCTGGCTACAGTTGGGGAGGTGACATGGGCGATCCAAGGAGCAGTAGCGAGGCTGGTTTGGGGATGTTGATGTGTAAAAGAGTTAAGAGTAATTCAATGTTCCACGGATTTTCCACGGGGTCAGTGGTTTTAGCTTGTTAGCTGTAAGTAGACAGAGGATGTGTCAAGGGACGATGTCTAATCGTTCGGAGGCCGGTTGGAGCAGAAAAGTAGCACATTAAGCACCATTTCATTATGTTTTAGCAAAAATATTGTGATGAATCTAAATGTAAAATTAAACCCAATCTGTTTAAAACACAGACACTGTTTCGTTTTGTCCTTAATACACTAAGATCTGGAAGAGTTGTTATATTACTCGAGCTCTGGGCCCGATTCCTAGAAAATTCTTAAGCACGTTCTTGTGCTTAGATTTTGTGTTCCCAGAATATTCTTAAGAACGTCCTTGTGCTTAGATTTTAAGTAGACTTCAGTGTAAGCACAAGTACGTTATTAGAGACTTTTGGCAAGTGGCATTTCCCTATCCGTATCACGTATCATATACGTGACACGTTGCGTCAGAGTAGTTTTAGAGTTTTGGCAGATTCTTGCGTCGCGTACGTATGCGTCACTGAGTTGAGCTTAGTTCTGTACAGCATGATGGCAGCAATCTACCAAGATCACCATCAATACTAGTCTAGTACCTAGCCTACAATTTCTCGGAGTGAGTGAAGTCGCTCGACAGTCGCTGAGCTATAATAAAAAGAAATGTTGCCTCTTTTTACACCCCTTTACCATAGAATCACATTTACAGCTTTGCAAGGTCCCATATCTACCTAAATCTAGCAAATAGATCAACCAGCGTGTAGACAGACAGACGGAAAAAGTATGAAAATTCCGAGAAAAACCTGTCATAAATAATGATTAAATTCCAGTCTTTATTATGGTTAAATTCACATCAAATATATGATACACATAGATTCATAAAAACGCTATGATACAACATTTCAGCGTCTAAAAAGACGACAATGTTATACGGACCTTCTTCGTATGAATGCTGTTCGATACGGACTGCCGTATCCGTGTGCTGTATCACGTATGAGAAATACACACACATTGATGACGTCACACACAAAATCCATACGGATACGTCCTAAGAATTTACGCTTGCCAAAAGTCTCTATTATGTGTTCCTAGAAAAAACTTAAGCGCAACTTTGTTCTTATCTAAGCACAAGTCTGAAGCAAGGAATAGGGCTTGCTTAACAACCTTAAGTCTGTTTCTGCTTCAAACAATATGACTAACAGTGAGTTATGCCACATTTCCTACATCTTTTGATACGTAAGAGACAATTTAAAGGCAGAGAAAATCCTTTAGAAACATATTCTCAAGAAGTATTATGCTATAGAAAATTTCGCTTTTGCCCTGAAACCATTTTATTTATTTACCAATTAGTAAAGAACACAAACATACAGGCTACTTTAAGATCAGGCGCTCCCGCCAATTTTCAGAGTGCTTGCGGTTTTTTTCTTTTTGTTTTTTTTTTATTTTTTAGCTTGTGCCATATTTCATATGTGTATAGGGGACATGTCAAATGCATCTAAATCGACATTTGGCGGGCAGCAGACGAAAAATTTATGACGTAATTTGCATACCGTGACGTTTGAGAGCACCATGTCTCATTTTACCAGTCACAGTGCGCTTAGACTCGTACTTGACTTGTGCTTACGTAAGAACGGTCTTGAGAATTTTCTAAGGACCGTATTTTATTAAGATTCTTACGTAAGAAAAAGTGAACCATAACTTTGTGCTTACTTTAAGAATTTTCTAGGAACCGGGCCCTCTGGTTGAAGTGAGGAGTTAGTCAATGAAACAGTCTGTTATGGCGTGGGATGCACAGATGATCCAGAGGAAAAATGTCCAGGAGGGTGGGGGTAAAACTCTGGGGGTAGTGGGCGTAGATGTCCTAGGGGGGCAAATGTTCGGTGAGTAAAATTCCGGGGGTAGATGTTCTAGGAGGGAAGATGTCTTCAGCAGGAAATGTCAATGAATGGTGTTTTATGGCACGTCGACACAATAATAATCTGGTCAATTTGCGCCAATCTATGTGCTATCGGAGATGATTTGCCTAATGCGCGGGGAGTAATGTCGCTGCAGGGTGAAATCGGAGTACCCGGAGGAAACCTGCGTGATCGAATAGGCTACTCCCGCACTTTGTCATTGAGGTCTATAACCGTGCCGTCCATTGACTAAAGCATTGAATGACATACTATATCATTAGATCAAAACGATTATTTTATAATATAACAGTAAGTTGAAAATTTATGTTAGTATCTTGAAAATTCAAGATCGAAAGATCAAAACGCTTACTTTATAATATAACAGTAAATTGAAAATTCAAGTTACTAACTTGAAAATATTAAGTTACTAACTTGAAAATTCAAGTTACTAACTTGAAAATTCAAGTTACTAACTTGAAAAATTGAAAATAGAATAATAAAAAAAAATATGTGCCCCTATTACGCTTCCGTAGTAATGCACAATCTTCGACTTTGAAAACATGAATTATTTGGCAACTAAATCAACATTGATGTTGTGATCTTACCATGAAAAGATGGGCTTCTGATATCCAATATTTAAAACTAAATGAAAATTTTAAAATTAGAACACGAATCGCGTGACAGAATGCTTTGCGCGCCATTTGTAATGCAGCGACTCGATGGTCGAGGCTAAATATATCCTCAATGACCGTCATTCAATTTGAACTCTTCGCGTATTACGCCGAACACAACGGATTAGAAATTGAAGTAAAAACAGAAACAATTGAATGTAAATC
This sequence comes from Patella ulyssiponensis, assembly GCA_963678685.1. Lineage (NCBI taxonomy): Eukaryota > Metazoa > Mollusca > Gastropoda > Patellidae > Patella > Patella ulyssiponensis. The sequence continues at coordinate 93,391,635 of OY783225.1, forward strand.
AGTTTATATACATTCATATAACATTACTTTATGTATTGCGACCTATTTGTGGGTGCCATGGAAAATAGAATTAGCCACTTTAAAATAAATTGAAGCTATTCATTGATGGTGACGTACCATTATTTGAAAAAATATACAGCCAACATGCCAATATTAGATTATTACACATGAAACACGGGACTCTCATGACAATCTCATTGTCTGGAATTTAAGTTGTTTAATGATCTCGCTGTCGACCCTTAAATCACACTTAATAACGGGTGAAACACAGCCGGTAATTCACAAAAAAATTCTTAACGAGAATTTGATAGAATATCTTCCTTGAATAGTTCAAATTAACTCCAATGGATATGAATCCTTATGATATTATAAAAGATGGGTCTCTAATAGGTTAAACAGCCCAAAAATATGGTCCAATTCGCTTCTGTATTTACAATGACATGGTGAATTGAAATTCTATCGATCTATGCTCCTCGCTGTGTTATAAACCGGTTTTAAATCCAATTTAATCCAATACGAGAGATTACCTAACGTCGGTATTTTGATTTTCTTGATCAGTACATATTAGCGTGGGTTATGTCATTATGAGTAAAATGCTAATGAAACAATGAGACTTAAAATATTTATATTAAAACAAAAGAAAACATTATTGCCTGTGACTATTGCATACATAAGCATTGGTCATGCCATGAGAATGGGATTTTAAATATTTACATGGTTATTGAAACCATAGAAACGTTGATGCCTATGACAACGGCACAAACTATTCAGAAGCCCATGTCGTCTTCAAATATGGCTATAGTTAACATAGCCGCATAACCGCTCAATATTCCGATATTCTGAGCCAAAAACATCTGCCAAGTCCGATGTTCTTGAAAATATTTCTGAAGTTCTGGTAACTGAAATAAAAATTACAATTTGAGTTTGAGAAGACGTCATCATCCATTAATTAGAAATGACATATTAAAAGAAATAAGGATTAACGATACTTTTCTGTATCAACCGGGATAAAGGGAGAGAGAGAGAGAAATGGGGTTTAACGTCCACTCGACACAAACTAGGTCATTTTGGGACTAAAATATGGTTTCAATTTTATTTCAATAATTCGCTTTCGGGTAGGGGTCTTTAGCAGTGGGGGGAAAACCGGAGTGCCCGGAGGAAACCCACGAGGTTGAGAAGGCGCCCCTATCTCCATGCCACATACGCTCACACCAGGGATCGAAACCACAGCCGAAGACAGATTGACATCCCATCCAACAATGACAGATTGGCATCCTACAAAGGCAGATTGGTATCCGAAAAAAAGGCAGATTGGCATCCCACAAAGACGACAAATCCATATAAATCGACAAATCCCCCCCATCCCTCATCAAATGGAATTGAGTCTTATTGCTTAAAATCGCCTCTGTCTTTTCCCACGTGTGCTAACGATTTGGTTCACTCGGTCACCTTTGAAAGAAAGAGAACAGATTACAGGAATACTTACTAAGTTAGCTAGAGCTACATATAGAAACATCCCAGCACCGACCAGAAATATCCATTCTGTAGCAGCTTCTAGTTTACCAGCAGCGATACCAACATACAAACCAGCAAAGGCCGTCAGACTTGAGACGAAGTTTAATACTAGAGCTTTCTTTATACTCATTCCTGTCGATATTAACACAGCAAAATCACCTAAATTATAAAATACAACATAATAAAATTATCTGAATTATTAAACAACACAATAAAATCACCTCAATTATAAAACAACTCAACAAAATTGAGATGATAAGATTTTGCAGACGTTGTGAATCGCTCAATCTAGGATGGTATGCAGAACAGTGTTTCCCTGTTTAATACAAATATAAGGGTGCGTGCGTGAGTAGGTATAAGCCGACGCACAGAATTTTGCCAGGACAGTGGCGCGGTGGCTTACTCTTATTTCGAATCCATCTGCCAAGGGTTCTTTTACGCACACGTCGACGTGTATACGGAACCTGGTTTTTTTATCTCATCCAAACGACTATGTTGACTTTTTGTTCTTTGTATGTGCAATAAAATTGGACAAAAGGTTGACGGAGATCGGGAATCCATGTCCTCGTGAAGATATTGCCCGTTGGGACTGTAATTCTTGATACACGTAGGGTACAAAAACAAAACAATTCAACATCAGATGACCAATAACAAGAATGGCATATTGTTCAGATGACCGAATTCGCCCAGTGACTTATATTACTAACCTAGTTCGTGTGGTAATTCGTGACATATAACAGCGATAGACGTGGATAAACCGCTAGATAACTGGCCGGTAAATGCTGCACCTATGGCTAAACCATCAGCAAAATTATGTATAGCATCTCCTACTATAACCATCCATGCTAAAGATGCTGGAGCTGAAATCATATTACCTAATCCTTTAGTGGCTGTTAGCAATAAACTAAACACGAACGTATGGAAAAACAGATACTAATCTAGTTTAGAGAAGAGAATACTTTTCGAAACGTCGCCAAAATAAATAATCAGCCCCGCTGTGTTTCCATAAGTATGTGTTATAATGTATTGTTCTATCCCGTTACTTAACGCAATGCCAATGAAATGAAATGCGGTATAAATCTCCTACGTTTTTGCATTGACTGGACAAATGGGGACGGGAACAAAATGAAACGCCGTGCCCGTGTATAATAAAACAGGCCCCAAACCCCCTACAAAGTCAAGTTTAACACTTTTTCGTGCGATAATCAAATTTTGCCGGGCACTGACTAAAAGATAAAAACAATTGCAGTAAATATAAAAGTAAAAAAAGACATGAAAAGTATTTCATTCCACAAAATGAAGTACCTGAAAACCAGCACCCTTGTGTGGGGTAATGTAATTCCAATCAGGAGTTCAGGTTTCCAAAAATCACTGGCTGTAGTTCCAGGAAATTGACTCTGCTGGGCAAAGCCCAGCTTAGGCATGGGCCTGAGGGGCCCAGGGCCAGGGCCCCGCGGTTTACGGCGCTCCGCGGTTCATGGCAAAAAGAGAAACAATTCAAATTCCAGATGACAGTTTCACGGTAATCGATTTAGCTTGGCTATCCCTCAACCTCCTCTGTGAAGTTCCACTCTGTGGTCGGTCTATGCTTCCCCGACGTTATATGCCATTTCCGTTCATTGTTTGCCAGTTAGGAAGTGAATAGCTTTCATATGTGATCAGACATTATGTAAGTATTCTTGTATTACAGACCGTTTAATTGCATTTTTCGCATGCGTGCCATTCAAAAGGATGTGAACCAATCTTTTCGTTGCGCCCCGCTCCCGTTAATCTGGGCTTTGCTGCTGGGCGCCTTTTGCCGTTGTTTTTCAAGATTTTACTTACGTTCTTTTGTGGTAAAGTTATGCCAGTTCATTTCGGGGTGCTAACATATGAACTGGCCTAACATAGATGGACATACGCCATGCAGGGAAAGGTTCCCCCGCGAACACCTCTCCATTGAATTCCAACTGCCAACCGAGAAAACAGGCGATCATTGTTTTATCGTCAGAATACTTTTCCTTGTGAATTCTTGTCGAAACGTCGTGTGTGTATATAATATAATGAATGTTTTCCATAGAACTGTGTTATGTTATAATATGATAAATCATTAAATGCCATTCAAAGATTGAAACAACTTAACAAGCGAACATTTTGTAGACTTACCTCGATGTCTGTTGACAATATTATCTTGTTCTTCTTTACACACGTGTTCACCGCCATCTTGACTCGTGGAACACGACGCCTGAAAAATAAAATATATAATACATGCTTTTACTCAAAATACACGTATGTGTGCACATGCCACAATGTACACGAGGCAATACAAGTAACTATAATATATACACAGGACACACTCTAAGTAACTATGCACCGGACATACTCCAAGTAACTAAACGCAGGCCACAATATAAGTATAACTACACACAGAACAGAATACAAAGAACCATACACGGGGTACAATATAATAACTATACACAGGGCACAATACACGTAACTATGCTTAGGGTTGGCTACAATACAGTATGCAGTAACTATACACGGGGTGAAATACTAGTAACTATACCCAGGACACAATACTAGTTACTATACACAGGGCACAATACAATAACTATACAAAGAAAACAAAACTAGTAATTATACACATAACACAATACAAGGCACAGTAACTATACACAAGTCACACTTAAAGTATTAATACACCTGATTTTCTAGCCTATAGTAAACCAGAACTTAGTAACCAACTTACTGTATTATTAGAATCATATTGTTCATCTGTAATAACTTTTAATACAGACACATTCCCATTACTTAAATCATCACGTGACTAAAATAAACAACACATCAATAAATAAATCAGTTGGCATCTCGACAAATCAGGGGGATGTTGCCTGGACAGTGGTGTTGCTGTCCACTCGACGTAGAATTAAAACGGGACACGGATTTTTTGTACATTCCAAAACGACAAGACCCTCTTCATTTAAACATATTTTATTTGATTAAATTAATTTGATCGATCAAAACTTACAAAAAATTACAAATGAGTACTCTGGGTATTATTGTATACATAAACATCATTTCATGAAGACCGGTGGCGTAAATAAAGGTACAAAAGGATTGTTATATTAGTGTCACTAGATGTTCTATAGTATAATCTTACCCTGGCTTGTGTATGATCATGGTCGTGTGTATGATAAAGACTCATGATTAACTCGAGTATAAAAAAAGCGTAGATACTAGCGAGTACAGCACACATTCTACTACTAGCTATAGAGATGTCCGTCGATCCTGTTAATATTATTTCACTGGTTGTTAATCCATCACCATCAGCATCCTCGCCTTCATCACTTAATACCTGATTACATACAATATTAATACCTGATTACATACAATATTAATACCTCATTACATATAATATTAACACCTCATTACATATAATATTAACACCTGATTACATATGATATTGATACCTGATTACATATAATATTGATACCTGATTACATATATACTATTCAAAAAAAGTAGGGGATATTTGATTTTTAAGTGTTATTAAAGTCACCTAATGAAACTGACGAAGAAACAAATGACAAAATGAAATGAAGTTCACATTCATCGATTTATTCCAAATGATCGTTAGACTAAGTAAGGCACAGACTGACCATTATAAGGGTAAAATGATACCCGGGGTCAAACAGCAAAATTAGGACAGCATCACAACAAAGTCAGTAACGGGTAAATCCTCCTCTGTTTGCCAAACAAGCATTGATCCGACGTGGCATACTCCTAATGAGACGTCTAAGGTCATTTTGGTCCAGATTGTCCCATTCCTGTTGCAACGCAGCAGCAAGTTCTTGGACATTGGCAGGACGTTGTTGACGTTGACGTAACCTCTGTCCAAGCATGTCCCAGACATGCTCGATGGGGGAGAGGTCGGGACTCAGTGCTGGCCAAGGTAATGTGGTGATGTTCTGTTGTTGGAGGTAACCTGTAACGATCCTGGCCCTGTGACATCTTGCGTTGTCATCCTGGAAGATGAAACGGCGGCCATGACGTCGTGCGAACGGCACAACATGGACTGCCAAGATGTTGTCCCGGTAGTACTGGCCTGTAACACGCCCTGCAACAACATGTAAAGCCGTTCTTCCAGCAACAGTGATGCCTCCCCACACCATAACAGAACCACCCCCAAATCGATCATGTCTGATGACGTTAACGTCTTGGAAGCGCTCGTTTCGACGACGCCACACCCTCCTACGTCTGTCCAAAAAATCAACAGTGAACCTTGACTCATCTGAAAACATCACATTGCTCCAGCGTCGATTATCCCAGTGTTGACGATCCCTACACCAACGACGTCTTGTCTGAATGTGATGATCTCTCAAACAAGGGATCACACGAGGACGTCGGGTGCGAAGGTGACCCCTATGCAGTCGATTCCGAATCGTCTGGCCACTCGCTCTCACACCAGTGTCTGTTTGAAGACGAGCACTGATCTGATTTGCTGTGATGACACGATTTCTCGAGGCCAAGGTACGGATAAATCGATTCTGGGCTTGAGTTGTCGCCCTTGGTCGACCTGAGCGTGGTCTGTCCTGTACAGATTGTGTATCACGGTATCTGGACCATAGCCTGCTTATGACAGACTGAGAAACATTCATCGTCCACGCCACAACCGCCTGTGTTGTGCCGATCTGTAGCATGCCAAGGGCACGTAACCTTTCATTTTGGGTAAGCCGACGCATATCAAAATTTGTTTTCTGGTCACTAAAACAATTAAACTGATGTTTCCACCCTGGAATTCAATGCCACAATGACTGTAACATTCAAAGTCAGAGTCGTGCAAATCTTGGGTTGAACCCCCATGATGATCCCAAGCATCACCTGCATTCCATGCGGTAGCTATTGGTGCGTTTGGGCGTCACATGTAACTGGAAATGTTTCTTCTGTTAGGTTCTATAGTGACCTTTTTCGTAGTCATTTGCATATTTTAGTATTATGCCCCCAAAATCAAATATCCCCTACTTTTTTTGAATAGTATATAATATTGATACTTGATTGTATGAGGAAAGGTAAAACGCACGAAGAGGCGAGGACGTGGGAGAGAGTGAGAGAAAGAAAGGAGAGTGTGTGTGTGTGTGAGAGAGAGAGAGAGACAGAGAGGGGGGTCTTAATACCTTGTATAATTATTGAATAGTTTGTGGTACCACTGTCGGGGCCAAATTCCCTTCATAGCACCTTGCATGGTGTATACAAATCTGGTTTATCAAAAATCTTTAATTAATTTACAGGTAAATATCCATTAATTAACTCACCTCGGGAAGTAAATGTAGTAAAGCATCGCCACATAAATTACCTGTTGCTAGCGCCAATAGCGCCGCCATAACGTATTGTCTTACAGCTCCGGTTGCGGCTTTCATTACAACTGCTCCTAATACAGACATGACACTGATGATGGATACAGCCAGTGTACCGTAACCATAGACTAAAAACAGAAATAATAACAATCAAATCATACATGATGCTGATGGTGGATACAACCAAGGCACCGCAACCATCGACTATACACAGAAATAATAACAATCATATCTTCTAAACTAATATCATACATCATACTGTTGATGGATACAGCCGAGGCACTGTAACCATAGACTAAATACAGAAAAAATAATAATCAAATCTTCTAAACTAATATCATACACAATAGTGATGATGACGAATCCAGCCAAGGCACCGTGATCGTCGACTAAATTCAAAAATAATAATAAATCTTAATTATAGATATATACCTACTTTCTGTGTTAGACAGAGTGGTTGTAGAATTACTTTTGACCTCTTCGTATTTTGTGCCAGAACGCGTCTTGGAACGGATGGTCAGCACCTCGTCGACTATTGACGGACACATCTGATAAAACTGCTGCACATTCACTCGATCTTTCATCTTGAATATCTTCAATAATTCCGACACATTATAACTCTGTCAAATAATATCAAAAAAACCAGGATTATTGTCTTAGATAATAACATGTTCCACAGTATCATGGCATGGACCAGAAACTGACTATATTGTCATCGGTGCCATGTTGAAATGGTGATGGCATATCAAAAATCGATGTCTTTAAATCGATGCGCAAGTTTTTTGTCGCTCGTACATGAATTGGCACAGTCTTAGGCTTTTCCCGAAAGAACAACAATAACAAGACGAGAAGCGATTGCGGACGGATTCTGGTCCAAAATTCCAGCACAATAAACGACCATAATCGGTAGGCAACATTTAATGTGCTATGAAGAAACGGTTTTGCGGAAAGTGGCGATTTCGCCTACACTGGGAGATTACGGCCTCCTGTTATATCTATTTCCAACTATCAAGGGATCTTTACATGTCCGCCAATGTGTACACTGCAGCTCGGTTATTCTTGCCATCTCAACGACAAAACCCGTTGTCATGCACCATTGACAACGGGTCATCTTGCCGAAAAAATCGCGAGGACATTTCTCAGCTAACACCAGGAGGGAACGGCAGAGCGACCCCGTGTCTCACTCATTGATCCACTACTGACAGGGGCGATAACTTACCGACAGAAGGCATGGGAGATAACTTACCGTCGGTTTTGCTGTCGGCACACTCCGGGATTCTCTACTCAACAAGAAATTTTTCTGTGGACCAAGTCGAGACTTCGCTTCTACAACACTAATCATATCACCGATAAGACTTTCCAATTCTGGAAAACATAAACGGAACAGTACAATACCAATATAACCGCCCCCCCCCCAGGATCTCTCTGTCAGACAATGGAGAGAGAGAGAGAGAGAGAGAGAGAGAGAGAAATAGGGTTTAACGTCCACTGGACACAAACTAAGTCATTTCGGGACTAACATATGGTCTAATTTTATTTCAATAATTCGCTTGCGCGTAGGGGTCTTTAGCAGTGGGGGGAAACTGGATTACCCGAGGAAAACCCACGAGGTTGGACAGGCGACCCTACTCCTTGTCACGTACAACTGAGGATTCGAAACCACGCCAGTTGACTCAGTGACAGGCCGTATGTCAGACAATGGAAGCCCAGTTTACATTCAACAATCTCAATGCAAAAAGTTACTGTAACATGGCGAACCGCCTAGAAAAAACGTTCGCTAGAGCAGGCGCGGATCCAGAGGGGGGGGTCGAGGGGGTCCGGACCTCCCCCCCCCCTGCTCAGGCTTGAAAAAATTTTATGCGATTTTATTGTCGATTTTTAGACCTGTAATTTTCCGGAAATACGTCAGAATGCACAAAATTGAATGTAATTTACCAAATTTTTCTGGGAGAGGGCCCCCAAACCCCCCGTTAATTGGTTGAGCGCCTTCGCCCACCGCAATTAGCAAACCTAGACCCCCCCCCTGCAAAAAATCCTGGATCCGCACCTGTAGAGAGCGATCTTCTGGGATGGTAAACGCTTTCGTGGCAGTCCAAATTTCAAAATTTTCCGGTGGAGGAACCACGGACATCCTTCACCTCCATCAAAGCCCCCAATAAAAAAGGTCCATTGCCCTTCCGTACCCAGGCCCGATTGGAAAGTAAGTAGTACGAATACAACGTCTTCAGCCCGGCCATGACGGTAGCTCTCTGGTGTACAGTCTTACAGGAAACAGAGACAGTAACCACCTTGAGAGATGTGAATCTGTTGGTATATGCTGACAGTTCAAGACGGTCAGGATGTAATTGGAGTTATTTAACAATTAATGAAATGCACAATACCTACTTTGTTCCGTGATAAACATGTCTTCCAAATTAACGGTCTGATCCCCATACTTGTGAAATATTTCTTCAACAAACATCAGTTCACACGGTTCACCATCCAACGAGATACTGTAACCTATCGACATAAATAAAAACAAATATCTTAGACTTCGATTCGCTTCTTTCAATTAACCGTACTCTTGATTGTAAAGATACAATAACTGAGATACGCAATTTTAGTTGAGAATACAATTTGAGAACAATTCTGATACGCCAGTGCTGAGATATTCAATTTTAGACATAGCTGATACGCCATCGCTCGAACATACAAATTGAGATACATTTGGAGCGTCATTACTTGGAAGGATATAAAATCACGACACTAACGTCCATATTATTCGTCCCTATTAGCCCCCGACGAGAACCGATGATTTAGAGAGTTTATGTAACATTTGAAGTCACATATACTACAGACGTGCAATGCACCTTTAATGTAAAAAAGGTCAGCTAGTAAGTTTTAGAAAATGGGGTGACTGCAGTACGGTTTATTTGGGTATATAGGGCAATCTACTGAGGGAACTAGGGAGTCGAGAGTAAGAACCCGACTGTTGACCTTCCACGATAAGCTGCATTATCATCCTTGACATCCAGATAGTATGGAAGCCGGGGGAGATCCTCGGATTCTCGTCCCGTTTCCTCGCGTTCTCGCACTCTTGCTCCGTCGTCACCGGGGGGGGGGGGGCATGGTCTGGTGGTCTAAAATGCCGCGCTTCGACCTCTAGCTGGCCGGTCACCTCTGGCTTGCGGCTGTGGTTTCGATCCCTGGTGTGATCGTATGTGGCATGGAGATAGGGGCGCCTTCTCCACCTTGTGGGTTTCCTCCGGACACTTCGGTTTCCTCCCACTGCTAAAGACCCCTACGCGCGGGAGAATTATTGAAATAAAATTAAAAACAATGTGTTAGTCCCGAAATGACCTAGTTTGTGTCGACTGGACGTTAAACCCCATTTCTCTCTATCTCTCCCGTTGTCCTCGACTTCGCACTCCCTCAATTTTTCGACTTCCCACTTTCTCGTTTTCTCTCTCTCGATTTCTCACTCCTTCGTCTTCTCGACTTCTTGTTTTCTCGCCTTTGACTTGTCGTCTTCTAGCAGCGAGATAATGAAATGGCCACAATAGGCTTCCATAAGATTGGCCAGTTGTCATATGTTTAATCTTGTTGATTAGTTTATGAGAGACATTGTCATCTCACCAGGATCAATTGCCAATCTGTTATCACTTTTAATAAGGTTTTGATTACACGAAGGATCCCTTATCAAATACTTCTTTGGGACAACCCGCAATTAATAAACGCAAATGTGTGAACAAAATCTGTGTTATGTCAATCTGAATAAAATAAAATCTATATTTTTTATACTTTCAATGGCCTACACTACATGAAGATGTGGCAGGTAACAGGTTAGAGTGGCAGTTCACGTCAGAGGTCATCTGAGCGACATTTGATTAACTAATCAGCATTTAGGTTACTAATGGATTACCCACAGTCCCCGTCAAAAGATAGAGGAAGTTAAAGGACAATATTAGTGCCAGTCATTATCACATATATGATAGAGCTGGTTAAACACATTCCAAATATAATTTTAACAGAGAGGTCAATGCTACGATAGCTGAGTAATACAGGTTTCCCAAATCGGAAGTGACGAACGCCAAAGGAAAACACGAGTCACCGGTCTATTTAACTGACTGAAGCGACGAGTGATAACAGATACACGGCCGAATTTCTACTCACTAATAATTCCTTCGAAGACCAAAAGTTGTTCAATTACTTTATTGAATTGTCAGATATCCTCTTACAGTCCCATATAACAACTTTTGGTCTTCGAAGGAATTATTAGTGAGCAGGCAGATATTCGGTCGTGTATCTGTTATCACTCATCGCTTTAGTCAGTTATATAAAGCGGTGACTCGTGTTTTCCTTTGGCGTTCGTCACTTCCGATTTGGGAAACCTGTATTACTCAGCTATCGTAGCATTGATCTCTCTGTTAAGAGTATATTTGGAATGTGTTTAATCAGCTCTATCACATATGTGATAATGACTGGCACCAATATTGTCCTTTAACGTCCATTCGACACAAACTAGTTCATTACGGGACCAACATAATATGGTTCCATTTCATTTCAATAATTCACTCTGGGCCCAGTTTAGGCATGGGCCTGAGGGGCCCAGGCCCAGGGCCCCGTGGTTTAGTGGGCCCCGCGGTTCATGGCAAAAAGAGAAACAATTCAAATTCCAGATGAAAGTTTCGCGGTAATAGATCTAGCGGCGCGAGGGCTGAGACTGGGCTATCCCTCTGATGATGATCGATCTAGGCTTCTGGCGGCGATTTCACTTGTTATAACAGTTCCCCGCCGTTATATGTCATTTCCACGCATTGTATGCCATTCATAACTGACATGTAATTTTTCTTGTATTACAGATCGCGTAATTGACGTGTATGAAATAATCTTTTCGTCGCGTCAAGGGCCCCGCGATTCTAGTCAGGCCCAGGGCCCCGCGCCGGTTAAGCTGGGCTTTGTATTCACTTACGCTTAAGGATCTTTAGCAACAGGAGAAATCCCACGAGGTTGGACAAAGCGACTGTAATGGGGTTTAACGTCCTAATGTGCTGCTCCGACAGAGCCAATGACGACTGGCATGCGCTATACAGTGCGCTATGAGGGAACATTTGCCCGACAAAGGCGCAACAGTCTTACAGGGGCTGATCTAAGAATTGTGAAGGGGGGGGGGGCGCCGCAAAATGAGGGCACTGACCGCGGAGACGGGGTACGTCGCTGATAGGGGGTGGGGTGGGGTATACCCCCAAGAAAATTATCTGTCATTTCCTTGCATATGTAGCCATTCCAAGAGCTATTTGGCTGATATTTTTGTCTAAGTAAACGTTCGGAACGGACATATTTGGGTCTGAGAAAAGGCACTTTCATCAGTAAAAAGGGCACTGTTGAAAATAAGGGGGGGGGGAGGCGCCCCTCGTGCCCCCGTTGAATTCGCCTCTGGTCTTATATCGAATTCCAACAGTCGAAATTCAAAGTAGAGTATGAAGTAGTAGGCGTAATGCTGCTGGGGCAAAATTCGTTTCTAGTGTGCCATTCACCATTTTATCGAAAACAATTATATATAAAGTAACCATTGGCCATTTTCGTTTTAATTTCTGGCACTCAGTATTTTATTGACCGCAACCGTTTATTACATGCAATTATTTCTTGCACACAATATGACCCGACGGGAGTCCCATGGGAGTAGGTCAGGCAGTAAGGCGGTCGTGCGCCAACGTGGTGTTTGATACCTACGTTGGTCGAGAAAGTTCATTTGGATTTTCTGTGGTGCAGGACGGGGGTTTGGCAACCAAGGGACAACGTATGTCGTTCGGATGAGACGAAAAACCGAGATCGTGTGTATACATCGGAGAGCACGTTAAAGATCCCTTGGCAGTTGGAAATCGAAATAAGAGTAGGTTGTAGCGCAGCTGTCCGGGCAAGATTTCCCTCATAGCATAGTGAAAGGCGTATGCCCGTTTTCATTAGCCCAGTCGGTGTAGAACAGTAGGACGTTACCCCCCCCCCCCAGTAACCCAGTGGGTGTGGCATTACCCCCATTAACCCAGTCGGTGTAGAACAGAATGACGTTACACCCCATTAATCCAGTCGGTGTAGAACAGAATGACGTTACCCCCCATTAACCCAGTCGGTGTAGAACAGAAGGACGTTACACCCCATTAACCCAGTCGGTGTAGAACAGAAGGACGTTACCCCCCATTAACCCAGTCGGTGTGGAACAGAAGGACGTTACCCCCCCCCCCCCATTAAACCCAGTCGGTGTAGAACAGAAGGACGTTAAACCTCATTTCATTTCACTTCACTAACCTTCATTTAGTTGTTCTACAAGAACTTTCACCATTCTGTAGAGGAACACCCTTTCTGGGATGGGGTTGACGCTTTTGTCATGTTTCGTCAACATGGCCACATTATTACTGTTGATACACTATTAAAAATATAATAATAATTACACAGTTTCATATAATCTTGTCAAGTGCCAAAAGTATGAGAGAGAGAGAGAAATGGGGTTTAACGTCCACTCAACACAACCAGGTCATTTCGGGACTAACATATGGTTTCAACTTTATTTCAATAATTTGCTTGCGCGTTGGGGTCTTTAGCCGTGGGAGGAAACCGGAGTGCCCGGAGGAAACCCACGAGGTTGAGAAGGCGCCCCTATCTCTATGCCACATACGCTCACACCAGGGCTCGAAACCACAGCCGCAAGCCAGAGGTGACCGGCCAGCTAGAGGTCGAAGCGCGGCACTCTAGACCACTAGGCCCCCCCCCCCTGCAAAAAAAAAGTACGAAATTTGTTGTCATGGTACAGTGAATTATGCTGATCATTTTAGTATTTTCAATTATATCTAGAAAAGGATTTTTGATGTCTAGACGGTCCGGACCCCTGCTGCTCAAGCAAAGCATAATATCTTGTTGCTGCTTCATCCATCGTAATAACATTAAATAACAAACGTACAATACTAGTCCTATACATGCGCACCTAAATGAACAGAGGTTTTATCTCAGGATTTCAAACTGGGTGTTATCTCCATTAAATGCCTCTTCCTACAGCTTCAGGACTATAAGCCACTTCTCGTCTATAAGCACTTTCCCAACTCCAGGACTATAAGCCCCCGTATCCAACCTCTAACAACTTTCTATTGGGCGGAAACCAAATTTTATTTCGTAGTTTTACAAAAGATAAATAAATACTTACTCTTTTCGCATTAATAAAAGTTTGTAAAGAATTTGAGTTAGGGTTATGTACGACCAAGTTATCCCAATGGTCAATCAGTTTTCTCAGAAGATTCTCGGCGCATTCCGTCCTCTTGCTAAGTTCGGCGTTTTGACAAACTCCGGCAGGATCCAGGATTTTCGATACAACTCTCCAATGTGCAGTCTGTTTAGTAGTTATATTGCGGCTACAAGATTTCACCGTTATAATCGACGCCATAAGATGGACGAAAAACTGACTTGGTTCTAATGCTGCTACATCATCTATGATCTGAAAGTAATGGACAATAGAAACAATGAAATGGGCTGGAGTTTAACGTCCCACTTTCCTGTCCAAACTCAAACTGATCCCGCATATTAACATTTTTACTCCGACAAATTAAATTCTCAAACATTTTTTTAAAGTATAAGAAAAATAAATAAAGACGTTTGAAGTATTTGTAGTTAAAAAATATTTCCTATTTAGTGTAACTGGGTATTAAAATGAGTAACATGCATCATTTTGCCCGAATCAGATAGGTGTTATGTAAACATTGCATGAGCCGTTGATCCAATGACTGACGCCACGTGAAGTCAATGCACGTGTTGCGGACAGTCATCTGTTACAGGGATAATTCGTAAGTAATTCTCTGTGAAACAGATTGGTCCCAACTGCCCTGACATTTCTCTCACTTGCACGCTAAGGTCATGAATAAAGAACTAGCTTAATATTATCGTTGAGCTTGGAGTTATGGAACATACTACCATGCCACCTGGGATTCTAAATGAAAAATTCGAACAGGAAGTGGTGTAACAGAGAGAACGATAATCCCTGTGGATTTGTGGGGTTGGATTCGTCAACTTCATAAGTGGCGGACATAATTGTGTAGACCTCTAGAATATTGACAAAGGATGACAAAAATATAGGATCGTCAAGCGTGGTGAGATGTATATTTTGGACAAATTGCTCATAGGTTCTGTTTCATCTGAGTTTTGGGTAGGCCTGAACAACTAGTCCCGTTCTGGCTGTAGACAACACTACCAGTCTAGGAATATGATCTGGGGTCTGTATTAGACAGGGGTGGGACTACTTGTCATTGCTAGGATCACGTGTTTTCATCGTGTCATATTCCAGGACATGGGGTGTACTATTCCTATTTCTAAAATAATTTTCACATGTAAGCCAAATGACCCAGATCAGTGGTGAATTACCCCTCCCCCTCTCTCTCTATCTCTCTGAAACATACACAGATACCCCTATATTCCCCTTCCCTATGGCACACCCAACTCTACCAACAGCCTCCCACACCCTCTCTCTCTCTCCTTGATAAACGTAGTAAGACAAAAACGCCCTTACCTGTTCGTACGTTTTAACTTTCCTTGTACATTCTGTTTGATTGGGCAATATACCGAACCCTCTGAGAAGTCTTTCTGTAACGGATACCCGAGTAGCATTATCATTGACATTAATCTCGATATCTTCTGATTCCTCGGCTGTTAACTCCACTGGTCGTTGGAACAGATCCAGCCCATTTGGAAGCGGGTACTGTCTCTCTTGGTTACCGTTGATTATGATCTGAAAATTCTGGTTGATGTTCAGAATTGGTTTCTTCTTGTGATTTGTAGATTTGTGTTTTGTTTGCTTGTCATTTGACGAACCTCTTTTGTCAACTGCGACAGTGTCCACGATTATCAAAGCTTTATCCGCGGTTGTGTTCGTCAAATTCACAGATGTCAACAGAGATACTGTTTTCACATCTTGGGAATCTGTCGAGTTTTGTAGTGGGGTTTCCTCACCATCCCTTAAAGACTCTATTAGACTATCCTTATCAGGATTGTATTTAGTTAATTCGTCGTTAGAGATAAGTTCCGTGGTGTTTGATAAGTTTCTATCCATTGTTAATGTTACGTCACACCCGATCAACCCCAAAAACACAATTATTACCAGCCGCGAACGTTGGTTGATGTGTGTGGTCATTGCCATATCTATATAACACAGTACGTTATAGATACAAATAAGCGACAAAATCAAGACAAATAAAAACTATTAACGATAAATATACATAAATAGAAAAAAAAATTAAAATAAAAATAATAATAAAAATGACCATAAATGAAAATAATGACGAGGAATTTAAAAGAATAAACATGAATAAATGAAAAATATTTTTTGAAATAAACATGAATAATGTTCACACTGATGTTTCTTTTAACATTCAGATATCGACCAATTGCTTATATTGCGTTAGATAATCTTTGTTAGTCCGTGAAATGAAGATTTGTCCGAAGCAGCAGGTGAGAATTAAGCTATTATTTGGCCTGTAGCATATGCAGTAGAAATGTCTGGGTAACGCTAGTGTGAAACCTGTAGAATATTATCAAGATGCCTACATTCAAAGAATACAGAAACATACACAATACATTAATTACAGTCTTACACCAATAAACCCACAAGATGTGCCCTAAGAAGCAGGAATGAGTTAAATATTTTAAAAAATCAGAACTCGGCGTGGAGGTGAAATAATTCAGAAACGCCGCTTCCTAGCGCACTGCATATCTACATTAACTTGATTCATGGACAACAAGTCGAACGTTAAACCCCAGTTTATTTCCGTTCATTTAAAGAATGTTGTGTAAACAGCAGTAGTTTCTGAAGTTCAACTTGTATAGTCGTTGGGATAGGACGAAAACCGGAGGTCCCATGTGGAGATTGGTATGGACGTAAAAGAACTATCGACAGTTGGAATCCAATATCAGCACGCTGACACACACAATGCTGTATGTCCGTCTGTTCCGGTCGTTTGAAAAAAATTGGACATTTCTGAAGCTCAACTCGTGTACTTAGTCTTTCGACTATTTCCCGCTTGTACGTGATAAGAAATAGGGTCGCTTGTCCAACCTCGTAGGTTTTCTCCGGGTCCTCTGCACCCCCTCCCCCACTGCTAAAGACCCCTAAGCGTAAACCTTGTGGGTTTTTCCTGGTCCTCCGGTTTCCTCCCACGGCTAAAGACCCCTTAAGCGAATTATTGAAATAATATTGAACCATATGTTGGTCCCGAAGTGACCTAGTTTGTGTCGAGTGGACGTTAAACGCCATTTCCCTCTCTCTTTAGTTTTTCGACTATAAACACACACGCGTGCGAACTTACCTGATACAAATAGATGTGAAATTAATCCGCTATAGTTCAATATAAAAAATTACTATTATTTATAACAACAGAGGTCCGTCACCAAGTTTTACATATAGTAAAGAATTGCAGCGTTCGACCCCCACAGACATCCGATTACCGTTCTCAATAAAGAATTGTACTATCCGGACACCACGATATCAGTTACCATTCCCATAAACGAATTGCACAATACGGACACCACAAGCTATCCGTTACCGGTCCCAGTAAGAATTGTACAAATACGGCCACCAGAGAAGATTTGTAGGACTCCACGGTCACACGCAGTCGGTTACCGTTCCTAATAAAAAGTTGAATAAACTGACCTTCACACGCAACCGCTTACCGATCTTAGTAACGAACTGAAGAATACGACCACAACACACAACCAGTTACCATTCCCATTACAGAATTGGAGAATCCGATCACCACTCGCAAGCGGTTAACGTTATAGAATTGAAGAATCCGACAACACACGCAAGTGGTAACCACACATGCTTCATATGTCGTTTACACAATTCTGAGGGGAGACGAGATAACCTTAAACGTTTAATCTAAATCCACAGATGTCACAATTCACAGTTTAAGATTCACATAACACATGTAGTACAAACTATTGAAATCTTTATCGTAAATACAACTTCGCGTATCTGCTCCATTAAACATTCATCAGTTTTGACGTAATTAGAGTATTTATTGGAAAAATGGTCTATATGGCATGATATTTTTATTTTGAGAGAAATAATCAACACACGAACTTAGTTAAATAAACTTTATCAATTGGCGAATAATCATTGTTTAAAATAATTGGGTTGGTAGGTTGTCAAAACAACTCGTGTAAATGCTAGAATCCCTTTCTGTCCCCCGGCCTAACATCGACTCGGTGTTGGAATCCCTTATATTGAGTTAGTATTATCTCTTATATTGTCACTCTAATATTATATCTATGGCAACAAGACCTAATTGATTTGGACGGAAAATCATTCTTGTAAACCAGCTGCTTTTCGTGTCCGTTTCATGTAAGACATTTAAAATGTCTTATCGGGTGCTTTTTTTGTAAAAAATTATATTTAGTTGTAAATAAAAGTTCAGATAACCGATATGTTATGTGATGTATATTTTGTGAGATGTTTTGTGGGATTTTTTATGCAGTGTTATGTTTTATACAATGTTATGTTTTATACAATGCTATGTTTTACACGAGGTATGTTTTATACGATGCTTTGTTTTATATGATGTTATGTTTTATACAATGTTATGTTTTATACGATGTTATGTTTGTTATGTTTTATACGATGTTATGTTTTATGCGATGTTATGTTTTATACCATGTGATGTTTTATACGATGTTATGTTTTAAGCGATGCTATGTTTTATACGATGTTATGTTTTATGCGATGTTATGTTTTATACGATGTGATGTTTTGTACGATGTTATGTTTTACACGATGTTATGTTTTATACCATGTTATGTTTTATGCAATGTATGCTATGTTTTATACGATGTGACGTGTTTCATCATTATGTTTTATGTTGTTTCGTTACTTATTTAAGGGGCCCCTTAAGTTTAAACGAATTAATTATTTCGTTATTACGAATTAATTATTTCGTTATTACGAATTAATTATTTCGTTATTACGAATTAATGTTTCGTTTAAACGAATTAATATTTCGTTTAAACGAATTAATATTTCGTTATAACGAATTAGTATTTCGTTTAAACGAAATAATTATATAAGAGCGGAATCATGTACGAAAAAATTATATAAGAGTGGAATCGTGCACTTAAGGGGCTCCGTACTACTCCAATGTTTTATGTTGTATCGTTATTTAAGGGGATATTCCAATGGTTTATGTCATGTATAGTGGTTTCTGGTGATCACGTGGCTTAGTGGGTAAGACGCTGACTCGCTAGCCTAAAATTCGGGTGTTCGATTCCTGCATTGGCCGAGAAAGTTCATTTAGATTTTCCGGCGTGGTTTCCCCTTCTAAGTGATGCAGAACGGAGGGCCTGACAAGGACAGCTGTCTGGTCGTTCGAATGGTACGAAAATCCGAGGTCCCGTGTACACATTGGCGTGGACGTAAAAGATCCTTTGGCATTTGGAATTCGGTATAAGTGATGCTAGTTATAATAACGCCCGGGGTGATATCGTGGACAATAGTATTAAAGGTGTGCATCCCCTTTATTTATTCTCTCAGATAAGCTGTCCTCTATAACGGACATACTTCTCGTGTTGAATAGATTCGATTTGTATATAGACATTATCAACTTGTGTAAACTAATGTTGATAACATCCACTTATCTTATCTTCTGTAGTTTCTTATCTCGAGTGCGGTTTGATGGTCGAATGGTTAGACGGGTTAGGTCTGTCAATGGACAAGACCTAGTGACAGAATATCCTGACCCTGTTATATCAAAACAGAGAAGGGGTTTAACGTCCTACTTTTTTTCTCTCTAAATGGGGAAAGTTTGCCCGGACAGCATGTGAAATACAACTGTCAAGGGTTGTGTTACATGCACAGCAAGGTGTACGCGGGAACTTGGGTTTTTGTCCCATCCGAATGGCTAGACTGTTTCTTGAAAAAGCACTGCACCGTAAAAAGATGAACTCCAGGGAGTTTCCCTTGACAGAACCAGGATCTAACCCCGGACCTTATGGTTAATAGGTTAACGCCTTACTTAAGGAACCGGTCTTAATTGCTCCCTTGTGAAATTAAATGGGGTTTAACGCCCAACTGTTCTGCCCCGACTTGGATAATAAAGACGGGCATACGCATGTAGTGTGTCATTTTGCCCGGACAGCGGCACTACGGCCTTTTTTTTATTTCCAATTCCAACTGGCAAAGATTCTTTTACGTGCATGCCAATGTTTTTGTTTTTTTTTGTAAACAATATTTTATTTCAGAAATACATGAAAAGGGATCAGGGAACAGGCAAAGCCTATATCACCCCTCTCCTCATACAAGGAATATAAAACATATAGTAATATATACAGATCGTCTATGTACATATTATACAATAGTGGTGAATTTCATATGGAGTTAAACAACTTAATAAATACTATTTACAACAAATAAAAAGGAGGAAGTGCTATTTTATAACATGAATAAAAAGTTTCTATAAATAGAATCAGATATTGAAACGTCTGGTAACATCGAAGTATTCATGTACTATTTTAAAGATATTATTAGATGTTGCCTGATTTTCTATGCCAAAAAGAAGTGGTGTAATTGATTGCTGGTGTGATGGTAGAAGTTGTATTGTAATTTTTCGTGCATCTGAGTACAGTGGGCACCAGCGGAGAAAATGTTCAGAATCTTCAAATCGATGACCACACAGCTGCAGGATGGATCCTCGGAGATATGTCGTAAGAATTTATGCCCGAATGTGTACACGTGACCTCGGGGTTTCGTCCCATCCGAACGAATATACGTTGTCCCTTGCCAGGCCCTCCATCGCACACCACTGACAAGAGGGAACCACGCAGAAATAATTCGATTGTGTGTAGGGTTCTTTAACAGTGGGGGGGGGGGGAATCCAGAGTACCCTGAGAAAACCCACAAGTTTGGACAGGCGACCCTTCTCCTTGTCACGTACAACCGGGATAACCAGGCATGATACAACTGGGATAACTAGGCATTCAACAACCTGATGGGATAAACAGTCATTCAATAATCTGATGGGACAACCTGTCATTCGACAAACTGGTGGGACAACCAGTCATTCAACAAACTGGTGGGACAACCAGTCATTCAACAAACTGGTGGGACAACCAGTCCTTCAACAAACTGGTGGGATAATTGTATTGTTTATTAGAAGTCATTTATCCCAGTGTAGTAATCCTAAAAGCTTCCTTCCAGCATCAGATTTGTTAGGATTGATAATTGTCCGAGAACCTAAATATTTTTTATTGGCTTAAAAAACATAATAACAAAACTCGTAATAACACAAAAACAGGACATCAGTTTAATAATTAAGCAAACCTTTAACAAATAGAATTTTGATAATCTGTTCGTCTGACTACCAAAGTTTATTTGTTAAAGATATATTATTCAAGGGTTAAATCTGCCTTAAATGTTATATAAATTAGTAATTAAACATTTATTAACATGACGAAATTAGACATATTCAACTCTAAATGTCATCTGTTTGTGTCCTATTATAGCAAGAATAACCTACATCATATCTAAATCTTACATAATGTATCCTTGATACCATCACGGTGTGAGGATGTATAAGTCCAAGGGTCATAACCCGGTTTTTACGCAGTGGTGCCAGAACCATACATGAGGCAGACCACCAATAAATTTCTGTCTACATTTCAGATTGTTTTCCACCGTTTCATGGTGATATTTGCAAGATGGCGACCATTTTTGGCGTTAAAATCGGACGATTAAGTAGTAGTGTTTGGTGTCAATATATATGTTTTCTGGGTCACAGATTCGATTCCTGACATTTTGCAACCTTGCAAAATTATCACATGTTCATTTTCTTAGCATTTTACCAAGAAGGGGAATTTTTTGGCGGGAAAATGAGATGATGTGCAGATTTGGATGAAGTAGAAGTGTTTGGTGTCAAAATATATGTTTTCGAGGGTGCGGAATAAATTTTTGACATTTACAACCTTGTAAAATGATAACATGTTAGCATATTTAGACAATGTCCAATATTGCAGCCACTTTAGGAATATCTTTGTTGTGGAATATTACCACATCAGATCATACCGATTCCTGTTAATTTTGGATCCTCAAGATCCATTGTATTTCTGCCAACTAGGGAATTACTACGTCAACGCTGAGAAGACATCTGTAAAAGACTGTCTACAAACTACTACTTCACCGACAGCAAAGAAGATTTTAACTGACTAATCTTGTTATACTAGTAAGTTTCTATTGGACCCACGAGGTCTGTGTAGATTTGTCTGTGTAATCCTGTACATTGATTCTGATCAACGTTGTTATACTCGTATTTACACTCCTAAGATCATTTTATTGGTAATTGTGTAGATTTGTCGGATCGAGGTATTGGGTATATATTGAATCTCTAAGCTACAATCAACAGTAACCAATAAATATTTTATAATTGATGAGGGTTAATCAATAGATACCCAGGTGAAATGTGTATTTCAACTGGTGATCAATAAATCTCATTAAAACACAGATCTTATTTCCTTTCGTTTTTTATAGTTCAAAATTTAGTTTTACTTGTCTTTACTACACTAGCATCTGGAAGAGTTGTTATCATTGACACGTTCTGGATGATGTCAGGGGTTAGCCAATGAAATGGCCTGTTACATCGAGTTCTTGGCATGCGATACAGGGAACTATGGCTAAATCACTAGTATCGTCAACGCTGATTGATTAATCGATGTCTGACGTCACAGGGTCAAAAGCCGCTCATACGACCTCTAACGCGACCTTCTACTACAACAAAAGTATATAAAAAAAAAACGAAGCGAAATATAGATTTGTATTTTAATCTGATTCGATTTAACACATTGAGCACTTTTAGAATAAAAAAACAAAACAAAAGAAACTTAATTCAAGTGATATGATAATACATTTTTAGAAAAGTATGATATGAAACCCTGTGTTCCATTTAAATATTAAAGATGCATTATGTAAGAAGAGTATGATATGAAACCTTGTGTTCCATTTAAATATTAAAGATGCATTATGTAAGATATAGATAATGAGCTGGACAATCTTGCTGATCATAGTTATAGTATTGACAATGAAAAATGAAATATACATGTTGAAAATTTTAATGAAATAATTTATTCTGGGCAAAGTTATCCCAGTTTAAAGATGTTTAAATCTCACAGATGTTTAAACCCATTTAAATCTGGGCCATAGTATGGAGAGTTGATTGTAAGTTTTCTAATGTGAATAAATCTCTAATTAATAATTTATATTACATTTGACCCCAAAAGAGAGAGAGAGAAATGGGGTTTAACGTCCACTTGACACAAACTAGGTCATTTTGGGACTAACATATGGTTTCATTTTATTTCAATAATTCGCATTGCGCGTAGGGGTCTTTAGCAGTGGGAGGAAACCGGAGTGCCCGGATGAAACCCACGTGGTTGAGAAGGCGCTCCTATCTCCATGCCACATACGCTCACACCAGGATTCGAAACCACAGCCGCAAGCCAGAGGTGACCGGTCAACTAGATGTCGAAGCGCGGCACTCTAGACCACTAGGCCATCCCAACCCCCGACCCCAAAAGAAAGATCTGCAATAAGCAGATTTAGCTCTTACATAACGCATATTTTATAGATTTGGATTAAAATTTCAGACATCCAATATGTAATGATATTCAGCCAAATATGGATATTTCTTTTATGACACTTTCTTTTATCAATAGAGTACAACTATTAAGTGTTGTATAATGGCCTTGAGCAAGACATTTCAGGCAGCACACAGCCTGAAAAATAAACATATTTTGTAATTTTTTGATGTGGCACGAGGACAACCACCGAAGATTGTATCAATATAAGGTTATTATTTCATCAAGTCTAGCTAGAGAGAGCTTTAAGTAACTTTATTAAGTAAAATATTGGTGCTGCACGTCGGAGTTAGCCTGAGAGTTATATCAAAATATTACCCAATGTGTTGCTCAAGACCTGTAATCAACTTAAAGGGACAATAACACTCTTGCTGGCTTGGCAGCTCTAGAAAATAAATAATAGTCTTAGTCTAAGTACCAGATGTTTATGTGTCCTACCTGTTGTGTAAATTATCCAGAGGGTTCGAAAATATTTTAAATCAAAGTCACATTTGAAAAGGTTTACGTTAACCTTTTCAAATCATGTAGTTGAATTTTTCCAATTTTTTAAATTAGGTGTGTTACGATGAAATTTGTATAATCAATTTATTTGAATATTGTAAAATAATACAATTTGTTGACCAGAATAAAGATTGGGATATATTATTCAATTACAACAAGAGTGTTATTGGGGCTTTAAAGATCGGAAGTGAGACATTACGAAATAAATAATCATCCAGCCGCTTAAACAACTTAACATACAGATACATGATTAACAGACACGTGAAATTCTAGGTGTTTTAATATTAATTAGTTCAGCACCATCAGGAGGATATTCTCTTTTTCAGCCATTCTTCCACTGCAGCACCATCCCGTTTTAACCAGGCAGCACGGATTCTGGTATTCTCTATAACTTGTTGTACCGTTCTCTCAGTACCAGGGGACGGATTAGCTTGGAAAAAATTCTGTAAAAAATAAAATGTGAATAAAATATAAATTTTGTTTAAAAATAAAAGTACATTAAAAATATTTTTTAGCCATATGCGAACTCAAATGAGAAGAGAGAGAGAAATGGGGTTCAACGTCCACTTGACACAAACTAGGTCATTTCGGGACTAACACATGGTCCAATTTTACTTCAATAATTTGTTTGTATTTAGGGCTCTTTAACAGTAGGAGGAAACCTCAGGACCCAGAGAAAACCCACAAGGTTGGACAGGCGACTTACTCCTTGTCTCCAACAACTGGGGAATATAAAACCTGCTAGTTTACTCAATGATAGACGTTATGATGCAGAGCGCACACATTAACCATTTGGCTAACATCTAAAGTTTTTGGATTACCACTTTTGTTAAAAACATTATTTTGTATGATTGATGATAATTCAGCCTTCTATTCTCACCTCTATATCTGCTGCCATTTCTTCCGTAGCAAAGCCTGATGTTGGAGCCTAGAATAAAACAATTAATAATACCTTTAAACAGATTTTCATTGAGGAATATTACATAAAATATCGAAAATATGTTCATACGAATGGGTGGAGCTATATCTGAATATGTTCATATGAATGGGTGGAGCTATATCTGAATATGTTCATATGAATGGGTGGAACTACATGTAAATATGAACATGGGCCTGTGAAAACCTAATGCTACATGTGTCGATAAAGGTCTGAGACAATGTAGCGCTATTTGTAGATATAGTGTCGTATTGATCCTTTTCTAAAGGTCATGATGATCATTATTGTAATATGAGTCACGTGAGATGGGAGCTATCTGCCCATACTTAATAATAATAATAATAACAGATTTATATAGCGCAAGATTACACTAAAGTTTCTAATGCGCTTCCAATTCACTAACTCTATGAAAGAACTAATTGAATAGGTGTGTTTTCAACTCGCGTTTGAATTGGTCAACAGAGTTAATCATTCGTAATTCTTTGGGAAGATTATTCCATAGATGGGGGGCTGAGTATGAGAAAGCTCGTTTCCCTAGTTCTAATTTCACAGACGGAGTTATCAGTTTATTTTCTGATGATGACCTCAAGGTTCTTGTGTTGTTCTCGCATCGTTTTAACAACTGTTTTAAATATAGTGGTGATTTGTCATTCAATGTTTTATGAGTTTGCAGCAAGATTTTGAACACAATTCGTTTTTTGACGGGCAGCCAGTGTAGGGAACGGAGTTCTGGGGTGATATGATCAAATTTCCTTGTTTTAGTTAAAAGTCGTGCTGCAGAGTTTTGAATGTTTTGTAGTTTTTTAACTTGATAGTCGGGAAGTCCATACAGCAGAGCATTGTGGTAGTCTAGTTTTGTCGTGATGAAGGCATGAATGAGATTTTCTGTTATTTCTGGAGTGAGATATTTCTGTATTCGGGAGATCTGTTTAAGGTGGTAAAAGGCAGATGAACATATTGACTGTATATGACACCTGAATGATAGATTAGGCCCTTAGGGTCAATGGTAGCTCCAAAATTTTTGCCTTTAATGTAGGGATAATTGTTTCCTCTTGAAAATGAATATTTATTTCGGCGAATTTGGATAGTTGCTGTTTTGTACCAAGAACCAGAAGTTCAGTTTTGTTAGGATTCAATTTTAGAAAGTGTCTAGTCATCCAGTCATGTATTTCAGCAAGACTCTGTAATATATATTGAAGTTAATAAAAGACTACTCTCACTCCGGAGTGTGGTCACGCCACAAAAATGTCTGGTTTCGATATATAAGGGGGGGGGGGGGGGGGGGTTGAGATATGAATATGACCGTCCATCTACGTGTTGATATATAGAAGGCATATCAAGGTAGTGATCCCAACACAACAATAGGCCTGCGAAAACATGGCAGTTAATGTACATAAAGGCCGTGGAAATGTAAGTGTACATGTAAATATGGGTCTATGGAAACGTAGGCTATATGTAGATACAGGCCTGTGAAAAAAGAGGGGTATATTATATATCTCACCTGAACTAATCTTGTCAATAAACCACACTTATATCTACTACGTAAATCTTGCCAGTTATTCTTCAGGAAGTTCCATGCTAGTTCTCTCCCCTTGATACTACCAGTAACTCCACCTATTGTTAACGGCGTATCCTGGTAACGTATCTTATCCTGCAAATAAAAATATATACATCTGTAGCAATCTTTTTTTTAAAACAATATTTTATTCAGAAATTGAAAGCGAATGAAAAAAAAAAGACATGGACTATAGGACATCTTTCCTAGATACAAGAAATAATATGGATATATAAAAGAAATAAGTGAGTAAACAACAAAAACAATACAATGGATACTTAATCAACAATATATTGGCATTCTCTCTACACTGTTCAGAGAGGTACGTAGCAGTGGGAGGTAACTCAATGACAGACCCTTTCATAGAAAAGGCATATGTTAACCATTCAGCCGCCTCCCTTACTGTACCAAATACAGATAAGGCAAATAGAACCCAGAAAAAAACTTTCGTTTGTAATAAATGACATCGAGAAATGTCTGTAAAAATGTCAGAGAGAGAGAAACACAAACTAGGTTATTTTGGGACAAGCGACAAAAATGTCATGATTTTGGGTTTAAAGTCCAAATTTTCTGAAATTACTAGGCTAATGAAGAGTGGTCAGAGAAAGAGAAATGGGATGTAAATGTCCACTCGACAATTAGTGTATAAAACCTGTAGAAAACACGAGGTTGGACCGAGGACGTTATTCCTTGTCACATAGGACCTGTAGAAAAGTCAAAAGGTTAGACAGACGACAATACCCCTCATCACATACAAGACTGAGGTAGAAACCCCGCACCTTGACTCTTATAATATACCAAGTTTGTATCCAAGACTGCAGCTCACTATGAAGACAACTCAATTATTATGGACAAGACGTTAAACGCCATTCTGTTCTCGTAAAACTTACTGAAATAGCTAATTGTAGAACTCGAAGTTTTAACTTTTCATCCTGTATAGCTCCTAGTGACATTAAAATTCTTCTCTGTTCCTGTTGTAGATCTGTAGCTTCGTATAACTACATGATGACAAAAATAATAAATTAATGGATTACGATAATTTGAGATTCAAAATGTCAAGCATAGTATAAGGCTGACCAATCGAAATGTTGGTAGTTCAAAGTCTTATGAAATAAATTGCCACCCATGTCTCATGAATGTTTTATAACTAAAACCTTTTGCGAAGACCATGGACTGCAGCAGCAGTGTTAAAGGGGTTAGTTTACTTAAATGAAATGAAATGGGGTTTAACGTCCTACTCTTCTGCACCTGACCTGGGCTAATGGAAGACGGGCATACGCCATACAGTGTGCTATGAGGGAAATTTTGCCCCGGCAGCGGCGCTACGGCCTACTCTTATATCGAATTCCAACTGCCAAGGGATCTTTTACGTGCATGCCAATGTATACACGGGACCTCGGTTTTTCGTCCCATCCGAACGACTAGGCAGCTGTCCTTGTCAGGCCCTCCTGCATCACTAACAAGGGGAAACCACGCCAGAAAATCGAGATGAACTTTCTCAGCCAATGCAGGGATCGAAGTTTACTTAAAATACTCAATCTGATAGAAATACAGATCTATAATATTATGTTTTGTTTTTTTCGACCTTCGATGGCCTACACTACATGAGATCTGACCGGTTATACTCTAAGGTCGCATCAGGTGTCGTACGAGCGGCTTATGACGTCAGACATTTAATCAACCAATCAGTGTTAATGTTTCTAGTGGTATAACCACAGTTCTGTGCATCGAACGCCAAGAATGTGCTGTAACATATGGTTACAAGGGCTAATTCCTCGCGCCATCAAGAACGCATGTTATATAACAACTCTTCCAGATCCCGGTGCTGTGCAGACAAGTAAAACGAAATTTTGAAGTATAAAAAACGAAACGAAATAGGATCTGTGTTATAATCAGATTGTAAAATATTTGGAAGCCAAAATTTTAAAATGACCTTACCTTTAACATAAGTTCAAAAACTTTCTCATCTCCATGTGTTAACACTGTTACATAAACCTATAATAATTACAATCAGTAATTACAATCAATAATTACAGTCAAGAATTACAATCAATAACTACGATCAATCATTACAATCAATAATTACAATCAATAATTACAATCAGTATATTTATTCATCTTTAATATTACTAATTATTTGATACACCTTGAACAACGACCCAGTGTAAAAGGGGTTTCAGATTAAAATGCATGTGAGGATTGAATATCAATCAAGAAAATACCACTACAGCTGAGCTATACTCGGGTTAAAAACCCCGATGGAACAAGAAAATATCACTACAGCTGAATCATATTCCTGGAAATTTGTCCTGTGAATTCAACCTATTGGTCATTTTGGGAGTAAAATTTATTTCTATATGACTTGTTCCCCCCTGGTAACAATAATAAAAAGAGTACTTACACTCGACCTAAGATCAGCAGAGAGAACTCGTGTACCTGAGACATGTTTATTAAATCTTTCTCTAGCCTCGGACACTGTTTCTTTATCACCATAGCGACCTAATCTATTCAATATTATACCACGTAATATAGCTTCATCTTCTGTCAAATAGATAAATATATTCAAATTACCAACACAAAACATGTATCTAGAAGGAAGTTGTCCTCCACATGGAATGTTCCATATATTACTAGTTCTGTTACACCCCGGAGTATGGAGTGGTGTTGTAGGTCAGGGCTGCTTGTAGAAAAGGCAGGGCCCAATCTGTGAGGCCTGAAGTTACAGGATATGAATACATTGAAGGATATGTTTAACTTTAACTAGGCCTATATTCATTGATATTTAAGACAAACTATACTTTACTTCACAATTAGTAATTACTTAATACATATAATATGTGTTATGTGATAGTCCGAAAAGTAGGGTAGGGCTTCATTCTTCACGTCCACTTCTACCTTGAATGGTATCGCAGACAAATATTTCCTGAGAAACTTGCCCAAAAAGCCACATAATATGCTTAGTCTAACATGATGCCTATGTCTGGACTGTTATATAATTACCTCCAGGCTTGTCTTCCCAGCCGATCTTTTGAGCGACATCTTGCATGAGTGATATGATATATGATTTATAGAGATCATACGAGGACGTATACTGTAGAATATTGGCTAGTTTAGATAAATTAGACGCTAGAGTGTTCCATACGGTACAGATTGTCTCATCCTTATACGCTTCTACCACTGTCAATACATCAACGGTTGGTGTCATACCACACTGAGCCTGTAACAAAAACAATACATCGTTAACCCATTAACCACTGCTAATACATCATTAACCCTTTCGCTCTACAGGTCACCAGCCAAACAATACATTTTTAACCCTTTCGCTACATGTCATCGATTCCTATTCTGGGCTATTCACCGATTCCCACACAAAGTGAATTGTGTGATGATCTGGCCCCAAGTTCACAAAACATTCTCAAGAGTTAAGTTAAGCATTTACTCAAAATTGTTTGCCTTATCTTGACTTGTCTTTTGTTGTGTAATTACTGTGTGAGGACAGAGAGAAATGGGGTTTAACATCCACTTGCCACAAACTTCATCATTTCGGGACTAACATTAAATTTCAATGGTACCTGGGTCAATGCAATTGATTTGATAGTGCTTTTGTTTTATATTGTTTGCGATGTTCGTGTGTTTGTGTATTCTTCGTAAATCGTTCATGGGTTATGTGTATTGTTCATGTGTGATGTTCATGTGTTGTGTGTATTGTTCATGTGTGATGTTCATGTGTTGTGTGTATTGTTCATGTGTGACGTTCATGTGTTGTGTGTATTGTTCATGTGTGATGTTCATGTGTTGTGTGTATTGTTCATGTGTGATGATCATGTGTTGTGTGTATTGTTCATGTGTGATGTTTATGTGTTATGTGTATTGTTCATGTGTGATGTTCATGTGTTGTGTGTATTGTTCATATGTGACTTTTGCTGTTCATGTTTTGTATCATATGTGATGTGTTTTGTTCATGTGTGTATTGTTCATGTGTGACGTTCATGTGTTGTGTGTATTGTTCATGTATGATGTTCATGTGTTTTGTGTATTGTTCATGTGTGATGATCATGTGTTGTGTGTATTGTTCATGTGTGATGTTTATGTGTTGTGTGTATTGTTCATGTGTGATGATCATGTGTTGTGTGTATTGTTCATGTGTGATGTTTATGTGTTATGTGTATTGTTCATGTGTGATGTTCATGTGTGATGTTCATGTGTTGTGTGTATTGTTCATATGTGACTTTTGCTGTTCATGTTTTGTATCATATGTGATGTGTTTTGTTCATGTGTGTATTGTTCATGTGTGATGTTCATGTGTTGTGTGTATTGTTCATGTATGATGTTCATGTGTTGTGTGTATTGTTCATGTGTGATGATCATGTGTTGTGTGTATTGTTCATGTGTGATGTTCATGTGTTGTGTGTATTGTTCATGTGTGATGATCATGTGTTGTGTGTATTGTTCATGTGTGATGTTTATGTGTTATGTGTATTGTTCATGTGTGATGTTCATGTGTGATGTTCATGTGTTGTGTGTATTGTTCATATGTGACTTTTGCTGTTCATGTTTTGTATCATATGTGATGTGTTTTGTTCATGTGTGTATTGTTCATGTGTGACGTTCATGTGTTGTGTGTATTGTTCATGTATTGTGTGTATTGTTCATGTGTGATGTTTATGTGTTATGTGTATTGTTCATGTGTGATGTTCATGTGTGATGTTCATGTGTTGTGTGTATTGTTCATATGTGACTTTTGCTGTTCATGTTTTGTATCATATGTGATGTGTTTTGTTCATGCGTGATGTGTCTTGTATGCAGGTTTGTCTTCCATTTGTTTATGTGGTGTGGATCTCCACCATTCATTATCAAAATAAAATCTTGAATATTTACGTACGAGAGCGAAGAGATCTTCCTGTAGTCCAAGTCGATCACGACATGGTAATGATTTATCTTTTATAGCCGGTATCAAATTATGTAACATATCTGTTGTATATTCTACACGATATACTCCGCCATTACCACAGTTTATCTAGTAAATATACAAAAATAATATACATTAATATAATAAATATACATCAATATACAATTAATATAATAAATATACAATTAATATAATAAATATACAATTAATATAATAAATATACATCAATATACAATTAATATAATAAATAAACAGTTAATATAATAATAAATATACATCAATATACAATTAATATAATAAATATGTGACAACAATATACAATTTATATAATATATACACAACAACAATATACAATGCATTCAATATACAAGCAAAATGTCAGTGAAATGAATCTAAATGAAATGGGGTGTCACTCTTATTTCTCTTAATTAACGAGGCATGAGACATCTTTAGATAGAAATGGGGCTTAACATCCATTCAACACACACTTGGTCATTTTGGGACTAACACTTCCTACTTCTTGCATCAATCACGCAATGCTGCATTGAGTTCCAACAGTCAAGGCTTTATTATGCCAATGTAGACACAGGATCTTGTTTTTCCGTAAGATCCAAATTAAGAGACACATGTTCCTTGTCAGTATCGCGATAACCACCTCTGTCACTGAGATTCGAAAACCAGGACATTTTGGAAGAGTTTCCAGTGCCCTGACCACATGCCTACCATGGCGCCGATCGAATAAATCAAGAAAACTGCACCGACAACTGAGACAGAACAAACGATAAGATAAGAGAAAATACCTTAACCCACTGATCAGGTTTAACGTCCGATATATCTATACAAGTTGATTCTCCATCTAATAATATTGTAGTTACTGGGGAATTTGGGGACGAAGTTGTAGATATCGTAATCGGTACCAACCAACTTAAATTCTCTCCTAAAATAACAAGTAGCAATATTTTTAATAAGAGCCAAATCTGCCTATTGCAAATCTTTCTTCAAGCCTGAAATGTTATCTAAATTATTAATTATTATTAAAACGAAAAGACCATAATCAACTTTCGATATATCATAATGGAAAATTTAAAAGAAGCAATTCAATTGTCTATTAAAGCAATCCCATCCCGCTTAAGTTTTGGGTCAATTTTTTCATCGGGTAACCTGATAATCAATTCTCATTCCGTGAGAAGTCTACACAATGAATGACCCATGTGATGCACTTGATAATGAAAGGTAAATTTCACCTACACATTATCCTTACAAAATAAATGTCTGGTTCTATCCAGACACCATATAATACAGCTTGGGATGCCAGTCTCCATTTCCAGATGAAGACTGATGGCTTTAAGTTGTTTCAAAACGTATCACATATATCGAGTTAGATGGTCATGCATAAGTTGGATGATTTTAAAACAAAATTCTCCAAAATATTATCAGGATTGGCCCTTTAAAGAAGCATGAATATACAATAGACCATGAGACAAACTTGATTTATCATAAATTTGTTTACCTGTTCCAATTTTACCATCGGAAAAGAAACGTTTCTGGCTGATCGTTAACGTACATGTATCATCTTTTTGTTTTCTTTCTACCTGAAATATTAAAAAAAAATAATTATAAAAAATGTTGGCAGTCACATTTCAAAAGTTAATTATTTAGTCAGTGCTATTTTAATACTTTGATGTTGAACAATCATAGAATCTTCAATGTTTTAAGTAGTCACCAACGTTTCTGAGAGATTCTACGGTGTGAATTTGGCTACCTTTAATACTGGATATCCCATTTGTTTGGTCCATGTATCCATGACGTTTTTAACAGGTTTACCGCTGGCCTCAGCCAACGCTGTCCATAAATCTTCTGTCTCAGCGTTTTTATAGGCATGACGAGTTAAATAAACATTTAAACCTTTCCTAAAATCCTGTAAAATAATATAAACAATGTAAATAACAAGACTAACAAATGGTTCAATATTATTTTAATAATATGTACGCTTGCGAGAGTTTAGGCGTTTAGCTACGACAGGAAACTGGAGGACCCGGAGAAAACACTTGTTTCTATATAACATATATGATGTCATGTTTCAATCTCATTCAGCTACCAATAGGAGCCACGGTTGCTAAGTTGGTAAGATGCTGGCTCGCTAGTCTTGAGATCAGGTGTTCAATCCCTACACTGGCAGAGAAAAATCATCCTGATTCCCCCCTTGTCAGTGAAGCAGGACAGAGGGCCTGACAAGGACAGTTGTCTAGTCATTCGGTTGGGATAGAAAAAAACGAGGTCCTGTGTACACATTAGCGTGCACGTAAAAGATCCTGAGACAGTTGGAATAGGCAGTAGTGCTGCTGTCTGGGCAAAATTTCCCTCATAACACACTGTAAGGCGTATGACATATGCTCATAACCATTAGCCCAATTCGGAGTGGAACCATAGGATGTTAAACCCCATTTCATTTCGATTATTGATACTGCTTAAAATTCAATGTTTTTGGCTTTGTTTAGTATATAAATACTATTTACCTCAGCACCAAGATAATCACTCAACATTCTGATAATAGAAGCACCTTTACTGTACGATATACCATCAAATATCTCATCTATTTCTGATGGATGACCAACTTTCACCTAAACAATACATAAATATAATAATAACTGTCTTATATACCACTACATTATGTCCAATGGTCATTTCTAATGTTAACCTGTAACATTATGATAAATAAATCCCCTATCATTTCAACCTAACGTCTGTTTTTGTACTGCTGTTGAGCAGTAACTGGTTTGCATATATATCCAAAATATTGTCTGCGGACAATGTCTAATGTTGATAACACTTTCAATTCATGGTATTCCTTTATCCCTATAATTATAAACTCATGGCATTCCCTAACATTTTTAACTCATGGCATTCCTCAATCTCTGACATTTTTAATTCATCGTATCATTGTTAATACTGGACGTAATTGAACTATTTTTGGACTGATATATCGCTGTTCGAGATTACACTTTTATGTAAATTCATTTCAAAAGTTATTTCATACTTTGAAGCCCCAATACACATTAATATAATGATTACCTCAATAGGATGGCTGTTGTGGAGGGAATCTAATTGAAGGGCTCGGATTAAATTATCGTTAACGAAAGACGTCCAAATATCCCACAGTGGAAAACAATAATCAACACATAGGTATTCGATCCACGTCGCGAAACCTTCCTTCAACCACAGATCAGTCCACCAATCCTACAAATAGACATAGGGAGATTAGAAATAATAAAGCATCAGCAACTGTCACATTATGAATATTAAAGTTGAGACCTAGTAATTAAAAACTGTGAGATTATGATGATTAAAGTCAAGACCTTGTAAATAAAAACTCTGAGATTGTGGATTTTAAAGACAAGACCTAGAGAATAAAAATTGTGAGATTATGTATTTTAAAGCCAAAACTTGTGAGCTAATGAATATGAAAGTCAGCATCAAGAAATATAAATTGTGAGATTATGAATATGAAGATCAGGATATCGAAGTTGAAATAATGAGTCCCTAAAGTCTAATGTCTACTAGTCCAGCTATATAAAACTATTGGGCATCAACTCTTTCCAAAATATGCATTTTTCTGACTAAATTATAGATATAGAATTTTCATTAACAGCCAAGAAATCAACAGTTTCTATACTGGATTTTCTGCCTATTAACGACATTTTCTATCCAGGATTCTACATGTAATGTACATTCCCTAAAGTAGGTTTAACAATTAGTTTTTGTCATATTCTAATTGAGAAGAATGTTCTTGACGGTGCTCAACATATATTTTACAACATACTGTGTAATAAATAAAATATTACCATAGTAACCAGATTACCAAACCATTGATGAGCTAATTCATGTCCTACAACTAATGCTACATGTTGTCGACTGACAGCTGATGTATTCTTCGGATCAACGAGAATCAACGCTTCTTTAAACGTTAATAAACCCCAGTTCTCCATAGCACCTGTTAAATATAACAACAATAATACTATTGACATGATGGGTGGGGGAGGGGCTGAATAGTTTAACAAGCTCTTGTTGGATCATTTCGTCTGTTCTTGAGTCAACTGGCGTGATTTCAATTCCCTGGTTGTACGTGACAAGGAATATGGTCGCCTGTCCAACCACGTGGGTTTTCTGCAGGACCTACCGGTTTTCTCCCACAGTTAAAGACCTCTAAGTGCAAGCGAATTATTGAAATAAAATTGAACCATATGTTAGTCCCGAAATGACTTAGTTTGTGTTGAATGGACGTTAAACCCTGTTATTCTCTCTGTTGAGACAGGGCGTGTGGGGTAATCCTGTGACATCTTCTATAGAACAAGAGTGTGGTGGGGGTGAGGTGGATATACATGCAGAATGTAACATGAGTGAGCAACCTTATTTTAAACATTTCCATTGAAACAACATTTAAACCAACTCTGGCTATTTAAGTATTGTTCCTGTGGAATGTTAAATCCACCCTAAACCCTACAAAATTACTGGAAAGGAGGAGAGGGATGGGTGTATATTGATTTGAAATTGAGAATTGAAGGGGCAGGGGGTATATTTAAAGAAAGTGGAGGAAGGATAGGGGGAGAGGATATGTTTATCTATAATAAATAAAGTTTTCACCTATAGCAAAATCAGCGACAGAGAGTAGATCTATTTTAGGTAACATGTACTTAATACCAAAATAATCTTTATAGAATGGTAGTGTTTTCACAGCAACCTGAAAAAATAAATACCAAAATAGTCTTTATAGAATGGCAGTGTTTTCACAGCAACCTGAAAAAATATATAATCTTTATAGAACGGTAGGGTTGTCACTGCAACCTGAAATAATCACATAAAAGCTTTGTTCTACAAATTAGTATTCTGACTAGACATTGTTCCATATCAGACCCTCTGTCCTGAACCACTGTGACATGGAGACAGCAGGCAAGGAAATCCATGGGAACTTCCACGACCAATTCCTGGAATGAAGCTGGTAAGTCGTGACTAGTGAGCCAGCGCCTTATTTCCTTTCACCTGAATCTTAACTAGTGATGTGCGGTTTTTAAATTTTCTTTCGGTTTCGGTTTTCGGTTTTTCTGAGGCAAAAAACCTCGGTTTCGGTTTTTTTATTCATTTAAACACTGTGTAAGGTATGATTATTTTATAGGAATACCTGAAAGCCAGAAAAAATATCAAAAATATTGATGTAAATAGTAAACAACAAGTTTTTTTGTTTTTTTTACTGTTATATGACTTTAATTAGGACTGGTAGTAATAACAAAGTTACTGTAAAAAAGATCTGACACACACAACGCCATAGGCATAATAATAAATTAACATAACGACATAATATTAGTAACAATAAAGTTAGATTGTACTGAAAAAAAAAAAACCAAAATAAATTTGCATAACAAAATAATACCAATCCAACAAATCGAAACATGTGGTCTTTCATTTCTCGTTTATAAACTTAAAAACAAAACTTACGCATTGCCGTTTTCGGGTGTTGTTCAATTGTTGTTCTAAACAGCTGACTCAAAATTGTTAAATTATATTCTTATAATTTATGCAGCAGAAATATGTTTTTTACAAAGAATAAATCTACATTTTGTGTCATCTAATCTTTCATAGTTATTGAGCAAGCCATGGAGACATTTTACTTTTTAGAGGAAGCCATCGTTCGATATTGACAACCGGCTTCGGGTTGCATAAAATTTTGGATTGTAAACCGAACCGAATTGAGAAAATAAATAGTCTAGGCCAACCAGACTGATTAAACACTCTATTACTCTATACATACAGGCTCTGGTTGATCGAAAATAAAAACGGAAGTGGTGGCTACATTAAAATTTTGGAATTATTAAGTAAACGAAATACGGCTACATAAAAATTAGGAATTTGGAAAAAAAACGAAACGCACGGTTATTTTTTTTTTAACGGTTCGGTTTTCGGTTTATTTGTAAAAACCGCTTCCTGTACGGTTTAACCGAAAAACCGCACATCACTAATCTTAACGCAACCAATAGATTCTGAACACGTCTAAATATACTTACATCGAGAGCGAATCGTCCCTGTTCCTTTTTACCAGCAGGCGTATAAATACGAACACGAATCTTATCTTTATCAAATCCTTCAACATAATCATAATCTCCGACAGTAAATGCTATCAAATACGTGGACATGATAGGCGTGGTTTCAAACGAAACAATCTTAACATCTTTATCACTGGAATGTGGGGTGGTGGATTTTTCAGGCTGGAAATAAAATATGATACGGTATACAGTTGTAACCTAATATAGTTATACAAATTCCAAGACCATGACGAATAAAACTCTTTACTTAAGTTTTAGTCGTGGATGGAAGAATCTCTGGAATAGTGCAGGTCAATGTGGATCTCAGTGCAGGAGAAATAAAGCTATGTTGAAATATACATTAAATTTTTTACCAACTTGTTTCAGAGAGTTTTTACCACATGTTTCTTTCGTGGCAATTATATTTAATGTATCTAGTTAATGCAAAGACTTTTTTGAAAAATGCATCTTTTGTCATAGCTGGAGCACATCATGTACTTGTGTTAGTTTAGTTTCTTTGGGTCGCACAATAACACTTATTAGATGTTATATAGGTCTGCCAGTCAGCTTGTTTTTGCCGTGTTGTGTGCCCCTATATGCTAGGTTTGTCTATCTGATATAGACACAAAGAGAGAAATTCGGTTTAATATCCACTAGGTCATTTTGGGGCTGACATATGGCTCCATTTTATTTCAATACCTTGCTTTAGGGGTCTTTCGCAGAGGGAGGAAAACCGGAGGACCTGCAGAAAAAACATGAGGTTGGGTTGGCTACCCCCTACTCCTTGTCGTGTACAAGTCAGGAATCAAAACCACTCCACTAGACTCAATGACAGACCTTATGATACAATGCGTGCAGTTTAATCATTCAGCTCTCCACCACCTCTACGTCTGATATAACTTACCATATTTGAGAGAGCAACCTTATCTTTAGGTACCACTAGCGTAATATCAAACGTAGCTTTAACTGCTGGTTCATCCCAACATGGAAACGCCCGTCGTGCATCTGTTGCCTAAAGCAAATAGAAAAAAAAAACACCCATTCAAACTGACAATCATTTAAACTGACAATTATTCAAACTTATCCCGGTAAATAAAAAAATAGACATTCTGTAGAGTCAAAATATGATTAAGACAGAGAGCTAAAGTCTTACCTCAAAATGTGTAACTGCGTTAAAAGCCGTCTGTCCATCTTGTGTTGTATATTGACTTCTATAGAAACCTTTCATTTTATTATTCAACTCTCCACTATATGTTAAACATAGATCACCATCGCCAGCCTAAAATATAAATAAAACAGTTTTATGTCAAATCTATTACCAAGCTAAAATATAAATCAAACAGCTTTATGTTAAATACTGTTCACCATCACCAGGCTAAAATATAAATTAAACAGCTTTATGTTAAATACTGTTCACAGTCGCCAGGCTAAAATATAAATTAAACAGCTTTATGTTAAATACTGTTCACCATCGCCAGGCTAAAATATAAATTAAACAGCTTTATGTTAAATACTGTTCACAATCGCCAGACTAAAACATAAATTAAACAGCTTTATGTTAAATACTGTTCACCATGGCCAGGCTAAAATATAAATTAAACAGCTTTATGTTAAATACTGTTCACAATTGCCAGGCTAAAATATAAATTAAACAGCTTTATGTTAAATACTGTTCACAATCGCCAGGCTAAAACATAAGTTAAACAGCTTTATGTTAAA
Source organism: Patella ulyssiponensis (assembly GCA_963678685.1). Lineage (NCBI taxonomy): Eukaryota > Metazoa > Mollusca > Gastropoda > Patellidae > Patella > Patella ulyssiponensis. Next base: position 93,430,807 of record OY783225.1, read on the forward strand.
TACTGTTCACCATCGCCAGGCTAAAATATAAATTAAACAGCTTTATGTTAAATACTGTTCACAATCGCCAGGCTAAAATATAAATTAAACAGCTTTATGTTAAATACTGTTCACAATTGCCAGGCTAAAATATAAATTAAACAGCTTTATGTTAAATACTGTTCACAATCGCCAGGCTAAAATATAAATCAAACAGCTTCATGTTAAATACTGTTCACAATCGCCAGGTTAAAATATAAATTAAACAGCTTTATGTTAAATACTGTTCACCATCGCCAGGCTAAAATATAAATCAAACAGCTTTATGTTAAATACTGTTCACCATCGCCAGGCTAAAATATAAATCAAACAGCTTTATGTTAAATACTGTTCACAATCGCCAGGCTAAAATATAAATTAAACAGCTTTATGTTAAATACTGTTCACTATCGCCAGGCTAAAATATAAATCAAACAGCTTTATGTTAAATACTGTTCACAGTCGCCAGGCTAAAATATAAATTGAAAAAATTGAATTGAATTGAAATGGGATTTAACGTCCTACTTTTCTGCATCAAACTGGCTATCGAAGATGGGAATGGCAAACAACATACAGTTTCTGAAAACTCTTTGTTGAATTCCAAGCCAAGGGTTTCTTTTACGTGCACTCGACCTTGGTTTTCCATGCCATCCAAACGACTAGATGCTTTTCCTTATCAGGTCCCCAGTTCTGCACCACTTTCTCTGCCAGAAACAGGATTGAAGCTTGAACCTTCGAAAACCGAACGGCTGTTTGTTAAATAAAGTTTGACCACCTGTCAATGTTAACCTGTAATATAAGGTTTGACTACCTGTTAATAAGATATTTACCTGTAAAGGTTTAGTAAAGGTAAAGGTGACTGTTTCTTCTATAGCTGATCCATATTTTATACTACCTTCTAATTTATCACTAGATCCTACAACAACACAACATATTTATATTAACTTACCATCTCTGTATACATTGGGTAGTAGGAAGCTCGACAACAACAGAACATATTTATATTAACTTGCAATCTCCGTATACATTGGGTAGTTGGGGAATAGACAACAACAGAAGAACATATTCAATATTCATAGCTACTATTTCTGTATACATCGGGTGGTCCAGTTGGTTGACACATGCATGTGAAATCAAAAGGTTTGTCACTAAGTCAAGAGACGTGGTTGCGATCCCAACTTATAAATAACAATCAAACAATGTTAAACTCCATAATGATGTACATGTAGCATCTGACAACAGCCAATTTCAAACATTTCTAGACAGTTTTTGACTTTGAGCCAGACAACAACTAACACATGCTTCAATTTTATTGCAATAATTTGCAGAGCGTAATGGTGTTTAGCAGTGGGAGAAAACTCACCAGGTTGGACAGGCGACCCTACTCCTTGTCATGTAGTATAAAAGACAACAAAGAACAAGATTCTATTTGCACATGCCAGGATTGATAACTTCAAGCCTCTTGTTATGAATGTTGTGTCGATCAATAGATTCAGTTAGGATATATCAAAAACTCACCTTTAGGAGTGAAATAAACTGTTTTAACTTTTATATCTAAAGCGTGACATGTTATTGTACTCGTTGATTTCTTTATCTAAAAAAAAAACCACAAATCATAAATACAAAAAAATACAAATTAGTTTTCTCGAGTGTTCAAGATAACAGGTCTATCATCATCCATCATGAAGTGGCACTAAGTGTTCTAGATAGGTCTATATTCCACAATGATGTGGTACTAGAAACCGGTATCCCATTATCCACAATTAAGTGCCATCAAATGTTCTAGATAATGGTTTCCAATAGTCTGTTATCATTTCAGTTTCATCTCTAAAATATCCCTTGACAGTTGAAATTTATGTAAGAGTGGGCCGTGTTGCCACTATCCAGGCAAAAATTCCCTCATAGCACACTGCATGCCATATGCCAGTCTTCATTATCCTAGCTGGAGTAGGATGTTTCATTTCCTTACAATCCATGCCTTAAGCGTCCATCAGAATTAGGCAATTAAATCATTGGAAGCGACAAGAACAGAAAGGGAAGAGATATATTGGATGTAAGGTCCACTTGACATAAACTAGGTGATTTCGGGACTAACACATTGTTCAGCTTTATTTCAATAATTTGCTTGCGAGTAGGAGACATTTAGCTGTGGGAAGAAACACATGAGGTTGGACCGGCACACTACTCTTGAGTTACTTACTCCTTGAAATCAAAACCATGTCACGTGACTCAATGACAGTCTAAATCTCATTTAATGAGATGTCATCTTCAAACCTTTCTAGGAGAGGGCCTAGGTGAGGGTCGCTTGGGGCCTGTGACTCCAGTCCCTTAATCAGTCTCTTTGGCACGTATTATAAGGTCTTGAGATTCCCATCCCGAGATTAATGATTAATATTATCGTACACTTACCTGCAAGGAGATCTTTTCTTCTCCATCAAAAACAAAGTTAGTAAGATCTGGTGTCAAGGTAATGTTATAGTTCACGGGTACAACATTTGTTGACAAACGCTCAAATTCTGGTCGTTCGTCGCCTGGCATCTTCCTAGATTACTTTACAGTGTTATTAAGTACTTTCCGCTAAATCTGAAATATTTTAAAATTTGTATACAGAATTACGACTAAATGAGGTTTAATTTCTTACTTTTCTGCACAAAGTTAATGAAGAGATGTTAATGAAGACCAGCATTCACCATGAAGGGAGACAGAGAGAGAATGTGGTTTAATGTCCACTTGATATAAACTATTCATTATGGGACTTACACATGGTTCAACTTTATTTCAATAACTCGCTTGCGCATAGAGGTCTTTACCAATGGGAGGACCTGGAGAAAACCCACAAGGTTAGAGAGTGGACCCTACTCCTTGTCACGTACAACCGAGAGTCAAAACCACGCCAGTTGACTCAATGACAGACCTATGAAGGGTGGCAGGAAGGACATTTTGACAAGACAGCGGTGTTTCTGCCTACTCTGCATTAGTTTCTATGATTTTTTTTGACGCTTCAGTAACATGTCACTATTAATTATCCATGCCATACATTATCCATGTCATACATTATCTATGTCATACATTATCCATGTCATACATTATCCATCCATGTCATACATTATCCATGCCATACATTATCCATCCATGTCATACATTATCCATGCCATACATTATCAATGTCATACATTATCCATCCATGTCATACATTATCCATGTCATACATTATCCATGTCATACATTATCCATGTCATACATTATCTAAGTCATATTTTATCTATGTCAAACATTATCCATGTCATACATTATCCATCCATGTCATACATTATCCATCCATGTCATACATTATCCATGTCATACATTATCTATGTCATATATTATCCATGTCATACATTATCCATCCATGTCATACATTTTCTATGTCATACATTATCCATTTGGTACACAAACACTCTAAAATTGTTTTGTTTCTAATTTTGATTGACATAAATATCATGATATATAAGTTTTATTTCTTCCACTGGAATAAAAATATTAATTATTTATTTGTACCGGGGTACTGTTGTTGTTTTCATGGTAAATATTGACCTGGTTAATAAGCCTCATACGAATCTTAGCGTGGCAGCTCAATCGCCATAAGTTGTATCGGTTCAAGAGCTCTTTGACACACACTTGATTGAGTTCAAGAGTAGATCTCAATTTCACATTCCATCCAAATGACAGGACACTGTTCCTTGCCATGCCCTCTGTCCTGCACCATTGATTGACACATAGAGAAACCAGACCAGAAAGGAAAATCAAACCCAGGTTATAGCAAAGCCAGAACATTATTACGGTATACCTTGCTTTGAAATGTATCTGGGTGCCACAGTGGCTCAGTAGTGATAGTCTGGCAAGGGACAGTGTATAGTCATTCGGATGGGATAAAAACTGAGCTTCTGAAAACATATATTATAATATTGGCATGCATATATATAAGATCCCTTCATTTCAAATAATATCTCTGTGCTGTACGTGTAGCCTGAGATTGTGTTGATTGTATTTAGATGTACAGTACATGAAACTGAATAAATGACAAAATATTAGTTTTAAAGAAAAATCTGATACGCTTTTTTGATCAGTAAATTAATGCCCCTATGCTATGATTCAAGTTAGCTATTGCCAGATAGAGCTATACTATTTCTATGGCATATGGTTATTGCAATATATTATTATATTGTCATTGGTATGAAAAAAAAAATGCTGTTTGGTCCATGAAAAGGCATGATTAGATACGACACGTGAGTGTTGAGATGAAGAAAAAAAGAAATTGATAAATTTCCGCATGTGTATTGCAAACGTGCAATGCTCAATGTGTGCTCAATATTGACCAAAAGTTGACACAAACCCGTTTCTTGTATCTCACTCTCTTCAGACTCTTGTCTCTAGAAAAATTATCTTCTGCAAACAGTCAGCCTACAACTTCTCTAACAGATGCTATTGAATCGTTAAAATGATTTATTCATCTCTCTATTTACATGACAACGTTTTGTTTATAAATTGGTCGCCACGATTGAAATATTTCCTCGCTCGCCGATAAACAAACTCAATCGATACGACAGCTCCGACTCCTAACACTTACCACAATCCGAGCGAAAACAGTTCGAGACTACCGAAAGCAACTACAAAATAATGAGTTATGACAATCGTGTCTATTTTTATTTTGGCGAGATTAATGCAGGGGAGAAAACTCTATTTAAGAGTAGCCTCCCCTATTTCAGATATCAGGATTCAGACTGGCAATTCTTGCGTCATTCACTTTGAAGTCAAATCATACCATTCCTTGACCTATAACATTTTTGTTCGGACATTCTGTTGAACTTAAAGGACCCATGGTTCAATGTTTCTGACACTTAACATAGACGAAAATGGATCTAAAAGCACATGTTAATGAAATTTGAAAGTATATTCACGTTACACCGGGTTATAGTGATTTGAATAGACGTAAGTTTACCCCCCAAATTAATTGGAATTAAGCTAAAATTTGGAATAACAGCCATTTGAGTAAAATGGATGGGGATGCGGTGTTACTCATTCGATGATAATTGATATATCGAATGAACCCAAAACAGATTTTGAAAAAATCGAAAAAATATTGAGATGGCATGGGACAAAAATGGTTTTAACATTGGTCTGCAGCCAACTTTCCGCTTCGGATAATCTGCTGTTCATACAGTTGCTGTATGGACGTGTGTGGTGTGCACGGTTTGCGTGGCTGGCTTTCGCAAAATGTGTAACAACGTCTGTGTAAGTGTGATGAATACAAGAGTACTAAACCTGTCGATTCACATCGTCATCTCTGGTAGTCAATGTCCGTCAGGGATGAATCATGAGTCGATAATCAATATTTTGCAACCTTCCATTCTGGAGTTACCCCGCTTTGCCGAAAATTTTGTGAACGTTATAGATGTATTTCAAAAAAGGTGTGAATCATTTCACCACAGCCAGCATAGATGACTTTGTTGACGGTGGAAATTAGAGGGACATATTATAGTAAATGAGATTTCCAACCAAGCGGTTAACTTCCAAACTTGCCTTTTTATGACAATTTGGCATAATTCTAAAATATCGATATAAATCATTATGATATGCTTTGACATAATGGTGGATTTCTGTCGACTTGGGTGGATTCAGAAAATCTGGCTACCCGTTCACAGACACTTGGAAGATTTTGCTATGTAATGACAAAAAAATATGCATGTATATGATCTTTCTATGATAAGATATATTAATATTACACGTACTAAACAGCGTGGAACACATACTGATCAGCGAAATCAACCCCAGTGGAAGCGGACAGTAAACCCAACGATCGAACAAACGGATGGAACACGAGTGCGCTTTAAAAAAACAAATTCTAAATATCCTTTATTTCAACAGTCACAGATTGAAATTTTCTCCGCTTTTGTGTGGCCACCTTTATTTCAGGGGTTTGGATATTTTGCTTGTATACTATTCCCAACGTCAAAGTTTTGTAACTTATAAAACCTTGAAACCAAAGAAACTCCGGGAAAGTGCAACTCCCCCTAACTTTCGGGCAAGCTTAAAGTGAGAAAAAAAAATATTTCATCTACTTGGCAAAATAAAGTGCCCGAAATCTAATAAAACACTAATTTTACGGACTAGAATAGAAGTAAAACGCGTTTGCGGTCGTCAAATATTCCAAAATTTTCTGTAAACCTGAAATTTTTTCCCATTTCTAACTGTCCATGAGCCCTAATAAAACATTAATTTTACTTTTCTTTTAATTGAATCCCACAAATTTGTACTGAGTTGACTATGGATAAACATTTTGTCTGGAGCCACTCTACTTTGTGCGACATTTTTCGGGCATTGATTAGTATTTGTGAATGCAGCTGCAACAGTCTGATTGGATGCTTGGAATTCGGAGTGGGATTTCGGTTACAAAACCATTGGATACTTCGGTTACAAAACCATTGGATACTTTTGGAGTTACTTACAGGGGCTAGAATAGCAGAAAACGCATTTGCGGTGGTTAAATTTTCAAAATTTTCTCCGAGAGGGTGAGGCCCCATACCCCGCGACGATTGATTGGTAGTTTGGAATTCGGGACAGCAGATAGGCTGTATTGGGTCAAATTGAAGTTGTTGTATTCACAAGCTACAATAGCAAGAAGACGCGTTTTCCAAAATGTCCCCTGTAAACGATTGGGTCACCTCTGGCTTGCGGCTGTGGTTTCGAGCCCTGGTGTGAGCGTATGTGGCATGGAGATAGGGGCGCCTTCTCAACCTCGTGGGTTTCCTCCGGGCACTCCGGTTTCCTCCCACGGCTAAAGACCCCTAAGCGCAAGCGAATTATTGAAATAAAATTGAAACCATATGTTAGTCCCGAAATGACCTGGTTGTGTTGAGTGGACGTTAAACCCCATTTCTCTCTCTCTCTCTCTTGTAAACGATTGATTGAAATTCGAGTTAATTAAGCTATATTAGACCACTTTGAAATTGCTTTGTTCACCGTTTGGGTTTTTGGAAAACAAAATGCATGTCAAATTATGTTTTTATACGCCCACATTGAAATGTGTTCGTATATTGTGTGCCAGTATTGGTTCTTTAATCAGGTTCTGGTTAACTTCTAATAAATTTTTTATTCTGCTTCTTACATATTAGGTACAAACATCGTAATGTAAACGACCCCAGAACTAACTTGTATGGAGGGATTCATGTCTTAGCTTGGTTTAGCACGAGTGTGCGAACTCCAGAAGCTCTCTTCTTTTAAAAACAACACGACGCATTGTAAAGCAAACAATATATATATATATATACAATTTTGTTTTTTAGTCATCTGTTCCACTACTAGCTTGAAAGTCAATCTATTAAATTTAGTAACTACACCATGATATTTAATGACGCGGGATGATAAACTGCTGATTTCCCAGTTAAATTATAATACATAGCGCCATAATGTCATTTAATAACCCTACCGTGGCAATGGTAGAATTAGAAAAGACTTACCTTTTTATTCAAATAGCATTGATCGTCTAGTAGTTAGAACTTCAATCGTTGCTCTCGTCAGACGGCATCAATTATTATGTGCCAGTATTGGTTCTTTAATCAGGTTCTTTGATGACAACACTGGTTAATTTCTAATAATATTTTTATTCTGCTTCTTACATATTAGGTATAAACATCGTAATGTAAACCACCCCAGAACTTACTGGTATGGAGGGAGTCATGTCTTAGCTTGGCTTAGCGCGAGTGTGCTAACTCCAGAAGCTCTCGTCTCGTTTCCGACTCCTAGACCTGACTATACCCTGAGGTACCTTAACTAGGCGCCCGCCTAGCCCGGCCTCCTGGACCTAACTGTCGATTCGTTTCTGTCCTGAGTTTATAAAACCATTCTAGATTTCCGATAATTATTGCCAGAGTTATGGCCTTTGATCACCATGACTTTAAATTATACGGAGAAGTGTATTGATTTTCAACTATTTCCGATAATCCTGCCAGAGTTATGACTCTTGATCCCGGTAAAACTTTAGAGAATAAAGCTGCTTAATTTTGTGTTCTTAAAACCCTCTAAGGGCCGAGCAACTAACTCAATATTTGTGATACGTTTTCAAACAACTTAAAGGAGCTAAATCGCTAACATTTGGGACCTAGAAATTGACACAAATGGGTCACAACGCATATAATACTTGTGCCCACTGCACAGTGTATTTAAAGTCAAAACAAAGTAAAAGTTCAAAGTTTATTAGAATAATAACCGCTGAGCGCAATCCCATATTTGAAACACAGTGAAATTCACAACAGTCAACCGATGTACATACTAAATCATATATGTATTAGAAAAGCAGTTTACTGAATGGGTTTAGATATCCGCATCTAACCGCACATTAACAAATTCACGGAATTCACTGGTTTTCAAGTTGTTTGGGGTCACATCCTCAAACAAATACCGAATAAACCGTCCACACTTGGAAATGACAACACGCCATCATTATATTTTTACCGCGAACTCTCAAACCGAGGCTCGGATTAAGACCGCCAGTAAGATTTTCCGAAAACCAGTGAAACCGAAAGTAGACATCAAACTCTACCCTTATACATTTTACAAAATAACACTATTAAACATATACTAAAGGGATATGGTAGCTACACCAGCCCCTACATAAAAATGACAGTAAACATTTTTATGTACAAAAAACCCAATTAGCTACCATTTTAATTCTTATGGCTAACTCAATAATAAATACAAATTACAGATTTCCAAACAGTTACTTTAACATACATGTACATCAATAACTAATTATCTAAGATAACAGGTTCGTCCAATTCAAGTAAACATACTTTATGAATTGGTCGAGTAAGAACCACATAACCATCTTTAATATTAGCATCCTTGTGATGCTTTGCACAAGTCGCAACGGTTGCTTTTGTTTTAAGCTTAACGGTGCGCACAAACCCATCCTTAGACACAAATACTTCCACAATTCGAGCCAAGGGCCATTGACCGCGTGGGTAATTATCATCCGCTAAAAGCACTAGATCCCCAATGCAAATGTTACGTTTGGCGTGATTCCACTTAGATCGTTCCAATAATGAAGGCAAGTATTCCTTTACCCATCGGCGCCAAAAAACATCACTCAAATATTGGGCCTGTTTCCATTTACGTTTTAAATATAAGTCCTTCTTTTCGAATATACCAGGGGGTAAACTATTACTACATCTAAGATGCAACAAATGATTTGGTGTTAAAGGCCCGTCGTCTAAAACACTATCACTGTTTCTCGTTAACGGCCTACTATTCAAGATAAACACCACTTCAGCTACAACAGTTAATAAAACTTCATCCGAAACTAACTGTTCCTTTAATACAGATTTTAATATTTGGCGTACTGAACGAATCATTCGCTCCCACACACCACCCATGTGGCTGGCCGCAGGTGGATTAAAATTCCAAGTTATATTCCGCTGAACACAAAATCTAGAGAGTTTAGACTGATTAAAATCCTTAAGTGCCTCTTTAAGTTCCTTATCCGCGCTTGTGAAATTCGAACCATTATCGCTCCATATCTCCTCTGGTTGACCACGAACACTAACAAATCTCCGCAAGGCATTTATCATAGAATCCGTGTTTAGTGAATGTGCAATTTCTATATGCACAGACCTTGAAGTCATACAAGTAAAAAGGCAGCCGTACCTTTTCACAACACTTCGTCCCTGTTTCACTAACAAAGGTCCGAAATAATCAATTCCAACGCACGAAAACGGTGGTTTATCAGCAACAAGTCTTTGTTTCGGTAAATTGCCCATAAACTGAGTTTCGGTTGGCTTAGATCTCCTCTGACAGGTTACACATTTTGAAAGTATCCGTCTTACCGCTGATCGGCCTTTTATTATCCAAAACTTCTGTCTTAAAGTGGCAAGAACCGTTTCTTGTCCCATATGACCGACACTAACATGACACTCTCTAATTATTAAGTCAGTAACCGAGTGTTTGTATGGCAAAATTACTGGATGTTTCGCCAATCCATCAATTGAAGCATTCTCCAATCGACCTCCAACGCATAACAGTTCATTTTCCAGTTGAGGATTCAATTTAACCAACGAAGATCCAACTTCCTTTAATGACGATTTATTAGACTCAGATTCTAAACTTAAAGCTTTATACGTCTTTGGAAAATCTCCTTTCTGGACAAATTTAATTATTTGCGATTCGGCATAACTTATTTCTTGTACAGACAAATATTTTAATAACTGTCTTGGTTTACTCCCGTTTAATCGTTCCGACACTTTGTCTCTTAAAATAGTCTTTAGACGTATCAGATAAGCAACAGCTCTTTTTAATTTCCACCAAGATGAAAAATATTCAAACAGTTTATCAAACAAAGTTCTGCCCGGGACATTAACCGTAGCATACACTTGAGCTTCTTTACGTATTTCTGGATCAGTATCCATCATTTCAGGAATGTTCACTTTATCCGGCCAAAACAACTCATCACGATACAAAAAGTCAGGTCCCGTTAACCACCTATCGTTTTGAATAAACGATTTCATCTTTAACCCTTTAGACCCGTCGTCAGCGGGGTTAATGTTCCTGTCAATGTACCTAAATTGAGAGGGGTTTGAACCTAAATGAATAACGGTTAACCGGTTTGATTCAAAAGTGTGAAAACGTTTAGTTTTATTGTTAATACACTTAAGAACCGACATTGAGTCAGTCCAATACACAACTTTGTTAATTTCAAAGTCAATTTCACTCTTTATCAAGTGACACAATTTCACGGACACAACAGCAGCCGATAATTCCAACCGAGGAATTGATACCTCCTTCAATGGAGCTAACCGAGCCTTGCCCATTACAAAAGCACAATGGATGTTCATATCTCTATCTACACATCGTAAATAGGCTACTGACGAATACCCTACTCTCGAGGCATCCGAAAAAACATGTAACTGAATATCTACAATATCACTTGAGTCTTGTAATTTATAACACCGAGGAACTTTAATCTCCGATAAACGATTCAAATCATTTAACCATCTAATCCACTGATTTTTATCAATGTCTGAAATTGAATCATCCCATCCTAATTGTTTCCTGCTTAACATTTGCAGCAATAGTTTGGCTTTCATAAGAAAGGGCGCAACAAATCCGAGGGGGTCAAACAGTGAATATGCAACAGAAAGAATACCCCTACGAGTCATAGGCTTGTTTAATGCGCTATTAGAAAGTTTATCAGCATTTTCCCAAACAAAACAATCCGATTCGGTATTCCACTTGATACCTAAAGTACTTTGGGTTGGCAACTTTTCAATGTCAAGGTTAACAACGGATTTTGCTCTCTCCGCTTCCGGAATGGTGGCTAAGAACTATCATTGCTACACCATTTAGTTATGTGGAATCCACCTAAAGACAAAAGTTCGGTCACTTCGCGATACAGCTTGGTTGCATTTGCTATAGTGTCTACCGATTTCATTAAGTCATCCACGTACATGTTATTTAGAACAGTCGAGATTGTTTCCGGATTAAATTCACTTTCATGAGTTTTGGCACACATTTTCAGACAAAAGTTCGCTATACAGGGAGAAGATGTTGCACCAAAAATATGTTTAATCATCCTATATTCTTCAACAGAACTAGACAAATCACTGTCTTTAAACCACAAAAATCGTAAAGCATCACAGTCCTTCGGGTCCACACGGACTTGGTGAAACATGGCCTCGATGTCCGAAACAATACCAATCTTATCCTGCCGAAATCGTAAGAGAACACCAGTTAACTGATTCGCTAAATCCGGTCCTTGAAGCAATTGATCATTTAAAGATGTATTGCGAAATATACTAGCACAATCAAACACAACCCTGACCTTATCAGGTTTTAAAGGGTGTGTTACCGGGTGAGTCGGTAAATACCAAACTGGCGATGTCGTGTTCACATCCTCTGCTGGCACTAATTCAGCATGACCACTGTCGATGTAACCTTGAATGGTATCCTTATACCGATCAAATAACGTTGGGTTTCGTAGAAATCGCCTCCTTAACCCGTTTAGTCTGTTTTCAGCCACGGTCCTGTTATTTGGAAGATAGGGAGTCACGCTTTTCCACGGAAGGGCTACTTGGTAGTGGTTATCAACTTTAGTTAAACTGTTTTCTATAATTTCCAGAGCTCGCTTATCATTAACCGACATTCCTACTTTATTATCAACTTCAAGATCAGCAAAATCTGTGGTCCACAAACGATCAAGTTGATGTTTTAAAAGTTCATCCGAATCTGTTACCGGTTCGACTTTTAAATAGTTTACTGTAAAATCATCACAACTTTTCGAGTCATTTAAAGGTCCAAGAATCATCCATCCCAAATTATACCGAACGGCAATCGGATCATGTTCATTTCCTGAAGAGCGAGATTCAAGGGGGATAAACAAACTGGGATTCTCCTTTAATCCAACTAATAAACTTACTTCAGGAATATCGACGTGTCCCAACGAAATATCATCTAAATGGGGATAACTCTTGATATCATCCGTCATCGGGATACAATTTTTAGTAATAGGTAAGTTTTTAACAGTTTTAACATTTTCTAGTTTATACGACACAGTTCCGTCTAACGATGAAACGACAATATCAACATTTCGGCTGGTAATTTCCGTTGAACCGGTCACACCAGTCAAAGTAAGTTTTTGGGTATCATCATTCTCGTGGATCTCCACGTTGTTTTCAGCACATAAACTTAATTCACTGGCAGTATCCTGTACGAGGTAAGTCGTAAAGGATTTTCCTTGACCTATTTTTAGTCTTACGGGTATAACACCTAAAGAAATGCGAGGGACGCCAGCCCCAGTAGCGGCTGTAACCGATCTATTACTTGCAACTTCCTTTAGGTTAGTGTTTTCGGTTGTAATGTCCTTCCTGAAGGCAGAAAAATCGGCACCGTGTAATAGTGTATTATGGTTCCTCATACAGCCTTTAATTTGACAAACAAATGTTTTATCACAAACTTTAGCAACATGACCAGTTCGTAAACAGCTAATACAAAGTCTGTTCTCAAAGACAAATTTAACACGATCTTGATTAGACATATTGAGAAACTTTTCACAATTCCAGATATTATGTGACATAGAACAATGTAAACATTTCACATTAGTAGCACCCTGCTTACTAACAGTGTCCTTTGGTTTAAACAAAGGCTTCCTTTCCTCTGTTACAAGTGTAGTTACAGGCCTACTATAAAATTTTCGTTGCTTACTATTATTATTATCTTTAAGTTTATCATTATAATGACTGTGATTATTAGAAACTAAATCTTCTCCGTATTCGTTGTTAACTAACTTCGCACGGTTCTTTATAAATTGCATAAAATCATTAAATTTTGGGCGAGAACCATTATCCAAGATTTTACCCGCTACTTCTACCCATTTGGCTTTCATATGTAAAGGCAACTTTTTATTTAATGATCTGATTGTATTAATATGGTTTAAATCTGTCACATATTCTGGTCCCATTCCCGATAATACTCTGTACGTGTCTTCCAAATTACGTCCGAACTCCAACAACGACGCACTGTCTGCGACTTTAATTGGGGATAAATTCTCAAGTTTTTTCAAATGAGCGTCTGCTACAATGTGTGATCGACCGAAATTTTCTAGTAATGTTTTTCTAGCTGTGACATACCCCTCCTCGGGTGGTAAATTTACCCAACTTTCTATCGCGTCGCGTGCCTTAAAAGTACAATGTTGTATCAATAACTGCAGTCTCCTAGAACTGTCCGAGTTTTGGCTTTCTAAACATGTTTCGAAATTATGAATGAATGATGCGTATTTCAGCGGATTCCCATCAAAGTGTAGATATTCCAACTTTGGTGTTAACATAGCTTCACACAATTTTGTCATAATGTCACTGTTATGTGAAGAATTTACATTACCGTTTGGGGACTGCTTAACTTGTTGATTTACATTTACATTATCAACGTTTACATTATTATCATCATCAAATTGAATCAAATCAGAACTTAAACTATAATTTAATAAACCTGTACCTGTATTTGGTAAGTTAGGTAAAGGGTTAATATGTTCATGCATTGTGATAGGATTTCGTTGAGAAAGTACAAACGGATTATTATTATGATTATTATCAATATGATTTACAGACATATTATTTGACACAGCAGGTTGAAAATGCCCTGATGAAATATTACTAACAGGCGGTGGTACAGTGAAATAAGGTCGAACAACATTATTCACATGTGGATTAAAATAAGTAGTGTTTACACCAGTACTTTCTGCTGTATGAACAGGTAAACAATGATTAAATCTATCATATGGCATAGAGTAAACAGTATAAGGCCTATCATGCATAGATGAAGGAATATTAACAGATGTAAACAAAGGTAAATTATTAGAGCTACAATAGGCACTACTTGACATAAACACAGGTAAATTACTGGAGACAGTTATAGGTAAACTATCTGATATAGAGGCTGACAAACTCGATGAGACAACACTAACAGGATTAAATTGTTCAACAGGAGGGGGTGGGACATATACATTATTAGCATACATGGCAGAATTAGCAATACTAGTTTGCAAGTTCATTTTTAAGGGAGATTCAAAATTATCAAAGTCATTAACATAAGGAACAGTAGACACAGCTTTTCTTTTTTCTTCATCAGATTCTTCATCCGTGTAAACTTTGAGGCTAACTTCTGCCTGTTCTTCCTCCATTTTTGCTTCCATTAACTCTGATTGGTGCTTTAATTCTGACATTTTCTGTTCTAATTCATGTTTTTTCTGTAACTGTGTTACCTTAAGCTTAGCCAAGGCTAACTGTTCTTTTTTCTTCAAACGAACTGAGCTTGAATTGTGACTATCAACACAACCGAATAATGAATTCTCATCAGACTTTTTCTTCATTTTATCGTTTTGCCACGAAATTGTCAATTTGTCAAATTGTGTTTTCTGTAACAATTCACTCGCGTATAATTGACGAGATGCGTCTTCATCTTCCGTGTCCACCAAATCTTTATAAATATTCTCGTGACATCGAACAAAATTCTTCCACGCACTTTCGTGTTTTGAGATCCTATACTCAATATTACAAAATGAGTCCTTAGTAGTTATAAGATACCGAATCTCTTCTTTGAGCTTTCGGACTTGTGTGAGATATATATCTCGTTCCCTATAAAGTTCATTCCTCCTAGAGACATTCGGGAACTTGTCAATGTCGAGATCCATACTAAGTTCACAAGTAGGCCTCAATGTCAACAAAATAATAAAGCACCAAAACATGAATTACGTCATATAAAAACACACCAACTGTTGAATGGTAAAACACACCAGTCTTAATGTAAGGTCCGCTTACAACTTGAAAACTTCATGTGCCCACTGCACAGTGTATTTAAAGTCAAAACAAAGTAAAAGTTCAAAGTTTATTAGAATAATAACCGCTGAGCGCAATCCCATATTTGAAACACAGTGAAATTCACAACAGTCAACCGATGTACATACTAAATCATATATGTATTAGAAAAGCAGTTTACTGAATGGGTTTAGATATCCGCATCTAACCGCACATTAACAAATTCACGGAATTCACTGGTTTTCAAGTTGTTTGGGGTCACATCCTCAAACAAATACCGAATAAACCGTCCACACTTGGAAATGACAACACGCCATCATTATATTTTTACCGCGAACTCTCAAACCGAGGCTCGGATTAAGACCGCCAGTAAGATTTTCCGAAAACCAGTGAAACCGAAAGTAGACATCAAACTCTACCCTTATACATTTTACAAAATAACACTATTAAACATATACTAAAGGGATATGGTAGCTACAATACTGTAATATAAATTAATAAACTGATTTACATTCAATCTTTTCCGTCTTTACTCTAATTTCAAATCAGTTATGTTCGGTGAAATAGGGCCTATGTTCGGATGTCTAGCAATTGGTTATTCCAGTCTACATAGTAACGTCTAGCCTCGTTCGTCAAGTCCCTTGTTAAAAATGGACCTAAACGCATTATGGTACACGAATAAAAATCGAAAGCGAATCGATCACCAGCAACGTTAACTGGTTTCCTGTCACAATGACGACGAGAGTCAACAAGTGGGATTGATCGAGAGAGCATTTACGTGGACCCCGCGTCCACAATTCTTGTGGATGCTCTAGCTAGAGCCTTCTAGTGGAGCCGATAAGAGCAATTTTTGGGGAGAATCATGCAAATGATGATACAAGCAACAAATTTGACACAATTGTTCTCCAAGGGATACTAATCAAATCTGCCTGATTGGCCAAAACGGTCACCCGAAGTTGATGTTTTGCGAAGTAGTGCAGCTTTGCGGTTGTACTAATAATTTTGGATATATAAATGATAAAAAGATAAAAGGTATGCCGACACCAACTGATGTGTATGGGGTGCAGTGTTAGAGGTAGTACCTTTGTTTCAGTAGTCAGCCAGATCCATTGGATGGAATACTGACACTGGTCCTCACCACTGGCCCAACTCTCATGGAACCAAGTAAACCGCTTTGGCTAAACTAGATGAGGGTAACACAAAGGCGGTCGATGTGTGCGATGGAGTACATTTGCCTGAAAATCCCAAGTGCACATTGATGATGGTCTTGAAGTTTCTCAGGAGTGATTGTCGGGCACTACCAATGCACATTGGTGACATCACTGCTGTTAAACCCAGCATGGGGTTCAGTGTCAGCTACATAAGAAATATATGTTATACTGTATATTATACTGTGCAACAACCTATATTGACTAATATCCCAAATGCTGCCTATTCATACCCTTATAGGTTAGGCGCCGCAACTGAATAGACAGGACATGCCAGCGCAGGAGAGCCGAGCCAATGATAACGGGCTTGTAGTTATCCGGATAGTGTACAGATCACACGGGACTTATGACACCGGGTGAACGATCGGACTAGGTGTATGGCACCGTCTTTGATTTTCAATTGGCCAATCGGGCAGATTTGATTAGTATCCCTTGGAGAACAATTGTGCCAAATTTGATGCTTGTGTCATCATTTGCACGATTCTATTTTTATCTGTCCCACTTTACAGTTAATATTCGATTGACTGTAAATTTATACACAGTGTTTAAGGTCATGAGACAAAGAAGCCTAGTGATTTTCAATGATTTCCGATAATTACTGCCAGAGTTATGACCCTTGATCACTTTGAAAAATATTGTTGACGTTCTTTAGGCTAAAGTTAATATCCGATTGACTTCAAATCTAAAAGGTCAATCCCGATAATATTTTTGAGAATACAACTGCTTATTTTTTCGCTAAAATCCCTTAAAACCCTCTAAGGGCCGAGCAACTAACTCAATATTGGCCCTTAAATTCCATGCGAACGCGGACTTTTATTTTTGAGACTCTCGTCAAATCGGGATAGTCGCTTTAGCTGGATGTTAAATGTTATACTTCCTTTCCACTGCATTTTTAAAATCGGGAATTACCAGGCTATTTTTAAAATTGTGAATTACCCATAGATCGTATATAATATGGATAACTGACCCTGCAGTATCTGTCATTGGACGATGAATTATGTTGTTCATCGCATGCGCGAAGTCCCCAGAACCTAAGTTACTTCCGGTCGAAGGCTTTGCTATTGTTTATAATGAAGCGGAGTCGTGTGAGCTGATATTAATGTTATTAATTTGTAATAATTGTAATTCAGATAGCGACTGGAAATTTTGAGACAACGTTCCTATATTTATGAAGCTAATAATAACACGAAGACCGTATTTTTTACTTCGGTATTTATATTTTTAAAAAGTACTTAAATATAGATCCCATACTATGGGCCATATAGCAGTAGATACTAGATTGCAAAGCCTATGCATGCGTGAACTGATATTTGATGTTTTTGTTATTATTTTGTAATAATTTTGAAATAGCGACTGGAAATTTTGAGACAACTTTCCTATATTTATGAAGTTAATAATAACATGAATACTGTATTTTTTTACTTCATTTTTTATATTTTATCGATCTACAGATTTTCTTGAATTGTTTTGTTTTGGGTCCATTATTTAAGGATGTAATGTAAATATCATGTGTATTTTTGTAACCAAGCTGATTCTTTAAATTTATTTTCACAGAGAAAAAAAAAGATGCACTTAAAATATTTTCGTTTATAAATAATTTTTTATATTTTATCGATCTACAGAATTTCTTGTAAAAATAAAACTACTTTTTTGTTTTGGGTCCATTATTTAAGGATGTAAATATCATGTGTATTTTTGTAACCAAACTCATTCTTCAAATCTATTTTCACACAAAAGAAAAGATGCACTTAAAATATTTTCGTAGCAAAAATAAAAATCTTGATATTAGAATCATTGTCTTCATACTTAATCTTTTTAATTCAAATTGATTCATTATAATTTTTTCCAAAGAAAAAAAATACCAATCTGAATATATAAGGATTATGTATGCTGGTGTTATTCAATAAAGTTCTCCAGCATTTTGCAGCATGGTTTCTCCCAGTCGGTAGTGTAGGAGGGACAACATGGCAAAGAACAGTGTCTAGTTGTTTAGATGGGACAAAAAACACAAGCTCATTGGTACACATTGGCATCATAATTTTGTAAACAAACTGATTCTTCAAAACAATTTTCAATGAAAAAAAGGAAGGAGAGTTTTGCCTGGACAGCATCTGTCTGTCCATGCTTCTTCAATTTTGAACTATATGGAATTGGGTTTTAACATTATCTTGTCAACACATGCAATCCTTCAGTATTTCGTTACGATAACATATGGTAGTCTTTATTCTATGACTATTTGCAAAATCCAAGGAAGGAGAATTTTGCCCGGACAGCATCTTCCTGTCCATACTTCTTCAATTTTGAACTGTTGTTCTTAAGAGTTAAACGACAACTTCCACCGAAGGTGATATAGTAGACAAGTCTTATTTTGCATTGTTATTATCAAAGCGCACACACAGGTGTCTTTCGTGTGGGAGTAACCCATGAATTTGAGAAGGCGCCCCTATCTCGAAGCCACATACGCTCACACCAGGGATCGAAATCACAACAGCAAGCCAGAGGTGACCGGCCAGAAGAGGTTGATGCACAGCACTCGATACTATCCCAACCCCCCAATTTTGAAGTACATATGTACAGGGGTCTTTTCTTGTTAGAAGAATATTACTAACAAATATTTCAACAACAATAAGATACATAAAAAAAGAACCCCTTTATTTATTTTAACAATTACAGACATTAAAAAAAAATAACCTGAAAACCTCTGAATAGCAATAGAGGATCAGTTTTTTCTGAACACGATAGAGGCTGCATATTTTAACAGATGGAGGTTTATCTCCTATTTTTCTGCATGGTTTGGCAAATAATGACAAGTGTTTGTCATACAGTGTGCTATGAAGTAAATTTTGTCCAGACAGCAGACTAATTAATTACCTACTCTTATTTCGAAAATTGTCAAGGATTCTTTTACATGTACTCCAACGAATCGAATAGACAATGTCCTTGCCAGGCCCTCTTCCGAAATTACAGACAAAGTATTTTTCACACTTTATTATTTATGGAAGGTTGTAGCAGTGAAGAGCTTATCTTATATTCTATGGCGGGGGAAAGCGGCAAAAACCTAATGCTATGTAGAAATGTCTAATTCAAAACACACATGTAACATAATGCCATACCAAATACCTAAAACGTCTAATGCAAAAAACAAAATACAAGAAACCTATAATACAAAATACCTCATACGTCTATTGCAAAAGACAAAATACAAGAAACCTCTAATACAAAATACATATAACCTCTTATGCACAATTGATTTTACAATCTGAAACATCTACCATAAGCATTAGATGACATATCTCGTTGTCATTACTTACATTTCTCCACTGAATTATCTTTATTTAGGTCAATGTCAAGGTCACCGAACACAACTTGGCGACCTATTCGGCTAGCGAGCTATTCGACCGATCTAGCTGGCAACCTGTTCGTTGGCAACCTATTCAGAATTAAGACAACAGTCGCCCAAACTAATCTATGTTTAACAACCAATAAAATCCAACGTTACGTCTATCAAATGAAAGTAGAATAATATATTATTTTTATCAATTCCTTTAGCTCAGAATAGAGATGTAATTTCGCATTATCGTACAAAATTCTAGACATCCAACTAAATATATTCCGAAAGGTAATTAAATAGGCTTTCTAACTATTATCAGTAAAAATTGGCACATTCATATTAAAGGGGTGCACTCTCTTCCTAAATTTTAAAGGGAAAAACTGTTAATATCCCGTGTCAAATTTCGGACCATCGTACAAAATTCTGAGCATCCAGCTATATAAATTCGTAAAGATATTTGAATAAGCTTTCCAAATATTATTAGTAAAAGTTGGCACAATCATATTAAAGGGGTGCGCTCTCAACCTAAACATCGCCACTTTTTTAATATTTTAAAGTGAAAGAACGGTAATATTCCGAATCAAAATTCGGACCATCGTACAAAATTCTGAGCATCCAGCTATATAAATTCGTAAAGGTATTTGAATAAGCTTTCCAAATATTATTAGTAAAAGTTGGCACAATCATAATAAAGGGGTGCGCTCTCAACCTGAACATAGCCAATTTTTCAATATTCTATATGTAAAGATAGACCGGAATTTTTTTGACACGGGATATTAACAGTTTTTCCCTTTAAAATTTTTAAAAAATTGGTCATGTTTAGGAAGAGAGTGCACCCCTTTAATATGAATGTGCCAAATTTTACTGATAATACTTAGAAAGCCTATTTAATTACCTTTCGGAATACATTTAGTTGGATGTCTAGAATTTTGTACGATAATGCGAAATTACATCTCTATTCTGAGCTAAAGGAATTGATAAAAATAATATATTATTCTACTTTCATTTGATAGACGTAACGTTGGATTTTATTGGTTGTTAAACATAGATGAGTTTGGGCGACTGTTGTCTTAATTCTGAATAGGTTGCCAACGAACAGGTTGTCAGCTGGATCGGTCGAATAGCTCGCTAGCCGAATAGGTCGCCAAGTTGTGTTCGGTGACCTTGACATTGACCTAAATAAAGATAATTCAGTGGAGAAACTTAAGTAATGACAACGAGATATGTCATCTAATGCTTATGGTAGATGTTTCAGATTGTAAAATCAATTGTGCATAAGAGGTTATATGTATTTTGTATTAGAGGTTTCTTGTATTTTGTCTTTTGCAATAGACGTATGAGGTATTTTGTATTATAGGTTTCTTGTATTTTGTTTTTTGCATTAGACGTTTTAGGTATTTGGTATGGCATTATGTTACATGTGTGTTTTGAATTAGACATTTCTACATAGCATTAGGTTTTTGCCGCTTTCCCCCGCCATAATATTCAGAGGCCTACAAAAGAAAGAAAGTACAGGGTAACTGGTATTAACATTTTCATAAAGAAATTGAGGAGTTTAAAGGGGTATTAATAATAATATTTTCAACATAATCCTAACAGACAGTTTTCAGATCCAATAATTATGTATCATTAAATAAATATGGTGTAAGAATGGAAAAAAACATGACACTATCTGACATTTAGATTTACATTCATGCAAATTTTATAATGTCAATACGACCAATATTTAAAAGAATTATCCTAATTTGAACATAGTCGGAAAAATAAAGGTCTGGGTACCTATGAAATTTCAACGTAAAAATATAGAGCAATGGTGTATATACCTTGTCTCAAAATTTGAGATAAAAAATATTGAGTTGTTTTGACTAAGAATGGCTAAGTTGCTTATCCGGACACTTTACGCTTTTAAAATTTTGCGTCATTTTTTTTCGTTGGGTGACCTGAAAATCGATTCCCTAAGGTCTATAATACAGTGAATGGCCTATGTGCTGTACTTGATAGCGATCGGTATTTTTCACCTACACATATAATGTTTTCAATATTAAATGAGGGCTTAGAAACAGAACATCTATTCAAATGATTTTTTTTTTAAAAGTTTACCTTGAAATTTCAGTGTGCAAACATATTGTTTTAAAATACTGATAGCACATTTGAATTTGACAAAATGCTGAGACCATTCATTAAAGTCTAAATTTTATAGAAAATTTCCTTAGGATATTATTTGATTTTTCCTACATCTTTAATTGATAAAGACAGATTTTTTATTTATTTATACATGTAAAGACGTATATATACGGTATATCTAATTATCAAAACAGTTTTTCTTACAATCTAAAACTAAAAGGGAAATTTCAGCTATTAACTTACTTTTTTTGAGGGGCGGGGGGCTATGAAGACACCTTGAAGTAATGAATATTGATACACCAAAAAAAAACCGTAGGCCTAAAGTAAAGATAAAACATGACTATAGGCCTACATGTATACAGGCCTATATAATTAGAAAATTGTAGATTCTAGACTAGCTGCATTATAGTTTTTATTACGTTTGACGAAATATTATTATATCGAATAGAAACAAATTGAGGTTTTATAACACAATAGAATGCGTCCTGGACGCATTATGTCTGAAAATGATTATTCAATAACTTATCATACTTTTTATGTGTTAGTGTTATTGTTGTAGGCCTGTGTCGGCTGGGTACCGTCGTATCCTTTTAATTTTTATACGAACGAAACATGTACTGACAACTAACCGTATTGATACAAAATAACTTACACATGGTTAAACATTAATTTCGGATATATCTTGGTAATTGGAAGTTGTGCAGACGATGTTTTTTTCTTATTTTATTCCGAAGCTCACAGGACTCCATACGGATTTCTTCAGGGTTTTGTTTAACCGGAAGTAACTTAGGTTCTGTGTTTTCGCGCATGCGATAAATAACATAAACCACCAGTCGGACTTCCTTTCTAGTACAGTTCTATGAATTACCCTTTTATATCAGGCTATCTTTAAAATCGGGAATTACCTTTATACCAGGCTATTGTTAAAATCGTGAATCACCTTTAGAACTGGAAAGTACCTTTCTTATTTTAACTCTCCTGTTACTATAATTATCGAAGATATATAATAATAATAATAATAATAATGAGTATATTTATAATGCGCGATATCCATAAACCCAGTTCATGCTCAAAGTGCTACACAAATATAACCATTTATCAGTCACTGCAATCCTACAATCTTCCAATATTGTAAGTATGATTTCGTTTTCTTACAGTAAACGCTGATTGGTTTTGTTAACATTATTAAGCTTTCATACTTCATATTGACCTAGATAGCTGCAACTTTATGATTATTTGACCTATTTTAGTATTTTGTTTCATATTATCGTTTACCCGGTGCTTGATAACAAGAGGATTCTCGTCGAAACGTTGCACTATTAAAGTTGCTAGTGATTGTTATTCATAAAGTTCCGTTCGTGTTTTGGCCGAGAAAGTTCATTCAGATTTTCCGGCGTTGTTCCCCTTGTCAGTGATGCAGGACGGAGGGCCGGACAAATGCAACTGTTTAGTTGTTCGGAGGGACGAAAACCCGAAGTCCCGTGCGCGTAACAGATCTCTTCACAGTTGGAATTCGAT
The DNA here is from genome assembly GCA_963678685.1 of Patella ulyssiponensis. Lineage (NCBI taxonomy): Eukaryota > Metazoa > Mollusca > Gastropoda > Patellidae > Patella > Patella ulyssiponensis. Next base: position 93,454,344 of record OY783225.1, read on the forward strand.
ATAAGAATAGGCCGTTGCCGATGTCCGGGCAATAATTCCCTCATAGCACACTGTATGATGTATGCCCATCTTCATTAGCCCAGGTTAGTAGCAGAACAGTAGGACGTTATAGTTCCATTTTATTTTTTGTTGATACTTCCCGTTTTTAAACGGCTTTTTATTTTTCTACTTTTTGTTTTCGTCCAGAAGAAATGTTTCTTGATAACTTAGCGAGTTTTAGACCGATTGCAATAATTCTTTTTTTGTCTTTTTGAGCCTCTTTATATAATTGTGGAGACACGGTGGTTAAGTAAGGAAGACGCTGGCTAACTAGTCTTGAGGTCGCGGGTTCGCACCAGGTGTTGGCTGCTGAGAAAGTTTATGGTGCAGGGTGGAGGGCATAACAAGGATTGTTGTCTAGTTTTTCGGATGGGACATGCGCATACGTTGCACTTCCGAGGCAAGAATACGAGGGAGCGTGTGCGAGAAAGACCCAACGGCGACAATGCGAGGAGTCGAGGGCGAGATTGCAAGAACACGAGGATTTTCAAAGGCGAGATCGTGGGGGACGAGGGAGTGAGAGGTTGGGGTGAAAATAATCTCGTGTTCTCGGGGCGAGATCCTCACATTCTCGCCCTGTTTCTTCGCGTTCTCGCTCTTTTGCGCTCAAAATTTCACTCCCTCACGTTCTCGCCCCCTCGTCCTCGACTTCTCGCTCCCTCGTGTTCTCGCCCGCGACTTCTTGCGTCGAGAAGTCGAGATTATAAAATGGTCAAAATAAGCTTCGGTCTACTCTAACAGCCCTTAAATTTATACAGTGTCTACACAGAGAAAAAAAGTGGGTCAAAAACGCGTAAAACTTACTCATTTGGGTGAGTTATTTGAAAATACTCAGCTAGATGAGTATTTTGACTCAGATTTGGGGCAAATAGGTCAGCTATGACTCGGTTTATTGAAACTTGCGGGAAACTTCTGAGTCACTAACTAGTCACCTCTGAGTTATTAAATATTCAGTGATGAATTTGACGTTATTGAGTCACAGCCTAGTCAAGGGTGAGTTACGTGTGAGTCATTTCGGTCACACGTATTATGACGGCAGTTTGGCGAAGCCTGGACTGAAATAACATCTATAGCATCTGCAAATATCAACAATGGAAAAGGTGAATCATATGTATTTTTTCTAACAAAACTTGTGGGATAATTCCCAGTTAATAGATAATCAGCGATGAAGATTTTGTAAGTGAGTCACAACCTAGTCAAGGGTGAGTCAAGAGTGAGTTCTTCCGGTGAAATGAATTGTGGGTGGACGTTTTATGGCGGCAGTTTAACGAAGTCTGGACGCTTGTTTGATTAAAAGAAAATCGAAGTCATCTACCGATATCTGCCACAGAAAAGGTAAATTATTGAGGTTTTTGTTAAGGATACAGCCTTACTCAATATTATGTTTACTATATTACACAGATTAGGTAGCATATGTGAAATAGACCACTGATTTTGTTTTTGATTAAAAATTTGAGATTCAAATTTATGAAATCGACGTGTGTAGACCTTGATGGGTCCCCTTTGCATTGGGTAGGAATTCATTATGATCCAATTAGGGCTTTATATTGAAATCTTAAGCTGATATTCAACATAATATGAATAGAATTGAAAATTTCACCATATAGATAGGCCTGGGTGGAGTATTGCATTGACAGGGGCTATGCGGATAATTATACGTATGAGTCAAAACCGAGTCGCCAATTGGTTCACAGATGAGTCATTAATTAGGCTTTTCGCACGTCTAACAACCTTATGAATATTATTTATGGGCTGCCAGGAATTTACAACTTTTGAAGGTATTTTAACTGAACACAAGGTTTACGCTATTGGGTTCACTAAATCGCACTTGAATCGCCTTCCGAAATTCCCTTATAATATGATTGTTTTTACAGGGCGAGCTGGATATTCTGCAATTACAGCCCTTCCTATTCTGCTTAAAGAGGACCTAAAAAAAATGCTGTGTCCAACAGATGTGGTAAGCAAGAAAATATTTTAAGTTTTACAGAGGGGGGATTGGGTTGTCATTTTAACACCTGCTACAACTTAAAACAATAAAATATTTATGAAATAAAATGAAAATGGCCTTTAAAACCCTACCTTTCCGCACCGACTAGGATAATGAAGACCGGCATAAGCCACAATGTTAAAGGGGGGGGGGGGATTTTGCGAGGAAAACATCCAGTGCTTATTTCAAATTCCAACTACCAAGTTTTCTTTTACATTTTACGTGTACACCATACTTATAGGGTATTTGTCCGATCCTAGCGAGTCCGTGTCTTACCGTGGTTCCCCTAAATATTTTTTAAGTCTTGGATGTTTGTTTTTGTATCATTTCAGAGACCAGAGAAAATAACAACTCCCATTATTCTACATCAAGGGGATATCATGGATGAATGGATGACGAAACTACATATGTAATTCTAATGGATAACATCGTTCTGGCTCGTCCATTAGAATTTGTTGTAACTTAAAATGTAACTTTATATGCCAAAGATCGGTCTTCAACTTCCCGAATGACTGAGTGACTTTTTAATATTGTGGATTATATATGGGCCACGGTGATACTTGATATTAAGTAACGTTCAAATATAATCATTGCACAACAATCGCGCTTGAGTTTGAATTGCGCGAAAATCAGACTGACACTTCTCAACAAATTGTCCATCCCACCTTTACGGAAATAGTGGCCTGCAACTTTCTTGGTTATGTCCCATGCCTTTTACGCAAACTTTTGACACACAATAGATAACCTATATTTTCTGTCCGATTTAGATGGAACTTAAAATATATATGATATGAAAAAAAATGAGTTTGGGTTTGGTGTGCATCAGACCTTCAGTTAGGGAGTTATACTCTCTTTCAGTTAGGGAGTTATACTCTCTTTGCCAAAAACCTTGTGAACGCGAACGAGGCTCTTCCTTTATCTACATTATGGTTATCAAAATTGGTTTGAAACAACGGGTCGCGATAGAGGCTACGACATTTAACGGATTTCTTTCATATTCGGTGAGTAGCATTCGGATCACGAGGTAAGAACTATATCGATATTTAGTGTTACGTTCTGAAGTATCTCCCTTAGATGTTACAGTGAATTTCATGAGAAGCATTAGGCAAATGGGTGAAAGCGCTTTCTTACTTTCGTTGTTCTCCACCCGCCAATTGTGCCCATATATTGCATGACAACCACTTTTACTTTTAGACGATAGAATAAATTATGTATAACTTATATGGAGTGTTTTATTTTTAAATTAAACATACGTTATGCAAGAGCTAAAACTGCTTGTTGCAGACCTTTCTTCAGGCCTGAAATGTTATCTAAATTATTAATTGGATTTTAATGAACTTATCACTAGCCTGTGGTATTTACTGGATTAGGAACCGATTTTTTGCTCAACTTTCATTCATGTTAATCATGAAATAGATAATCGAGACTGAAATTTTCAGCAAACTCTCTTTACATTATTTAGTTTTTAACTATTATATAGTTAGAACTGCCAGCTGTTTATAATCTCGCATAATGTATTTTTAAGTTTTTATTTAAATATTGTTTCCTTATTGAGCTGACATAATCCTGATCACATCGGTAGAAACGGTGCACTAATTGAAACATAACTTTATATTATGTTATTCGGCAAAAAAGATCGTCAATTCAAAGACGAACGCGGAATCATATACTGCAAATGTAGGGGTTAATACACCAGGCATAAGGTTGTTGGAAAACTAAGCATACACGAATCGTGTAATCTAATTGAAAAAAAAATAACATCTTCGTATTCGTTTTTACAGATATTTTTCGTCAACCTTGTGCAATGCGAACCACAGAATCATTAAAAAAGAAGTATTAAATCTTAATTAATTAGGATTCCAGTCTGTGTGGAGTCATTTGACTCGTTGTGTAAGGCTAATTATGTGACTCAAATAGATTTGCATTGATTCACTTTACTAGTCACTTGACTCACTGTAACTAGTTGTGCTACTCATCTCTTGTGTCACTAGACTCACTAAAGTAGTCACTAGACTCACTAAAGTAGTCACTAGACTCACTAAAGTAGTCGAAGAACTCACTTTACCTGACGAGTCACTTGACTCACTTAACGAGTCGTTTTATGGATTTTTTAGTGAGTCACAAAAATGAGTCTTTTGACTCGACTATTTGAGTCCCAAGTTAGTTTCAAGTTAGTCCCAAGATAGTCAACGAAAACTGAGTCGTTACTGAGTCGTTTTATGGATACTCACACAAATGAGTCAACTGACCCACTTTTTTCTCTCTGTGAAGCAGTAGTTGATCATTGTGGATTTGGGAAGATTTGTGTGTTTTGGGCAGTTTGTAATGTTTGTGATAGTCAGAGTCAGTCATCATGCGTAAGAAAGCTTTACGAGGCGAAAACGTTGTGGTGCAAAGCCACCATTGTTAGAATTCAGACGAATTGTTTAAATTCTTATTGACGTCATAAGTTTAAAAGTACATGACGATCGGCAACGTAAAGTTTGCACGTTATTTGGGATATGGGATTCGAATAACGAGCAAGCTCGTTATTCGGAATTCGCGAATCACGAGTATCGTGCTGGCTCGTTATTCCGGATTCGCCAATAACGAGCCAACACGTTATTCGGTATACCTTCCATCCGACCATTTACTCGCTACCTTCGACAGGGGTAAGAGAACCGGGTCCGCAGCCCCCCCCCCCCCCGCCAATATTTCGCCAAAAATAGTGATTTCTTAGGAATGTTCTTAGCCGGCCACATCCTCAGCCCCTCCAAAACATTCCGTAGCCCCCCCCCCCCAAAAAAAACCCATTCCGTAGCCCCCCTCTCCCAAATTTTATGAGCTGGCTACGGGCCCAGATTGTCTAGCGAATAGGGTGTTGACTGGTTCGTTGGTGTGTACTGGGCAGTCCTCTCCTGCACTCCCTGTTTTATTGTCGAATCCCGAACGACGAGCCAATACGTTATTCGGGATTCGGAAGTAAAACAAGACCTGCCTACCTTTCATCCGACCATTTCCTCGCTACCTCAGACAGTAGGCAGTGCGGATCTAGGAATTATTAAAGGGGGGAGAGGCGCCGCAAACTGATGGCTCTTACCGCGGAGACGGGGCACGCCGCTGCAAGGGGGGTTGGGAGGAGGTCCCCCAAGACAATTATCCGGCATTTCCTTGCATCTTTAGACATTCCAAGAGCTATTTGGCTGATATTTTCGTCTAAGTAAACGTTCGAAGAGGACATATTTGGGTCTGAAAAGAGGCACTTTCAGCAGTAAAAAAGGGCACTGTCGAAAATTAGGGGGTATCCGCCTCTGGTATTTTCGTTTAAGTAAACGTTCGAAGAGGACATATTTGGGTCTGAAAAGAGGCACTTTCAGTAGTAAAAAGGGCACTGTCGAAAATTAGGGGGTATCCGCCTCTGGTAGGGATAAATGAACGTTGTGTGGTCGACTAGAACGGGGACGACCGTTTGTTACGCGCATAGGGTGATAACTGGTTTGTACGAGTGTACGGGGGCAGTCCTCACCAGCAATCACCTGTTTTATTGCTGAATCCCGAATAACGAATAACGTTATTTGGGATTCGGAATTCGCCACTAAAAAAGACCGACTTACCTTGCACCCGGCCATTTCCTTGCTATCCCGAATGTATGTATAGGTGAACGTTTGGTGACTAGCAAGGGCGAATAGGGTGTTGACTGGATTGGTTTGTTTGAGCGCACAGCACGTTATTCGGGATTCGCCACTAAAACAGATCGACCTACCTTGCATCCGATCATTTCATTGCTACCCCGACCGCAGGGGTAAGTGAACGTTCGGTGACCGACTAAAAAGGAGACGACCGTGTATGGGGCAGTTATCTCCAGCAATCACTTGTTCTATTGCTGAATCCCGAATATTCGACAATAAAACAGGTGAGTGCAGGTAGGACTGTCCGGTGCACGCCAACAAACCAGTCAACACGCTATTCGCTCGACAAACAGTCGTCTCCTTGCTAGTCGGTCACCCATCAGGGGTGGATCCAGAGGCCCCCCCCCCCCCGCTCAGCTACATAAAAAAAATAATGCCTTGCATCAATGAAATAACATCACAAAGTGATCCTGCATCAGTATAATGACGATTTCTCTGTTTAAAAAGCTCAATTTGTATGTATGCATATGTAATTTAGAGACGATGATGGCAGATTTCCGTAACCGAAACCTGGCAAACCCCCTCCTTCAAAAATTCCTGGATCCGCCCCTGCCCATTGTTTATTTACTGCCCCGTGCTCTCCAACAAACCAGTCAGCACCCTACTCGCTGGAGAAGCTGCCGTCTCCGTGCTAATCGGCCACCCGACGTTCACTTACCACTAGGGTCGGGGGTAGCGAGAAAATGGTCGGATGGAAGGTACACCGGTCTGTTTTAGTTGCGAATCCCGAATAACGTGCTGGCTCGTTATTTGTTATTCGTCATTGGCGAATCCTGAATAACGAGCCAGCACGGTATTCGTGATTCGCAAATCCCGAATAACGAGCCAACTTCACGTTGCCCATGAAGATATCCAAATTGAAATAATGTTAAGTTGGCCGGACTGAAATCGTGGATGACCCCAATGACCCTTAGGCATTTTTACTTTTAAATAGTGTGGAAAGTGAGCACCTGTTCATTGACCTCTAAACTTTTACCCTGTTTAATTTCAGTTCTCAACTATGGAAGAAGAAAAAAAAAGACTAAGAACATTTGAAAACTGGCCAAGCCATTTAGCTGTAAGACCGACTGAATTAGCACGAGCAGGGTTTTACTATCTTGGTTCCGCTGATCGAGTAAAATGTGCCTTCTGTGGGGGTATTTTAAGGGATTGGGAAGAAGCAGAAAGCCCAGTCGCTGAACACTGGAGATATTTTTCTCGTTGTGAATTCTTGAGCGGAATCGACCGATCGAATGTCCCTACAATAGAAAATGATACATATATACATGATTATGTATCAGCTCATCCTCTGAGTTCTACTGATGAAGATGCTGGAGAAGCTCTTAATCCACTGTCAACTATCTTAAAGTTCGGAAATTTGAAACTAATTCAAAGTGATGCTCCATTAACCGCTGAAGATCTTGGTATCATTACTCAAATCGCTGCACAGCCAGATAAAGCTGTACTCGCCGACCGGCTGGCAACATTTGCTAACTGGCGGAGAAAAGCTCAACTCCCTAGCATAAAACAGATTGCTGGCGCTGGGTTTTATTATCTTGGTAAGCATGTTTGCTTAAAATTGCTAATTTGACAAACCGAATTTTTCCCTATTTAGCCTAATCAAACAAATGCTTAGCATGGTAAGCTATTCTCATATTGCACGGCAACGCCAGGGTGTGATGGACGTAAGGACGGACATGTTTAATTAAACAATTTGATACGTCCCGATAAACAATATCAACAACTTTTACATATTCGTTTGAATCACATTAAATGGTTAGATAGGTGTCTGCAATCATAAAATTGTTAATTAACCACGGCTCATATTTCAAAACGTACTTTATTACTTTATTTTCTGCTTGCCATCACGAGTCCTATCGTTTGAAAGTGAAGTCACACATATTAACAAAGATAAATATGAAACATAACATTTATACAGATTAACACGCAAGACGTCTTCAGATGAAGTACTGAATTCGTGAAGTCTTCAAAACATCTAAACAAAAGTGGTTGCTAAGTTAAGATAATGATATTCTGCTTTTCAGACAGAAAAGATGATGTAAAATGTTTTTTCTGTGGTGGAGTATTAAAGGTCTGGACAAATAACGATATCCCATGGAAAGAACATGCTAAATGGTTTCCTAAATGTTCATACTTACTGAGGATCAAAGGTCAAGATTTTGTGAACTCTATACAACATCCTGCAAAGGTAAGCCAAGTATTTGACAAGATAAGTGTATTCGTGGTTGATATTTATTTATACAGTTTCTGTGTATATTTTTTATACACCAACTGTTTTGTACATGTATTATTAGATGTCGAAGTGACGACCATAGCCTAGATTGGTCGCATTATTTCTGTAACGTCTTTTTTGTGAATTATTTCGTTTTTTAGTGAAGCCCCTACCATAACAGGCCCGTGACTGTACAGCGCAGTGGACGCTTACGGTTGGTTCCCGGATCCATTCACTTGATTTGATTTTGTTTATATTTTGCAATGTCAATTTTCTGCCTTGTCCGCAGGTTTATCTTGTATATTTGTCCCCCGCCTTTCGAAGAAAGTTTGGTTACTATTAAAATGGGTTCGTCTGTCTGTCTTTCCGTCCGTCCGTCCGTCCGTCCGTCCGTCCGTCCGTCCGTCTGTCTGTCCGTCCGTCCGTCTGTCCGTCACACTTTTTGGGACACAATAACTCTCTTCCTAATTGAGCTAGAATGTTCAAACTTAATGTATGTGTTTATCAAGTCAATGCCTTGATGGAGTTCGAAGATGAGCATTTTCCGCTTAGGATAAGCAGAGATAAGCAATTTGATTGGTTGATGCTTTGGGACACGATAACTTTAGTACTAATTCAGTGAGATTGATGAAACTTGGTTTATAGTTTCATTACAGTAATACCTTGACTAAGTTCGATAATGAGCATTTTCTGCTCAGGGTAAGCAGAGCGATACGCAATTTGATTGGTCGAGACTTTGGAACACAATAACTCTCCTTCTAATTGAGTTAAAATGTTCAAACTTGGTGTATATGCTTATTAGGTCGATGCCTTGATGGAGTTCGAAGATGAGCATTTTCCGCTTAGGGTAAGCAGAGATAAGCAATTTGATTGGTTGATGCTTTGGGACACGATAACTTTAGTTCTAATTAAATGAGAGTAATGAAACTTGGTGTATAGTTTCATTACAGTAATACCTTGACTAAGTTCGATAATGAGCATTTTCTGCTCAGGGTAAGCAGAGCGATAAGCAATTTGATTTGCCGAGACTTTGGAACACAATAACTCTCCTTCGAATTGAGTTAAAATGTTCAAAATTGGTGTGTATGCTTATTAGGCCAATGCCTTGATGGAGTTCGAAGATGAGCATTTTCTTCTTAGGGTAGGCAGAGATAAGCAATTTGATTGGTTGATACTTTTGGACAAGATAACTTAGGTTCATCTTGATTGCCAATACAATGACTGCATTCTCATTCAGTAATGGATTCGACAGTAACAGTGTATAGAAACGATTGACTCGGACACGGGGGCCCTTTCCCTTGGCCAGAGGGGTCCTTTTGTCAAGCGTGGGGGCCCTTTTGTCTGCCTTTAGGGTCCTCCTAACTAGGGTACATTTTCATTTTTCTCGTCGGTTTTAACATTTTTATACGCCAACATAGAAATGTGGACGTATATTGCCGTCGCCCCCGTCCGTCCGTCTGTCTGTCCGTCCGTCCGTCCGTCCGTCCGTCCATCGTCCACAATTTCTTGTGAACGCACTAGAGGCCAGGGTTAATATCCGATTGACTTTAAATTTATACACAGTGTTTAAGGTCATGAGACGAAGAAGCCTATTGATTTTCAGCAATATCGGATAATTACTGCCAGAGTTATGATATGACCCTTGATCACTTTGAAAAATCTTGTGAACGCTCTAGAGGCTAAAGTTAATATCCGATTGACTTTAGATTTATACACAGTGTTTACGGTCATGAGAGGAAGAAGCCTATTGATTGTCAGTGATATCTGATAATTTCTGCCAGAGTTATGGAACACTTGATCACTTTGAAATATCTTGTGGATGAAGGCCTTGAGACAAACAATCAAAACAATTCTAATCATTTCTGATAATTACTTAATTGGCTATTACTCGTAATAAGATTTTTATGTGTTGTAAATGTTCTCCTTATTGACAAAAGAAACAATATGCTACAACCCTTGCTGACTGCCCGGACGACTTAGCTGTTGTGGTCGTATGTTTCGTTGCCTGGCAACCTATCTTTCTTTATAAAACACTTTTGGATGACACTTCGTGTACAGTTTGATTGCTCGATACGTTTGAAAAAAATAAATGTGCGATTAATTAATATGTGTCATCTATTTATTTTGGGATTTCGGCGGGGGACATCAGCCTCACTGTTGGCTTGTTTTGTTTTGCGGTCCTCTTGCGCTTACTACTTGACTTCTCTACATACCGATAACTCTATGTTCAACAGAAAGACATGGCGATGATGGTGATGAAGTGTACAGTTTTTATACGCCCACATTTTCATGTGGACGTATTATGTCGTCGCCCCTGTCCGTCCGGACGTCCGTCCGAAATTGTTTGTGGGCTCTCTACAGGTGGGGGTTGGGATGGCCTAGTGGTTTAGAGTGCCGCGCTTCGACCTCTAGCTGGCCGGTCACCTCTGGCTTGCAGCTGTGGTTTCGATCCCTGGTGAGAGCGTATGTGGCATGGAGATAGGGGCGCCTTCTCAACCTCGTGGGTTTCCCCCGGGCACTCCGGTTTCCTCCCACTGCTAAAGACCCCTACGCGCAAGCGAATTATTGAAATAAAACTGAACCATATGTTAGTCCCAAAATGACCTAGTTTGTGTCGAGTGGACGTTAAACCCCATCTCTCTCTCTCTCTCTACAGGTCACAATTCTTACCCGATTTTGACGAAACTTGAAATATAGGTTTATCCCCAAAAGATCTCGGCTGCTTTCGATATTGGCATGTATCGGATCAAAACTTCATGGATTATGGACCCTGATTGTACGAAAAATCACGTTTTTATACGCCCACATTTTCATGTGGACGTATATTGTCGTCGCCCCTGTTCGTCCGTCCGTCCACAATTGTTTGTGAACAGTCTACAGGTCACAATTTTTAAATGAAACTTAAAACATAGGTTTATCACCCTAAGATCTCGGTTCCTTTCGATATTGGCATGTATCGGACTGTAACTTCATGGGTTATGGCCCCTGATTGTACGAAAAATCACGTGTGAAAATATGTTATATCAAGGTTGTGGACCCTATAGAGGTCACAATTTTAATCCGATTTTGATGAAATTTGAAATGTAAGTTTATAACCCAAAGATGCGGTTCCTTTCGATATTCGGGCACATTGGACCATAACTTCCTGAATTATGGCCCCTGATTGTACGAAAATCATGTTTTTTTACCTTGTGGATCCGTCACAATTTTATTCCAAATTAAAAATACGTTTGACTATATCCCCGTTACACATTAATGATGGTTGAGTGTGAATTTCTTGAAAATCGATAATTGAACAGCTAAATCCATAATATTAAATGTTTCGTATGCTTAACGTTAGCATGGGGTAGAACTTTATAAAAACCAAACAAATTCTAATGATTTTCTGATAATTACTTAAGATGCGACAACTCTTGTTGACTGCCCGGACGATATAGATGCTGTGTGTGCGTATGTTTCGTTGCCTGGCAACCTATTTTTAGCTTGTGGACCCTATAGAGGTCACAATTTGGACCGATTTTGATGAAACTTGACATGTGTGTTTTTTTAACCCAAAGATCTTGGTTCCTTTCGATATTTGCGCCTATCGGAACGTAATTTCCTGAATTATGGCCCCTGATTGTCCGCAAAATCACCTTTTTTATACGCCCACATTTTCATGTGGACGTATATTGTCGTCGCCCCTGTCCGTCCGTCCACAATTTGTTTGTGGACTCTCTACAGGTCACAATTCTTATCTGATTTTGACGAAACTTGAAATATAGGTTTATCCCCAAAAGATCTCGGCTGCTTTCGATATTGGGAAGTATCGGATCAAAACTTCATGGATTATGGCCCCTGATTGTACGAAAAATCACGTTTTTAGCTTGTGAACAGTGTAGAGGTCACAATTTTGAACCGATTTGGATGAAACTTGAAATGCAGTTATATCTCAAAGATCTTGGTTCCTTTCGATATTTGCGCCTTTCGTATCGTAACTTTCTGAATTATGGCCCCTGATTGTCCAAAAAATTGCCCTTTTAGCTTGTGGTAGCCCCTGTTCGTCCGTCCGTCCACAATTGTTTGTGAACAGTCTACAGGTCACAATTTTTATTCGATTTAAATGAAACTTAAAACATAGGTTTATCACCCTAAGATCTCGGTTCCTTTCGATATTGGCATGTATCGGACTGTAACTTCATGAGTTATGGCCCCTGATTGTACGAAAAATCACGTTTTTAGATTGTGAACAGTGTAGAGGTCACAATTTTGAACCGATTTGGATGAAACTTGAAATGCAGTTATATCTGAAAGATCTTGGTTCCTTTCGATATTTGCGCCTTTCGTATCGTAACTTTCTCAATTATGGCCCCTGATTGTCTGAAAAATCGCCTTTTTTAGCTTGTGGTCTCTCTGGAGGTCAAAATTGTTACCCGATTTTAACAACCGTTTCATTATATCACCGTTACATGGTTATGGAGGTTGAATTCAAAATTTGTGAAAATCGGACCAAAATTGACAGACAAAATGGCCGCCGTTTGTACGCGAATAGTGTGAAAATATGTTATATCAAGGTTGTGGACCCTATAGAGGTCATAATTTTAATCCGATTTTGATGAAATTTGAAATGTAAGTTTATAACCCAAAGATGCGGTTCTTTTCGATATTCGGGCACATTGGACCATAACTTCTTGAATTATGGCCCCTGATTGTACGAAAATCATGTTTTTTTTAACTTGTGGACCCTATGGAGGTCACAATTTTATTCCAAATTAAAAATACGTTTGACTATATCCCCGTTACACATTAATGATGGTTGAGTGTGAATTTCTTGAAAATCGATAATTGAACAGCTAAATCCATAATATTAAATGTTTCGTATGCTTAACGTTAGCATGGGGTAGAACTTTATAAAAACCAAACGAATTCTAATGATTTTCTGATAATTACTTAAAGCCCCAATAACACTCTTGTTGTAATTGAATAATATGTCCCAATCTTTATTCTGGTCAACAAATTGTATTATTCTACAATATTCAAATTAATTGATGATACAAATTTCATCTTGACACACCTAATTTAAAAAATTGGAAAAATTCAACTACATGATTTGAAAAGGTTAACGTAAACCTTTTCAAATGTGACTTGGATTTTAAGATGTTTTCGAACCCTCTGGACAAGTAAAATATGATGTAATGGATAATTTACACAACAAGTAGGACACATAAACACCTAGTACTTAGAATAAGACTATTATTTATTTTCTAGAGCTGCCAAGCCAGCAAGAGTGTTATTGTCCCTTTAAGATGCGACAACTCTTGTTGACTGCCCGGACGATATAGATGCTGTGTGTGCGTATGTTTCGTTGCCTGGCAACCTATTTTTAGCTTGTGGACCCTATAGAGGTCACAATTTGGACCGATTTTGATGAAACTTGACATGCATGTTTATAACCCAAAGATCTTGGTTCCTTTCGATATTTGCGCCTATCGGAACGTAATTTCCTGAATTATGGCCCCTGATTGTCCGAAAAATCACCTTTTTTATACGCCCACATTTTCATGTGGACGTATATTGTCGTCGCCCCTGTCCGTCCGTCCACAATTTGTTTGTGGACTCTCTACAGGTCACAATTCTTATCTGATTTTGACGAAACTTGAAATATAGGTTTATCCCAAAAGATCTCGGCTGCTTTCGATATTGGGATGTATCGGATCACCTTTTTTGGCTTGTGGTCCCTCTGGAGGTCACAATTATAATCCGATTTAAAAAACTGTTTGATTATATCACCGTTACACCCTAAGGAAGGTTGAGTTCGAATTTCGGTAAAATCGGACCAAAATTGCCATACAAAATGGTATATCAAGGTTGTGGACCCTGTATAGGTCAGAATTTTAATTCGATTTTGATGAAACTTGAAATGCATGGTTATAACTCAAAGATATTGGTTCCTTTCGTTATTTGAGCATATCGGATCGTAACTTCCTGAATTATGGCCCCTGATTTTCCGAAAAATCGCCTATGGTCCTTCTGGAGGTCACAATTATTATCCGATTTAAAAAAACGTTTGACTCTATCACCGTTACACCCTACGAAAGGTTGAGTTCGAATTTCTTACCCACTTAAAGCAACATGATCCCCAGTCGAATTTGGAGCCTACTGAAATGCACCTTTATAACCCAAAGATCTTAATTCATTTCGATATTTGCACATATCAAATTCTAACTTAATGATGTAGGAAAAATCACTTTCGGTATTGCTTGTTCTCTATCCATCTCACGAAAATGTGGGCGTATCCTGCCTGGCAGTGCCAGCCTATCTTTTTAGCTTGTGGTCCCTCTGGAGGTCACAATTATTATCCGATTTAAAAAAAACGTTTGACTCTATCACCGTTACACCTTGCGGAAGGTTGAGTTCGAATTTCGAGAAAATCATACCATAATTGCCAGACAAAATGGCCGCCGTTTGTACGCGAATAGTGTAAAAATATATTATATCAAAGTTGTGGACCCTGGTCACAATTTTAATTCGATTTTGATGAAACCTGAAATGCATGTTTATAACCTAAAGATCTTGATTCTTTTCGATATTTGCGCATATCAAATTGTAACTTAATGAATTATGGCCTTTGATTGTAGGAAAAATCACTTTCGGTATTGCTTGTTCTCTATCTATCTCTCGAACAATTATTATCCGATTTAAAAAAAAAACTCTGATTATATTACTGTTGCACCGTAAGGAAGGTTGAAATCGAATTTCGTAAAAATCGTACCGAAATTGCCGGACGAAATGGTCGCCGTTTGTACGCGAATAGTGTAAAAATATGGTATATCATGGTTGTGGACTCTCTACAGGTCACAATTCTTACCCGATTTTGACGAAAAGTCAGATTTCTAGGTTGTGTACCGTCACACCATAATCATTGTCGGCTTCGAATTTCATGAATATCAGACTGGAACTGACCAACAAAATGGCTGCTCCCAATACAGTATGAAATACAGGACTTAATGATGTAAGAAAAATCACTTTCGGTATTGCTTGTTCTCTATCCATCTCTCGAAAATGTGGGCGTATCCTGTCTGGCAGTGCCAGCCTTTCTTTGAAATGCGCTGTAAAAGTGGAGATGGGAAGAGGGGAAGGGATACACGCTGTGAAACATTATTTGATATGGGTTAAATTCCCTCACCCACACACTAAATACGCTATTCGTCTGACCATACAATTAGCATTTAAATTTATAGTTTACGTAGTGGATATTTCACCGAATTCGGCAAAGTATCTACTTTCGCTGTTTTAACGTACATCGTTTCTGATTGGTTTAATATCCACTTCCGTTCGACATGCGCAGTTGGGCGATTCTTGATATATTCCACCATTTTGATTACTCTGTCTTTCAAGTTTGGCGCAAAGCACGATTTTACTGGAAAACCATTAACACCACTGACAGTCTTAGTACTTAAATTAAAAACCAAAATTAGCAGAAATGCGCCCTCGACCAAAATAGAGTAATATTCTAAATGTTTTTCTACAATTTACATTTATTATCTTATTTTCTTTTAAAAATAATTCTATAAAATTCTACCATAGAAATTCAAGTAGGCTATTTCGTCCCTTTATAAGAAATGGAGAAAGAAGCAATGTTAGACACAGGACGAATAGAACTGATGGGGTAGGGTTAGGTATAGATTTAGATTTTGGGTTAGGGTTTGTGTTATGGGTTAATTAATGTCAGACGGCCAAATAGCCGGCATCATTCATTCTTAGCGGAAAAACGGCTAAGTCCAGGAATCAGATAACTGCGCATGTCAAACGGAAGGTACGGCAAAATAGTAAATTAGAGTAAAGTGCCGAATTCGGTAAAATATCCACTGCCTATAGTTTATGATTCAGGAATTAATTATTGCTACCATTTTGAATTTATGTTTTAGGTTGTTAGAGGTGCAGGTCAGTTTTAATTAAGTTAGTAATATTAGGGTTGGGTAAATAATAGCTTAATTGCAGTTATCCAATAAGGACTTGTGGTTTATATGGCCATTTTGGACACTGAACACGAATCCGTCGAAATTTTTGACCTAGGATGACCTTTGACCCTGGATAATTCAATTTTTTCAAAATGGCGGCCAAATTTCACGTTTTGGGTCAAATATATCATAAACATACCGTCAAACACCTCTTTATATAGGTTTTAGAGGTAGGAAAGAATGAAAAACAACATTTCAGAATGGCCATAAAGCGTTCTTTATAGAGTTCCGTAATTCTACCAATTTGAGTTTCTTCATTTTGAAAAGACGTGTTTCGTGGTCTTTCACACGTCGCTGTTGTCTAATATCAAATGCAGTTGTTAGCCCCGGGTAGTTGATTTCCTGAATTTATTCTGTTTCGCTAAGACTAACTTTTTAGACAATTTAAGAGTAGCCACAATGTCCTTTAGTTTTCTTGCTGCTCATGTAGCTTACGGATCAGGCCCATTGCCACCTCTCTTGCTTCTCTGCGAATGGTCTTTTAGTAGATTCGGCTTTCTAGTCCTTGAGTGAAGAGGAGCGGCAGGAGAGGTGGAAGTGGGCCCATAAGTCGGATGCTCCAGTGGCAGCAGGAAAACTGGAGATAGACATTAGGGCCACTCTGAAATTGATGTAGCAAAATAAAAAAGACGCAATTCAAGACACGATTACTTCAAACGATTGATTAGTGCAAAGAGCATGGTGGACCACAAACAGCTGACAGTCTTTAACTTGTTGACAGGAATTTGACTACCAGAGGGCTGAGGCTTTCAACTGTATCTGGTATTAGACAACAGCCACGTGTGAAAGACCACGAAACACGTCTTTTCAAAATGAAGAAATTCAACTTGGCAGAATTACGGAACTCTATGGCCAGAAAGTGACATTGCTATTTACAATGATTAACTTCTGAGAGGAGTATTTGGTGATGTAAACTGAACTATTGGGTGAAATTTTGTTTACTATGTCAAGCATATGAATCTGGAAAGTATTGTTTAAAAAAAATGTCAACTTTGCTGCAAAATGACATTTTTTCTCATGATTTTTCGTAGTTTTGACATTGTTTGAAAGATCAGAAGCTTCACAACTGTTTTGAAATGTTGTTTTTCGTGCTTTCCTACCTCTATAACCTACATGGAGAGTTAATAAATCTGGAAATTATTGATATTAAATATAACTGTCCAATTTTGCTACAAAATGACGTTCTTCTCATGATTTTTCGTAGCTTTTGACAATTTGAAAGCTTAGATACTTCTCAACTGTTCTGAAATGTTGTTTTTCATGATTTCCTGCCTCTTAAACCTATACGTGTATTTGGAAGTATTAGACAGTATATTCGACCAAAAACATGAAATTTGGCCGCCATTTTGAAAAAAATTGAATTATCCAGGGTCAAAGGTCATCCTAGGTCAAAAATTCCGACGGATTCTGTTCTGAAATGTTGTTTTTCATTCTTTCCTACCTCTAAAACCTATACATAGAGGTGTTTGACGGTATGTTTATGATATATTTGACCCAAAACGTGAAATTTGGCCGCCATTTTGAAAAAATTGAATTATCCAGGGTCAAAGGTCATCCTAGGTCAAAAATTTCGACGGATTCGTATTCAGTGTCCAAAATGGCCATAGAAACCACAAGTCATGGAAAAAAGTTCATATTTACCCAACCCTAGTAATATATAACATTCTGATTTATATCCAACATTAAATCTCAGTTCGTCAGTTTATAGCAATCTCTCTCTCTCTCTCTCTCTCTCTCTCTCTCTCTCCCTCTCTCTCTCTCTCTCTCTTTCTCTCTCTCAGTTTGATTAAGTAGATATGTTACATGTTTTTAGTACGTTTCTTCGTTGATCTCAAAACTTAGTTTGTCAACCTCATACAAATTTTTGTTGCAAAGACGTGACCATTTGTTTCGCCGGCGGTAGTGAAAAGCATTCAGCCCCAGAATTAACATTGACCAAACCAGAATTAACATTGAAGTCACCGAGAAAATTAAGGGGAGATGCTAATTGTAGGCTGGTTGGGGAGGTTCGGATGTTTCCGGAGACCAAAATGGTCGCTTTCTATAAATGAAAATTTGGGGTTATATTAGGCCTAACCCTGACCTTAACCCTTTTTAGAAGAATGAAGTTGGATCCAATTTATATTGTACCCCTCTTAAAAGGGTTAGGGTTAGGTTTCGGGTTTGTATTCCCCCAAAAAGTCGTTTATATAAAGTGGCCATTTTGGACTCCGGGAATACCCGAACCTCCCCAATCGGCCTGCAATTAGCATCTCCTAAAATGAATGGTTGTCTGCCTCAATAACTTCCTTGCGCTCTGAAAGAGTTACGTGTCGCTAGAAACTGTTTTTGCCCCCATTTCCAAATGGCTATTATTTCATAGGCTTGAATACCAGAAAGAACTTTGTGTTAAAAGACCAAATGAATACCCGAAATTCACCTTCGATATAACAGAGTGATGAAAATGTCGTAAAATGTGGTATATTTTATAAAACCGATTACTGTAACAGAATACACAATGACATCCATCCACCAATTAAACAGACACGCCCCTATGGTTTAGTGATTGCGGATTAACATAGGCGTACGGGCTCGGTGGCGGTTAGGGCGGGGGGGGGGCAGAACCCGAAATGCCCGAAAAAATATCCTCCAGAGGCGAAAAGGCGAGGCTTACCTTGTATCCCCCCCGCCCCCACAAGAAAATTTTGGAATATTGGACGGCTGCAAACACGTTTGACATTACCCGTCTGCCCGAAAGGTCAGCTTGCCTGGCTCGTACGCCTATGCGGATTAATAGTTCATATAATTTTTTTTAATTAAGGCCAACTGGACAAGATCAATGCCGTTAACACTGGGAAACATAAAGTTGTGAGAAATGATCCGTTGGTTGTGCCACCAGGGGAATTTGAAAATGAAGGTAATGACATTCAGGAAATCAAATACAGTGTATTTCCATATTTTGTTCCACATTGACGAAAATCAAATATAAGCCCGATACCTAACCTGTTTGTGCTTGTAAATTTACTAACTTAGTTAGTTTTCATAATTGATTGTTGAAAGTTTTTGAAATGTCCAATTTAAAAATATAACCGCACAACCATTGTTTACGTCATGTGTCGTTCTTAATTATCTGTGTTATTGTTTATATATTTACAGAATTGGCGAAGCTACGGCGAAAAAATAAAGAATTAAAAGATCGGCGATTGTGTAAAATCTGTTATGATGCTGAATCTGATATTTTATTACTTCCATGTGGCCATACTGTTGCATGTGAATCATGTTCTTCCGTTTTAATAGAATGTCCGATATGTCGTATAGTTGTTAATGGAAAATTAAAGATAAACAAATAAATTTATATTGTTAGACTTAAGAAATATATAATTTTATAGTAATTGATGGTTATTTGAGTTTATTATATTAAGTGGTATTGGGTCTTGTATAACCTGGATATACAGTTTCAACGTTCTGAAATGAAATAAGTACAGTTGGACCAGTAGTGATTTTCATCCCCGCCTGTCCTTAAATTCTTTGTTCAAAAGCTACATTCATCCATTTTTCCATTTCTGGTGAGTTCAATGAACCCTCCAGAGCTCAAAATGTTTATTCGATTTTGAAAAACGTTAAATTTTTGTGCGCATCAACGGCAACTGCATTTTTATTCGCCCACTGTCTGTGTCATTCAGAAATCGCAATTTCTCGTTAACCCGAAAATTCGCCCTTTTCCTAAAAACTTGTTAACGTCATAGCTACAGTTTAGAATTTTTTTTAAAATTTGGTTTGCAGTTATTTTTCCGGAAAACCAGTAGACACGATAGATTTCTTGAAAGATGTTATATCCTTTTTAAATTTGGTCTGCCTTCATTTTTTCATTTAGGATAATCTGCCGTTGAGACAGCTGCTGTGCGGTCGTGTGTCCACCCTTTGTGTGGCTGTCTTACGGAAAACGCTACTATTTTCTATTCCAAATAACAATTAGGCATATGAAAATGTATATTGCCAAATATGGATATAAATTATTATGATACGTTAAAATAATTGTGGTTTTGGGTAAGTCTTGTTACCTGTTCATTAGTTCTATTTAGAGACTGTACACTGTTAGAAGTAATTCTGTATATTTTTACATATAAAATGACTGGCAGCAAAGTTGCCGGTTAATTTAACTGTATTTTTACACACATGTGTGAGAATACTTGACGAAGTAAATTTACTGCTGCATGTAAAATAACTTGTAATCAAGTAAAATTACGTTAAATTTTAACTTGCTGCTACAGTAAAAATACAGTTAAATTACTGGCAACTTTGCTGCCAATCATTTTATATGTAAAAATACAATGTAACATCTTAAATTGGAAACTTATTTTTCAAAACTTTCACAATTTTATTTCAATGGTAGATTATTTTAAATTAATGGTTTGTTTCACGATCAATATCAACACATTTTAATCATAAATAAAAAAAGAACATTCAAAATAAAACAGTTTTATTGAAAGAAATTAACATAAAAGTGTAATCCTTATTTGGTTTAGGCTTACAACATTGTGTTCAATAGAAACTAATATGTATATAAGCCCTCCTAACTAAATACTTATTTCGACTCTCCCATTGGTTGAAATATTGCAGAATAAATTAATAGAAACCATTGCCATGGGGCTACCATGAAAATTCAAAACATGCACTGGCAAGTAATCATAGGCATGCATAGGCCTCTCCTATGGGTCACCACGAAGTAATTGGAATTTGTGTGTGGCCTGGCAAAACTTGATACTTCGTATATTTTTTAATACTAATAGCATTAGTTTATCTTAGTACATCTAGAATTTGTTGAAAGTATTATTTAATGAAATTGCAATCTATATGTTCTATACACTGTTTCAAACTAGGCTATGCTAGAAATCACACCATGGTAATTTCCATGACGTCACTTGACCTATTATTAATGGCGCAGTTGTGACGTTAGAAACTATTAGGCCTACTGAACGGCATACGGCATACTTAAATCACTGTCCAAAGTTTTAGGGAAGACCCAGATTAAACGAAGGACTGCCATGTTGCTGTACTTAAGTGATAGCTTTAATTGAACGGAAAGAATAGACACACTCCCGCATAAGTTCAAGAAACAGACGCTATTCCAGCAATGGCCAGAGAGGGATTTCTCGGGCCAGTGCTTCAGGAATATGACTGAACAGGGGTCGTCGAATCTTGAAGGATACCGTATAATTAGTCGCCAGCGTGTTCAAAAATTTACTAAACAAATTAATTCTTAATGAATTGAATGATACAATCACAGCGAAAGTTATCACAAATATCAAAAGAACCATTCACCTTTTGAATTGTCCATCTCGATGATTTCAAGCCACGAATCCGACCTTGAAACGTGGTCATTCAGAAATTTGCGACATAGTAAATCGGTTGATACAATTGTCATAGCTTTAGTACACAACAGTTTCTAGTTTTGAAACAGGCGTAAATCCCTAAACTTTTATAACTGACATGAAAACATGAATAAGAATCAGAAACGGGGTGTAAAATGATTTTTAAAAATTCATTTATTTTTTTACGACAACAGTGTCGCATACATTATTTGAATTTACACGGCGATAACCTGTAAATAATCGAGATAACTTTAATTCCGTGTTAAAATACATGTTTACAGTAATATTGCAAGTTTACTGTATACTTTTTACAGTTAAATTCATAGTAAATTTACGATGATTTCTAACAGTGTACTATGTAATGACTAGGGACTACATGTATATCTTTTTAGGATAAGATATATTTAATTTTACACTACTACTAAACGGTATGGAACACAAATTGATCACCGACATCACCCTCGGTGGACACGGACGGTAAACCCCGAGTTCGAATGAACACGAATGCGCTTTTAGAAATAGATTTCTAAACATACTTTACTTGGACAGCCATCGATTGACCTTTTTCCCCGCTTTTTGTATGGCCATCTGTATTTTTGAGTCTCGAATCGAGAAATAGAGATTTATTTTACTTTTTTTTTAACAGAACTAAAGGGTTGGTTTCGGTGGTATCTGCGGCAGATAAGTACCCCGTGTGTATCATAGAAAGAAAATTCGGGAAAGGATGGACTACGACAATGTCGAAAATAACGGACTTGAAAACAGTTGGTGGTCTGTATCCGTGTCAAAGCGCCTTTAGAATGTAGTTACTTCCCTTAGATAAAGACCCACACTATTCGACTCCGACCACTACAACAATGTTGGAGTTATTTTATTTCATGCTTAGAAGTTACAATTAGAGTATTTCAGAGTTGAGGTTTTTTTTCATTTGAAAAAAAAAATAAAATAAAATGTTCCTTTGCACCACATGAACGAATGGTTAGCACATGCGCGTTATATCATAAGGTCAGTCATTGAGTCAGGTGGCATGATGTTGATTCTCCGGTCACGTACGTGATAAGGTGTAGGGTCGCCTGTCCAACCTCGTGTCTGTTATCTAAGTCTTCAAGTTTCCTCCCACTGTTAAAGACCCTATGCTCAAGCGAATTGGGGGGGGGGGGATGGCCTAGTGGTCTAGAGTGCCGCGCTTCGACCTCTAGCTGGCCGGTCACCTCTGGCTTGCGGCTGTGGTTTCTATCCCTGGTGTGAGCGTATGTGGCATGGAGATAGAGGCGCCTTCTCAACCTCGTGGGTTTCCTCCGGGCACTCTGGTTTCCTCCCACAGCTAAAGACCCCTACGCGCAAGCGAATTATTGAAATAAAATTAAACCTTATGTTAGTCCCGAAATGACCTAGTTTATGTCGAGTGGACCTTAAACCCCATTTATCTCTATATATACCACAAGACTACAATGGTCTTTGAGAACATTTTAAATAATACCCAGCATTTTCTACGCATTTTAAAGTTAAACTAAACGCAACATTCATAGGCAATATGAAGTAGGCGTTAAAATCTGGTTGGAACTCGGGAGTTTGATTCTATCCGAACGACTAGACATCGGTTTCCTCGTCAGTCACAAAGTCTCTACCCCTGACAAGTGGCGGAAGGGAGAGAGGCATAGAGGGTGAGTCGGGCAAGCAGTGAGAGAGAGAAACGGGGTTTAGCGTCCACTTGACACTATACTGCTAGGTCATTTCGTTATGATCATGTGGTTCAATTTTATTGCGAGTAACGGTCAAATGACTTTCGCAGTGAGGGGAACCCGGAGGACCCGCGGAAATATGACATGGTTGGGAAGGCGACCATGTACTCCTTGTCACGCATATTTATCGGGAAACTGAAACCACAATACTCCACTCGGCAAACCTCGTAAGATTTCGGAATCTAAACTCGGCTGTATGATGAATTCCGCCATATTGGAACTACTTTAAAGGTCCCGGATGAAACATGGCTGCGCCCATTCCAAACACAAGTTGGCGACCTATTTGGCTAGCGACCTATTCGACCGATCCAGCTGTAAGATAATGACGAAATTACACTTCTATTCTGAGCTGAAAGAATGGATAAAAAATAATATATTCTACTTTCATTTGATAGACATAACTTTGGATTTTATTGGTTGATAAATAGAGACTGTTGTCTTTACTCTAAATAGGTTTCCAACGAACAGGTTGCAGCTCGATCGGTCGAATAGGTCGCTAGCCGAATAGGTTCCCAATTTGTGTAATAGCGTCAAGTTTTCCTGTTAAAGTAAACCGGTAGCCGCATCGCAAATGTATGGGCGTAGGTACATATCACTTACTGTCATACATCCGAGACTAGATGTAGTTTACGTAGTTTACGGAATCTGTCGAGATTAGCCGAGTGCACAATACTCCACTCAATGATAGACCTTGTGAACTAACGAACACGCGCTTTTCCATTTGGTTCTCTAATCACTGGAAACAAAACACAAACATCAAAAACCCTTTTTTTAAAAGTCGTCTATCTTTTTAATGTAGAGAAAAGAGATTTGTTTAAAAATATATTTAGAATTTGGAAGAAAATGATATAAATCGCTGGCGGCTTGTTAAAGAGACGGCACGTGTATTTCACGTGCAGGGCGCGAGGAGAAAACACGGGTTTAATTTTTGTGATAGAATTAAGAGTAAGATGATCTTGGAGGAAGTCGAATGTGACTTGTCAGTTCATGGAATACAACACTTCAATAAGTCTCTGTTCATTGTTTTTACTGTCAATTGAACCCTGTTAAGTTTTGTAAAGTTTTGTCTCTGGTTGTAAGAGACACCGTGTTTAACATAAAACAGTCGGTGTTTATTCTAATTAATCAACTTAAACAGTCAACATTTTGTTTTCTTTCTTGTATCATTTCAAACATCTGTTCATTTTAAAAAAAATCAAGATAAAAATATCTAATATCACAAACATAATTCATACTAAAAATATAAAAAAAAACATTGGTAAAATATAAAAATATGGATAAAAAATAAAACAATTGATAAAATATATAAACATCAATAAAATTTAAAAATAATGTCAAATATCCTAAAGCACAATTCACACTAAAAATATAAAAATATTGATGAAATATACAACTTTTGATAAAATATAAAAATAGGGATAAAATATAAAAAATATGGATAAATATAAAAAGATCAAATATCCTAAAGCATATAATTCAAACAAAAAGTATGAAGATATTGATAAAATATGAAAATATTGATAAAATATAAAAATATGGATAAAATATAAAAAAAAACATTGGTAAAATATAAAAATATGGATAAACAATAAAACAATTGATAAAATATATAAACATCAATAAAATTTAAAAATAATGTCAAATATCCTAAAGCACAATTCACACTAAAAATATAAAAATATTGATGAAATATACAACTTTTGATAAAATATAAAAATATGGATAAAATATAAAAAATATGGATAAATATAAAAAGATCAAATATCCTAAAGCATAATTCAAACAAAAATTATGAAAATATTGATAAAATATAAAAATATGGATAAAATATAAAAAATATTGATAACATTGATAAAATATAAAAACAGTGATAAAATATAAAAACTTAATCCATACTAAAACATTGATAAAAATATAAAAACATAATCCATACTAAAAATATAAAAACATTGATAAAATATAAAAACATAATCCATACTGAAAATATAAAAACATTGATAAAATATAAAAACATAATCCATACTAAAAATATAAAAACATTGATAAAATATAAAAACATAATACATACTAAAAATATAAAAACATTGATAAAATATAACAGTATTGATCAAATAGTGGGTTAAGTCAGATCAAGTTGGTCATCATCTGAAAATTTCTTGTCACCATAAAATAAGAAACAACAATTTAAAATTTGTTTTCGAGACTCTATTTCATTTAAGAATCTAAATATTAGGTTTCTTCTTAATGACGATGATATAAGTTTAATTTTGTATTTCATATAGATATTAAGAAGGGGTTATGGTTTCTTCTTAATAAGGATTAAATAAAAGTATATATATATATTCTTAAATAAGAGGGAATTGTGTTTTCAAAGACATTTCGTTATTAGACCACAATCCAGAAAAAGAAACAACACTATGACAGTCGCTCTGAAAACTAATGTAAAATTGTTTTTTTTTTTATTTTATGGGGACAGAGAAATTGTGAGTGGATTGATTTCTCAACGAGATGCTTCATTAACCAAATAACAACCAATGCGCATCATTAACGTCGAGAAAATTGAAGTTCGGGAAGCACTCGCCCGTCGTTCGGTTCTTTCCGGGTGAGAATAATAGATCGTGAGTTAAATATTGACTTAGTTTTACGATGGAGAAAGGAGGACATTAACTCACCCAAACTTCTCGTCGTCTGGTTTCAATTTTATATTTATTTTAAGACCGTTGATTAATGACGAATGAAAATGTTTAATTACATGATTTTAATACATCTTAATGTCTATTCTCGTGTTTTTGTGTTTAATAACAATGGAGACAACCCTAAGTTTTTTGTGGATGTACTTTAAACGGATACGGAACCGTGGCTTAGATTAACTTGTCATCGAGTTCATTCATTCTTAAAATAATAATTCCACAGAAATTATGACCGTTTTATTGTCTCTGGGGCCAGTCGTATTGTAATGTTTTAGTTTACTTTAGACGAGGTCTGATGGAAATGTTTTGAATGTTTCTATGATTAAGAACAATTTCGGCCAACCCAGACACACATACATAAGTTCTAAAGATTTAAATTTAAAATTTTAAATAAATACGATCCAGGCTTGATGGACATTTGCAGAGGTTCTTCTGTAGTTAAACCGGGTTTTATTAGAATAATTCAGGTCAACCCAGAGATATCTGTGCATTTCTTCTTTCAAAGAAATAAATATTTTATTGAATAATTGCGTGGAATATGTCAATTTAACACCCACCCACGCTGAAGGCATATCGCAGACCAGATATTAAATTCCACAGGATTTATATTAATATAAGGAAGATCTCTGTCTAATAACCAGTCTCTATACGGGGCTATAACTAAATACGAGAACAACTGGTCTAATAAGTTTATAGGAGTGGATGTTTCTTGGGTTTATATATCTTTAACTTGTTAAGTTCCCAAACCTACGTTACTAACTTATAAACAAACCTACCAACCTACCAGTTGTCTCATTAAAATAACATTATACGTAAAGTGGATAATCCCCAACAACTTAAACAATTCTATTTACTATATTGTTCAGTTGATTATCACGAGAACAATAGTTATAATACATAAATATAATGTAACTTTCAATGAAGCCTTTTCGGGTGAAAATTACTGAACATGTACAATATAATGATATTTGCATGAATGTAAATTTGAAAATGATTTCTGAATTGTACCAAACGTTATAAATGAGTAAATGGATGATTAAATTAATGACTTAAGGACGGAATGAATGAATGAATAAATGAATGAATAAATGGATATTTGAGAACGTAGTACGTTTATTTGCGTTTAATTTATTTATCTTATATTCAATGTAATATTTCTTATTTCAATCTATTTAACGTGGCTTATAGTGGTTGGTAAAACCGTTTACAAAAAAAAAAAACAAATATGTAACAGGATATGTAAATATTAATACTGTCCAGCTTTAATATGAAAGATAACACCGTCTTTTATTTTCTTCCTATCAACAGTTTCTCTACTTTAAAATATGTCAGACGAAGTAAACCAGATATTAAATTGATCATATATAGAATTACTATAATAAATAGAACCCAATATCCACCCCTAAAACAACCCCTGACCACCCCCTACAGCCTCTAGGATGGTCGTTGAACGCCTCTAGGGAGGGAGGGGGCGGGTGTTGGTAGGATGCTCGTCTAGAGTTGACAATAGTAATTGTGATTAGGCTGAACAGTGAGAAGGCGCCAGGTATCGACTACCATTAAGCCAACTATGAATAAAAGAAAACCAGACAATATTAAAGATGGCTACCCTGTGTAAATCTCACGGGTTGGAAATAAAAAAGATTTTCCCAGTGTTTTCCATCCACCTGCTAACACGCAGAGTAAATACTAGAAATACAGTCGAGGGTTTTTACCTCCCACCACAAGTAATCGTTATTCTTTTTTAAATCAAAACGCGAATATATCAACGCCTCCACCACAAACTTGTACACAGATATATTTAATATTTTCCTACAATTATGATACAATATAATATGAACGGTTGTGGAAATGGTACGGCATGGACAATTTCCCCTCTCCGACGCAGTTTTAGAGAAATAAAACTATGTAGATTCTTAACTTTTTATAAATTCTACGAAATTTTATTTTCATTGATTTGATTGTTACCATTCCGGAAAACAAAATAGTTTTTTAAGTCAATAAAAGCCCATCAATATTTAATGAAAACAATTAACAAATGCGTGCACTGCAATCATAAGGGCTGTCACCGAGTAGGATCGGCTGTCCAGCTTCGTGAGTTTTCTCCAGGTCCTCCGGTTTCCTTCCACTGCTAAAGACCCCTACGCGCAAGCGGGTTATTGAAATAAAATTAAATCACATGTTAAATAGTCCCGAAATGACCTAGACTCTCTATCTCTCTCCCTCTCCTAACCGCCACCGGTGAACTTAAAATGATAGGGCTAGGGACTACTACTTTAATATATCCAATATTATTCAAATAATATATAGTGTGTGTGATTTCTATTAAAACATTTAGCGTTTTTTTTCTCTAAACCCGGTCGATTTGACGAAAATCAATTTATTTAAATATGTTATGAATTGGGCGTCTGTTATAGGGAGATGTACCTACACAATAAATCAAAGCTCCATATAAAGACATCACGTGATACACGATAAGCCCCTGCATTAAGTCGTGTATATTGTTTACCAACGATGAGATATTAGTTTTGTTGAGAATACACCATGGCTGTGTTCTGTATATAATTGATAAATGTGTTTATGATACTAGTAAACCATTCATACACAGTCAACCCATTGTTTAAAACTGTGAGAAACTATAGGAAGTCTACAAGTATTTAAAATGGGAGCCGCGGTGGCTCAGTGAGTAAGAAATGGAATGGGGCTTTAACTTCCTACTGTTTTGCTCAGACTAGACTAATGAAGACAGGCATACTCCATACAGAGTTCTATGGGGCAGTTTTTTTTCCCGGGCAGCGACCCTACGGTCTATACTCTTAAAGCGATAATTTCATATTTTCTAAGAAAGCGAAAACATGATTATTTCTTTGTCTTTTGCTCAATAGGTTGACAACGCACTATTATACGTTCATAGGTATTATTTCCCACTCTTATAAATCACTTACACCGGAACTAATAATACAATTACCCCCCCCCCCTTGTTTTTCTATGCCTCCCCATGCAATAGCTATCTTCAAACGTTTGAATTTGAAGTTGAAAATGATATATTTGCCAATTTCTCAACTGGCAATTGTGAATTATTGGATTAATAGGATTATTCTTTAACAAGGTAGGACTGTTTATAGTTACCATCTATTTTAAGGCTTTATTCTAATATATTTCAAAAATATAACTTAAAAAAATGAAATTACCTCTTTAAAGTGAATTAGATGTTAGCTAGCGAGCCTGGAGGTCCCGTTTTCGATCCGAGTGTTGGCGGAAAAAGTTCATCGGGTTTTCCGTCGTGGTTCTTCCTTGTCAGGTGCCGGATGGGGGGCGTGGCAGGGACAACGCATAGCCATTCGACTGGTACGAAAAACCTTTGACAGTTGGAATTCGCAATAAGAGTAGACCGTTTTGGAAAAATTGCCCCCCATAGTGGCGAGGCTTAATACACAAACATGGATGAAGAAATAAAGATATGCCATGTGTTATGGGGGAAATGAAATAAATTTTCTCGGACTGCAGTGCTACTTCTTTTTATTCATTTTCCAACTGTCAGACTAAACGCTGTTCCGAACAGAGGGCCTGGCAATGGACAACGTATAGTCGTTCGGATGGGACGTAAAAGCATGCATGTGAAAGATCCCTTGTCAGTTAGAATTCGATGTAAGAGTAAGCCGTAGCGCTGCTGCCCGGTAAAAATTCCCTTCATAACGCACTGCATGGAGTGTGACCGCGTCATTAAGACGTTAAACCCCATTTCATTTAATTTTTCTGTTCCTTCCCAAGGTCACTTCACCCTGCACCATTGACAAGAGGAAGCCAGACTCGAAAATCTTGAGGACCATTCGGGGCCAACACCGGGATCGACCACGAGACCTCCTGGTAACGAAGCTCGCTGTGGTTCCCATACTTACACAGTAGAAGAAATGACGTAATTATTCTCTGGGGAATACGTCATCGTTTAAGATACATTATGTAAGAGCTAAATCCCCCAGGTCCCGTTTCTAGCCTTAAATGTTATATAAATTATTATTAAAACATTTATTAACATGCCCAGCCTATAAACAACTTTCTGGGTCGTTAGGTGGCTCGGGTGTTTAATGGATTAGAACATTTAATAATTTAACGATCAAATGGATAACCCTTGGCAGTTGGAATTCGAAAAAAAAAATTGGTGATAGAGTCGCTGCTCAGGCAAAATTTCCCTCATATCACACGTATGCCGCTATTCATTAGCCAAGACCGTGCTGAACAGTAGGACGTTAAACCACTCAATTCATTTCATTAGAACAATTTCAGCTAACTCAGACGCACCATCCGTATTAAATATTTTACTGGACTAAATTTTACTAAACATTGGAACTGTTTGGTCAGTTCAGTCTGTATTGTCTCCGTGTCCACCACACCTCGAGACCAAACAGTTGACAACATAAGTTAATTGAATAGAGACCCTAATGTCGCCTCCATCCGTTTCAAGGTTCGGAAACGTCTGTCATAACTTCTAATTTCGGAAGAGGTGGTATAAATTTAACCGTTAGATTAGCGGCGAAACTCTTCGCGCTTTAAACCCGATTAATCTGCATAATTTCATTCTGGAAATAATTACGCCATGAATTGGATAAATTAAAGGCCATATTTATCGTTACTAAATATAGTAATATTACGTCATGTAATTTGGCTGATACCATGTATAATTATGAGAGGTTATTAAAAGTCGCGAGGCGAATATTACATGCCCGAACTAACACCAATTTCCCTAACCTGCTGATTTAAGTTGAATTTAAATAATCGTTGTCCACACGTCCTCTCCGTGGGGAGCCCCTTAATACCAATCAAGGATCTTCGAGGAAATCGCCGGAAAATTTTGCTATGGAAATTGCATAATTCATTCATTTAGAAAACAATACGCAAAGAGTCTCGAGCTCCTAATGACGTTGCAATTTCTTGTGTGTGTTACGTCACTCCCACGTTGTACACAAAATTATTCCTTTTGATTACCGCCGCTCGCTTCGTTACTTCAAAACTCCTTTAAAACAATTAATTTCAACTGACTTCCTGTGTACAAGTGGCTTTAAGGAGCAGTGACCAAGGGGGAGATAACTAGTTAGTACTTGTTTTGATTGTATCAATGATTATAAAGACAAGTGTTTGACAATAAAGATAAAGACGATCACTTCAACCTGTCCAATCAAATCAACGGTTATAAACATCACGCGCGGCTTATCTCGAGCTATTATCGCGCGTGCAAAGCAGACTAGATGATTAAAACTAAGATAATATAGGTAATTAATGAATGAATGAGAGGAAATCTTTGGAACAGGAGCAACCATCTTTTATTTTTCGATGTTAGAAGTTGTGTAGATGTGTGAAAGTTGCCGCGAGGGATATGTTTACATCATTTTTCTCTCCCCGCAATCTAACATGCAGCCATTGAAATCATCATCTGTTTCTCGCATAGCGATAATAAGATACAGGACGAAGATAATGTCACCATTCATTAAAATCTTTTTCCATGCAATACATCAGTTTTAATTACACGATACAAACCAGGCTTACTAAAATTTAAAATCTTATGAGCAGGAATAATAAGTTTTAGGGGTGTAACCGATTTTTTGATTAGCATAGGGGCCTAGGCCAACGATGATAAAATGGGGTTTGACGTCCTTATTCACCGATTCAAACTAGACTTGCTCATCTCATACATTTAAAATTTGTAGTATAGTTCGTGTAATAATAAGTTTTTGGCGTGTAACCGATTTCTGATTAGCAAAGAGGCCTAGACCCTACCATTAAATCAAAAGATGGGATGAAATGGGGTTTGCCGTCCTCGCTTACCGATTCACCGCGGCACCCGATACAAACTAGACTTAGCCTACACATCTCATACATTTAAAATTTGAAGTTCGAGGATTGATAGCCCACGTTTTTGAAGTGTGATCCATTTTTGATCAGCATACCAACTAAAAAACAGAAAAAACTAAATGTAGTAAAATATGCCGAAATGAAAAACAAGCAAAGTTTGTTCTATCTTTAATTCTATAAATCCAGACAGTGAAGAGCGCCTTGTCCTTCGGGTAGAACAAACAAAACAGAGGACCATTCGTTCACTCGTTATACGGACTAGAGCAGAACTCTTGACTGTTAAAATTAAATACCTTAACAAAAAGCCTTAGTGCAGAACAGTTGGATATATAACCCCATTTTCTTTTATTTGATTTCTGGGAAACGTCAAATCCTATTTCATTCAATTTGATCAAGAAAAAACCCCAAACAAAGATCCAACATCGATCAACTCAACTGACTGCTTTATCTGAATCCTATCCAAAATAATTCCACTCATTTGATTCTATGAAGTAAACCAGACACGCACAAAAACGTTTGACACAATTTAAAACATATTACTTCGTCAGTTGCAGAATAAAATTGGGTCTGATTGTCACCTGTTTTCATAGTCAGATCAGATCGTGGAACAGTTAAGATTGGGTCTGACTGTCACCAGTTTTCATTTTTATTTTACTGTCAGATCTGTTTATGGAACAGTTGAAATTTGGTCTTACCGCCACCCGTTTTCATAGACAGGCCAGTTCCCGGAATAGCTGAACGTGGGTCTGTCACCAGTTCTCAAACGTCAGATCAGTTCCTGGAACAGTTCAAACATAATGACGTTATAATTATATCGATTTGAAGTTATTCCGGCACAAAGTAGATAATTTCTTGAGTTCTCGACTTCTGATGATTTAAAGTTGCAATAGCATTTTTTTAAGTTATATTTTTAAAATGTATTAAAATAAAGCCCTAAAATAGATTGAACCTATAAACAGTCCTACCTTGTTTAAGAATAATCCTATTAATCCTATAATTCACTATTGCCAGTTGAGAAATTGGCAAAAATATCATTTTCAACTTCAAATTCAAACGTTTGAAGATGGCCGTCCATGGAGAGGAATGGGAAAACAAGGGAGGTAATTGAGTAACTATTTCCTCAATCAACCTGTGTCACCCATTTTAATGCCCCAAAAATTTTGCCCATGATCGTATAATAGTGAGTTGACAACCTTTTGAGCAAAAGACATAGAAATAATTATGTTTTGACTTTCTTAGAAAATATGAAATTGTAACTTTAAACGGTTGTTTGAAATGAGCGATAACCGACCTGTAAAACCTAAGTAAATTGTATATAGTTATGTGTGTGTGTGTGGTGACGGGGGTGGGGGGGACAACGGCCTGTAAAACCTAAGTAAGGTTGTGGCCTAGTTATTTTTAAGGCCAAACATGTCAATGAATGTTTTACTACCCCAATTGTGTCATTCGTTTATAAGTTTAGATTAAGTCTATCGTCCACCTAGATTCAGGAAATTTTAAATACAGACCCCCCCCCCCTCTCTTTCACTCCACCCCGAATGAAAATAAGTAGGCTATTTTGAAACTAACATACATATATGGTTTCAATGTGTCGAGCTGGATTTCTGGTCACATCCGTAAGATCGTGCAACTCTTTCGACGCTAGTGAAAACTGGGCAAATCTGGAAAAGAAACGCTGGTTAAATACACATCTAGAAAAAAAAAGGGAGAGAGGGGCGGTGGGGGATGAGTTTTAATGTCCGCTCGATACAAACTCTGTCATGGTGGGACTAACATATGGTACAATTTTTAGTGGGGCGGCTAACATTTCGGACATTTCATGTGGACTTCGAAGGTACGAAGAGTTTGCATTGGAGGACGACGACGCGGGAGTCACTGATGACAGAACAATAAAGTGTGTCCTAGTATTTGTTATGTAAATAGCAGAGGCGGATCCAGGATTTTCAGAAAGGGGAGGGGGGCGTGCTGCACCAAGTTGGGAGTATGAAGCCCGACCCATGATTTTTGAGTGGACAAAAACGTCCACAAGGACTAATTTCATACTAGTACTGTAAATTACGATTTCCAACCTGAACTGTTTTTGTTCTCCTTTCCCGCGAGAATATATTATGGAGCTAAAAATTGTTCGCCACTGCAAAAAAATAGAGGGGGCGTGCGCCGGGTGCGCCCCCCTCTGTATCCGCGCCTGAATAGCCCTGAATGAGTTTACATTATGTCCAGGCTGTAATAATGATGTAAATAATAATTATTTTGTTTGTCTTTAATAAATTTCTTAATATACTTTAGTATTTTATTGTTTATTATGTTTGCCCCGAGTTTAGATGTTAAAACATAAAACAGCGAATGTTTCAGATAATTTAATAACAGTGTAAACATTTCGCACAATTGTTAAGAACAATTTGGAGGCACAGAAAATGCAGGTTTGTTTAACTGTCATAATGGTCACTGCGCTAGGGGTCTGTAGCAGTGGGGGTGGGGGGGGGAACCAGAGGATCCGGAGACAAGCCATGGGTTTCGACAGGCGTACACGCAGGGAATCAAAACCACAGACCTTGTGATTTCACGCGCACTCGTTAAACTACTAGCCCCCCCCCCCCCCGCCCCAATCTAACAGCAACATATACAATCATTCAATACAGTGAGTCGCATGGACAAGGGCAGCTGTATAGTCGTTCGGATGGGACGAAAAATCAGATCTTGCATGTAAAAGATATCATGGTTTTTAGAATTCGATATATAACAGTAGGCCGTAGCGCCGCTGTCCGGGCAAAATGTTCCTCACACCACACTGTATGGCGTATACCCATCTTCATTAGCCCAGTCATAGTAGAACAGTAGGACATTAAACCCCATTTCGTTTTATTTCTTCTTGGATGCCAAGATATGCAATACAGACAGTGATGTCAAGATATAGAGGGCGAGAAGAACAAGTAAACCTCTTCTCACAAAAATTATAATTTCTTCATATTTTGTTTTAAAATGAGATAATCGTGGAAACAGTTTATAAGAATTGGAATTATTGTAAAATCTCTCTATATATATAGTATGTTATGCCAGTTGAATATTAATTCCTGTTGATGATATTTCACGCTGCTTATTAGTAATCCAACCTCGTGGGTTTTCTCCGAGTCCCCCGGTTTCCTGCCTCTACGAAAGACCCCTAACACAAGCGATTTTTTTTTTTAAATACAGATGAAAATATCACTATCGTCAGACCACTCGATCCCGGGTTCCCCAACCTCCCATGAATTTGGTCCCCCTTATTAAACTATAGTAAATAATAAAAAAAAATTAAATTCACCATAAAACGAATAAAACGAAACACAAAACATAAATATATTGTTGCTCAGTGATTAGTAAATACCGTTAAATATTGAAGTATCTGTTCACGACCTGCCAATATTAAGAATCAAAACATTCAATAATATTTATCTTTCAGGTTAAATCTGTTTATAAATTTGCCAGTCATGTGGACCCAAAAGCCAAGATGGTTTTTAAATTGGAAACAATATAGTAGCCGGTCGCGTGGGGACAATGCATAGTCGTTCGAATGGGACTTTCTGGGGGGGTGTCGGAGGGGAGTCTGGGAAAGAACAACGTACGTGTAGTTGTTCGGATGGGACGTAAAAGCTAAGTCCCCTCTACACATCGGCGTGCACATAAAAGAACCCTTGCCATTTGTAATTCGACAAAACAGTCTTCCGTAGTGCCGCTGCCCGGGCAAAATTTTCCTGATAGCACACTGTATGGCGTAGACACGTCTTCATTAGCCCAGTCGTTGCAAAAAAGTAGGACGTTAAACCCCATTTCTTTTTATTTCATGTTATTTCAGAAACATAATGGTCTAGAGTGCCTCTAGCTGGCCGGTCACCTCTGGCTTGTGGCTGTGGTTTCGATCCCTGGTGTGAGCGTATGTGGCAATCATGGAGATAGGGGCGCCTTCTCAACCTCGTGGGTTTCCTCCGGGCACTCCGGTTTCCTCCCACTGCTAAAGACCCCTACGCGCAAGCGAATTATTGAAATAAAATTAAACCATACGTTAGTCCCGAAATGACCTATTTTGTGTCAAGTGGACGTTAAACTCCATTTCTCTCTCTCTCTCTCAGAAACGTAAAAGGGGTATATTATGTGGCGTTTAACGAGGCCGCCTTTTCTTAATATCGAGTCGAACAACCTAATGGTTTACGTAAAAATACCAACTCCAAATTTACAACAAATTCTCATCATCACTTCATGTTCATAACACCACAGAATATTGTATTTAATTAAAAACACACGGAGTTGTGAAATTCTGACAGCAGGGTAGTTTCTTGATAAAATAATTATTTAATTAAAGTTGGCTCACCCACGAAAGTCTGATGATTGTATGTTTCATTCAAAAACCCCTGTTAAATGAATTCGATAAAAAAGAGAAAAGCCACCCCAACATAAAGAAAAGTTGCGGCGATTTTATCTATATTCACGTTTAACGAATTTTCTTCAGTTTTTTGTTTGTTTTTCTTTTGAACAATTTGGTGTTTTGTGGATTATAAAGGCAAATAGAAAGAGATAAAATCTTATCCGTGTTTCAAGATAACTTTTCCCACTTGTTCTCGCATCTCGAATTAAATTGTTTGTTAGTCTAAACACTAAATTGTTTAACGTTATCGAAGACCAAATCGCCAAACTTGTCATAAACCCGCTGAGAGGCCACAGCCAGTAATCTTTGGAGATAAAAATCTCCGTAACCGTTCCGCCCGTCAATCAAACTTCGCGTTTAACGTTGATTGGTTAAGATGTTTAATGGGCGTTGAACAGAGTTAATCGCGGAGTATAGGGCGTGGTTTATATAACAGTGATATGGAAGGTTGATATTGTACAGGAGGATTAGAACATTATTCGTTCACAAATCACTTGAGTGGGAAAACTACTATACGGACTACTTAGACTAGAATGGCGACAGCGATGTTAGGGGTAAGTACAGTATTTTATGATTTTAAAAGGACATTTTAAGCGAGTTTGTGGAACCAGTGTACGCTAACTAAATAATCTCCTTGGCGGCGCAAAATTATAGATTTGATATCAAATATTCTGAAATATGGCGGTTTATAAGGGATCTAACAACAGTCATATTTAATTCGAAGACAGCAATGCCAATTGCCAGTCAGCTCTCTAATAATTATTATGTTTACGAATAAAAATAGCGTTTGTCCCATATTTCATTTCATCGCTTGATGATTCCTTTTGAAAGCATGCATTTTAAAATATTACGGAATAATGACTATATACAAGTGGTCTAACAATAGCTGTATTTAAATATTATCCATATTCAATTCTGATGCGGAATAACTCATCATTGTCAGTCACTCATTCCCAATAAAAATTAAGTTTGCTCCATTTCCAATTTCAACGGTTGACGAATCTCATCTAATGCGTAATGTTTACAAGGTGAATTAACAAAACCAGTAAGCAAACATTCAGGTGTGTCATTTTATTTAATCCTTCTACCTGGATTAATTCCTCACCTGGATAGGTAACATATTGTATCTAATAATTTAATGTAATTCAATTTAATTTAAAAATTTCAACATATAAAAAATGAATACGATACAAATACAACCCAATGTTTTTCTTTGATCGCTTTGTATCATCGTATTGCTATCTGTGTGCCTGTTATTATTGAGTAGTCAAATTGGTAAACAAGTTCAGACCACTTCATTTAGTTATAAATACATAAATAAACAAACAAATCATAATCCTATAATTTCATTATGATATCCACTTTGTTTATTTGGTATATTATCTATGTATGCCTATCTCTAACAGTCAGTATAGTATTTCATAAACACAACACAATGTTTATGGAAAATCTTCACTGGTTTTATTCTATGAACACAACGTTTCGACGATAGTTATCAATCATACAAGTACTTAACTTTTCGATTATTAAAACAACGGAATTACAAAAGAAAATCAAAGAAAGAGCGGAATATTTTAAGAAATAAATAAATAACTATTCGTGGTGGTTGTTTGTAAATCAAGCGTGTTTCAGCAGTAGATAATCTTAGTGAAATAGATAGATTTTGTTTGATTGACATTTATTGACAGAACTAGAAATACACAAGATACTATTCTATGGAATAGGATGACTGCCGTTTATTACTGAGTGTAACTCTAGTATTTATCACAGTTGCTGGACACAATCTAGAGAATCCTACTGTAAACCTCACTTAATAATAAAAAGTAATTGTATGTCCTAGAATAGCATCCTGTGTAAATGCATATATATATATACGCTTTGTAAATATAAAATGTTGGCCGTGGATATAGTCTTTGAACCAAATTTAAATCTTATAATAGATATAGTCTTTAAGTCAATTTTTTTAAAAATATTAGAAATGGGTACAGTCTTAGAAGAACCAAATTTAAATCTTAAAGATGAGTAAATTCTTTGTAAATTTAAATCTTAGAAATGGTTATACTCAAATATATAAATCCTAATTTGCATGTAATATAAAGCAAGGGTATTAAGTGTATTGTGACGGGGGTCAAGAAGCGTAGATTCAACACAAGAAAGTTTATTTCACGTGTAGTTGTTGCTACTTGTTATAGAGACCTGTTTAAGTGAGTTTATTTCAAGGAGAGTTGTTGGTGTTTTGTGTAGAGTTACGTGTGTGAGTGAGTTTGGAAAAAGGCGTATATTTAAATACAATACTGAACATCCTTATATATCATACATAGTCTCCATCTCGACATTTTAAATTGAACAATCCATAAATAATCCATACCAATCATTTTCGCACTAAGGATTTTCTTTAAGGAATTAATCCATAAGTAGTCCACACCAATCCGTGTCTTACTAAGTATTTTCTTTGTGATTTCTTTAAGGAATTTGTTATTGTATGTTTTCCCGGAATAATATTATAGCTACCTTGGGTATGTGTATCTGATTGTATTGTTGGTTTGTTCTGTGTTTTTTTGTATTACAGTTATTCTTGTATTATAAATACTCTAGGATGGTGTATGGTTTGTTTTGTTTTGATTTTGGTTCTGCAGTTATCCCTGTATTATATTTACTCTAGGATCTAGGAATCTATTCTACTTGTACCATT
Source organism: Patella ulyssiponensis (assembly GCA_963678685.1). Taxonomy (NCBI): domain Eukaryota; kingdom Metazoa; phylum Mollusca; class Gastropoda; family Patellidae; genus Patella; species Patella ulyssiponensis. The sequence goes on from OY783225.1 coordinate 93,492,971, forward strand.
CCCACTGTATCGTTTGTTCAGTCATGTTCTTCTTGTTCAGTTATCTCCAATTGCCAGTTACTACTAGAGTTAATGTTTTGATTTATACTTTGAGGTCTGTAGATACACGTATTAAAAGATATTTAAATAAACAGGCAGCAACAGGTAAGACACACCTATACTTATATACCTGGATTGTAAACCAGGTAGGAATCCAATTACAAACCCGTCTTCATTAGCCCGGTCGGTGAAGAAAAGCAGGGCGCTAAACCGCATTTTATTTCCAATTTCAAACATTGCCTCCGTCCACAGGTAGACCATTATTAAAACAGATTAAATAGCTTCTCTTGGCCTATTAGTATATATTGGAAACTAACAGATAACATACAGGTAATTTTATCAGGTAAAAAACAAACAACAAAGGTGTATAGTTAATACAATAGACGCTGATAGAATTTTTTTTTTAATAAAATGCATTATAAAGGCGTTATACAAATTTTACTTTAGTTAGCTGAAAGAATATAATTTATCTATGGCTGTTTTGAGATATTGGAAACGAAAATGACCGCGGATTGTTTCTTACGCAAAGTCAATTTTATATGTTTTCAAAATGCGATTTCTGAGAGCGTAAACTTTTCACATGTTCAAATTAAAGCTACTAAGAATATTACTCGATAGATAGGACAAAATATCACGACTTAAGGCGCATTTATTACAAATAAATTACATGAGACGAATGTCGTGCATGAAGCAGTATATGTTTATTATTTTCGGTCAACTTTCAAACGACCACAGGATTTATCAATGAATGCCCCGTCAGAATAATAACTTTATCATATATACTACAGCCGTTTATAATAATAACTTTATCATATATACCACCGCATTTCATAATGATAACTGTTAATAATAATATCTTTATTACATATACCACAGCAGTTTATAATAATAACTTTATCATATATACCAGAGCAGTTTATAATAATAACTTTATCATATACACGCGGCATTTAATAATAACTGTTAATAATAATAATAACTTTTATCATATATACCACAGCAGTTTATAATAATAACGTTATTAAATATCACTATAACTCCCGTCATAATAATAACTTTACCATAATATATTCCACAGTGTATACCAGTTTATTTAAAGTGGTATATGTGTAGAACTCCCGTCATAATAATAACTTATCCTATATACCACGGCAGTTGATTTAACGTGGTACATGTATATGTGTATAACTCCCGTCATCATAATAACTTATCCTATATACCACGGCAGTTGGTATAACGTGGTATATGTGTATAACTCCCGTCATAATAATAACTTATCCTATATACCACGGCAGTTGATATAACGCGGTATATGTGTATAACTCCCGTCATAATAATAACTTATCCTATATACCACAGCAGTTGATTTAACGTGGTATATGTATATTACCTCCGTCATAATAATGGCTTATGCTATATACCACAGCAGTTTATTTAACGGGGTTTATCAGAATAACCCCTGTCACTATCTGCACATAATAGAATATATTACAATATCATTTTAGATATACGTTCATGTCAACGCTTCACAATATTATCATTTTATTTATGACTCTAATCACTAGCAATTTAATAGCATTAAAAATTTACTTTGAAATTTTAAATAGTTTATATGTAATATTAGCCGTAATTAACGTTAGATATGGAACGATTGAATAATGTTATATTATATAAAGTCTATATTCGACTGTATATAGATTATAATCGCTGTATGTTACCTATGTGTTAATGTTCTAACCAATGTAATCATATTTTACACTGACAATTATAAACGATAACTTTCTTGTTGTATAAAGAAAGGGGGCATATTCTTTTAACGTTAAGGTTTACCGCTTCTAGCACATATAATACTCGAATATAGTATTATCATGTGTCACACATATATTAATTATATATATCATAACTTTCTTCTAATACACAAAAAAGGGGGAATATTTCTTAAATTACATGTTGAGCAACTTTTAGCAGGGATTATGCACCTGTAGTATTTCTTATAGATATTAAAACTTAAAAAATAAAAAAAGATTAAGCAAACAGAGAAGAGCGTTCGGCTGGTAATTTACTGTTTATAGAACTTTTAGTAAGTTACGTATTACGAAACCCCTGCCATTGTGTACTGGTTAAAAGTAGAATTTTAGGGTTCGTGCACCAGAAGATTGTCTTGTATTTGTTTGTTCTTTTTTTTTAAAAAAAAAAAGAGTTAACTCACCTGTGAAACAATTCTACTAAAATTGAACCATGTGTTAGTCCCGAAATGATCTACATTGTAGTTTCTGTCGAGTGGACGTTAAACCCCCTTTCTCTACATATATCTATACAATTTTACCCTGTGTATAGATGTAAATACATTACAATTAATATTTATGTACCTTTTGAATTGGTGGTCTTATGATTTGTTCGGAATTGAAAGAAACTGTAGATTTAAAACTGTGTTATCTCCATAGTATACATCAAATCTTAGAAAATCTACATTAACATACACCTTGATATACTTGCAAATAAATTTTGTTTTTAAAATCAAAATAAACCAGAATTCATACTGACACATTGAAGTGTAAAGATATCTAAATATTTGGAATGTAAATTAAGGTGTAATATTTAGAGTTTTTTTTTTAAAAATAAATCACAATTAGGTCCACTCCAATTTCTATAATTCAAATAAAATTTCTACATTAATTACAACGGAATTTAAGGCGTGTGTTGTATTTTTTTTCTTAATAGCTTAATTGTTATCAATAAGAACAGACCTGATATTAAAATTTGTTTTTCTGTGGCTAGGTTTTTTTTTTTTTTTTAAAAAATGGATTAAGCTGAATATGTGTGAACGGGGGGTGATGAGAGAGGTATTGAACGATCTGGGTGATATAACAGTGTGATATTATACTGAGGTAGTATGACGAATATTTGCCCAGATAATAGCCGCCATGATCGTTTATTTGATCTTACTGGATCTTGACATGGTTAAACGGCTAATACGTATTTAACTTTCATAATCCGCTTATACGTCATAGATCTCGTGACGTTATCACCGAATACAGTCACGTGCCTGATAGAAGCATACAGCACAATAAAACCGGAAGGATCTGGTGTAAGAGGCAGAATATTTATTCTTTCTAAAATTCTACATTACATACAAGATTCAGATGTGCATAGCATGGGTTCATTATACCATCGTGGGTTTAGCATAACGTGGATTTTTACCATCGTGGGTTTAGTAGGGGTCATAGCATGGGATTTACCATCATGGGTTTACCATCGTGGGTTCATTATAACATCGTGGGTTCATTATAACATCGTGGGTTTACTATAGCGTGGGTTCATTATAACATCGTGGGTTTTGCATAGCATGGGTTTTACCATCGTTGGTTTACTATAGCGTGGGTCCATTATAACTAGCATAGCATGGGTTTCTTTTATTTATTTGTGTTGGTATTATATGCTAGATAACGACTTTAAAATCTTGTTGAAACGTTACAGTGCAATAAACTACTGTAATTTGTATCAATATTGTTTTATTTGACTGGGGCAATTTGTTTTAGCAGTGGGACAATCTGTTTTAGCAATGGGACAATTTGTTTTAGCAGTGGGGCAATTTGTTTTTAGCAGTGGGTCTAACTATTTAGGCCTACTCCGCAATGACCTGACTAAGTAGCTATACAATATAATATTGAAGTATAAAATAAGCGAGAAGCACCTCACCCATTAAAAGTTTGATAAACTGTAGGCGGTTTTTTGTTCATCAAACTGTTGTCGAGTTAGCCCGACCTATCAAATAACAATTCAACTCTCCAGGGGTCGCCACGCTACGACATGGTTTATATAAGACTAAACTAAGAAATAACAACTCGTCTATTCTAAAGTTTAAGTGTTCATCGTTATGTTTAAATGTTTAAAAAAAAGGGCCGAGGACTGAACAGAACAGTCAGGTCTTCGCGGTATAATTTCGTTCACAAGGGTAACTGTATTACATGTATTTATGTACGTTTTCAATTTCATGTTGTAAATTTAGGTTATTATTAGGATGGGTTTAAAAAATTCGTTCGTTTTTCCTTGACGTAGCAGTTTAGCACAATGTTTAAAGGTAGTCTGTTATTGAAAACAAAATCTTTTTTTAGCGTTTGTAACTTTGTAACTTAACAGATTACACAAAATAAATGTAGAATATAAAAATTGTTTTTCTTGACGTTGCAATTTGACATACCTTTCGGACTATGCAGAGGTACGGCATCAAGACGTCGCGTTGTGTATTCGGTCTGCGCCCACTGAATAGAACCCATTGATTTTGTTTTTTTTTCACTTCATCTATTCAAGCTATAAAGTAGCTTTAATTAACAACCACTTCAATAATTTTATAATGTAAGTCTTGTTCCCACGGTCTGTTGTAATGACTTATTCTATTCTGGTATCAAAATGGTGTGGTTTCCCCTAGTCAGTGATGCAGGATGGAGGGCCTGGCAAAGACATCTGTCTAGTCGTTCAAATGCCCCCCCCCCCCATTCAAACGCTCCAATATCAAAAAATGATGCCACTTTCGGAAATTAATAAATTATATTATTAATATAGGATTAACTACTGTTATTGCTCCCACTAAGCCAACGGTCAAAGCAGACACGTCGTAGTTCAAAGATGATACGTCATATCTTCGTATAACTTAAAAGTAGTGTATGTTGCTTTCCCGCCTTATTTTGCCGAAATGGTAATTCAGTGGATAGGGAAATCACCTCATTTTTATACATAAACTCCATAGTCACAGTGGGATAACAGGGGCCGCAGAAAACCCCGATTTGTTAAACTTATATTGGTGGACCGGATGTTTAAAACTATATAATAAATAGCTGCTGGTTAAGGTGAAGTTATTGTCAGGAAATTATTGTTTTATAATTTAGCGTGTTCTGGCTTCCCTCAACCATCCATTAGCTCTTCTATTCTAATTGAACAATCAATTCTACCAATCAAAATGTTTTCTAAATCGAAATTCTTTCGGCGAATTCTTTTCTTAGAAAACTCTATACCAGAAGCGATTATTGATCGCGGGGAAGAAAGAAAATGGTAGTCAACAGCATTTACTCTTAACGTGGTGGAGATGCTCGTGCATTCTAGAAGATCTTTGCGGTTGTCGTTAATCGTGTAAGAAACAAATATATCAATATTATCATCTTCGTGTTGTTAGACGGCCATTGTGGGCTTGATTAAGTTTCACCATCCCTCGACTCGGCTTCATCACAATGTATCACATCGCGTCAATTCCCGCCAATTAGGCGATAAACGGTAGCGGAAATAGACTCCATTACTGATAACACAGGGTCGTAAAACAGACAGCAGAGAGCGCCAAAGTTGTAAAATTTAGGAAGGTGATTCTCGTATTTCATGACCCCTGACCCCGCGAATTAACACTAACGATGTGACGGTGATAGGGCCAGACAGGTGATGGGGTATCACAAAAGATTGAGAGCTTTAGAAAATCAAATAAAATAATTAAAATTTGAGATATCGTGGACGAAGAGTAATCAAACAATTAAAAGGCCACTTCTTTATTTACACATTAAAATATCAAATAGAATTCTGGCTCCGGGAGCAAGATGTTGGCTCGCTGACCTGGAAGTCCCGTGTTCGATCACGGTGGTGGCCGAGAAAGTTAAGCGGGATTTCCGGGATTTGCCGGAATGAAAAATCGAGGCCCTGTGTACAGAATTATTGCAGTTTTGTTTAGATTTAGGCAAATTTACAAACTTAATATTATATCACATAAAATTTTACTAAATTTGAGATTCGAGGTTCAATGGTGACCAGGGAAAATATATTATATATGTTTTGATGTGTATACACAATAATAAAAAAAGTAGTAGTAGACTTTCAGACCCATCAAATATCTGATACATTTCTGTTGATAATTTATGAAATCCGGGAGATATTGACGTTATAAAGATTAGGGAAACGATTTACATCCATAATTTTATCAATTGTAGAATGGAAAAAAACTGCCATGGTTCAATTTGTGAACTTACTTTCATATTTTCGCCCCCCCCCCCAAAAAAAAAATGACAAACGTTTTTTTTTTTCATTCAGAAGGTTGCATGGACAACAGTATGAGTCTGTTAACAAAATCATAGTTATTGAAACGTCTTAATTACTGGCCTTGTTTCAGTTGTGAAGAGTACGACATTAAAACCCATTTCATTTATTTGGGTTGTTTAGTGTTAGTTTTAGTTTTTTAAATATATTTATTTAGATTGTACGACCAATAATTAATCCCCAACTTGTAAGCTGTGTCGTTTTATTTTACTAAATATTTATATTTTTTGTGTAAATAATATTGGATGCAAATAAATCAGGAAACATGCACCTCCTTTCTTTTCACCCTTCTCCTTCTCGAAATTGTTAACGCGTTAAGCTTCATTTAATTTCGTTCGTGTACTAAATTTCTTATGGATGGAATAAGTAATATTTATATCCGGCTGTGAATACATCACTTAATTAATGAATATAATTTGTTTACAATCTTTATAATAATTATAACTAGTCTGGGGGAATTTCATCTCTTAATACTGGTTGTAGATTTCAGAGAATTATCGTTCAATATAATATATATTATCACCATAGAGAGAATTAGCAAAGTAGGTTCCACCTCCTAATACTGGTTTTATATTTTAGATATATTATTATCAAAGACAATTAGCAAAGTAGGTTTCATCTCCTAATACTGGTTTTAGGATATAATATATATATTGGCATCAAAGATAATTAGGGAAGAAGGTTTCGGTTCTCGAAATGGCCTACTGAACTTGAATTTCAGAGGATGAGGCTACCTTATAGGTAAATTAAAATAGGCTATTCATTATCATCAAAGAGTGAAACAGCAATAGGCCCCCTGAATTTAAATTCCACAGGGTGAAGCTAGAAATATAGGCAATGTATTATCACCAAAGAGAGAATTAGCAATAGACTCATTGAATTTAAAATTTCAGCTCGACTTTAGTTCAATATATTATATATCATCACCAGAGACTGAATTAGCGAAGTGGGTTTCATCCTCTACTATTGATTTTCTAATAAAATTTATTTTCATGACAGTTCATCAATTAATCTCTTATAAAGAAATGGTTTATAGAAATATGGTTGAGAGAGTTTTTTTTATATATTATTTTATCAGTTTTAATGAATTAGGTTTAAGTATTATTGATAAAGTTGCTTGTTTGTCTTTTCTCTCTAACCATATTGTCATTCAATCAGAACGAATGTTTTTAAAGACACAAAACGCATGAAAGAAATAAACGAAAATCTACAAATGAAGAAAAACCATAAAAATATCAAGCCTTTGATAAATTTTATTTTGAATTGATTCTTTCTTCATGGTATCGGAATTAAACGTAGTTTTCTATTGAGAGCTATTTGTAGCGATAGCAATGAATATGCAATAAATAGTGAATAAAAAAATAAGCGTTGAATATCATTAAGCAGCACGTGCTGATTTTAACGGGCAGTGAAAACTACACCTAGCCACCTTTTTAAGATATTTTACACCAAAGTGAAAATAAAAGCATATTTGAATATTTGTTTGAAAAGGAAACGTGATCTAATAGATTTCAATATTGAACAACTATATGTCTTCATAGAACCCTCTGAATGGGTTAAAACGGGCCATATCATTTTTCGTGTAAACACAAACTTGACAGCATTCGGTACATAAGAGTCTTTCGGGTATATCCGCCTAACTGTTATATTATGGTAATAAATGACCATATTGAAAAGTTCTTCTTTTAGATTTATCACTGTGGTGCAAGGTGCCCGTCATTTCACCGAGTGCAAGTTTAGAAGAATACAATCTCTGGCGTGGTCGTTAAGTTTATTTAGGCTAAACGTTTCAAGCGTTTAAGAAGACAATGGCCATACTTTATCGTCAAATCTGTTCTGTGAGGCAGGAATCACGTAGAATCCCCGACACGAGTGACTCACATTATTCTCTATATTTCTTTGAGTGGATCGGGTCTTTTAGTAAGACACGCTTTGTATGAACTATGAACTATTTAGTAAATGGTCGTTTTAACGAAACTCTCTACACGTGTGGTATGACTCGACGTCACGTATATTCTAATTCCCGCGTGACGTCCTCGTTCTGGTCCCCCCATCCCTCCCCGCCATTCGAAACAGTCGTGTATCTTGGCGTCGACACCATTTTTGGGTTTAAACGAAAAAAAAAAAAAAAAGATGCATTATCTTTAAATTTTATCCGTAATATAATAAATCTAAAAATAGTGGTAATCTTAGATCTACTTACAAACACTTTGTTTTTAAAAATAAAAGGAAATCCTAATAATTTTGTCTGCCCTTTTGCATAATTAATTCTGAAAATGTCAAGTTTCCCATGAATACTTCCCGCTAAAATGTAGTTAAATTGATTATCTGATTAAGAACACAAAATCAAAATATCATCGACAGAAAATCTCCCGATATGGATTCAACGTAACTAAGAAAAGGCTCATCAAAAGCTTTAGCATAAATTACTGTTGGTAGGGGCCTACTGACTTGTGTTTTTACCATTTTATATTCGGTTTAAATTGTCTGTGGAGGATGGTGATAGGTTTTCATTACATCACATCTTGGTAAATATGGAACGGAATTGAAACAAATTTAGACTGTTATTCATTTTTCATATTCGACTTTCACAATTCTTCAATCCTTCAAATGATATTAATGTTTTTTAGGATGAACATATATCAACTTTATAATTTTTTAGAATTGGCATTCAAATATAAATCATCGAATTATTATTTTATTTTATTTATTTTGGAGTGACAAAAGGCTTTATAATTACTATCTAGTTTGTCTAATGCCACTTTCACCATTTAAAATTCCTAATATATCTAAATTACCCTTTCAAAATTACAATTACAAATGCAAAATTAAAAGTAAAAATAAAATTGAGCGTTTTATTGTAACAATTGTATTTTATAAAATATCGGGGTGGTCCGTATAGATATATATTTACGATTAGAACACCCCGATAATTTTGTCAAACATCGTTTAACATGTTTGAAATATAATTCCAACTCTAACGATTCTTTTTTCACTTTTCCCAAATCATTAGTTATAAATTTAGGGTCGTGGGGTCATCTCCCACCTCGAGACACGCGTGATATTTGCCGCCATTGTCAATGCATTCAAACTTTAAACTGTAGACAAATTAGGGCTATGACGTGTCACACAAGAATTGGTATGGATTAAGATTACGTTTGATGTTGCCGACATCAGAGACGAACTATAAAACGAGTCATTGAAAATAATGGCACTGTCTGTCAATTTCACATTCACCATCGACTTTAAAGATTCTTGACAATGGAGACAGTTGTAAATTGAATATTATATGACTTTTTAAAATGAGCCAATTTTTAAATGTGAATGAAAATAAAAAGAAAAACTGATTATTAAATGATATTTTTATATTTTGTTTAAAATAGATAGTTTGTTCGTATGTATTTATTTAGAATTATATCGATGTTTTGTTATATCAGGATTATAATGCAATAAACTAAATTATACCCTTTCAAATAAACCACAGCAAACTGAACTAAATATGTTTATTTCTTGGGAATACACAACGTTTACACATATTACATTATGTATTACAGCCTTCCATAAACAATGAACCCAATTAAACCACAACAAACTGTAGTAAAAATAATGTTTATTTCTAAGGAAAACACAGCGTTTACACATACTACGTTATATACATGTATTACAGTCTTTCATAAATAATGTTTATTAACAATAAACTCATGCACAGGACACGGGTCACAATACTATGAATTACAACTATTGTTTATAAAGAATAAACCGCATGCACAGGACACGATACTATGGAGTACAGCTATTGTTTATTATTCCAGTGATTGTCCATCTAGACATTTCTAGTCTTCATTAATTAATAAACAGTACTTGTAGTCTATAGAATTATATTTTGAATATATACACTTCAATTACTAAAATACCATGGAAACAATGAATACTTGTTGGTTTTATTAGTGGTTGGGGATTAGATAGGAGACTTTTTAAAATATATTTCAATCTATTTCAAAGTATATGTTGAAATAATTTACAGCAAAATTAATTTGTAATCTGAATGAACAGAAATAAACATTCAATTTTAAAATGTAATTTTAAGCTATATTAAACTATGCACTCTATTTTGAAATAATTAGAGCACCTTGATTCGTGTAAAATAACATGTTCATTTCATTAAATTTGAAAGAATTAGTTTGTCTTGTGTTGTATATTTAAATTCCGGGATCTCAGACAGACCTGATGTTAAACTATAACTAATTTGATGTTTAACTGTCGACACGAAACCAAAAGATAGTGAAGAAAGACGTTCGAATAATATTGCGAAAAGAAAATTGTCACATCACTAAGACACAATATCAACCGAGTATAATCGTGTAGTACTTGTCCTGGTACTAATTCCGTCTTTATTAAGCGGGGTGGGATGGCCTAGTGGTCTAGAGTGCCGCGCTTCGACCTCTAGCTGGCCGGTCACCTCTGGCTTGCGGCCGTGGTTTCGATCCCTGGTGTGAGCGTATGTGGCATGGAGATAGGGGCGCCTTCTCAACCTCGTGGGTTTCCTCCGGGCACTCCGGTTTCCTCCCACGCAAGCGAATTATTGAAATAAAGCTAAAACCATGTGTTAATCCCGAAATGACCTAGTTTGTGTCGAGTGGACGTTAAACCCCATTTCTCTCTCTCTCCCGTCGAAGCAGAACAGTAGGACGTTAAACCAGATTAATCTAGTACAGCCCTTTACTTTCATCAAAATCATACCCCTATAACACCCTTAAAGGGATAGTAACAATCTTTCTGCCTTGGCAGCTCCAGAAAATAAATTATAGCCATAAAGTGACCTACCTGGTGTGTAAATAATTCATTACATCCTATTTTACTTGTCCAGATGGTTCGAAAATATTTTAAAATCCAAGTCACATTTGAAAAAGTTTACGTTAGACATTTCAAATCATTTAGTTGAATTTTTCCAATTTTGTAAAATTAGGTGTGTTAAGATGAAATTTATATCATCAATTATTTGGAATATTGTAAAATAATACAATTTATTGACCAGAATAAAGATTGGGAGATATTATTTAGTTACAACAAGAGTGATATTGAGCCTTTAAATATACATGTAGCTATTTTGGTGATAATGAACGGGTGCTTATTTTAAAGACAAATATGTAAACATTTTGGTCGTTTGCATCTATCTTATGTCTGTTTATAAGATATATTTTATACTAGTTAACGAAATAAATAAACTCGTTGACCGGGCCCAGACCATAAATTAATGATTGGTTGACACTGACGAATACCGACACAGCATTTTGTGGTGGAGTTCTCAATACGAAATACCCAAGAAAATATGCTATTCAAACGACGTGACGCATGAAAATTGTTCTTATATATTCAACGACAGTTTTACCCTTTGATTTGCGACGACGAACTATTCACATATTACAATAAAAACACCTCTGGTGTCCCCCCAGGGGGTTACCTCTTCTCCCCAGCATCGCTCATTATTTATAGTAATCTAAATTCGCTATTTATTGTACCATTCAACACGAGGAATTCTCGAGGCGTGAAACTCACAAAAACTACAACAAAATATTAATAGATGTCCATATGTCAAGGCTGAAATGGTAAACGTCTTTTCACTTTTCACTGGTTATTTGTTTTTTCACATTTCCTCCTTCAATTCATTTTGATCTTTAGAAATGTTCTATAAATATATTTGATAATATTATTGTTTTACAGGTTAAATTAATAAAAATTTTAATAGACCTATTATCTTTAAATTTTGTCAATGAAGAAATCGCAAATTCTGTATCGATAAATGAATATTTTCATATTTTTGTATTTCACTAATTAATCTTATCGTCCCGGGATTTCGAGGGGTCTCAACTAAAGACCCCTGCACCAAAGCGAATTTTTTAAATAAAATTGAACCATTATGCTAGTTCCGAAATGACTTAGATTGTATGGAGTAAGCCTTAATTTTTATAAATCGTAGTCTTACTAATTCAAATAGCTCCAATGGCATTTAGTAATTGAACTGAATACAAACTGTTTATAACTAAGCAACGTTTCAACTCGAGGTTTTATCAAATACCCGTATCTATGGAATACAGTATTTATTACTGAGTTTATCGTCTTATCAAGCAATGTCTAGTCGAAGCATTATCTGCAATCAACAGAATTCTCCATCTGATTGAAATGCAGATCTGTCCGGTTGTAGTGGAAGCTCGCACCAGAGGTTGCACGAACGGTTTTCGACCTTTTGACGTCAGCATTGATGTTTCTAGTGGGTTACCCACAGTTCCATGCATCTTACGCCAAAACCTTACCGAAACATACCGTTTCATTGGCTAACCCCTCACGTCATCCTGAACGCCGGTCATATAACAAATGTTCCAGATCTTAGTGTAGCAAAAACAAGTAACACAAAAGTTTGAATAAAAACGAAACGAAATAGGATCTTTGATTTGATCAGATTGTAGAACAATATAATTACATTTAACCACTGAATATAATATATTATAACAAAACATATAAAATCACTAGTAATAATACAGACGGATACAATTCCAAATACCAATTATATTATACTCTAAATAGGACTTGAATTGCATTCTTTTAATTTCCTATATAATTTCAATGATTCACCCAACAAATATATTTGAAATGTGAACCCGGATTTATTTTATTAGATCACAAAGAACGGCGATTGTATTGATGAAAAGTTTGTTTATAAATATATCATTAATATTCCATCTAATTGAATCATGTACGACTAAATTACAGTTAAATCATATCGTATAGTTAATACAACAAATAAATTATATATGTGGTATAAAATTAAAGACATTGGAGTTGGATTCTATAGTTATGCAGCTTAGATATCTCGCGGTTTTAGATTATGATAATTATTCATTGAGTGATCTGAGAATATAACATACTTATTACCAAATTACAGTGGAATCTCTCTATTAAGACCAGTTAAGGGGCTGGTATCCATTGGTTTTAGATTATGATAATTATTCATTGAGTGATCTGAGAATATAACATACTTATTACCAAATTACAGTGGAATCTCTCTATTAAGACCAGTTAAGGGACTGGTATCCATTGGTTTTAATAGTGAAGGTCGAAGCAGATTTGATATATTAGGAACTTCTTAGTGCCCAATACAAACTATCTGATACAGTTTCTTAGCAACAGTACAATTCTCTTATACAGATTTGTAGCAATAGTAAATCCCTCTAATAGAGACTTGTAGCAACATTACAACTATCTAATAAAGACTTGTAGCAACAAGATAACTCTCCAATACTGGGCCCAGTTTCTGGAAATCTTAACTAAAGAAAAATCCAAATTTTAATAGAAACTTCAATTTCGATTATCTAAGCACTAAAATCAATCTAATATTATCCAATGAAATTACTAAAATTTGGATTTTATCTTAGTTAAAATTTCGTGAAACAGGCCCCAGACATGTAGCAGCATAACGACACCCTTAGACAGGTTTTTAGTATCTGTGCAATAATACAGCTTTGTAGCAACATTACAACCTTTTTTAAATTTAAAAATCTAGATTTTGAGATTTGATATTTCTATGATGTTGATGATCTGAATTGAAAGATAAATAATACCACACATACAGACATTATTATAAAATAAAATATACTTATGTCATGTTTCACCCAGGTATTAATTACATCCATGGTATATCATACACTTAATCTAACTCCTTACATTAAAGAGGCGAAGAAAAGGGGGAGTTAATTCTCCGTAACCTATTAATGACATCATGAACTAATTCCTTTTGTCTCACGTGCTAGTATGCTATCGTCGGCGAGGTGTTAGAAGTTGGATTGAGTAACGACATCAGCTATTAAAGATTCGCCTAATGTCAGCCCTGATACCATCTTAATGTTTTCAGTGTTCCAATAACAATAGACTCAGGGTATTTTATTTCAAGTTTTTATTTTAAAGGGATCAGGTTTTAAGGGATTTGGGTGCGATGCGCAACATTACCTTAAATAAAGTTTGTCTAGCTGATCTGCATTTAAATAAATAGGTTTCTGATTCATCTAAATGATTGACATTAGGGATCAGGATCCCACGTTTATTCTATTCATAAAACAACTTATATGTTTTATATTTTTTTAAATATCAGACCCGATTTGTGTTTCATTTAAGTCATGTAAAACTTGCACCAGGAGAACTCCAACACTATTTCAGGTGACGAATAAGCAAATATATGTAACGCTATTGTACTGTTAAGACCGATGGGAACTCTCTAGCTTAAACTTCCTGGTGATCTTTGCCATGGCAGCTTTGATTAATAACCTTGATAAAAAAATTCCCAATAATTACTACAAAAAACCCACTTAAAAATACAACATCAAACTGCTCCCGTCGAAGCAAGACACCCCACCCCCATGCCCGTCATCATTATTCCGATAAAAACTGTTCAGACGACTATTGATGCGCTAGCTTTAATGTCTACGCGGACATTTAGCCAACGCAGCTTCGTCTGACCAATGATTCAGGATCAAACACCTCGGGTTTTAAGCATTTACTATTAGTAAATAAAAACACCAACCAAATTAAGAAATGTGACTAAATCACTGACTGATTCTGCATCAACCGAAATAACTAAAAACAAGCGCCACAAATGTATCAAATGTATACAAAAAAGTAAAAACACCTCCCAAAAACTTGAGAAATATGAAAAATAACAAAAACATTTGTGTTCACAGAGTGTAAGGTCCGTTTATCTTCTAAATAAGCTGAAAATTAAACATCGTCTCTCAAAATAATTTATTTATCTCGGGTATAGAAAATATTTGAAAATTTGCACCTAATAACATAAAAATACTGAACAGCCTTTCCTATAGACATTAAACCAAAAGCTTTTCTTTCGCTCCAAGCAACTATAATTCCTCAAGTGTTTTCTCAAAAGATGAGTTTTTGTTTGTGGCCGTGAAATAGCTAATATTGATATAGAAGCGTAAAGCAATAAGTTTCTGAATTTATCTATTGAGAAAAGTTTGTGTTGTGGGGACGTAGTTTATTTTTGTAAAGCTCCTTAAATACATTTATGTAATTCTTTGAAAAGGCGACAAATGTCGGGGCTAGAAAGGGTTGAATTGTAGGTGAAAATTGTAAGGCGTGTTATGGGAGTTGGAGATTCGCAGATTAAAAGTTTAAATGATATTAAAAAAGAAAACATCATTTTGTAAATTAGATAAAAAGTTCTATTGAAGCATCCGAGACGTGTGTATATACACATTTAAAAGTTTAGGTAAATAATTTGTGTTCGAGGTGAAGTTATTGAAACGTAACACAATGATCTCTGGTCTCGGTTCATAGAAATATCGTGTTAGATTGTAGCAATTCATACAGATATAATATATACAGTTTGTGTTCATACTAGTGAATAAGTTTAAATGCTGTCACAGAATTGAACCTAGCCTATTTCTGTAAAAAAAACATCCAAGTTTACATTTGTATGGATTTCAATAACGAAAGCATGTGTTGAATACTAGAAATGATTAATTTGGTGGATATTTTTTCATGAGAATACCTGAAAGAAAATGTACCTGTGATTCTGTACCCAAACCTACTAATATCGACACAAGTCTTCCACCATTACAAAATATATCAACACCTATACATCGACCATTATTACTTTAAATATTTATTCAAATGTTATTCCCATAGATTATGAAGATGATTTTTGTCAAAATTGAAGTTACATGTATTTATTAAACATCCTTGGTGATAGGCCTGATAGCCTGCTCTAAATGATGTCAGTTTGTTCCTACGTCACAACAGAAAAGGGGGCAATTTTGACGTATTAGATCAGGTTATCCAGTCCACACTGTGTCCTGGTTGTCCAGTAAAACGATGATACTGGGACCCTGATAAAGTAGGCCTACAGTTTCTCTGTAACCACCATATTTGATAATGAACCTGTGAAGAATCTAAGTCCGTAGTTTTAATAATGTTTATTTTTCTCTTTCCAGGACCCACAACCATTTGGAGGAACCCCTTTAGCCATGTTAGCAGCACAGTGCAGTAAAATAAACAACCGAACCCCGCCTCCACTTGCTGAGGCTACCGTCGGTAAAGGCTTCATGCCGTGGAAAAAACCTGGATGTGGCGCCACTAGTCCTATTCACCTAGCAACACAGAGGATGTCGGGATTTAATACGTCATTAACGACCAATAGCTTAACGTATCCAAGGACAACGTCAAATACTACGTCACCAACATCTTACAATAATGACATTTTTTATCCCTCAGTTGGAAGTAATGCTTATTCACAATGTGACATCTCCCAGGCGGCTTTCTTGCAGAAGATGGGGGAGAGCGGCTTGGGTAACGCTGCCGCTGGATTGGGGAGCATGTATTCTCGAGTGCCTTCCAACCACCCGTATGAATCCTGGCCCTTCACTGGTATCGCCTCCGCTCAAGCGGCCACAACACACGGGATTAAAACGGAGATGCCGAGTGGCGTAAACGGCGGAACATCTTGGTGGGATCCACACAGCTCTCCGTCAATACACAACGCTCCCGGTAACTGGTTATCGGATATCCCGAGCTCGTCAGCAGGTCTCCACTCTCAAATATCCAGCAACTACTCACCGTCGGATTATTCGTTAAATCACTCTCTCGCATCCAACCCTGGGTCTTTACTCCCGTCAGCAGCCGGACAGCATCTTCTACAGGACACTTATAAATCTATGCTACCATCACAAGGAGACCTCGGAGCATCGGCAATGACGTCATTTCTCTCTCGACCAGGTGGCTTAACGGCACTGGGTAGTCCACGATCTCAGAGACGTTATACGGGAAGAGCCACGTGCGACTGTCCGAATTGTCACGAGGCAGATCGTCTCGGACCTGCTGGCGATCATTTACGGAAAAGGAATGTACACAGCTGCCATATACCCGGATGCGGAAAAGTTTACAACAAAACGTCACATTTGAAAGCTCATTTAAGATGGCATACTGGAGAACGGCCATTCGTTTGCAACTGGTTGTTCTGTGGAAAACGTTTCACGCGCTCCGACGAACTGCAACGTCATCTTCGAACACACACTGGAGAGAAGCGATTCGCGTGCCCTGTCTGTAACAAACGATTTATGAGGAGTGATCATTTAGCGAAACACGTGAAAACACACAGTCAAAATAAAAGCAAAAGTGAAAGTAGTAGTGACAATGAAAATACGAACGATAACGGAACACAGTCTAGTTCTCCTGTTAATTCAGTATCACCCAATACAACACTATCGCCGTCAAGAAAAGATAACTGACGATTGACTGAATATCCAATAAACTCGGTGATTGGAGGAATAATAATTATTCTTGCATGCAGTTTGGTGATTTGATTCAAATACACGAGCTTAGATGTGAGTCAAGCGTTGGCAATGGCATCGACGTCATTACCCCACCAGGATAGTGTTGGCGCATGCGTGTGTGTGACGTAATATTAGGCTAGAGACGATGAGTTGTGTTGCACCTTGAGTTAACCGGAATAATTAATTATCTCACTATTAGTGGTCTGGAACTCATGTTGTAAAATAAAAGATTCCGGAAGAAGAATTGCCCTTAAAGAATAACCAGACAGAACAGTAAATAAAATAATGTTTAATAATATAGGGCGAGAGAAATGAGGTTGTGTTGTCCAGGAGTCTTAATGATACCGGAGTAATGTTAGTTTTCAGTAGCTCGTGATTTCTTTATTCTAAAATGTCCTAAACTTTAAATTTGAAAGGTTAGGTCTTAAACCTTTATTATATATGTTGGGGCTTCAAGCTAAGACAATTTAAAATCTTGAAGTGCTATGATGTAAGAATGAAGCATTTAGATGTGAAGAAAAAAACAATCACAGAAGAACTTGAAAATCTATCATATTATTTTATTCAATAACCAATAAAGATGATCGCATGCATGTGGTCGATTTAGTGGAGTCCCAAAGGAACGACTACGTGTTTAATCTTTAATTAACTCATCCCAATTGGCAGGAACCGAACCACTGTAATTGGAAATGTCAGTTTACACATTATGACTATTTTGATTCAACTATTTGTCAGTAGTAAGGTTTTATTTTTAAATGTATATTATGTCTTTAAGTAAACCTGATTGGCATATAATGCCAGGTTCCCGCTATCGTGCGATGCGTTAGGATCTGGTACGTGTAGATATGTTCGTATACGTTTCCAGGCGCGGATACAGAGGGGGGCGCACCCGGCGCACGCCCCCTCTATTTTTTTGCGGTGGCAAACAATTTTTAGCTCCATATATTCTCGCGGGAAAGGAGAACAAAAACAGTTTAGGTTGGAAATCGTAATTGGCGTACTAGTATGAAATTAGTCCTTGTGGGCATTTTAGTCCACTCAAAAATCACGGCCTGGGCTTCGCACCCCCAAGTGGGTGCAGCACGCCCCCCCCCCCCCTTCCTGAAAATCCTGGATCCGCCCCTGGTTTCGATACGATCAACACGATTGCTACGACTGGCCTAAATATATGATAAGACTTCATAAAATCACCACGATTACGCCACGACTAAAAGCACGATTTCAATGGCAGCGCGCATCGTGATAATGGGAACCTAGAATTAGACACTTTGAAATTGGCCATTTGAGTTTTTGCATTTTGTTTGAAACTATTGAAAGAATCAAACTTAGAATGTATGAAAACAGTAGATTTATTTAGCAAAATGGTATAATGTAGGTGTGGGAAAGCCTTATGTGGACCAGTATTATTTTTAAGTTGAAACCGCCTTAAATATATGAACTTGTGAATACGACACAGAAGGGTTTAAAGGTATTGTAATCGTTCTGGAGAAGTAGTAGTTATTTAAATGAATATACAATCATGTATTATAGGTAAATATTGTATATAGAACATGTTTATAGAGTTTAAATATTGTATAAAGTGCTAGAAAACACGAAATAAATTGTTTTAAAAATATTAGAAAAAAATCTCAGTTATGCTTCCTTTGTCTGAAAATCAAATTGGAGAAGACCATTTTCATACGCATATTATAATTTTCTCTAAAGACCGAATGTTTTGGTAGCATTTTTATTTATAATTCTTGAGTGGCATTTAGTGATTGAGCACATTAAAAAGCACAACACAATTAATATGGAAAACAATCACCGGTAATATAGCACGACGTTTCAACAAGTATCCTCTTGTTGTTATCAAGTACAAATGAAACGTCGTGCTATATGTTTATAAACCAGTGATTGTTCTCAATATTATTTCTGATCTATTTTATTGCACAACCCGTTTTACCCCAGTTTCCCCCTAAAAATAGTCCAGATACCTTTCTTACTCCCACATGCCCTTCTTATAATGCACTATGCCTTGCAGCAAATAAAAAGACCCTTCCTTCAAACCCCAATTTCGTCTACAACATAATAAACACCACCACTAACTGGACGTAGCATCAAATCGTATCACCCGACTTGAATAATCCTTCGATTTGTCTCAGCCTTGGACTCAAGGACAACAACAACAACAACAACAGCGGACTGAAAAAACACAATGGAATATAATCCACCGTGAGTGTCGTCATAAAATATATCAAATTATTTTCTTGTTTAATTAAAGCCTTTATTTACCGCAAATATAATAAATAAAATAATTACAACTTACGACGGGAATCGCACAGAAATAAAATATCTTCATGAAAGGTTTTTGGTCACAAATCAGTAGTTATTGATGATCGGAAGTTCTAAGTGCAGCCTTTCACGAAGAGCTTTGATGTACAAATTCTTTCACCCACTTTCTATCGTTGGTATAAAATGGTTTGGGTTTTAATGTCGGCGCACCTGAGAGTTTATTATCGTCCCTGAATAAAACTAGATGTTTTAATTATCGGTGGAAAGGTAAAAAGGTCGATTCACCTGTATACATTTCTTTTTAAATTTCGATAAATCAGTTGATCAATAGGAGATAAAAAGAGCACGAGCGAAGGCCATCAAAGTGATTTTATTGTCGTCCAGAGTAATTGAAATAGGGTTTAACGTCCCACTGCTCAGATTCGACTGGGTTAATGAAGACGGGCATGCGCCATACAGTGTGCCATGAGGGGCATTTTGTCCGGACAGACTTCTATATCGAATTCCAACTGCCAAGGGATATTGTACTCGTGACCCTATGTGTACATGGGGCCTCGGTTTGTCGTCCCATCCGAACGACTGAACAGCAGTCCTTATCAGCTCTACCACTCGACTTCCTGCACCATTGGCAAGGGAAAACCAAGACGGAAAAACCCAATGAACTTATTTCGGCCAATACCGGTATTGAACCCACGACGTCCAGGTAAGCAAGCAAGCGTCTTACTCGCTTAGCCACTGTGGTTCCCTTATTGTCGTCTATGGTTTAGTGGTTACCCAAACGACCAGGGAAAACCAGTGGACTATAAAAATTATAGAACGTGATATATTCCAGACTAAAAGACCAAATATTCCAGACCAGAAGACTTTTTCTCCCAGACTAAAAGATTCGATATTCCAGTCTCCAAGACTCAATATCCCAGATTGAAAGACTCAATATCCCAGATTGAAAGACTCATTATCCCAGATTAAAAGACACAATATGCCGGATTGAAAGACTCAATATCCCACATTGAAAGACTCAATATCCCACATTGAAAGACTCAATATCCCACATTGAAAGACTCAATATCCCAGGCTTTAAAGACCCAATATTCCGGACTAAAAGGCCCAATATTTATAATATAAGTAGTCATATCAAAACACTGTCTTCATTAACCCAGTAGGGTTGGACGTTAAACCCCATTTTACGTCTTTTCATATCAAAACGATTATTGATTCGTAGGACGTTGCCCCGCTGTCCGGGTACAATGTCCCTTATAGCAAACTGTCTCGCGTATGTCCGTCTTCGTTAGCCAAGTTGGAGCAGAATAGAAGCTCGTTATTCCCCCATTTCATTCCCGTTTTAAAAGATATGATGGCCGCCACCTATGACAATATATGATTAGAGTGTATCAGATAAAATCAACTGTCCGATGATAGATATGTGATAAATTAAGATGTTATCATTGTGAAATATATCTATAGTTATGATTGAATGAAGGGAAGAGGGTGTACAGCTATAATTTATCAATGAAACTTGAGTTATTTTATATTTCTTTTCATTGATAGAAAACTACTGATGTATATCGTATACTTTAATCTACAGACGAACACGTGATGTGATTCGTAAATACCTTTCACATGAATATGACTACACTAATTCAGACATTTAAAATATAGCAGTTTTATTTCTGTGGAATATAATCCATGCATATAGTGAATAAATCACTGATCTAGTTTTTGGTCTAATCCGAGTGGTTTTAATCACTTCGGGATGATAAAATATGGTATATCAGCGGCGACTTTAAAACGTAGTATATCAGTCGTGATTATAAAACGTGGTATATCAGTCGTGATTATAAAACGTGGTATATCAGTCGAATTATAAAACGTGGTATATCAGGCGGGATTATAAAGCTTGGTATATCAGTGTGAAAATAAAACGTGGTATATCAGTCGGGATTATAAATAAACGGTATACCAGTCGGAATTATTATAAAACGTGGGATATAAGTAGGGATTTTAAAACATGGTATATCAGTAGGAATTATAAAACGCGGCATCTCAGTTTGGATTATTAAGCATGGTATATTAGTAGGGATTATAAAGTATGGTATATCGGTAGGGATTATAAAGTATGGTATCTCAGTATGAATTATAAATAAACGGTATAACAGTCGGGGTTATAAAACCTGGTCTACCAGAGAGAGAAATGGGGTTTAACGTCCACTCGACACAAACTAGGTCATTTCGGGACTAACATATGATTTAATTTTATTTCAATAATTCGCTTGTGCGTAGGGGTCTTTAGCAGTTGGAGGAAACCAGAGTGTCCGGAGGAAATCCACGAGGTTGAGAAGGCGCCCCATCTCCATGCCACATACGCTCACACAGGGGATCGAAACCACAGCTGCAAGCTAGAGGTGACCGGCCAGCTAGAGGTCGAAGCGCCGCACTCTAGACCACTAGGCCATCCCAATCCCCTCTACTCGTAGGGATTATAAAGTATTAGTAGGAATTATAAAGTATGGTATATCAGTCGGGATTATAAAGTATGGTATATAAATATCACCTGTGATTTATAGATGTGAAATGTATTATATACCAGGTGTTATTTTCTTGCCATGATGTTATAGCCAGCCAGGTAAGATGAATGAATGGACATACCTTACCCGTGATTCATCACACACATCATCGCTTAATGAAACTCAAACCAACTCTTCCATACACTGGGGGAATAAAAATAAAAAAACCCAGTAGAGCTAGGATAATCGTTATTATACTTTATTTTAAAAAATCATATCTTAAAACCAGCGAATGTTGTATCTTGGAAGATCAGATGCAACCCAAATATCATTGTAACATTTTTATCACTGTGGTTCCTCTTATAACAGTAAAGGCCTATGCCAAATTTTGTGACGTGGCACTTATTATTGAACTATTTTTGGAATGATATTCCTTTTAGACATACGCCGTTGACAATTGTGTAGTTTGCGAAGGATCGATTCCTGCTCGCTCAAATAAAAAAAATCATCTGCATAAATGTGTATCGAGGGTTCCTCAATAATAACGACCATAGATATTATAGGGATTTCAATTGATTTAGGTTGAAGGGCTCGACACTCCTCTAATCCTTGTAAAAACCTCTTCACATGTAACTCTACCGTAATGTTCATAACCCTGTAAAACTCTCATTTTATTAATCATTTTATCAAATATCTCATTCAGACATGGCTGCCATTCAAAACGACCAGTCCTTAACAACATCCACAAAAACATGCATGACCCTCCTGACCTTGTCGGAAGTATTTTGTGTTTTAAACAAAGTGGCGGCTTGGCTAACTCGCGTTTTGATGAACACCTTCGAAGTAATGGAGTCGTTCGATCGGAATAATTTATCAATACTTTTCAAAAAGCCGAAAGGAGCTGAATACAGTGAATGTCTTTATGAAGCCTGAATATGTTTGACACCAGAGTTATTGAGCTTGCCAAATTAAGTGGGTATTTACATGTAAAGATGATGGGGATATTTATAGGTCCTTTTAAACAGGTTGTAACACTCCTGATGGGGTTAAATATAGCGATTGTTTCTTGTCAGAGAGAGAGAGAGAGAGAGAGAGGGTGGGAGAGACAGACAGAGAGGGGGAAAGGGGGAGAGATGGGGTTTAACATCCACTCAACACAAACTAGGTCATTTCGGGTCTAGCACATTGTTCAATTTTATTTCAATAGTTCATTTGCGCGTAGGGGTCTTTAGCAGCGGGAGTAAACCCGAACGACCCGGAAAAAACCCACGCGGTTAGACAGACGACCCTACGCCGTTTCACGTACAACCGGGGAATCGAAACCACGTCAGTTGACTCAATGACAAACCTTATGATACAACGCGCACGTGCTAACCATTCGGCCATCAGGGATGGGTCTTGTGTTTTTTTGTGCAACTAGTAACAAGCTGACAAAGGTTTTTTGTAACTTCCGCCAACCAAAGAGCTACTTGACGTTATTAAGAGGGGCAGGGCATCGGTCTGTTTATTGCCTGGTTTATCTATAAATATCCCCACTTTGTTTACATGTCAACCGTATGATTGATATCGTCAATAATATACATGCTAATATCTAGAGATCAGGGATGGGTTTTGTGGTATTATTGTGTCAATAGTATGTATCCGACCATAGTTTATTTAGAGGCGTTAAGTTGGACATTTATAACTGTGAAACTAATGTAGTAAATAGACCCAAGCCTTGTTTCTCTCAATACCGAATTAAATTGAATTCATCAGTGGGCTTTAACTGGCAAGGCCCATGTAACACTTTCCGGAAACATGAAAATCGAGAACACACGTACCACGCCCCACCCACGCCTCGTAGACGTGAATAATTTTCGTATATATTTAGGCAGAAATTAATCCAAGGAAGGTGAATATATAATCCTTTTTAGAATCACAACATCCCCTCCCTTAGACTGGTTTCCAGAATATAAACACAGCGGATGCCAAACATGCGGTGAATAATTCCTCTGACGTTCACCTGTATAACTAGACTACCCCATCGTTAATGATATGCACCGATCTAGTCAAATGAAGGCGGACATACGTCATACAGTGTGCTATAGGAGGGGAAGTCAGACAAAAGGGAACCACGCCGGAAAATCTGGATGAACGTTTTCGACCAATGCAGGGATCGAACACCAAGCCTCAAGGCTAGCAAGTCAGCGTCTTATCCAGAACTGTTGTTTATATTTAATAAGAACGATTGGACTATATGATCTGTTAGTTATATATAGATATAGAGAGAAATGGGGCTTAACGTCCACTCGACACAAACTAGGTCATTTCGGGACTAACATATGGTTTAATTTTATTTCAATAATTCGCTTTCGCGTAGGGGTCTTTGGCAGTGGGATGAAACCGGAGTGCCCGGAGGAAACCCACGAGGTTGAGAAGGCGCCCCTATCTCCATGCCACATACGCTCACATCAGGGTTCTTAGTTATATAGTTTAATACTGTTTATCCAGCAATATATACATGTATATATCCACCTTAACCGTGTAAAACTATCAATTAAAATTAATATTATGCAACAAATTCAACAGTACATATTACATGAACGGCGACCGTAACGCTGACGCAGTCGCTACATCGTTTAATGTATATGTATTCAGTGAACCTGCTTCTAATAATGTGAAAAAAAAAGAAGAAAAAAACGTGAAATAGTTTGAAACTTAATCGTTTCGTGTTAAGTCAAGCGTTTATAAATATCTTTAGAAATTATCTACATTTTCATACAAGCAATTTACTTGGACAATTTCATCTGAACCTGAGAGGGATAACTACCAAATTATCCACAATTATCTATCGTTCGAGGTTTTTTTTACCGGCTAAAAGCAGATATATACCGATATTTTACTTAACTAAGTAGGCGGATATAATTGCTATATTGTAAACGATTCGCGGAACAGACCCGAATTTTGTCATTAACATACATTGATATTTGTGCAATTGGTATTTGCACCGAAGTTACCAAATAGCACAAACAGACATTTTACTTAAAGATGCATCATGGGGGGTTTAATAAATAGCTGGTTAGTTAAAGACTAGATAATTTAAAGGGAATATGCTGAAAATTTCAGCCAAATTGTTCCACACTGAACCGAGATATTAGCGAGTGAATGATAGTAGTGTTCCATAACATACTCAATAAAATATTGAAAGATTTAAAAAAAAATATCTAAACATAAGTTTTAATACATTTATTAACAGATTCTTTCACAAAAACACACCAAAAAACTGTGAGGTGCTGATTGTCAATTGCCCAAAAATAACCCATGAAATATTGGAAGATTTAATTAAAATAAATGTGTTATTAACAGAATCGTCCACAAAAATTCCAACAAACTGTGAGGTGTTGATTTCTCGGTGAGTTTAGAACTTGGTGTTAAACTTATTGATAAAGGCGATATGTAATTGGGAGTAAGCATAGAATATAACACGTAGGGCGACGATATACAACGACTCGAGATATCGCTCCCTGTGAAAATTAAATTACATTTCTACCATTTTTAATTAGCTTTAATCTAGTTTTCCAATCGCCGAAATTAACGCCATTTAAATTGAAGGTAAATATCCACTTCAACAGAAGAAACGATGATAAACAACGGGACACGATATCGTTAACTGTGAAAATGAAATCACTTTCCCACTGGTTAATCACCGTATATAATTAGCTGTAATCTAGTTTTCAAATCGCCGAAATTAACGCCATTTAAATTGGGGCCCCGTTTTGCGTTTGATCGTGGTTCTAATTACGTTTTAATGCAGCTCGCAACTCTTTAACTTCACCGATCAAAAACAAGAGAAGTTTAGTCACATTAATAGCTACTTATCACACCAAGTTGTGAAGAGTGTAACCGAGCGTTTGATTGGATAAACACGAATAGATATCCGTGGTATACAACAAATAACTCCCGGGTGTATATTGTGTTCTACGTCATCAATCATTGTGATAACAATGGCGGGTGTTAAAGAGTCGCTGGAGGGGAGACAACTTATTGTATTTAAAGGATTAAAAGACAGGTATATGTT
This sequence comes from Patella ulyssiponensis, assembly GCA_963678685.1. NCBI lineage: Eukaryota > Metazoa > Mollusca > Gastropoda > Patellidae > Patella > Patella ulyssiponensis. The sequence goes on from OY783225.1 coordinate 93,519,250, forward strand.
GGACATGTGTAGTCAATAATTACAACAGGTAAAAGATGAGTTTAAGGGGCTTTGATGTCGCCGACACATCATTAATCACCTGTGATTACCTATATCGAGGTGAAAGGGAAAAACAAGCAGAGGATGTTGCGAGAGACTTGAGTCTGGGGGAGAGGTGCGAGGGATAATAACAGAGGACATGGATATGACGTAATTCAATGGGGGAAGGAGGAGCGTTAAATTGTTTTATACGTTGTTAACGTATCTGTTCAACAAGAGACTTAACAATCGAGACATTAACAGCCATCAGTTATCGCACATTGTATAACGGTAACAAATCAAGTCTCGCTTACACTCATTATATCCTTTGTCTGTTAATTCTCAACATTTTATTCACACGTTTGTTGAATGTGTAACAGAGTTTCACAATGTCTAGTTTATTGTCACTGGGGTTTATATATTTAATTTGTATTATTTGTCGTGTTAAAGTGTTGGTTAACCCCGCCCCTTTATCTGTGTTTGTCTAGCCAAGTTAACAAGATTAATTAAACTTTAATTAAATATACTTTTTAATATATAACAATGATCCTTGATATTTTTTTTCTAGCAGGAAATCACTCTTTAATAGTTTCTATTACGCTTTGAAATCAGTGCGAATAAGCTTCGTGAATAATGCAGGGTTTTGATTTTTTTTTTTTAATGTTTCTGTTGATTCTATGGATTGCAAATCCTTAATATTTATTAGAGTTTCATTCCACAATGAAGGAACAGAAAAAGAGAAGGCACGTCTTCCTGTTTCTAAATGATTAATAAGGTGGTTGGGATGGCCTAGTGGTCTAGAATGTTGCGCTTCGACCTCTAGCTAGCTACATTTTAATATCGTATATAGGATTATTGGTTTAAACAATATTTTATTCAAGTACATAAAGTTTATTTACAACACAAAATCATTTAATCCCTCGAATGTTTCAAGAATCATATGAATTTATGGGGTTTTGCGTACTACTTTTATGCACCAACTCGGCTATAAAAGAAAGGTAAAACGCCGATCGGTGTGTCATGAGAGTAATTTTGTCTCGATACTGGTAGTATGAATATTGCCCAGACCAAAACCCCGTCAATACTAGATACTATAAACGTTTAATCTGATTACGCTCTCCAAACCGAAAATATTCTTAATATTTTGTACATTTTGTTCTATTAAAGCTGGATTTCAGCTCGACCATGTTTTGTCATGAACTCTAGTATTATTATTATTATTATGCCGTTCTCAGCAAAGTAAATGTTAAAAATATAAATAATAAAGGAAATATAAATATATAATATAAACAAAACATGCCTTACATATAGGTTGCTGTATAAAATACAACAAAATATAAAAAAAGAAGTAACATATACATAACATGAAATAATTCGTCTGGAATTAATTTAGCCATAGAAGTGACAAGCGTCAGGATAAGCGTATTTTCAAGAACACTCTGATACCACTTGTCATAACCGACAAACTGTGTTGTACTTTGATCTCGACAACTAAAAGTTGAAAACAAGTTCTAAGGCTTACAGATATTTTGGTGCCACGTTTCCTAGTTACACGAAGACAGCAATACAACAGAAATCGAAGAGAATACAGAAATGGTAGAAAGTGTTGAAAGCTAACATATTTAATAAAAGACGCTGTACATCTAAAAACACAACAAGTTCTATATTTAGGACGATTATATACAAATTATTTCATGTTCAGTTTCTATAAAAAAGGGACAAGATGTACTGAAATACATGGAATCAGGAAAAAGAAATAATTTAGAAATCAGAGAAACATTGAAAATACGATCAATAATATATTTATATATACAAAATATTTCATGTTCAGTTTATTTAAGAAAGAACAGCATTATATTGAAACAAAGGGCCCCGAGAGAAAGGACGAAGTTACAAGTCCGAGAAATAATGGAAATATGCTTAGTATGTGTAATTCCTTAATCGATAATCTCCCCCTTTCTTGTCAATTTGTCGTCATTGTAATGAATTGTCACAACTACATTTCTGAATATTGTCAACATTTTCACTTTTATAATTATAAAATAAAAACCCTTTTAAATCTTTCCATGGCCCCTGTTCCTTATATTGATTAACCCGTTCAAGACTTGTCACAGCGACATTTCTGAACATTGTCAAAATTTTTAAATCCTTCGCCCTTTTCACGCTATTGATTTATTTGTCTAAGACGTTTCTATATTTTTAAATCTTTCGTTTATTTCTATCTTTTGGTCGACTTGTTTTAGACTTCTTTGCACTTTTGTTCTCTTTGTCTTATAATTCTAAACTTGTTCTATTTTTTACAATATTGCCAAAAGATATTTATTGGATTATTTTCTTTTGATTTTTTAAACATTAAATCAGATTTTCTTGTTGGATATAAATGGCCATGTTTTATATTTTAAATGTTGTCGTGTAAATCTATTTTAACACGTCGTGTAAGTTTTATATTTAGAATAATAGTGTACAGAGTTCTTTTCATGTCCAATTTTTTCTCTCACATTTTTCGCCTTCAGTTCACGAAGTTTACTCTTTATGACGTTCAAAAACGTTTTTTTTTTGTTTGTATTTAAGATTTCTGAGTTAAATCTACTTTCACTTTTTGAATTAAACTTAATAATTTTATTTTGTCCCCTTTCTTTGATTTGTTTTATTAATTCACACAACCCTTGAATTGATTAAAACGTCGTTTCTTCGTTTTTAGATTTCTGAAAAAGTGAAAATATTAAAAATACACGTTGGTCACAATTCTATGGAATGCCATTACTGCTTATTACTGTGCCCGGACAATATAGAATTCTGGCAAGGGTTCTTTTACGTGCACGCCAATAAGTACACGGGGTCCTGGGTGTTCGTCCCACCCGTTGTAAATTGCCAGGACATCCGTCCTACACCAGAGACAAGGTGGAACCACGCAGGAAAATCCAGATGAACTTTCTCCGGATCGAACACAGGACCTCGTGGTTAGCAAATCAACGTCTTACTCACTGAGTCACCGCGGCTACTATCTTGTATCGAGAACGTTATCCGCCACCCAAAGTACCCCATCCCTTCACCACCCTCATCTCGACTCCCCCCTGTTAATCTAAATATTCCAATCCACTTAAAGTGCTTGGGGTGGCGCCATTTGTATTTCTGGCTAAAATATCAAATTTCTCGGGACTGTATCCAAACTAATATGAACTCAGTTTGATTATTCAACATTCATCAACAAAACAAAACCAAAATGTCCCGACGTCGATTCGATCCGATTAAAAAGGGCTTATCAATTAATTTACGCAGACAAGAAAATGCCGACTGGAGAGAGGGAGAGAGAGCACTCCACACAAACTAGGTCATTTTATTTAAAAAATTCGCTCCAATTGCAAGCAGGGATCTTTAGCAGAGAGGGAAAGAGAGAGAGAGAGAGAGAGAGAGAGAGAGAGAGAGAGAGAGAGAGAGGGGGGGGGGGGTTAAGACCCACTTTGTAACTAACAAACTAGGCCATTTCGGACTAACATATGGTTTAATTTTATTTCAATAATTCGCTTGCACGTAGGGGTCTTTAGCCCCACCCCTCCGCCTTCGCAAAGGACTATAAGTTTCAAAATGACGCATTGGTACCTTAAAGATGTATATTTGTTACTTTACATCCAACAAATGTCTGAAGAAAGTGGGTGGTTTGTCACAAGATGTCACCATTAGTTTTCTTCTAACAATGTCTGTAAAAAGGGGGATGGTTTGTAACACGATGTCGCCATTAAGGAGACCATGTAACTGTTTATGTAAAATCAATCACGGTAATTGTTTATTGATCTCTGATCGAAGATTGATGAAAGACAATTACACTTCTTCCTTATGGTTTGACTTCCATCACCAATATGACATATGACATCTTCGATTTTTTTATAAAGCGTGTTTTTTGTTTGTTTTTTTTTTGGTTTCTGTTAGGGATGCTTAGGTTTAACAAACCCGTGAACCTTTCCTCAAGAAATAGTTAAAATTCAATTTATACAAAATTCTGTGACACCCACGTGTAACCCATATCCCCCCTTAATCGATGTTTTTACATTGGATGTTGTTTTGCTTGTATTTAAAGTTTAAGATTACGCAGAATTTTGTATCTGTCTTTTGTCATAGCAGAAAATTTCTAATTTCAATAATATCAGATCTATGGAAAACATTTTGTATTTATTTTTTTTTTTTGCTGTTATTAAAACCCCGCAGAAAATTCTGTTAAAATTATATGTTTTATATTTGAACTCCAGAATATCGTCTGATTTTGAAAGAAGAAAAAACCGAATATAATGGTTTTAAAGATAAGTATGCAAAACAAAATACCACTCTTTCTTTAAATACAGAATTAGTAACGTGTAATTACTCGCTCTCTTTCTAGACTCTAAAGAAAACAATTTTAATCGACGCAGTAGTCTTTTGTTTTAATAAAAAAAAAACGCCCTAAAAACATAGCGTTTCTGTAAATATTTTATGCAATATGTAGTAGATGTTAGAAATTGTTTTGAGAAATCTGTTAAAATGCTTTCATATTATGTTTGTTGATGGCGGTGATGATGATGATGATGATGATGATGGTGATGGTGATGACCACCATATAGCAGAATAAATGATGATGGCAATGTTTCAACGATTTTTCTCAATTGAAGTAGATATATTATCACGTCTACTGTCTTGTGACTGACTGAGCCACAGTGGGATGCCCGTGGTCCGTCACTTGGCAAATCTCGACAGATTCCGGAAGGGGTCGTGGTCCACCCCGATGCCACCGAGTAATATTTGACTGTGCGGAACATGCTACAGTCGATTTGTGCCATATCTAACCCACGGTATATGTTTGACACTGGTTCTTAATGATTATGATTATAATGTTGAAAACCGCGTGATTTATCTTGCCATTTTTACGGGGGCGCAAAACATTACGGGGGTGCAAAAACTCAAAACCATGACGCAAAGCCCGCCACTGCTTCCCTCTCACTTGCCCCTGCATAAACATTACTTCGGAGTTTCACGTCCACATAGAAATGCTTTGATGTATTGTGGATCATAAAACTTTGATTTCAGATCGATTCTGTTAAAATCTACCATGTTCAAGCTTTCTTCAAGAAATTAAAAAACAAAATGTAAAAAAATAAATATTGAAAAAATATTGCCAAAGGGTCTTCACAGCCGTAATTCTTCTGAAAGGAAATTAAAGGGTAGGATTTATTGAATTGCTAGGGCTGTATTTTGTTTGAAGGTGCAGTTCGTTTCGGATACGACAATACTTCAAACAGGTGAAAGATAGCGCACATCAGGTGCACGAAATACAAGTCAAACACGGCAACAAGATGGCGCTGAACGCACGCACCTGTCTCGAGGCTAAACCAATCAGAGAAATCAACACATCTTTTTATGCGGATACAATAAAATCAACCACAAGAATAATAGAAGCCATCAATTAAGCCGTCTGTCTTACTACTCGCCATTTACAGCATTAAGTTAAGTCGATATTTTATCCGGTGTCTTTTAGAAACAATAATTTTATAAAGAGATTGTTTCTTTCGTTTGATGTTAACGACGCGAGGGAGCGAGTCCAAAAATTACAGAAACGTCAACTCATTCGTAACTATTCGGTCTGAATGAGTTGACATCCGGTCAAATGACGTGGAATGAAATGAAATGGGGTCTACCGTCCTACTCTTCCACTCCGACTGGCTAACGAAGACTGACCTTCCTGCTATGAGGGAAATTTTGCCCGTACGCCTACGTGCACCCGGGACTCGGCCTGGATGATTTAACGCCTAGACAAACGAAGTGACGTGGGGTTTAACGGATTATTTTTCTGCACCAAATAATCTAACGAAGATAAGAATAATACGACCTACAGTGTGCCCGTGTGTTATTCGGGATATTTTGCCCCGACAGCGGCGCGTCTGATTACTCTACTACGAACTCCGATTCCCCTGGGTTTATTACAGACACACCAGACACGGTTATCCGGTTTGGGTGTACGTATGTAATGTACAGTAAAAGCATGCAGCGCAGATAGTTTATTATCGTAGCAACAGTCCTTGACAACCGAGACTAAGTTGTGATTATCCATGTTATCGTTAAATGTTTAAATCTCACGGGTGTTCAAATCCCGATCATCGAATATTCTGGATAGTTGATTATGCGCTAAATGTCTAAATAAATACTAGTTTATATAACATTTGAGACCAAAAGAAAGACTTGCAATAGACAGATTTAGTGGCCACAGTATGCATCTTTACTTTCTAAGGAAACAGATCAGACGAATTCATCTTTTATGACCTTGTTTAAATAGCAAATTTAATTCTTTCAAGAGTTTCGATTGACATCAGTTGCAAGGGGAGGGTGGTGGCTGAATGTTTAGCACGTGCGCGCTGTATCGTAAAGCCTGTCATTGAGTCAACTGGCGTGGTTTCGAATCTCCGTTTGTACGTGACAAGCAGTAGGGTCGCCTGTCCAGCCTCGTGGGTTTTCTCCGGTTTCCTCCCACTACTAAAGACCCGTACGCGCAAGCGAATTATTGAAATGAAATTAAACCATACGTTAGTCCCGAAATGACCTAGTTGGTGTCAAGTGGACGTTAAACCCCATTTCTCTCTCTCCCCCTCATCTGTTGCAAGAATAATTTGATTCATAAAAATGTTTATTGATTGTGGCCCGTTGATATAAATACAGCGTTGTTAAGAGAGGTAGGCGGGATGAGGGGTGGGAAGGGGGATGAGGAGGGGAGGAGATGGAGGGAAGAGCCGTTAATCTAACTTACTCTATTAAACCAAAACATTTCCAACCCCTGTCATAATAGCCACCATTATCGTGCCGTTGTTAAGTCGTGAAGATTATTACGACAACCGTTATTAAGAATGACGAGATATAATGCAGGTAGTACTTAAAGTTGTCATACGACAACCAAACAAATTATTAAATTGTTAGTATAACCACTAACCTCCCCCTCCTTCATTTTCTACTCGTATCAAAAGAACGGGTTACAGTAACTAAAGTAACAATTTAATAATTTATCAACTTGCCTTAAAGGGACATCTGGTATAATACAATCTTCCGGCAAACCGACCATAATGAGGGATAGTATGGTAGGGTTTGGTGGTGATTATTGTTACAAGATTAGTAGTACTTTCCTTCATCTCCACCTTTCTGTCTCCAGGTACTCGGTCTTTCGTCCCATTCGAACAACTATACGTTATCCCTTATCAGACCCTCTGCCCTGCACCACTCACGGGGGGTTGGGATGACCTAGTGGTCTAGAGTGCCGCGCTTCGACCTCTAGCTGGCCGGTCACCTCAGGCTTGCGGCTGTGGTTTCGATCCTTGGTGTGAGCGTATGTGGCATGGATATAGGGGCGCCTTCTCATCCTCGTGGGTTTCCTCCGGGCACTCCGGTTTCCTCCCACTGCTAAAGACCCCGTACGCACAAGCGAATTATTGAAATAAAATTGAAACCATATGTTAGTCCCAAAATGACCTAGTTTGTGTCGAGTGGACGTTAAACCCCATTTCTCTCTCTCTCTCTCTGCACCACTCACAAGGGGGAACCACGCCGAAAAATCCCAACAAACTTTATCGACCAACACCGTGATCGGACATGGGACCACCAGATTAGCGAGCTAGAGTCTTACTCACTGAGCCACATTGCCTTCCTTCAACGGACACGTCTATTATATTACATTAGGGTTTGGAGGTGTTATAAGATTGACAGTACTTCTCTCCATCTCCTCCCTTCCTGTCCCCTTCCCCTCCCCGGTCTCGCCTCCCTCCCCGTTCTCGCCTCCCCCTTCCCGTTCTCGCCTCCCTTTCCGCCCTCCTGTCTTCTTCTATTAGTGTTTATCACAGACAAGTTGTCTTAATTTCATTATGTTAGCGCACGCGCAGGGATCGTTCCAATTTCAGTGGTGCCGGACGGAGGGTCTGAAAGGAATAACGTTTAGTCGTTTGGGTGGTACGACAAACCGAGGCGTAGGCGTAAAAGAAGCCTTGACGTGTGGAATTCGATGCAGGGAAGGCGGAAAGGCACATTTCACTTCAATTATGTTACGACCCCATGTTGATTTCATCTCGACGTTTACAAAATGAAATGGAGTTTAACGTCCTACTGTTCTGCTCCGACTAGGCTAATGAACACGGGCATACGTCATACAGTGTACTATAAGGGAAATATTGCTCGGTCAGCAGCGTTGCGTCCTACCCTTATGTCGAATTCCAGCTGGAAGGGATCTTTTACGTGCACATCAATGTTTACACGGGACCTTTGTCGATTACAAGAAATAAAAAATGGTTAAATTGTCTCTTTAAATACGTGAACAGGAAGATTTATTGAGTTGAAGATATGAACTATGGTTTAATTAATAGTGATTAATTCAAGCATCCTTCTGAGAGATGTATATTTACTGGTTTAAATTAGCCCGTATTCACCAGATAAACACTGATTAATCTACTCATTGTTAACAATTATTATAAACTCCTACTTCTACCGTCCAATCCAACTATTAAATTGTATACAGTATTTACTCAACCCCTTTATCTTGTCTTCAAGGATACTTCAACCCCTTGTTGTATTCCGGGGCCGCTCAGACGACAAATCCGAGAGTGACATGTCAATTTTCTTGACGTACAGAAACACAAACTAGTATTTTCAACTTGAAATTTAAGGGTTTTATCTGCGATAAGGGCCTCTTAGTACTCTAGTTGTTACAGAGTTTTTGTCGTCTTCTGAATGACGTTACATTTACACCACAATAAAAGACATTTTCTTCTGATGTTTCGCCATTTGAATGCTCGTTCAAATGGTTCACAAATATGTGTCAAAATGTAATTAGTTTTTAAATGGTTTTGAAAATTTCGTTATTTTGTGTTATTTTAATTAGAAATGTCACCGTATTCACAGACACAACAATTAATATCTCTTTTAAGGGTAACTTGGCACCCAAAAATTGGGTCGTAGGTGGGAAATGTCGTCTTTTTCTTTTAATTTCCTTAGTGGGGTTTGTGAAGGAAGATAGTACTAATCCACACATATCTTAATTCTGTATGTGTTAAATCTGATCAAAACACATATTCTATTTCGTTTCGTTTTCTATAATTCAAAATTTCCTTTTACGTGTACCCACTAGAAACATCAACGTTGATTAGTTAATCAAATGTCTGACGTCATGGGGTCAAAAGTCGCTCGTATGACACGTGACGCGACCTTCCACAACAACTGGCCAGAACTTCATATTGTAGGCTAGAGGTCATCGAAAGTACAAAAGACGAAACGAAGTATAGATTTGTATATTAATCAGACTATGTCCACATTCAAGAACACAATATTTTTCTATACCACTTTTACAAAGTACAATTGTGTGTGTGCCAAAATTGTCCCAACATTTGGTGCCCAAAATGGGGGGGGGGGGGGCATTAGAAAAGAGAAGTTTAGCCGTTTATTACAGACCTGTAGGACGTATTCATACGCTGTAAAGCGGTTGTTGGATATAAAACACAGATTTGGATCTACTATTGATCTTCAAGGTCTCTGCCTGTATTTATTACATTATTTACCCCCCCCCCCCCAAACACACACACACACCACCACCACCACCACCACCCCATCCACTCTTCAGTCAACAAACGTCTAGTTATTTTCGTCAATTAATTCAAAAGTGTGATTTTCGAGCAAATCTTGATTTTTCTTCTTAGTAGACTTAACAGTGATCCTTACAGAAACTGACATGGAAGTCTTGGTCGAATATGGCGAATAAAAATGCCCTTCTTGCTGGTTTTTATAAACAAATTAAACAATGGAAGAATATTACAAAAACAAGATTAAACAAAAAACAGTCCCAAAGATTAGTTCCGAAGAAAGGAACTGGGATTTAACGTTGTCTGTTTAGTATATTATATGTTTTTCAATAAACGCCTCAGGGTATCTTTGTGACTTCAATAGGAACACTTTGCACGTCCAACATTAAAATGACTTAAAGTGGGAATGTCATATTTTCCAAGAAAGTCAAAACATATTTATTTTTATGTCTTTTGCTCAATAGGTTATCAACTCACTATGATACAATCATAGGCATTATTTTCCACACTGAAACATCTTTCACATCGGAAATAATAACACAATTACCTCCTTGTTTTCCCATTCCCCGCTTGCAATAGCTATCTTCAAACGTTTGAATTTAATGTTGAAAGTGGCAATAGTGAATTATAGGATTATTCTTTAACAAGGTTGGACTGTTTATAGATACCATCTATTTTAAGGCTTTATCTTAATATATTTTAAAATTTTAACTTAAAAATATGAAATTGCCGCTTTAAACCACAATCAAATTGGAAACAGGCATAAGAAGAAAACCGTAGTCAATTCAGCATAATAGTTACCGTAAACAGGTGACTGATCAAAACACGTAACTGGTAAAAACACGAAATGACCCAGTAAAATGCTGCTCATTATCGTTACAATATAATATCCCCCGATTTAAAAATACGGGGACAATCGTTCTATCCTCTTGTTGTAACAGTTCTGTTTATTATAATTAAAAAACCAAAGCCTACTAAATACACAAGGCCTCCAAATCTATCTCCAAATCTATCGTCAGGTTTATGTCAACTTTGATCTTTATTATTCCTAAATGATTTCATAAAACTCCTTCCACTCTCTTTATTGAAGATTCTCTTTAACGACAGGTTCATACAATTATTGACAATAAAGAAAGTTTAACATAATTATTCCTTATTACAATATTAAATAACCCACAGTCAATTAAAATCAATCTCCAAATTTTAATTTCACTTGCATTATTCCCTCCGATTGTTAGTGAAACTTGAAAACCACCGGTCCGTCAATAACGCGCATGACAATAATAAAGTTATATAAAAGTTTAAAGCAATTCACATGGTGTTTGTTTAGAAGAATAAAAGTTGTTTTTCTCTGCCTACTAATTATAATAATAACGCCAATTGTTGGGTAATGGTTAACTAATTGATCATAATAAAATGGGTTCCTCTCTCCGACTTGACTGATTGTGACTATTCAGAATATAGATAATTACTCCCCTTTACAGCGTGGCGAAAGACGTCGGTTGATTTTCTGTGACGAGCCACGAGCATCGTCGTATTTACTCAAGTAATATTGCATTTTTGAAGTCCGGATACACGAGATTTAAGGTGTATAAGAAAATGAATGGAAACCAGCGCCTGGATGACGGAGTATGCGTGTAATGGGGTAATGGGTTGGTGATCTCAGTGAATAACCTGCTCGTTGTTTCAAGTTTAAGGGTTAAAGGGCATTGTACTAGTACACGGTGCCCGTAGGGTTGTCTTTTATCCCTACACAACATGGGGCTAATATTCCCCGACTTTTAACAAACAAAATGATGTAGCCAACTCCATACATAACTTCTAATGCTCGCCTTTTCATAAACACTTCTTTTGTCAGTTTCAAAAGTTGAAGAGCCGCCGAACTATTCTTGCCTTGATTCTTTCGTCCGCCTTAAGTAGAACTGGTTCACACCCATTGGATTGTTGTGACGCGTACAAAGAGTGCGAGCCGACTTGTTGTAACAATTGAGGAACAATAGTTAAGGGGACTTCATACAATCATGTTATAGTCTTTAAACCCCCCTTCAACTCTATCATAGACCACTTGAACGGATCAAAGTCTTAAAAGGAAATTTATAAACGCGACGACTTGTCGCCACAAATACCGACAAACTACTCCACCGTTACTTCACCATTACCTCTTCAAAAATAATAATAAACATCCAAATTATAGCAAATGCTGTAGCTGAAACGAATATGGAGACCCAAATACGACATGCGGTGTGCTGGGAGGGATAGCGGCAATAACAAATATCCGAATTTGGTCCGTTTTATCTGAATCGGGTTATGACGTCATATTTCTCTGTGACAATCAGGCGAAGGAAGATGGCATACGACATGCAGCGTGCATGGAGGGATAATGGCAACTTTTATTTCGATTTTCACTAGTCATATTTTCACTAGCCATATATACGGCCTGTATATATGGTCCCACGTGAAAAACTAAAGTAGAGACGGGTGTCGAGAATAAATAGAGTGTATATTATACAGAAGTATAAATATACCAATGTATAGAATTATAGAGTAGTATAAAGATGAACAAAAATACAAGAATATTGAGATTATCAGACATAAATTCAGAAATATAGCTATGTAAAAATATACAAATATAGAGATATCAAGATATACACAGAGACATTGAGATATAGAAATATAGAGACATATAAATATAGAGATATAGAAAAATAATGATATAGTGATAAATAGAAATATACAAAAATAGAGATGCAGAAAAATAGAGATATCAAGATATAGAAATATAGAGATATGGAGTTATAGAAAAATAGAGAAATATAAATATAGATACATAGCAAATATAGAGATGTATAAATATATAAAGAGATATAGATATATTAAAATATATAGATATGGAGATATATAAAGATAGATATATAAAAATATAGAGATATATTAAAACCGATATAGAGATATATAAATATAGATATGTAACAATATAGAGGTATAGAAAAACAGATATAGAGATATATAAATATATAGAGATATATAAATATATAGAGATATATAAATATATAGAGATATATAAATATATAGAGATATATATAGATGTAGAGATATAAAATATGTAGATAAAATATGTAGAGATAGAAAATATATAGAGACATAGAAATATAACGATATAGAAATATAGGGATATGGAGATGTAGAGGTACAGAAATATTGAACAGAAATATCGAGATATATAGAAATAGATATAGAAACAGAGAGATATAAAAATATAGAGAAATACAGATATAAAAATATAGAAATATAGAGATGTGGAGATGTGGGATATAGAAATATAGAAAAATATAGAGATACATAGCTAAACAATATGTACAATATTCGCACATAATCACAGACTGGGAATATCATAGACAGATACGCAGCAATTATTCGATGTTAATCAACGAACCAGAAAAGCATATTAAAAGTTTTAGTTAATGACTACACATGTTGCAAACCTTGGGTGTTATTTTCTCTGACTGGATGGATTTATATTAAAGTATATATACAGAGAGCACATAATTAATACCAGGAATATAACATTATTATTTAGTTATATGGTTCATTATAAAAACTTAAATAACTTCCATAATATGTTTATTGAATTTGAATTTGATAATTACATCTTTGATTTATTCAATGGCGCTGTACAAGAACAATATTCAAAACATACACTCACCTACATCAAGTAAATGAAATATCGCTTATTATAATAAACTAGCAGCCACACACTCTAGGCGTTAATTAAAAAGACAAGTTCGGTATATTGAGTAAAAATCATTTAGAAAATTAGTTCTTGGTTTAGATCATTGAGTCAAGTGTTGTGATGTGGATTCGATCCTAGGCTTATACGGAATAAAATAACCCAATTTTGTGTTGTATGGACGTTAAACCTGATTTGTGAAATCCAAGTCATATCCATCTGTAATAATCGTAGTTTGTGGCGAGTTTAGAGAACGGAGCAGTATATGAGTGATCAAGCTACTATTGTGTAAATAGTGCACAGTGCATTGGGATTTGGGAATGCACTTGCGGATGGAACCGGCGCGATATAAATTATTTTATCAAAGAATGTGACGTCAACTATTTTGTTCCGTCAAATTTTACGTCAACTACGCTGTGATAAAATAAAGGGGATGTACTTTATATTATTATTACAATAAAGGGAATGTACTTTAATATAATAATTAAAGTACATTATATTAAAGTACATTCCCTTTATTGTTTGAGTGCCCGGTCCGTGGGTTTGTCTTGTGTACGTGTTAAAGTGTGGTGCGGTCGTCCTTCGTTCACTTTTTGAAGGTAACACTATTTTAAAATATATATATTTGTATGCTCTGTGAAGGCTATCTAATTTCTGCTTTTTTGTTTTGAAGTATGTTAATTAATATCTAGAAGTTATTTATTTATTTGTTTATCTTATGCTTTTTTTAAAAAAAATATATAAAATTATTCTTATTATTTTAAAGTCTTAAAATAAAAATGTAGGCGAGATTTCGTCGCCGGTTAGTATTAAAATTACATCTCTCTCTCGCGCGCTCTCTCTCTCTCTCTCTGGCTTTAAATGATAAATATATAACGGATCTTACCGATAGAAATTAACGAATAACGAAATAATATTCGATTTTTAAAGAAACCCTCTGTGGAATTTTTCCTTCTGCACCTAGATCAAAGTGCATATTAACAATAAACACTAAGATAATCAAGCGCGAGGAGATTTGTACCTTATGAATATTAATGAAGAAGCTTAATCAAAACCCTTTATAATGGTTTACATGCACGCGTTAACCGCTCGCCATTGTTATAGGCGATTTAAAAAACAAAAAAACTTTCTTTGAACAAGAGAATCTTTAAAAATCTTCCGTAATTCTGCGGTTTTCGTTTTCTTAGCGGATAGAAAGAGTTTAACGCTGTTAGCCATTTATTGCCTATCATCGAGCGAAAAGAGAAAAAGCCAACATCCTCCACCGAAGAGTCAATAACACGTGATTAGGGAGCAGTCATTTCATTAACTGATTTAGCTCCCAGGGGAGCATCTAATCCAGTTGAAAGGATGAATGTGAAGTGAATAAATCTGGCAGTCTTTTTAACTGATTAGAACTATCAACTAAAAGGACGTCTAAAACCAATATTTCTCTCAGTTAGCACTTCCGTAAATCCGCTGTAAACACTCTCGCCATTTCAGCGACCGCGCTTTGATTGTCCTAAACCATTACATCGATGTGTCTTTGATTGTCGTAAAACTAGGCTTTGTTTCGCAGTTTGATTAATTCAAGAAGTTATATTGGCAGTCAGGGAAACAGCGCGACCTAAACACGAGAGGTTATAAATTGATATTAGACATTCTGTAAACTAAGCTGGTATTTTGTTAGGGAGAATTGTCGTGGATTCATTAGAATATCCTGGTGACTAAATAAATATCAATCAGAAAGAGGATATTCACAATTTATTAGCTACGCTATCTTTCTCTCGCATTATACACGAATTTAATAACTATTATTAGATACAATGAAATGACATGGGGTTTAAGGTCTTACTATTATGCTCCGACTGGGCTAATGAAGACGGGTAGTCCTATACGCCAACCACTGCAGTACTATAAGGGAATGGCTCTTTTAAGTGCACGCCCATGTGTACAAGAGAACTCGGTTTTTATTAGTTACGGTCTCTTTCTAAGATTATATAATATTATCAGATTTATAAATTCGATTTCACTTCTTCTACTTTTAATTAAAACTCTTGTGTAAAAGAAGAAAAATTTGGTACCCGCAACCCCATACACCAACCTACAAACACTCACACAAGATTCACAGGTTCGCTTACAAGTTTAGATTAACCGTGCCTACTTTGTAACTATGTCCAGATATTCCAAATATGCCTGCAGTTCTACTTTTATAAATTACTGTGTGCACAAATTTTTAT
Organism: Patella ulyssiponensis; assembly: GCA_963678685.1. Classification (NCBI taxonomy): domain Eukaryota; kingdom Metazoa; phylum Mollusca; class Gastropoda; family Patellidae; genus Patella; species Patella ulyssiponensis. The sequence continues at coordinate 93,534,786 of OY783225.1, forward strand.
TTGGTCATTTATATCAAATAATTAAATCAAAACTGAAAATATGACGACAATGATATTCAGATATGACCTAATAATATGATATGATTTTCAGAAAGAGTTAAAAACATTATTATTCAACGGGGTTTTCCCTTACCAGAACTGAAACCTTTTGTGAAAAGAAACTTTTACAGAGTGTTTTTGCGCTGTCTAAATTCCGTGTTTATTCTATTAATATGAAACCAGAAATATCAATTTTTAAATTATTTTCTTTTTATTATTTTATATATTTATTTCCAATAACCATACATGCATATACATACATGCATATAGTAGAAACATTGTGATTCTTTTAAAATATGACCCGTCGTCAGTGGCCTGGATGAAGCAGAAAAGTAGGACGTTAAACCTCATTTTATTTAAACTATGGTCAGTACTACTTTTATTTTACTTTTCAATATATATTTATGTTTGTACTTTTATGGAGGGGGGTTCTATAGACTTCTGCCTGTTCTCCAATACGGTTTCTGCGAATAAATATTGTTTAGAAAAAAACAACAGACGGACTCGAGAATAGAAATAAACGTGTATTTATAAACATATTATTATATTTTATTTATTCAACACAATCTCGAGAGAAAGGGGCGGTCTATTAAAACCCGCATTCTCACTCAACCCTTTATTTAAACCAAAACCAACGATAGACACCATAATATACCATTTTCCTTTTTAATTAAATATATCATTGGACCTGTCAGAAAGTTGAAACGGAGACAATGGGCGGGGTTCTGGAAGACAAAAGGAAGATCGATCCTCCACCATATGTTTTTAATGAAAAATATAATCTTCTTTAATCCACGACCTAATTACAAATTAAAACTCGAATACACAGGTTTGTGATTTTATTTCTAATTTGAAAATCATTGCCTTTTTAGATCATTTCTCATGTCGCCATTTTGGGCGAATTATGCGATGATTGATGGCGACACAAAACATCAAAAGTGCAAAACCGCAAAAATACAATCCTCAAAATTCTTTAATCCATTGCTTGTAAATTATTGTTTTATTTAAATGTGAATATTTTTTTCACTCTGCTGCTCGATTTTCCGATCCGTTAGAGATGAGAGTCGTCATAAAGCGGTGTCCGTATGGAATGAATACAGATCCTTTCTCCATTCCTCGTCTAATCCGTTCTAAATGGTACTTGGTGTTAAATTAGCCGTTAGAATACTGTTTATCTCGACAACAATGGCGGTATGTTGATTGGATTATAGTCGGAAATTGACCCATACGTCGTGTTCTTTTCAATTTATTTTTTTCAGATTAATTTCCAATTGTTGAAACAGCGAATAGAAAAACGGCGCCGTTAAGATGACAGTGTTGAACATAACGCTAAATGCATATAAAATCACCCCACCCACCTAGCCTTTTTTGCGCCATGTTCAAATAATTATTATATATGTTTTCTGTTTTCTTTTGATTTTCTTTTTCAGATTAATTTTCCAATTGTGGAAACTGCGAATCGGTGCCCGGCGCCATGAATACTTCAGTGTTGAACATCACGCTATACAAATGCAGATAAATGATTCAAAACCATTATTTTCCGCCATTTTAAAATGTTCTCTTGCTGAGGAAAAAAACTTATTTTTGCTTTCTGTATAATGAGTTGGTGTTTGTGGTTTCTTGTTAACCGGTGAGGACATTGCCGTATTTCATTTATTGTAAAGTATATTCGTGTAAAGTATATTCATATACGACAATATCACCCTTTTTAAAATTTATTTATTTACATTCGTTGTATTTTACTTTAAGGACAGAAAAAAACGAGGTCCCATATACAAATTGGCGTGCAGGTAAAAGAAACCTTGACAGATGGAATTAGAAAGAGTAGGCGGTAGTGTCGCTGCCTGGGCAAAATTGCCCGCATAGCACACTGTATGGCGTATGCCCGTCTTTATTAGCCCAGTCGGAGCAGAACAGTAGGACGTTAAACCCCATTTCATTTCATTTCCGCTTTTGAAAGGCAAGTAACATAGTTTTAGAGTCCCCATTTTATCGCTTTGCTTTCAAAATTGTCTTTCGGCATGAGAAATGCTCTTAATGATTATTTTTGATTGTTTAAACCTAGAATGATTAACGTATTTTTTTAATTTAAACAAGGTTTTAACATCTTATAGAATAATTGATGAAGGAACTGGTTATAATTATTCCATCAATATTTATCTCTATTAATCACACTCTTCTTAACTTTCCCTTAAACAAAAAACATCTTACGAGAGGGAGATAGCGAGAGGGAGAGAGGGAGGTGAGCGTAGTACCCGGAGAAAACACATCGAACGAGACTGGACAGGCGACCTACCCCTTGTTACGTACAACTGGACCTCAGTTTTGTCGTCCCATCCAAACGACTAGACACTGTTGCGTGAAAACAAGATAGACAATCTCGGAGAACTTTCTTGGTCAGTGTCCTGGTCAGGGATTCCGTGGATTTTTGTTTGGTTTATAAATAAATGAAATTAGGAAATTGATTTATTACAAATGACATATACCTTGAAATAATATAACCTCAATAACGTCCATTCTGAATTTGGTTGACTGAGTAAACTCTGGCTGGTATTGACCTCACCTATGAGTGTCTATCGCAGACAAAATTTAGGAGAGACGAAGCTTCTTTCTGTTTTTTTAGAATATGAGTTTGTGATCTTTCCACTTGCGACCTTAGGCCATGGAGTGGGTTTAGAGGGGAGTTCTTCCCTTTATTAAATAAAATAACATATTGTTTGGTTGTTGATCTTTAGAGACAGCACATTGCGGACATATGTGTCTCGTCTCAGGATATCCAGGATGTCCCTCTTCTATAGTATGCATATAGCACAAGCAGCTTTGTAATCGCCTGAATTTATTGTTTTGTGAATATTTGTAGTTGTGTTTGTTGGTTGTCCTGCAAAGATTGCCAGTACGATAGATTTTGGGCTCTGTTTGCCTAGCACGATAGAATCTGAACTCCGTTTTCCTAGCAGAGGATAGCATCTTGGCTCTGTTTTCCTAGCACGATAGCATCTTGGCTCTGTTTTCTTGTCACGTCGATAGCATCTTGGCTTCCTACAACGATAGAAGAATCCTGGTTATGTTATTCTAGCACAGTAGACTCTGGTTATAATATCACGATAGACCCCGGGCTCTGCTTTCCTACTACGGTAGACAACGGGCTCTGTTCTGTGTAGCACGATAGACCCAGGACTCTGTTTTCCTAGCACTAACGAAACCGGGACATTCATGGGAATGTATGTTTTGATTTGGGGAGGGAGGGGGTCAGTAAGGGATGCGGAAATCTTCTGTCGTAAGCTCATTTTCAGGAATGGGTGATTTTGTTTTTTTAAAGTACACTAAAACCAACTTTATTCTAAACATTATTTATACAATTGATGGATTTTGTTGAAACGCTTTACCTTGAGAACATGCACGAATTGAATTTTATTTTCAACGGCTGAAAGAACAATTTAAACTCGGCAAATAAACTTCAGTAAACCGAGTAGAATACAAGCGGCTTCTATTGAAGACAAGTGTAGCGAGGAACACTTCGTCTATTAGCGTTAAATACGTTTTACAGTGAAGTCACTCGGCTAACACGAATCTGAATCGACTCAGCGGGGGGAAGCCGGCCATGAAGAAAGGAACTATTTTAGCTGTAAGCTGTTCAGCCTCATTACCTGTCGCTATTGATGAGAGTAAAACGGTAATATGCTACACCTGGGAGTACCCGACTCATGTATCACTGGGCTAACATGCCGAACCAGACTCTCCGTGTCATAATTCTATTGTTTCCACGTAAATTTACGAGCTGTAAAATAGGCAGTGTACACAAATCGTGTAATTTAGAAGCATTTTGAAATATTTGTATTATTATGTTTGATGAAATCAAATGGTGATTTATCATGCGATGTGTGTAGGGTCGACAGTTATTAGATGATACGATCTATACAGGAGGTGGTCCGGTATATAAGTATTATATCATACGATTTATGAAGAAATGAAATAAAATGAAATGGGGTTTAACGTCCTACTGTTCTTCTCCGAAATGAGCTAATGAAGACGGTCATACGCCATAGAGTGAGTTATAAGGAAAATTTTGCTCTGACATCCGCACTACGGCCCAGACTTATATAGAATTCCAACTGCCAAGGAATCTTTTACGTGCAAGCCAATGTGTAAACGGGACCTCTGTTTTAAAACAAGGCAAGCTGAGTTGGCAAAAAATCGTAATTTTACAATTTAATCTTCTAACCAAGTAATCCTCCGGGGGTTAAATCGATCTAATAAACACATATTATGGGAGATTAGACAACGAATTGACTGTTCTCGCTACAATAGTTCAAACATAGAACAAACAAAATTTCAAATTGCTCCTCAATGAACCGAAATATTAGCCCAGCCTCGACCATCATTACTAAAGTCGCTCCGATATAAAAAGAAAATTATAACATTTTGGATTTAATCATCAATGAGCGTTGAGTAGCAGATCGGATTCAAATCCAGTAACAATCCGACACATAAGATTTATATCTAGATTTGATAATGCTTTAATGTCTATTTAATAATTTACGTAACAGTTCAGGCCTAAAAAAAGGACCTGCTATATGCAGATTTAGCTCTTGCATAATGTATGTTAAACAGTTATATTACAATTTCCTTTCGTTTAATTTGTTAGGATTTTAAAACTAACTTAATTTCTAGAACCAGGGCAGTAACATCGTTGTGTTTGTATACTGCATTCAGATCTAAAATCACCAGGATATATGCGTGTGTTTCATGATTCTCATACGCCATCATGTGCACGCATCACAGAACAGTACACAAACGTATATGTGGCTATATTGACCATTAAGTTCACGACTTCTCAATATGAAGAAAATTGAGATCAAAAATAAAAGAAAACGTACTCGACATTTAATTCTACTTGCATTGAACACTTTGCTATTTTGAGCACGTTCAGAGAGAGAGAGGCAGACAGACAGACAGACAGACAGACAGAAGGAGAGCGAAACAGACAGAGAAAGGAAGGAATCTGCAGCAGTTCTAAACAAGCCGAAAGCCATGATGGTCCAGTGGGTAATACGTAGGAGGCCCCGTGTTCGATCCCTACGTTCCGGCGTGGGTCCACCTTGCCGGTGGTGTAGAAGGGACAACGCCGAGGTCCCATGTACACATTAGATCAAATCAATTCAATAATTTATTTTAATCTAAATCAAAGAGATGTAGCGCCATTAAGAAACAATGTCAAACATGTTTATAACCAGAACAATCGTTATAGATGTATTTTGACCAATTCATTAACTTCCAACCTTTATATTAGTTTAAAATAGTTCTGATTCAAGAAAATCTGTTGAGTTGTGTTTTTCAAGTAGGGATCTAAGTAGGGGGTGTAAAGGGATTAAAGAGATGATGATAAACAATTAGTTAAAAGGCAATCGGGAAACAATGGCCAAATAAGGAGGTAATCGCCTGTGTATCCTTTCCTCATTAGGCCAAGGGCACGTAACTCTATTCATTAACTCTCCCTCCCACAATACGGGTTATCGTTGCGCAATTTTCTCACAAATTCAAGCCAATGTATCTTAATGAAGGAGATCAACCTTGGTATTTTAAAAACTTAATGACCCATATATTGAGTGGAAAAAAAATAAATAATTTTCATTGTCCATGGCAAGTGTACCTGAACTCCCGTTTCATTACTTTCTGATGGAAACCACAGCTGAACATGTTGAAAAATCTGGAAATATAGTCCACCTAATGTCGACCAGGCCTACCACGCTTGATAATGACAAAACGTTACATAGTTAATCCGGTAAAAATGGAGAAATCATCAATACGCAGGGGGAATGGTTTGTGCGGGGGTGGGGGGGGGCGCATCGTGTTCATGAGACGGTACACGTCATTCATATCGTGCCCTCGAATCTAACGTAGTGTTGAATAGAGGGAGGAAGTTTCCAACAAATCAGCTATGCTTGTTGTTTTGTTGCCGGTGGGGTGGGGTAGGGGTGGATGGCCGAATGGTTTGCACGTGCGCGCTGTATCATACGGCCTGTCATTGAGTTAACTGGCGCGGTTTCGAATCCCCAGTTGTACATGACAAGGAGTAGGGTCGCCTGTCCAACCTGATGGGTTTTCTCCGGGTCCTCTGGTTACCTTCCACTGCTAAAGATCCCTACGCGCACGCGAATTATTGAAATAAAATTAAACCATATGTTAGTCCCGAAATTACCTAGTTTGTATCGAGTGGACGTTAAACCCCATTTCTTTTTGTTGCCGGTGAGTAAGAGCTAATTGAAATCATCGTGTTTATACGTCACATCCACAACTGGTACCAAGTGATCTCTTTCAGAAGAAAAAAATCGATTAAACATTTAATGTACAGAACACTTTCTTAAAAACAATTTACGTTAACCGTTGAAGATGTTTCGAACAATCTCTTTTAAAACTGATTTGATTTCATTAAAACTTGTAAACAATCGAAGTGTTCCGATCAATTTGATTTTTACAAATGACATCGATTCTTATAAAACCGATGATCCATTTCAGCCATTAGTTATGTGTGTTCCTTGATTACTTCCGGAAATGACTTTTTGGATTTCAATATTGTAAATTGGCATCTTTTAAAAGGACCATCCCTATTTTAACGGAGTCCCAGGAATAAAAGTCTGAGAACGTATGAAATTAATGCGCCATATATAGGAATGGTGTATTGAATACCTTTGTCTTGAAATTTCATTTAAAAATATTGACTCGTTTGGACATGAACGTTAAATCCGCTTATCTGAACACGTAACCCTTTTTAGATTTCGGGCCAATTTTTCGTTGGGTAACCTGATAATCGACTGCCTTTCTTATATAGGTCTATACAGTGTATGACCCATGTGCTGTAATTGAGAAATAAAGGTCAATTTGCTAATGAAGACGTGCATACGCCATTGACAAAGGGCGGGTGGGGGGAGATGCAGTTTCTGATCCAACGCCAGGTTAGCGAACCAACGTCATACTCACCGAGCCATCGGGGCTCCCCTTCACTTGTCAGGGTGTCGACTGCGGGGTTGATAAGCTATGTATGCCTGTTAGTCCAAACGGACCAAGGTCGATGCGTGTATATATCGACTATCGAGGTACGCGTAAAATATCTCATGGCAGATTAAATTCGAACAAACGCGGGCTTAAACAGAATTGACCAATTTGAATCCAGACGTAACCAAAATTACATAACTAATGAACATAGTATTTTGTTGACTGGATGTTAAACCCGATTCTATTCTACCCGTTGTCACGTGCAGTTATAGGAAGAAGCCCACGACCCTTAAAAATTACAAATGATAATAATTATATTTTTTATCGCAGGTTTAGAGTTACAGTCCAGTTTGTGTTCGCCGCACATTTACACCGGGGCCGGGGTTGGGGTTGTGGATGCCTAAATGGTTAGCCCGTGCGCGCTGTATCATAAAGTCTGCCATTCAGTCAACTGGCGTGGCTTCCATTCCCCAGTTGTGCGTGACAAGAAATGGGGTCACCTGTCCAACCTCGTGCTTTTTTTCTGCGTCCTTCGGTTACCTCAAACAGTTAAAGACCCCTTCGCGCAAGCGAATTATTGAAATAAAATTGAACAAGGGTTGTGTCGAATGGACGTTACCCCCCCCCCCCTCTCCCTCTCTCTGAAAACAAAACTGATGGATTAAGAAAAAAAAGTACATAATTATCAAAGTACAAAGTACAAAAAACTAAATGACTGAAACTTAAGATGGTTGACTGTCCTGCTACAAGGAAATAGATCTCGTTCTATTTCCATTTAATCATTTTAATGAAGATGAATGATGGCCGCTTCGAACGATTTAAAAAAAAAAAAAACTTCTTCATTCTTTAGAAAATGTCTAAGTGAGCAGATGGACGGAAGTAGTTAGAGCGACTGCTCGTCACGTGATCTAAGCGCGTGATGGACAGGACATGGCTTCATTACTCTCGGCATCAATTCACGTTTAACTGATAATGCCCCTTGTTGACTCATATTTCCCTAAACAACAAAAAAAGATTAATAGGTTCTCTGTTGAAACGTCGACTGTATCACTTACAAGGGTAATTGTAGACCCGGCCAATAAACCCACACCTCAATAGGCGAGTTAACAAACAAATTACACGTTTTCATTACTAACATAAAGAATGGCGCAGGTTAAAATCTCGCTATTAAAAAACCCGATACACCAGTCAAGGTTTTGACGGATGGGACTGTGGATAAATAACCACAGCAGATTGTCAAACTTGTTGCAATGATGAAGTAGTTGGTTTAATAAATTGAGAAAAACGTTTAAAACGTAATAGTCCCCGGTTTAATTCTCAAAACTCCACAAAGTAAGGATTGGGTGTCATTTTTTTTCTCAAATCGATCTAAACTCAGAATACAAAAACTAATATTATTTTTTCTATACAGCGGGGCGTAGCTAGGCACCGAGTTATCTATTCACTTGATTTGATATTTGTTGTTTAGTACTTGCAATGTCTCAATATGTTTCACAGTGATAATGTGAAAGCCTTCTTTTAACGCAGCGTTAGGTGACTGACCTTTATACGGTCACACGCATGTGACGTCGCCTCACAAGGTGTCCGAAATTGGCGTCGACAGTGTGTGGATTGTTTACATAGGACCACGTTTCTCAACCTTTGCTCACCGTTCACCCCTAAATGAATTCTCAACCGACCCATTTACCCCTAGGACTTTGAGGATTTTACTGACCGCGAGCGCCGTAGTCGCCAAGCCGCGAAACCGTACCACAGATGAAACACCGCCATTCGCGCCTGTTATCGACTTGAACCCGTAATATACATACTCTTCTTGGTATTTACGCTTCTTTGGGGGCATGATTTTGAATCAAAATCACATGGAATCAAAAGCACGTATAAAAATTCAAAATGAAACTAAATCGGGGATTCGTCTGTTGAATAAGCTGGCCATACAATGACAATGGACCCCTGCGCTGTTTCCCACTCACACAGCCAAGTAAACTAGCTATCATCACATGGCAACCACTGATGGGCGGATCGCGAGATCGAGGCCTAGGCTGCTTTGGATGGAACACGATCATCAATTCAAATTGAAATTGAGAAAAAGTTGACAACTGAAATCTTGAAATGCAACTTCACCTCTCCTAGGACTGCTGGAACAACTGCACAACCTTTATATGACCATTTTTGAAGTTACTAGTGGTGTGGTCATTCACCCCCTGGACGCGAACCATTCCCCCCTTGGGGGTGAATTCACCCCAGGTTGAGAAACGCGGACATAGGACATGGTAATGTATTACGTAACGTAACGTAAACTGGTCCGGACAGAATGGTGCCTTTTTACTCATTCTATCATTTGACGTCAATGCCTTTTACGTCTTCGCGTACTATTTTATACATCCATTTACACTAAATAGAAAATATTTTGTCCAGATATACGTACAACATATTTTTAATATTTTATTCTACTTCAAACAATGTTCTAGAAGTTAACTTGAAGAAGAAGAAAAAAGTTAATATTGTGAACTAATATCATCCCTTTCAGTGACCGTGGCGGCCTACCGAATATTCACTGCTGATGAGTTTGGCAATGTCTGTGAAATTGTGTCTCGTCCGTAGGTTTGTCTTTTCGGTTTTGTTCTCGAGTAGTACGGTCCTCCAGCACTTACTATTAGATATTATTTTTTGAAATATTGATATTAACAAAAATTGTCTGATAAAATTTCGGAGGCAAAACAATCGGAGAATCGAGAATCGGCGACTGGAAGATAATTTATGATCGATGAGTAAGGTGCTTGCTCAATAATCATTCATACACGGGTTCGATCGCGGTGTTGCCGGTGACAGTTCCGTTGGTGCATACCGGAAGGTTTGGCGTGCACGTGAAAGAATAAACTGAAGAATAGCCACTGATCAGGAAAAATCCCCACCGGTTGCCGCAGAAAGGTCGGGCGCCGTGATGTTGATTTCTTTTTGATTGGCTCTTACTTTCTTAACTGAAATTTAATAAATACCCTTAAAGTATTATACATCCTGGTGTATTACATGATATTATTCATTTGGCCCCATCCGAACACCGTTGATTTTACACTGAGATCTGAAAGGCGAATCTTGTGTTAAATCGGAACAGTTTTATAGCTAAACCAAAACAGCAGGAGTCGTGCTAATCAAGTTACAGAGACGATACACATGTAGATATTATACCAAATAATACTTGACACATACGTGTACAACAGCGACGTAATCTCGAGAGAAAACTTACACAGGCTGATTTCAACAACCTAGACTTAAAACTATGATTTACAGGTTCGAATTCAGGCGACGGTCAAAGTATACCAAGCTCAGTTCCTACAGATTAAAATTAAATTATATTTTCGTTTCGTTTATCAAATTCTAACTTCTAAATTACACCCTGTGGTCGGAGTATAATACTAGGACTTTAATCCCCATTTCATTGCATTCTTCACAGAAATTTTATATCCAAGCAATTTTGTCTCACTAGGTAAAAATTGAATAATGAACGCGTTTAGAGACCATTTGTGGTACATTCTGTAATGAAATCCTTTGCCATATTACAAAAATAAGAACAAATTTTCTAAAAAAATTGAAGTCTCGGCAAAATGGTCTTACAAGATATTTAACATGTACTGATTTGCGTGAACTATTGGACCTGATTTCTTAGATTTTGATATTGCCATCTTTTGAGCGGAGAATCGGAACATTTCTTTCGAAGAATGTGGCGGCATAATTGAATAAAAGATGATCACAGATGAAAGACAGACGTGAAATAAAGCCATTCCTGGAAGTCTTGTGTGTTGCAGGAATGGCGAACACGATGCCGTTACTCATGGTTAATAGGCAGGTTTTATTAAGCAGTACCGGGAGTTAATGATAGGGTAGAAAGGTCTAGATTAGGGGGTGTGTTGTTTGTCAATTCTAACTAGAGCGCGCAGATACCAGATTCCATCGTTTCATAGGAACAGGTATAAAAACACAAAAAAACTAAAATCACAATTTATACAAAATAATAAAAAAAAGACACACGTCTCCTTTTTGTACGAGTATTGCAATTTGCAAAATCGGTTTTAAATTTGTATAAAATTTGAATTTAACTTTTGCAATTCTTGTGCATAAAATTCAAATGAGAAAGATATTTAAAGAAATTTAAAAAAAAAACTGTAATTGAAGATAATCTTTCTATTTGAATTTGTTTTTTTTATGGATTATTTTACGACAAATATCAAACAAACCAAACATATATAGAGTGCAGGTGAACCAAAGAACATAGAGGGGGAGGGACAGAGAGAGGAGGGGGGCTGGGGGAGGGGGTGGAATCGAAACCACACCAGTTGACTCAATGGTAGACATTCTGATGCAACGCTTAGAGAGGACCCGAAGAAAACCCACGAGGATGAACAGGCGACTCTAATCCTTGTTATGTTCATCCAGGGAATCTAAAGCATCTTGTTAACTCAGTGACACATCTTTTGATACCATTCGCCATCCATCACCCAAGAACATGGGACAATTAAATATCGGAATATCTTGTCGAAGACGGTATACAGTTTAAACAGAAAACCGGAAATTTTTTTACGAAAACATGTGCAGAGACACAATGTACCGAGACACACCGCAACGTCATAGCCCAAGAGACATTGCGACATCAAGTGCCAAGAACACACCGCGACACCATGTATGTACTGCGACAAACTACTACGCCATTTTCCGAGACACACTACAACACCATGTACTGAGACAACACGATGCCAAAATCTTTAGATTAGCGTCTTTTTAACACGACTAAATCCAAGAATATGGATTATATATCGTTCATATTTGTTTTCTAAATTAAAAATTGAATGACCAATCTGAGAAAGATTCATTTTAGCGTGGATTAAACATGAACAGTTAGGGCTAAATGATAAGGCCCTCTCAAGTTTTCGTTATGGGTCAAGAGATGTAAACAGGGCTAGCGCTGATCCAAACTCTAGCAATGGATCTAGCCCCAATACTTACCCTAACCCTAACCTACCAGCTCGCCAACAATCACGTACCCTAACCTTATTTACATCTCAGCAACCTTGACAAAAAATGAGCTGGCCTTAACAACTAGATTTAGCCACGCATGAACCATTAAATGTTATCAGAACGTTGCAAATGAAGTTCGGCGGTTTTAAATTAACCTATCTGACCGGAAGCGGAAAACATTTATCTGTGACGTGTTGATTATTTCTTCTGCGCAGTAATATAACGGCGCCAAATGTGTGTGCATTAATTCGTCGATGTTGTAATTTCACTACCGCATAAAACCGATGAACACAATTAGAAATTCAAATATGGGAAATATCCAACTTTTTTTTTCATCAAGTCAATAATTCTAAATTGGCGCCAAAGTCAATTACCATCACCTGTCGTTTAAACAGAATCCACGTGAAATCAAATCCCGAACTCAGTCATTGTTAATATTCCCGCCATTCATACCAGGCAAATGAAAAAATCCGAAGCCTTGGGGCTCTTTACTACCTACTGAGATAACACCCAATGAGCTTGTAAGAACATCGTGACGTATTACACAAAAGATGATGTCGTAGTGCCCTATGTGGGACTCGTGTCGCCATGCTGTGCCAGAAATCGTTAATTAGGGGTTGGCGGAAAAGGGGATTTGGCAGCTGAGACGTGTCTGAAGAAAATTCTTGCTAAGTGTTCAGGGAGTTTTATTTCTTCATTCTGACGAGATAATTAACGGCTTGGATGCGGGGATGGGTCTCAAGTTGTTGTCAGACCGGGATGTCGACCCGTTCTGACGTTTCTACCATTTCTCCTAATCGTTCATTTATTTTAATTATCATCCTCGCTTGACGTTGAGAAACAACAAAGGCTTAAAGTGATCCCAATATGGCGCTCAGGATCGGAATTAATTATTGAGACGAGATCAGACCATGATTGTTATTGATGTAAACGGATCGTTGGTCATTAAATAAATTAAATATTTTATTGCGATTAATGAATTAAAAAGGTGCATTAATATCTCGATGTTCATTTTGTTTTAAAATCGTAAAATGTCTTCCGAGTCTTGGTGACATCCCCGAAGACACTTAATTAAAGAAATTGTTTATCTTTTCACTATTAGAATTTGATTAATGAATCAAAATGAATCAGAAGAAAGGGCGCATTAATTTATCGATGTCTATTTTTGTTTTAAAGGTATTCAGTTTCTTACATGTATCTGTAATACCCATGTAGACATTTTATACAATATTTTTTTCTATCTTAACTATTGAAATCCTGTAAATATCCCTGAAGACATTTTATACAATATATTTTTTTTAAATTTTAACTATTAAAATCCGTTGTTCTCGATTAGTGGGCAGATTTTAAACCCAAATCTCAACCCCAATTAAAGGCGTCGGTTGTTGATGATGACGACCACGACCTCGACAACGGGCAACATTTTCTGCTGTATCAATGAATGTCGAAAAAAACGTTTGTTAATCCCAAAGGTATTAAAAAACATAAATCATTTTTGTAGCAGGGCGGGTGGCTTAGCAAGGACATAATCTATCCCTGACAGTTGGAATTGAAAATATTGCAGCGCTGTTGCCCCGGGAAACGTATACCCATCTTCACTAGGCCGCTTAGTGCAGATTTTAAACCCAATGTCATTCATTTATATATCGTTGCTGTACAGTTTTCCGGGGGTTGGGATGGCCTAGTCGTCTAGAGTGCCGCGCTCCGACCTCTAGCTGGCCGGTCACCTCTAGCTTGCGGCTGTGGTTTCGAACCCTGGTGTGAGCGTATGTGGCATGGAGATAGGGGCGCCTTCTCAACCTCGTGGGTTTCCTCTGGGCACTCCGGTTTCCTCCCACTGCTAAAGACCCCTACGCGCAAGCGAATGATTGAAATAAAATTGAAACCATATGTTAGTCCCAAAATGACCTAGTTTGTGTCGAGTGGACGTTAAACCCCATTTCTCTCTCTCTCTCTCTGTACAGTTTTCCTGTGGGGTTTCCAACTGTCTTGTCATACAACCGTTTTTATTGTCTACATACAAGAAAGTTTGTGTTTTTTTAAGCAGGGGCTTTTTATACCCGAGGAATGTTTATTTTTAATCTAACAGTTTGTCTTGCAATGTAAAATAGTTGGGGGTTTATAAGACAGGGTTAATTTTAAATATAGAACCCTTTCTCCTGCCGCGTAAAATATTTCTTGTTTTATACAATAAGAGAGTAATTTAAAATCTATAATCCTTTGTCTTGCTGTGTATAATATTTGTTTGATACAAGAAAAGATTATTTCTCTTGTTAAAAAGTTTATTTTTTAAATTTAGAACTTGCTGAAATTATCATCATTTAGAAAATATATGGCGCAGCATGAGGCCATGTTGAAACTTCAACACACGGGCTAAATTAATAGATAAACTCAATTTATGATTTCCTTTTAACGGCGGATTTTAGTTACCGAGTTTTTATATTTGTTGATTTACGAGTATTAAGGTGTCCGGGTCATCTGGATAGTTTACCAATTAGCGTCTCTATAGCTTGTAGTTAAAAACATCTCAATATAATTCATATATCTTAAAGGAAAACTCAACTTTCTGATGAAAAACAGCTCTTATTTTTCTAAATATTCTGACATGGTTTAGCCTTGTCAGTGGCGCAGTGTGGAGAACTGACACGGACAGCTTTCCAGTCGTTCGGATGGAACGAAAAACCGAGGTCTCCTGTACACATTGGCGTGCACGAAAAAGGTCACGTGATAGTTGGAATTTGATATAAGAGTACGCCGTAGTGCCGCTGCCTGGTCAAAATTTCCCTCATAGCACACTGAATGGCATATGCCTGTCTTCATTAGCCAAGTATAGAAGCAGAACAGTAGGACGTTAAACCCCATTTCAATCCATTTACTTTTACTTTTGCAATTAAAGGAGTCTGGTGGTCATTTTATACAAAATATGTAGGACATTGTATACATGAATAACAATACTACTACAAAAATAACCCACAACACTGGAATTTCCTTTAATATCGCTAACTCAGATTTAATTTTAAAAATAACCCACAACGCCGGAACACCCTTCCAGATTGGCAACACGTGCTATGATATATTTCTGTAATTATCTCCCTTGTTAATGACGTGTACAGCGATCAGTAATAATACGTAATAATGAACTCGACGTGCCAACGGTTTAAAACACTAATTATTACAGTTTTAGGTTTGTTAAGTGCATGTCTATGATGGCATTAATGACCATGGGTTGTTTTTTTGAAGAGTTTTTCTGTTATTTTCTAAATCGAGCAACACCCAAACATAAATTGCTAGATATAATTTATAGTTCTAGTAATTTTTTGTTACTTTTTTCCAAAAAAAGAAAATTGTTTTGGGTTTTTTTTGTAAACAGTTGCAGCCTTCCTGCGAAATGATTTGAGGAAATTCAACGCGTATTCCTCGTTGTGTAAAAAATATTTAGAGATTGAAATGAAGGCATTTTTGAAAAAAAACAAACCCGAGGCTGGTTAAATTAAGATTTTGTAGGGGCCTTCACTGCAGATTATGCCGTGAGCCCCCCAGTAATATTTTCAAAAGGACTAAAAGAGTAGTAAAAAATTTAATTAAATATATTTTTAAAAGGCTAACGAATTTAACAAATCTAGCATCCATACTATGGAAATATGAAATCTTTTTTTTATTGTCAGTAAAAAACAACATAACAAAAACAACTTCAATTCAATATTCATAAATAAAAAAATATCTTTCGCGTCACCTCTGGAGGCCCTCCCCTACAGCTAACTGAGACCCCTGGTCAGGAGACCCTAAACCCCATCCCCTAAGTCGGACCCGTACTATCTAATCTTTTTTCGTCCGATCCGAATGACTGCGTTGTCCCGTGACAGGCAATGTACTACACCGCCGACAAGCGGCAATCGAAGAACTTTCTTGGGACAGAATACGGGACCTCCATTTTAACGAGCCAACGTCTTACTCACTGGACCACCGCTGCTCCCATGAATGGATGGATTAACGAATGAATGAACGAGAGAATGAATGAATGAAGGGATGAATGAATATGGTTTTAATACGGTGGAGGTAGATAAGTAGATATTAAGTGATGGCTTGTTAAATCAATATGATCTAATAGATATACACTAGTTTAATTATATACATTTATATACACACCATCAAATCAGCTGACACGACCACGCCCACTTATAACTCTAGTCCATCTCCTAGTCATATACCACAAGCCTATCATTAGTGTCTCCAGTTAACCAGCGGGAGGGACCCAAGGGCGGTTTGGGGGACGGCGGGGGGTGGGGATGATGACACTCAATCCAGGCTATCATTTTCACGGTAAGTGGTAATTGTGAGCTAACGATTGATCGATCGGACAACTTCGTTAAATGGCGGAATAATCGATGCAAATTCCATCTCGTTGATTCCGAGTAGCTTCCACCACCTGAGCTAATGAGATCTCAGTAACATTGGACTAGAATTACCCTAGATGTCAATTGGTTTATTTCCCTCGTTCCAACCGAGTGAGATAATGTTAGTTCAAGTGAGGAAATCAAAAGATAAAAGTTTAAGCTCATTGTTATAATAGGAATTATTTCCTGCGCACGGTCGTCGTTCTTCGAATATTCATCGAATAACACGTTTGGCGGTTTTGTATTTTATTTACGGGACTAAAGCCCTAGCACGTGCACGCACACGTTCATAGCGCACTCTATTGGTAAAAATAATAATGAAATACTTGACTTGGCAATGGATTTATAAATATTGATTGAAATGGACAGAGAGAGAGAGGGGAGAGAGAGAGAAGGAATGAAAGAGAGAAATGATGTTTAATGTCCACTCGACACAAACTAGGTTATTTTGGGATTAACATATGGTTTAATTTTATTTCAATAATTCGCTTGCGCGTAGGGGTCTTTAGCAGTGGGAGGAAACCGGCTTACCCGGAAAAAAAAAACACGAGGCTGGACAGGCGACCCTACTCCTTGTCACGTACAATTGAGGATTCGAAACCACAGGCTTTATCTTTTAAAAAGATGAATGGACATCGATATATTTTTAACATTCAAACAGTGGTACTACTGGTTCTTTCCATTACTTATAAAAAGTTACATAAGACCTGGTTTCTCGCCCCTTCCGAGAGACTAGACGCAGTATTTTCCAAGCCCTTCGTCCTGCACCACTGACAATGCGAAAACCAGGCTAGAAATCCCGGGGAATTTTCCTGGATCGACCACTCGCTGAGCTACCATGGCCTCTCTCGTATTGTGCTATTGCCGTTTAGGGGGTGGGGGAGTGGTCTGACGAGTGTATATATATTGGGTGGGGGTGGTCGAGTTGTCTGACGAGTACGTTTTATGTCACGAGGTCTATCATTGAATGACGTGGTGTGGTGTCGATCCCAAGCTTGTACTTGACAATGGTAGGGTCTCCTGCCTAACCTCGTTGGTTCCCCGGGTTCCACCATCACCACCCCTCCCCACTGATAAAGGCCAATACGCACAAAAATCGTGCCATATGTTAGTCCTGATAAGACCTAGCTTTTGTCGAGGGTAAGTTGGCATCTCTCTCTCTCTCTCTCTCTCTCTCTCTCTCTCTCTCCCCGCTCTTTCTCTCTCCCAGGTAATGATGATAATAATTGGTAACACAGGTAAGATATAGGTGATGATAATGATACACAGGTAAGTGTTGGAACGTGAGACGTCACTAATCCCCGACGTCAACCCTAATCTCGTCACTAACTTAATCCCTTCACAACCCACATCCAACATCTTATATTATTGTTATAGGGCGGAAAGGGGCGGTAACCCAGGAAGCGCCATGTCACAGATAATTGGTGGTTTTTCAGACATTTGATGTCCTAGGGGTTAACTGAATTTCAATTTTAGGGTTTCCACTCAACCATGATAATTTGTTGGTCGAGGGTTCAGAAAAAAATAATTGTTATTCACAAAGTCTTGTAATATCTAGGTTACAAATTCCTAGTCGTAACTACAGGAGGACGACACAACACACAACAAAACGGTAGAGGTAGAAATGGAAATAAAATAAAATGAAATGGAGTTTAACATCCAACTGTTCTGCTCTGACTGGGCTATGGAGACGGACATGCGCCATACAGTGTGCACTACAGCCGAGGGTAGATTTACGTGCACGCAATTGTAAACGCGGAACCCAGGTTGTTCGTCCCATCTGAAGGACTATACGTTGTCTCTTGCCAGACTCTCTGCTCTGCACCACTGAGAACCGTAAAATTCCGTTGAACATGCTCGGCCAACACCGGGATCGAGACAACGTCCTACTCATTGCGCCACGGCAGCTGCAGATAGAAATGGGATATGACGTCCTACGCATTGCGCCACGGCAGCTGCTGATAGGAATGGGATATGACGTCCTACGCATTGCACCACGGCAGCTGCAGATAGGAATGGGATATGACGTTCATTCAACATTTGATATAATGCCCGTTTATCAAATGTTAATATATCCTTAAATTATTAGATATAGTATCTGTTTATCAGATATTAAAATATCCTTGATTTATCAGATATTAGAATATTCTTGAAATATCCTTGATCTTTAATCTATTACATATTAAAATATCCTTAATCTATTACATATTAAAATATCCTTAATCTATTACATATTAAAATATCCTTAATTTATTAAATATTAATATATCCTTGATTTATTCAATATTAAAATATCCTTAATCTATTAAATATTAAAATATCCTTAATCTATTAAATATTAATATATCCTTGATTTATTAAATATTAAAATATCCTTAATCTATTAGATATTAAAATATCCTTAATCTATTAAATATTAATATATCCTTAATTTATTAAATATTAAAATATCCTTAATCTATTAAATATTAATATATCCTTAATTTATTAAATATTAATACATCCTTAATCTATCAAATATTAATATATTCTTCATTTATTAAATACATGTATTAAAACATTCTTAATTTATTAAATATGAAAATATCATCGAAATATTAAAATATCATTGAAATATTAAAATATGTTTGAAATATACTCTTTTTGTTATCGAACATTAAAATATCCTTGATACATCCATATTTTCCGGACATAATCCATGTTGTGTGTCATTAACTTGTGCTTTTAGTTTTTTTGTTTTTTTTAGCTGGGCACTAAAATAGCTTCAGAGATCAATGGAAAGGCGAGATTCTTTTTAACATTTCAGTTTTCTTGAACAAGGCCCGTGGTATATTTTATCGCCATCTTGTACACAAGTTAACACCGGTGATTTCAACAACAGTCATGCAACATTTGGCCATTGTTTATAGAATCGGATTAGTTAACAGACCTGTCTTAAATTATTAAATTTATTAGAACTGGATCAGAGAAGACGCGGGTAAAGTGAGACGGTAATTTATAAAATGGCCTCGGGGTATTTTACAATGTATTTTGTCACCTCCTATACAAGACAGATGTTATCAAAAACAGAAAATAAAAACACAAATTAGGCGATTCTTTCCTTAAATCCTTTGAAAACATGCGCTGTGGGGTAGCAACGCACGTGTTCGTATAGCGACCCAATTTCAACCAATCATATCTAATAATTTTACAAATTAACCAATCATGTTGTTTTAATTATTACACGTGGGGTAATTCGTGGCGTGATATTTTTACATTTCGTCTCCCTTAATTGGAACAATTCTGCGATATTTCCCCGTGGGGAAGTAAGCGTTAAACCTCACTTGGTAAGGCAGTCAATAAGGATATGGATCAGAAGATGTTTGGAAAAGACAAAATATGACAAGTTGCGACACATTTTTGAAATATGGCGCAAACTCAATGATAGGCCTTCTGATCAAACGCGCACGCATTCATAAATCGGTCACCCCCGCCCCTTATATTCATAGAACGTCCTACTTGTATGTACAATTCAAACTCTGAAGAGTTCTTTTACGTGCACACCAATGTGCACACAGGACCTCGGCTTTTCGTCCTGGTCAGCCCCGGCCCCTTCCCTGTATCACTGACAAGGGGAAACTAGAAGATTATCGGCCAACACCGAGAGGTAAACCAAGTCAGCGTCATACTCACTGATCCACGGCGGCTACCTAATGTATAATAAGATCAAGGTAGGATGTAATGGTCCAATGATTAAACATATACATCACAATTATAAGTAGAGTTTGCTACCCATCGTAATAGGCATTGATTAATTAATTACCAGAGTTGAACCACCCCTGTATCGAACTCTATCCTCCCTAGATTAAAGGAGCATGGGCAATTTCGGAATTAAATATTGGAGAGGGGTTTTACATAATCTACGCTCAATCCTATTCAGATATTGATTTAAATACCCCCCCCCCCCTAAAAAAGCGGTATGCTATGGTGGATAGATTATGTACACTGTTTCTGCAACCTACAGCGGGGTTTGGGTGTCCGAATGGTTAGCGCGTGCGAATTGCATCATGAGGTCTGTCATTGAGTCAAGTCTCGTAGTTTTGATTCCCCGCTTGTACGTGACTGGGTCTCATGTCCATCCACGTGGGGTTTCTCCGGGCCCTGCTGATGTCACGGTAGTGACAGTCGAAAACCTTGGTGGCGATTATTACCGGCTAATCACACACCAAATGGGGTGTTTGAATCAAATTGCAGAGATTCAGTTCCTTTGATTGAGGATATTATGATGGAATTATCTGGAGGTCAGCCGGTGTAAATGTTTCCCATCCCAAGAGTATAATAACAAGCCAAGAAATGGAATTATTGACTGATATTGATAAAGTATAATCATATATTTACCTTCTTTAGAAAGTTGGTTCTTTCAGATTAAAAACACATTTCTATCCAATTACAGGCTTTCTATTTATTTTTAAAGGTATCATTCTATTTCTAAAGGTGTATTTTTAGAGGTATAATCCCAAATCCCATTTTGGATGGTGTAATCTTATTCTTTCAATTGATATTGATATTACTATGTTGTATTCTATTACTATACTATTCAAAAAAAGTAGGGGATATTTGATTTTGGGGGCATAATACTAAAATATGCAAATGACTACGAAAAAAGTCACTATAGAACCTAACAGAAAAAATATTTCCAGTTACATGTGGCGCCCAAAAGCACCAATAGCTACCGCATGGAATGCAGGTGATGCTTGGGATCATCATGGGGGTCCAACCCAAGATTTGCACGACTCTGACTTTGAATGTTACAGTCATTGTGGCATTGAATTCCAGGGTGGAAACATCAGTTTAATTGTTTTAGTGACCAGAAAACAAATTTTGATATGCGTCGGCTTACCCAAAATGAAAGGTTACATGCCCTTGGCATGCTACAGATCGGCACAACACAGGCGGTTGTGGCGCGGACGATGAATGTTTCTCAGTCTGTCATAAGCAGGCTATGGTCCAGATACCGTGATACACAATCTGTACAGGACAGACCACGCTCAGGTCGACCAAGGGCGACAACTCAAGCCCAGGATCGATTTATCTGTACCCTGGCCTTGAGAAATCGTGTCATCACAGCAAATTAGATCAGCGCTCGTCTTCAAACAGACACTGGTGTGAGAGTGAGTGGCCAGACGATTCGGAATCGACTGCATAGGGGTCACCTTCGCGTCCGACGTCCTCGCGTGATCCCTTATTTGAGAGATCATCACATTCAGGCAAGACGTCGTTGGTGTAGGGATCGTCAACACTGGGATAATCGACGCTGGAGCAATGTGATGTTTTCAGATGAGTCAAGGTTCACTGTTGATTTTTTGGACAGACGTAGGAGGGTGTGGCGTCCTCGAAACGAGCCCTTCCAAAACGTTAACGTCATCAGACATGATCGATTTGGGGGTGGTTCTGTTATGGTGTGGGGTGGCATCACTGTTGCTGGAAGAACGGCTTTACATGTTGTTGCAGGGCGTGTTACAGGCCAGTACTACCGGGACGACATCTTGGCAGTCCATGTTGTGCCGTTCGCACGACGTTATGACCGCCGTTTCATCTTCCAGGATGACAACGCAAGATGTCACAGGGCCAGGATCATTACAGGTTACCTCCAACAACAGAACATCACCACATTACCTTGGCCAGCACTGAGTCCCGACCTCTCCCCCATCGAGCATGTCTGGGACATGCTTGGACAGAGGTTACGTCAACGTCAAAAACGTCCTGCCAATGTCCAAGAACTTGCTGCTGCTTTGCAACAGGAATGGGACAATCTGGACCAAAATGACCTTAGACGTCTCATTAGGAGTATGCCACGTCGGATCAATGCTTGTTTGGCAAACAGAGGAGGATTTACCCGTTACTGACTTTGTTGTGATGCTGTGGTAACTTTGCTGTTTGACCCCGGGTATCATTTTACCCTTATAATGGTCAGTCTGTGCCTTACTTAGTCTAACGATCATTTGGAATAAATCGATGAATGTGAACTTCATTTCATTTTGTCATTTGTTTCTTCGTCAGTTTCATTAGGTGACTTTAATAACACTTAAAAATCAAATATCCCCTACTTTTTTTGAATAGTATATGTTTTATCCTAATTTCATTTTAAATAATTTCAAAATTTAAAATACATCGAAAATAAGTCATATAATGAACAACAGGGTATCGCCTATATGTATGGACAATAAATCGCAATTTAACATCTTTATAACGAACACTAATCGTATGATACTTCCCAATGGACACCAACATTAATATAGAGGTAAGTGTGTGTTTCCCCCCGGGTAAATCTGAGCCCATTTGGGTGAATTTGAAAGCGAATACATTCTCTGAAGGTATTTAAGTAAGTAACAATCTCTTATCACCATTCAAATCCGACCAGATTTGTTTTTTTTATCGAGATAGTAATAACCTGGGTCCATGATTATAAATACTATCGGGTTATTTGAATAACTTTTACTGGTATCCGTTTATTAGTCGTGGCTGTTCTAAAACGCCTTCGAAATGATAACACGTGAAATTTAATAATTGGGCTTGAAATGTTTTTATAGCTGATTAAAAATAAAACACAAAACAAATCCACAAAACCCAGAAAATGTAATAAAAATAAACTTTAATTCACACAAAATACACCGACATTTAGCCCCGGGTATCGTCCAATTTTAATCCCGAAAGATAAATACCGTGACTATATAATACCAAACGAAAGAATCTCTCACGAAAAAGGCAGGTTTTTGTCAGACCCAATAAACGATGTGAACTGAATTAAAAACAAATATTGGAGGAGACAAGCCTCGTAATTTGGCTATAAAAATAGCGGAACAACACCGAACAAATGATGGTGGGGGCAATAAAATGATTTAAATGTTGTCTTGTTCTAAAGGCAAAGGGGGTAGAGTATAAAAGTTTTGCAGACCATCTTAAATGACGGGGGTGTAACCAAATAATTAGAATTGACAGCGGTTCAAAGAGCCCCCCTAATCTTTGTTGTTTCAGCGACTCGTCCTCGAGGCGGATTAAGGATGCTTAAGTGAATTATTGCTCTATTAATATTGCTGGGATTTGCCTCCGAGGTGTTTTTACCGATCGTATAAAAGTGTCGCTGTTGCCTAATTTCCCCTTGTATTCACGACGTGGATCCGCGTCCATACATAACCCGACCAACATGGCGTCGTAACCACGTCTCCATCGCTAGGGGGCAAGTCTCGTCTCTTCAACGAGAAAAGACATTAGGTCCTCGAGATTTTCCACTGGCGGTCCGATTGAAAAGGGAGGTAATTTACACTGATATTAAAGGAGTAATTGATTCTTGTATCTCTCTCGGGTTTCTCCGGGTAGATCTGACTCGACATGAACGTGTCGTGTTGATGGACGTGTATATTCATCTATTACAATAAGATTGGGAACGTCTCGCGACGGGGGATTGTAAATAGAGGAAGGTCGAGAACTTAGTTAAGCTAAGTTATATTGTTAGTTTTATAAAATGGGGTTTAACATCCTACAATTCTCTTCCTACTAGGCATATGCCATTCAGTGTGCTGTGAGAAGAGTTTTGCTCGGACAGCGAGTACAGCCTACTCTTATATCAAATTCCAACTGTCAATAGATCTTTTACGTGCACGCCAATTTGTGCACGGGACCTCGAATTTTCGTCCCATCCAAACGATTATACGTTGACCCTTGCCAAGCCTTCCACCTCAAAAATTGTGCTGACAAAGGCAAAAATTCTTAAGAGCTAATGACAAATTTCAACCCAAGATTTACCTAATTTCGAATTGCAAGGATCCACCGTATATTCTATGCATATCATCAATCTCACGTGTGTGGGGGGGGGGGGGGCGTTATTAATATCTAAAATCTCTTCTAACGGACAAACCAGTATCATGTCAGCGATTTCTAATCAAGCCTTTCATACCATCTCAGTCCATTTTTTTTAAATAATCCGAAAACACAGTCTCAAAACTACCGACATTTTGTACGTAGCCTATATGTATCCTGTGTGTGGGATATATATCTTTATCTCTGGTAACAGAGAAGCCCGTATCATGTCAGCGAACTCGAATAAACTATTTCAAACCACCCCAGTCTATATAAAAAAAACTCTAATTTTATTAAAGTCTCAATCAATGATACAAAGACCTTAACTTGTAATAAACCTTTTTTTTCAAAAAACAACCGGATATTTAATCATTATTGAGGAATCCATCAAAGATACAAAGAAGAGAACGTGTAACACGAGTGTATCAAATATCAACATTTCATTTGTAAATTAATTAACAGTTTATCACGAAAGGGTAAAAAAAGAAGGGAAGCGTATTATGTTTTATTTGGCCCCTGTATTCTACTGTAGATGTGTGTGTGTTTTTATATAAAGGGTTATTATAAGGGGCCGGATATTTTAGATCAAGGCGATAAGACGTATAATACCGGGGTTATAATTTGATAACTGATACACCATGGTTTATTTTTACTATAATTGATTTTTAAAGGGTTTTTTTCATCTTATTTTAGTTATAATTGAGATATTAAAAAGGGTAATATAAGGATGACGATATATGTTGGGTTATTTAATAAACATCTTGGCGGTAGTGTATCTAGTGTTGAGCGCGCTGGGAGAGGTGTATATTTATTATTAACTTGAACAGGTAGTCTGTTTTTTGTGAAAGGTCGTTATCAAATAATGGATCAATGCACCTTGTGTTGTTTTTGTTGTGAATAGAATTGTTTTGCCAGAACAACTGAACACAAGATAAAATGTGACTTTAAGTATGTTTAACAGTTTAAGTATATTTGATGTGTTGTGTTTTTCATGCGTCGGGTTGGGGCTGCAGAAAATTCAGATTCTACGTACGTCCCCGAATTTTTGCTGTACGGATCACAGGATTCTCCGTCCGGTATATCTAACATGTCCTACTATAAATACCCAGATTTTAAAAATATATTCTGTGTGTATTTTGGTATATGCTTTCTTGCTTTCGATTCAGGTTTTGCCAGACAGGGGAGTGGGGTGGGGGCATTACAGACACCAAAAGGAGTATCGATAAAAAATAAAGAAAACAATTGATTTTTTTTACATATCGCCCGTATAAAAATATCGTATATGTGAAAATGTGTCAGATTTTCCAGAAATACTTACTTGAAATACGAGGATTAAAAGCTACACACGAATTATAACAAGGACACTACAAATATCCGTTCATTGAATATCCAGTTACCAGTAATAAACTACATCTTATAACCAACAAAATTATGGAAATTATTATTACAGACATAACCATTCTATTGTATACAACACAACTATACAATAAACATTTATAAAATATAACAATTATTGGGAAAACAGTTTTCATGAACCATATCACAACACTATAATAATATAAACAAGATTTTTCAAAAAGAATACAGCACTTATAAACAACATATATAACTATACGATAAATAGTGTAACAGTACAATAAACAAGATTGTTTTAACTATACAATAAACAACAATGTTTTAACGATACAATATACAACAATGTTTAAACTATGCAATATATTATAAACAACAGTCTTACATGTATCAATAATACACAGTTTTATTACAAGTTAAAACATATTATAAAAATCATTATGATTATAAAGCTTAATAATTATAAATAAGTTTATTTATTTTTAAAAAAATTTCTGATAAAACATTTAATTTGAAATAAAATAACTTTTAAACAATTGCACAAAACAATTTCTATTAAATGCTATAAGAATTAAATTTTAAATAGTGTTATTACAGACTGAAATAATATAAATTTCTAAATAATCATAGAATGTAAAAAAATATTAACAAACTATCAGGTATTGTTAATATAAAATTAGTCGAAATAAATGTAAGGGGTTATTTAGGGGATGTAACATAGGCCTAGTCTGTTCCCTAATCCTTTTCTGAGAATAAAATATTGTTAATAAAATATGGGCAATCCAGAACGGAAAGGCAAATTCGAGTAAAATGTTAAGTGGGCATCCTACATGGGCAATCTGTAAAATAATAATGTCCAACAGGTTCCGTGGTCTATGTTAACAGCTAGCATACTCTGCCCAGCACGCGACATCGGCCATGGTTATAAAACATACATATAAGCTTAATATACCCCCCCCCCCCGAAAGAAAATAAAATAAAAGAAAAGAGATTCGATGACAGTATTAACTGGGATTTATAAAGTTTTGAAGCTGTGTCGTCTTGTGGCTCTAAATCGTGGTTTCCGGTTGTCTGAGGGCTTGGCAAGGACAGCATCTAGTGATTCGGATGGGGCAAAATACCGAGGTCCCGTGTATACGTTGGCATGTACGTAAACGAACCCTTGACAGTTGCAACTCGATATAGGATTACGTTGTAGCGCCGCGATCCGGAAAAAATGTCCCTTTTCATCGGGCCAATCGGTTCAGAAGAGCAGGACCATAAACAAAAATTCTTTTCATTTCTTGTTGCCTCTTAAGTTTATCCTGTTATTCCTGCTCTTTCTTGGTAGTTGTATTCACTGCTAGTTGGCGGCTTTAACGACCAACCGAAGATAACCCGTAACGATGCAAGAACTAGAACGCACTCTGTGAAACCAATTCGTTTTAATGCATTATTTCTTTTAATTATGTTAACAAAGTTTAAATTGAAACCAAGTTCCTTGATCATAAAATGAAACACTATTTCCTTTCAAGATGGCTGAGTAGAAAGAAATGAAAGAGGAGTTACTTTTTTAGCTGCGAACAAATTGCTCATTTATAATGAGGCGACGTAAGCAACAGTTCAACTCGAATCTCTGTCTGTGTGTCTCTCTCTCTCCCCCCTTCCCCTTCAAGATATTCCCTGCTTATATCACATCGCGCGATAAATAACGACTCATCTTGACTGGAGAAAAATGGGGCGACACGAAGATTTAGTAAGATTTAAACAGAAGGGTTTTAGCGGCTTTAATTAATGTGAACCGACACAGATGTAAGGAGGAATTGTTTAAATCAATTTGAAGTTTATTCATGATGTCGCCCAACCCGGGTATTTTATTGTCAAACGGTTTAATTGATCAGGCGAACACTAGTCGTATATCCATTAACTTCACCTGTCTCTGGCGAACTATTTGCATGTAACTAATACCGACAACCTATCATTATCTTCACCTAGCGGCAGGATGCCATCTTTCCCAGTTAAAACCCCGTCACAGCAAGAGATAGATAGACTCGCACAACTATGGGCAAATTAAACCGCCAAAACGCGCGTGTCATTATGGTAAGAAATAGTCGCGCACACTATGGTCAAATTAAGGCTCCTTAAAGCGCGTGTCACCATGGTGAGAAAAGCTCTCGTTCTCGTGCTGAGGGAGGTACGTTAATTATACGTTACGTCCAAATTCAAGCCAGCTGCAACTCGCATGTTTTATGGGGTTTCTTCAGCCCCGACTTTTTCATTAAAATTAACACCTTGGTTAGTTTAAAAGCTGACAGGATAATTTAGCCATCCACAAACCCCCTCGTCATATGGCCTCTGTTTTCAATAAATTAGTAAATCATAGCTCAGGAGAGGGTTTGTTTCTTGTTTAAGAAAGAGGGAAGAAGCAGGTTTCTAATAGATTGCCTTTTAACTCATTTATCAGCAAGTCTTGTGAGTTACCCACCCTTTTACCACTCTTCTCAATTAAAAGGCGAACAAGGTCAACAAAGTCAATGACGCCGCTTCCTGATTACATGTGCAGTTAATTTTAAAACACTCTCACTCTTAATGAAGAACATGGATACATGTTGTGACTATTTAAACGAACGTTATTTTGTTCGAGAGAAGTTGGCATATTGCGAAAAAAAGAACAGAATCAGCGGGTGGACAGCCATTACGCGATTTCGACAGTTTAGTATCGGTAATTGAAATTTGCTGTTGAATTTTGGGGGGAGGGAGGAGAAAAATTGAAGAGGTAGGCAAAATATTCCCTGACTTTCCGGTTTGAATCAAACAAGTCCGTTTTTTCTCCATTTAAAACTAAATAGCGTTGATATTTTACA
The DNA here is from genome assembly GCA_963678685.1 of Patella ulyssiponensis. NCBI lineage: Eukaryota > Metazoa > Mollusca > Gastropoda > Patellidae > Patella > Patella ulyssiponensis. The sequence goes on from OY783225.1 coordinate 93,563,254, forward strand.
ACATGATGGTGGCGTGTGTGTAAAATGTTCTATTAAATTGAAATGTTCAGAATTATTAATGATTGAGCCTCATCTTCATTAGCACACAGTTGGTGCGGGTGCAGCAAAGTAGAACGTTAAACCCTATTTCATGTCGGTGCTGCTGGGGGTTGAATGGCCGAATGGTTAGCGTGTGCGCGCTGTATCATTAGGTCTGTCATTAAGTCAACTGGTGTGGTTTCGATTCTCCGGTTGTTCGTTACAAGAAGTAGGGTCGCCTGTCAATCCTCTTGGTTTTTTCGCCTGGTCTCCTTCAACTGCTTAAAAACCTCTACGCACAATTATTGAAATAAATTTGCACGATATGTTAGTCCCAAAATGACCTCGTTTGTGTCGAGTGGGCGTTAGACCCCATCCCCCCCCTCTCCCTCCAAGTAAACCCAACGCAGTGAACAGTATATCATCCGCGACATAGTCGTGATTGAATTAGAGATAAAATCTCCACCAATGTGTCTATGGTGAATCTATAGACATGTTATTTCTCTCCCGGGTATTCAATGATGATATTTGAGAAATGTGTAAATAATAACAGCTTTGATAATATTGATATGATATGGTGTTAAATCTACCGGGGAATTCCCCTCTAGAACCTATTATTACCATTAGCGGTGGGCGTCGACGATCAACCCAGGGGTTGTAGGGGGTGGAAGGAGAGTCCCGGAGGATTGATGGAGGATGTTGGAGGTGGAGGGAACAAGCCGCGGGGAGTTAGAGTGTACCTGCAAATCGTCAGGGAAAAGGGTATATTATTAATTCGCAGTCCCCTGTTATTATCTAGACCTGAGTGATGTTTATTGAAAGCGGATGTGAGAATATTCTTCCGGTCTCGAGTTCAAGTAAGGACATTTAGAGGCTGTTTTGTGTGACATGGGAAAATATTGGAAGTTTGATCACTGAACGTAACTAATAATCGATGGCGCTTTTAAGATGTTTCCTGCAATATTGGCAAAAAAAAAACAAAGAAAAAACAAAAAAACCCCCAAAAAACTAAGCGTCGTCGGTTGTTAAGAGAATAATAATTGTCGATTTTATTAAATCATATATCAGGCATTTCAAGATTAGATTGTGTATCTGATGGGAGACAAATTTGCCGGGATATTGCTATGAGACATTCACACAGAGGTTTTATGTTGTCCTGGGCCAAATCCGTGATTGTATGGGGGAGAGCTGGGAGAGAAAAAGGGTAGTCCTAACCTGCATCTATCAATCACTCACATCTCAGACTAGGTCATTCAGATTCGTGATTGTATTCACCCTTCCCATGACGCAAGTATTTGATACATTACAACAAGAAAGCTAGCCTTGACATCAAGAGTTTATTATGGTCTGGATATGTTAATTAATGTCTAATTGATTATTTAGATAACATTTCAGGCCTTAAGAAAGACCTGTAATAAGCAGAGTTTGCTCTTGCATAATGCTTTTTTAAATTAAACGTCGTTAACACATAAAAACAACGCTTGATTTACTTTATTGTCAATATTTGCTGATAGATGATTGTTATTTAAGTAGACTGGGCTGCGTATGTGAAATAAGTACAAATAGTATAAAATTAACTTATTTTAAAGATGGTACATGCATTGATAAAGAAATTGAGTTTGCCACTTGGAACTAAAGGCATCCAATCGTAGCTAAAAACAAGCACATTGCAGTAGCCTATATCTCAACGTTTTTAGTTACGTTCTCGTAGCTATTGATAAACCAGATTCCACATTATGCATACCTTAGTTGCGTTTTGCTTAACACATGTGATCGGTTGAAAATTTGAATTTAGTTCAGATAGCTTCAATCCTCTTTTTAAATTGCCGCCTTCATAAACCCAATAGGACGTTAAACCCCGTTTTATTTCATTTTTCTTTCTATCCAAAGTGAAATGGCCGACTTTATTATCCGGTAAATGTTGAAGATTATATTATCAAATGGCTTCCTACAAAATATTTTCATTGTTGTTGGTGTTTAGTGGGAGCAAAGTCGAATTTTCACACTATGAAAAAGATATTTTTGTTGAGCATTAGTCTAGATATGCCAAGGGGATGTAACTGACTAGATACCGAGCTTTGAAACAATTAAAAGCAATTATCAGATAAAGAATAAAAAAAAACAGCATTTCTTTTTCACTTTAATTTGCGACATAGGTGGAATGAATCGCTTTCTAAGTAATTAGGCTACATTTTCCCATAGAATTAGGCTACCTCGACAGTCTGAGAGATCAGTGGCTTGGTAGGCTAGGCAGGCCTATTTGCGTAAGGAAAACCAGAAGATAGCTGTCTATCAGTAGCAACAAGTCTGCTGCATATTATTATCATGGCAGGCCTTTGGCTATGCAGGCCTATTACTATTAGCACATCATAGAAATTAGAAATATTCATACCGTATAAAAGCCAATTTAAATAATGTCGATGAGCTGTAAAAGTGTTTTTCAATTCCTGAAGCGACCCATGCTGATCATTACCACATTATCCCCAGTTTAAAAACTACAACCCCACGTAACACTGTCGCTATTGATATAAACCAACATAAATTAAACTACATATTGCTTCTAATACAACAGTTTCATGTTGCTCGCGGCCATTTGTATTGTCCCGTGGCAACAGGGGGCATTACTCGGCACACCATGACGTCATATTGTTCACGTTTTTTACGCTGTGACAAACGAGTTGGATGGCAGTCACGAGCTGTAAGTTTCTAATACACGTATAATATACAATTTAACAGAATTATGATTTTTACGAGATCACCCCTTATTCGAGTACTCGACCGGAAATCGCTTAGCATGTAAGACTACCACATAAAGAAGTAAAATCGTATTTAACTGTCGAAATTCAGAAGTGTGTAAAATTTACAAATATGCTTTCTGAATGCATGTTGTCATCCTGTTGAAAGGATTAAAACCATAAATAATACTGATAATCCTTTTACAAGTTGTTTTTGTCGCCTTTATGACTCAAAAAAATATTTAGAACATTTTGTGGGTGGATATTATTGTAGAGGGGTCGAGTGGCTTTAAGCTTACGATGAATGACAACTTGGGTGATTAGGAACAAATTAAAATTTATGACAAACGTATTCTCGAGGTTAACAACCACAAATCTGTAATTTGCCTTCTGATATTTTTAAAGATTGGATGCACGTTTAACGTCCACTCGATACAAAGATAGGTCCATGTAATTTCGGGACTACCTTTATGTTGAAATTTGATTCCATAATTGGCTTGTGCGTAGGAGACCGGAGCACCCAAAGCCCCCCCCCCCCCCCCGGACATGAGATGCTATACTCCTTGCCATGGGAATCACACCATTTGACCCAATAACAGACCTTGCGATGTAATGCGCACGTGTGACAAAGTGATCTATACCTTTCATAAACTGAATGACCTCTGCTAGTTTTGATAAAATAGGATATTGACGTTTTTCAACTCTCAATGAACTCGTGCTAAGGCACCATCTTACTAACCATCTAATTTATTCAATAAGTTCTTTACAAGATACACATGATCTGTGTACAACACTCGGCAGAACTTCAAAGAGAATGTTGCAGTGGTCAGTGTAACATACAATAATTACCTGATAATGACTTCAAAGGAAATATGCAATGTAATTACAGATATCATAATTTATGTATAAACAATACCATATATGACAATCACTCTTGTCCATCTTTACATACAACTAAAGACAGGGCAGAGAGAGGTGCAGAGACCGACATATGGACTCGCCCGAATTCAGCCGCTGCCTTGGCAGAGGGGCAGAATGGTGAAGTTAATATTGTTATATGCGTTCCTGTGGTATCTATAGTTCCCGATGTAGTGTAGTCTAGTAGTGTCTATGTAACTGTTTGATATTCTGTTCCTGTTGTAAATAACCCATATATTTATGAAACTAATCTCTGTTATCACTAAAATAGTGTTACACACGCGTTATACATCACGCCCCCCCCCACCCCCACGTTAAGGTGGTGATGTGCTTTTTTTTTATATCGTCCAATTCATCAGATCTATTTAAAGGGCAAATCCCGATAAAACTGCTTAATTTTGTGTTAAATTCGCTTAAAATCCTCTACTCTAGGGCCGAGAAACTAACTCAGTCTTTGTGATATTCTTTGATATTTTGGCGCTTAAATTTCACACGTACTTGGACTTTTATTTCTGAGACTCTGTTTAAAACGGGATGGTCCTTTTAAATCCTGAATGGAATTAAACCATTTTACTGATATTGCTTGCAGAGAATCAACTTATACAATAACATAGTTTGTACGGTATAACAACTAATATGTATATTTTACATAGTAAAAGTTATCCACACACTAAATAAAATGTAGATTTTACATAGTACTAGTTCCCACACTAAATAATATTATGTAGATTTTATATATCACAAGTTTCCCACATTAACTTATTTGCAGATTTTTTTTTATCATGGAAAGGTCCATGATTTTATGAAGTTAGAATAAAACTACAAAACAAAAAATGGACAAATGTAACGTCTATAATAAATTTCGTTTTGTGTATACTAGTAACTAAACAACATTTATTTGCCAACTTATATTGTCAATTCCCATGCAAATCCCACTACACAAGATGTGAAATATCTGCTCTGTGACATTCCAATATGACCAGGGATATCTTAGATAATAAATAATTACTAATCGATGATATTTGATTGCTCGGGGAGAAATACAATGTCATTTTAATTCTTGTTCACGGTCTCCTACCGCGAGACATTTAAACTATCTAAACAGATCTCAGTTTTAAAATGACGAAAACAAACCTATACCAGAACGAGGTCATGGTGCCTTAATTACCCCGTGTCATAGGTAATTAGGGTCCGGACTATTCACGTTACCCGAAACCCACTGGACGTCAGGTTCACAATATAAAGTATTTCAACTCAAGGGGTAATTTCAACAGGTGCCCGCTGTGACGTCGACAGGTAATGTCCAGTCATGATTATCTAGTGGAGCTCTTCACGGAAGAGACACAAAACATGTATAATTTTAAAATGGACGCCATGCTGCGAGGAAGAAGTGACCATTGCCATTACACTTAGTAACGGTTGTCACGGATGACTGGCGCAGCAGTGGTTATAACAGCCAGAATTTAAATAAACAAATAAACCTGATTTAAAAACATGCTTTTCAACGACCATATTTGATTTAGGGCCTAAATTGGCTATTTCGCTATTTCAAAATGTCAAAATTCACTCACATACGCTGTCCCTTTCGGTTATTTTTATTGGAATTCTAATAAAGGTTGTAACGCTGGATCAGTTTATTTAATGCCTGTTAAATAAATAATAAACCGCATATTTGATGAAAGAAACAAAATATTTGGTCAAAAAGAAAAGCCAGAATATTTGGTAAAACACAGATACTTTTTGGTGCAAGAAACCGCTATTTGGTGAATGTTCAAAAAATGCTGATTTAGAAGAGAGAGAGAGAAATGGGGTTTAACGTCCACTCAACACAACCAGGTCATTTCGGGACTAAAAACGGCATAATTGGGCGAATGCTAATTTTTGATATTTAGTAAAAAAAAAACAAACAGAAAAAAACACAACCATCATATATAATAAAAGAAACAGCCTACTAATTGGATAACGTTATATATAAACTTCCCGAAACAACATAATTAGGCCTAATGTGGGGGTGGGGGGGGGCGGTAAATAACGATAATTTAAAAAAAAAACCGAGCCTATTTTGTGAAAGAAACAGCATTTGGTGAACGTTATATGTAAACTTTTACGAAACAGCATATTTAATATGTGTTAATATCAATAATTAAAAAACCCAGCCTATTTGGTGAAAGAAACAGCCTGTTTGATCAACATATTTAGTTAAATTGGACAAATGTTTAAAATCAACAAGAGAGTGTATTGGTTGGCGGTACACGTGATGACGTCATGTGGTCATGTGATTAATCATGGAGGATGTCAGGTAGTATTATTAGAGATTTGATCGGACAGATGGGGTGAAGATTGAATCTGGTGTAATCTTATCGTCGTGTTACACGGATTTTAAACCATGTTTGATAGTTTATCGCGGTCGTCAATCTCACTTGTCATTTATACCTCTCTCCATTGTTGTTACATTATAACCGGTTTCCCCCGGTACCCAGCTTCACTTGTCATCCATTCCCCTCGCCATAGTTGGGGGTTGGGATGGTCTAGTGGTCTAGAGTGCCGCGCTTCGACCTCGAGCTGGTCGATCACCTCTGGCTTGCGGCTGTCGTTTCGACCCCTGGTGTGAGCGTATGTGGCATGGAGATAAGGGGCGCCTTCTCAACCTCGTGGGTTTCCTCCGGTTTCCTCCCACTGTTAAAGACCCCTACGCGCAAGAGAATTATTGAACTAAAATTAAAAACCATGTGTTAGTCCCAAAATGACCTGGTTTGTGTCGAGTGGACGTTCAACCCCATTTCTCTCTCTCTCCTTCGCCATGGTTATTACATTATACCCGGTTTCACTCGGTACCCAGTTTCACTTGTCATTCATACCATCTCTATCTCACGTTATATTTAACAGGCAATATAAACTGTCTCTCCCATCCCTTTAACCGACAATACTGACATGTTTGACTTGTCGTTCATACACGAGGGACGTTGGGTGGCCGAATGGTTAACTCGTGCGAGTTACATCAAAGATCCGTCATTGGGTCAAGTAACGAGGTTTCCCCGCTTGTATACGTACTGACAAGGAGTAGGGTTGCTTGTCGTCCAACCTCATGAGTTTTCTCCGGGTCCTCCGATATCATCCCACTGCTGAAGACCCTACGCACAAGCCATTTATTGAAATAAAAGTGAACCGTGTGTTAGTCCCAAAAATGATCTAGTTTGTGTCGAGCGGACGTTCTATCTCCGCTGTTATACAATATTAAGAGGTGATATAAACTAGTACCGGTAGTTGTTAAACTTGTATATATATAACTCTTAAGATTGTCCGGATCCTTTTTTCATCCGAGTTCGAGGCATACGGAATCAAACCAAAGCGGGTACAAAGTCAAACCGCGACACCAGGGACATTTTGAATGACCATTTCAGCCATTTGATTCCATTTCTGCACAGTCCTTCAGAAAAAAACCCGGAGTCAACCCGTGTACAAAATAATGTGCACGTTAAAGAACCATTGGTATTCGAAGACGGGTAATCGGAAATGACGCTGAGGAAAGGCACGACGAAAAGAAAAAATAGGTATGGCGGAATCCCAATGCCTGATTGTCATCGGTTAAGTGAGGGCCACGGTGATTCACTGAGTAACACGTGAGTTCACAAACCAGGGTGATATGGGTTCGATCTCGGGGTTGCCCTGGAATTTACAGCGTGGCGTCGCCTTGTCAGTGGCGTTGTACATGTTGGCGTGCACGTAAAAGAACTCATAACGGTTAGAATTCAATCGATGTCCGGGATAAATTTCCCCCGTAGCACACTGTATGCGTATGCCCGCCTTCATTAGCCCAGTCGGAGCAGAACAGTAGGACGTTAAACACTATTTCATTTCAAAACGTGATGATGATCAAGTCACGTGATGTATGAATGAATGAATCTAGTTGATGTTTATGAGATTAGAATCACAACACGTGAGATGTGGAGATAAACCATTTACCATTTGATTGTTATAAACTGTTCAATTCCTTTAATTAAATCTCTTCACGAGATAAAACCAACTGATATCACCATTCACGACCCCTAATTCCTCTCTAAATCGCTTATAATGATAGGGAGAGCGATAAAACCGCTTTCAGAAGAATGACGATAAGCTAAACCCATATAGTCCTAATTAGATAAGAATTGAATGGTCATTTAACTTTCATTGAATTAACTTCAGCTCGATTTAACAAAAAATAGATAGAGGGAGGAAGAGAGAGAGAGAGGGGGTGTTAACGTCCACTCGACACAAACTAGGCCATTTTGGGACTAACATATGGTCCCCTTTTTTTAAAGTCGCTTTCGCGCAGGGGTCTTTAGCAGTGGAGGACGGATCAGTACAATCCTATCAGCAGTGAATATTCGCTTGGTCGCTACTATCACTGCCCGGGATGATAACCGGGGCGAGTTAATTAGATCTGAATATTAACTTTTTATTTGTTCTGCAATTTGAATTCTTAAACAATGTTTTAAATTATAGGGAATAAATTAAAGGTGTTTGAAGTATATCGGGATAACAAATATTTCCTAATTAGTGTAAATGGGTATATAAATTAGTACGTAAAATGGTTAAAAGGCACTAATTCTACCTGGACCAACTTGTTTTACTACGTCCAATTCAAAAAAAGAAAAAAAAAACAAACCCAAACTCACGTTCCATCGACGCCATATGATGTGACGTGACGTCACACGAAGACTTTTCGCTCACATGAATTTAAAGGTCACACATTTTGTACAGAATTAAAAGAAGGGTTTGGCCTCTGTGAAACAGATTGGGATCTATAGAAGAAAGTAAACGTAGATTGAGTGATATCGCCAGATCGAACTCAAAGTTTGTCGTTTGAATATTGTTATTGTTGCATTGAATATCATGGTATGTCAAAAAACGAATGGCATCCAACTGAATTGTTTTTGCAAAAATCAGTAGTACATGGTCGTAGACCTACTGTTGTTTCTAGTCGGGTGGGGTTTAGAGGTGGAAGGGGCGCTGGTTCACTACCCATGAGGTCTAGAATGTTCCCCGGGATATTTCAAGGAACCGCCTGGTCGTTTGGATGGAACGTTGACGTACACGTAAAAGTTCCCTTGGGCCTTGACGGTTAGAATTCGATGAAGAGCAGGCCGAGTCGTCAACATTTTAGGTGCCTTGAACTGAAACAGATAAGGAGTACGAACATACATGGCAGTAGTGGTAATGGCGTGACCCGGTCGAAGAATAAGTGGACAAAGGGAGACAACTGCTATAAACAACCCTGTTAGGACCTTTCTTGAAATCTGTCTGGTCTGTTGATTTTCTTCAGTCCATAATATACTATAATAATATACTCCAATCATATATCCCTGTGTTTATAATATACAAACCACCAAACAGTTCGAGTTCCTGTTTTTCTGGAACACATGCAAAATTACTTCATTTCTTCGCGAAAAAGGATTGTGTAAACCTTAACTACGTCGAAAACAACTTTCACGTGATTCAAGTGGACATTAAATCAGTACCCCCAAAGTAATGAAATGGGGTTTACCGTCCTACTGTTCTGGTCTGCTCGACTAGGGTAGTGAAGACGGACCTACGCCATTCAGTATGATAAGGGGGAAAGTTTGCCAATGTATACACGTGACCTTGGTTGTTCGTCCTATTCGAACGACTAGACAGCTGTCAGCGCCCAGGGGGGTTGGGATGGCCTAGTGGTCTAGAGTGCCGCGCGTTGACCTCTAGCTAGCCGGTCACCTCTGGCTTGCGGCTGTGGTTTCGAGCCCTGGTGTGAGCGTATGTGGCATGGAGATAGGGGTGCCTTCTCAACCTCGTGGGCTTCCTCTGGGCACTCCGGTTTCCTCCCACTGCTAAAGACCCCTACGCCCAGCGAATTATTGAAATAAGTTATGACCAAGTTTGTGTCGAGTGGACGTTAAACCCCATTTCTCTCTCCCTATCTCTCTCTCTGTGTCGGCGTCCCCCCCCCCTATCATGCACCACTGACAAGGTGAAACCACGTCGGAAAATGCATCTTTAATTATTGCTGCATCAATAGATTTATAAATCAGTATAATTGGCGGGGAAAAGATGAAAAATACACCATTAGTCCAAGAGTAACTATATCCTCATATTTATTTAATAGAATCAAAATGTAATATCATCAACGGAAATGACGTATATCTTGTGTCTGTGTAACTCCCGGTCTCCAGACATTCTTTAGTCCAAACAATCATCTCCACACATGGCGAAACAGCAAGTGAGAAAACTTGGGTTAGCCACGCTTCCGCCGATTCTAGGAGGATACATACCCCCTCCCATGCCGGGATTCATACCACCTCCAATTCCCATTCCGGGATACATGCCACCGCCAACCGAGCCACCTAAAATGACATGTAAAATATTTATAGCTCTGAATAGAGTTATCGCCCCTGCACCAACCGGGCTGACGAAAACCGACATACGCCACGTGTGCTATAAGAACCATTTTGTCCGGACAGTGGCACTACAGTCTACAGATAATTTAAATCAAACTGTCAAGGGTTCTTTTACGTGCACTACATACACGAGATCCCGTCGCTCGTCTCATTCGAACGACTAAACGCAGTTCTTGCCAGACCACCAGTGACATAGGAAAATACCGGAAAATCCCGCGGAACGTCTTCAACCCACACATGAATTAAACCTTGACCTTATTAGCGAATCAGCGTTATCAAATCACACTATGTGGTTTTGGTCTGGCAGCGCAACGTGTTCCTGCAGTAGCATGATCGTAAACTAGGGAACCACATATTTACAAAACAGAACACTCTTTTAGCGAATCCCAACTGTCAGAGGTTCTTTTCCTGTAGGTCAATCTGTACACAGGACCTCGGGTTTCCATCTCATCCGAACGACTAGACACTGGCGATGTCAGACCGTTCATCCTACACCACTGAAAAGAGAATGTTCAATTGAGTATCTCTATAATCTTACCGTTGTTACATAGCAGCCTTGCTGTCATTCTACACCCATCTCGCCCTACAAGAAATAAGATAAGAAGCAGGTTTTAAAGAGCCATTATGAAAGATTTAGACATAAAATTAAGACTGTTTGAAGCAGTGCCGGACTGGACCCACCTGTTCACCTGTCCATGACAGGTGGGCCTAAGCTCCTTAAAAAAAGTGGGCCTAATCCTATAAAGAAAAAATAAAAAAAGAGAAAATAAAGAAAAGAGAAAGAAAGGGGAGGGGGGGGGGAGAAGGAAGGAGATGACAGGACAGGAGAAAGGAAAGATTAGGGAGCTTTAGTCTGAAATGCCTAAAAAATGGGTTTGCGGTAGTCAATTTTGAGGTTGACGTGTACTTGTGTGGGCCTTGGTTAATGACCTGACATGTGGGTCTTTGGTCACCAGTCCGACACTGGTTTGAAGTTTTGTAAAGAAATAAAGACCCCTATGCGCAAGCGAATTATTGAAATAAAATTGAACAATATGGTAGTCACGAAATCACCTGGTTTGTGTCAAGTCTCATCCGTTTCTTCGTCAACCTACAGAAAACGGACATACCCAATGAAATGATGACTGATTTATTAGCTATCATCTAGTGCAACTAGAACAACCGTGGTTTCCCCGAACCGAATACAGGTTAGAGTTATCGGGGGGGGGGGTCCCGTAGAAACATACAAAGAAAGCACGTATAACGTTTCCTCGCACCCAACGGGAATCGAACCCATGAAGGCACCCATTCGCCCGGTTCAACGCTCTACCTCCGAGCTATCGCCATCGGAAACAAATAAAAGTTAGGGTTAGTGTTAGTTACTACGATTATCAAATACAGATTATACAGAGTTATATACTTACTGTTTCTGTGTAGAGGGGTGGAGGCAACCAACATACAACACGTCAGCACCAAAACCACCACTAGAACCTGTATATACGATTTCATGTTGAGGTATATACAGAAATAAACATTCCGCTTTGTTTTATACACTTTTAACCGATCAGTTGTCATGGTAACCAACTGATATTCATGTGATAATTTATATAATCTAACAAGGAATACTGATGGACTGTCAACCTACCAACCTGGTGTACCAAATGTCAACACACCAATCTGATGTACCAAATGACACCTTTAGTATTAACAATTAGATTTCTAATTTTGTTTTATATATCGTTTAGTTCAGTAAACAGGTGCTTGTCTAGTTTGCTGTAACACGCTGCGCTGTCAGATCAAAACAGCATTGGGAAGGGGATACAATTCCAGGCAGCTAATATAAGACCGCAAATAAAACAAGATTTCATTTAGTAAGATTGGTACTGGGCTATGAGTAAAGATATAGGTTGGGGACAAATAAGACCTATTGGTTTCATTACATAGAAAACTGAAACATATCAAGGGCGTTTGTCATGCCAAATGGTATGAATATTAAAAATCTGTTTTAATCCTACAACAGCAGACCAAGTTGATATAATTCACAAGTCCCTATGATAAGAAATAAAAGTATCAACGAAACATACGCATACAACAGCCCAGTCTTCCGAGCAGTAATGAGAACATTTATAATACATGCTAATATGATTACAAGTATTAACCCATGAAGTAATTATTAGAATTTGTTTTAATTGTTTGTCTCATGACCTTAAACACTATGTATAAATTTATATTAAAGGACAATATTGGTGCCAGTCATTATCACATATGTGATAGAACTGATTAAACACTTTCCAAATATAATATTAACACAGAGACCATCGCTACCATGGAGGAGAAATAAAGGATTCATGATTCGGAAGTGACGGACCGACGAACATACGGGCGGGGTCGACGACAATGTGCGACCGCATTTTAATGCAAGCGTATAAAAATAACAAAACCTTTTTTATTAAAATATTTAGATATAAATTTATTTGATAAATTGTAAAACAAATCACATGGTTTTGTGCAGAGACAGCAACTGAATTCCTTTATTAATGTTTGAAAGAGTTACCAACTGCTATAAGGATTAGGTACGGAGAAGCGGCAGGTGTATGGGCTAACAAAAACAACAACTGGAAATCAGTAACAACTGGAAAAGACACAATAAGGTGTGGTCCACGAGAAGAAGGTGGGTTGGGGAGATGGGTAGTGGTAAGGGGTATATAATAACCAACAAAAAATAAAAGAACTAATACAACATTTCCTACAATTCTGTGATCATGAAAGGCAAGAATTCTTTTTTATCTGTACCCCACCTCCTACTTAAACAGGATCCTGGTCCTTGCTTTGATTTTAATAATTCTTCATAAACACGGGTTCGTTTCCCGACTAACAGTCTTATTTACGATAAATTCCAGTTAAAATGCACCAAGACACCTAAAGGGGCAGTTACCTACAGAGGGGTTTCGGGTTTTTTTTCTTTTTAAATTGAAACACCATGTGTATATTATAGCATTTCTCTAAATGAAATTTTGAAGCACGGTTAAATACACACAAAACAATACAAAAACAAAACAAAAACAAGTTATGTATTATGTTTGTGTTACGGAACGTCGTTATTAAATAACAGAGAATTAATTATATCTATATACCGGGTGTTATGTTAGTTTTAACTTGAGAGAATATCTTGTGTTATGGTTTATGTTGTGAATATTAATAACAACAAATATGCACAAAACTTAATAAAGCACGTGTGTGAAGTGGCGCCAATCGACTGCAATATTAGACTATTTTATAACAACTGAAAATTATTTTAGAGCGTGTGACACATAAACAGTCATATGTGGAACAATTTTAATCAGAATGGTCTGGTGGCATATTGGTGTAAGTTTTATATAGTCATACCACTTATGTGCTCTTTAAATTAACAATTAGATCATTTTCTCAACAACAAACATCTCACACTCTCTCTAACCTAAATGCTATTATTTTTTCTCAATATGTAACAAATATTGTCTATAAAACATTTAATTCCAAAGAAGATTCAGCATATATTCTCATTTTATTTGAAAAATATGGGACTCCCTATTTCATGATCTATATGGGACACTTATTTCATGTTCTACATGCCCAATACAACAGATTACTAATACGGCTAACAACTATATCCGGTGGTCCAGAAAAGAGCGAGTAGATTATTTAAAGTGGAATACATGTAATTAACACCAGAATTGTATCTAAATCATTCACATTTCACATGTGTTGGATGTTTGACAACTTCACTACAAATTGTGTGTCCATGCTCAAATAATGTTAACACAGTAAGAATTTTAAAAAAGAATGTCAAATTATGTTTTGCTGAATTGACAAAATAGGCAGAAATAATTAAGCTTAGAAGAAATAAGAAATTCGATTTCTAGATGGAAAATGCGCTTAGTGCAATAGGGGGATATATTGTTGACCATTTTGTTATTGTCAACTGGGTTGAGTCTGGCGTGACTTCTTACTCCACCAAACGATAATCTGACATTTTTAAAAAATAAAACGTGCCCCTGTTAACGCCATTTGAGCGAAGGACCTGCTATTGGGAGTTAAGTTGTCAAATATCCACCATACATGTATGTGAAATTTTAATGACATTGGTACAATACCTTTTCTTCTACTTGGTGCTCCCACTGCTTCCACAGAAGTGATATCACAGAAAACAATACATTTTGAATCATTCCACTTTAAATAGTCTACTCGTTTTTTTCCTGGCCACCCAGTGATTTTTCTATCACATTTTAGAAATGGTTTATAACTAAGAAGAACTCATATATGTGGGCTTAACACTTCCCATTGCAGTCTTTCCACAACCTGGAAACCTTAAAATATTAAATTAGAAGTTTCTAATCCACAGCTATGAGTTCTTATTTTCATCTATATTCAATTTTATTTCTTTTTTTTTAAAAAATGTTTTTTTTTGTAAGAAATACACATATAAGGGTATTTGCATAAAATGATATATTGCAGTAAAAATTAAATGATAAACAAGAAATTTAAATATAATTTACATGATATAATATTTACATCCTATCTAACTATATGTTACACATTCTAGTACACAGTATATATACAGTAGATAATACTCATCATATTGGATATAATGATACATTGTACATACATTGTAAACAAACAAGTAAACATTATATATAACAATGCTAAACATTGTACTTAAAGCTGCAATTTCATATTTTTAAGTTATATTTTTAAAATGTATTAAAATAAAGCCTTAAAATACATGGTATCTATAAAAATTCGTACCTTGTCAAAGAAAAATCTTATTAATCCAATAATTCACTATTGCCAGTTGAGAAATTGGCAAATACATCATTTTCAAATTCAAATTCAAACGTTTGAAGATAGCTATTTCATGGGGGGAACTGATAAACAAGCGAGGTAATTTTGTTATTATTTCCTGTGTTAATGATTTATTAGTGTGAGGAATAATGCCTAGTGAGTTGACAGCCTATTGAGCAAAAGACATAGACATAATTATGTTTTGACTTTCTTTGAAAATATGAAATTATCGCTTTAATGTAAACATTATATATAATATACGTTATACATATAATAATATGCACACTGTACATAATAGTATATATACACTGTATGTAATAGTATATAAATTATGCATAATAGTATATATACTGCACTTAATAGCATAATATACATTATATATAATAGTATATACATGTACAGTGTACTCAATGTTAACCATGTACTTTTAAAAGTATATATAATACATTGTATAATAATATACTTAATGTGTACATTTTACATAATAGTATATAGGCTGCACTTAATGTAAACATTGTACATAATTATTGTATACAATAAAGTTAACTCTGTACAAAGTTACACTATAGCATACATTGTACATAATAAGGGTACAGAATTTAAGAACTCTTGGTGCAACATTTAGCATAAACTGTCCAGTAAAACATGGTTATTTAAAGGGTGTGTGGTTGGGGGGGGGGGATCTAAATCAGACCAGACGCTTTAATGCTACAGCATACTCCTTTATCGAATTCAAAGTGTAAAGGGTTCTTTTACGTGCATGTTTTTTTGTCTCATCTCAATGAGGAGACAGCTGTTCCTCCGTCCAGCACCACTGATGAGGAGAAACAGTGACTCCATGATTTTCTCCCAACCCTGTTAGATTATGTTTTAACACAGAACACTAGTTTGACAAAGGAGTAACATTTAAACAATATCAGTGCCATTTTATGACAAAGGATACTGTACTAAATATAACAAACAATAGTATATATACAACAGACAATATTATATAATATACAACAGACAATACTATATATATATAACGAATAATATTATATAATATACAACAAACAATAGTATATATACAACTCATAATATTATATATACAACAGGCAATATTATAATATAATGTAACAGAAATAGATTGTTAAGGGGACCAGACTTGTACTAATGTCTGGTCCCCACAAACACATGACCAGTCCTCAATATCTCGTAACATACCGGTACTAACAAAAACTGATAGTCTGACCCTTATGAATACATAATTATTTAGGGACAAGAGATTTCCCTAGATTAACACATTAACCATATGTTAGTACCAAAATAACCAAAGTACCATATTGATGAGACATTAACCCTATGTTAGTCTCAAAATAACTAAATTATCGTGTTGACAAGACACATATTAGTCTCAAAATGAACAGGGTATTAACCGCACACAATTAAAGAAAAGACAACATCATTTATTTGTCTTAAAATGTTATCTGTTATCTGTTGACCTGTTATCTTTCACATGCTGTCATCGAATATTAAGATGCAAGTAACACCAACAATTCATATCCTCTGCAGTCGTCGGAGATACGGTCAGATCCGTTCGTCGTCTGTCAATTGGTGTAGAATAATCCACGGGAATCGTCTCCTCATTTTCCAAATAATTAATTATAAAATGGGAAATAGATTTATCCTGAATCTGAAATTAAAAAAATAAAAAACTCATGTTAACTATTAACATCGATTAATAGCTATTACTAGATAGAAAGAGAGAAATCGGTTTTAACGTTCACTCCACACAAACTATGTCATTTCGGAAGAAACATATGGTTCAGTTGTATTTCAATAATTTGCGTGCACATTAGGAGTGGGAGGAAACCGGAGGACCCAGGGAAAAACCAACGATAGGCGACCCTACTCCTGGTCACGTACAATCAGGGAATCGAAACCACATCAGTTGACTCAATGATAGACCTTATGATACAGCGCACACACCCTAACCATTCAGCCATCCAACGAACAAACGCCCCCAAGACACGATAAATAGAGTTAAAATTTATATGTGTGAGCGTTTGAATTTTTGTCTACTGGATGATTTATACAGTGTTTCGTCTACTGGGTGATTTCTATATCTGAGTGTTTTTCTATAGTGTTTTGTCTACTGGGTGATTTCTATGTCTGAGTGTTTTCTATAGTGTCAGGCGCGGATTCAGAGGGGGGGTTCAGGGGGTCCGGACCCCCCCTGCTCAGACCTGAAAATTTGAAACTTAAATCTATGCGATTTTATTGGCGATTTTTAGACCTGTAATTTTGGAATTTACCTTCTGGAAATACGTCAGAATGCACCAAATTGAATCTAATTTACCAAATTTTTCTGGGGGAGGGCCCCCAAAACCCCCTTAATTAGTTGAGCGCAATTAGTTAAAAAATTATCAAACCTAGCCCCCCCCCCTGCAAAAAATCCTGGATCCGCGCCTTAGTGTTTTGTCTACTGGGTGTTTTCTATAGTGTTTTGTCTTCTGGGTGATTTCTATATTTTGTTTCGTCTACTAGGTGATTTCTATATTTTGTTTCGTCTACTGGGTGATTTTTATATCCGAGTGTTTTCTATGGTGTTTTGTCTACTGGCTGATTTCTATAGAGTGGTTTGTCTACTGGGTGTTTTCTACAGCATGTTTTATCTACCTGGTGATTGTTATATTAAAGAGTATAATTACCATTTGAACAATAGGAGAATTTTCAAACAGTTCTTTCCATTCTGTTATTGTTGATTCCGGACGTACTGAACAGATTAAATCTTGACTCTCAGAAAAAAACTTTAACAGACCATTCCTCTCTAGAAAAAAACAAAAACAAATTACAAACATGAAACAGTTCCATTTTTAAACATATTTACAGTTGTTAGTTAAATAAAATTGAACCATATGTTAGTCACAAAATGACCTGGTTTGTGTCGAGTGGAGGCTAAACCCATTCTCTATTCTAGTATGTTTCCTCTCCTAACAAAGTGTTCGATAATGATGGCCGAGTGGTATAATAAAGTCTTTTACTGACCAGTGTACAAGTAAAAGATCCCTTGACAGTTGGAATTTGATATAAGAGTAGGTCGTAGTGCCGCTGTCCAGGCAAAATTTATTTTCAGGGAAAACCTGGGGCATCGTGTAGGCCTTAAAGACGCGGTACAGAGTATGCCGTCTTTGTTAGCCCAGTCGGAGCAGAACAGTAGAATGTTAAACCTCATTTAATTACCTATATGTTACAGATTGTACACAACAAGGATTGGAAATGAAATTAAATGGGGTTTAACGTCCTACTCTTCTGCACCTGACCTGGGCTAATAGAAGACGGGCATACGCCATACAGTGTGCTATGAGGGAAATTTTGCCCGGCAGCGACGCTACAGTCTACTTTTATATAGAATTCCAACTGCCAATG
This sequence comes from Patella ulyssiponensis, assembly GCA_963678685.1. Lineage (NCBI taxonomy): Eukaryota > Metazoa > Mollusca > Gastropoda > Patellidae > Patella > Patella ulyssiponensis. The sequence continues at coordinate 93,581,546 of OY783225.1, forward strand.
GATCTTTTACGTGCACTCCAATGTGTACACGTGACCTAGGTTTTTTGTCCCATCCGAACAACTAGAATAGCTGTCCTTGTCAGGCCCTCCTTCTGCATCACTGACAAGAAGAAACCACGCCGGAAAATCGAGCGTGGTTTCCCCTGGCGGTCTAACATTTCTCATGTACGATCCCGGTATTCGCTGAGAAAGTGCATGGGTTTTTTCGTGGTTTCGCCTTCTAAGTTGTGAATTATATATGTTAGTCGAATTGGGGTTTCCCCTTCTAAGTTGTGAATTATATATGTTAGTTGAATTAGGGTTTCCCTTGTCTGTCATGAATTATATATGATAGTCGAACGTGTTTTACCTGCTGGGATGTCTTTCTGTAGACGAACTAAAACATTTTTAACATCTTGCTCCATAATTTCTGGATCGGACAGGACAGCTTCCTGTAAATAACAAGAAAATAAGATAAAATGAAATAAAATGGGGTTTAACGTCCTACTGCTCTGTACCAGAGAAAGAGAGATGGGGTTTAATGTCCACTCTACACAAACAAGGTTATTTTGGAATTACCACATGATTCCATTTTATTTCAATAATTCGTTTGTGCATTGGGGTGTTTTAGCAGTGGGAGGAAACCAGAGGACCCGGAGAAACCCACGAAATTGGACAGACGACCCTACTCCTTGTCGCATACAAGTGGGGAAGTGAAATCAGCCCACTTGACTCAATGACAGACGTTTTTACCATTTGGCCCAGCCCCTCCACCTAGATATACAATATATAATACATCGTACCTGATCCATCCAATCAGCGTCACTCAGACCTTCTTGTAATTTATTTAACAAAGCGTCTGAAATAAAACACATGTTTAAATTGTTAGCTAGAGATTGAATGTCTGCGTAATATCGCAAATTAATATTCATTTAGTAAAATCATGTGCAGGGATCTTTTCTTTAGGGAGGAAACTGGACTACCTAGATTTCAGAAGGTGTCCCTTTCTCCAGGGAAAGAGAGAAAAATGTGGTTTTAGGTCGTCCACTCGACACAAACTAGGTCATTTTAGGACTAACATATGGTTAAATTTTATTCCAATAATTCGCTTGCGCGTTGGGGTCCTTAGCAGTGGCAGGAAACCGGAGGACACGGAGAAACCAATGAAGTTCGACAGGCGACACTAGTCCTTATTACATACAAGCAGGGAAGTGAAACCACCCCAATAAGTGACTCAATGACAGATGTTATAATACAATGAGCATGCGCTAACCATTCAGCCATCAAACAGACCATCCCCCCTTCCTTGGGGGAAAACTGGAGTGCCCAGGTTTCAGAAGGTGTCCCTTTCTCCAGGCCACATATACTCACAACTTGGAATGAACCCACGACCACAAGCCACAGGTGATTGCCAGCTAGACCTGAAACAGACAAAACTCTAGACTAACCTCTTTCTTCATCCAGATCTGAACTTCTTGATGCAGTGTTCGGTGCTGAACTAGTTGGCCAAGCAGGTGGTTGAGTCCCAGATGGATTGGCTGTCTGGGCAGCAGTAACCACTGGATATTGTTCAGCTTCAGGAATTGGTGCCGTTTTTATCGAATGCAATGTTCTGTCTACTTTCAGATGAGACAAAACTTGTTGATGAGGTTTAATTTCAATGTGCAGCTCTGTTCTGTGTTTATTCGGAGATTTCCGTCCTTTGCTATTTACTTTGTTGTAGTTACCATGGTTATTCGCAGGACTAGAATCGGCAAGCGATTCGAGCAGTTCCGTGGAACTCATCATCAAACTAGAGTATTTTGAATCATCATCACTCTGTTCCAGTTTTTCAAAATTCGGCAACATCTGTGGTTTCGGTGACATTAAATTTCTGTCGTGATTTTCGTAAATTTTCAACACCGGCCTGTTCAAACTGAAACCACTATTAAGCACGTCATCACTCATAAATTGTTCAAATATTTTCGATGTCTCCTCCGGGTCCGTAAAGTACAATTCCATCGAATCACATACTTCAGTGTTTGACACATCAGCACGAGAAGAAAATATTGACAAGTCAGATTTCTCATTGCTACCTTCTCGTGTTTGATCCCTTCCAGGAATTTTTGCTGTTACATTGCTAGAAAATTGCGTGATGTTATTATCAATTTCATTGAATTCTTTTGGCCTCGTAGTATCACACAATGGCTGCTCACGACGACCTACAGAAATAGAGTTCAATGTTCGAGGATGTTCTAAGCTCTCAGATGCTGGATGAACACCACTCGTTGCTTTTTTTTCGTTATTTTGCACCGAATGTCCATTATTTGACCTGTTGATTAATGTTGAAGTTTGAAGACTTGAGCTAAACAGATAATCGTCAACATTCCTGAGTGTCGTCTCCTCATTGTCTTCCAAGTTTGATGGAACTTGTTCTAGAATAGACAGTTTTGGAATGTGTAAATCGTCTGAGTCCATACGATTCTTATCGTAAGTCGGCATTTGGCTAAACTGATTAAATGCTGCTAGAAATTCTCGTCGTATTTGGAATTTTGGCGCAGAGTTTCCCAAATCAGACGGCCCTTGTGATGAATTGCTTTTTGATTGCATTATAGGTACAGTTGAATTGCGTTTCTGAAAGTTAATCCTCTGTTCCAAAGTTTGAACCACAGAATCAAGTTCCTGGTTTTTGTGCGTTGATAGAAGTGGTGGTTTTTCGTTTCCCAGAATCGAGTAACAGGTATCGGGCATATCTTTAACTAAATGGAAAAAAGAACAATTACGAAAATAAGAACAGAGAGCGAGAGAGCAAGAGCTAGAAAGAGAGAGAGTAAAAATCGATGAATAACAAAACAATTACAAAATAATAAACAGAACAATTACAAAACAGAACAATTTACAAAATAATACACAGAACAATTACAAAATAATACACTGACTGAACAATAACAAACTTAGAACAATTACAGAAATAGAACAAATACCATAAATATTTTTTTTTTAAAAAAAAGATGCATAAAAAATAAAACGAATATTGAAGCATATAACAGTCTTCCAGGACCCAAACCCAAAAAAGTGAAACACTTACTTTAAAAATTGAATAAATACTTCAAAATAGAGCAATTACTACTTCAAAATAGAGCAATTACTTCAAAAATAGGACAATTACTTTAAAAAAATAGAACAAATACTATTTAAAAGGATTTTTGTTAAAGAAACTATTCATTGCTTTCGAAAGATCTGAATCTTATCATTGTTTGGAAAGAACTACATGTAAAACTCGTCATCCTTATGAAAGATCTGAAACTCGTCATTGTTTAGAAAAAGTTGAAATTCCTCACCAATTTGTTTAAAGACTGGATGATTGAGTAATTCTTGAGCTGTTGGTCGTCTTCGTTCTTCCACAGCAAAACCTGAACGTATTAAGTCCATCATATCTTCTCGAATCGTTTCCGGCACGTCTTCTATTGGAGGGGATTTCTGGAAAATCTACAGATAGATACCAAAATAACTATATGAAAATTGATAAAATTACGTCACAAAGGGAGTAACTTGACACAAACTAGAGGCCATTAGCAGTGGGAGGAAACCAGAGAACCCGGAGAAAACACATCTCCGCTCCTTATCACATACAATCAGGGAATCATGCCACTTGATTCAATAACTGGCTTCACAGAGGGAGGAAAATGGATGTTCAACGTCCAATCGTTTGGGAGTAACATATTGTTTATTTCATTCTTTTGGGGAGGAGAGAGAGAGAGAAATGGGGTTTAACTACACTCGACACAACTAGGTCATTTCGGGACTAACATATGGTTTTTAATTTTATTTCAATAATTCGCTTACGCGTAGGGGTCTTTAGCAGTGGGAGGAAACTGGAGTGCCCGGAGGAAACCCACGAGGTTGAGAAGGCGCCCCTATCTCCATGCCACATACGCTCACACCAGGGCTCGAAACCACAGCCGCAAGCCAGAGGTGACCGGCCAGCTAGAGGTCGAAGCGCGGCACTCTAGACCACTAGGCCATCCCCCCCCCCCCTTTTGGGGAGGAAACTGGAGATCCCTGATAAAAACCCATGAAATGAGGCAAACGACTTTATTTATTGTCACATAACAACATATAGTCATTGCTTCATTAGTCTGAAATTCATGAATTTACAGGTATGTTATCTCCCTTTACCACAAACAATAGCCTTATCCAATCAGAAGTTGTGACACAAACCTTCACTAAATGATTTGACTGGTTGTAGTGGGAGGGTTGTGTCAGGGCTTCCATTAACCAATCAACGACGGTTTTTCAAGTGGCTATTCAGAAATACAACAAGTAATGAGAAATTTTGGACTATACCATAAATAAACAAGACAAAATAAGATCTGTGTTGTAATCTGACTGCATCTAACTACCCTTCACAACATGTACTTACAATAAAATGCAACATGGCCGCTTGATGATATCTTTTTAACCACGGAGGATCGCCACTCATTATATGAACTAAAACACAAATGGCCGCCCATACTTCTGATGGAAAACCGTGGCCGTGACTAGCAGCTTTCTCGGGACTCCACTGCGTTGATGTTCCAGACGGACTCTGTCCTTTGAAATCTTTTTCCTGGTTTATATATCTCGCTAAACCAAAATCACAGACGGCTATAGATGTGCTACCTCTTCGTAATAATATATTATCACCTTCAAAAACACAATAATTAAATCAAATGTATGTAATGAAAAAATGTAATTGATGCAACATTTGTAATTGATGCAAAAATGTGATTGATCAAAACTTGTAATTGTAATTGCTGCAACATTGGCAATTGACAGAAACATCATAATAGATCCAAGATTGTAATTGATCTGAAATAATAATGCAAAAATTGTTAATGATCTGAAATAATAATGCAAAAATTGCAATTGATGCAAAAATTGTAATCAATCCAGAAATGCACCACATGACTGCAAGGAATTGCGACAGTATCATCCATTAGCTGCCAGGAAAAGGATGACTGTACCATCATCAGTCAGTTCCCAGAGGAATGCAGCTTGAAATGAGATAGTTTTAGATCTTGTTCACATGCGTCTTAGCAAAATTTAGAACCTTGCCATGAATGCAACAAGTACGACTACTTGATTTTGGAAAAAACATGAAATGTTGTTGTGAAAATTTAGGCTTACTTTTGATATCTTCGTGGATAATTCCTTTAGATTGTAGATACACCAACACCTGAAGTAACTGTTGTATGTAGGTCAAGGCCATTACATGACTCAATCTACGATTCATGGCTTTCTGTTCATTAATACACGATGTTAGACTTCCACCTGGTGAAATAAACGTAAATAACCCTTGAGTAACTATTACAGATTGATCACAATAAATAAACACAATTTATTCCGATGATAATAACTATATACAGGTCACAATTATATGGAATACAACTACTAAGCAACATTAATTTCAGGTAAAAAAAGGTCTTTTTGCCGTATTGGATGTGGTTATTAGCATTAAACTTTTATAATCCTTTCCATAAATAAGTTAGGTTCCGTTCTAGGTATTAAAGGGTTATTTCTGGTTGGTCAGCATAAACCAAGTTTTATTGTGTACATACGCATACAGTGGACTCTGTCACACCCAACATCTGAATACTATAAAATATTGCCTTGTTATATTTCATCATCACTAGATAATGACTAGAGAGGCCAATTCTAAACATCACTCAGTAATAAGCAGTAATTGTATTCCAAACTATTGTGATCTGTATATTACATTTCAATTACTAAATGTCATGGAAAGAATTTAACAATAACTAGTTTGTAATAATATAGCTTGACAAGTTTCGACAAGTGTTGATAACGATAAGAGACCACTTGTGGAGAAGCTGTGCTAGCGCTGTATGTGTACAAATCGGTCAATGCTTTTATTCCATATAAAATGTTTTGTGTTGTTTACTCTTACATTGCATTCATCTTTTTAAGAAATTAACACACTTGTAAAAAATAAATTAATACAGCCCTGAATGTAAAAAAACTTATAGTCATACAGAAATAATGATAGTTCATTGATCATACTGTACGATATTCGAGAAAGACTAGGTTATTTCGGAAATAATGCATGGTTCAACTTTTATTTCACTCATTCGCTTGTGAGGTAGGGGTCGTTAACGTTGGTAGGAAACCAGAGGACCTGGAGAAAACCCACGGGGTTGGACAGGTGACCCCACTCCTTGTCACTTACAAGCATTTAATGGAAACCATGCCAGCTGACTCAATGACAGACTTCATGAATGGTTATAATATAGTTATATACTGTGATAATGTTATTGTTCCTTGGGTAGTTTAGTTCCTGTTTCATTTATGTTCCTGTTGTATTTATGTTCCTGTTTCATATTTTGTTCATGATGTCAATAAATCCGAAACATACAAAACTGATCTCACTTATCACTAATAGTGTAACAAGGTCCTTTCAATAAAACATGCATTACAAGGAGTTTCTAATCTACAGATCTGAAACAAATTGAACCCTTTTTGGACAGATGTTCATTTAGATATTGAATTGTCAGGATGTTGTTGTTTTCAAGAGATTAAAAAAATGTCTATACTGTGCCCCCCAAAATTGCAGGCTAACTCTCATTCATGGACCCACACTGCTAACACATCAAAAACAATTTCGATTTGAAATACTTAATAAGTTTACCGTCTATAAATTCTGCGAATATGTATATCTTCTCCCCTTGTCGTAAAGCCCCGAATAAGTGAACAATATTTGGATGTTCGAGATCACACCAAACTTTTAGTTCTTCTTGTTCGTAATTATGGATAATCAACTGAAATGAAACAACATATAGCCACCTGCACTTTACCATAGAAAACAAAATAAAAAAAACGAAATGAGAATATGAAATGGGGTTTAACGTCCTACTCTGACTGGGCCAATGAAGACAGACATAGTATGTGTGAAAATAGTATTATTTTGGGGGACACTCAAATGATCGTTCCAGAATTAAATTCTCCCAAATAAATGTCAAATCGTGATGTTCCAGAATAAAAAAACGAGCATCCCCTCGTTGTCTTGTAAATATTTGGAAGACTTTAACGTTAAATGAATTGAAATGGGGTTTAACGTTTTACTGTTCTGTTCCGGATTGGGCTAATGACGACAGCATACATTGTTCGCTATGCATGGTGCTACTGCCAACTCCACAACCAATGTGTACATGGTTTTCCGTCTGATCCCAACAACTAGGTCCTCCTTGCTGTACTCTGACAAGGGAGTAGCACGCCAGAAAATCCTGATGAACTTTCTCAGCCAATGTAGGGATCGAACACAAAGCTACCCTGGCTCACTGACAGATAGGGCTATAGAAATCACTATAGTTCAATTCACTGTAGTTTATCTCAACTTGTAGCCAATCACAATGTTAAAATCTATCAAGCGATAAATAATCTGAAACTCACCCTTTTCACACAAAATTTATAATTTGACGTCAGATCCATTGCTAGATGACATTTACCGGCTGCTCCGTTACCAAGGTGACTCAATCTCTCCCACTGACAATGTTTCTGATACTTTGTTCGTAATATACGTAATTTTTTCTGAAATTCCAAACAAGTTATATGCAGTGAATGCACCAAAAAAGCCAATCTGATTAAAACACAGACCCTATTTCGTTTCCCATTTTTTATAGTTCAAAATTTCGTTTTACTGGTCTTGACTACACTAGGATCTGGACGAGTTGTTATATACCGGTGTTCTGATTGACGAGAGGGATTAGCCAATGAAGCACTCTGTTACAGTGAGTTCTTGGGTATCCAGGTAGAGAGAGAGAGAGAAATGGGGTTTAACGTCAACTCGACACAAACTAGGTCATTTCGGGACTGACATATGGTTTCAATTTTTATTTCAATAATTCGCTTGCGCGTAGGGTTCTTTAGCAGTGGGAGGAAACCGGAGTGCCCGGAGGAAACCCACGAGGTTGAGAAGGTGCCCCTATCTCCATGCCACATACGCTCGCACCAGGGATCGAAACCACAGCCGCAAGCTAGAGGTGACCGGCCAGCTAGAGGTCGAAGCGCGGCACTCTAGACCACTAGGCCATCCCAACCCCCGCCCTCGAGAGTATAAAAAAACAAAAAACAAAATGAAATATAGATCTGTAGTTTAGTCAGACTGACATCATACCAACTAGGTCATTTTGGGAGTAACATATGGTTTAATATCATTTCAATAATTCTCTTATGCGTAGGGCCTTAGCAGTGGAAGGATACCAGAGTACACACAGAAAACCAACGACCTTACTCCTTTTCACTTACAAGCGGGGAATCGAATCAAACGCGCACAACGTAACCGATTTGGCCACCCAACATCCTTATTCAGATTAATAACAAAGATACAAACCTTATATTTAGAAATAATAACACCTTCCTCCCGTGCCTGATAGGGTAGAGTGGTAGTATCTTTAACAGTACCCTTTAATTTACTCCAATAACCTGCCACTATTCTTAGCTGGTCTCTCGTGCCGTAAACAACCTCGTTTATACCAGGTATTCCCGTCGGACGATCCTCCAACGACGTAAACTGATGATTATCTAGGTTATAATGATGATCCATGGGAAGGCTCATTGCCCCCGACTCGCCGTAAGTTTTCTGGGTGTCGTAGGCATCTTGTGTGAAGGCACTCAGCGGTACTTTGATATCACCAAGTTTAACTTCATGTGACAAGCTAGCAGGCGGAATAATACTGTTGTTTGATTGGCTAGATTGTACGCTGCTACTACCTAAACTGTTAGAGAAGTCCTCTATCTCGTGAGTTTCGGGGAGTTCACAAAGTTTGCTTACAAGTTCGTTGGAACCCTTCCGTGAAACTTTTAACCGCACAGGTTCTTTTGGTCGTGCTCCCACCCCTAGTTGTCGGGGGTCTGGATTCAAATCTTGATATGAACGAGAATTTATTTGACTTTGTGAAACGTACGTCATCCTTGAATCAGGGTTTGAGTCATCTGGTTTCGATTGCACTTCCTTTGAATCATCATTCTGGGACGTGCTTCGACTCAACGACCGCGACCCTGGTAAGGGATCACATCGCGGAGAAGCATAATTAACAGAACAAGGTATCGTAACAATTTCAGAAGCTGCTTTTTTTAAACGATGCCAAAACATATCTGAGGTGACATCAAAGCGTCCTACGCCCATGGCTTCCGTTAACACAAAGCAGATGTCCGAAGACGATTTCTTCGTACGCGTTCCATTAGTCTGACAATTTTGTATATGACCCTGTTGCAGACGATATAGTTGTAGACACACACCACAAGTGTAAATTTTAAGAGTACAATTTGCAAAGTGTTGAACGAGTGCATGGATTATGGAGCAGAGCGTGCAGATTTCATCATTTTCCGCTACTTCGTGTAATACTTCATGAAAGCAGTAGGTTAAACAAGGGTTGATGTTTCTAAGCGTCGACTGGAATATTTCCGATGATAAAATATGATCTGGCGGTTCTTCCTTGTATGACTGAAAAATATTAGAAAATAAAAATACCAAGGTGACCCAGTGATCAACATTCTTGGCTTGTGTATATTCTTTCGAAGATACAACAAAATTCTAGTTGTATGGCAGGGGATATGAGTCAAAAGTCTGTGCTAAGTTGTTAATAATTTTACATCTTCCAACGCTGTAAATGGTGACAGTATTGAGATTGAAAGTAACTTGTGTGTTGACTTACTAATAACCGTGTCTAGTTTAATGTCCAGTTTACGCTCATACTCCGTGCAGCGTTTCGTTTGATTACAGGTAATCTCACTACACACTGCTATTATGAGTGGATATTGTTGTGTTAAATTTGGATTGGTCAGTAGTCCGACTATCAACCAATCACTACCTACCATACAAATGCTTTACATTTAAAACGAGTGCCAGTATTGGACCAAATATGTTTACATAAGGTTACGTCATGGCTCACGCTTTTATTATGCCTAATTAACCCGTGCATAGGAGAATACTGCAGTAAAACTAATTGTGTGACAAACGAGGCTATCAAGTCGAATGAAATGTAAACAATACTGTTTGGAAACGAACATACTTTCACCGTTTTTAATACCTTAAATCACTGTCCAAAGTTTTAGGGAAGACTTAAGTGATAGCTTTCATTGAACGGGGAGAATAGACACACTCCCGCAAAAGTTCAAGAAACAGACGCTATGCCAGCAATGGTCAGAGAGAGATTTCTCGGGCCATTGCTTCAGGAATATGGTTTACGCTATGTTTCATAAAGTTTCAATAAAATATAATAATATAGAAGTAATAATTGGATTAAAACAACGCCCATTAAAAGAATTCAGTGAAAATATATCCTTCACCCAGACAACATTGAATATATATTCAATTCATCATATTTTTGTAAACATCTGTAGAATAGTAGCCCCTCAAACCAGTAAAAATAGATGAAGTCCTTGGTAGTTTTAAAGTTGAATTTATGGTGTCCTTCCTCAGTAAACACTGAACATAAGTAAATCCTTTTTGGACTGATATTTCCTTTAGAGGTTCATCTTTTACAATACTGTAGTTTATACGGCATTATAATATTCCAACAAATGACTATCACAGCTAAATCGGTAACATTTGGGACCTAGAAATTGACACAAGTGGGTCGCAACAAATATAATACTATAATATGAATGTATATAAACTGATTTACATTCAATGGTTTCCGTTTTTACTCTAATATCAATTCAGTTATGTTCCCACGAAATAAGCCAGCAGTCTAAATCGAACGCAAATTTCTAGCGTCTGGTTATTCCAGTCTACATACGCTGTTTGATTTGGTGCAACGTTTCTTGCCTCGTTCCTCGAGTCTCTTGCTAGAACTGCGGCAGAAACGCATTATGGTACACAATTTGTGTACCATAGTAAAATGTTTATTTTGTCTTAAATAATGGACATCAGAAGCCCATCTTTTTCCGGCAAGATCACAGCATCATTGTTGATTTAAATTAACAAATAATTTGTGTTTTCAATGTTGAAGATTTTGGATGATATTGAGTTAGAGACTTAGCTACTTTAATATATCTCAATATATTTCCGACCACTAAACCTACATAGGCCTACTTACCAAGTATCCTAAAAACTCTAGAAAGGACTGGAGTGAAATAGTTGTGGTCGGAGTTTCTTCTTGCACTGCAATAACTTCCCTTCTCACTGTGGCAGACATTTTCAAACTTTCCTCAAGAACTTTTATCAAGATAATTTCTCTTCCATAACAATAATTATTTTAACTTGAAAATAAAACCATAAGAAAAATGATTTAAATGGAATAGGGTATAAAATCGAGTCAATATAACATTTTGGTCAGTTTGCCATACATAAGCTGGGATTCGAAACCACAAGTTAATTATCCTTATCATTCTGTCCGTCCTGCACAGCTGACAGGGGAAACCATGACCGAAAATACTGAGGAACTCTAGCTCTCGGCCAACTCAAAGGGAATTCCCCACGACACAGTCTGTTAGAAGCATAATTAAAATAGGTCTACTACTTCAGACGAACTATCACATTACTTTATTCTGAGCGAAGTTACTGTATGACTGTTTGAAGCTGTAGTGTAGATTGTTTATTATCGTAGCAATATGGTACATGAAAATCAGGACTATCTTGATTATCCATTTCATTGTTAAAATTTGAAATAATGCAGATGTTTTCATCCATTTTAATTTTAAATCTCAGCCATCCGTTGGTCAAATTAAGTTTTAACCTGCAATCATATTTAGAACTTCTGAAGTTCTCTTACATAATCATAATATTCATAATGTATTTTTAAGATAAGGAAATAAAGATTACAAGTTAAAGGAGCTAAATCGCTAACATATGGGACCTAGAAATCGACACACGTGGGTTGCAACGCATATAATACTGTAATATGAAAGTACGGTATATAAACTGATTTACATTAATGGTTTCCGTTTTTACTCTAATATCAATTCAGTTATGTACGGCGAAATAAGCCAGCAGTCTAAATCAAATGCAAATTTCTAGCGTCTGGTTATTCCAGTCTACTTACGCTGTTTGATTTGGTGCAACGTTTCTTGCCTCGATCCTCGAGTCTCTTGCTAGAACTGCGGCAGAAACGCATTATGGTACATGACTTGTGTACTGTAGTGATTTTGAAACTTGACGAGTTTCTAACGTTCAGGTTTGGCTCTCCCAAACTCAACCTCATTTAATGGGCTTCCTTGACTCAACTACCTATATGGTTTGCCCAAACTTTTGTATAAACTTGGAGTGCACGTGCTGTTGGCCTATATAAGAGGGTTGATAAGCTGAAGTGGGGTGTGTTTTTATTGCAGTTTAGAAATGGTCGCTTGTCGAGCAGACCAGTTGATTATATGATTATCTTGGGTCGCTTCTTTAGCAGACCGGGTGATTTTATATAGTATTTTATAGTGTTCTGATGGAGTTGTCGATTGGTAAATCTCGCTAGCCTTTATCTAACCTTCCTTCATTTGGCAAATCACTTCAGTACCAATGAGAAAATGTTATTTTTGTATTAAATATTGGATATCAGAAGCCCATGTTTTCCCGGTAAGATCACAATGTTGATTTATTGACCAATAATTTGTGTTTTCAATGTTGAAGATTTTGGATGATATTGAGTTAGAGACTTAGCTACTTTAAAATAACGAATAACGATAAAATTTGGGTAATAAATTTACCGTTAAATGTGATATCAATGAAAGAATGGCATTTGTGAATTTATAATTGTTATAAAATGAAAAGTCAAACGTACTTCCTCAGTCAGTTCCTCGAAAGACACAAGTGACTCGTATGATCACACCACATCGCACTCACCTCTCAGATTGTCAATGTCACAATTTGTGTCCAGTAAAACTGTGATTGATTAAGAATACTGTAAAGCTTTTCGATAAAGTATTCATAAGCTAATTGTCAATGTTTTGATTTTTGAAGTACTTTACAGGACGTTTGCTTAGTTTTCGTCAAATACTTCCTATTTTCCCCGAAAACGTCAATGAGTCATTCAGTGAATCTGCTTAGAGTTATCTTTTCATCAACCCTAATAATTCACAATTTATAGTGGGTACAATACTTTGACCCGAGTAATTCACATTTACCAGGATTAAATTTACAAGTTATCTCCCCAATTATCCCCCTTCTTTTACTTAGTTTTGAAACGTTTTTCTTCATTTCTGTCAATCTGTTTCACAGAAAATTACTTACGAATTATCTTTTTCACAGATGACTGTCCTCCACACGTGCATTGACATCACGTGGCGACAATCATTGGATCAAAGGCTCGTGCATTGTTTACATAACACGTAACTGCTCTGGGCAAAATGATGCCTTTTACTCATTTGAATACCTATTTACATTAAATAGGGAATACTTTTTAACTACAAATACTTCAAACGTCTTTACTTATTTTTCTAATACACACAAAAAATGTTTTAGAATTTAATTTGTCGAATGAAAAAAGTTAATATGGCGGACTAATTGCGTCAAAGTCATCCTTATCAGTGATTGTAGCGGCCTAGCTAACATTCACTGCTGATCAGTGTGCATTTCTGTTGCTTCGTTTGTAAAAAAGCAGCTAATCTTGTTTCAGAGAATTAAAAACTTGCAGATTTTCGTCAGCGTTTTAAGCAAATAATACTTATGGAAGTCAATAGCCCTTTATAAATGATATGAAGTGGGGTTTAATTCCTTACGGTACTGTTCTAATGTAGATGGTACAGTGCTTTATAGGAACCCTGATTGTAAAATTTTTTTAATACTTTGCAATAACTGGTTTTTATAATTACATCACCTGCATGTCTGGCTTGCTTGTCAAAGGTTGCATCGTAAAATCAAATTCACTCGATACTCTTAACTCCATCCCTACACAGGGCCGTATCTAGCGGGGGTGCAGTGGGTACATTGCGCCCCCAGAAAAATAAGGCGCCCCAAGAAATGGTGCCCCTATAGGATTACTTGCTGGCAACTTTGATTGGTTTAGTCCCCGCGCTCAATAACTTGGGCATTATATTGGCGCCCCACCACTCTGCTGCACCCACACTTTTAAAATCCTACATACGGCCCTGTCCCTACAATCTCATCAAGAGTCACATTAGTTCAGAGAGTAAGGCATTGTCGCACAAACCTGAACGTCCTGGGTTCAATCTCAGTTGGGGTGGGGGTGGGGGTGGTCATTGAGTCAAGCGATAAGGAGTAGGGTCATCCATCCAACCTCATGTTTTTTCTACAGGTAGGCTACCAGGCGCGGATCCAGAAGGGGGGTCCAGGGGGTCCGGACCCCCCCCCCCCCCCTGCTCAGACTTGAAAATTTTTTAAGCGATTTTATTGGCGATTTTTAGACCTGTAATTTTGGAATTTACCTTCCGGAAATACGTCAGAATGCACCAAATTGAATCTTAATTTACCAAATTTTCTGGCGGAGGGCTCCCAAAACAACGCACCGCAATTATCAAACCTAGACCCCCCCCTGCAAAAAATCCTGGATCCGCGCCTGGCTACTCAGATTTCCTCCCACAGAGAAATAGAAAATTGAACAAATATTTTGCTTGTAGGCCTATGTAGGGATCTTAAGATAAAGTGGGGAAGTTGTTGATTAGAGAAGTATCTTGCAAGGGAAGCATTATGAACTGTTACTTTTGGAATCAAATTTTTTTGACACTTTGAGAACAATAATAACTTGGCATGCTTATCCCTTTACTTGAAGGTGGATCCTCTCTCTTTCCGAAAAATGGGTATTATTCATTCTCCACTGGTGAACTCGTGAGTAACGAATACAGCATATTGAATGAATCATTGAAACAGAACATTTGGGATACTTCACAGATTTATTTCGGTTTCACCACAAAAACTCTACAAAAACAACTTCTACAAAACATCGTCTACAAGACCATTTGACAATCTTATTACAGTATAATTAATAATAATATTTACAAATTAAATTTACCACATAAATAAATAACACGTAGTCGTAATCTAGATATTGATCCGGAATTGGCAACAGTATAATGTAGTGAGAAGGTGGTGGGTTATTGGGGTTCCTAGATTGTACGTATATCTTGGGACACGTATCAGATTCTGTCCTGTGTGTTGTGTGACTGTATATCTGGAGACACCAATAGATTTTCGGTATATATGGGGACACCTAGATTGTCCATGTATCTGAGAACTTCTAGATTGTTCTGCCCTGACAAAGATACTAAAAGTAATAATCTATTAAATAAAATCATAATTGTCCCCTAGTTCAACGTCACATGACGATAAAGCAATTTACCCACAACATGTTGCCAATTCCTGACCACAAGATAAACTATAAAATATAAAATAAACCAATATGAGAAGTTGTTATTTACTAGACGACCAATAGATACTGGTGTGATAAATACAAACATTTGGCAAAATAAATAAGTGTAAAATATTGCACTTTAAAATTAACAAGAAAATTGAAATAAAAAAGGCATAATAATAAGATTTAGCAAAAAAATGTAGATCTGTCATTTTAGAATCACAAAAAAATAAAAAATAAATAGACCTGTTATTTTACGATCATAAATTGAAAGTAGGAACAAAATAATGCACAACCTGGATAAAATAAAACAGAACAAAAGCAACGAAATCAAACATATAGCATAGTATAAATATTTTGGATTTAATATTTGGTTTGATCATCCAAGCGAAGTGTTTTTGAACAAAACCCAATACATCCATCCACCCCTAATGTCTTTGATCCAGTCTAAGCAGAACTATATGAAGTTAAACCCAATTTCATATTCATTACATCAATCAACCGTATGTAGACACGATACAAATCAACTTGTTTTTGTTATAAAGATATAATCAAACAATAACTATATTATATATAGATGTATATATATTTCTAAATACAGGTAATAAAATATAACAATTATATTATCTACCCTTACTTCTATCTATATAAATAATATTACATATTTAATATAATATATAGAAATAATATTACATATCTAATATAAGATTATATATAAATAATATTACATATCTAATATAAGATAATATTTATAAATAATATTACATATCTAATATAAGATTATATATAACTAATATTACATATCTAATATAAGATTATATATAAATAATATTACATATCTAATATAAGATAATATTTATAAATAATATTACATATCTGATATAAGATTATATATAAATAATATTACATATCTAATATAAGATAATATTACATATCTAATATAAGATAATATTACATATCTAATATAATGAACACACATTATGTCTATACAATTCAAAATTTGTGCAATTTTCTCCTTAACAAGTCCTAAATAATAATTTTATGAACCATTATTTGAGAACCACAGACACACTTTGTGGCTGGTTTCTATGTTAAGAGCAACCTTTATGGTCATCCAAATATCCCATAATATTTTTTTTACATCACAGAAATTATAAAAGATATTTAAGGTGAAGATATTTCACTAGTTTAACAACTTTATTATAACAACTACAATTCACAACAATAATAGTTTAGGCATCATTGGAATATCTAATGGATATCTACATTGTCCCCGACGACGGAAGGACATATCACAAGGTTTTTTCAAGTTGAACATCGTCACAACATCACGCAGGACTTATCACTCTCTCTATTTAAAAACATTTACACCAAAATCAAAACTTGTTTTTTCTCCATTCATCTGTAAAATAGATTTTTAAAAAAAAAATGTAAATTTGGAGGAGGAAAACAATAAAGTTTATGATTGAACTCCATTTCATTTAGGTTGAAATCTTTGGTGGTCTGCTTCCATTTCAGAGTTATTCCCCTTGGCACATTACATTGGGGATACATGATTGAATCTTCTGAAAAGGGGTATTTCGAGTTACAACGCATGCGTCGACTGAATAAGTACATATCTAAACCAACCATGCAGCCGAAACATATTCGTTGTGTTTGATTATGTCACGATTCTACCCACACCAACTCCGTTGTCGGAACTGACAGAACTGTGACAGGACTAAATTCCGTATCACACAACTAAAATTCTATCAATTCGGAACGTTCCAGACTACACAATACTTTGGTTATTTTGAGACTAACATATGGTTATTGTCTCTTCAATACAATATCCTTGAGACTAATGTGATAATTTTTATTCATATGTTGACAAATCATATGAGGTAGGAGAATTTTGCCTTAAAACTAGCAGTTTTTCCCCACTTTTCGTCACATGCAATTTTTGCTGAACTTACATTATGTTTAAGAACTGGCTTCTTCTTTGGGTTTGTCTGTTTCTTCTGAAACGATTTCCGGTTGCGTTTCCACAGCAACCTGCTCTGGGTCTGATTCTGCTTGTGGTTCATCACTGAATGGTTCATCAACCACTGGTTCCTGTTTAGAGAGTTTAGATTTTGGTTTGACACGTTTGACTGGTTTTCTTTGTGATAGGGTGAAGGTTGTAAAATCACGTCTGTAATCGGGACTGAGACGTTTGGCATCATATTCCTTACAGAATTTACGCATTTTATTGGTCAAGAAAACTGCTTCTTGTCGCGTTTTAACCATAGCGTCTGACAACAAAAGCCATTTGTGTTCCAAACAATCTTGAAGACTTAATCGGTTCCTGAAAATAGAAAGCAATTAAATGGTCAGATATAGAATATTGCACAAAGAATCAATTAAGGAGAATCTACTAATAAAATTTACTTGATTGTTGGTGGTTATACGGCCATTGTGGGGGAGGAGAATCTACCAGGGATAGAGGTGTTTTTTTTTTTAAATTCCAATGAACGAAAGAGTATATAACTGTATGAAAAGTTGTATTAAATTGAATATAAAACTTTTGAACAGGATATCAATAGTACAGTGTAAACTGCTACTTTTCAAACCTTTAGATAGAGAAGTGCCTTTCATTTACTTCACCCTGCTTTGCGAGGGGAGGATTATTTTAATAGCAAAAATTATTAACTCTTAACTAGTTGACCGGAGAGAGTCATTTCCTGACAAACTTATGGTCCAATGCTATAACAGATAATTTGTTTGCACAAAAGGGTCTTTAGCAGTGGGAGGAAATGAAACCGACAGACCCGGAGAAAACCCACAAGGTAGGACAGATGACCCTATTCCTTGTCATGTACCAGTGGGGAATAGAAACCATGTCACTTGACTCAATGACAGACCGTATGACTTCACACGCACGATGAAACCAATTGGCCACCCAAACCCCCAGCTAGAACAGACGACCCTACACCTTGCCACCTTACCCATCAGCTAGAACAGGCAACCCTACACCTTGCCACCTTACCCATTAGCTAGAACAGGCAACCCTACTCCTTGCCACCCGACCCTCCAGCTAGAACAGGCAACCCTACTCCTTGCCACCCAACCCTTCAACTAGAAGAGGCGACCCTACTCCTTGCCACCTGACCCCCCCCCCCAGCTAGAACAGGTGACCCTACTTCTTGCCATCCGACCCTCCAACTAGAACAGGTGACCCTACTCCTTGCCACCCAACCCTCCAACTAGAACAGGTGAGCCTACTCCTTGCCACCCAACCCTCCAACTAGAACAGGCGAGCCTACTCCTTGCCACCCAACCCTCCAACTAGAAAATTAACAAACCTGGGAAGTCTCTTCATTATTTTAAAGATGAATTTCAGAGCCTCTTTACTAATATTATCGTAGAGGTCATGGGGGTCGTATCGATTGTATACAATGTTTAATAATGTGCTTTCATCACAATCGCCACTATATGGTGATTCCCCACTCAACCTGAAAACAAAAATTATCATCATCATCATCATCATCATCATCATCATCATTATCATTAAAGTAATGGAATAAACTACTAGAGAGATTGGAAGTTTAACTTCCACTTGACACAATCTAGGTCATTCCGGGACTAACATATGGTTACAGAGGTCTTTAACTGTGGGAGGAAACCTGAGAATCCTGAGAAAAAGCTGTAATATAAACAGTCAAAATCACTACACAGGAAAGAAAGATGTGAAGTAAAATGAAATGGCGTTTACCGTCCTACGGGACTGCTCCGACCGGTGTGCTATGAGGGGAAACTGTGCCCAGACAGCAACGCTATAGCCTACTCTTATATCAAATTTCAAATGCCAAGGGTACTTTTATGTGCACGCCAATCGGTACATGTGGCTTTAGTTTTTTTCATTTTTCATTCCATCACTGAACAAGCGGTTGCAATGCAAGATGAGCTCACACTTTGCAAGAAATGGACAGAGAATAAGCTCAAAAAAAGAAATGATTCATGGTACATTCAAGGCCATAATTCAGGAAGCGTTGATGCGATACATGCCAATAAAAAAAAAGGAACCAAGATCTTTTGGAGATAAACCTATATTTCAAGTTTTGTCAAAATCAGATAAGAATTGTGAGTTGTAGAGTGTCCACAAACATATTGTGGATGGACGAGCGGACAGACGGGGCGACCAAAATATATGTATAAAGATAGGTTGCCAGGCAACGAAACATGCGCCCACAACAGCTAAATCGTCCGGGCAGTCAACAAGAGTTGTCGCATATTTTTACTTTTTTTCGATAATGAAACATTTATATTGCACTAAAATCTGATTAAGAGTAACAACTCATAAAGTAATTATCAGAAAATCCTTAGAATTTGTTTGGTTTTTATAAAGTTCTGGCCCATGCTAACATTCAGTACAGTATACAAAAATCTAATATCATGGATTTAGCTGTTCAGTTATCAAAATTCATTGAAAATTAATCGGATAAAAAGTTTGGTCTCTAGAGCGTCACAAGATTTTTCAAAGTGTTCAAGGGAGATAACTTTGGCAGCTATTATGGGAAATTGCTGAAAATCAATAGGCTTCTTCGTCTCATAACCTTAAATACTGTGTATCAATTTAAAGTCAATCGGATATTAACTTTGATCTCTAAACCATCCACAAGATTTTTCAAAGTGATCAAGGGCCACAACTCTGGCAGTAATTATTGCAAATCGCTGAAAATCAATAGGATTCTTGGTCTTATGACTTTAAATACTGTGTATAAATTTAAAGTCAATCAGATATTAACTTTAGCCTCTACAGCGTTCACATGTTCCATGTGAGCGTATAAAAAGGGGGAAACCATGCCAGAATATAGTTTCTGTCATGGATCAATCCTGGTACCCCCAGTTTAGCGAGACAGTGTCTAGAGAAAGATATGTGTTACTTACAATAAGAAAGTAAGGGCAGCAACTCCCCAGATATCAGCCGTTTCTGTCACTCGTTCCTGGGCTATAACTTCTGGTGCTGAAATAAAGATTGAGTCATACTGAATTCTGGTTGGTTTAACAAAATGCTTTATCTCGTTAGTTAATTTGATCTGCGCATCTTTCGATCCGCCTCCTTCTCACATATTCCATCACCCTACGCACACATCCGTTCAATCCCATCCACCACAATGCCTCTCCTCCTCCTCTCACCAAACCCTTCATTTTTCAATCTCCCCACCCTCTAACCATACCCATTGTATCCAACCCCACTGGGATCAATTCCCTGACCATCACAGTTATTATGGCAGATGAGAAAGGTTTGGTGTTGCCCGGTGACAAACTCCCTCCTTGGATCCCCCGTCCCCCACTCTCTGCACACTGTTTCAGTATGTTTATACAGGTCAGGCAACCATGTGAGATGAAACAGGGTGTTCTCCAATCTGTGGACTGTGGGGGCAACTTTGCCCTGGATTGAATTGCTTATGATTGTTCGTCATCTAGGGTTCTTTGACAAGCATGCCCATGAATACGTGGTAGGACAAATGAATGAAGTATTAAAAACTTACGCATAAAGTCTGGATATCCTACCCTAGGCACCATTACTCCATCCTGATTGGGTATCTTCTGAGACAAACCAAAATCAGTAAGTTTTACATCCAAGTGACGTCGACTAGCAGTCACAACACTTCCAGGCTGAATATTCAAATGAGCGATGCCGATCCTATGTAAGAACTGTAGAGCGTTTAATACTTGGCGTATCACCGTGGCAACATTGTCTTCTGAATAACGTCTTTTATACGCTAATTGTCGAACAATATGATCACCGTAAAGTCTTTCGAAAATCAGGTAGAGTTTTCCCGATGCGAAATAGGCGTCGTAAAGTCTAGCAATATTGTTATGTCTCACTTCACGTAAAATACTATATTCATGATCTTTCTCTGCGTCTGCTTCTGAACTGACAGGAATTATTTTAACCACTCGTTCTGCCTTTGTTCCAACGTTTGTACAATGGCGAACATCCGAAAATTTACCCCTGAAAATAAAATATTTCATTGATAATGAACAAAATTTTAATATATCGTCAATTATACACTTTTGCGCAATAAATGGTGAGATGTGGTAGAACCTGGTGAAAGAGAGAAAAAGAGGGAGAGAAAGAAATGGGGTCTAACATCCACTCGACACAAACTAGGTGATTTCAGGACTAACATATGGCCAAATTTTATTTCAATAATTTACCTATGCCTTGGAGTCATTAGTAGTGGAAGGAAAGCGAAGGACCCTATTTTTTGACATGTACCTGTGGGGAATCGAAACTGCTAATAAACCGTCTTACAGTTTCAGTGCTAATAAACTAAGGACACTGATTTCTATTTCTACTAGGCCATGCATTCTTTACTTACTTCCACACGGAATCTGTGAATTTATAAACTGATTCAGGGGATGATTTCTGAAGTTTTGGTTCCTCTATCAAGTCGTCAAGGAGATCTGTGTCATCTTTAGTGTCACGTCTGCTCGAGCCTGGTGTCATCTGCTCCTCGACTTGATGAGATTTAGCTATGGCAAGCTGCTGGTCTTCATCCAATTGAATTTCACCTCCTGAATAGAATCAAATAGAACATGTAAATAGTTTGAGGTGATCTTACTCTCAGAACTTTTAGGAATAGCAGAACATCTAAGCTTTTTAATACTGATCACCATGCGTTACCAAGTTAGTTCTGCTCTGTACAGGACGAGTGTGAGGGGGCTTTCGTTCAGAGTTAAACAAGTAAATAATTTGAGCAGAGCTTACTCTTAGAGCTTTCGGGAATAGTATGCAAATAAGTTTGTTTATGCGTTAGTCAATAGCTACAGTTTTCATATTTAAAAACATCCCGTGAAACTGGACGGTCGTAAGTAGACGATCGAGGTCAAACCTTAACAGCGTTTCTAAATCTACACGGTAGCACAAACTGAGCGGTTTTTGATGAATCTTGACGGCATTTAACACATTCTAAACGGCAATCTATTTACTGGATTCGTGTATTAGATTCCAAACGGTAAACGTAGTTTCTTGTCTTTTTTCATAAAATCTGGACGATACCCTGTCCCTATTGTGATCAAGTCCCTTGTAATGGCAATTCAAATTGTGGGCATTTGTAAGTGAACTTGTTGCTATTCTAGACCTATAGAACCCAGGAAACATGATTCTAATATATGGGGATCACATTATTTAAATTAATTGGTTGCCACGTAAACTAACCTGATTGTTTGGTGACAACTTGTACAGATGACCAGGAATACGGACTCATACCGAACTGGTTCATACACGATACCCGGAAGCGATAACCAGTATCTGGTTTTAATCCTTTCACTATGGCACACTCGTGTAATATCTTTACAGCTGTCGTCCATCTTTCATCACCTTTAAATACAACACAAACCATCTGTCAAATATTGCATTATGAAATAAGAATGAATGGTTTTTGTGGGAGTGTGGAGAGAGAGAGAAAGAAATGGGGTTTAACGTCCACTCGACACAAACTAGGTCATTTTGGGACTAACATATGGTTTCATTTTTTTATTTCAATAATTCGCTTGCGCGTAGGGGTCTTTAGCAGTGGGAGGAAACCAGAGAGCCTGGAGGAAACCCACAAGGTTGAGAAGGCGCCCCTATCCCCATGCCACATACGCTCACACCAGGGATCGAAACCACAGCCGCAAGCCAAAGGTGACCAGCCAGCTAGAGGTCGAAGCGCGGCACTCTAGACCACTAGGCCATCCCAACACCCCGTAGGAGTGTGGAAGTAGCATATGGATTCAGATTCAGATTAACAAAACACTATGTACCATCATGTGCTTTGAAGGAAATTTTGCGTTTTAGCCAAATGTTAGTCGAATAAAAACTGATGAAGGTTCTAATACGTACACGCCGATGTGTACATGTGATCTTTTTTTTTGGCACATACAAAAGATTAGTTGATGTTTCATTTTCCTTGTCAGTGGAACAGAATTTGAACAACCTGAAGTTGTTCCATGCCAGATTGTCCGTTCTGTGTTGCTTACACTAGGAAACCTGAATGGAAAATTAGAAGGAAGTTGCTCAAACAATTCCGGGGTCAGACCCAGGACCTCCTAGTAAATAAGATACCGCCTTGGCTCCCTTTTATAACTGAGACGTTGATATTTAGTTATTTTGCAGTAAGTAAGAGTTGTAGAGCCTATTTCCTGATAATCTAGCGTACCAAGATTCAAACATAAAACCACCGACAGATCATAATCATGAATTATAAACTTACCCAGTCTTTTATAATCAACTTTATAAAATAGAATATCCGAGTTTCCGTCTGATTTTGGAGCTTCCCAGATAACGAAAGCTGAATCGGAGGTAATCTGTGTGACAACAGGTCGCCCAGGACGATTCGGTACATCTAAAAATAGAAACATGATTTTATTAGAACTATACAATCAACATGCAGATATTGCCAACACAAAGGTTGGACTAATATCTGCTGGATTATTCAAGTGGATTAAAGGCACTATCCCGATTTGAACTTTAAGCGCCAAAACACAGGAGAATGGTGAATTTACCCTGTCTCAAAATTACAGCTCAAAATTTGGAGTCGTTTGAACCTGAACGTCAAAAATACTTATCCGGACACATAACCCTTTTGAGATTTCAGGTCAATTTTTTCATTCTCGTTTCTTTGGAGTTGACCTAATTGATGGCCTGTCTCTGATTAATCAACCTCACTAAATGCATTAAAACAACTTACCCCCAGCAAGTAACCTGGCTCGTGATGTTGCTCGGCCATATTTATTCCTAGCCACACATTTATAAACTCCTCCATCATATGGCTTTGCACTCAATATCAACAACGTGGCTACCCCGTCGTCTGTCAGATCAATACGAATTCTAGCGCCATCTGTCAGTAACTCTTCGTTTCTGTACCATGTGACCGTTGGTGGAGGCGGGCCAACCACCTGACATTTAAACAAGATGTCTTCGCCACAAGAGAATGCTTTGTCTTGTAATTTAGTTTTAAATATCGGTGGTGGAAGCTCGGCTGAAAAAAATCAGAAATGATTAAAGGATAAGCACAGCGAGACAGAGAGAAATGGGGTTTAACGTCCACTCTACAAAAACTAGGCCATTTCAGAACTAGCAAATGGTTCAATTTTATTTCAATTATTCACTTGCACATTCAGGTGAGTGTGACAGGAATCCAGAAGAGCATCCAGAGAAAACCGAACAGTTTGGACTCCTTGACAGGTGACTCTACTCCTTGTCCCATACAATCAGGAAATCATAAGCACACCACATGACTCAACAATGAAAGATCTTATGATTCAATGAGCGTATGTTATTACTTAGACCATTCGGCCACCCAACCCTCTCTGGTGTCAACAATAGTAGACTGGATTATAAAATAGTTGTTATTCTGTAGTGGGAGGTAACAGAAAAACTCGGTAGAAAATGTCTAAAATATAAAAATACAGAAGACTTACGTTCACCAGTTATCGATGCAATAGATGATCGTTTTGATTGACAGCTAGATTCAGCAGGATCGTACATAGCACGATGTTTACGAACACCATCCAACCAATCCATCTCACGTTCTATGGAGGGAGGTAACTCTTCTCTGTCCACTGATATCGTACGTCTCTCTTTCATAGTTTTTACCTTTGTCCCGGAATCACCATCAAGTATATCTCGTACCTGAAATATATACAATTGTAATATGAGCGTAATTAATAGGTATGCTGTATTGTTGACTGAATGACAGACCTTGTGATCTAAAGAGAGATAAAAAGAGAGAAATGTGGTATAACGTCCACTCGACACAAACTATGTCAGTTTTATTTTAATAAATTGTTTACGTACAGGAATCTTTAGCAGTGGGATGGATCCAGTAGACCCAGAGAAAACCCACTTGGTTGGAGAGGTGACCCTACTCTCAGTCATGCACAACCGTGAAAATCAAAATCATGCCAGACCTTATGATCTAATCTAAAGTGCACTTGTTAGACCATTCTATCAGGGTACGGGCCATAATAAGATCAAATACATGACATTGTATATTTTGACCTATATCCTCAATAGCCATAAAAATTTAATGGGTGAACATGTTACATATTTGGGGGCTTGCAATGTACAGATATAACATTCAGATATGGTATACAGGTATGATGTAATATACAGGTATGGTGTAATATACAGGTATGGTGTAATATACAGGTATGGTTTATACAGGTATGATGTAATATACAGGTATGATGTAATATACAGGTATGGTGTAATATACAGGTATGGTGTAATATACAGGTATGGTGTGATATACAGGTATGATGTAACATACAGGGGTGTAGGCCTGTTATAAATAGTCAGGTTGAGTGATTGTTGTCTGCAATATTACACTAATTGTAGGTCAATGTTAACCCCAGGTCATCATATATTTCAAGTTTGTTGTAGATACCAAAACATTTTTATTCCGTAACGAATGCTGATGTTTTTTTCATTCTTCAACAAACTCTGTGTTAAAGAAACGGTGCAGGATTTGCATTCTTCGGAGATTAATCCATACTAATATGTACTCAAATAGATTATTTAACATTCTATTAAAGATACATTATGGGAGATTATATAATAGTTAAAAAATAGATACTAAAAAGGGAATATGTTGAAAATATTATTCAAATCATATGTACAAGTGTTTTCAAAAGAAAATCAATAAATCATCTTCAAACATAAAAAAAAACATCATTAACTTACCGCATCATCTAATCTTACACCAGATGGCAGGCCTGTATCATCCATATCTCCCGCAGCTCTACGATAACCTCTGACCCTCAAACCATAATCGGAATCGTGAGGTGTCTGTAACTGGGCGTCTTGCTGATATCGCGCCTGCCAATCATACCATGTCTCCTCATCAGCGAATTCTCCATAAGCCTCGGAATCAGGGAACGTTATCTGTCCAGTCACAGGATCGACCTTTGGTTGGAATCCGAGATCCGAGTAATCTCCATCCATCAATCTTCGTAAAGTTCTAAGATTAGCAACAGTTCGTACAGCATCGGCTTTCGTCTGTATCATAAAGGGAAAGGGAGATTAATCTTCATTCCAAATTGAAGGATATTTTGATAAACAGTTGTTGAAAGAAAATTGACTGTGGCCATGGCATTTACCAATATGTAAACTTTTTAGTTTGTTGAATTTTCTAAATGTTTCATGAGCCTTAAAGAGCCATCCAGAGCATCAAGAACAAATTTCCTGCGGCAGGAAACCACATAAGCTCACACAAGTGATCAAAACAACTAGACCTTATGATCAGCCAGCTACAGCTCAATGCAGGACACTGTAGCATTTAAGGCCATCCTCTCACCCCCCACAATGGATGTTATTTCTAGACTAACCTGTTGTTGTTCGCGATCTCTGTATGATTTCAGGTTATTTGTATCTATCTTTAATCCTTTACC
Source organism: Patella ulyssiponensis (assembly GCA_963678685.1). NCBI lineage: Eukaryota > Metazoa > Mollusca > Gastropoda > Patellidae > Patella > Patella ulyssiponensis. Next base: position 93,608,203 of record OY783225.1, read on the forward strand.
ATCAGTTGAAACATTCGTAATCCAGGGGTGATTTAAACATTCTTCTAACGACAAACGATCACTAACAAATATATATATATAATATATATAATTTCACAACAAATTGTCAAGGGAATATAATAAAACATTACACATACATTTGACAAACATTTTTTCCTCCTGGGCGGCTCCCTGTGAGCTGAAGAATATAATATATATTGGCACTAAAATGTGCACTCAACACTAGGACATTTTGGGGCTAACACATGTACAATATCATGTGTTAAGGTACTCAACCCTACTGCTTGTCACAAACACCTATGGGATGAAACCAAGCCCCTTGACTCAATGACAGACCTTATGATCTAAAACGCACACAGTAGGCCTAGGCCACTCCAGCCCCCATCCCAACACAAAATGACATTATAAAACTTACGTAGGTTCAACCACCAGTAATTTAGAGATAAAATCTTTGGCTTCCTTGGAAAATTTATCAAAGACAGGAACGAAAGTCAGCTTCCCCTCCATTATTCTCTCTAGTATTTCTGGATCACTGTCGGCCTGGAACGGAGTCGTTCCACTCAATCTGATGAATTGAAAGGAAATATTATTAATTGTTATCATTTCAGAACAGGTTCACTAATATCAAAATAGGGGATACTCAATCAAATGTTCCAAGATTGTATTCTCTAAATTCTGCAAAGGATGTCAATCGAAAAGACAAAAGAATTGCTGTGGCCAGACAAGGCATGTGCCATCTGAATACAATACTATCTCAACCAATGCTTATAGCAGAAATGTTTGATTACATCATGATTTTTCCAAGACCACATCTATTTTTAAGACTAAAAGAATGATAGGACTCAATCCGGCATCATTATATTCTTTTAATTGGGGCAATCTAGATATTGAGAACCAATTACCGTATTTACAACTAGGTTTCTAAAATGAAAGTAGCAACAGGGGTTCTAAATGGAAGTAGCAACAGGGGTTCTAAATGGAAATAGCAACAGGGGTCTAAATGAAAATGACAACATGGGTCTAAATGGAATTAGCAACAAGGCATATAAATGAACGTAGCAAAAGGGGTTCTGAATGAAAGTAGTAACAAGGATTCTAGACAGTTTTCCCTGTAGAGAGAGAGAGAGAAATGGGGTTTAACGTCCACTCGACACAAACTAGGTCATTTCGAAACTAACATATGGTTTCAATTTTATTTCAATAATTCGCTTGCGCGTAGGGGTCTTTAGCAGTGGGAGGAAACCGGAGTGCCCGGAGGAAACCCACGAGGTTGAGAAGGCGCCCCTATCTCCATGCCACATACGCTCACACCAGGGATCGAAACCACAGCTGCAAGCCAGAGGTGACCGGCCAGCTAGAGGTCGAAGCGCGGCACTCTAGACCACTAGGCCATCTCAACCCCCCGATTTATTAAAGAGACTATAGAGTTAAATACTTACAAGGTATAGACAAGGGCACCAACTGACCATATATCAGACGCTGTTGTGATCACTTCATTATTGACAGATTCAGGCGACGCAAAATCAGGGGTACCATAATTCATCCAAACCTCGTTAGTGCTCGGTATTTTACGAGCAAAACCAAAATCTATCAATTTTATTTCATTACTGTCTTTGGTTGGGAAGAGAATATTACTGGGCTGAAAAAATAGACAAAAATAAAAAAACCATTTAATATAGGCTTACTATTTGTAAGACGCAACTTCTTATTTCGTTCCACATGTAGTTTGCAATATTTATAAGTGTGAAATTTGCACAAAACCAATATTTTGTGCAGGTTTTTATGACAGATACCTGATTGTCCAGTCTAAATTTAACGTAATTTGTTAAGTCATTTTTAAGTCTTGAAGATCAGGGCTCTTGTGTCTGTTTGGAAAGACGCCACGACATGAAATTTGTTGGTAGATTTCTTGGGAGTCCAGCATTCTTAGACTTAAGTTGAGAATTTACTCAACTTTCAATCACTGTTTATAAGAAATATCTCTGATCCAGAAATACAAAACTTTGCACATAGTTTCTTACAAGGGTATTTGATACATTAAAACAACAAAAGTTTTATAAAGGTTTACATCTTAGTTAAAATAAATTTTGAGTAAATTCTTGACTTAAGTCTGAGAATGCTTTGTGAACTCGGGGCCAGATCAGCATATAAAATGTCAATGTATATAACACACACTGATTCAACATCAGTTTTTAAAATACTTCACTATTTATATCTGATTTTTAAAAATACAAATAATTCCATAGAAAAGGGAAGCAAATATTTGGCCCAGGAAGTCACTCTTGCTGCCTTGGAAAAGGAACAATAAAGTCAATCCTACCTTAATATCAAGATGTAAAATATTTCTGGAATGAATATGACCTAGAGTGTTGAGTAGTTTCTTCACAGTCGCAGCAACATCATTTTCTGTCCAGTTGTTCTGGTCTATAGCATGATCAACCAGATTTCCCCCAGGTAGACTTTCAGATCGTCAAGGAGAAAACACTTGTCTGTAAACATATCTATCACATGCTCTGAAAAACATGCATCCAGGTGAACATCAGGTAATGGTGATCATGCTCTAGCATAATGAGTGTCCTGTATTTAACAAATTATTATGTATTTTAAAAAATGACGATCTCATTTAGTGTTTGATTAATGCTAGTAACTCAAAATTACGATTTTTGATTATTGTTAGTAATTATCAGCAAGGACACAGGATATTTGGTGTGTGGGAGGAGGGAGCTCACTCCTTTGAGAAATTCAAAAAAATCGGTGTGTCATTGCTAATTTGTGGCACCGATCTGGACCCAAATATAACATTCAATTTTCATCTGCTACATCAACCCAACAAACAAAAACCTCAATTTTATAGAAATGGAATCATTTAAGGGAGGGATAGGGTATTAGAATGACAGCATCTCATCAATATCAAGCATATCAATAAACATCTGATACAGAAACCTGTCGAACTGTTAAATTCCTAACTCATGACAGAGAGGGAGAAATGGGGTTTAATGTCCAATCGACACAAACTGGGTCATTTTCGAACTAACATACGGTTCAATCTTATTTCAATAAATCGCTTGTGTGTAGGGGTCTTTAGCAGTGGGAGGAAACTGGAGGACCCAAAGAAAACCCACGAGGTTGGACAGGCGACCCTACTCCTTGTCACGTACAACCGGGGATTGCTACCTCATGAGCTACCCACGACAGAATCAAAACACTGGTCTAGAATATCTAATTTCAATCTTCTGTGGATGTTAACAATGTTTCAGTTCATCTCATTTAGTATTTCGAGCAAATATTTTCCCTCTGCGTAATCAAAATACCTACAGGTAATAGCTCATTAAGGCCGAAATATTTAATGCAAATATTTTTTCCATATCCAGATTTCCAGAAAACTGTCCTTTGTTTATATTATATATAAATAAACTTCTCAAAATGGTTAATTCCCAATGTCAGCAAAAAAAATGGTTTTCTGGATATTTTGTTATTCATGCAAATATTCATGAATACCTGCAAATCGTTTCAACACATCTCTAAATGATTATTTTAATTTTTTCAAGTGTTAGTACAAACCATGCAGCACAGAACAGCACAATCTGGTTGGAACATGCAGCACAAAACAGCACAATCTGCATGGTCTCTGGTCGGATCATGCACCATATGCCAACACACTGTGCAACGTTTCTGGTTGAATGTTCACACAATGTACGCTTCTGGTCGCATAACTTCATGCAGCATATGCCAACACAATGTGTGATTTTACTAGTCGCGTATCAACTTCATGCAGCACATGCCAACACAATGTGCAGTGATTCTGGTCGCCATGAATCGTTATATGAGGATACAGTTCTGTGACGATGATCAGGTTCTTTGGTGTCTCGTACGCATCATGTAACGCTAAAATGTTTTTATGACTCAACAGACGAAGAGTTTCCAGTTCGTTCTTGAAGAAATCTTTCTCTCCATCTTCACGGACGGTGATAAATTTAGCAGCAAATTCTGCACCGGTTGATTTCTCTATCACTCTACGAACAATGCCATGACGACCTCTAAAATAAAAATCAGTGAATTTAATTATTGAATCTTTTTGAATGGTAAGCAATTGGATCTTTAGAATTAAGGAAATCTTTTACTGCTGGCTCTGATAGAGAGAGAGACTAGGTAATTTTGGGACAAACGCATGGTTCAAATTTATTTTCTTAATTCGCTTGAGCCAAGAGGGGTCTTTAGCAGTGGGAGAGAAACTAGGTAATTTTGGGATTAAAAAAAACATGGTTCAAATTTATTTTCTTAATTCGCTTACGCAAAGGATCTTTAGCAGTGGGAGAAACCAAAGGACACTTAGAAAATCCCTGAGGTCGGACATGTGACACTACACCCTTGTCACATCCAAGCGGTGAATGGAAACCGCACAGCTTGGAGTCAATGACAGACCTCATGATACAATGAGCACGCATTAACCATCCCCTCCCCCACCGTAGTAGATATAAATCCACGGAAGAACACAGATGAAGTGTAGCCTACCTTCCTAGTTCCTCCATCACATAATAATAGTCTTCTATATTAGCGTTTTTAAAGTTGAGATCACACAAAGTTGGTAAACTATCTGTAAAAATATTAAATTGTAGTCAGTAAAAAGACCTGCTGTAGCCAGATTTATCTCTAAAATTCAACTTTAAAGGGAGATTATGGGAGAATAGATAAACAGTTGACAGTTCTCACTATAATGGTTAAACAAAAGATATAAATATAATCTGGAAACTTCAGTCAAATTGTTCCACTCTGACCCGAGATATTAGCTTTTGAATTTTAGGCTTGCCTCAATCATCATTAAAATGTGAACCGACCAAGTCAAGAGAACTATTTACAGATCGTCAACGAGTTCTGCAAGGTGGTCTAACACGGCAGCGGTAATTTCTGGAGGTTTACAAACTTACCTTCAACTTCCACTCGAGCCGAACAGAAAATTTTACCAGCAACATTTTCAGCTACGCAGGTATACTGACCAGCATCCATGCTTAAAGCGCCATCTATTGTCAGCGAGAAATAATCAGGCCTTTCGTGATGAATACGAACACGAGATGTTTCTGTGAGTGGACGCCAATCTTTGTTGAATTTTATCGTGGGGTAAGGTATTCCGTCAACGCGACATTCAATCTTTCCCGTTCCACGATTCAATAATACCACATCCTTCAAAGGTTCAATAAATGTTGGCGGATCTGAAAAAGAAAGTTGTTATACATTTACTCAACACAAACTACATCATTTCAGAATCAAGGTCCTCAAAAAACCCCAGATAATTTGAAATACACCAAATTGTGATATACATGTAAATGAGCAGTTTATTGTACACCTCAATAGAAATGACATGTTTGAAAGAAACTATGATAGAATTCATGAAATAGAGAGAGAGAGAAATGGGGTTTAACGTCCACTCGACACAAATCATGAAATAGATCCCAGATATAAAATATACCTTTTTACGACTTAATCCACGGTGACTCCCTTACCTGAAGCTACCGTGTTTGATTCCTGACTTGGCCGAAAAAGTTTGTTCTTATTTTCTGGCGTAGTTCCCTTTGTCCGTGGTGAAGAACAGAGCGTCTGGCAAGGGACAACATATAGTCCTTTGGATGAGTCGAAAAGCCTATTTTGCGTTTACACTAAACATTTCAAAATCCAACTTACCAGCCATTTTAAGAGGAATAACGCAACTAGCTGAACCATGTTCATTCTCCGCAACACATTTATAATCTCCAATATCCTCCCAGGTGGCAGCACCGAACTCCAGATCAATCTGTCCGACAGGTGAGGTGTAGGAATTATATCGACCTCCCATCTCCAATTTCTCACCTTTAAAGAACCAGGTGATCTCCGGCAATGGATAACCTTTGACATCAGCACATACCTTACAACCTCTTGCTTCCGCAGCATACTGGTCCTCACCTGATGGCGTCAGGAATTCTGGAGGCGAGGCTGAAATAAAAATGTTGTAATATTTACAGAAGTAACAAATATAAATATATACCAGTACAAGTATCAATTCTAGAAAACCAATTGGACAACAGCAGTTGAGGACAACGACAACTCTCATAAAGGGTGATCTGAGGTAGCTGGAGACGAGTGATCAGAAGATATCTGTAATGGGATCTGGGCGCTACAACAGGGGTTTATATAGAAGATGATGTAACATAAGACACAACCCCTGTACTTAGTATAACTCCATAACACTAAACCTTCTTGATCACACACATGGAGTTTGTGTAACTTATTCTAGAATACATGAATACATCATATAATACATCATAGTTGACTGATGTGAATATACATGAAAATAACATATATATTGTCCAGTAGACGTGGTACAAGGGTTAATCAGTGAACTGGATGTATGAGATGTGTTGTTGACGTTTGGGAAAGTAGGTCGAGGGGAAATGTGTAGGGAGTGATAGTTAGATGTATTATGAATGGTTAGATTGGCTGTGGTGTTACGGTGAAATACTATGCCGCTACCGTAACACCACAGCTTTATGATTTGTTAGACAGGATTGATACCGTAAGTCCGACAATAATAAATAAACTATTTCTGATTTTAATGTTGTCTTTTCCCACCGGCACTGGCCGTACGCCAGCAACTGAAAATAGCTGACGAAACAGCTAGGGCGTCGATTGTTAGTTCGCGTACAACTTGAAAAACCGAATGTCGTACGCCATTGTGAAACTGAAAGTAGCTGACGAAGACAGTTAGGGCGCCGATTGTTAGTTCGCGTACAACTTGAAAAAACCGAATGTCAGTATGGTATTTCTGACATAATTGGTTATCGGTGACCTGAAAGCTGGTAATCTCGACTCAAAGCGAGTAATCTCGACTCAAAAGTATGGTGTATAACCTACTTACTGTCTACAGTCGTCGCTACTCTTATTATAGTTCCTTCGTGATTGTTTGTGGACGATTTACTACTCAGTAAGAAAGCCTGTGCCCAAAAAGAGTTCTCGTCTGTTATTATTAGTATAATGACTTCCTCATGTGCGGCAGGTTCGTTTGTTTTTAAAAACACTGTTTTTCGTTCCAAAAAATAGAAAAGTAATTTTTTACCAGATGATCATGGTTTTTCACCGAGACTAGATAATTTCTCTCGGTGTAAGGATATTATCGCTTATGAAAAAGTTCATACACTGTTGAGAAAATAGTCCGATTGGTTTGCTTACCTGCAAATACAGCGAGAATAAAATCTGTACTGAAAAATTTTCGCGTGATCTATAATAAACTGTCTTCACACACTCGATTTATAATTAGCGATATACAGGTACAGTGGCAAGTGTTATGCTTCTCAGGCTAATACCTCAAAAGTACCTCCGCGCAAAACCCCAGATTTTGGTACATGGAAAACAAAAAAAAATAGTGCCCGTGCGCGTGCCAGTAATAGAAAAACTAAGAGTTCGCGCATCAAAAAATGCACGAACGTACCAGGCGCGATGTCATCCAGTTTGGGTTGTTAGTTATTTGTAAATACCATAATATCGTCCAGTTGAGTAATTAGTTATTTTGTTGAATGTAAGGATACCATGATACGGTTATTAGATATTTTGACGTATGTGAAATATTATGATAATTGAGCTGTTAGTTGCTTCGATGTATATGCACCTTTATTAAGAACCATCACTAATCGTGTGAGTTGAGTTGAATTCAACTGATCTATCTTAAATATAAAGAATATATAAAATTGCATCTTACGTGTGTAATCTATTTTACGTTCAACTGTTTCCGATCTTTCACGACTTGTTGGTGTACCAACTCTGATCTTTCTAAATGGACTCATAGTGTCTCTGGATCCAGATCGACTTGATTTCAGTCGCGGCTCCTCTGTTGAAACAAAACATAAACCCATTAATAAAATTATAAATTTGAAAACAAGGATGAAACAAGTGTGACATAAAGAACCCATGAGGTAATTAATACAGGTGACCCTATTCTTTGTAATACATGACTTTCACAAGAAAACAGACCTTACATGAAACAGTCTAGACTGTACCACTGTGGCCTCCTCTCAACCCCAGACTACAAGACCCAAAACAGGGTATATGTAGAACCTAGTCCTTGTAATGTCTACTCTCTCCACCTGCATCAATGTCGGATCCAGTAGCTACACACAGATCTTATGGCCTGTCTAGCCCCTGCTCTTGTTTCCTTGTACACTTTTGAACAATCTGGAATGGACCACTCGATAGCCAACCTGTTTATCAATCTGGTCAAACAATAGAATTATTAAGAGACTATTTTTTTTATATTTACCTCTTTCTCTGAATAATGTAGCTGGAAGTGTTGGTTCACTCATTCCATACTCATTCTTCGCTCGTACTCGGAACATATAATCTTGTTCAGGTCGTAGTTTCGATACCTCGAAGTGAGTCTCGGGTAGATCTTCCGTTAGCGTGTTCCAGGCATGACTCGGTGGCTCTCTCATCTCAACGATATATGTGATTGGTGTGTTCTTCAAGTATGAGGGCATGCGAGCCTGTTGCCACGACAACAATAGACGATCTTCTGCCTGTTTTGTCATATTTGGTCGACCAGCAGGAACTCTTGGTGGAACTGTGATAAAAAAAATTTTTTGATATAAACTTTGAAAGATAATCTGGAAATAATACAAAGAAACGAAAATCTTGAGTAGCAAACCTAGTTATGGGTCTGCTTGTGTGTGATTAAGTCAAAAGCTATCTAGCCAATCGCCATAGTGGACTCAAAATAGTTGTTAAACAGATTGCCGATTTTACTGTTCCAACATTCAAAGTCATTATCAAATTGTTGTTTGAATATTTCCTTCAATTGAAGAATAGGCCTAATTTTTTTGTATGTTCTGTTTCATATTTCTAGAAATTGTGATTGTACTGAAGGTTCTTCTTGGCCACAGTTCCCTTTTAAACAGAATAAGATCTAGGGCCTGTTTCACGAAATTTTAACCAAGATAAAATCCAAATTTAAGTAATTTGATTGGGCACTATTAGATTGATTTTAGTGCTTAGCAAATCAAAATTAAAATATCTACTAAAATTAGGATTTCATTTTTTTAGTTAAGGTTTCAAGAAACAGGGCCCTGGCGTATATGAAAAAAAAACCAATATGAAAATGATTACCTCCAGACGTAAAAGAGTCGATGTAAGACCTGGCGGGTGACGTGAGGTCGCGATCTCTCTCAAACTCAAACGATGGTCTTCTTATTACTGGTGCTGTAACAATCAAATATATTCATGCTATAATTTATTCACTTTGATTATTTTCACATTTTATTAAAAAAAAAATCAAGTACATACACAAATAGATCAAATGTATACATGTATATATCATCATATCTTTTTTGATTGATAATTTAGTTTTGTTTATTTGTGTTGTTAAATAGAGTTTAATAATTTGAAAGAATTGGACGCTGCATAACGAAAGACTATCATTCTGGCATTTAAAGACCTTCAAAAGATAGGTTGCCAGGCAACGAAACATGCGCCCAAAGCAGGTAAATCGTCCAAGTGGTTGACAAGGTTTGTCGCATATTTATTCTTTGTATGTAAAAGGGGTATTTACGAGACAATTTCACACAGATCAGTTTATAGTATTCTACAAACTGAAACAAGTGTCTCAACTCTGGAAGAAATCTACAAAAATTGTTGAAAGTCGACAGACTTTTTCATTTTACTAATTTAAATAATGCATACAATGCATATAAATTCCATACAAATCGGATGATAATTTTGTAAATAACTACCATTTGTTAGAAACTTTTTTTTAACAGTTATTGCCCGTCTCTAAGAGGCACGTCCGAGCAGTGTAGTAGGACATTAAACTTCATTTCATTCATCGTTTATCAACTTGGCTTGAATTTGAAATAGGATGAGTCAACATGCATTTAAAAAATAGTATAAATTTTTTTAAACAAGGTTACCTCTACTTCTAGTGATCGAGGCCGGTAATGTAGGTTCACTTATTCCAAAAGGACTCTCTGCTCGAATACGGAACGAATAATCATGTTTTGGAGTCAGACCACCAACATTGTAGGTTGGCTCTGTCAATCCACTGATCATTTTTCTCCAGCCTGGACCAATCGGCTCCCGGACTTCAACGGTGTAGGTGATCGGTGCCTTTTTAGCATAAGCGGGAATTCTGGCTGGGAACCATTTTAGCGTTAAACGATCGTCGTTGACATCGACAAGAGCTGGTGTGTCGATTGGTAATTTAGGTGGAACTGAAAACAAAATCATAGTAAGCTAAGGTTTATAATTGGAGAAATGGGTGTATATTATGTCCAGTCCATAGTTTTGTCTTCTGTAACTGTTTGTGTGTGGTGCTGTCCCCCTGCAAGAGAGTTACTCAGGATTTTCCAGCGTCTCGTCGCACAGACAGTACGAAAACATGAGACTCCATGTTCACATTGGTGTACACGTAGAGACAGTTGTATTTAGATGAAATGCTGCTATCCACGAAAAATTACATCATAGCACACTGCTTAATGTCATAATATTACACAGAGCAAGGCACTTATAATGCACAAGGCTAGACAATTAAACATAATAGTCCAAGATAGAGCAGTGAATCCATTCCTGATGAAATAGTCTGAGAAAAACAAGAATTGAAATAACAAACCTGATTGACCAAACTGTGAATCGTAATCATAATCATCTAATGGTACACCAGTATCTGTAACAAAAAGTAATGATCTTCATTTAAATCAACAAAAATCAATGATATCACGTTATTCATTAGATTAATTTGTTTAAAGTGCCCTGGCTATGGTATTGTCTTAACTAACACTGGGCTCTCATTTATTAATCCAGATTGACTGGTGGCTACTTTCCATGCTTACAAATTATGTACATGTATTTTCTAGGGTTTAAACTTAATCACAATAAACACCAATTTGATTTATTAACCTTCGAAAAATATAATCCTTGTTATAAACTGACAAACAAATACACAATTTTTGTCTCTTTGTGCCATGAACCGCGGATCCCTGGGCCTTTTCCCCTCAGGCCGACGCCCAAGCTGGCCTTTGGGGCAACCTTTCCAAAAGTTGTATAAATGTAAAATTTTCTGGTTTTTCAAATCATTTTACATGTTTATATGGATTTAAAATTGCAAGATGGCAGCAATGTCGCCATGCTCAGTTCCTTGTTATGTGAAGTCCCTGAATTACAATTCGAGAAGTTGCAATGTCGCCATTCTCAGTTCCTTGCTAAGTGAGGTTCCTGGGCTATCAATTGAGAAGAATTTTACATTTTTTTTAAAAAAAACCCTACCTGATTGTCTGTTGAGGAACACGGGAAGTGTAGGTTCACTCAAACCATAATTGTTAACCGCTCGTACCCGGAACGCATAATCCCATAATGGATTCAAATTCCTTACAGTGTGACTCTGTCCCACAATTCCTGAAGCTACTTCTCTCCAATCGAAACTATTTGGTTGTCGTACTTCGATCCTGTAGTAGGTAGGTGACATCATGGCGGTGGTGGCGGAGACCCGGGCCTGGTTCCAGTTCAGTTGAATAGTATCAGGAGTTATTTCAATTAATTCTGGTTTCTCAATAGATAATCGCGGTGGAACTGGAGGAATAAAATAGAAAATTTTATCATTTAAACATATATTATGTAAGAGGTAAATCTGCCTACTGCAGGTATTTCTTTAGGCCTAAAATGTTCTATAAACCGTCAACTAGACAATAATTAACATGAAAAGACCTTAAAAGGGAAGACCAACGATTTTCAACAAGGTTTCCATAAATCTGAAATATATATTCAGAAAGAATCCCCTCTGTAAAAGAAGTAAAAAAGTTTTTGTAAACGATATATTAATTTTTATTAAAACCGGAAGTGACATAGTTGGTTCAACACGCTAACTGGGCTCTATAGAAAGCATACAGATATGGCATAAGCTTACTGATGTATTGTATTCACATCCCGTCCTTGGACCCAAAATGTTCTTCCCCTTTAATCAACTCTGATGACATTATATTTGTCAGATTTGCATTGGATTTTAATCTGATCTGCTGCCCAATGCTCACTGATTTTTATCGAACCGACTTTAGTAATGGTTATTAAGGCTAGACCTAACATTCAATTGCTGCTATCTTGGTTCAGAGTGATTCCTAGTTGAATTGGAAATTGAAAATAGAAACTTTCAGCTGAAGATTTAAAATGTGGTATCGTACATACACTATTCTCAGGAGGCAGTTTGCCCCTGCCAGAGGACTTGGCAATTAAATGTGCCTTATTTTTTGAGTGGTTTAGATATTTAATTATGGGATGAACTGAAACGTGGCCTGCATATAGATCACATACATCAATGTCTGTTGAGTAGGGATCTTACCTTTAACAGTTAGACTTTCTATATAAGGTCTGTTAGGCAGGGAATAATCTTCTGTAATAAATGGCATCTGATATATAGGTAGTGGTTCGTACTTCAATACTGAAATATTAAGATAATGTACTTTAGATCACAAATATTGTCACTTTGTCAGCTAGCATGTGACATGGTTGTGGGGTTGTAGGCTAACGTGGTGGCATTTGTTTGGTTTCCTCCCACTGCTAGAGTCCCCATTGCGCAAGAGAATAACTGAAATAAATTTTACCATTGGCTATTTTTCTAAAATGGCTTAGATTATATTAAACTCCATTATTTTACCTCTCCCATTGCAAATATCACATCAAGATACTCGAAGGATACACATCTTAATTAACTAATGCTGCAAAGTTTCCTGGTTAGAGAGAGAGAGAGAAATGGGGTTTAACGTCCACTCGGCACAAACTAGGTCATTTCGGGACTAACACATGGTTTTAATTTTATTTCAATAATTCGCTGCGCGTAGGGGTCTTTAGCAGTGGGAGAAGGCGCCCCTATCTCCATGTCACATACGCTCACACCAGGGATCGAAACCACAGCCGCAAGCCAGAGGTGACCGGCCAGCTAGAGGTCGAAGCGCGGCACTCTAGACCACTAGACCATCCCAACCCCCCTTCCCTGGTTAGGCCTTCTACATATTACTTTAGAATACTTACATTGTGTTCTGTAGTAGGGTATAGGTGGTGTTGGTTCACTCAGTCGACCAGTTGGTGTCACAGCTCGGATACGGAAATGATAGTCTTTTCTCGGACTCAGATCTGTGACGGTGTAATCGGTGGATGTAACACCTTTAGCTAGAGGGCGCCATGTCCTCGATGGAGATTCCTGTTTCTCAATGACGTATGATTTGGGCATTGAGTGGAGGTAGTTGGGAATGTAGGCTGGAGACCATCGTAATCTGGCGGTGGTAGCATCCTCATCTAGAATGGTTGGTCTGGCAATAGGTACACCACTTCGCACTGTAAATAGATTTATGGTAATTCCAAAGACATTCGGTTAAAGAAATTTTTGCATTTGATTAGGCAAAAGAAATCGGACAAGTTTAAGTCAGTGTGCATCCTTAGTCTTCAACTTCAATACTGCTTAAAAACCCCAATGAATCGAACACGTAACTACTACTTCCCTAGCTCCCCAAACTCCTTGTGTCACATGGAACTACTACTTCCCTAGCTCCCCAAAATTCCTTGAGTCACATGGATATAACTTGGAATTATTTACTAGTTCTGTGACTCAGGTAGTTTGAGCAGCAATAGTTGCACACAATTTTGTTAATATGTCAATTTTGTCTAATTATTTTTTTAGGAAACAGGGTAGGCGATGTACCATGTGCTAATGTTTGCTACATCTATACACATTGTCCCAGCACCACTAACGAGGTGGAACCATGCTGGTGAAATCTTGATGAACTTTCTCTGTCAACATCGGCAAAGAACATGGGATCTACAGGTTAACGAGCAAGGCCTTTCTCAACTAGCCGTCACCGCTGCTCCCGAATATATCAAAACAATTCTCGTTCAACATCAGCAACGAACATGGGACCTACAGGATAACAGACCACGGTATTCCTCAACTAGCCTTGCCCGTTGCTCCTGAATATGTTAAAACAATTTTGGATCAACATCGGAATAGAACACCGGACCTACAAGTTCACGGGCCAAGGTCTACCTCTACTAGCTGCACCGGCTGCTGCGGACTACCATGTTAAAACAATTTTGGTTCAATTCGAGATAAAAATATTTACCTGGCTGTCTGTAAAATGGAATAACAGGTGAAGGTTCTGTCACCCCAACCGACGACTCGCCTCGAATACGAAAATGGTAGTCGCCATGTGGGTCTAATTCCTTCACACGGTAAGATGTGTCTGTTACTCCACGAGCTAGAGGGCGCCAGTTGTAGTCAGGTAGTCGTTGACCTTCAATAAGGAAGGTCATGGGTTCCTGATCGTATTCGAAGGCTGGTATATCCACGCGTTGCCAGCCGAGAGCAATAGATGTATCATCCACCGAGGTGATTTCTGGTAGTCTGAGAGGGGCTCTAGAAATAACTGCAAGAATAAAGTTAAAACATTTTGATTGAAAATACATTATGTAAGATTTAGATAAAGAGCTGGCAGTTCTCGCTATAATTGTTCAAAATTTGATAATGAAAAATAAATACTGAAAATTTCAGTCAAATTACTTCATACTGAGCAAAGTTACGAGAGAGAGAGAGAGAGAGAGAGAGAGAGAGAGAGAGAGAGAGAGAGAGAAATGAGGTTTAGGTCATTTCGGGACTAACATATGGTTTAATTTTATTTCAATAATTCGCTTATGCGTAGGGGTCTTTAGCAGTGGGTGGAAACCAGAGTGCCCGGAGGAAACCCACGAGGATGAGAATGCGCCCCTATCTCCATGCCGCATACGCTCACACCAGGGATCGAAACCACAGCCGCAACCCAGAGGTGACCGGCCAGCTAGAGGTCGAAGCGCGGCACTCTAGACCACTAGGCCATCCCAACCCCCCAAAGTTATGAGGATTTGATGTAAAACCACAGGCTTGATGTTCAGAAATATTTGATTTTCATCTGGTTATTTCGGCTATTTTAGGATGAATATGATCATTTTTATTTTTCAGCCAGATAGCGTTTCTTCAAACTTATCTTTCATTTCCAACTGTCAAGTGTTCTTTCATGCCCATGTGAATGTGTAAAACTAATCATAAAAGTTATTCAGAAAACGATATGCTTCATGACGTAAGAAATATTTCTAATAGAAGTTTAACATTCACTCGACACAAAATTGGTAATTTTGAGACTAACATATGGTTCAATTTTATTTCAATAATTTGCTTGTGTGTAGGGATCTTTAGCTGTGGCACGGAAATGGAGGACCCAGAGAAAACCCATGAGTTTAGTCAGGCGACATTTCTCCATGGAATCGAAACCACAGCAAAATGAAATGAAAATGAAGTGAAATGGGGTTTAACGTCCTACTCTTTTGCACCTAACCTGGGCTAATGGAAGACGGGCATACGCCATACAGTGTGCTATGAGAGAAATTTTGCCTGGGCAGCCGCGCTACGGCCTACTCTTATATCAAATTCCAACTGCCAAGGGATCTTTTACGTGCACTCCAATCTGTACACGGGACCTCGGTTTTTCGTCCCATCCGAACCACTAGGCAGCTGTCCTAGTCAGGCCCTCCTTCTGCATCACTGACAAGGGGAAATCACGCCGGAAAATCGAGATGAACTTTCTCGGCCAATGCAGAAACCACAGCAGTTAACTCAAACCTTACGATTTAACGCACGCCCGTCAAACCATTGCTTATCGCCGTAGTTGCACTCCATCAAATTGTGTATACAATATTTCAGGAAGTATAATTAAAAGCAGGCTAATTATGACAAATAATCCTGGATGAGTGCTTTGTTTTCGTCATATTGTAAATGCCATTAAAAAAGTATCAAAAAAACTAAAACAAATCTTCATGGTTACCTGGTCGTCTGTGTAAAAAGACAGCAGGTGAAGGTTCGCTGACACCGTCATCCATGACGGCACGGACGCGGAAAGCATAATCCGTGTCTGGATCCAGGTTGCGGATACGATAGTTTAAGTCACTAGTACTGGGTACGACTGTTGTCCAATGAGGACCGGATAAATCTCTCATCTCCAATCGGAATCGTCGAGGCATGTCGGCCATATCGTATCCAGGCAGACGGACAGGTCGCCAGGAGACATGCACTGATTCAGGTTCCATTTCAAATATCTCTGGTCGTTCAACTGGAACAGATGGAAGCCCTGAAATACGGAAATATTTTAGGGAATCAGTAAATCGACAAATGGTATACAACTTTTTTTATTTCTTTCAGTCGGAAAAACAAATTCTCGTTAAAAAAATTGTCAGCCATATTGATTATTTCCCTTTATTTTCAGCATGAAACGAAACATCAAATAATCACTGCTAATCTTTTTGCCTGGATTAATTATGTGTAGTTTAATGGTCGCATGCAAGATATTAAGTTTGTGATTTTACGTGCATGAGTTAAAAAACACTAGACACCCCCCCACCCATACAAGGGAATAGCCGCAGTACTTACATCTATGAAATACTTTACGATTTAGATCCCCCAATAAACGTGACGATACTTACATCTCTTTCTAGAATACGATATTGGTAAAGATGGTTCCAAATATTCTGCTCCTATCTCTGGTCGTACACGGAACATATAATCTTTAGACGGAGCTAACTCTGATACTCTATAAGAAGTGTCTGGTATTTTACTCGCGAATGGAACCCACTTCTTGTGGATTGGTTCGTAATTCTCCAGGGCATAGGTCAATGGTTTAGATTTCAGGGATGGTAAAGTAGGCTGTCGCCATGACAACAGTAACGATGATGGTTCGTATTCATCTATTTCTGGGTATTCAATGGGAAGACTATAATCTGAAAGAAATAAAATATAGGACCTTGAGATTTACAATTTATTTGCAAGGAGTTAATTCAGGAGGAGATTTTTGGATAGCGGCAAATTTTTAGTAGTGCCCAATCCACACACCCTGCTCATCGTGCATACAAATCTATATTCCAGGGTTCCTTGTTTCTAAGTATTTGTTAATAGTTCTCATAGATTTTTAACCATGATTTGAAGATTGATAAAGTAGTCACAAAGCAAAGTTCAATTGGGAGTGAATATCATTTTTCCGAGGCTGCAACAGCAAACGCTCCCGTGCATTAATTTGATACACTGATAGAATTACCTGGTCGTCTGAGTAATCTGGTTGGAAGAGTTGGTTTACTCGTTCCGTAATCATTCTCCGCTTGAACTCGGAAAGCGTAGTCCCGATTAGGGGCCAGTCCCATCACTGTGTAATCAGTGTGTGGTACACGGCGTACAATTGGACGCCAGTTGGTGTCTGGTAGTTCCTGACAGAAAATCGTATAAGACACGGGTATCTTGGTATCGTGCATGTAGGATGGAATCGTGGCTGGTCTCCATGACAACCTGACAGACGACGGTCTGACGTCCATCATCATAGGTTCATCTGTTGGTAGGGTTGGTAAAACTGTTAAAAATAAATAAAATAATTTATTAATTTCCTCAAAGGAATAGAATTATTTAATTTCCTCATAGGAATAAAATTATTTATCAATTCCCTCAAAGGAACAATCATTTATTAATTCCATCAAAGGAGCACAATTATTTATTAATTCCCCTCAAAGGATTGGCTATTCTAAGCATATGTTTGAAAGTTAAATCATTTCGTAGTTCAATCATACGATTCACACCAATTGCCTCATATACATTCTATTTTCCCACAATACTTGTCATTACAGATTTTAACCAGAAACCACAGTGTCTCAAAATTTTCCTTCCTGGTTCCACTGATGCCGTTGATACAAGACAGAGGGCTTGGCAACGAAAAGTATCTACCTGTACAGCCAAGTTCCATTGTCACCACATTAAAGAGGTCTAACATATGGTTCAATTTTATTTCAATAATTTTCTTGCGAGTAGGGGACTTTAGCAGCGGGGGAAAACTGGAGAAAACACATAAAGTTGGAAAGGCGACCCTAGTTCTTGTCACCTTCAAGTGCGGAATCTAAAACAAAACCACTTGATTCAATGAAAGACCTTCTGATCCAAGGCACAAGAATTAACAATTGTCACAATGCATGACGTGTAGCCGTTATGATTAGCTTGTTTGGTTCAGAAATGTGACATACTCAACACTAAACGTGATATATTTATCCAAATCTTATCAGACGACGAAATTAATTTATTTACCTGGTCTTCGTTGTACTGTGATAGTATCGGTCGGTTCACTCAAACCATAACTACTCTCCGCTCTTACGCGGAATATATAATCCCGATCTGGCTTCAGTCCTGTTACACGATACTGGGTGCGGGGAATACCGTGAGCTAGAGGGCGCCACTGAAACAGCGGGGATTCCTGTACCTCGATGTTGTATCGTACAGGTGAGTAATCCGTTATTCTTGCTGGTAATTCAACGGATCTCCATGACAACAAGAGGGAATCAGGATAAACTTCTGAGATGTATGGAACATTTGTTGGCATCCTTGGAGGTCCTGAAAAACGTGAAATTTTAATTATCAATAGGCTAAAAAAAACAAAATGCTTCCAGTTTCATTAAATATAGTGTTACTAAACAACCAGGATATACCTCCATGATCAGCTTTGTGAAGGATGGTAATGGTTGTCTGAGCTTAAGTCTTAGGAGGAACGTTTTAATTGGCACAGGAAAACATTCTGTTAACAATAGATAGGATTTATCCAATTTCACCAATGCAATTTTATAACAATATCTGATGTGTTTAAAATATTGATGAGCCTCTCTGCACCTAGCAAGTTTTAAAAATTGGAGAGTATCGTGCTTATATGGGTTTTGATGACTTGGGCAAAAACTCAGCAGGTTTCTTCCTTATGACCACAGTAGAAATTCCAGAATTTTTTTTTAAAAATCTGAAATACTCTGACCTATATATAAAGTGCTTAAACGGTTTCGATTAAGGGGCAATAACTTTCCAACATTTTTTTAGCAGCAGACCTAGGTGAAAATTTAGTGTGATTACTAGAAATATTGATGGACCTGACATACAACATTATGAACACAATGCTGACGTATAAAAGCAACATATCCTACCTCCTCGGTGTGGTAGATAACATGGTGGAGATGGTTCGCTCTCCACACCTCCGGACGCGGCAACGATTCGGAACATATAATCTTGATCTGGTCGCAGAAACCTGATGGGTATATTAGTTCCACCAAACTGACCACTCAGATGTTTCCATGTCGTACTCGGTGGTTCCCGTATCTCAACACGATATGTAACAGGAAGGTGACTGGTTGTCTTGATCGGTTGCCATGACAACTCGCAAGAATCTGGCGTAACACTGGTTAGAACTGGTTCTCTATGTGGAAGGGTAATTACTAAACAAATAAATGAAAAGCAATAAAATTAATGGATTGTTTCATAAAATGGCATAGGATACGATTTCAGAGTTAGTGATGTTGACAGGAATAAATGAAACCTACGTCAAAATGTCATGGGCATACCAATCTTGGTGCATAAAAAAGAACTGCAATTCCATTTCATTTCAATTTAACGAGCTTCATAAGTTATGTGTCAGATAGCAATGTCAAGGAGTTTGAAACATTCCTTTTAACACAAAGATTTCCACTTCCAGTTGGTGTCTTAGTGAGAGGGGTTGGGATGGGTAAGTGGTCTAAAGTGTCACGATTCAAGCTCAAACTGGCCAGTCACCTCTGGCTTGCAGTCGTGGTTCTGATCCCTAGTGTGAGCGTACATGGCTTGGAGATAGAGGGAGCTTTCTCATCCTCATGGGTTTACAACAGGTTTCCTGCCACAGGAAAGATTTATGCACGTGCGATAAGCATAATAAAAAAAGGTAGACTTGTTTGGGTACTGCGATATCATCATCAGTGGAAGCAGACATTAAACAGTAATACGAGAAGACATTCTGCTGAATATAAAGGGTCTCACTACATTGTAGGAGTAGTTAATTTCCCCAATATAGAAAACAAGCAAACATACAGTGGTCTCAACTCACCTGGCCTTCGTTTTAAACTAACTGGTAAACTAGCTTCCCCTGGTCCAAATTCGGTTTCAGGTCGTATACGGAAGTTATAATCGGCATCCGGGCGTAGTCCTGTTGCTAGATAATGAGTTTGTGGGATACGTCGTGCAACAGGAATCCAGCTTGTTCCAGGTAATTCCTGCATATCGATAGAATAGGTGACTGGGATAGCTTGACGAGAGTACATCGGTATTTCGGCCGGTTTCCAGGCTAATTCCACTGATGTAGGACCAACGTCAAGGATTGATGGCTCCCTGATTGGGAATCTTGGGCGAACTGAAAATTATAGAATACACAAGATATACACAACACGCTCTGCAGGACAGGTGACTGAGAAATCAACGTCAAGTTCAAACTTCTCACGGCATCTAATCCTTGTCATAAAATGAGATGCAAGATCCACCTTAAAGACAACTGGGTCAATCAATGCTGCATATTGTTATTTTTGTGATGACACTCAAGAACTCAGAGAAGAGATCTTGGTAGATGACTCTCTGGGGTTGCTCAATTTTCAGATCAGAAAGTTCTGAACTGACAGAACTGCAATTCAGTGAATTCAGTTCTGCCCAAACGCTTCATGGTGATGCATCAAAATCATTTCTATATACATATGATCATGCAGCAACACGGGCAAGGTTTTCCTGATTAATTAATATTTTATTTCCTCCGTATCATATATATATATATATATACCTGGGAAGTTTGTGATAGACACAGCCTCCGTTGGTTCTAGGTAACCACTCGTTGTCTGTGGTCGTACGCGAAGACGGTAATCCTGAGATGGTTTTAAACCAGACAGCAAATAACTCGTATCTGTCACATCTCGGGCTAACGGCTGCCATTCCAGACTCGGCAAGTGTTGCGATTCTATCTGATATCTTATTGGTTCTGTTGATTTATATTCTGTAGGTTGCCATGCCAATCGTAACTTCTCAGGTTGCATGTCTAGAATTCTTAAACTATCAGCAGGTGCTCTGATTGGTGCTGAAATGAAATTACAGATACATTATAATTTATAATACAAAGGGGGATTAAATGGCTGAATGGTTAGTATGTGCGTGCTGTATCGTGAAGTCTGTCATTGAGTCAACTGGTGTGGTTTCGATTCCCCGGTTGTACATGACAAGGAGTAGGGTCGCCTGTCCAACCTCGTGGTTTTTCTCTTTGGTCTTCCGGTTTCCTCCCACTACTAAAGATCTCTACGCGTAAGATAATTATTGAAATAAAATCAAACCATATGTTAGTCCCGAAAGTGGACGTTAAACCACATTTCTCTCTCTCTCTTACAATACAAAGATACAAAAACAAATGTCATTTATATGAAAGGAATACGATCTTAATCACAAAGAGAGAGAGAGATAGAAATGGGGTTTAACGTCCACTCGACACAAACTAGGTCATTTTGGGACTAACATATGGTTTCAATTTTATTTCAATAATTCGCTTGCGCGTAGGGGTCTTTAGCAGTGGAAGGAAACCGGAGTGCCCGGAGGAAACCCACGAGGTTGAGAAGGCGCCCCTATCTCCATGCCACATACGCTCACACCAGGGATCGAAACCACAACCTCAAGCCAGAGGTGACCGGCCAGCTAGAGGTCGAAGCGTGGCACTCTAGACCACTAGGCCATCCCAACCCCCCTCTTAATCACAACGAACAGTGTCTAGCAATTTGAATCAGATAACAAACAAACAAACAAACGAAGAAGGCATGCATGTAAACGAACCCATGACAGTTGGAATTCCAAATAAACAGTTGCCTATAGTGCCGCGGAATGGGTGAAATTGTCCTCATAGAATTTTGGATGGTGTAAGCTGGTCATCATTTGCCTCGTTGGCGCAAATCCCCCCTGTAATAGACTGTTCACGCTTTCTGAGCATGCAAATTGTCACTACAACACATCAGTATTTCTGGAATGTCCCTACCACCAAGCTGCAAATCCTGGATCTGCTACTAATGTAGGAACTTTCTTAAAAAGGTGAACTAAAATGATACTTACAAACACTTTGATACAGTCCAGCATCATGTGAAGGTGGGCTCATTCCGTATGGAGTTATGGCCCTTACTCGGAATCTCAGATCATCTGTAGGACTAATACCAGGAATACGATAGGATGTGGTCGGTAGTCCACTAACGACCGGACTCCAGTAGTCTGACCGTGGGTCATTCTGTTCAATCATATACAACAAAGGTTCATCGTCAACATCAAACGGTGGTATCTCGACACGTCTCCATGACAACCTGACAGATTCATAATCTGGTTCATAATCATCAATCTGAACACGATCTACAGGAACGTGAGTTTGGGCTGAAATAACAAAAACAACACATAAAGCCAATTTCCTTAACACTTCCCTGGTTTGTTGGAGATAATGGGCATCGCTAGTAAACAAATCAATTCCATGTGTCCTTATCCTTGGTTAGAGAACCATATTTGGACATAGTGAGATTAAACACCATTTTAATAACAAAAACTAATATGTCACCTATAATATGTCACCTATAGCGATTGTCTCAGTGGAAGAAAAATCAGAGGCACTGGAGAAAACACATAAGCTTAAGTCAGCATTCCTACTATTTGTCACATTCAATCTTGACTCAATGACTGTATTATTTCAAGTGCATATAATAGATCACCTGGACACCCACCCACCAAACCATCCTAAAATTTACTCTAACAATTACTACAGTAGGACTGTGAAACTCGCGGACAAGACAAACAACATCAGTTATCAAAACAATATCAAATCAAGTGAATGGATCCAATAACCAATCATTGATGGTTATTTATAATAACACTATCCAGCAACAAACCTAATGTTCTGTATAGAGAAGCTGCTGGAGACGGTTCCAATGGTTTTCCAGTTGTCATGACGGGTCGAACACGGAAACGGTAGTCTCGTCCTTGATTCAGTCCCGTTACTTTATAACTTGTGTCTGGAACTCTTTGAGCGACTGTCTGCCAGTCCATGGACGGAGGTTCCTGCATCTCGATCATGTATGTCATTGGTTCGTCGTCGTAACCGAAAGAAGGGACGTCAACTCTAGCCCATGACAGGCGAACAGAGTCTGGTTCCATCTCTATGATGTTAGGTCTACTGACGGGTACACCAGGGAATGCTGAAACAAAAACAAAATAAGATCAATCAGGAAACCTGACATCTCATCATCAAACTGGGAATTAAATCACAACAAAGAATTGGGTTTGAAAGTTCTAACTGTTCTCCACCATCCAGACTATTGAGGATGGGAAAATACTATGTTCTATGACGAATTGCCCTGGACAACAATGTTTCTGTTAACGACCAGTGAAATCTTTTCGAAACGTTGTATGTGTATAATACAGTGATGTGATTGTTATCCATAGAACTGTGTTATGTTATATTATGTTCAATCACTAAATGCCATTCAAAGATTATAACTTTCTCTGACTTCCAAAGGTTCCTTTACATTTAGGTTTTACGTCACATCTGAATTCCACTGCAAAAGGTTCTTATTTTTTCATTCCATTTGAATGACTAGGTACTGTTCCTTGTCAAGTTTTATGTCAGACTAAAAATTTGAGTAAATTCAAAATTAATTTAAAAATCGTACCAGTAGCTCTAGGTAACCATAGAGATTGTGTCGGAGCACTGCGGCCATATTGGTTTTCGGCTCGTATTCGGATATTATAATCTCGATCATAGCCGAGATCTGAAAGATAGTAACTGCTTTCTGGAACACGACTTGCTAACGGCACCCATTCCTCACTGGGTAGTCGCTGGGCTTCAATATTGTATGTGACATCAGGCAGTTCATATTTCTCTGTTGGTAATTCTACTGGTTTCCATGCCAACCTGACATTCTCGGCACCCATATCGGTTATAAAAGGCTGTGATGTAGGAATAACTGGGGGAGCTGCAAAAGAATGAAAGAAATTTCCTGGAGACAAGTTTGATAATATCTTTTTATGTTTGTAAAAAGTTATCATCAATACACTAGAATCCTTCCCTGACATATATATCTTTTCCCAGTGGCCTAATGATGACCAATGCATGCTACACAGTTCTCTATTTTGGCGTCATTTCTGCTTTCTGTCACCGAATTCAAACTACCACACCAACATGCACAGAGGATCTCAGTGTTTTGTAAATTGAAACAAATAGAAACTGTTTGTTACAGGCCCCTCTGTCAGGCAAGAAATTCTCAAGGCCCTTTCTGGGCCAATGGAAGGATGAAAACCCGAGCCAGTACACCAGTTATTATATAAATCAAACTCTTACCATCTCGCAATCTGGCCAACATTTCTTTGATTTCTGGAGTCTCTAAAATAAAACAAAGAGAGCAAAATTATTTCAGAAAATAATATCGCTAATTACAATTAAATGTAATTAATTAATCAATTTAAATAATGCACTATCTACAAGTAATTTGTATTATTTTGTCATTAAATTATTTTATGTTAATAATTCAAAATGAAAATTAATTCATTAGAATTATAATGGAAAATTATAATGGAAATGAAGAAAATTTGAGGTCAATAAAAGTTTGTTTTTTTAATAGATATCTGATATGTGATATTCATTAATAAATTAAACTAGATCAGTATTGCTTGCAGATGATTGGTTGAAATTTGAAATAACAAGAACTTATACTGCCAATCAGATATAGCTCCAGTTTCTGTGTTCACAGGCCGTGTATTATGAAAGCGACAGAACATGCCAATGATCATGTCAACTGATATTCCACAGTGAAATATCGGACAGGCTCTTTGAAGTGTGATAATCTGGAACAGCCCCTTGAAACAAACTTGGTCATGTGTAAGGATCTTTAGCAGTGAGAACCCTAAAGCCTAGCTTATGTCGCCCTACGACGCGATAGAACTGACGGCGACTAGAAATTGGCAACTGGTTTGCGATCAAGTGGAACTGATCAGTCGTGACTACTTGGGCGACCTGAGCTCTCTTACGACTGGTGTGAATCGGACGGCAGCCAGTCGCCATCCAGTTGTCTCTAGTTTCATATGTTCTACTCCTACGACTGGAGACAACTAGTTGTCTCTCATCCCAAGCGACATGAGCGCACTTACGACTGGCTTAAGTCAGCGCCTCGCTGACGTAGCCAATAGGATTTGGTTATTTAGTCACGTGGTGGAATGAGGCCATTTTGAAGGTTATGTGACTCCGATTCTTCAACTCACACCGGGCGACATGAGCGCGCTTACGACTATGATCAACTGGTTGCTCGTGATTGCGTCCAGTCGTGGATAAATTCAGTCATAGCGACATAAGCTGTCAGTTGCCGTTAGTCGCCATCAGTTTTATCGCGTCGTAGGGTGACATAAGCTAGGCTAAACCCATGAGGTTGGACAGGCAATCCTACCCCTTGTCACGTACAAGCAGGGAATTGAACCCACACCACTTGACTCAATGACACCCCTCATGATGCCCCCCACATGCACCCAATAATAAAATGCAAATAAAGACAAATATCATGAAATGGAAATAACACATCTGAATATAATTAAATATAATATTATTAGTTTATTCAAGATTAAAATATTATTAGTTTCATGCATAACAACATGTTGACAGTCTGTAAACATATTCAGTCTGCTTCCGGTAAATTTGGGGAATTTATCATCCTACATCAACCGGACTAATGAAGATGGGCACACCCCACCCAATTTGCACCAATGACAAGTTGAAAACCGGAGGAACTTTCTCGGCCAACAACATAACCAGGTTTATACATCTTTGTTGTATGCTCCGCCACCTTTAAGAAGCCATTGACTTCATCCTGCCTTTAGGTAGATCGTTCACATGATTATAATTGTGTGCTTTATAGATCACGATGACAGTGCAACAAAACAAGCTAAATATGGATAAACATGTAATAAATAATACTGTGACATAATAATATAATATCACATCTATCTGATTTTATATGTTGTTATACTTGTGCAAAAGAACATGATGATATAAAGCAAGCCAAATATTGATAATTAAATACATGTAATAATATTAATATTAATATGAGAATTTATTTTAAAATATATAAGCTAATTCTAATACAAACAAGACTGTTTTGATTTAGGTCAAATTAAAATATCAAATATAACTGTTTAATTTATTTAAGATACATTTTAGATATAAACTGTCAACTCAGTTGTCAGCAATTCATAATACATGTACCAGTATATAAATATAACTGCAATCAACTGAAGACCGATATACACCATGCAGCGTGATCAGCCCAGATAGTAAAACTCTAAGTGGTTCTTTAACATGCAATTTAACAGGCACACAGGATCTAGCTTATACATCTTCATGAAATGACTAGACGTTTCTATATGCCAAGCCTTCCGTCCTACCCCAATGACAAGGGGAAACCACACCGGAAAATCTTACGACCCCTTCTCCGACAAGAAGGCAGTTGATCCGCGGAACTCTTGGTTAGCGAAGCCTAGCCATACTCACTAACCAACTCTGGTTCCACAAATGAAGGAGACACCAATCAATTCAACATTTCAATTTTCAACCTAAATCAAAGCAGGTCTTGACAATATGTATGATTTTGTTGATGTATATTTTTCTCCACAGCCTCTGTGTCATAAATAAGTATTAAATATTGAATACCAGGGGCCTTATACACAAAATTTTAACTAAGATAAAATCCAAATTTCAGTTATTTGATTGGATAATATCAAATTGATTTTAGTGCTTAGCCAATCAAAACTGAAGTATCTATTAAAATTTTGATTTTATCTTTAGTTAATATTTCGTGGGGCCCAGTAAACTAACAAATGATTGTTAATATTGATGATAATTAATTAATTAATTAGCTAACATGTTTACGTAACTAACAACTAACAAACATGTTGCAAAAGACGATAAAAGCGGAGGAGGTTGTTACTATAGCTACCTGTATATCTACGTAACGGAGATTCAGCTGAAATCATAAAAACAACAACTAACATCTATACATTCATCTAAAACATGGACAGAGGAACAAATCACGGACAGAGGAACAAATACATGGGGAGAGAAACAAATAGATGGGGAGACAAACTAAGAGAGGAACAAATTCAAGGGGGAGACAAACTAAGAGAGGAACAAATTCAAGGGGAGACAAAAAATTGCAGACAGGAACAAATTCCCACATAGACAAACTAATACATGTAGAGAGGAACAAATTCACAGGGAGACAAACATAGAAAGGAACAAATTCCAGGGTACACAGAAAATTATCAGGAGAGAGTGAAGTAAGAACTTGGTAATACAACAAACTGGAAAACAGTTGAAAAGAGAGACAGATGGGTTTAATGTCCACTCAACACAAACTATGTCATTTCGGGACTAACATGACTCAATTTTATTTCAATAATTTGTTTGTGTGTATGAACAGTTGGACAGCCAGTTTCACTTTTAACTTGATATTGAAGGAGGGTTCTTATGTGTGGAGAGGTTGGGCAGTAACGATAATAAATTACATGAATGTATTCCATCATTGCATTCTAAGATATAAAGAAAACATGTATTCAGTCAAAAATAAAACTTAGACATGATGAATAAAAGCATGGATCTGTGAAAGGGACTTGGTTACAGTTCGGGTAGTAATGTGTTGATGATTGAGATTGGTCCACGATTAACATAGCTCAGGTCCGAATCATGATTGAGTTGGCCATGTATGTATATTCTGCTGGTCTTATATAAATAACATAAAAACATACAATAACATAAAATGTACAATAACATAAAAAATACAATAACATAAAAATACAATAACATAAAACATACAATAACATAAAAATACAATAACATAAAATGTACAATAACATAATGTGTGCCATAACATAAAACGTACAATAATATAATAGTACAATGTACAGTAACATAAAACATACCATAACATAATAGTACGACAAGGTACGATAAGTAACCTCTAAATGAGAACGTAAACAAATAATAAATACATCAAATCAAAATTAGATGCCCAAATGGCAAAAACAATATAAGCCAAGCATCAGAACTGCTAAAACATTCTCGAAATTGGAAATAATGTAGGAATGAAATGTCTTTTAAAGCAAATAAAGTTGAAAGCATTTAAATAAAGCAGAAAGGGAAAACATCACTTTTTAAAGCATGTCGCTCTTTTGGATCAAACTATAGGTTGGGGCCAAATTATGTTGTACAGCGTTCAAAGCGACAACTAGCAGGGTAATGGATTCAAAACTGCATACATATGTACGGTATATCTGTAAGCCAGCGGAAAAGATTTAGGTAGGAGAATAGGTTGAGATTTTGCTTTAAAGCATGTCTCGGCCAAATAGATTCTAACAACTTAAATTTAAAGCGTAAGCAAAACATCATTTGCAAAATTGTAAGTAAATATTTCAAGTTTCAACAATATATTTTTTAATGTTCAGATTGAATTTTTTCTGATATTTTCAATAATGAATTTTTTTTTCACTTTTTAAGTTGATATTTAAACATCTATAAAAAAAATTAAATCTTGAATGTTCAAACCTAATCACTGCGAAGACAAAGCAATGGCATTGAAATTTCAAAACAGCAATGATGGGTTAAAGTCTAAAACAAAGCATTAGCGTTTAAAGTCCAAAATGGCAAAGGAGGTTAAAAGTCCAAAACAAAGCAATGGTGTTTAAATTCTTGTCAACACTCCATAACAAAGCAATAACACTTTTTTAATAGGCGTAAAACAGAAACCATTGTGATTGTAACTTTGACTAAATTCTATATTGGTCAATAAGGTTCATTATAAAACAATTGACACACAGTAGTGTTCATAATCATCAACCAGTTTCATGGGAGTGGAAAGATACATTTTATCAGGATTAACATCCCAACCCTTGATCAACAAATCCACCTTAACCCTCATGCTTTTTATACAAACGTTCTTTGATTTTACAAACAAATCAAAAGAAATTGAAAAGGGGTTAAACGTCTTACTTTTATGGACCAACTAGAGCTGACAAAGACAAACATACATCCAGTGTGCTTTGAGGAAAATTTTGCCTACACAGATTTCCTGGTTAATAGGTCTGTGTCTAGTGATAACACTCCCATCTTTAGAAAATAATAAAGTTTGTTATACATGTATACTTTAGGAGAGCCATGGTCGCTCAGTGAGTAAGATGTTGGCTCGCTAACCTGTAGGTCTTGTGTTGGCCGAGAAAGATGATCAGGACTTTTCGGCGTGACGACAGTTAGAATTCGACATACGAGTAGATAGTAGCACCATGGTTTAGGCAGATCATCCCTCATAGCACACTGTACGGCGTAATCCAATCTTTATTAGCCTAGCAGGACGTTTAATTTCTCGCAATTAAGGAGACTCAGATGTTTTTTGAAAAAAGTTTGATCTTTCCACCTTTATAAAAGGGGTTTATAATCATGATGACTCCGGGCAAAATTTCTCCTGAATGTTTTATTGTCAAAGTTATACAGTACGATGTCAAGAAGCTATTTGTTGATAACTTCCATCAATAATACCATACTGACAAACTTTCTCTCGTGGCAAACTTAAAATCCTTTCTCTACACTAAAACATAAATCAATGTGTCTGACTTTCCTACCCTGTAAATAAATCTGGATCACTTAATCAAAAAATGTTTTATTGTAAAAGCCCTCCTTACCTTCTCTCTTCGGAAGAGTTGCTGGAACACTTGGATCGCTACTTCCGAAACGGTTCTCGGCCCGAACACGGAACTGATACTCTTTATCAGGTCGTAACTGCCGAGCGAAGTAGGTGGTTCCATAGACATCCGAAGCTAGTTTGGACCAGTAAGTTCCAGGAAGTTCTCTGGCTTCAACTGTGTAAGAACATGGTCCTGCGTTCTCAGGTAGACCTGATGTATAGGCTGGTAGCCAGGAAAGCTTGGCAGCATCTGGTTTAACTTCTAGAATCGATGGTTTACCAATTGGCATGGTCGGTACTTTTTCTGCAAAAAAACATTATTCAAAAATCAAATGTGAGGTAGACATTAAAAGATAACAAACAGGATTTTTACGTACGATGATGAAATCTAACATCCTTCTGTTCTCCATCATCCGGGCTAATGAAGATGGCTATATGCCATGAAGTGTGGTATGAGGAATACAGAGGCGAATTCAATAGGGGGCGCGAGGGGCGCGCGCCCCCCCTAATTTGCGACAGTGCCCTTTTTTACTGCTGAAAGTGCCTTTTCTCAGACCCAAATATGTCCGTTCCAAACATTTACTTAGACGAAAATAACAGTCAAATAGCTCTTGGAATGGCTACAGATGCAAGGAAATGATGGATAATTTTCTTTGGGGACCCCCCCCCCCAAACCCCCTCTCAGCAGCGTGCCCCGTCTCTGCGGTCGGTGCCCTCATTTTGCGGCGCCCCCCCTTCTCAAAATTCCGAGATCCGCCCCTGGAATATGTTCGATATAAGAGCAGTTGGAATTTGATATAAGAGTAGACCGTAGTGCCGCTGTCCATGAAAAACTTCCATCATAGCACACTTCACTAGCCCAGTTCGGAGCAGAACAGTAGGCCGTTAAACCCCATTTCATTTAATTTTCAATTTTCACGTGAATATGGAAGACAAATGATACTGACCGTCTGGTGCTAGTTCTACAAATGTTCGTTTGACAGGTGGAGCCGTATCGATGGTAGTAAACAACGGTGACAGACGGCGTTTATCTCGTGGCTGATACTGATAGGTGGGAGGAGGTAGTGGATCTACAATTTAAATTAATCAAATACATAATTAAAGCGGCATTAGGTAAGATATGGAGCTGACAGTTGTCACTACAATAGTTAATGAAAGATAATGATAAAGAATATTCTGAAAATTTGAGTAAAATAAGTTCACTCGGAACTAAGGAATTGGCAATATAATTATAGGCTAGCCACGATTGACATTAATACTGTTGTTACAATAATAAACAAAGTCTTGCATATCCATTTCTAGGGTGTCTGCATCCAGCACAAAATGTATTTGAATTCACTAAATATCGCAGGCATCCAATGGCATCGAGATTTGGTAATTTTATTTAATGTCTAATTAATAATTTAGATAACATTTCAGGCCTATATAGTAAGACCTGCAATAGGCTGATTTAGCTCTAGCATGTTTAATTAACACTGCTTTATTTACTCTTTATGGATGGAAACGTCAATGAGAAAACACCAAAAGTTTTCTGTTCACAATTTTAACCATGCTTACCACCGATCTGAAGTCTGGCTGCACAACTTGCTTTACCCGAATCATTTTTAATCGTACAGGAATACTCTCCTTCATCTTCAGGGGACACGTCTGCTACTGTTAAAAAGAATCCGGTTGCATCTCTTCCGATCTTTATACGATCACTGGGAGACACAGGTCGACCATCTCTAAACCTGATGAAAAATAAAAATAATCCATGAGTAAATATTTAATGGAAGAGAGAGAAATTGGGTTTAGAATCCACTCAACAGAAAGACAACCTATGAACAAGACAAACTACAGACATTGCAAGAAATAAACAACAAATATCGTATCAAGTGAATGGATCAGAGGGTCAGATATAAGAGTTAACTGCGCTGTACAGTCCCGAGCCGGTAATGATAGTTTAGTGCATTTCTTGTGGTCTAACATGGTAAATCTTCATTCAATATTATAATTAAACAGATGAACCCATAACTTAAGCTAGGGATCGAAACTCAAGCCCCACCCCCTCACATAAAAACTCTTGTAATCAATTCTTTTTAGGGTTACTGTTATGTCTTCTACATGAGAGGGCAAAATCTCAGTCGGCAGTTCTTGGTTGGCAACCATTTTAGACCACACAACCATCCAAATTACTCCCCAATATCTACCGAGATGTAGTCGTTATTTTATTGTAATATTCTTACCATTGTACTTCAGGTTGTGGTATTCCCATAGTTCTACATTCAAATCTGGCCTTGCCTCCCTTCGATACTCTCGCATCTTGTACCCGGCTTGCGAATGAAGGAGCACTACCATATTTGGTTTCGGGAATAACAGTTCTCTTGGGGCTGAAACAACATTCAATATGTTATTGTCTTTTTCAAACAAGAAGATTGTTTAATCAATCTAATTAAAATATAGATCTATATTTCGTTTCGTTTTTTATGCTTTCGATGGCCTACACTCATGTAGATCTAACTAGTTATAGTGGAAGCTCACGTTCTATGACGTCAGGTATCAAGCACGGGACATTTGACCCGATAACGTCAGTCATTCGATTAACCAATTAGCGACCGCCATGCTTTTCAAAATCAACTTTTGTTTTGTTATGATTTCTATCCGCTGGTGTTTATAGTATAGACGTCTTTGGCTGGTAATATCTACCCACAGTTCCACGCATGAAAAGGTCAAACGGTCGATTCGACAGACCATTTGATTGGCTGACCCCTCATTTCAGCCAGAACACCAGTTAAATAACAAGTCCTCAGATCCAAGAGTAGTAAAGACAAGTAAAAATGAAATTTTGAACTATAAAAAATGAAACGAAATTGGATCTGTGTTTTAATCAGAT
Source organism: Patella ulyssiponensis (assembly GCA_963678685.1). Taxonomy (NCBI): domain Eukaryota; kingdom Metazoa; phylum Mollusca; class Gastropoda; family Patellidae; genus Patella; species Patella ulyssiponensis. The sequence continues at coordinate 93,640,682 of OY783225.1, forward strand.
TGTTGTTTAATTAGAAAATGCACACAAACAATTAAACACGACAAACCTACGGACATGACACACAATATATAGACACCACAAACAATAAACATAAATATCAGATCAGCTGAATGGGTTCGTGGGCTAGTCATATTTTTTTGATCTTGTTCAGAAAGTGACTATCAGTGAATATAATTTACTAATTCTGTGTGAAAGACTGTAGGCCTGTAGAGAAGTGGAGGTAGACAATGTTAACATGCAGGCCTATAGAGAAGCGGAGATAGTCAATACTTACATGTAGGCCTAGTCAATATTTACGTATAGGCCTGCAGAAAAGTGATGTAGTCAATATTTATGTGAAAGCCTATAGAGAAGTGGAATATTTACTTGTAAGCCCAATGGGAAGTCATTATTTTAATGTAAGCCAATCATATGTTTTCGAGTTAACTAACCTTGGTCGATCTTCCATCTCCTCAATTTCATTGACATCTATTTTAAACGTACAACTGGCTTCTCCAGCAGGATTTACAGCTCGTATCGTATAAACCCCAGCATTCATAGTGGCCATATTACGTAGTTTTAACAAATGGTTATTCCCAACTTTACGAAGAATACGACGATTAGACTCCTGAAAAATAATCAGGTTTTTTTAAACAAGGCAGAAAAATACAAAAACAATACAGAAGAATATCCGACGTTATTAGTCAAATGAACTGATATCAGGGAGCTGCGGTGGTTCAGTGAGTAAGCTCCCGCCTTGCCTTCCTGGAGGTATTGGGTTCCAACCAGGCCAAGAAAGTTCATTGCCATTTTCTGGTGTGGTTCCCTCTTGCCAGTGGTGAAGGAAGGAGGGCCTGGCAATGGACCACAACAGGATGAGGTCTAATGTACACATTGGGTGTACACATAGCAGAACCCTGGGCATTTGGAATTTATTTAGGTCCTTGTGCCCAATTTGCTCGTCTTCATAGGCTGTTAAACTTCCATTTCATTTCTTCATACCTGATAAAACTGGTGCTGATATCTTTAATTTCTCACTCGCTATGGATTAATGATATTAATATAAACATTAACGAGAGATAAATCAATGCTGGATATTATCAAAATAATCGCTGAACAGATTATGCTATGAAAAATTAAATATTATCTGATAAACATGGCATACTGAACATACGATGTATATCTACAATTAGCTCTGCTATCGAACAGACATTGAGCTAGTTCACCAACATTTTACGTCAAAATTACATAGTATATTCTGAGGATTTTGAAAAGTATATATGCTGCTTTCATTAAATAAAATTGAAAAGGTCTTTTTGTGTGTAACAGATTGTGGGATATATCTATGGCCGTGTGTCGAATGACAAACCTGGTTTTAATTAACAACAAACTTACAAACAGTTCCCGATCTTCAAAATACCATGTGACCTCTGGTTCCGGTTCACCGGCTACTGTGCATTCTATCTTGATATCTTCCCCAGTCGAAACTTCACAATCTACAGGCTTCTTGATGAACTTCGGCGGCTTCAACTCTGGTCCATGTCGTCGAGGATCTTCCTTCACGATCAATTGAGCGGTACAAGTTGCCTCCCCTAGATCATTCTTCAATCTACATGTTATTTCACCAGCTTGGTCCAGTCGGACGTTACGGAAAGCGAGGAGTTGATGTCCATCATCCTCTTGTCGAATCAAAATATCGTCTGCTTGATGTAGTTCCTCACCGTTCAATAACCATTTTACCCCTGGTGACGGGTCACCTTTCACCTAAAATCACAAGACAAATTTGATTACACTTTTATAAAGAATTTTATGTTCATCCATGAGAGAAATAGGGTTTCGGTCATTTTGGGACTAACACATGTTTTTTTAATTTTATTTCAATAATTCGCTTGTGCGTAGGGGTCTTTAGCAGCGGGAGGAAACCATGGGCCCCAGGAAAACCCATGAGATTGGACAGGCGACCCAACTCCTCAGTGAGGAAGTGCACTGACTCACAAACCTTCTTCTATTATTGTTAACGTCTACTTCTACAAGTTTTCTTATTTTTATTATCAAACATTGAAAATCACAATTCTCCAATAATCTAGAGAGACCATATGTATAAATGTCTAAATAGCCACCTAAATTTAGCTCTTACAAGCATCATGGATAGTACTGAATCCTTCTTCTGCAGCAGTGGACATTAAACCCCATTTCTCTCTCTCATCTGTAATATTGATACTAGAGAGTCAACTTACCTGACAGACAAACTCTGCTGGGACACCTTCCGTAACCTCCACATCGTAAAATCTGGTAGTAAAAGATGGCTTCACTTCTCCTTCTTCTAATAAATTATCCAAAGCTAAAAATATAAATTTTTTGTATCAACAAATGCATTTTATGTATAAAAGATAAAAAGGAAAAGTTAAAAGTAAACTTGACTTTTCTACGATTTACCGTACGTACAGTATCGTGATTTTTTGTTCCTATCTGAATAACTAGACTCTTGCCAGGCCCTCATGCCAAAACTATTGCTACCTCTAGCCTGAGTCACAGTTAGAGCTAGGGTAATATTCTTTAATGGTTTGACAGCTACTGAAATGAAATGAAATGAAACGTCCTACTCTTCTGCACCTAACCTGGGCTAATGGAAGATGGGCATAGGCCATACAGTGTGCTATGAGGGAAATTTTGCCCGGGCAGCGGCGCTACAGCCTACTCTTATATCGAATTCCAACTGCCAAGGGATCTTTACGTGCATGCCAATGTGTACACAGGACCTCAGTTTTTCATCCCATCCGAACGACTAGACAGCTGTCCTTGTCAGGCCCTCCGTTCTGCATCACTGACAAGGGGAAACCACGCCTGAAAATTGAGATGAACTTTCTCGGCCAATGCAGGTATCGAACACTCGATCTCCAGGCTAGCGAGCCAGCGCCTTACCCACTTAGCCATGTGGTCCCCCTGACAGCTACTGATGTGACCCAGGTGAGTTAAAGCCCTATAAAGTGCCTTGTTTTTTATATTCTCATCTGAATGCCTCTTGCCAGACGACCCTGTCAAGAAACTACTGCTACCTCTAGCCCGAAGACAAAAGCTAGAATGCAGTCCTTTCATGGTTCTCAGCTATTCGTGTGACCAAGTTGGATTAAGACCCTATAAAGATAGCAGTTGTTTTGGATGAGAAAAGTACTAAAAGGAATAAGTAACATCAAGTTTGAAACTGTTATTCTTGCAGTCATGATTTAGGATAGATCCTCCACAAACAATTGTGAATGGAAGGAATGTGGCCATATAAAATATTGAGTTACCTATAACATTTAGGATAGATTCTGTGTATGCTTCACCATACTCATTCCTGGCCCAACATGTGTATCTACCACTATCACTGATTGTACAATCTTTAATTAACAACGAATAAATCTCATCTTTCTCTTGTAATAATTTATAATGACTTGATTCCTCCACCAGTTTACCATCTTTCTCCCTGTATAAAAATAAACACAGTCATTAACAGGGTGCTATGATGGTAATCTTGCCAGGACATTGTTTATACGGCCTAGTCTTATATTGAATTCCAACTACCAAGGGATCTTTTACATCCCGATAAGAGTTTATGGTGAACCCCCGCCTTACAGAGAAATTCTGACCAGATAAAAATCATGCTGCCTGGTAATGAATATACACCCATCAGGAATTATTTGATGGATGAATGTCACGTTTTCAGGGTAAAGGGCAATAACTATGCATGAAATGAAATGACTTGGGGTTTAACGACCGACTGTTTGGCTTCAACTGGAATAAAGAAGATGAGCATATGCCATACAGTGTGCTATGAGGGAAATTTTGAACTATGTGTGCAGTTGGTGGGCAGGTTTGATCAAGTTCATCTTTGTGATTAGTCAAAAACGTCCCCAAAGACCCAATAATCTTAGACCTGTATCACATTTACTAGGTTTTAATGCCATTGGGATTCACTCGACTATCAATCACTTCGACAGGACTCCTCCCTAGAACTAACCAAACAATTCAAGCACAAGTTTCAAAATAATGTCAGAAACAGTTTGATCTTTTGACTGTTTCTAGGATTTTGACAACAGGAACAGTAATTCTGTGACAAACTGTTTGTTGACTCGGAAGTCGGTTAGGCTATGACTACTTCTACTCCTTAGGATTAGTCAAATTTAAATGAAAAATCTCAAAATCACTAGCATTTAGAACATTAAGACTTGTTGATAAACTATCCACAAGATGTCAGACCTCAAATTGAATCAATTATGGATAAATATCATAAAAATGGACGTACCATGTTATTTCTGGTATAGGATAAGCACAAACTCTGCAATCAAATCGGGCCAATCGACCCTCTTCAATATCACAGTCCTTCATTTTTTCTAAGACAAGTGGTGCTTTATTTTCTAGTTCCTCTTCAGGTATATATGAAATATCCCCTTGTACTGGTTCTTTAAGTTCTTCTTCTTTGTTGATTTCTTCAGTAGGTTTAGCTTCAGGTTCGACCTCCTCCTTAAGCTTGACTTCTTCTGTCTTTGGATCAGGTTTTTCCTTAGGTTCAGGTTCTTCCTTGAGTTCAGGTGCTTCCTTTAGTTTGAGCTCGTCTGATTTAGGTTCTTCTTCAGGTTTGGGTTCCTCTAATTTAGCATCTTCTTCTTTCTTAAGTTGAGCCTTGTTTGCCTCTTCTTCTGCTTTTAGTTTTGCTTCTTCTTCAGCCTTAAGTCTAGCTTCCTCTTCTGCTTTACGTTTGACTTCTTCTTCTGCCTTACGTTTAGCTTCTTTTTCTTTCTTAAGTTTAGCTTCTTCTTCTGCCTTCTGTTTCGCTTCTTCTTCTGTTTTAAGTTTGGCTTCTTCTTCTGCTTTACGTTTAGATTCTTCTTCTGCTTTATGCTTGGCTTCTTCTTCTGCTTTACGTTTAGCTTCTGCTTCTGCCTTAAGCTTGGCTTCTTCTTCTGCCTTACGTTTAGCTTCTTCTTCTGCCTTAAGTTTTTCTTCTTCTGCTTTACGTTTGGCTTCTTCTTCTGCCTTAAGTTTGGCTTCTTCTTCTGCCTTAAGCTTAGCTTCTTCTTCTTTACGCTTGGCTTCTTCTTCTGCCTTCTGTTTAGCTTCTTCTTCTGCCTTAAGTTTTTCTTCTTCTTTACGTTTGGCTTCTTCTTCTGCTTTACGTTTGGCTTCTTCTTCTGCCTTAAGCTTGGCTTCTTCTTCTGCCTTACGTTTGGCTTCTTCCTCTGCCTTACGTTTAGCTTCTTCTTCTGCCTTAAGTTTTTCTTCTTTTGCTTTACGTTTGGCTTCTTCTTCTGCCTTACGTTTAGCTTCTTCTTCTGCTTTACGTTTGGCTTCTTCTTCTGCCTTACGTTTGGCTTCTTCTTCTGCCTTACGTTTAGCTTCTTCTTCTGCTTTAAGCTTGGCTTCTTCTTCTGCCTTACGTTTGGCTTCTTCTGCCTTAAGCTTGGCTTCTTCTTCTGCTTTACGTTTGGCTTCTTCTTCTGCCTTACGTTTAGCTTCTTCTTCTGCCTTAAGTTTTTCTTCTTCTGCTATACGTTTGGCTTCTTCTTCTGTCTTACGTTTAGCTTCTTCTTCTGCTTTACGTTTGGCTTCTTCTTCTGCTTTAAGATTGGCTTCTTCTTCTGCTTTAGGTTTGGATTCTTCTTCTGCTTCAGGAATTGGTGTAGTTTCCTTTACAGACTGGTCTTGTTCTTGTTCCTGTGGTGTTGGTGTTGTTTCACGATCAAACTCAGCTGATTCTCCTACATCTGAAGAAGATATTTTAAATATTTGGTTATTTAAATATTTGCCACTAAGAAGGCTTAAAGGAAGATCTCCATTTATTTATTTATTTTTCCAAGAGGCATAATCAAACATGACAGTAGAGGTGATAATATAAAGTTACATGATAATAAGATGATAAAGTTTGGATGAGAGAAAAGATAATGATGTCATGAATGACCAGCCTCTTAAAACCTGCTTAAATTAAAACTAGGTTTATTTCCAATTAAAGCACATTTAATAAAAAGGAAATAAATCAGTCATCGCAATATCAGTCCAAATAAAGCACAGACAAAAATGTTTACTGAATACAACATAGCTAATGGTGGCTACATGGTACTGATCACCACATAACTCATGGTGGCTACACAGTACTGGATACAACCTAATTAACTCATGGTGGCTACATGGTACTGAACACCACATAACTCACGGAGGCTACACGGTACTGGATACAACCTAACTTATGGTGGCTACATGGTACTGGATACAACATATGGTGGTTACTAGATAAAACATAACTCATGGTATTTATCATGTGAGAGAGAGAGAAATGGGATTTAACGTCCACTCAACACAAACTAGGTCATTTCGGGACTAACATATGATTTAATTTTCCTCAATAATTCGCTTGCGCGTAGAGGTCTTTAGCAGTGGGAGGAAACCGTAGTACCTGGAGAAAACCCACGAGGTTGGACAGGCGACCCTAATCCTTGCCACGTACAACCGGGGATTCGAAACCACGCCAGTTGACTCAAAGGCAGGCCGTATGATACAGCGCGTGCCCGCTAACCATTCCGCCATCGAACCCCCCCACCCCCGAGCATTTATTATGTTTAATATGGAATGAAATGCAATGAAATGATGTTTAAGGTCCTACTGTTCAGCTCCAACTGCGCTAATGAAGACAGGCATACACCATACTGTGTGCTAAAAGTGAAATTGTGCCTGGGCAGCAGCACAATAGCCTACCCTTCAATAGAATTCCACATGCCAAGGAATCTTTTACATGCATGCAAATGTATACATGGGACCTCGATTTTTCATCCAATCGGAAGACAAAGGGGAAACTACGCCAGAATGTGGTATATGTCAATGCCAAATAAATATAGGCTATCTATAAGCTACCATAAACTGACATATACAAATTAAATTGACCACAAGATTTCTCCAGAGTGACTATTGATCACAGACAGGGATGACCACAAAGTTCTAAATAGTAAACATTGAACCTAACATGTGATAAACATACTCTGCCCAGTGTACCATACCAGTAATATTCTGACGTGTGATTGTATCCATGTACCAACCACTATGGTATAAATATAGAACCAGACATTCCACACTAATAGAAACACTGGAGATATACCATCTTTATTACCACTAAAATAGATTCTACTACACCCAACAATACATCTATTCACAGACTCTTACTCATCTGTCAGAATAGTACAGAAAGAGCTAGAGGTTTTAACATCCACTAGACACTAGCTAATTTCATGGTTCAATATATTTCAATAGTTCGCTTGCATGGAAGTCTTTAGCAGTTTAGCAGTGGCAGTGGAGAGAGAGAGAGAAATGGGGTTTAACGTCCACTCGACACAACTAGGTCATTTCGGGACTAACATAGGGTTTTTAATTTTATTTCAATAATTCGCTTGCGCGTAGGGGTCTTTAGCAGTGGGAGGAAACCAGTGTGCCCGGAGGAAACCCACGAGGTTGAGAAGGCGCCCCTATCTCCATGCCACATATGCTCACACCAGGGCTCGAAACCACAGCCGCAAGCCAGAGGTGACCGGCCAGCTAGAGGTCGAAGCGCGGAACTCGAGACCACTAGGCCATCCCCCCCCCCAGTGGCAGTGGACAAATTAACCAGAGAATCTGGAGAAAATCTACAAGGCTGGACAGGCAACTCTACTCTTTGTCATGTGTAACCACGGAATCAGAAATTCACTTCACACAAACTGACGAGGCTCAATTTTATTTCAATAACTCAATAATGTATCTTTAAAATTTTGGAACATCTAATGAATGTATAAGCTGGTCCAGTTCATCATCTCCATTAAAGAATAATGCGCATTTTAATGTTAAAACAATTCTACAACCCTTGATACATTAACACAGAGATAAATACTGTAAATTATAACCATGTGTTCAATTATTCCAGAATACAAGAGAACAGACCATATAAATGCAAGAACTGTAATGACAGCAAAATATATTATAGAACTTGTTAGCAATATGTTAGCAATATATCTGTAAACCAATTACCACCAAATCTCATTTTACAGCAAACAGAATTATTTAATTATAAAAACTTGTAGATATAAAACAGATAACGGCAATAAATATTCACCCAGGATAGAAGAAATGGGTACATCTATTAATACAGCTTAATCATGGAATTCCAGCCAATAATACAAATAATATAAGTAGCTTACAAGAAGTTGTACGTTCCTATGGTACAGATAAAGATAGGTTGCCAGTCAACGAAACATATGCCTAAAGCATATGTGCAGTCAGCAAGGGTTGTAGCATATTTTTTGTTTTGTCAATAATGAAAACATTTACAGTACATAAAAATTTGATAAAGTGTAATAACCTGCAATTATTAGAAATCATTAGAATTTGATTCCATTATTTGTCTCATGACCTTGAACACTGTGTATAAATTTATATTAATTTTAGCCACAAGATTTCTAAAGTAATCAAGGGTCATAACTCTGGCAGTAATTATCTGAAATCTATAGGTTTCTTTGCCTTGTGTCCTTAAACACTCTTAGAGTGTCCACAAACAATTGTGGATTCCAGACTGACGGACGGACGGGAACGATGCAAATATAGGACCACATTTCAGTATGGGCATATACAAAAGATTAGGTTTAGAATTTTGCCCAAAATGTGAAGTTGAGAAACTGTACAGCAAATTCACCAACTGCAAAAAATCATATACATAACCTGCCAATATTTAATTATTAATGAAGCAAAACTGCAACCATATGTTGTATGGGTACTTGTTGATATAATATCAGCAGCAGTGTGCCAAACATATCATAACATGGTTAAATCAAATATCATATTACTGAGAAAAATATACACCCCAAAACTAAAGGTAGCATCTACCTTATTAATCATGATTTCAAATATTCAAATAGCCTACAATATATTCTTATTTCAATATTCATAATAAACACCCGCATCAAATCTTCAAGTAGCATATATACCTCATAAATAATTCCAAATATACAGGTAGCCTATACCTCATAATTCATTGATAAAACACTACTATATAAACATAATCAGACGTATCAGGTTTTTTCATTGTACTGTATTGTACCGACTGCGATGATAATGAATACTTAAATGGATGCCACATTAATATGTGTAATTACAAGTACATAGTTAGTGCAGGAGGACTGCACCACCTTATAGCAAACCATATTCCACAAAAAGTTGAGAAAGTGAGAGAAAAAGAGAGAGCTTAACATCCACTTGACATTAGCTAGATAAAGGCAGGACTAACATAGTTCAATTCATTTCAACAGTGCACTTGCATGTAGGGGATTTTAGAAATTGAAGGAAACAGTATCAGGATCTGAAAATTGGACAGGCAACCCTACTCCTTGTCACGTACAAGCGGAGAATCAAAACCACACCGCTTGATTCAATGACACACCTTGTGCATAATGCACACACGTTATACTACACAGCCCCACAAAATGTATATAAACACAAGTACAGCACATGAATCCTAACACAAGACTGGTAGTAGTAGTTGTAGTTGTACGTAGTTCTATGGGGAATCACGGTGGCTAAGTGGATAAGGCGCTGGTTCGCTAGCCTGGAGGTCGGGTGTTCGATCCCTGCATTGGCCGAGAAAGTTCATCTCGATTTTCCGACGTGATTTCCCCTTGTCAGTGATACAGAAGGAGGGCCTGACAAGGACAGCTGCCTAGTCGTTCGGATGGGACGAAAAACCGAGGTCCCGTGTACACATTGGAGTGCACGTAAAAGATCCCTTGGCAGTTGGAATTCGATATAAGAGTAGGCCGTAGCGCCGCTGCCCGGGCAAAATTACCCTCATAGCACACTGTATGGCGTATGCCCGTCTTCCATTAGCCCAGGTTAGGTGCATAAGAGTAGGACGTTAAACCCCATTTCATTTCATTTCACGTAGTTCTATATTCTTAATAAAACCAACGTTACATTTACAATGCAGGTAAAATAATACAAAACTACTAGTACCTTATAATTTCTGATTTCATATTCCATGTGAAGAAAGTGAAGAAACATTTCACATGATAAAATCCTAAACATAATCCAAGAAGTTGTGTGGGAAGATAGAAAACCTCTCTTCCTTGTAGATGGAGTGTGCCAAGTACTGATTAGTTCAAAGTGTCAGGTTACATGTATGTAGAGGTTTAGATAGTAAATATACAGACTGATGCCAGGCAGCTTATTCCATCATTCCATCATCATGGTCCAGTTATATATATATAGACAACATCTGGTATTACCCACACAGTAGCCATCTAGTCTATTAATGTAGTATAACTAACTTTATAGATAGAGGGTGGGGTGGGTAGCCCCCCCCCCCCATATTTCGCCAACAATAATGATTTCTTACAAGTTTTCTTAGGCGGCCACATCCTCAGCCCCTCCAAAAAACTCAGTAGCCCCCCCCCCCACCAATTTTATGAATTGGCTAAGGGGTACGGGCATTGGGTGGGTGCTGATTAAGTAGTCTTAATTAATACAAATATGCATTCCAATGGAAAGTCCAGGTCTTCTAGTGCCTACTGTCACAACTGTTAATGAAACCTTGAGCCAGATGAGAATCCAATAATTTAGTTATTTCATTTTTTTTATATGTTTGACATTTTCATAGTCTATTTTTAATGAATTATCGTTGGTTTTTTTAAATCCCTTTTTATCATAAACTGTATTTTTACTTTTTTATTGTTAATCTCTCAAGTAAACAATTTAGTAAAAGGTACGCTACATAAATGTATTAAATAATAGGCATATATATAATATTAGTCCAATTAATATTATCAAAATCATGGACCCTATTTTCTATCACGTCAAAATCAGTGGATAAACTACTAAAGAATAACTAGTTATACAAAAGAGAGAGAAATGGGGTTTAACATCCGCTTGACACAAACTAGGTCATTTTGGAACTAACATATGGTTTCAATTTTATTTCAACAATTCATTTGCGCGTAGGGGTCTTTATCAGTGGGAGGAAACCGGAGTGACCGGAGAAAACCAATGAGGTTGGACAGTAGTTATGCAAACATTGAGGCCATGTACGGTGGCATCTCTTACAACTTTTATTTAATAATGTCTAGATAGTAAACAACACCTTTCATTTCTTTACATTGGTTAAAATCGAATGAATAAAATGATTAGCTTGGGATCATGACGTTTTAATTCAACTAAATGTATAGAAAAGTTTACATTCAATCAAACATGATTCTTCTCACAGAAACTGTACCATACAATAGCCAAGATGATATCGTGCTTCTAGATCTACTTAAGTATATACTGTAGAATTTACATTCAATCAAAAATTGAGACTGTGAAGATCACCAAAATGATATCATGCTTCTCCACTTAAATATATGCTGTAAAATATGGTCTGATGATTTTAACAACCGCATGGTCGACATGCACTACATTCATGTTCATGTATCGGCAATGTTAATGTAAATAACATCATTCCCATCATTCCCAGAACATGTTACAGGGTTCAACAAAGGTCAAATTCTACTTTCAGTTTTTCTAATGGCAAGTGCAGGTGAACAGTATACTACATGCAAAATAAAACTGATAAGACGAACTACACAGAAATAAACAATAAATATTCCTCAACCCATCCTAATTACAATAACACATACAGCTGTATATATGATAGATTGGGGGGGGGGGGGGCGTAGATAGCCGATTGGTTGGCATGTTTTCCAAGATTCTGTCTGGATTATCGCCCTTATTGTTGAATTTGTTTGACGTTCCAACACCTGACAAACTATCCCCATTGGAGAAACGGCAACATTATTTCTGTTACGATTTATTCAAATAAAATTGAGCAATATGTTAGTCCCGAAATGACATAGTTTGTATCGAGTTGACGTTAAACCCCATTCCTCTCTCTTCCTCTCTCTGTCTGTATGATTAATTTATAAGAAGGGTGGAGTAGTATAGAATGGTATGATAAATATTTTGTTGTTTTGGTGATGAAACAATCATCATAATATAGATATGCTGGGTTCCTTTTACATCCATGCCAATATGCATATGGTACACACATAAACCTCAATTTTTTGTCCCATCCGAATTACTCAGATCAAAGAAAGCATTCTTGCCACACCCTCCATCCTGCGCCATTGACAAAGGAGAAAACTCTCTGAGTAATCCCTATGTGTATACAAACATAGACCTCTATTTTTTGTTCCATCCGAATGACTCAGATCAACTCAAACACGTCAGTCTTGCTGCAACGTGTCTTACAGAATGTGGTGGCTCACATCAAAACAATGGGGTGGCCTAATCTAATAGTAATTGCAGGGGGACTGCACCACACACAATTACACAAAACAAATCTACGGACAAGATACAAACTGCAGAAATCACAAACAAATGTACATAACATATCAGATAAAGTGAATGGATCTGGGGTCTAGGCATGAGCGTCCACAGACTTCATTCAAAATATAACAATAAGGAGGAATGTTTCCCTAATAAAACAATGTGTAACAGTAGTATGAGTCATGATCTGCTATATGTGGCAAATGATCTGCTATATACCACATGATCTGTAACATGCCAGATAATCTGCTATATGCCACATGATCTGTTATATGCCACATGAAATATGAAAAGATAAAAATCATTGTTTACCTTCTAGCACCAAGAGATCAGCTGAACATATGGTATCAAATTAAAATAGTATTGCTTACCTTCTAACACCAAGAGATCAGCAGAACATATGATCGTTGCATTTTTATTTGTAGCTTTAACTGAATACTGTCCTGCTTGTGATTTATCGATATTCTCAAGGTGTAGAGTAGTTGTCTCCCCTTCAGTAACGATAGTACAGGTGTCTGATTCCTCGATGGTTTCGTTATCTTTCTGCCAGACGACTGTAGGTAACGGAAGTCCACCAACTATACACTCTAGTTTAACAGCACTACCCTCTATAGAAAATAAAAACAAAATCAAACAAATAATCACAGGTTTTAAAGATTTTAATATTTGTCATCCAAAATAAGGAAACAAATCAGGGATGGGCTGAGAGGGAGCCTAGAACAAGCCTAGGGCCCCCAAGAGCCCTGATAGAAATGAACAGTTTTACATAGTATTGGGGGTCAATTTAGTCCTCAGTTTTTTAAATTAATTTTTTTACTCATATAATTTCGCTCCAATGTCTGTTCCTAAAACATGTTTACAAATAAATTCTTCTTTTCGTTAATATAATTTCTTGCTGTTACATTTAACATCTTACACATAATGTGTTTTGGTTATTGGACTCAATACATTAAACATTATCCCCATGACGTATATCTTTTGTTGTGACATTATCCCCATGATGTATCCTTTGTTGTGACATTATCCCCATGATGTGACATAATCCCCATGATGTCACCTTGTTGTGACATGATCCCCATGATGTCACCTTGTTGTGACATTATCCAGATGATGTATCCTTTGTTGTGACATTATCCCAATGATGTGACATTATCCCCATGATGTAACCTTGTTGTGACATCCCCATGATGTGGCATTATTCCAATAATGTTACCTTGTTGTGACATTATGCCAATAATGTGTCTTTTGTTGTGACATTATCACCATGATGTGATATTATCCCCATGATGTGATATTATCCCCATGATGTCACTGTGCTGTGACATATCATGACATGTGCCTTCGCTGTGAGAGCATCCCCATGATGTGTCTGTAATGTGATATTTGAATTCAGCTTGTTTATGATATGTTTGGCAAAGTGATAGCAGATTTAATACCAACACCTATCCGACATATGTTTGCAGTTCTGCTTCATCAACTGTAAAATATCAGCAGGTTATTAATATGATTCTTTTCGTTTAAATCAATTTGCTGTACCGTTTCTGATCATCGCACTTTGGAGCCGTTCAGTACAGATCCGTCAAATTTACACTGGGGGCTATACAGTACAGACAAGTCAAGTTCTAGCTTGGGGCAAGACGTACAGTACTGACTGGTCAAATTCTTACTTGGGGCAAGATGTCAAGTACTGACTGGTCAAATTCTCTCTTGAGGCCATACAGTACAAACCGGTCATATTCGCACTTGGGGCCATACATTTTACAGATCGGTAAAAACTCACTCGAGACCGTTCGACTGAAACACACAATTCGTTAGTGGATACTGCCTATGAAAGTTACTGAGGCGTTCGGAGGAAATTCAAAAGATACCTGGACAGTTTAAATTAAATGGTGTCTTTCTGGGAGAAGATTCGTAAATTTGTTCTGATCCCGTTTGTATATACACATATACTTCTATGTATGTATTTGCAAATAAACTGTTTACTATTAAAAAAAAAAATGATATTCTAATGATGTGTGCTTTTGATATTTATCCCAATCATTTGTCCCTGTTCCTGTCAAAATTTTCCCTTGTCCAATCTTGTAAGTCTTCTCCAGGTTGTCCAGTTTCCTCAGACAGCTAAAGACCCCTACACGCAAACATCTTAATTAAAATGAAATATGTTAGTCCCGATATGGTTAAACCAAAATTCTCTCTTTCTTTCAATTATAATTTGAGAAACATTCTTGTTATTCTAAGATTCTGGGATGGTAGAAAACTGACAAACCAATAATAGATATTTTAGTGAGAATATACCACCATTAACCTTCCTGAAGGGTAAGACCATGTCAACATGTACTAAATAATTAAAAATCTGAAATTTTTCACTCTATTCTAAAACAACAGCCTTCCTTCAACCTATATATTGTATTATTAACATTGTCAGTATAGACTTATAAGGTATTAAGACCAGGTATTAGCAACAACCCTACAATAATATCTTAAACAATGGTATTATTCTAAAATTCTGGAATGGTATAAAACTGATAAAACATATTTACATTGTCAGTATAGAATAAGGTATTGCCAACCACCCAACAATAATTTCTTAAACATTCTTATTATTCTAAAATTCTGGAATGGTATAAAACTGATAAAACATATTTTGGTGAGAATACTGTGAATAGAATTAACCTTCATGAAGGATAAGACCATGTTAACACGTATCAGATCTAAATTTATACTAAATGATTAAATCTTAAACTATCTCAGACTCTCTTCATATTGTTAACTTGGAACGGCGCCATTGAAATTCCTCCTGCTAAAAATATAACTGGATACCAGTGTTAAACAGGTGGTGAACGTTTTCAAATATTCTACCGTTCAGAATATCTTTGAATAATTGCAAGAGAGATCATTTCGGAATCAACATATGGTTTCATTTTTATTCAGAGTTCCACCCACCCCACCACCCCATTTGATCAGAAACAATGATAACTGCTATCTCTGAATATCTTTGAATAATATTTGCAAGGAATTATATGTAAAGTCACTGATTACCATATTACAGTATTCATAAACTTTTCAAATATTCGGCAAAAAGTGATCAAAATGATCAATTAACATTTAATTTACAAAAAATTCAATGCATCCTGGCCTTGATTCAAAGAAATGATATAGGGTTTAACGTTCTACTGTTCTGCTCCACACTGGGCTAACGAAGATGGGCATATGCCATACAGTGTGCTATGGGGGAAATTATGTCCAGACGGCCTACTCTTATATCGAATTTCAACTGCCAAGGAGGTTTCAAAAGAGGCTCATCAACAGATTTCATCAATAACGGTTACAAGTTATCAATTTTTCATAAATACAGAATGAAATTGAATCAGTTTTGGTCTGACAATCAACTTATGTATCCAAGTTTTTTCACTATTATGGTTTGGAAAGAATTTATGATTCCTATGACAATTAGAGACTTGAAGAGATCTGATATTAAGAATAATTTCAATTTTCGTAGCTGTTATTATTATTGGAGTAAGGATGATATTGATGTTCTGAATAAAAGTAAAATGTGATTCAATAGGTTGTTGGTATGGTGGTAGTAGGTCAAGCTGATCAGTTCAAACTACCTGGTATGAATCAGGAACACCTGTACATACATATATATATATCCGTCAGGTAAACAACAGATATACCTGTATATATAACTATATATATACCTGGCAGATAAACAACATCAATAACAAAATCACCTGCCATAAAAACTTTAACACTTCTTTAGTGTCACAAGGTTTAAAATATGGAGTTTAACATCCTACTTTTTGGCTCCATCTGGCTAAAATTCCTGCTTTTTTTACAAAATCGAACAAACATGGGTATTTATCACAAACTTCTAAAGTCAAAAGGTACAATAATCTAGTCAAGACTTCCAGAAAGTTATGTTTACAATTTAAAAAGGATTTAAATCGTTAAATCTTATTGCTTTCATGCTGCCATACAGGACCTCATAAGTTTTTGTTTCCATTCAAACAGCTAGAGATTTTGTTGTAAGATTCAGTCTTCAATGTGTGTTGTGGGTGACCATAATAATATTATCCAGTTATTCAAAGTAATCAAAGTAATTAAAGACATTATTTATGTGCAATATCAATTTTCACAGAGTTTTTGGTGAGATTCCAACAATTAGATACACTTGTCTTGTTAACCACGTGGGCATTAATTCATGAAAATGAAATGAAATGAATGGGGTTTAACGTCCTACTGTTCTGCTCCAAACTGGGCTAATAAAGATGGGCATACGCCATATAGTGGGCTATGAGGGAAATATTGCCCCGACAGCGGCACTACGGCCTACTCTAATATCGAATACCAATCGTCAAGGGATCTTTTATGTGCACGCCAATGTGTACATGTGACCTTGGTTTTTCGTCCCATCTGCAAGACTAGACAGCTGTCCATGTCAAGCCATCCATCCTGTATCACTGACAGGGGGGGAATCACCGCAAAAAATCTGGATGGACTTTCCCAGACAATGCAGGATGGAACATGTGACATCCAAGCTAGCGAGCCAGCATCTTACCCACTTAGCCATGTGACCCCTGCATTAATCATGACAATCACCACAACCCTGTACAGGATGCATTTACACAGAAGAAAGTTCCAAACAAATCAACCTAGTCCTACCTTGCTGCCAGTAATATCTTGATTAATAATCCGCAAAAAAATACACACTTTGAAATATTGCGAGCTAACCACCATAATCCAAAAATTAAGGTACCATACATTAACACAAAAGAAAGTTCCAAAGTAATCCATTTAGACCTACCTTGTTGCCAGTAATGTCTTAATTAATAGTCCGAAAAACCCCACCACGAAATATTGTGAGTTATTTTTATTATTACACCACCATGTGTTGTATAAGAGATCTAACTACAAGGCTACACTGACTGACTAGATGCTGTATATATAAATACCTGTAGCTAGATATATAAATAAAATATTTTGGCTATGGGTTGGAGGTGGTAATGAGTCAGAACGGTGATGATAACACTCAGATTGGATTCCACCTACAGATAAACACTGTTCACCATATCAACTACTGTATTAAAGAGAGAAAGAGGGAGATGGGGTTTAACGTCCACAAAACAAAATAGGTTATTTCGGGACTAACATATGGTTTAATTTTATTTCAATAATTCGCTTGCGCGTAGGGGTCTTTAGCAGTGGGAGGAAACCGGAGGAAACCCACGAGGTTAAGAAGGCGCCCCTATCTCCATGCCACATACGATCACACCAGGGATCGAAGCACAGCCGCAAGCCACAGGTGACCGGCCAGCTAGAGATCGAAGCGCGGCACTCTAGACCACTAAGCCATCCCAACCCCCCATTAAAGAGAGAGAGAGGGAGCATTTGTTTAATGTCCACTCAACACAAACTAGGTTATTTCTGTACTAACATGGTTCAATTTTATTTCATTAATTTGCTTGCATAAAGGGGAGGAAACCGGAGAACCTGGAGAAAACCCAAGGGGTTAGACAGGCACCCCTACTCCTTATCGCGTACAAGTGGGGAATTGTAAGGAGACCACTTGACTCAATGATAGATGTTATGGTGCAATGTGCATGCATTAAGCTATGCAGCCACCCAACACCCCTTTCGTATTAAAGGAACCAAACCTCTTTACTCGATATTTCTCATAAAATTCAAAATTAAAAACCCAAATTAGAATTCAATATTGATTCATTTCTTGTTATCTTGCCATTTAAGTATGGGATCCTAATATCCAATATTTAATAAGACACAGTTAACTATTCGTAATGGGTACGCAAGGCATGTATTATAGACTTATGTGTAGACCCACCTTATCTATTTCAGTGTTCCTGAGAATAGAGCTATACTCACTTTAAAACACAAGTCAATTATGCCAAGAAACATTTTTTCTTATTCTGGTGGGGTTTGTGGCCGGTTGGTTATACGTGCGTGTTGGATCTTAAGAGAGAGAGAGAAATGGGGTTTAACGTTCACTCGACACAACTAGGTCATTTCGGGACTAACATATGGTTTAATTTTATTTCAATAATAATAAGCCTCTACCCAGCTTCACTTGGTGCAAAAACAGACAACTAATTCATGTGCCAATTCAAACATATATACATTGGCGGATTTCGCTTGGTACCAGAAAACCACTAAATGCCTTTAATTCAATAAAACTCTCAACAAACTTTTAAAATACATTTTTCAGTAAAATGAAATTTGCTAAAACATCTTAAATTTGCACGGCAACTTTGCTAATGAAAATAGATATGAGTTATGGGATGCTCTATCGGTGAAATTTTGTTAATTCATCTGTTTGTGTGTGTGAAATAGTTTTATTTGATGTCCGACAACTGCTACTACATATACCCACATCACAGAGTAGATGTGTTTAATATTTGGAGAGCAGCATTTCTGCTTACTTTTCTTGAAACCCAACTACCCCAATTTCAATTTTCTTGAAGACCTTAATTGTACCCATGAACAAAACACAACATCGCACCCATAAACAGATTGCCCATACATGAAGGGTAAAACTGTCATCTACTTCATCTATTAAATGTGTCATGTTTCAGTTCAATGTGCCATGTGTTGTGTAATGTTCAGTGTAGTATATGCAATGTTCAATGTGTGATATTCAATATGTCATATGTAATGTTCAAAATGTTCAAAGTATAATGTTCAAAATGTAATGTTGAAAAGTAATGTTCAATGTGTAATGTTCAAAATGTTCAATGTGTAATATTTAAAATGGCATGTTCAAATCCCAATGAATGTTTCATACATAACGCTCAATGAATATGTCAAGGGTAAAGCTCAATGAATGTAGTGACATGCATAAAAGACAATGAATGTATTATATGTAAAGCTCAATGAATGTGTTAAGTGTAAAGCTCAACAAATGTGACACGTGCTAAGTTCAATGCATATCAATGTGTTGTCATGTACAAATCTCAATTAATGTGCCATGTACATTGTAAGTACTGTAAAATTCAAAACAAATTAGAAGAAGTTTAAGCAAGAATTAAATTGTTCTTACCACTACATACTGTTTTCTTTGGTCTGCGTTTAAATATAGGTCGTGAAGTTCCATCTTCAAACTCTGGTGCCGTATGATAACTACTGATATCTGTATTATAATCACTATCATACGATGTTAACGACTGGTAATCTATAACAAAATCAAACAACATGAGGTTTAACATCCTTATAGTGTGCTAAGAAGGACATTATGCCTGGAAAACAATGCTGTGGCGTACTCTTATACATGTATCAAATTCCAACTGCCAAGGGTTCTTTTTGTCCATGCCCCTGTGTACACAGAGCATCAGTTCTTTTTGTCCCATCTAAACGCCTCTAGTACATTGTCCCTTGCAAAGCACTCCATCCCGCACAACAGACAAGGGGGAACAAAGCCAGAAAATCTTAATTCATTTCGTGGGTCAAAACTGGCATCGAACATGTGACTTCAAGGTTAGCGAACCAACGTCTTATTCACTGAGCCAATGTGGCTCAAGAATACAGAATATTGACATGTACCAAGTTGTAACGGGTAAAACTAGAGAATATTGACATGTATCAAGTTGTGACGGGTAAAACTAGAGAATATTGACATGTATCAAGTTGTGACGGGTAAAACTAGAGAATATTGACATGTATCAAGTTGTATCAGGTAAAACTAGAGAATATTGACATGTACCAAGTTGTATCAGGTAAAACTAGAGAATATTTGTACCCACCGTCTGATTTAATTGTACGATCTGATTCCGAGCCACTCTGTTGATCAACATCATCAAGCTTACTACCGCTAGCGCTACTTTCAGATTTCTTACGTGGAGTCGATGGTGGTGGAGGACTAGTTTGTTTCTTGATGCGACGTTCGGCCATAATGTCTGTCTCTTTTATACCTGAAATCAACAGCAACAGTATCAATTATCACTCTGACTAAGGCTGGGAATCGATATGAAATTTCAATATCGATTATCGGCAAGAAATTTTCAGCGATTATCGATAATAATCGATTATCACTTTTCCGGAAAAATTCCGAACTTAACCGACCTGTTATTGTGTTAGTCGACACAGGCTACCACTATTTTGTTGTATTTGTTCTTCAACAGTCATGTTCAATAATAGTATTGTATAATAAAAATATTCGAAAACATATTCAGTCTTTATTACTGTTATTTAAACACATCATATTTATTAATATTCTGATACAATCTGTCAATACTCAATCGTAATAAAAAAAACCAAACGAAAGCAAATTGAAGTTATTTATCTTCATTACTAGAGAGTCCATGAAGGTAGATAACTGTATTAGGTCAATATTACGGTCGTCGGTTCCGTAAAAACCAAAACAATTCCATACCTCGCTTTTTGTCTGTCCCGGGAAGTCAAAAACGTGTATGGACTGTATCTGACATGATTTAGTAATTAAAGCCGAGTTGATCATTAATAATACAATTAGTTTTATTGTGTAGTTTCTCTACAAATCAATCAAGAGCAAAGAAGGGAGATAATCCTAATTTTATTATATCACGTGCCATTTTCATTGTTCACAAAGTGCGTGACCTATTTTAGTTTCAACTAGTAGAAACAACAAAAACAATGAAAATATTAAAATAATGTATTTAATCTTAAAGTTTAGTTTTTTACAATAATATATATTTAAAATGTGCCAGTTTGTAAGCAGAGGGGAAAAATAGTTGTCTTGACGTCATGTATTCATTCATTCGTCTGCTAATGACAGACTACGGCAAGTTTATTCGTGTGAAAGTGACCGTAACTTTCCGTCAGAAGGTAAATATACCGATAATCGATATTTGAATTTCATTATCGATTATCGTATCGCTAAATAACTTCTTCCGATTATCGATTATATCGATATTTTTGCACAGCCTTAACTCTGACGAACTTGGTCATTTTTGGACTAACATATGGTTCAATTTTATTTGAATAATTTTTGCATGTATGGGTCGTTAGCAACTGAAGCAAAGAAATATTAACACAGCTGTTATATGTAGTTATTTCCCTTTGATCAGAGAGATGGAATAGAATTATAAAGGTTTCACATGTCTCTGTTTAACCAAAGAATAACAAGGCGCGGATACAGAGGGGGGCGCACCTGGCGCGAGCCCCCTCTATTTTTTTGCGGTGGCGAACAATTTTTAGCTCCATATATTCTCGCGGGAAAGGAGAACAAAAACAGTTTAGGTTGGAAATTGTAATTTACAGTACTAGTATGGAATTAGTCCTTGTGGGCATTTTTGTCCACTCAAAAATCATGGGTCGGGCTTCGCACTCCCAACTTGGTGCAGCCCCCCCTTTCTGAAAATCCTGGATCAGCCCCTGTAATTCACAATAGGATGTTTAGGATGAAGTTTTTGAAATTTATTAAAAGTAAATTATTCTCTGTCAAAGATTGCGCATTTTATTAGACAATAACTAATTCTAAAGAAACCAAAATATCAAGAGAAGATAACCTTTACAGCTGTTTGCAAATGGTTTATGGGGTTTAACATCCATTCGACACAAACTAGGTCATTTCGGCTCTAACAAATATATTTCAATAAGTCGCTTGTGCGTCGGGGTCTTTAGCAGTGGGAAGAAACTGTAGGACCCCGGGAAAAGCAACGCACTGTGCAGGCGACCCTACTCCTTGTTACATACAAGGGAGGTACTGAAACTAGACCGCTGAACTCGATGACGCACACGTAAACCATTCGGCCACCTAACCTTGTCATACAAATTAGGAACACTGCTCATGACACTCAATTTGCCACTCAACAGGACCTCAGAAGTTCTCTAAATTAAATTTCTTTGGCATTTGTAGATTAATACACTTAATTAATGTTTCTTGTTACAGTCACTGGTTATCTACTCACCCAAATTAACTAAAGCTTCTCTGATATCTCGTACCCAAGCTTGTTTAGCATAAACGCTTCGTGTTTGGAATGTTAATTTCTCCGAAGTTGGCTCCGCATACCAAATTTCAAATCGTCGCTCGTCCTCCTCCACAGATTCATAAATCTGGATATCTTGAAGCTTTAAAAATACAAGATGACTAGGTCATAAAGATTCATGCATATATATATACATCTTTAACAGTTTCTCGTAAATAAAATGAAATGGGGTTTAATGTTCTGCTGTTCTAGAGAGAGAGAGAGAGAAATGGGGTTTTACGTCCACTCGACACAAACCAGCTCATTCTGGGACTAACATATGGTTTAATTCTATTTCAATAATTCGCTTGCGCGTAGGGGTCTTTAGCAGTGGGAGGAAACCGGAGTGCCCGGAAGAAACCCAGGTGGTTG
This sequence comes from Patella ulyssiponensis, assembly GCA_963678685.1. Lineage (NCBI taxonomy): Eukaryota > Metazoa > Mollusca > Gastropoda > Patellidae > Patella > Patella ulyssiponensis. The sequence continues at coordinate 93,663,337 of OY783225.1, forward strand.
AGAAGGCGCCCCTATCTCCATGCCACATACGCTCACACCACAGCCGCAAGTCTGAGGTGACCGGCCAGCTAGAGGTTGAAGCGCGGCACTCTAGACCACTAGGCCATCCCAACCCCCTCCTGCAGTTCTGAACTGACTGGGCTAATGAAGACGTATAGCCTTTCATATGTCATTGCCAAAACAGCATCACTACAGCCTACTCATATTTCAAATTCCAACTGTCAAGGGTTCTTTTATGTGAATGCCAAAATGTACACAGAGCCTTGGTTTTTCGTCACATCCAAATAACTAGAAAGCTGTCCCTTGCCAAGCCTTCCATCCTGCACCACTGACAAAGGGGAACCAGGCCTGAAAATCTTGAAGCACTTTCTTTGCGGACAAAAGGATCCAACAATGGACCTCCATAGTAGCAAGCCAAAGTCTTACTAAAAGAGCATGGCTCCGGCTTCTGATAACTATTCCATAATAATTATTATATAACAAAAACAACTGAGAAAATTCTACTTAAAGGGCTGATGTGTGTACAAAGTTCAAAAAAATTATCTCAGAAGTGTTCCTGAAACAGGCCCCAAGTTCACAAAGCATTCTCAGCAGACTTAAGTTGAGAATTTACTCAAAATTGATCAGCTCATTTTAACTAAAATAAATCCTTTTATATAACTTTGGTTGTTTTATTGTATCAAATACATGAATAAGAAACGAAGTGCAAAGTTTTGTGTTTCTGGATCAAAGATATTTCTCATAAACAGTGATTGAAAGTTGAAGAAGTTCTTAACTTAAGTCTGATACTGCTTTGTGAACACAGGGCCAGATAAAACCAAACTGAATGGATGAGTGGAGGGTGGGTGAGTGGGTGGATGAATGGAGGGAGGGAGGGAGGAGTCAATGGATCCAAATTTGTAATTGGAAAACAGCACAATTACTATAATATGTTGATGAGTACAAAATTTTGTGTATCTTGAAATGGGATGGACGGATGGTTCCTTTTTCAATTCCTCAGGTGTTGGTCTATGCAGACCCTCCACTTCTTGCGCAAAGTATTGCCGCCATTTTTGGCCTATCTACACTCTAATCTTATTCATGTTGAACCTAAAGGAGCAGAAATCTGCAGAGTTTCTGATTTTATAAACTTCTCAGGTAATCGCCCAGGCCTCACTCCCAAACTTGATAATATTGACTCCACCCTCTGCTCAAATTACTGGACATGCCCTTGTATCTCCCCCTAAATTTGGTTTGGTATGTGAACTTTATGTTGATGTTTTATTTTCAGTGATTTCATTCACAGGCAACAAAACAAAGTGGGGTTTAACATTCTAATGATGGACATGCATTGTACTATGTCTACTCTTATTTCCTGTACACAAGATCTTTTTTTTTCAACCCATACGAACATCTAGACACTGTCTATGCCAGGCACTCTGTCCTGTGTCCTGTACTACTAAAATGGGGAACCATACTGGAAAATCCGGAGTAAATTTCTCAGTCAATATAGGAAGCCGATCCAAGACCTCACAGACAAGTCAATAATCATCTGAACAATCGTGGGTATAAAATTTTAACAACACTTCTTGTAAATAATTATGAATCGCTAGAGATGAAATTCATTTTTGTAAACAAAACTTTATTACCAAAGCAAATTAACAAAAAACACAAATAATCATCACATCAACAGACCTGTAAATATATATACACAATTATACAGGTCTTAAATTGACGTATGAACTGATGATAGATATACTATTATACAGGTAAACTTGATACATATACGTCGCAACTTATTAACAGACGGTAAATACAAATATACAGGTAAACATGATATATTCAGGTCGTAACAAGCAGAAATTTGTCAGACTAGTGTCAGGCTGTCTGGTTTATCCCCCAAATACAAATCGCTATAAATGAGATGCCAGCTGTAACACAATGCACTATTGTAATAATTCTAACAATCTCTAGACAAAATGAAATGAAATGTAATGGGGTTTAACGTCCCACTCTTCTGCAATTAACCTGGGCTAATGGAAGAAGGGTATACGAAATACAGTGTGCTATGAGGGAAATTTTGCCCAGGCAGCGGCGCTACTGCCTACTCTTACATCGAATTCCAACTGCCAAGGGATCTTTTACATGCACACCAATGTGTACTCGGGACCTTGGTTTTTCATCCTATCAAAACGACTATACAGCTGTCCTTGTCAAGCTGTCCTTGCATCACTGAAAGGATTAACCACGCTGGAAAATTGAGATGAACTTTCTTAGCCAATGCAGGGATCGAACACCCAACCTCCAAGCTAGCGAGCCAGAATCTTACCCACTTAGCCACCGTGATCTCCCATCTCTAGATAAAATAATATGTTTACAGTAGATAAATAAGTAAATAATCTGATTGACCACGTTTACTTCTTCACTTTCATATAGATCAGAGACATACACGCCAAGCTTTTTAAAGAAAGGAGGGTATCCCCCAGTTATACATCAATTTTAGCATGAATTAATAGGATCATATTGTGATTCAATTACATTGTTGCAAAGCATTCATTGTGATATCACATAAGTCAGTATCATTATGCTGCACTTTGAATGCGCACACATCTTACCATCTGGCGATTAAGGATAAAGCACATGACTGTGACATTTTTCCGAGCATTAGTCTTGGATACATTAAATAATAACCTAGTTGCCAACCCTTTCACATGAGTCTTACTGTATATGTGTGTTATAACCCTACAATCAACTGAATTTAACTGAAATTGTCTCTTTAAAGTTTTGTTTAAAATATGGATGTATAATCACTACTTCTTGATTAAAATCAGTGTAGCAAAGTGTCGTATGAGATGGGGTCTACTTCAAACAACTTCAAACAAGTTATCCTATCTCGAAATTTCAAAATAATAGGACTTTCTGCTTGAAGTGATTCCTTTTATTGCATCTTTGAAAAGTTGACCATTTTTCTGTATTTATAAAAAGTGCTGTGATTTATTACTACGTATTTTAGGTTAAATTAAATTGGTAGGTTTAGCTGGTTTATAATAATTGACAATGTATATCAATAAAAATGATTGTATTAATATAAATTGTTTGACTGTGAAATAGATAATTTTTATTATTATCAGATGAATAAATTTGAATATAAAATAATCCATATTATTATGAATTCAAACGTGTGATGGGTAATTTCTACGACATACTATATAAATAACATGTTCAACTCTATTTGGGAGTAAATCAAAATTTCGTTTGATTAATGTCCCTGTTAAGTTTCATCCAACTCTGTTCGCAAAGAAATGACAAATAAGATTGCAAATGAACTGTCCACAAGAGAAGAGAAGAATTAACAGGGTAAAACTTGTATACCATGGGATCCAATTGTTTGGGCTGACGGATCACCAATCATTTTAACCAGAGCCTGTTTTTACTGACAGATCCCCAATCATTTTAACCAGAGCCTGTTTTTACTGACAGATCACCGATCATTTTAACTAGAGTTGATTTTACTGATGGATCTCCAATCATTTTAACTAGAATCTGTTTTTACTGACAGATCCCCAACCATTTTAACCAGAGCCTGTTTTTACTGACAGATCACCAATCGTTTTAACTGGAGTCTGTTTTTATTGATGGATCTTTGATCATTTTAACAGGAGTGTTTTTACAGATTGATCACCGATTATTTCAACTTTAGCTTGTGTTGTAAAGGAGTCAACGTATTCTCTGTGTTTATTATCTTAATGGTTGTCTGCACCGAGAATCTGTTCTTCTTGTCCACGAATCCCTTCAGCGAGTCCTTGAATCGGTACCAGTTGATGAAAGAATGATAACCGTATCCTATACCTCCCGGTTTAAAAATAAATTCAAACTCTTGTGTCACAGACTTAATGGAGATTTTATTCAACAGTTTCAAATGAAACCTCACTTTACACGATTTCACAGGTTTCAATTTAACCGATTTAATGGCCAAAAAGATACCTAACGACATTTTATCTGGAAAGTGTTTCACACCCACACAGAATGGTAGTCCCTGAATCATATAATCATCACTCCAGACGGCATCATTCCGCGAAACTTCATTTAACTTGAAACTTGTCGTAAACACAGATCCATTCACTTCTGATTCATTTTCCCGCTTAAAAATCTTTTTCTTAAACTCTTCACTCATATTTTCCAAATCGTAAATTCGGTGATTTCTATGACCAATCAAAGCACATTTCGCACAAACAGGCGTCCGGCAATCACAACAGTATAAGTTTAAATCCATCCGTTTGTGTTTGGAACAAAACATTTTATCCTTCGCTTGCTCCTCTATATAATGATTCCTGGTAAACTGACTAGCGCCACCTGCAGGAACTTGAGTAACCCGGCGACACACTGGGCATTTGAATTTGTTGTACGGAAAGTTAGCTTTGATGTGTTTGTGCAAACAAACTTCACAGAACGAATGCAGACATGGCAGCACCTTAGGTTCCACGAAATCATCTAAACAGATACAGCAAGCGTGCTGATCAACACTGCTGATTGTGTCCACCATTTCAACGTTTTATCATTCCATTCGATACGTCTTCTAAATTACAGGAACAGGGAGAGACAACACTAGCTTATGGTTGGCCTCTGGATCCATTCATTTTTTAAGATTTAATATTTCTTGCAATGTTTGTAGCCTGTCACGTCCGCAGGTTTGACTTATCGGTTTTGTGGTGCGGTTCTCTTGCACTTTAAAGAATAGATGAGGCTTGACCAGTATGTAGATAACCTTACAAATGCCACTGATGCAGCAGATTTTACACAGCTTTCAACACAAGGTGTTCAGATAAGCTATCAACTTAGCAAACAATAAATTTTTAAGGACCGACCTAACCTCTAGCCATCTACTTTATTCCAATCTTGTACTGTTTTTCCTTGTGTTTTATAAGAAGGTTTACAATCAAACACTTCTATATATCTGAAGTTTTTTTTAGAGATTCCTGGTTATATCTTGCCTTGATGGTGTACATGTACAATCACACACGTACAGTTGTTAGAAATTCACCGTTTTCTCTTCCTGGGATGGCTTAAAACTGAACACATCTCTATCTGAAGATGTTAGACATTCCCAGTTGTATCTTCTCTTGTATGATTGAAGTCACTAAACACTAATGGTTGACTGGAAAACATTCATAATGAAGTTCTTTTAACCCTCAAAACAAACTGGCTTTATTTGAGTTAAAGTATAAATGTATAATTTAACAGCTGCGGCAGTTCTACCACTTCACGATTATAGTCAAACGACAATATCTATCAATACAACTAATATCTCTATGTCACCGTGGACTTATTTATATTATGCATATTCATGATCTATATATATATATATATATATTTCAATAAGCAGTCAGTTGCAGCTGTAGTCCTGTGTTACGTTATTGAAACAGTTAGCTTAGAAACAGCACTATCTATGAATCATAGTACGGTATTATATTATTCCACTTTTACATCATTACTCTCTATATATAATACAAAATGCGGTCTAACATCCCAGTTTACTGCTTGACAGGGATAATCAAGACAGAATATATAACCACACAATAAATATGAATTTAATTTTCATCTATATATTCCACTGTATGTTTATATCATACTGATATGTATACAACACAAAATCGGGTTTAATATCCTACGTTACTGCTCGGACAGGATAATGAAGATGAAATATATAACCGTACAGTATCTATATTCCACATTACGTTTGGATCATATATAATATACTCCTCACATCAAATATAAAACTGAAGCAAGTGATACTTCCAGCTGTCTATAGGCTTTGTTATATATTTCACACTTATGGATCACAAATTGCATTAACGTTAAAATTAAAGGGACAGTCCCAGTTTTCTCAGGCACTAATATTGAGATGCTTGGAAGTAATTGTTCGATTTGCATAAAAGGCAATAACTCAATATCATCTAGTGTCTTCACCATTATAAACACAAATTATTGGTCCATTCCCATCAATAGTAAACAAACACAAGCCCAATTTGTAATCACGCGTCTTGATGAATGAGGCTAAGCATTAGTGCATACCAGTAAGTGAAATGTCTGTTACAGGGTGGAATTTGAGGCCTTTGATCACCATAAAAATGTGGAAATTGAAAGTTTGACTTACGATGAAAAAGCATGCAAGGAGTTTTGGATAGTTGTACACTACAGGATAAATGTTAGTAAGATCTTCCACGCAGGGTGGTCTTGTGAAACAATTAGGTCTGTCATTGTCTCAAGAGGCAGAGAGAGAGAGAGAGAAATGGGGTTTAATGTCCACTCGACACAAACTAGGTCATTTTGGGACTAACATATGGTTTAATTTTATTTCAATAATTCGCTTGCGCGTAGGGGTCTTAAGCAGTGGGAGGAAACCGGAGTGCTCGGAGGACCACGAGGTTGAGAAGGCGCCCCTATCTCCATGCCACATACGCTCACACCAGGGATCGAAACCACAGCCGCAAGCCAGAGGTGACCGGCCAGCTAGAGGTCAAGCGTGGCACTCTAGACCACTAGGCCATCCCAACCCCCCATCTCAAGAGACATGGCTTTGTTTCCATACTTGTAGGTGATAAGGAGTCCAACCTCTTTGGGTTTCCTCCTGTTTCCCCCCCCCCCCGATTGCTAAAATCAAACTGAACCATATGTTACTGCAGAAATGACCTAGTTTGTGCCAAGTGGACGTTAAAACCCCATTTCTCTCTCTCTCTCTCTCTCTCTCCTTCCACCTGTTTGATGCACTAAAATATATCTGGGATAGCTCCTTTATGTTTGTGATGTCCAATCATGTGTATTATATATATATTGTATATTATTGTAACATATGTGATCTATAAACCCGTATTATGAATATCTATTCTGTACAATAATCATTAAACGGATAATTCTACATATGTAACCGTTCAACTAGTTTGTCAAATCAATAAAATTTATTGGAATAGAATTTAATTTATATATGTATATATAGTAAGAGAGAAATAGGGTTTAATGTCCACTCAACACAAACTAGGTCATTTCGTTACTAACACATGGTTCAATTTTCTTCTTTCAATAATCTGCTTGCATGTAGGGGACTTTAGCAGTGGGAGGAAACTGGAGAAAACCCATGAGGCTGGACAGGCGACCCTACTCTTTGTCACGTACAAGTGGAGGATCGAAACCATGCCACTTGACTCAATGACAGACCTTTTCATTTTACATGTTAAACAACCAAACACCACAACCAACACTAATTTTTAACTTTGAAATTCAAATGTTATGCAACAAAATATAACTTTTAACCAACTGTATCATATAAACTTTGTGTAGACAAGACAATGAATCCAAACTAATATTCTGGAGAACAGGTGCCATATATTTTTGCAAGACATTCTCGAAATATGATTTATCAGAACATCAGTTTTAACTTCATGTAAGTTTTTATGACAAAAAGCTTCACTTAGAAAATAAAGTTTGTGTCAGTTAAGAAATAAAAACACTTTTCAAACAATTTTAATGCAAAACTGTTGCTAGGGCATGACAACCCTTAGCAACCAACACTAACCACACCTACCACTTAACTAGTTTTAATTAAGAAAATGGAAATAAATTGACATGAAAACTGGATTATAAAACAATCATACCTTCAATACGAAAACATCCCTTTTAAGAAAATACAGCCCTTTTGTAATATAGACCTATACTCCCTCCGTATAGTTACTACACCCCTCAAATTGAACCTCCGTCAGTGTGGTTACATATTTCAGCCTTAAATAACTGCCAGTACTGGCATCATAACTACCAGTAGCACTATAACAATGGCATGTATATTACCACTATAATAACAACTAGATATTCTCACACAGTATCTGTGTGCAGTTGCATGTGTATTTTAGTTTGTGGTGCCATCAACTACTCAAATTACATGATGGTTTTAGTATAGTTTAGTTTGTTTATTCTGTCAGATGTGGGTGTATATAGCAGTACTAGCAGTGTGTGACAGTGATGGACTAGGGATATGATGTATACATTCTCTATAATTAAAGAGAGAGAGAGGGAGAGAATGGGGTTTAACGTCCACTTGACACAAGCTAGTTCATTTTGAAACCAACATATGGTTCAGTTGGACAGGCGACCTTACTCCTTGTAACGTACACGGGGAATCAAAAACACAGCAGTCGACACAGCCATCCAACTCTCCCATAATTAAAGATACAGTATGTGTGTAAGATTTAAATCAAGAGCTGACCATTCTCACTATAATATTTTTCAAATAGACAAGTAAATGTGAGATATTGAAAATTTCATTCATATTTTTTTACTATGGGTGATAAGTTATGACTGTTTAAGGATATAGCATAGACTGTTCATTATCATAGTTGACAACTGAGACATAGTCTTGATTGTCCATTTTATTGTTAAATTTTAAAATCTCCTGTATTTTTTAAATTGATTTAATCTTGTCCATCAGATGGAATAGAGAGGTGATTATATGAGTGTCAGGTGAATAAGCCAATCAAATGACCTGCAATATGCTGATTTATATAGCTGTTATATAATGTATCTTTAACAACGTAGAAAGTATAATACACACCTAGATGATGATGAAAGATAAGGGATGTGATTATTAAAACAGAATGGCTAGTGGCAATACTCTATCATAACTGATGGAGTCGATTATTCTACTTTCATTGTGGGATACAGGGGAGCTGTGGTGATTCAGTGGTTCTGATAATGGCTCACAGACCAGGAAGGCTAGGGTTGACTCCTCATGATTTTCAACCCTGTTTTCCCTATTGCAGAATGAAAAACCTAGTGAGTAAGGCGATCGCTCACTGACAAAGGCAAGGGTTTAATTACATCCTGATGCAGCACTATCTAGAATGTTTTCCACTTGTCAGTGTTGCAGAACAGAGAAGTCAGTAAGGAACAATGTCTTCTTTTCAGGGGAGGGTGGAGCCACAGTGACTCAGTGAAAAAGACACTGGCACGCTAAGCAGATGATCTTGGGCTTGATCCCAGTGTTGAACCAGAAAGTCTCACAAGGTTTTCCAGTCTGTTTTCGCAGGGAACAGAGTCTAGCCCTTCAGACGGGACAAAAAATGTAGTCCTGTATCTGTAAAAGAACCCTAGACAGTCGGAATTGGAATGAATATCAAATTTTGAGCCAAATGTGAAACCTAGATGAACAATTGGTTTGTAAACCAGTGGGGTGGGGGTTTGGTTGGGAGTAATTTTGAGTCTAATGTGGTACCTACCTGAACAACCGATTTATAAACATAGTTTGTGGTTTCCGTGGCTGAATCTGGACGTTTACGTTTGGTTAGGATGAGTTTCTCTGGGAAGAGCAGGATATGTCTTTCTTTACTTCGACTTAACGAAGGCTCAGCATCCCACATGATGACATCATCCTGAATTAAAACACAAAATTTATCTTAAAAATATAATAAATATACTCATTCTTTTACATGCATGCCAATATGAATATTGTCCCTTGCCATGCCCCCTGTTCTGTACCACTGACCAGCGCCATTTCTGCCAATTGCGATAAAAATATAATTTTGGCGATAAAATATTCAATCTGGCGAAATTTTGGGCGATAACTTTTTCCTATATGGCTATTTTTTTTAACCATGCCGATAAATTTATCTTGCACAGAGTTTTGATTTCCACGCCGTGCACACACGTTACAATCAATCACGCTTGGCTGAGTCAGTTATCAATCAATTAAGTACTAATCCTTTGTCTCTTGATCAATCTCGGAATAGTGTTGATTAGTATATACACTAAGAGTAGTAATAAACTAATCAAGAGACAAACGATTTAACTATTTGTCTCCAAATACGAATCGGAGGCTTTTTTGACACTTTCCATATATTCAAAATGGCAGACACTGTGAATAATACTCATTCGATTTGTTTGAGATTATTGGATTGTGAAGTCTGTTTTATCTTTCCTTACTCCTGTTGCCCGTATCTTTAATAAATGAAACCAGGTCTGTTGTTAAAGTTTATATGGAAGTGGCGGTTAAACGCCAGAAATGAACGAACGAAAATCAGTTATTTTCTAATCACATGCCTTGGGTCGTACGCGAAAACTTGAACAGCCTTTGTCAACGTCCAATAGAAGAATGTCAGACTTTTTTTTAGTATTTCACCACCAAAATACAAATGTACTGCCGAACTGACTTTATACTGACTATATTATAGTTAAAAAATCGATAACATAAATATAATATATTGAAAATTTAAGCCGATTGCTCCACTTTAAACCGAGATAATTAGTTTTTAATATTAGGCCCAGCCTCGATCATCATCACTAAAGGAAGATTTAGCTCTTAGTCCTTACATTATGTATGTTTGTGCATTTGAAAAAGGTAGATCTCTTAAGGATGAATGGAAATTTTCAGATCCTTACGTTATCAGTAAGTGTTTGATCCGATTCCTATGGCAACTGCAGACTGTGAAAGAGGGTTTAGTTGACAAAATGTTATAAAAAATAATATTCATTAAAAACAAATGTGTGGTTACCCCAGACGTTGAAAATGCTTTCAAAAAATGGGCATCTGCAAAGCAGTGAAGAATTTTGTAAATTGTAATATCATATGTATATTATATGTACTTATGTAAATAAAAATTACTGAAAAATCTAATAGATATTTGTTCCTTTTTTTGGATGAAAAAATACATGGCTAATAAATTAAAATGACAAATTGGCGGCAAAAAAATTGAACCCAGAGTGAGCACTGCCAACGACAAGGGGGAACCATGCCAGAAAATCACAATGAACTTTTTTGGTCCAATGCAGGGATCAAACTCCCGACCCCCAGGTGTTGTTAAACACTTACGTGTCTAAGAAGTTGACCATATTCGTTGACATCTCCTGTAATACCTTCCACGGTCTCCATTAATTTACGTTGTTCCATACGTTTATACACCTCAAGAAGCATCGATATCGCTTTCTCAATCTCTTTTACTCCTTCATCATCATTGGCTCTTTGAGATAGTTTCAAAAAATCCTGAAAAAGGACAAGGGAGTTCAGAATATAGACAAAGATGGCCTGTATATGGTTAATTCTTATCTAGATTTATCATAATTTTTGCGTTGGCACACTTATGGATATATTTGGCACCCCTTTTATTAATAGGAGGAATATAATGCTCAACATGCTACTGTTCTGCTCCGACCGGGCAAATGAAGAGAGGCCCATAGGCGTATGAGCCAGCGGGGGCAGCTGCCCCACTATGTTTCGGGCAAGCTGACTTTTCGGGCAGACGGGTAAAGTGAAAAAAAATATTTCATCTAAACTTGTCAGGACCTCTGTTTTACACCACTGACATGGGGGAACCACATTAGAAAATCTTGATGGACTTTCCTGGCAAACATCAGTGTGGCTAACTTTAATTGAAGATAGACAGTTTAACATATTCATAACATTCAACACTACGGTTATTTACCTTCAAGGCTGTTAAGTATGTAGATAATCTTTGCTCGCCTTTGGATAATAATAGCGGGAAATCATTATCTGATCGACCAACAGATCGACTATATTTCTGTCAATAAAGAAAATGAAAATTCATTATTTGTTCATTTTAAATGAAATCATTTATGGATGAAAATGGATGAAATGGCCACAGAATCAATCTGGCAATTCAACAAGCTATATGACAAATGTAGATTTTAATAAGTTTGTCTAAGGCCCCACCCCTTTGATTTCCTGTGCTTCAGGGTCCTGATAAAAAAAATAGCCACTTGAATAATGTGAAAATGAAATGAAATGGGGTTTAACGTCCTACTGTTCTGCTCCGACTGGGCTAATGAAGACGGGCATATGCCATACAGTGTGCTATGAGGGAAATTGTGCTCAGCCTCCTCTTATATGTTCGCCAATGTATACAAGAGACCTCGATTTTTAATGCCATCCAATCGACTAGACAGCTGTCTCTGTCAGATCCTCTGTCTTGCGCCACTGCCTGACTGGCAAGCGTAAACCATGCTTGGAAATCCTGATAAACTTTCTCCACCAACACTGGGATCGAACCTGCGATTTCCAGACTAGCGAGCCATCGTCTTACTCACTTAGCCACTGCGGCTCTCCGAAACATGTAAAAGATGTTTTGAAATCAAAAACTTTTATTTAAACAGTCCAACCAAGTTAAGTCAGTATTACCTTGTAGAATGTTTTAGCAGCTTCAGTATCGAGGAAGAATCCAGCAGCCTCCCGTGAATATAAATATTCTATATACATCATAAAATGATCTCTCTAAAAAAAATATAAACAAAACCAGTTGAAGCATACAAAAAAGAAACATTTTGCTGAAGAGTGCAGGCTAAAACCACATCGAGACACAATGAAAACACAACATAGGTCGTGACACAAATCAATCATGGTGACCCCAATTGCAACTCGATTATGACAGGTAGCCATTTTACCAGCTAATAAAGGCAGATGAATTGACTGGCAAGACATATAATGCAGCCGATTTTTTGTATTGATGCAGGTTGGAAAAAAAAATTGACAACAGCCCACGGATGTATCTTGTTAAATTTTGCCATCCAGGTTCTTGGCCAAACTCTAGTTGAGTCTGTTTTTTTTAAAAAATGATTTATTTCATCGAAGAAGTTGAGAATGTCTATAACTTACATATTTGAGAAAAACGCCTCCAGTTTTACCAGGAAACGCTGATGATACAGTCAACGCATTGAGGAAATGGCTAAAAACAAAATTATCAAAATATTGTTATACCATATATGGCTGCCACATCAATATACTTACATGCACGATACGAAGACATATAATATCACACAAAATAAAATGAGATAAAAAAAAATGATGTACTTGATGTAAAATATACATAAAAATTATCACTTAGAAAAAATTACTTATAATTAAAAGAGACCTATCTAATCTGTAGGCTACCTTTATGGCACCTATCTATATAGTGTTGGTATCAAAAATGCAGTGCAGGGCCTCCCCTTAATATTCCTACCACTAAATCACCCTGGGCCGCCCATCCCTTCCACCACAGGAACACAGCACCCCCTTCCCCAACCCAGCTCTCCTCCACAGTAGCACCCCATCTCCACTACCAAGTCCAGCTCTCCACCACAGTAACACCCCACCTCGACCACCAAGTCCTGCTCCCAACACAGTAACACCCCACCACCACCACCAAGCCCAGCCCTCCTCCACAATGTGTTAAAAGTTCAACTTACTCATGATGGAATTTAAGAATTGGTTTAATATTACTGAAGATTTCTTCCTGCTTATTTTTGAGTACATCTGGAACATCTCGGTCTGAGAACCGACCCTGATACGTGTCTACCAGGTTCTGAAGATCCTTGATATATTCTCGCTCTGTTTCTATCAGCTCTGTCAGGACATATCTGTAATTATAATTATCCTTAATCTAAGACTGTTATTTTTTGGTTACTACTCTATACAGCATGGGAGAAGAACAATGAGGTTTACAGGACTAAGATATAATATGGATATACGCCATACATTGTGCTATGAGGGAAATTTGCTTTGGCAGCGGCACTACGACCTACTCTTATGTCAACTGTCAAGATATGTTTTACATACACAGTACCTCAGTTTTTTGTGCCATCTGACTGTCCATGTCTGGCCCTCTCTCCTGCACCACTGACAAGGTGAAACCACGCCAGAAAATCCTTATGAACTTTCTCAGCAAATGCAGGGATAATGTTTTTGGATCTTAACAGTGAGAGGAAAGTGAAGGACGCAGAGAAGTCCCATGGGATCGGGCTGGTGACCCAACATATTCTCATAAACAAGCTGAGGATTGCAACTACGCCACTTTATTCAATAAGATCTTATAAACAATAACAGATGTGCTAGACCGCATGCAAACAAAAATGCTACGGTTCTGTGCATGATCGCATGATAATTAAGCTTATATAAAACTTGGCATGTCATAAATGAATAACTAATGAGTAATATCATTAAATTAATAACAGCTTGCAATAACTAAATGTTAATAAAATATATTTAAATTAGTTAAGATGTTAATATATTTCAACTAGATTAGAGATAAAGAAATTATAGAGAGAACAACAGATCAGACAGGATATAAAAATTATAATTTATTTTCTAATGTTAGTAGTAGAATTAATGATATTCAGCATCATTTGTTGTTTGATATTGTTCTATAGAAATTATAATTTAAGGTCAATCTAATGTCGAAGTTCAAAAAGAAAAAGGTCAAAGGTTAATAAGTTACATTACTGACTGGCACAAGGTCAAAGACAGACAAGATCATTTAGGTCAAGGTTCTGATAAAAATCTGCTTAGTATATGTTTCCATATTTCTGTGTAAAAGAAGGAAATCTTAGGTCATTGCTAGGCATCTTGGACTATATTGGACAAAGTCAGTGTCACTAAAAAAACCCAGCCAGGTTCAATGGACAAAAATTTGGGTTATTTTTGGCAAATGGGAATATCAAAAGTGAAAGGTCAAGGTCACTATAGGATCAAGGTCAATCATTTTTAAAAAAAATGTACTCAGTATCAATATGGTATTTAGCAGAAAAAAAATTAAAAGGCCAGGGTCAAGGTCACAATATGATCAAAGTCAGTTTTGTTTTGAAACGGTTTAATTAAAACTGTTATTTAATTGGTCAATAAAGTGTTTAGTAAAGGGGATATTAAAAGGTTAAAATGAAAGCATTTAGGTTAGAAATATAAAGGTTGTTAAAAAAAAAATGTCAAGGTCATCTCCTAGGCTACTCACATTTTTAATTTAAAGGGATCATCGGAACTAGAAGCAGAAAAAGGATAACTAATTAAAGTTAGTATCTAGTATAGTTTAACAAATTAATCATCAAAAATGTTTAAATCGACAACAACATGGTTGACAACATTGTTTTTGTTGATACATAAAAATGAATAATTATTTTTGGTGTCTTCTGATGAAATAAAATCATTGATATGTTGCTTACCTGTAAATTAAAAGACGCCTGGAAATAAGGTACTGTTACAGAAAACTAGGCCCAAAGGTACAGTACCAGTCTTACATACATAATATCCTGGCAGTCTGGCTTTCATCAATTATCACAGATCAACCAAGCAATCTGGTGCTAAAACAATGGTCACTAGGTCTATTCATAAACATATAATAAACGTAACAAAAAACTTACCTTCGTTTCAACATGGCCTCCTGTTGTTTATTCTTGATGTGCAGAATTTCGTCACGGAACTGTTCGCGGGTGTCTTTCTTAATGGGCGGAACCATGCTGGTTTTAACATCAAAATATCCAGACGGAACCCAGCCCTGCTTAGCTGGTGTGGTTTTCGTTGGTTTTGTACGGACCATCCACATATCGGGTCGCTGTCTATCAATGACCTCGACATACTGACCTTCGACCAATCGTAATTCTTCTGGGTCAGTCGATGATTGATTGAAATCTGCTACAACCATAAAGACTTCAAATGTCTGGAATTAAAAATTTACCAAGTCCGTAAAAGTAGCCTGTATTCCCCAATTTACGACAACATAGACTTCAAATGTCAAATGTCCCCATCCCTTCAGCACATGAGACCACATCTTCATATCCCTTTTAGTTGGGACCACCTGAAACCACTTGATATAGGAGTCTACTGAGACATGAAGTAACAAAAGACCACTGAAAACAACCTGAAACCACTGTTCTTTCTAGCTCAAATACACAGGTCTTACCAATAACTGCTGACTATTTGAGAATGGTATACTAGAGCCATGGTGGCTGAGGGAGTAAGAGGTTGGCTCACAAACCTAAAGGGCTCTTATTCATTTCAATTGGCGTGCACGCAAAAGAACCAACAGTCCTGGCAAAATTTCCCTCATAGAAACACTGCTTGACATAAGCCATCTTCATTAGCCCAGTCGGAGCAAAACATTTCATTTCATTGATAAGACTACAAGAATATCTGTCCCATCCATACAATGATTAAAGGACTCAGATGACAACCCACCTCTTTTAAATGGAATAATCCAGCCTCATCTTCAGATGTTTCTAAATCATGTTCTGTTCGAAGACTGGGCGATCTTGACAATCTAATGTCCCTTTTTCGACTGGATGACGATTCTGTATAAAACAAAATAACATAGCATTCTTTTTCCATCTGTCAAACAATTATTTAATTATATTTCAAAATTCATTCATGACCTACTACACTACAGAGAGAGAGAGAGAGATAAAATAAAACCAAGTACGAAAAATCAAAACCATTAGACAACTTTCAAAGTCCTAAAAAAACTTTGTAGAAAGAGAGAGATATAAATGGGGTTTAACATCCACTCCACTCAAATAAAGGTCATTTTGGGACTAACAAAAAAGAAAGACATCTGGAATGGTTCTTTTACTCAATGACAGACCTTATGATCATCTGGAAAGGTTCTGTTACTCTATTATGTATTACTGAATTCAACTGACTGTTATCTATTAAATATTTTAAGACCTACCACTTATATCTTTGGTTGTTTCAGCTACATTCTGTAAAATACTGGCCGGTACGTAACAAACCTAATTATAGATAGAAATACGTTTTAGTGACATCAGAAATCATTATTTTGATAATATCCATTTTTTTTTAGAGAAACAAAGTAATTAGATTTCCTCATGGTTTAGTTAACAGATGAACAAAGCTGAGTGATATAAACAGATTAATAAACTCATGTCTTTTAAGAGTCATGTGTTATCTAAATAGAGGAGCACTTGTTTGCGAAGTCTACGATTAATGAGTTAGTTCAGAGAATAACGTGTTAATGAACAGAGTAATGAGTTAAGTGACAAGAGTAAAGGGTTGGTCCACAGATTAATTAGTTATATTTAACAGAATAATGAGTTAGTCAACAGAGTAATGAGTTAAGTGACAGAGTAAAGGGTTGGTTCACAGAGTAATTAATTATATATAACAGAATTAAAAGTCTTCAGTGGCTGCCTGT
Organism: Patella ulyssiponensis; assembly: GCA_963678685.1. Classification (NCBI taxonomy): domain Eukaryota; kingdom Metazoa; phylum Mollusca; class Gastropoda; family Patellidae; genus Patella; species Patella ulyssiponensis. The sequence continues at coordinate 93,680,268 of OY783225.1, forward strand.
GAAAGCCCGAATCGACTTTAAAGTGCCATCAAACGTGTATAAAGCTTTGTTTTCGAATACTGCTCCCTCCAAACGTGTATAAGCTTTGTTTTCGGATGCTGCTTCCTCCTACATGAAAAAATTATTCACATTCTACAAACAGGAAAGACCGAATCTTCGTTCGTCCACAGATACTACTTTATTATCTGTGCCTGCTTACAAAAGACTCAGAGGAATGTTGGTCAGTTAATGGAGTAATGGGTATAAGGTAGCATATTAATGGGCCAGTTAACAAAGCAATGAGTCAAGAGATCAGTGTACAGTGTACAGAGTAATGAGTTAGTTAACAAGAGTAATGAGTTAATCAACAAGAGTAATGAGTTAATTAAAAAGAGTAATGAGTTAATAGAGTGATGTGTTAGTCAACAATGCATTGTAACCGAGTAATGTGTTAATGAAGAGGGGATGAGTTAGACAGTAGAGTGATGAGTTTGTCGACTAAGTAATGAGTCATGCAACAGAGGAATGAGTTAGTAAACAGAGTCTTGAGTTAATAAAGAGTGATGAGTTAATAAACAGAGTGATGAGCTAGTCAACAGGGTGATGTGTATGGCCTCAAAGTCTACATCGACCGGTAATTCTGTTATTCTGACCTGTTGGGGCTTTAATCTGACAATCATATTTTAAATACCTGCTCTTTCTCGGTCTGTTTTCTTACCAGCCAACAACCAGTGGTTAATCTAGAATCCAAAACCTGAACAATTTCACCCACATTAAGAGTAACGTTTGTGTCCTCGTCTAGGTAACTTGTTGTGGCTACATATTCTTTCAAGAAGAACTCCTAAAACATGTAAAATGATGTGTAATCACCAGTAGTCATAGCAATGAGTTAATATATAAGATGAAAACATGTAGTCATGGTAACTGGTTAGATTAATATCAGATGATGGCTTGTCCATGTAATGGTAACATCAAGGTTAGGTTGATAGCATGTAGTTATGGTAACGTGTTAGGTTAATATATAAGATAACATGTAGTCATGGTAACGGGTATACCAGATAATTACATGCAGTCATGGTAACAAGTTATGTTAATATCAAATGATAACATGTAGTCATGGTAATAAAATATAACATGGTGATATGAGATTAGTGGTATGAATGATTATATGCAATAGGTAGCAAGATGATGATACATTAATACAGGTGGTGTAATATTTTTCAAAGATTCTATTGGACACTCTAAACGTCAGCTGCACTCGGAGAGTGTGTGGAAACAAATGATGCCATCTAAACTCTGGTATCTAGGAGTATAATATATTTATTTCAGACTTCACTCTACATTGTACTACACTTGAAAAAACGTGGTCAGGAAACAAAGTTAAAGTTAGAGACAACTCTAATTACTTGTAAAGTGGAGTTATCTCCCTTTACTCGTGAGGACTGTATTTTTATGTCTTACTGATAAACTATTTTCTTAACACACTCCCCCCTAAAATTTGGCATCGACAAATTTTACATAAATACAAAAATAGTACCACCAGCAAGAATCAAGAATATAATAGAAGGGAATTTAAAGCTATTATCAGGATCTTAACTCTACACACTATACTCTACACTCTGAAACTTAACTATCTTAAAACTTCGACATTAAATGCTCTAATACTACCATTTGAAAACAAAGAATTTACATTTCAATACTCAACAACACTCAATTGTCTTTTACTAACTCTAAAGGAAACAACTTTTGAATTGGACGATTCATCGCGATTGGCCTACCGAGTTTATCATGAACACGAATTTCCGCAGCACGAATATTGCCATCGCGACCTACAAACGTTTTCTCTACACGAGCTATACTCCAGTTTAATCTTGGGATTTTATCTTCCTGGACAACGACTACGTCACCAACATGAACAGTAGGACCTTTCTTGGTTCTGGATCGATGGTGATCTCTTAAATCTGTTAAATAATCTTTCCGCCATCTATTTCGGAAATGGGATAACACTGTATTCAGATAAGAATTTCGTTTTCTACAATCTTTATTCGTTTTAACACTAAAGTCGTCCGCATTACTTGAATCATTGGTTTGGGATAACAAACGACGGCCTAAAATCAAATGCGAGGGCGTTAGCGTCTCACCACCATCTTCGCAAACATAAGTAAGTGGTCTAGAGTTCAAAACACCTTCAATCTCTACGATTAATGTCAACAGTTCTTCATAAGATAATCTAGCTGTACCAATTGTCTTCTTTAAACAACGCTTTGTAGATCTGACCATTCTCTCAAAGAAACCTCCCCACCAGGGCGAGCGCTCAATATTATAATACCAACGTATCCTCTTCGACGCAAGAAAACTGTGTAACTCTGAACTCTTAAAAGTTTTCCCGTTATCGGATATCATTAGCGACGGAATACCTCTTCGACCAATAAATCTCTTAAAACACCTTATAAAAGATTCTGACGAAGCATCAGGAACTAAATCTAAATGTATGGCTCTGGTACTAGCACATGTAAATAAAGCGATAAACACTTTGTTCATTTGTCCACTGGAAGAATATATATCTTTCACATATAACGGACCCGCATAATCAACTCCAACCTTCGAGAATCCAAAATCATCACTAACACGAAATTCTGGTAACTGTGGCTGTATTGGTACACCATATGACTTTCCTTCTAATCTTCTACAGATAAGACACTGTTTGATAACCACTTTTACAACTTGTCTACCTCGAACAACCCAGAATCTGGCTCTCAACTCAGACAAAGTATCCTGTACTCCATTATGGTAAACTCTTTCATGACATTCACGAATTACTAATCTAGTAAAATAATGTTCTCCATCTAGCAGAATAGGAAACTTCGTATCGTAAGGTAAAGGAGAATTCTCTAATCTACCATGACATCTAAATAAACCATTTTCATCTTCCTTCAAATTTAACGATTCTGTCTGTTTTTGAAATTTATCTTTAATTTTCAGTTCCATCTGCATCTCTTTAATCCATAAGTATTCGGCGTCTGTAATCTCATCAACAGTAAGATCTCCATGTCTACACTCTGTACCTTTAACTCTGGATTTTAAATTATGGATAAAACGAATAACATAAGCTGTAACACGAAGTAATACTCGGAGACTACTATATTTATTTACATCGATACTCGTACTTATTTTAGTGTAGGAAACTTGAACATTCGTAACTAGAACAGAAGTCTTTTCTTCTTCACTCACATCAGGTAATTCTACATTATGAGGTAACCATTGATCATTCGGATCTGAAAGAAAAGCTGGACCGTGCCACCATAACTCATTGTTTATTAGATCTACAGCTTTACAACCGCGAGATACAATATCACTAGGATTGTTCAACGAAGGTATATAACTCCAATCATCAGTAGATGATAAACGTCGTATTTCTGTGACTCGATTGTGAACAAATTGCTTGAATTCTTTTGAAACATTCTTAATCCAACTTAAAGCTACCGTTGAATCAGACCAATAGAAAGTTTTAAAGTCTATCTTATCACTTAAAGCTTCGCGGATACTATTAGCTAATCTCACGGAGACTAAACAGGCTAGCAGTTCGAGACGTGGTATTGTCATTTTCATTACAGGTACAACTCGGGATTTCGACGCGATCAGATTACAATGAATCTCACCAGATGAATGAATACAACGGATATATGCACAACAACCGTATGCGCGTTCGGATGAATCGCCAAATACATGTAATTCTATAATAGCATCATTGAATAAATCAGAACAAATACAACGCTTAATAATAACAGAATTAACATCACTCAAACTACGTACTAGTTCTAACCAATAATTAGTAAATAAATCATCTAATGGGTCATCCCATTCTAAATGTTCTTTACACAATGACTGGAAACATAATTTAAATAATAATACAATAGGAGCAATAAGACCTACAGGATCGTAAAATTTCGCAGTAACACTAAGTACAGCACGTTTCGTAACTCTGTCATCTTTGACACTAGATTCTACACTACTTAAGATTTTCTCAAATTCAAATTGAAAAGTGTCTGCATGACAGTTCCACTTTTGACCTAACACACTAGGACTGTCGTAGTTACCATTTTGAAGAAACAGGCTATAACTACGATCTTCTTCGGTTATACAAGGAATATTGGTGTGAACACTATTACTATACTCTGTTTCAGGAAATACATCACTTTCATATAACAATTTCATTAGATCAGGAGAATTACTGACCCATTTGCGTAAATTAAAACCCCCACTCTGCAAACCTAACTTTACTTGTTTGCACATTTCGAAAGCTGACTGAACATCAGAGGAACCGGATGCAAAATCATCTACATACAATGATCTCAGAGTTCTATGTACAAAATCTAAATCATAAGGAAAATTAAGGTTAAGATGGTGTCTAATAGTTGCATTCAAAATAAAAGGGCTAGAAGTGACACCAAACACAACACGATTAAATCTAAAAATCTGAACTAAAGGTTCATCTTTAAAGGGATCATCCACCCATAAAAATCGTAGGAAATCTCTATGCTCTGCGGCTATAAGAATATTCAGAAATGCTTTTTCTATATCAGCTAATACTGCAATAGCATTCAATCGAAATCTTAACAATATATCAAAAATTAGAGGATTCAATGAAGGACCTGCAAATAAACAGTCATTTAAACTTAAACCACCAGATGGTTTTGCGGAAGCATCGTATACCACTCTAAGCTTAGTTGTATCTTTATCAGGGCGTAAGACCTCCCTATGAGCTAAATAATGAACATTACCTGGATTAGATATTTGATAGTTAGGAACATTGCTAATAATACCTGTACTTAATTGCTCATTAATAATTCTGTTGTATTCTTGTAAAACATCAGGCTTCTTTTTTAATCTATACAATAAGGAACTTAAACGCTTTGAAGATTCAAAATAACCATCTGATAAAATAGGAGAATAATCCTTAAATGGAAGCTTAGCTTCATACCTTTTAAATGACTCATTAAAGTGAACATCTTCAATAAAATCTGAAAGTACACTGGACTCATCTTTTTTTATACCTATTGTTTCTAAATCCCAAAACTTGGATAATTCGTTCTTAACTAAATTAATATCACTAGTACTATGGCTTTCAACTGAAATATGCAATACATGTGTTGACGATAGATTAACAGTACAACCATTATTCACATTACAATTCAATGGGCCTGATATTATCCAACCTAATCTAGAATTGAGGGCAACGGGACTTGAAGGCTCCCCCCGTCTAAGGTCTCCATTAAAGAAATTCCAATAATAATCTGCACCTATAAGTACATCTACACTAAAGTTAGGATTTCTGGATGGGTTGGCAAGTGTAAGGCCCTGTAAATGTGGATATTTATCTATTGCAATATGAACACATTGATCACTAACGGTACTACATATATTAGGAATACAATAAGCTTTTACATAAATTTCCATGCCATCATTACAAGTTACTGCTAATTGAACAATATCGCTTGTGCGATACCTAGGAGTTTCTTCCCCGAATATTTTTATTAATAAATTTTCTCGCCCTATTGTCTTCAAGTTCAAACGCGTTCTATGTGCCTCGGTTACATAAGTTCTCTGACTACAAGAGTCAAACAAAATGTTAGTATTAACACCGGGATGTCCTGGATCACTTACAGGAGCAATAGCAGTTTGTAATAAAACCGAATTACATGAATTATTGACACACAAAGTAGTAGATGACATGGGCGTGGCCATAGGCACAGTTGGATATTTAGGAGAAGTTTGTTCAACATCTTCATTCTGTCCCGGGGCTGTACTTGAATCACAAATTGCTCGGTTGTGCTTTTCACCGCACTTAAAACATTTATAATTAACGTTACACTGTTTCATCACGTGTCCGGATCTAAGGCAAACGAAACATTTACCTTTCTTACGAAGGATTGCTCTACGCTTTGAAATATCAACTACAACAGTACAATCTGCAGACGAATGTTGCTCTCTACAGAACACACAATATGGAACTCGATGGCTGTCTCGTGGATTACTGGAATACAAGGTTGAAGCAGTACTAGGATTTAATTTAGGCCTAAACTCAAACTTCTTGTTAAAACTGGAACTAACGACAGGGGCAGGTTTTGTTGTCATTAAGTCTATTCTTTCGCGGGCCTCTAACTCGCTCTTAAAAGTTGATAATAAATCATCAATACCCCACTGTTCTTGACTGGATTTTCTACTAATAATTAATCTTAAATCTTCTGGAATCTTGTTTAAAATTATAGGAATCAATACTGTGCCATAACTCTCTGAACTGATGCCCAAGGACTTCAATCTTCTAATATGTACTTCTATGGAATCATATAAAGTTCTAAGTTTTCTTAAATCATGAATATTCGCGGCTGTAGGTAAACTCAAGGGGGCATCTATATGACTAGAAATTATAATCTGTTTATTGGCGAAACGATCGGACAAAATCTTCACAGCTTCATCATAATTATCACCGGTTAGTGTCATGCCGTCTACACAATTCAAGGCTGTTCCACTCAACAGACTTCGTAAATAATTAAACTTGTCAACTTTAGAAATTTCTGTATTTTCATGAACAGCTGTCTTAAAACTCTCCCAAAAAGACTGCCACAATTTAGGTTCTCCATTAAACTGGCCTAGGATTAGTTTGGGTAGTTTTGCTCTGTGTACCTGTCTTGTATTGTCCCGCTCAACGGTATTACTTTGATTTGACAAGTCAAGGTCGTGTGAATCTGTTGACGGAAGGGAGGCAACTGCAGTTTGACGTGCGTTGGCTAAGGCATGATTATCGGCCCCATCGGATAAGACATTGGAGATTTTCAAATTTCCCAGGACCAAATCTATATCAACTAAATTACTGGCGATTACCTCTTGAAATTCACTTGATTCACAGATTTCGTTGACAATCTCTTCCTCTATCTCTAATCCATCCAAAATAACTGCATCCAAACTTGCCAAAGTAGTTTTCTTTTCTTTTAAGACTTGCTTGTAACCCTCTAAACGGTGTATTTCTGTGGAATCTCCATGGCGAACAGATGAAATAATTTCTTTTACAGTTTGTGTACATTTTCGTAAGTAAGCTCTATGCCCACCTCTCTGGCGTCTACATTTCTGAAGATCGACTTCGCTCACTTCGTCTTCTATGTCCTTGGACGCCATTTTGGATATATTATGAAAAATGGTACTCCTCTCACTCATCCGTCTCGTCGGACCATGTAATATTTTTCAAAGATTCTATTGGACACTCTAAACGTCAGCTGCACTCGGAGAGTGTGTGGAAACAAATGATGCCATCTAAACTCTGGTATCTAGGAGTATAATATATTTATTTCAGACTTCACTCTACATTGTACTACACTTGAAAAAACGTGGTCAGGAAACAAAGTTAAAGTTAGAGACAACTCTAATTACTTGTAAAGTGGAGTTATCTCCCTTTACTCGTGAGGACTGTATTTTTATGTCTTACTGATAAACTATTTTCTTAACAGGTGGTAATGTGATATAGGGAGGCAAAATGGAGATATGGGTGACAGTATAAGATGGGGTGACAAGATGATGTAGGTGTCAATATGAGATGGGTGGTAACATGGTAATATGGGTGGCAATGTGAGATCTTATGGCAACATAGGAAGATGTAGGTGGAAGCATGGGGATATAGGTGGTAATATGAGATGGGTGGCAACAAAGTGATATGGGTAGTAAGATGGGTATATAGATGGTAATACGAGATGGGTGGTAATATGGGGATTAGGGTGGCAAATGGTTGAATATATGAAATGGGTGGCAAGATTATAATATATATTGGCCATCAACAGAAGCTGGTAAAATGGCAAAAATTTGAAAATCTGCTCTATATATCACATGCAAATGTAGAAATAGAACACCCCCCTTATTGTATCATTGCATATTTTAAACATATTTTTGGAGGGGTGGGGGGAGAGGAGGCTGATGTCTTCAGTCTGGATGCATCCATTATAAGATACTCTAATTCAATAGTTGGGTTTAAAACTATATCACCATTAACAAGCAGTTGCCATGCAAGACACAACCAATAATTTCCAAGAGATGGACAGAGAACAAGCCAACAAAAATTGATTTTTGAACAATAAAGAGTCATAATCCAAAATGTTACATCCGTCAATATCAAAAGGAACTGAGATCACAAGCCTAAAATGCAATTTTTAATGCAATCAGGTGCCATAATCCAGGACTTTACAATGAATATTGCAAGGGGCCGAGATCTTTGGGTTTTAAGTAATATTAAGTATCCATTTCAAGTTTTATTAAAATCAGATAAAATTTGTGAATTCCAGAGTGTCCACAACCTAAAAACCTACTTTTTCACACAATAAGGATCCATAATCCATGAAGTTACGGTTTCATACCTGACAATATCAATAGGAACCGTGATCTTTGGGATATACCTACATATCAAGTTTTGTTAAAATCAATTAAAAACTGACCTGTAGAGTGTCCACAACAAAATGTGAACGAGTGGACGGACAAAAACAATATAGGTCCACATGAAAATGTGCGCATATAAAAATACTGCATTCAATTCATTCTACTAGTCACTATGCATTACTGATTGGAGCAAAATAAAACAAATCAGGGTATAAAAATACTTTATTATTTGTCAGTGGTGTTTCCGTTCAAATTTTTGAAAAGTTCAGCTTGTGAAAATATTTCGAATAAGAAACGTCTTTTAGGGTATTAAAGGACATATCCCCAATATACCTTAGTGAATAAAACTGGATTATTCCACAGGAAAGAATCTTGCAAGCCTTGGTAACACGTGACTAGTCACCTCCATAAACACGGGACATCCCATTGAAACAGTGGAATGACTAGGTTACATGTTACAACCACAAACCAGGGACATCCCATTGATACAGTCAAATGACTAGGTAACATGTAACTAGCACCCTCCACAAACCAGCCAGGGACATCCCATTGATACAGTCAAATGACTAGGTAACACGTAACTAGCACCCTCCTTAAGCCTGTGACATCCTACTGATACAGTCAAATGACTAGGTAACACGTAACTTGGCAACATGTAACTAGGCAAGTGCAAACCAAATACCAAATTTTCTTCTCACCTGTCCACATCACAATTTGAAACAAGAACGTTGGTTCAAATGGCCTGTGGCCTAGAACCAGGGATACTAATCGGTTGATTATTGTCGGCCCGACCATTATGATACTATCGAACAGACCATTATGATACTATCATTAATCAATCTACATTAATTCAGAGTTGGTTATTATTTTCAGAAGTCAATCAACATGCTTGTTAGCTCCAATAACAGTGAGAATCGGCCATGTGGTCATATGATCCAAGTAATTATCAGATTGAACGATAATTTTGATAATCCTCTAGACTTTAAAATGTTGTCCTTAAACATACTGTACAGTTCAACCATAACCAAAGTATTTGGAAGCGAAATGAAATAAAATATGGCTTAATGTCTGTCCTGCTGTTCTGCCCCAGCCCGTACAGTGGCGCTGCGGTCTATATGCTATATCAAAATCCAAATGCCAAGGCATCTTTTATGTGCACCCCAATGTGCACAATGGACTTAAGTTTTCTGTCCCATTCAAAGGACTATTTCTTTGTCTCTTGCCACGCCCTCTGACCTGCACCACTGACAACCACTTCGGAATATCCCAATGAACTTTCTCAGCCAATGAAGGGGTCGAACACAGGACCACCAGGATAGCGAGCAAATATCTTAGGGGTCGAACACAGGACCACCAAGATATCGAGCAAACATCTTAGGGGTCGAACACAGCACCACCAGGATAGCGAGCAAACATCTTAGGGGTCGAACACAGGACCACTAGGATAGCGAGCAAACATCTTAGGGGTCGAACACAGGACCACCAGGATAGCGAGCAAACATCTTACTGATTGAGCCACCAAGGCTCTACTGATATGGAATCATAGAGAGACACAAACTAGATCAATAATCCGCTTGCACGTAGGGGTCTTTAGCAGTGGGAGGAAACTGGAGTGCCCGGAGGAAACCCACGAGGTTGAGAAGGCGCCCCTATCTCCATGCGACATATGCTCACACCAGGGATCGAAACCACAGCCACAAGCCAGAGGTGTCCGGCCAGCTAGAGGTCAAAGCGCGTCACTCTAGACCACTAGGCCATCCCAACCCCCCTATTGAATCATAAGGTCCCAAAATATCTTAATATGATATCACAGATCTTTTATTACTTTACAATAAATTTAACCCCTTGTGAACGGGATTTTCGACGAAATTTCGTAACCCTGGACAGGATTATTTAGGGGAAAAAATCATTTTTTTTAAAATGTGAATTTATCTTCAATCTGATTGGCTTAAATTCTTAAAAAAGAATTCCTGTTGTAATTTTATGATGTTTTGAGTTCACAAAATGAATTTTCCTTGCCTTATTGTCTATTTATTTCACCCAAAACTTCGTCGAAAGACAGCTGGCGCTTCCTGGCAACCGCCATTGTTTACATGTCGTAAATATGTAGAAAATTCGAGAAAATTACACGATAAAATACAAGTGATGTCATCTAGAACAACGGGAGATAACTAGTTTCTAATCGCAAGGCAAAGGGGGATTCCCCGTGCTAAATTTAGCATATTTAAATGAGGACTGATTCAGGGTGTCACGTGTGACGTGCCAACACGTCAACCGTCTCTGGGCACGGAAATTATTTGCGTGTCAACACGTCATCTGTCCACAAGGGGTTAAAATATAATATTTGGCAGTATAAACTAATTATTATCATAAAATGACCATATAAAATCTCTGGAAATGCCGCAGAGGGGAGTTAATGACGAACTAATTATCATGAAAATAGAAAATAACGATCTTTCTACAATGATTAAAAATCTAAATATCTGGAAATATTCCAGACATGAGATAATAATTAATGAAGGAATGTATATTTTAATAAAACAATATTAACAATTTTGTGATATCCTTGAAAAACGTATTCCACAGAACTATCATAATACAAAAGATATTATTTTAATATTGCTTAAATCTTTAAAAAGGATAAATACTTTTAATATATATTTTAACTTTTTTGATAATAAAATAAATTGAAATAAAAATTGAAATCTATTTTGTCATTCAAAATAATAAGGAATGTACTTGAAAATCAATCAAAATTAACCAGAAATCAATATTAATTTGTGTTTAATTATTAGTAAAATAACAATTGTCTTATCAAGAAATTAAAGGTGAGTTTCACAATTAATAAAAACTTCTAAAAATGTAATAATAATCTCAAAAATAAACAATAAATTTTTAATAATGATTAATGATAATCAAAGAAATTTTTTTTTTAATAGTAACAATAATATCAAAAATCAAGAACTATAATACTTACATAATCCTAGAGAATTTTTAAATAAAAAAACTTTGACCTACTATCTTTCCATTTTACAAAACTTGGAAACATCAAAATAAATTAATAATCCCTATACGAACAAAAAATGAATTTTACTCTAAATACTTCTATTATCAATTGATCACTTTTATTACCAAACTATATAAAGAAAAACGATTCTTGTCAATTATAATAATACCCAATTAAAAAATGCTAAAAGTAATTAATTACAGGATATATATTTTGGTAAAAAATGATAATCTGGTGTTTTTCTCGTGACGTTATGTTGGGTCCCTTGATGTTGAATTAATCATATGTAACTTTTAACAATGGGGTCGATTAAAATCCTTAATTAACAACTTCAACACATGCAGTAACAGAACAAAAAACAATTCAAACATAAACAATAACTTAACAAATCAAGCACATTCTCTTCAGACTCAGGTACTCTTTGGACAAAATAATACAAAACTTGTGTAGCATCTGCGTCTAACACGAATATGAAAACAATGGATCAAGGTATCCGATACGGAAGTGTTCTTCACTAGATGAATACTAAAGTAGATAAACAAAAATGACACCAACACTGTTTCCATTGTCAAATATACCTTCTTTTCTCCAAACGTTGGTTTAATAATATGTAACGATGAAACAATCAACAGTGTTGACTTTAAAATGGCAGATTAGATTTTTATCATAAATCATTATCTGTGTGTTCAAACTAAAATATTATATTATTCTTTTTTTACATATCAAATAAAATCGGATGAAGATTTATATCTTTGTAAAAAGAACCTGAATCTCTTCAAATCAACTACAACACCAGACAATGATATCTATAAAGAGCACTTCATTTTGTACATCTGTGTGATATTTTTCATTTTGTAGAGAGGGGAAGAGAGACAGAGAGAAATAAGAGAGAGAGAGACTAACATATGGTTCACTTTTATTTTAATAATTCACTTGTGTGTAGGGGTCTCTAGTCATGGGAGGAAACAGAACGACTCAGAAAAAACCCAAACACTGAGAAAAAGTGGTCTCGTACAAAAGAATCAGTTAAAGATATTGAGATGAAAATAAGGTGTTCTTTATAAAATAACATCATCGTCATATTAAACTTCATTCAAACAAACAAACATGCTGTCAAATCTAAAGCACAAACACACAGAGATGGAATCAATCAGATTAGTCCAATGTTCCATAATTACACATTTTTACAGTTTGGGTTTTTATTTCAGGCAATAATCAAAATAAATTTGTGAATTTTATCCTTTTTGGGGAATCGGTGAACTTAACTGAAGGTCCCTGTGTTGTTAGGTATGTTAAATCTACGATTAAATGTCCCATTTTCTTATCCTAAATGCTAGGTACTTAATTTTATGAGATAATATGTTGTTTCAATAGACATAATTACTATGTTTGATGTTGTCCATCTTGAAATTTACAATGTTTTCTATAATTTCATTTCTGAACTATTACATTTGTTTAACTAAGCTAACCAGGGAGATAAGGCTTAACCTGGACTGTGACCGATCTCCATGCATCGTGCTTTAAGTCTGTCTTTCATGTACGCGTTTCCACTTGTTTTTCACTAGTTACGTAGAAAATGTCCAATAACATTTGCATCAGATCAACTTTTTCACAGGTGGAAATACGAACATGGAAGACATGCCTTGTACAAACTTTAATATACCATATCATGTCATGGGCAGATAACTAATACTACACTAACGACTGAGGGGGAGTTTTCCTTCCGTGAGTTTATGGAAACCAAATGCTACAAGGGTAAAGGCCGCAGCAGCACCAAATAATTTAAGGTAGCGAGTACGAACGTCTGATTCTGAGGCTTGTGGAACTTCTTCTGCAGCAGATAAACCACTCTCTTGTTCTGTTGCTGCTAAAAAATAAATAAAAAGAAAAAAGTTCAAAATTCGAGGGATACTAGATTGTCACTCAATTGTAATTATCTTATTTTAGGTTACAGAATAAAATGTTTGTGGCTGATTAGTTGAAGGGAGACAACTATAGAGTATTATTGTTTCTTTCAGTTGAACATGGATCCCATCAGTTCGGATTTCAACAAATAAGAAGATGCATACATGTGTAGGATTACAGTTAAGTGAGGTCAAAACTGGGGTAAGGATTCACATATCTGTAAGTTCATCATTATTTTGATTTATAAAAAATTAAATAGGGTTTAACATCTTGTAGACGAAATAACATACATGGGCCATTGTTGTTGATCATTATCAATCCCAACTAATTTGATAAATCTAAGCAAAGCTCGATCCTCATTTCTGTACTGAACCTTGAGAAGAGCAATTGTATTTTTAATTCGTAGTCAAATACAGTGGACTCTGTCACATCCGATCTCTGATAAATCCGGATCTTTGTGACATCCGACATGATTTTAATGTCCCAATTTATTTCCTTATTACTTCAGCCAAAAAATCTCTGGTAAATCCGGACTCTGTATGTTCCGGATTACGACATCAATCAGCCGTCCTGTCACATAATTTCCATTGAATCGTCACAGTATAATCTGGCCTTAAATCGGTAGGTGTCAATCAATTACCAATATTGTCCGTTAGATTAAAACTTGATGGGTGTGAAGCCACAAAAGATTAACAAGCAATCACCGATCAATTATCGGTAAGATTAAAACTCGCTATCGTGTAGGTCTTTGTTGATTACCCTGATAATTTTATAATCTCTTGTAACACAGTAATTGTGACAAATACTCAAGAATATCTACGAATTTTCCCACAAATTCGGTCGTACAAATATTCCTAGTACCTGTTAGAAACATTCGTTGTGCATGCCGATTGAACCCGAATAACGTAGCCTAAGTTTGTCCACATTGAGCTGAAATGAGCGGAAGTTACGGTTTATAACATTGACAATCATTGTCAATTGCTGCGGTTAACTAAACACAGTGTTTAGCCGTTTATGTGAGTGGATTAAATGTATAACAAATGCCCCACAGTATTTTAACCATTGACCGCAGCTTTCGCCGATGAGGGTCAAGGTCATAAAACGGCCGCTGAGAACGTAACGTCCGCTCACTTCAGCTCAATGTTTGTTCACCCTACGGATCTCACCGAACCGTGTGACGACGACCTTGACATAGGACGACAGATTATCAATGAACACGTGATAGCAAACACAAGCGTGCCATCAACTGAAGATGACGAAGAAGATAAATTAACGTCAGACTTGACCTATTCAAAATGCCAATGCATGTTGAATGAAATAAAAATCATGTTAGAAAATTTTGAATGTACAGAAAAGTTTATCATTTTTAAAGGGAATAACGCTCGGGTGAATCGAAGCAACATTAAAATAATACTTCCGGTTTTTGAAGTTACAATATTTCCGTTTTTGACAAAACTGGGTATTCCGACACCCTGTGACTTCCGACATATTGTAACGATCCCGTACGATGTCGGATTTGACACTGTATTGTGATACCCAAAATAAGATTAGTTACCTTCAACTGTTAATATCACATGGCAGGAAGTAGAACCTTCGCTGTTACTTGCTTGACATTCATACTCTCCAGAATCCAGAATGGAGGATTGTGGGATTTCCAGGAAATGTTGTCCATCTGATTGATAAATTCTCATCCTCTGATCGGATTTTAACTTCTGTCCTTCCTTCAACCAGTTGACCTTGGGTTCAGGGTTACCTAGGGAACGACACAGAAACAGGAGTATGAAAATGAACTGTGATCGGGTTGGGGGCTAATGTAGACAGGCATACAACATGCAGTGTGAGAATGGAGATTTTGGGGGGCTTCTAAACGAGTAGTCTCTCTCAAGTCAATGAAACAACTACTGCCAAAAATACTTCCTCCAGATCCATTCTGGATCGTTTCAACCACAGGAGAGAGAGACACCACTTGATCAAAATGAAGCTATTTGATTCAACAACCTTAGAAATGGAATGAAATGGGATTTAACTTTCTGACTGGGCTAATGAAGACAGGAACAACCTCAAGACAAATTTGAGAAGTAGAAGACTGCGAGTCATTTTTAAAACTTCAGCTTCCTTGTCACTGAAGCATGGCTTGGAACCATTCTAGATCCTCCTAATGGAGGTATTTGGCTCAGCAACTTTTCTTAGATGAATTGAATCATGAAGATTCTTACCTTGTACTTCACAAACAAACTGAACCTGATCAAATTCAGATACTGTTGTGTCTTCGGGCGTCTTTGTAAATTTTGGTAGGGATAGTGTAGCTGTAACACTGTAAATACACAAATATAGACAAACTATCAAACCTATATATTACAAAAGATGGGCTGGTACATTTAATTTGATAGTAATCTGCCGGCTTATAATGTCCAGCTTGTCTCCTGTCCAGAAGTTTGGTCTAATTGCAGTAAAACACAAGAGAAATTCATCAAACGGCACAATCCCCAATCATTATAATGCTCTGAGATTAATTGTGAAGTCATTTTAGATACATCTTAATTAAGATCGGTGTATGCCATACAGTGCAGTGCTTTGAGTGGAAACAGCAGTGTTAGGCCTTCTCCTATTTCATTTGTCAGGAGAAAGTTAACATGTAGCCAATGGTATACACAGGATGTCGTCTTTTTGTCCCATATGAAACCTAACCATGGTCGTCAAGGTTAATGGACTCACAATTAGGATATGTTGGGTACAAATCGTGACAAGACAGAATAAGCAGAAACACTGCTGCCCAGGCAAAAATTCCTCTTTCTTCACAAATAGCCAAAGAGCTAAAAACGACCAAACGTGACCCCTACACCCTTCCCTACCTGATATTCTCGTTTTCCATTATCAGTTTATCTTCCTGTCCTGGTGGAACAGAGACATTCACATGAACATCATTTAAGATGGTTCCCTCTGCATTGTGGGCTGTCAATGTGTACGTGCCACCATCACTGTTTTCAGCTTCACGGATTTCCAGTGAATAAACACTGTCTTCTGTTACCAAGGTGATTCGTTGACTCTCACAAACTTTCTCTCCTTCTTTAAACCATTTAACATCCGGTTTAGGATTTCCTGAAGAATCAAAATATGATATCAATTGATTTATTTTAGTCCTTCTCATACCCAATAAGGCCAGGAAATAGTAACTAAAAGACCCCCATGAAGAAGGGCTTATTCTTTCAGTAACAAACACTGTCAAGCTTTGTTAAGGAGGATGATTTCTTTACTTTCACCGTGATTTAAAGGTCCAATGCATGGGCTATAAATCAATGAGTCAAGTGGCATGGTTTCCATCTTGCAAGAAAGTAGTAGGATTGCATGCTCAACATAATGGGTTTCCCCTTGTCCCTCAGTTTCCTCCTACAGCAAAAGACACCCATGCATAAGCAAATTATTGATATAAATAAACTGTGAAAGGAAATGAAATGGGTTTTAACGTCCTACTGTTTCGCTTGACTGGCCTAATGAAGACGGGAAATAGATTGCACTATGTTTTTCCCAAAATGACTTTGTGGACATTAAACCTATCTCTCACCCTCTTTCTTCCTTTCAAATCTATCTGAGTTTGTTTATTTCAGGTTGATATAATTGTAATTAAGATTTACCAGTAACTTCAGACATCAGATGAATTGTCTCCCCTGCCTCGACACTAACATCTTCTGGAACTTTAACAACTTCTGGTGGAAATCGTCTTTCTTCAACTTCCACAGAAGCTGACATCTTCAATCCTTGTTCATCAAATTTAATATCTGAGACATCCACGTCGGCCTGAATGGTTGTAGATGATTCATCTTTGGATATTTCAATTTCGGTTGTTTCGACAGAGGTAGTTAAAGTTAATTCTTCCTCAGTTGATTTCTTCTTAGTTTTCTTCTCGCTTGTTTCAACTTCTGATGAAAAGTACAATTCCTGATCCTCAGTTCTTTTCTTCTTTGAAACCTTCTCCGCTTCAGCTTCTAGAATTTCAGGAATGTCTCCAACATCAGCTTTGTTAGGATTAGGTTCTTCTGACACTTTTGTGCTGTCCAATTGCAGATCCTTCAAAGCTCCATCAATTGTGTCTTGAACTGTCTCAGACACTTGAGGATCAGCTTGGGATGCAACTTGGGCATCTCTGACCAGTGATGTCAAATCACTTGGACTGGTGACCATCTGTCCACCAGATGGAATGGCATCTTCCAAACCTAATTCTGATGCTTCACGAATGGATCCTTCTGAAATTTCAGACACTGTTTCTTCATTGATTGGTTCTTGAAGAAGATCCTGATCTTTGATATCTGAGAGCTCCACTCCTGATGCTTCGTCAGCCGGACCATCCAATAAATCAACAGTTTCAGCTATTTTAACAGAATCTTTGGTCAAAAGAGAATCTCTGGTTTCCTCTTCCTTTGCTTTTAAGTTGGATTCCACCGACGTGAGTTCTGAAAAATCATCTATTTCTGATCCAGCAACACTAACTTGATCTGTATGTAGTGTTTCTTGACCTTTTAATTCTGCTTCTGTAATTTCACTGTGACCATCTATGGACATTTCATCAGCTCTGATGGATTCTAGATCTGTTAAATCTGATACAATTGATGCATCATCTCTGTTGGATATTTCATCCACAAAGGCCGCTTCCTTTCTGGACTGTGGTCTTGACTTCTTACTATCAGCTTGACTATCAACTGATAATTCATCTGCTACAATAGAATCTAGATCTGTAAGATCAGAAACAATAGAGGCATCTTCCTTTCCATCCTGAACTTCATCAACCAGGGCAACTTCTTGAGTAGACCTGGCTTTGTCTAAGGCTTCCTTCATATCAATTTGACTGCTAATGGATAATTCTTCTGCACTCATTGAATCTAGATTTGACACTGCAGAAGCATCATCACTTACAACACTCTGTTCATCGGCTAAAGCAGTTTCTCGTGATGACTTGGCTTTATCCAAAGCCTGTTTTTTATCTGAATCATTTCGTTCCTGGACTTGCTGGGATTCAATTCTGGATACATCTGTAAGTTGCGATGAATCTGCTTGATCTAGATTCTGTTCTTCAGTCTGGGACAAAACTTTTTCGGATGTTGCTTGTGATGATTGACTATCCCCTTCTTTGGATTCTAAAGCTGATACAAATTGTGCCTCGGTCAATGTTGAGTCCAACAGGCCTGGTAATTCAGATAATGCTTCAATTGAACTTTCTCCAACTCGAGAGGGGGTGTCAACCATGGACATATCAAAGATTCCACTATCATGTCCAAGACTTGTCGCAAGGATTTCCTTCTCATCCATTGGAATATCCAGTAGCCTGTCTTGCTGTAGGGATGCTTCTTGTGCTTGACTTTCAAGTTGTGCTCTCAGTTCTGCTCTTGAACTAGCCTCCTCTTTCCTTGCTTCAGTTAATGACTCTTCCGAGAAAACTAGATCTTCTAGACTTCCCGATTCTTGTTTACTTTCTGATTCCAAAACTTTAGCTTGAAGCTTGTTCCGGATTTTGGTCTCAAGGACATCGCTTGGATTAAGGGGCGTAAGAGACTCCTCTGCTCCTTCTTCTGAGACCAAACTGAAAATAGAGCTCACACTGCCCATATCTGTGGGGAAAGTATCTTTTGTCATAGTCTTCATTTCAGCAGTTAGGGTTTTTATTTCCTCGACTTTCTTAGTTTTTGTAGTTTTAGACTCCATATCAAAATCCTGTGTGGATTTCTCTTCAATTTCCATTTCAACACTCATTCTCTTCTTTCTTTTTTTCTTACTTTCAATTTCCACACTACTTTCCATTATCAACGAGCTGTCTACTTCTGCAGAATCAGTTTCTACTGTGGTTTCAGGTTCTAGAGTTCCTTCTTGTGAAGTGCCATGGCCATCTACTTCAACTTCAGACGACATAAGCCTTAGACCACCTTCTTCAACTGTTGTTCTGGAGGAACTGGAAGAGTTGTCAAAAGAACCCTCTGAAGCTTCTATTAGCAACTGGGATTCAGATTGGGATGCAGATCGTGAGCTTGTTCCAGACTGACTTGAGGTTATCTCAGACTCAATGGATATTTTTTGAGAGGATGAGGATTCTGACTGGCAAGCTTCTATTGAGGTTTCTGTGGATATTTTGGATTTTTGTTCAGATCTACTGGATTCTATTGCAACTTGAGAACTTTCGGCTGTCATTCTAGATTCTTCCTGAGATTCAATTGATGTTTTAGAACTTTTTGAAGATGCATATTCTTCCTTTTTACTCATTTTAATTTTCTTTGTGGAAGATTCTTCATAACTTTCTTCATAATAAGAGGATTCTTGCTTTGATGAAAAAGATTCTTCGTAATACCCATTTGATATCGATTTGTCTGTTTTATCTTTATGTCCTTTTTTAACTTCATCCAAACCAAGTTTAGAGCTTAATTGATTTTCCCGATTCTCTTCACTGACCAAATCCTCAAATGTTCTCCTGCTTCCAAATTCATCCAAAAAATCTTCTCCACCAAAATCAACTTGCATTCTTTTAGCATAGCTTTCAAGTTCCTGTTTTCGTTCTTCGTACTCAGTGTCCACTTCACTCATGGTCATTGAATGAATAGACATGGTGTCTTCATCTGGTAAACCACGTCTTTCTGTTATAAGAAAAACGATCATAGATATCAATTTATCATCTTTAGAAAATTCCAGTGTAAACAGATACAGAAAAAAGTACAATACAATTTTAACAAGTCAAATTTAATCTAAATTATAAAAAAAACACACCAGTCAAATGGAAAAATGGGGTGAGTTTTTTCTATACAGTGACTGGATTGTCAGAATTTCACGATTTGTTAAATAAATTGTAGTAAATATCAGGGCTGTCAGACCCCTTCCACTTAATAGCAAATATATGGGCCTATTCATTAGTGTGAAAACTGTCCTAAGAAAAGCAACCTCCCCACCTCCTCCAACCGAATTTTGATTCAATGAGCTGCCCTATCACCGCCACATGAAATATTGATAGTTTTTTTTAAATCCTCAATGGAAACTTGTTTCTAATCTGAACAACCAATATCTCTAGGACTTACGTCTGACAAAAAGATAGGCTGATGTTGAGGCTGTTCCTTCAGAGTTATCTGCTCGACATCTATACATCCCTTGATCCTTGTGCGATATCTCCTCCATGAGCATCGAGATGACGCCATCGTGAGTGAAGTCGAAGTTGTATCTCTTGACATGTGTAATCTCCACTCCATCTTTATACCAGCGTATTTCGGGGCGGGGGAAACCAAGCACACGACATTCAAAGCGTTTTGATCCCCCCAAAACAACTTCTGTTGATTCCGTCATGATGACACCTCACTCACCCCCTGAAAAATATCAAAGAAACTATTTAGTAATTATATAACCATGGTTACAGGAAGTAGGTGTACATATAAACATTGATACAGAACGTAGACGTACAAATAACCATGGTTATAGGAAATAGATATAACCACAGATACAAGAGACAATATGTGCTTTTTAACTATCAAGCAATTACCCAAATAACCTCATGCCTCTGAGGATCAAATAGTTGTTGGGTTGAATCGCAATCCATCCATCCGGCCAGACACAGCAAGCCAAAATTGTATGAACATATAATCTAATCTGGTACAGGCAGAACAAAATTACCCCAATGTTCTACCATAAACAAAATCTGGAAAACACGATTCTTATTAACTTTAAGTCAAAAATAGAAAAAATGCAACAATATGCAAACTTGATCCATTATTCTGGCAATCTTTAATCAAATATATCAAACATTTAAAGTTAATAAAATCAGAAATTGGGCACATACTGTTTAATATAAAGCTTTTATTCAACAAAAAATACCTGATAACAAAGATGATAAATAACTGAATAACTATTCAACAAACAATACCTTATAACAAAGAAATCTTATAAAACTAGATAGAACATCCATTATTCTTATAAATATAACTAAATTCTAACATTCCATTTACCATTTCAGAAGGGTCAAAATTTGTAACCCTATCAAACATTTTGCAACACCATAAAGTGACTAACCAATAAAACCAATCTATTAAAGATACAAGAGGTAAATCTGCCCATTGCATATCTGTAATCTGGCATCTAAAGTTGTATTAATTGTTATTTAGACATGTATTCGTATGCCAATCCCATAATCAACTCTCTCAGAATAAAATAAATTGAATGGAATTTTCAATATATTCATTTTGCATTATCTATTTTTTAACTATCAAAGCCAGAACAGGCAGCTGTAAATCTTATATATATTTTATCTATTTTTGGACTGGTATATTCAGAGAGAGAGAGAGAAATAGGGTTTACATCCACCGGATACAATCTAGGTCATTTCGGGACTAATATGTGGTTCATTTTTATTAGTGTTGATAAAGTGTTATTGTGATTATTTTATCTTACCTATGTAAGGTAAGTATATAAAGGTATATATGTAATATGAGAGGGGCACCTGTTAACACCTGTAAGTATAGGTAGATATATATATAAATAGATTCTCCCCCTACCTATATAATCAGATGTTAATTTACTCAGATATAAACTCAGTCTGTTACATGTCAAACAATATACTTTCTACCATACCTACATTCCACAGAAAATACCAATCAGGGCTGTTTTACTACAGGTAATAGGACACAATAGGTAACATTCTCACTGATAATGATCTTCGGACAATATCTTACTCGGACAATCTCTAAATTCGGTCATTTCGGGTCCAACATATACTACATGTGAATATTATACGCTTTGAACCCAGGTTATATTCAATGTCGCTGATCGTATTTGTATTTTTTCAGATTAATATATCCAACTCATTTTTCACAGCTTAAAGATACAATATGGGAGATTTGATAACTAGCTGTCAGTTCTCCTAAATAGCTAACAAATTGATAATGTGAAGGGAATTTGTTGAAATTTTTAGTCAAATTGATCCATTCTGAACCAAGAATTTTGCGACTGAATTTTCGCCGTAGCCTCGATCATCATTAATGAAACATACATGTGAACATTGAAATCAAATAAATCTCATTAATGCACAAACTATCTTTACCATGATTCATTAGCTGTCAAATATTTTCAAAAATATGTGTAACAATGGCAGGGTCGGTGAGAGCAGCGGTGAAAACCCCCATGCAAAGGTGGCCTTCGGTACCCTGACGAAGGAAATTAGAGTAAAACTAATTCTTGAATAGGTCCTTTCCACCCGTTCCTTGGATATGCCTGAACCACACGTGGACTTGGTAACAAGTGACACAAACAGTAAGCAGAAACGGCTGAGATTTCCACACTGCTCTAAAAGGGTTAAAGAATACAGGAACGGATCATGCAATGTGACTGTGTGTTATGAATGAATTTTTGCCTGGATAGTGGCGCAGCCTACTCTTATTTCAAATCAAAACCGTCAAGGGAAAATATTCATGCCTGAAGTATAGGTTGATGAGATGGGGTCATCTAACTCCAAGCCAAGCATCTTGACCAACTTATAGTCCCCATTCAACAAGAGGCTGAAACAACCTTTGTTTATACTTGAGAACAGATTGGAAATTCTTGTAACATGTGGGAATTTGGCCAACAAAAACTATAGTATTGTGATAAAAACTGTAGAATAATGTCATTAGTAAATAATGAACAATTACACAGATGGTACTAATCCACCGTACATTCCACTACAATATTCTAGGATAATAGATACTTTACTTTCTACTATGGACAGAGAGAGGGCGAGAAAGGCTGGTTCAATTTTATTTCAATAATTCACTTGCACGTAGGGGGTCTTTTGCAGTTGGAGGAAGTCGGAGAAAACCAATGACAACCCTACTCGTTACACACTGCCGGGGAATCAAAACCACGCCACGCGGCCACATGACTAAATGACAGA
Source organism: Patella ulyssiponensis (assembly GCA_963678685.1). Lineage (NCBI taxonomy): Eukaryota > Metazoa > Mollusca > Gastropoda > Patellidae > Patella > Patella ulyssiponensis. Next base: position 93,703,463 of record OY783225.1, read on the forward strand.
CCTTCTTAAGGAACAAATACGTGTAACCATTCGGACATCCATCCCTCTTTTTACTATGTCTTTGATTCCCCCCATGGAAGTCACACAGAATAGAGTCGTCTATCCAGCCTTGTTGGTTTTCTCTGGGTCCTTCTGGTTTCCTCCCACTGCTAAAGACCCCTACATGCAAGCAAATTATTGAAATAAAATTGAACCATATGTTAGTCCAGAAATGACCTAGTTTGTCTTGAGTGGATGTTAAAACCCAGTTCTTTCTCTCTCTTACTATGTCGTCATCTACTAATACCATCTATTACACATTCCATTAAAATAGTGTCTCTACTTTTTTCTATATCGTCATCTACTGATAGATTAATAAACCATTCTTGGATAATAAGATTCTTCATTATAGAAAAAAAGCATACATTCTAAACCTCTTTTTATATTCTGCACGTTTGATGATCAAGTAATGGGGAGACAATGGTGTATAACGTCCTGCTATTCTACACTGACTCGGCTAATGAAGACAGATATACTCTATATATATATATACACATGTATTAGTGAAATGAAAATCGGTTTAACGTCCTACTGTTCTGCTCTTAACTGCATGAGCTAACGAAGACGGGTATATGCAATACAGTGTGCTATGAGGGAATTTTTGCCCGTATAGTGTCATTTATGCCTACTCTTCATTGAGTTCAAACTGTCATGGGTTCTTTCACGTACACACCAACCTGAATGAATAGAAATGGTTGGGGAGGGCAGGCTAGCTGAACCACATTTTTTTTGTTCTCCCCTGGAGTAAAAGCTCTTCTGATTTTTGACAAAATATCCTTCACGGCAGATCTTATGCAGTGCAGAAATTCAAAACCATTAACACGTAATGAAATTAATCAATGAGACTTGATTACCAAGAAGGAGAAATGACAGATATATGTCAGTGAATAAAACTGGATAGTTTTGTTTGCATGGAACAATGAATAGTCATTTGGATGGGATGGAAAAAAGAGGTTTGATGTACACATTGGTACGCATGTAAAAGATCCCTTGGCAGTTGGAATTTATCGTCTATCAGAGCACTCTGTATGGCCTATACCCATCTCAGTTGAATTGCATAAAAAACCTCTGGTATCTAAATAAGACTCATTCCATTTAACTAATACTAATTTCATTCCACATTTGAAAAAGATTAAATGGGTTTTTTTTATTTCATATTTAAGATATAAAATAACTGGTTTATCAGTATTCATCAGGAAAAGTTGGCGAACTGTTTGCGGGGATTGATTTAAGTTGAACTGGTTCCTCGGTTGGAGCCAGATAAACCAGGTTGATTACCTGTAACAGTTTGAATAGTTCCCCAGTTGGAGGCCAGATAAACCAAGTTGATTACCAGGAACAATTTAACCTTCGTTACAGACAAAAACAACAGCTTCATCCTTGATTACACGTAACGAGCATATATCAGCAGTATACATAAATTAGGTATGAAAATCTGATGGTATATTAAAACTAAGACTGCTACAAATTAACTGTTTACTAACAGTACAGAAAATAAACGGAAGACTCCCTGGTAACAGTCCAGGCACGATTAGATCGCAATGAAACAGTTATATAACTTGGTAGAATTGATCTGAACAGCAAACAGAAAATTATATATTTAAATAATTTACATGTAAGCCAGAGAGAGAGAAAGAGAGAAATGGGGTTTAACGTCCACTCAACACAAACCAGAGGACTAACAATATGGTCCAATTTCATTTTAATAATATGTGTAGGGGTCTTAAGCAGTGGGAGGACACCAGAGGACCCAGAGAAAACCCACGAGGTTAGTGAGGTGACCTTACTCCTTGTCACATACAACTAGGGAATCAAAACCACGCCAGTTCAATGACAGACCTTATGCTACAATGCACACACGCTAAGCAAGAGAACATGGAAGTGGTAGGAAACCAGAATACAGCCCTATATTAGGCCTTGCTCTAACTTTGGAGAGAGAGAGGGAGAAAGAGAAATGGGGTTTAACGTCCACTCAACACAAAATAGGTAATTTTGGGACTAACATATGGTTTCAATTTTATTTCAATAATTCGCTTGCGCGTAGGGGTCTTTAGCAGTGGGAGGAAACCGGAGTGCCCGGAGGAAACCCACGAGGTTGAGAAGGCGCCCCTATTTCTATACCACATACGCTCACACCAGGGATCGAAACCACAGCCGCAAGCCAGAGGTGACCGGCCATCTAGAGGTCGAAGCGCAGCACTCTAGACCACTAAGCCATCCCAACCCCCCTCTAACTTTGGAACATGCCCATGACATACAGATAACATATGGGTTAGATTATTCATGTACGTAAAACATCATTTTTAACCAAGACGACATATGTAACACACATCATTACAGGAAATGGACCAAAAGACCCCTGCCATCTTGAAATCTTATCTAATCCTTTCGTGTAACTTCATAAAAAGGAAGTAAATATAACCTATGAAGATGGACATACGTCACACAGTGTGCTATGAGGGAAATTTTTCCCAGATTATGATGCTATTGCCAACTCTTATATCGAATTCCAACTGTCAATGGATCTTTTACATGCACAATAATGTAAACACAGTTTTTGTCCCATCCGAATGGCTACATACTGTGCCTTGCAAGGCCCTCTTTCCTGTACCTGGGACAAATTTTTCTTATTTCTTAATTAGCAGAACCAGAGCAAAGGGATGAGAATTAACATTAAAGACAATGGAGAGAGAGAAATAGGGTTTAACGTCCACTCGACACAAACTATGCCATTTCGGGACTAACATTTCATTTCAATAATTCGCTTGCGTGTAGGGGTCTTTAGCAGCGAGAGGAAACCGGAGTACCCAGAGAAAACCCACGAGGTTGGACAGGCGACCCTACTCCTTGTCATTTACAACCGGGGAATCGCAACTAAAAGCAACGTAAAATTCTTTGGCTTATTTGACCCTTTAACCGTCAAATTGTTTTGGTGTTTCAACTAGAAAAGGAATATAAGAATATATCCTGTAATTAAAAATATATTATTTATGGAAAGATCTTGAATTCCTCTATTCCGTGGTATAAAAATATTTAACATTTTGTGTCATAACTGTCTAATACGATTTAGTTGTAAACTCCTGAATATGCAAAATGCTCTATATGGAATGTCTGACAAAGGGCGAAACTTTTTTGATATTCAAGCTACATGTATAAAACAGTAACAATGTCAATGAATTGATATTTATTCACTGAATTATTATTGATAATTTTTAAAATAGCCAAGTTCAAATACCTTTTTTGATCATTTTGATCCAAGTGTATAAGCTAGTGAATACTGGTGATTATATAGAGATATAAATATAAAGTGAGATCTATCAATGTTTAGGTATTTACCCTATACAAGGTTAAAAATCTTGTATTACTTCACTACTGGTATCTTTATATATATATCCTGTATCTACCTGTAATATCCTATATATATACCTGTAGAACAACACACCTGCAGTTAATGCAATTCACCTCATGGGTCTATATACAGATTTATTACACCCATTATAGTCAAGGAAACTTTGTCTTGTCCTGGATTTAGGGGAGCCCCGGTGACTTAGTGAGCAGGGATCTTAACTCAGTTTAAACTCACTAGCCACAGAGTCCCTGGTTAGGTTACGGTGTTGGCCGAGAAAGACCTTTCATCATGGATTTCCCTTTGGGAGAGAGAGATTTGGGGTGTAACGTCCACTCGATACAAACCAGGTCATTTCGGGACTAACATATGGTTTAATTTTATTTCAAAAATTTGCTTCCGCGTAGGGGTCTTTAGCAGTGGGAGGAAACCGGAGTGCCCGGAGGAAACCCACGAGGTTGAGAAGGTGCCCCTATCTCCATGCCACATACGCTCACACCAGGGCTCGAAACCACAGCCGCAAGCCAGAGGTGAACGGCCAGCTAGAGGTCGAAGCGCAGCACTCTAGATCACTAGGCCATCCCAACCCCCCATTTCCCTTTGGAATTGGGTTGCAGAGTGCACTGTAGGTCATGCATGGGGTCTCAGGTTTGTTTTGGACAAAGAGTATGGTTGCCCACCTAAACGCGGGGGTTTTCTCCAGGTATTTCAATTTGCACCACATTTAGAGATGCCAGAGCTCAAGAGAATTATTGAAATAAATAATATAATTTGTTAGTCCACAAATAATATAGTTTGTGTTGATTGGATGTTACAGCTCTCTCTTTCCCTCTCCTGTCTCTCTCGTTTTACTGATAAGAAATGAAGTCCAATTATATAGTAAAGCTTCTATCATCAGCTTGTAGTTAGTTGTTGTTACACCTGAATTAATTAGACAGGTGTTAATACCTCTAGTTATTTCTACAGGTAATGTCAACACTACTGTTACTACATAATTACTCTCTCTCATCAATAAACAACCTTGTTAGTCCCAAATAACATATCATATCCTGTGTAGATGTGTTCTCATGAATGAAAACTGGCATACACCATACAGTGTGCTATAATAGAAATTTTGCCTTGACAGCGGCACTACGACCAACTCTTATTATCGAATTCCAACTGTCAAGGGATCTTTAACATGCACGCCAACCTCGTGCACCAGACAATCTGGATGAACTTTCTTTGCCAATGCACAGAGAGAGACTGGGTTTAACATACACTCAACACAAATAAGGTGATAATTTCAAGATTAACATGGTTCAATTTTTTTTATTTCAATAATGCGTTTCAGGGTAGGGATATTTTGCACTGGGAAGGAATCAGGGAAGCAGAAGGACCCATGTCATGTAAAATTGGGGAATTAAACTCACGCCAGTTGACTCAATGACAGACTTTATGATACAACGCTCACAGTGGCAATACGACACACCAACCCCTGAGTTATGATCCAGTGCTTTAAATTATTTGGCTATAAAATGGGCAACACATGTCCACCATCCAGATTCCTTACAGATCGTTTCTCGGAGCCTCAAATTTTATACAAATTATTATCCAAACATTTATTCACATGACAAGCCCATAATCAACTTTCAAGACCGTTGGATGGTTGTGATTTTTAACAGATTAAAACATTTAATAACTTAATTTAAAATTTGAAAATCAAGACTTTGTTATTATCGTAACAAAAGCATCAATGAAAATCAAGCCTAGGTTATTCTTGAAATGATCATTACTTCACTCAGAATGAAGTAATTTTTAATATATTCCCTTTTCATTATCTATTTTCAAACTATTAGAACGAAAATGTACAACTCTTTATCTGAATCTTACATAATAATAACCTTCAAAAATTGTCTCTAGATTATACTAATCTCTATTTAAACTCTGAATGACAACTGTTCCTGTCTTATACCTGTTGTTATTTTCACCCAGGTGTTAATAATTAGTTTAAAGGTAAAACAGTTCAACTGTTGTAAATATAAACATGGTGTCTTCAGTACATCAATAACATCTCCACTTATAATAGAAAGTCCTTCTCTTCTGCTCCGAACTGGGCTAATGAAGACGGGCATTCACCATACAGTGTTATATGAGGGTGATTTAGCCTAGGCAGCAGTACTATGACCTACTCTTATATTGAATTCCAACTGCCAAGGGACTTTTTAAGTGCACACCAATGCATACACAGGATCTAGATTTTTCATCCTGTCCTGTACCACTGACACCGACTACTAAAATGTTATTATTTTCTCTAGGATTTGGTGTGTTGGTATGGGCCCATTCGCACAGCTTTGCCGAGGGTTTAGTAACCGAATGATTCAACGCATGCACATTTGGTTGAACGTTTGTCATTGAGTTAAACTCCCTAACCTGGACACGCGAGGTGCAAGACGGCTGGAAGAGAGGGACCATAGTCAACTCGCAATGCCATTGAATGGCTCCGATTTTAAGTAGATTAAAATGGTTTCGGCCATTTAATGATTTAATTTAAAAATGGAGGAGCAAGGCTAAGACTTAAATAACCAGTACAATCAATGCACACATCTTGTCAAAACTACAACTATTGATAACTTTCCTCATAATAAAATAATTTGAATGAAATTTTCTATTTATTCATTGTGCATTATCTATTTTTATACTATAATAGCCAGAACGGCTGAGAACGGCCAGCTCTTTATCTAAATCTTACAAAATACCCCTTTAATGATCACTAAATCTTACACAATGCCCCTTTAAAGTAGCTGAGTCTCTAACTCAATATCGTCCAAAATCTTCAACATTGAAAACACGAATTATTTGTCAATTTATAAGTCAACACTGATGTTGTCATTTTACCAGGAAACGATGGGCTTTTGATATTCAATATTTAAAACAAAATAAATATTTTACCATTGGTACACGAATCGTGTACCATAATGCGTTTCTGCCCCAGTTCTAGCGAGAGACTCGAGGAACGAGGCTAGAAACATTGCACCAAATCAAACGGCGTATGCAGACTGGAATAACCAGACACTCGAAATAGCCACTCGATTGAAACTTCTGGGGTATTTCGCCAAACATAACTAATTTAAAATGAGAGTACAAACGAAAACGATTGAATGTAAATCAGTTTGTATACATTCATATTACATTTTTATATGCGTTGCGACCCATTTGTGGCAATTTCTAGGTCTCAAATATTAGCGATTTAATGATCACTAAATTGTACTCATATTGACTGTTTAACATCAAATTAAATTTTTTTCATCAACATCTGATAATCTACCGGCTTGGATTCAATAAGATTAAAAAAAAAACACCTAAAACCGTGGTACCGATTTGTTTAAATTGTCTGGAATTCAACCATCTTCGGAGTAATATTCCTTTTTGGAGATTAAACTTTCAAAATATTCTTGTTGAAAAGGGATTTAAACTTTATCATCAAATCGTTTTAAATCGAAAATATTTAATTTAGTTTCTTTTCAAAGTTTCTGTTCAAAAGAGCAATATAAATGTCTTATTTTTTGGTATGTTAAAAAAAAAAGTGAGTTTAATTCAACCCTGTGAAAATGTCTAGCAACATTTTATCCACAAGAAATTATTTCTTAAAATGATATCTGAAGGTTAAAAAAATATCATCATCCATAAAATAAAAAATTTACCTTTAAACCAAATCAATTAACTTTTTAAAAATATATCCAGTTAATGTCAATTAAATACGAAATAATCCCAGCAAGATCGAAAACACGTCCATTAATTTATTACGAAAATACACACATCCGATATGAAATGCACGCACATTATATATTAAACATCTATTGACTCTGTGTATACAATTGTTTCCATGTTACAAATAGTCTGAGACTTCTTCTACCTTAGCCAATATACCCTGACCTTTGACATTTACAATAGGTGAGAGAGTTACTTCCCCTTATAAGGCAAGTAGAACAATAGACTACACACATGGTGTGCGTAACATGCGGGTATATAACATTAGATCGACCCAGTCACTACTCAGATAGAGAGATGAACGGAAGGAAAAAACATAGATTAATCCACAGGGCTGATATTGTGGGAGTATTCGGGTGTCATGTGCTCTCTGGTTAATTCTGGGGGCTGATACTGTGGGAGTCTAAGAGTCATATACTCTCTGGTTAATTCAGGGGCTTGATACTGTAGGAGTATCCAACCTCGCGGGTTTACTCTGGGTCCTCTGGTTTCCTCCCACTGTTAAAGACCCCTATGCTCTAGCGAATTATTGAAATAAAATTAAACCATATGTTAGTCCCAAAATGACCTAGTTTGTGTTGAGTGGGTGTTAAACTCCATTTCCCTCCCTCTGTGGGAGTATTCGGGAGTCATGTACTCTCAAGGGGTTGATCCCACAAAAACTTGGGTTAATTCGGTTGATATATTATTATTATTTAAGGGGTTAAGAAATATGGTTGCAATTACATGGTATTCCATCATTAATTATCATACGAGTTGATTACAACTTGGGATATATGCTATGTTTTAAATCTCATTCATTGTTGATTATGTAATTAAGTAAACACCATATCAAGACTATCAAGGGTAGAAAATCTTCAAGCCTGGATTTGATCAGATTTACAAGAAATAAGCCCACCACAAGATTTTAACACAATGACCCGCTCATATAATCTCTCCGAATGTAAGTACCCTCCGACCCTCTCCATCAATAAATATTAGATCCCCCCCCCCCAACGTGTTATCTGGACATGAAGTAAGCCTCCTCTGACCCTCTCTACCAAATGTTAAATTCCCCTCACCTTGAATAAGCCCCACTGACCCTCACCATCAATAAATATCCAACCTTGTTATCTGGTCATAAAGCCTCCTCCAACCCTCCCTATGAATAAATGTTAGATCAGCCCAGTCTGTAATCTGGACATGAAGTAAGCCGCCAGCCAGCTGGTATGATATCAATGTTAGAGGATATATGTATTACTGATACCATTACATACATCTAACGGTACATACAGCTTGCAACTGATATATCAGGACTTAATACTCCTTTAACTTTATATTTTATGAACATAATTTAATTAAATTTAAACTGCTGGGGTATTAGATTTAAATTGTTGGGTATTATATTTAAACTGCTGGGGTATTATATTTAAACTGCTGGGGTATTGTATTTAAACATACAGCTAGTTATCGCTTGTTATATTTGACTCAACACTATTTTAACAAATAATAAAATAATTTAACTGCTGAGGCATTATATTTAAATTGCTGAGGTATTATACTTAAACTGCTGATGTAGTATTTTTTATGACTCGATACCATTTTAAAAATCTGAAAATGATTTAACTCATTAGATTTGAACTGCTGAGGTATTATTTAATATGAAACTTCAAACAGTTTATTTTTCTTATAAAACATATCATATTAAATTTAAACTGCTGGGGTATCATTTACATGTAGCCAATGGATCAAGTTCAATCTAAACTCCAAGGGGATTATTTGTAAAATTAATTTAAAATGCTGGAGAGCATTCACCTTAACGACTGGATTTTTTAAACTATGTGGGGATCATTGGTGAGAATTTAAACTGCAGGAGGATCTTTTTCAAACTAATCAGGATTTAAACTGCCAAGGTACACTGGTTTAATCTACTTGAGCTTATTACCTAACTGGCTTGTATTTAAACAGCTGGATTAATGTTCAACCTATTTGGCTGCACAGACGTAATCAACGTTTTAACACATCAAAACAGAATTTTAATTACTCAGGGATGAATTAGCATTCTATAAATATATTTCTAGTTTGAGTTTAAAGTGTCAGATTATTATTATCATAATATATACTGCTAGTGGATTATCATTATACTGACAGGGGATTATCATTATCATATACATGTATACTGAACTTATATACGGCTACTGGATTATTACCAGTATTATCATTGAAGGTATGCTGTTCCTGGATTAATAATATCATTTTTACTGCTGGCGGATTATAACTATAATATATACTAAGGTTGCAGCGATACCCCGGGGATGCCGCATTATCGCGATTATTTTTTTTCAAGTGATATCGTATCGGCCAAAGTTGAATAATCGCAATCCCCGGTATTTTAGGATTTTTTTGGGCGGAGGTCGGTGCAATAAATCCAAAGTTCATTTTCACCGGTGCGGGGGCCGGATCGAATTCGAAATAATAGTTTAATTACTACTTGTAAAATTATACAATAAAAATCGGTGAGAGAAAGTTCCCGAAACACATTTTGTAAACAAAGCCGCACGCGACATCGGTGTACCGTAGCAACGGTGCGGCGACTCCCCGGTTAACAAGACTGAAAATATTATGTTTATTTCAATGTTAAGTTAGTACTGTACGTCTGGTTGTTTAACCCGCCAAAACAAAGCAACCAAGTAACTCGACTTAGTCATCCAGCCGCTTTTTTCAAGTTATGAATCCGCACTCAGGTTCATCGATATGATTTTTTAAAACATACTTTGGGTGGTTTTTAATATTTTAGAAGTAATTAGACAACAGAACCCACCTGCAAACTGAGGAGAAATTACAGATGGCTATTACCCCCTATTTTTCACTAGAAATCCTATCCTCTAACCAATCCTTTATTATGGTGCATGATAATTACAATTATCACGATTATAAATAACTATCGTGATAAAGAGAAATATCATGATAAAGAGAATTATCGTGATAAAATTGATAATCGTAGACTTTTATTTATCGCGATAATTCCAAAAGCAGTTATCATGATTAATGGCGATATCAGAATTTGATATCGTTGCAACCTTAATATATACTGCCAGGGGATTATAAGTATTATAATATAGACTGCTAGGGGATTATTGTTATAATGTATACTGCTAGGAGATTATTGTTATAATATATACTGCTAGGGGATTATTATTATAATAATATATATTGCTAGGGGATTATTATTATAATATATACTGCTGGTGGATTATTGTTATAGTATATACTGCTGGTGGATTATTATTATAATATATATACTGCTGGTGGATTATGTTATAATATATACTGCTGGTGGATTATGTTATAATATATACTGCTGGTGGATTATTATTATAATATATACTGCTGGTGGATTGTTGTTATAAATATATACTGCTGGTGGATTGTTATTATAATATATACTGCTGGTGGATTATTGTTATAATATATACTCCTGGTGGATTATGTTATAATATATACTGCTGGTGGATTATTGTTATAATATATACTGCTGGTGGATTATCGTTGGAGTATTACTATAGTTTACAGAATAGGCCTATTTAAATATCTTCACCTCCGCACATTAAACAAATTATTATTTCAAATGTTTTTGTTTTTCAGGAAAACCAGAACATCTCTACTGATTACCCATGAGATAAATATAAGGTTATCTATAGGTGACCTTGAGACCTGGGGTATAACCTTTATATATACCAGTATAGTTTTATATATCATTGATAAATATTTATTTATATATCAGTTGATTAACTTGAAGTCCTGGAGATTCCTCAATATACTTACACATAAATTACATACCACTGGGTATAGTGTACGGAGAGATGGAGGTTAACATCCATTTAACACAAACTAAGTTATTTTGGCACCAACATATGGTTTAATTTTATTTCAATAATTCACTTGGCGTAGGGGTATGGAGAAAACACATGAGGTTGGGGATTCCAAACGACCCAATTGGACTCAATGACAGACCTTATGATACAACGCGCACGTGCTAACCATTCGGCCAACCAACCCCCCATCATATCTATAAAGTGTATGCACTTGAGCCACTCAAGCATTTTTAAAGATAAATTTAACATACATTATGCAATAGTTAAATCTGCCTATTGCAAGTCTTTATTTAGGTCTAAAATGTTTTCTAAAGTATTAATTATTAATTAACTTATTCAGGTCATAATCAATGTTTGTTGGCATCAGATTTCTTCGATATTAAATATATTAGAACAGTTCAGCCGTATGTTGATTTAAGCTAACAATGGAGGAGTGAGACTTAGCTTCGATCAACCAGTGCGGTGGTTGAAATTATTGCACATGTCCTGTCAAACCTTCCAAGGCTAATATCTTCGCTTGCAATAGAGTAATTTGAATGAAATTTTCAGATTATTCATTTTACATTCAAGAATTGCTAGCTCTTTATCTAAATCTTACATAATGTATCTTTGATATAATTGGTGGCTGGACTAAAAATGACACGCATCAACCCCTACCCCCACCCCAAAGTACACACATATAAAATATAAATATACCAAATATGAGAAAAATAAGAGAGAGAGAGAAAGAAATGGGGTTTAACGTCCACTCGTCACAACTAGGTCATTTCGGGACTAACATATGGTTTAATCTTATTTCAATAATTCACTTGCGCGTAGGGGTCTTTAGCAGTGGGAGGAAACCAGAGTGCCCGGAGGAAATCCACGAGGTTGAGAAGGCGCCCCTATCTCCATGCCACATACGCTCACACCAGGGCTCGAAGCCACAGCCGCAAGCCAGAGGTGACCGGCCAGCTAGAGGTCGAAGCGCGGCACTCTAGACCACTAGGCCATCCCAACCCCCCTGAGAAAAATAGGAAGATGAAATAAAATGGGGTTTAATGCCCTACTGAGTAAAATAAGAATATGAATAATTATTCCACAAATAACCTTTAAAAACAAAACAAATGATAGGATATTGCCCCGATTCCTCCCCACTAAATCTTACTACAAAAAGTAAACATTTAAAATGTTCCAAATATGCATGGAATAAAAACATGAACAAAATTCTATACAAGTCACCTTCAAATCTTTTTAGCAATAAAAAAAAATAAAACACAGTATAAAAAATGTTAAAAGAAAACCCAATTTTTCCAAATAAATATCCAAGAAAATAATAACAGTCAAGACATAACAGAAGATTTTCCCATATAGAATAAAAAAAATTACCTGGCGTAGATGTATATATTATATATATATATATAGATTACAGTTATTTAGACAGGTAGCGTAACTTTCCCATCATACATCTGTGTGACATTTAAAGATGTAATCGCGGCACTCATGATTTGTGGATATCGGTGTATATTGAATGTTGGGATAGCCAGTGGAAGGTGTTAGAATGATTGCCATGACTTTGGGAGAATGTGTAGAACATATGGTCTATTGGTCTATATACCCCAGTATATATAGAAATAACCTACGGGTATATAAGGCAATTTGCCACACGTTTTCTTTAATAAATCCCATATAAATTTATATCATTCATAATTTCTAATAAAATAAATGTTTTCTTCAATAAATCATACATTTGTATCATTCATAATTTTTCTCTATTAAATTAATCATCAGCATTTTATATCATTCATGCATAATCTCTCTTAGCAAAATACTTAAATTCATCATCTTTTTGTTCAAACATTTCATAATTTCTTGGTATTAACCTAATCATCTTCTTTTGGCTCAAAATTTACTACAAATGTACAACGAAAAGTAACTGGTCCATTAATTTAAACATATGCTTTAAGTTTAATAAATCGGGGGTCACGGTGTCTTAGTGGGTAAGATGCTGGTTCGCTAGCCTGGAGGTCGGGTGTTTGATCCCTGCATTGGCTGAGAAAGTTCATTCAGATTTTCTGGTGTGGTTCCCCCTTGTCAGTGATGCAGGACCTGGCAAGGAAGCTGTCTAGTCGTTTGGATGGGGCAAGCAAGTGTACACACTGATGTGCATGTAAAAGATCCCTTGAAGGATATTTTGCCCGGACAGAGCCTATTCATATTTCGAAACCCCATCTGAACAACCATATATAACCAGCCCTTTGTCCTGTCCCATTGATAAGGATAAACCAAGCTGGAACATCCTAAGGAACTTTCTCGGACAATACCGGGATCAAACCCGAGACTGTCTAGTTATTAACTTAGCCAGCCCACAGCAGCTCCCCCTTGCCCAGCAAACATAAATCAAAACTTTCAAATATGGAAAAAGATACATATAGAGATAATATTTACTGAGGAATAAAGTCATTTAAAGGCTGACAAAAGTGAGCAGGGTTCAAAAAATGATGTTAAAATAGATACACTATCATTTTGTCTAATAAAAAAGTGTGAGTTTATTCTATATAAAGCGAGTCTTGTAAAAGGAGCGTTCACCGTTCACCGTCATGCTTACAGGTTTATAAACCCTATCTGACAATACCTCCTTATATCTCATTATTGTCTCTCATCATCATTGTGCAGTTTGTGGACAACATTAAATGGTTCACAGCTTAATCCAGGCGAAATTGTATTTAAATAAGTAAAACGAAAAAACAAATCAAAATAATCTCCTGGCTTAGAGAACATCATAGGTGGTGCTAGCTTGTGTTATATATATATTTATATATTGTACGCAGTGAATTTCGTACCCTGTGGGGGTGGGCATTTATTTATATTTGATAATTCCTTTACGTCTTATGTGGTTTAATGTAAGTCACAAACAAAGAAGGGGGCTGGTTAGCCAAATGGTTAGCAAGGGCGCGCTGTATCATAAAGCCATCCGTTATTTGTTTGTTCTTTTTGGTGCTGGGGAAAGGGTATTGATATAGAACGGAGAACACAAAGCCAGTTATTGAGTCAACTGGCGTTGTTTTGAATCCCCAGTTGTACGTGACAAGGAGTAGGATCGCCTGTCCAACCTCGTGAGTTTTTTTCTGGGTCGTCCGGTTTCCTCCCACTGCTAAAGACCCCTAGGCCCAAGGGAATTATTGAAATAAAATTAAATCATATGTTAGTCCAGAAATGACCTAGTTTGTGTCAAATGGACCTTAAACCCCATTTCTCTCTCTCTCTCAAAGAAAGAAAAACAAAACTCCCTTATCAATTACTCTTCTTCACTATAGCCCAGTCGATACAGAAGATTAGGATATTGAACCCCACTTTGTTTCATCTTTTCTATTTTACCAGAGCGTTATATATGTAAGTGATAAAGAAAGAAGAAAAACAAACTCTCTCTAACGTCTAGAGACAATCAAATCAATAAACCTATGGCAATTTATTATTTAGTTTTAAACAATCGTATTAAATTACTTTTGATACAGAAATAAAAAATCTAATTCTCGTGACGACTGTTGCTACAACCATGCAGACACATGCACGCACTTATAAACAAAATATCTACAACGATAGATTTCTATCAAGATACAGAAATAAACATTCCGTCTATACAATAAGTTCAATCCATCACGTTTTATACATCAAACAGCAGTAGCAGAAACGTAATCCAAGGGAGGTTACTCAGTTCAAATCGCTAAAAACTACTGCCATCTGTTGATGTTTATGTAACTTGTATAAATTGGCAGAAGTCGTAGTCTCTCAACATTGCCGTGAAGTCAGACCAGATCAAACCAGACCAGTACCGTGTTTTCATAATTTTTTAAAAGGAGGATTTACTGGTTTGGGAGCACTTTTGGTTATGGGCTGTGAAGTCATAACAGATGAGATCAATGTTTTTCGTTATTTTTTAAAGGTTGGGTTTCTTAGTTTCGGAACACTTCTAGCTATAAACCTTTTTGTTGAACAGGTGTTGAGGAGTGGAGCAAGTGTAATTAAACCATAAATTCAATGCTTCGCTACTGCTCCCCCTCCACTCAGTTTATCAATGATCATACCACACCTCTACCCACTGATACAAAAAAAAAAACAATCTAATGATCGAATTTATAAGAGATATATGCCATAGATTGAAGGTTCCTCAAAATACTTATTCTAGACAAACCTTTCTCACGAACAACGGTTCCATTAATAGAGATTTCCCTAAAATAATTTTATGAGTGGGTGCCTTCCTCTAACACAAGGTTATATTGACAAGTCCTTTCAAAATTAATGTTACAAATGGTGGATGTATATCAGGTGATAGTGAGAGGTCCCCTCCTTCTCAAAATCAAGATTATAGAGAGGTCCCCCCTACATGTATCTCCCTCCCAAATAACAAATCACAGTTTGAGGCCACTTCAGAACATGAAATTAAGGCTATAATGAGAGGTACACGCCCCTAACCCACCTCAAAATACAGGTTATAGTGAGAGGTCCCCCGCTTCCCCAAACCAAGTTCATAGTGAGGGTTCTGCCCCAAAATCAATATTACAGATCATTTCCCCTAAATCCATATTATTTATACATGTACCTACAAATTGACAATCAATAAAATATTTAACTTTCACAAAAATTTCCTTTATTTGGTTTTAACAAATAGGCACATGATTATATATTTTGATTGAAATATCCATGTATATATAGAATAAAATATAAATATTAGAATAAATATATAAATAATAGAAGCTACAATAGATAGATATATAAATATACATATAACAGGTCCAATACATATACATAGTCTATATCTCTTAGTCAATATCACAATTACATTTCTAACAGGTCAATACATTAAATATACAGTATATATAACAGGTCAATACCACAAATAGATATTACAGAGCATTATGATAAATACATATAACAGGTCAATATATATTTACAAAAGGTCAATATATATATATATACAAAAGGTCAATATATATATACAAAAGATCAAGATATACATACAACAGGTCAAGATATATATATATACAACAAGTCAATATCACAAATAAATCCTAAATCAACTACAGTAGTAGAAAATCAGTTCCTTGTTGTTGATCATTTTGTATCCTTTAAATCATTCAAACCTTCTCTATTACCTAGAAAAACTTTTTAAAAATGAAGAGGACTTGTAAAATTTCACTTATTAGAGGCGGAAAGGGTCAGTGACCAAGTCACCCTAATGGAAACCTTAAGCTTTCTCTTTAGTCTCAAAAAACTATTTTAATGCAAATATTTGAATACATGTGTGAGCTCGATTTATTACCATTTAATAAAACACAGTCAAGCAGAAGAAATCAGAAGGCTTTAAACAATGATATGGTATTAGCTTTTGGGGGGACCTCAGAGACAGAAAAATGGCAGCATGAAATCAACTGATACTAATGTAAACTTCAAATGGCCATAATTGAATTTAGAAATGATAAAGTCTCAAGTTGTGAACATAAATGGATGATTACTGTGACAAATAAACTATACATAAAAATAATAGGAGAAGAGAGGGCCAGCAATGATTATAACTCCTTTATGGTGCTAGAATCACCAGGGTAAAAATTGTTTTGATTAATATGTTCTTTGGTATTTATGTGAGAGTATGGTGCTATGCTCTACAATTCTGTGTTTAATAAACACAAATTTTTCTCCATAATTCTCCCGTAGCTACAGACTCCTAAGCACAAGCGAATTATTGAAATAATTTGAACCATATGTTAGTACTGAGATTTCCTAGTTTACATCGAGTGGACGTTACACCCCATTTTTCTCTCTATATTTAACATCACAGAAAATTATTTATCAGTTATTATCACAAGCGTTTACATTTCAATCATGATATATAATATATTCCATATAAAACTTTCTAACTCATATCAAAAATATAACAAAATTATTTTCTTCTAACTTTGCAAGGGTAAGGCATAAATTCAGGTTTTGATACAATTTTTAAAAAATATAAGCATTTTAAATTTCAAAACTAATATCAAAAATATAACAAAATTTATTTCATAACTTTGTATAGGCAAGGCGTATGTTCATGTTTTGATCAATATAAATGCAGAAGATATCTGTAGGCACATTGGTTAATGTAGTAATCACCTTGGATATTCGTCAAATGATTATTTTGTCTGAAAAACATGTGCAGTATTAATGAAGCATGCATCTATACATGTTCGTTCTTTTTAAGACTTATATAACTACAGTACATGTATTACATTTTTTGTCGGAGCACAAATTGGAAACCCAGCTGTCAAAAAATTAAAACTAAATAAAATTTGTTCTGATCGAGACTGATCGACCTTGTCTTCAGTTGTTGCTTTCAAATAATTGAGTGAAGACAGTTCCTTATTGAACTGCAAACTATCTAATATTAAGGTCAGAAAATAACTTATACATACATACATGTATACGGTTATATTTACTGTGTATGTTTTTCAGATCAATTGTAATTTGACATACAGATCTACATATGACTTATACACAGGTTATACTGCATGTATCTTTTACACATAACAATTTAATATATTCATCCAATATAAGACAAATATCCAGAGTATAAATTTGGCCAATTTTTTTCGATACCTTCTCTACAGTCTAACTCTTGTTCAATGAATGTTCGATACAGATAAGGCTTGTAGTGGACGGATTATAAAGTCTGGCTAGAAATGTGGGAAAATATCACTATGTTGTCCTGTTAGCACTTGGACTAACCCGAAACGGCGAGACACGCCCGTAACTAAGAACTTGTTAGACAGTCCCATGTGAATAAGTGTCAAATCGAAGAACTGGTATAGGGCAGTACATTATTCACAGATCTCAAGCGATGAGAGGTTGTCAACGGACCAGTTGTCCAGGAATATATTACTGGTATGAATCTTACATAATGCATCTTTAATATAACTATTATAGCAAGAACGGACAACTCTTTATCGAAATCTTACATATTGTATCCTTAATGCATGGTAACATCACCGCCAGATCGGTAAAGTAAATTATCTTTAACACAATTTAAAGCTCCTTAATATCTTCGTAAGAAATACGATTAACACGACGCCCTGGCAACATCACACCTAGATTCCGTAAACGCATCAAATAGTCAGAATGAAACTGTCCATCTGTATAATCCAAGAATCGTCTATAATCGTCCTGCATTGCCGTAAAATCCTTTTCCACTTTAATCCTTGACTCTGTTTCCCGACGACATTTGTCTTGTAATATTTCGTAACGTTTATTCAGCCTTTCCACATGATCGGCATGTTTCGCTTCCTGCTGAGCGGCTCTGACGCTTTCTTCTGCGGCACAGATAGCTCGCGTTGTTTTTATTGTTTCTTGCTCTCGATGATCGAATTCGATGTTCGCTTGTTTCAAGGCCTCTTCAACAGCATCGTCTTTTTCAGCCTCGTGAACCTTTTCCAGTTCCAATCGCAGCTCCGCGCATGCTTTTTCTATTGCCCTTTCCTTGACTTTCTCTGCTTCTTTCCACTGTTGACGAAGTTCTTCTTGTTTTTCCTGATTTAATTTAACAGTCAGATCTTTCATCCGTTCCTCCTCTGCACGATCTCTTTGATCCGAAATGCGTTGAGCAAGACGTTCGGCATACTCCTTTTGTTTCTGAAGAGCACAGCGCCTCTCTTCATCCTTCTGGTTTCGGAGTCTTGTGAGCGCAGCCTTCAGCTCACGCGTTGCTCGTACCTCCGCCGCATCAACTGCTTCCTGCACAGACCTCTCAAACCCTTCCAAGTTATCGTCATTGTTTTTAGAGAGCATATCACCCCCAAGTGTGATAATATTGCCATGGGTAGCTCGCTGTGTTGTCAGCGTCGTTTTATTTAAAATTTTCTCGAGCGCTTCGTGTGGGTCTCTGAATTTTCTAATAGATCTAGCTGAAACACTTCTTCTTACAGGGTTATCATCGAGCACATACTTGTGGAACGCCTGGTAAAAACGCTCTTCGGACGCCATTTTGACAGATATCCGGAAGTTGACACTTGTAGTTGCTAGGTGAGAACGAGGAGACCTATAACTCTCTGATCACTTACCTGTTCGCGGCTCATTACACGCCAAATATTGCTTAGCGACTTTATCGGTTTATCTCTCTGTTCGCTAATCATGTGTTTGGTCGACTTACCTTTTAGTCTGTCCAAAGTTTTACACTGCCATTTGTTCACGTTCTACGTGGATGATGATGATGGGGTAGCCTACACTAGCTGTTCGTTAAACTGTCAACTTCAGGATTAAACCTGACCTTCAACAACTTGACCTCTAACCCAATAATCCCGTGAATCAGTTCAGCAAACAACGCGACTTCTTCGTAAATTTCTTTTCTAAACTGCGACGATTAATAAATAATCACGTTGTTTAACTCTTACCTGTGATTTAATATTGTAGGTGCGTCAACCACTTTTAACTTATAATTAAAATTTGATTACGACACACCGCGCGTGTCCGTTATTCTTTACTTCAAGCAGACGACATTTTGATGTCCGTGTGTTATCTACACGGCTTATTTATTTGTTACCGATTTACATATACACTAACGTAGTTTATTCGACACGTGCTCACGTGACTGACAAGTATACGCATGGACCCTGCATTATAAAGTCCATTGTTGAAAACGTTACATATGGCAATAAACAGATATTTCCTGATCTGATTATTTTGTTATTTACTGTCTGCATTGACCCACGGGGAGCCGTTGAAATTTGTCCAGAATGAGTTGAAAATAACATATTTGATTGAAAATAACATTTTTGATTGAAAATAACATTTTTGATTGAAAATAACATTTTTGATTGAAAATATAACTCCAATGACCATTGATTGAAAATAACACTTTTGACCTACATATTTCTGATTATTGACGGAACATATAAATTGTAGTCCTATTTTACCCCAAATTCATGATTTGAACAGGTCTACCATCCCACCTAGTTCAGCTCTGAAGCAGTCTCATATGAGTCTGGCGTTCAGCGCTGAACTACCATCCCACCCACCCCCTCCGTCATTTTACTGTTCATTTCTACAAGAATAATATTTTACAAGCCCAGCCGTCAGCGTTGGCAGAGAAAATTTACCAGGCTTTCCAGTTTGGTCTGACAAGGGACAGCGTATATAGTCGTCCGGATAATACAAAAAATACATTGGAATTTGATATCAATAACTGTAGGCCGTAGCGCCGGCGCATAACCGTCTTCATTATCCCAGTCGGACTAGAACAGTGTGACGTCAAACCCTATTTTATTTCCTTTGTTAGAGACTGACAAGGAAGGTTTGTCTAGTCGTTCGGGTGGGACAAATCTCACCAGAGTGGTTTTACCGTGTCAGTGGTGTAGGGCGGAGGGCATGACAAGGACGTTTCTGGGTGTTCGGGTGGACGACAAACTGAAGTCCAATGTACATGTTGGCTTGCACCAAATAAAGAACCGTCGACAATTGCAAATAGAAGTTGTATAACACCATTCTCGAAATCACATAACTACAAATGACTATATTTTTATCTTAAAATGATGGAATCGTTGTGTGTGTGTCTTTGCACCGACGATGATTAAAATACGCGCCTTCGTTAGCGCGGTCGCCGCAGAACAGCTTGGCTTTTAACGTTAAATCCTTTTTCATTTCATTGCTAAACATGTACAGTTTTTATCGGAGAGAAAATACACACTCAGAATACGATACTCAAGACTACCGACACGTTTATCCCGGTTCTACACATTCTCATTTATAGGGCGACACGGTGACCGAGAATGATTTCCAGGCATGGTTTCCCCGTTGTCAGTGAGGGAACGAACATTGTTTAGTCATTCGATTGGAACGGTAAGTCAAGTAAAGGTATTCATCTTTGCCTCTACCAGTCCCCAACGTTTTCACGTGTTTTAAATGTTATATTAACATGACAAGCCAATAACCCACTCTCCAGAACATTGGATGGTCGAGATTTAATTGGATTAAAACACCAACAAGATTGAAACACGATCGTCATTACATATGATTTTTAAAAAAATATTGGAGAAAGCGAGGCCCAGACTCGAATATACCTGTACCGTGGTAACGATAATAAACAAACGATGCACACATCGTGCCGCAAACTTCAAAGAATAATACCTTGGTGCAGAATAAAGTAATTTGAATGAAATTTTCAATATGTTCATGTTCATGTTTCATTATCTCTTTATCTAAATCATACATAATGTATCTTTAACGCTCGGGAAATATTAGCTTTGAGTGTGGGTTAGAGTTTGGTATTAATCATGCATATTCTAGATATAATTTGAAGGAAATTCATTTAGCCGCTGATTATAAAGTCTTCTTCTCGTCTTGATCCAGCTGAACGTGTTTTAATTATGGTTATCTCCCTTATACTACAATCACAACTGCCTTTTATTGAGCAATGTTTACACTAACTTCCCTAGTCATTATCAAGTGAGTGTTGCAACCATAAAATACGATGTGACATTATTTACACGTAAATAAATATTGCAACAACTTAAGTTAAATGATGGCCGAAGTTGAGTGTAGGGGTAATCTACCACAGTACTCCATGCTAACAAACAGTTAATTGGCATATCTGTGATCTTGGAGAGAGAGAGATATGGTGTTTAACGTCCACTCGACACAAATTAGGTTATTTCAGGACCAACATATGGTTCAATTATATTTCAATAATTCGCGTTCAGGTCTGTAGATGTGGGAGAACCCGAAGAAACTCACAAAGTTGGAAGGCGGCCACACCCCCATATTTTCACACACAGGCCGGGAATTGAAATCAGGACACTGGACTCAGTGACAGACCATAAATCTAAGGTTGACCATTAAACCATTCGGCCACCCAACTCTTTTTCATTTGAGATAGGTCTATAAAATGTTATAGGGCACCAGTACATCTGTTTATTGAACTGAACAGGGAGGCCAGATCTCCTTAGTATGGTGTGACACCAATTCCTTCATTGTTTAAAAAGTTTTTCATATTTTGGATTTAGGGCAATATATTGAACAAAAACCAAGCATATAGCCAAATTGAACAACAACCAAGCATGTGGATAAATTGAACAACCAAGCATGTAGATAAATTGAACAACCAAGCATGTAGATTGTAGACAAACTGATTAAAAATCGAGCAGGTAGATAAAAAAAAAGACAACTGAGCATGTAGATAAATTGAACAACCAATTGCAAGCATATTTAATAAATAAAACGATAACCGAGTATGCAGATAAATTGCACCACACCTGAGCATGTAGATGAATTGAAAAACAACCAAGTATGTAGATAAATTATATTTAATATGTAAGTATATCATGTAAATAATTGTGGAGTAATAAAAATATTCTCATCAACAAGCCACAATAATACTTAAAGAATTAAAGGCACTTTTACTTCATACTTACATTAGGTCACATATTTATCATTTAAACAACACTCCCCATTTTAACATGTAAAATTTTTATAAAAGATCCTCTTTAATCCAAGACATACATAACAAAATTATTTTTAAATCATGAATTAGACTTTTATAAAAAGATTATTTTTATATCATCACATACATGTTTATAACAAGATAATTTTTATATCCTGCATTTAAACATAGCTCTACACATACTGCACACAGGATCTGACCACTTCATAGCTCCACTCTAAACCGAGATATTAGCGATTGAATTTTAAGTCTAGTCTCCATTATCATTACTAAAGTCGGAACGATAAAAAACATAATCTCGATTATCCAGTTTTGGATTTAATCATAAATGAGCATTGAGCAGCAGAATGGATTCAAATACAGTGTGACTGACACATAAGATGGATAAGTTAATTAATGTATAATTTATAATTTAGATAACATTTCAGGCAAAAGAAAAACCTGCAATAGGAAGATTTAGCTCTTGCATAATAAATGTTTACAAACTTCTCAAAACAGTGATTGTAAGATGCTTCATTAACTTGAGTTAAAATAACAAAAACAACCAAGGGGTTGTGGCAACCCCTGTCTTCAGACACTGACATGTGACTATCACATTATTATTATTATTTCTTCACGGAACAACTACTTAGATTATTAGGCTACATATTCCTGAATTTAAATGAGCATAAAAAAAACAACAAATAAAAAAGCTTATGATGGAATTTTAACATTGACTCGATGCCAGGCATTACTGAGAACACCCCTCAAGTTCCAGATACCCTCCACGTTATCCGGCTGACAATTATACGACACATCCACAGCTTTACAGATCAACTCGGCTTTACCACCATGATTCGCTGGTAAAGGCACAGTTACCTCCCATAACGTCCATGCCCACGTCTTATAAAGGCTCTGATTGGTCGGTTGTAGATCTGCCGTCATCCATGTCTTGCCTCCATCAGCTGAAATGTCCACTCGTAAAATGGCTCGTCCCCCTCCACTCCATGCATAACCTTTTACTGTGACTTCCTCCGCTCCGCTTTCAAGCTCAGTTCCTTCTGCTGGATCACAAATCGAAGAAATGACAGGAAGTTGCTGAATGGCTTCTGATTTTTCGAAATCTACATTATGCCAGTCGACCGACGCGTTAAATCCTTTGTAATCTTTTCTCTGCCAATGACAGGTGCTCTCTTCGTTGCTTAGGTAAATATTATTCAGCCATTTTACCTGTCGCGCACCAACGACACCTGGAATGATCACACGGACTGGATAACCATGATCACGAGGTAATTCTGTTCCATTCATTTCATACGCTATCAATATATCGTTCTTAAGTTGTCTGGCAAGTTCGATAGGCAGCGAGGCACCATACGGGGATCCTTCAGGACCCTTGTCCATTCCTTCAAACACAATATGTTTATGACTACATTTGTCTAAATCAATACCCGCTTTATGCATAACGTCGTTTAAAGTCGCACCTGCCCAGGAAGCATTACTAATGGCCGCATTATTCCAATTCAATCCTTTAACAGCCTTGATCTTTGTCATTTCGCTACGACGATTTCCAGCACACTGCACCACGGACGCTGTATACATCTTGGGAAAGTTCTTTTTTAATTCGTCGATGTTCAATTTCAGTTTGTTTTTACCCTCGATTCCTATTTCCAACCGGTACGATTTCATATCAACGACTGGAACAGGGAGGTGATTTCGGACAAAGAAGAGGTCCTTAGGGGTCAAGAATTGCTCCGTGAGTAAGAGGGATGGGGGTTCGGCATTGAAAGGTTTTAGGGAACTTGGGATAAGGACTGGATTTCTCTTTGGTTCGTTGCCATAGGGATCGTTTTTATCTTTGATGTCTGTTTTTTTAGGCGGGACTATATTCCCTATCCTGAATGTTTCCAGTATTTCCAATATTTCTGTATTCTTGTGCACTGCATACAAATCCCAATATGGTTCTATTGATCCACCCACAGCCATCATTATTTTCGAGCCGCCCGGATGTTGAGATACATACTCTGTGATGTCATACACACCACATTTGTACGTCACCCAAATCTTTGTATCCTTGGTCTTGTGTTTAGCGACATCTTCTGCTGTGTACGTAGGTAAACCTTTCTTCTGTTCGCCTATATCAATCGTTGATGCGGAGACAACTTCCTGTTTCAGTTTCCAGTATAATCCCACACCTGAAATAAAATATATAATTTGATGAATTTATTACTCTTCGTCAAACTTCAATTGTTAAGGGTTCTTTAACATGCACACCATGGGTCCTCAGTTTCTTGTCCCATCCGATGTACATCATGAAAACCAGAAATTCCTACTAATTCCTAGATCACATTCGAAGTAAAATGGGGTTTAACGTCCTACTGTTCTGCTCCGTCTGGGCTAATGAAGACAGTGTGCTCTGAGGGAAATTTTGCACATACAGCTTACTCTTAATTCGAATTCCATCTGTTATGGGATCTTTTTACATGCACACCAATAAGTACCTTGCTTTAAGTATAGTAAGGGGAAGAGAGAGAGAGAAATGGGGTTTAACGTCCACTCGACACAAACTAGGTCATTCTGGGACTAGCATATGGTTTCAATTTTATTTCAATAATTTACTTGCGCGAAGGGGTCTTTAGCAGTGGGAGGAAACCGGAGTGCCTGGAGGAAACCCACGAGGTTGAGAAGGCTCCCCTATCTCCATGCCACATACGCTCACACCAGGGTTCGAAACCACAGCCACAAGCCAGAGGTGACCGGCCAGCTAGAGGTCGAAGCGCAGCACTCTAGACCACTAGGCCATTCCAACCCCCCCAAGTATAGTAAGGTGACAGGAAACAGGTGAGAGGGAATGATGAGTATTCAAGACAGGTCTTCTGAGAAAGAAGAGAGAAATGGGGTTTTAACATCGATTCTATACGAAATCGGACATTCGACATATACTAACATATGGGAGGAAACCTGGAGGACCCAGAAAAAACCAACGAGATTGGACAAACGACCCTACTTATTGTCACGCACAACTGTGAATCAAAATCATGCCAGTTGACTCAATGACAGACTTTATGATGCAGTGTCTTGTGACAAACTACATGTACATTATATTTTGTCACCAGCTAACCATCTTAACACACAACTTCTGATCTGGGGGGGGGGGGTCTAATTAAGAGTTTAATTTGTGTGCTTTAGATCATTAGGTCTATCATTGAGTAAAACATTGTGTTTTCATTTACCAGGGTCGCCCAGACTTGTAGGTTTTCCCTGGTTCCTCCCATAGCCAAACCCCTACCATGGTAAATCCCGAAATGACCTAGTTCGAGCAGACATTATATCCCACTCACCCAGTCTGTGCAGGCGCGGATCCAGAGGGGGGGTCCAGGGGGTCCGGACCCCCCCCCCCCCTGCTCAGACTTGAAAAATTTTATGCGATTTTATTGGCGATTTTTAGACCTGTAATTTTGGTATTTACCTTCCGGAAATACGTCAGAATGCACCAAATTGAATCTAATTTACCAAATTCTTCTGGGGGAGGGCCCACCAAACCCCCCCTTAATTGGTTGAGCGGCTTCGGCGCTGGGCGTTATCAAACCTAGACCCCCCCCTGCAAAAAAATCCTGGATCCGCGCCTGCTGTGCAGGAAAGGACTTTAAACCCCCCATTTTATTTCTCTCTCACTTGCACTAAAAAGCTTGTCATTTCAGCCCACACCCAACAATTTTTATTGCTGACAGTGAAATATTTTATATCAGACGACCTAGATTGTAGATGAAGTAAAGTACACATATTTGACCTATGATGATTGTAGCCTAGATATCTATTATCTCACAAGTAGATTAATATTTGATCTGAAATTGATATATTGATCATAGTAGGTAGACATGTACTAAGAGACCGTCATAAATACTAGCATTTTTCACTTTGTAAAAAAGAGAAGGAGAAAGAGAGAGCGAGAGGAAGTGAGCTACATGTAGAAGTCCCTTCTGACTAACATGGTATTGTTTTATCTATCTCTTAATGAATGTCCACCAATAAAATCTGAAATCAGTTGCATGGTGGGTGCAGAACAATAGAATGTTAAACCCCACTTCATTTCCACATTCTTGGTTCCAGAGATAGGGAAGGGGGGGGGGGGCTGTTAACATCAGCTGAGCACAGGCTAGGTTTTTTAGGGACTAACATATTATATGGTACCATTTTTTTCCAATAATTTACTGGTATGAAGGGGTCTTTAATCTGTGGATGACAACTGCGAAGGGCACTACATAAGGTTGGAACTAGAAACTGTTCTTTGCATCACAAAAATTAAATGTATAGGGTTCAGTTACTACTGCTTTTTAAGAATGGTGGCTAGCTGTAGAAGACACCAACTCAACAATCAAGAGGTCCGGATTTCGATTCTTGTGATAGATAGCCTTTCTCAGGATTCTCAAGCCTGACAATGAAAAGCGTATAGTTGTTCAAATGGAAAGAAAAACAGAGTTCAAATATGTACACATTGACTTGTAAATAAAAAGACCTCTTGAGTATACAGAGGTCTAGATAAACATTAAAAAAAACAAGATCCTTCCTGATATTTTGAGAATTATTCTTTAGAATTTTCACCGTACATACAACAGGAAAAGAAAAATACATGAATATTTGGTTGCATCAATTACCTAACAGGGCGCCCACAGCTCCAACTCCAATCAGGGTATAATGATTGGTTGACGCCTCTTCCGAAGTGCTATGATCAGAGCTGTAATTTTTTGTTGTTCGAAATGGCTGTGCTTTATTTCTGTGTGCGTTGTCAGCGAAGTACAGCGTCCTCCATCCATTCTTCGAGATCGCTGCAGCACCTACACACCGATTTAAAAAACTAACATTCAGCATTTTCCTAGAACAAGCCACGCTGATACGGACTTCCGAGGATAACAGCCTTTGCAAGTTTTGTTGACACTCATATCAAGGTCAAGGCTGCAACTTCCGCCACTTTTCTGTCATTCGGCTCACAACGTCTAATACAACCAATTTGGCACGAGTAACTCATGCTCCACTATCACATACCTAACACACGGATTGGCAGATTTTGTTACTATCGCGTGCATTACCGTACCGAAGAGATAACAAATGGTAAATCTAATCAACATTGTCCTATTTCTTTCTAGGGATCTGTGTTAAAAATTCAAGTAAGCACATGCTGCTCAGTTTCTATTGTGTAAAAAGTAACGTGCGTGTATGATCTAGTGTGTGTGTGGGGGGGGGGGGGGATGAAACACGGGACTTTAGCGGAATTAGGTATACCTGATATAGTAGATCGTAATTTATCAATATTTTACAAGCTATTGCGAGACTTGTATGATCAGTGGGGAATCATTTGCTTCGTTTATGCATGGACCCGGTCCATGGTTAACGCTCGCACCACAAAAAACAGTTAGAATTACCGGTGAGAAAAAAACAAAACATCAGCCAATACTACTCATACGACATCCTGTATACAGACACCGATATCCAAACAATCAATGTGTGGATAATCAGTTCAACGTTCCAGAATTCTCACTGTCCCTCGAAAGGTACCTCCCCACCCCGACCACCTGTTAACCGTTTCACTCCACACAAGTAGGCACGACAGTACTATTTTATTTCAGTAATAATTACAACAGTAAATGTATGTTTAACATATATTTTTTATTTTTCAACAATTATTTAAAATGTTTACAAAATAAAGAAGATTAATAATTAATAAAGTTTCATCAAAATAAATCAAGAAATATAAGATGTATTTTATACAAAAATCTGTTTTTATAGTCGCTAGAACGTGTCCACTCTCGACCAAACCTTGTCCATATAAGAACAGAACCACTCTACTAAACACCGCAGGCCCCACGAGGGAGCGGGGGTAGCCGGTAGCCCGCCCCAGGGTCCATAAAAACCTATGGGGCCAATGAATATCAAAGTTCAAAATTGAAATGTTCAATACATGACTTATAAAGTCGTATAGGCCCGTGAGGTTGTGAATGATATGACTACTGTACTACTGTCTATGTCACTAAATATTATGACCATATGATTCCGCAGAATATAATAGTGTAACTGAACCATTTAGATATAACTAGTGTTTTGGAAAGGGGAGAGTGGACAGGGTCTCGAGGCTCTCGACCAAGCACGTTTTCCTCGGGGGGCCCTGAAACACTGCATTAAGAACGGGACCAGACTTGGTAATAAGACGGTACGAAAATATTTTACGTCAGCATTAGTTATTTTGGCAAGAAGACACTAATATTACAGTACAACATAGAATCATCACAAAATATCAATTGTATCGTAAAGTACAACAAAGTTAATGGCTTTCACGACAGAAACATATTTTAATATGGCGTTTGAATAAATGGAATGAAATGGGGACTTTTGTCTTCTCCGAGCTGGGCAAATAAAGGCGGTCATTTGGAGTGTAAAAACCGCTGATAGCCATTGGTATTTTACTGGTTGAATCCTGACCAAAACGTATCCAAAGTAAGAAACCTGAAAGTCAAGGATAGGCTCTTGCTCGACTACATCTACTTGTTAAGGCCAGCTCATTTTTTCTCAAGGTCGCTGAGGTTTAAATAAGGTCAGGGCACGTGTTTGTTGGCGAGGGTGTAGGTTAGGGTACAGAGTAAGCATTAGGGCTAGGTCCAGGGTTAGGGTTGGGACAAGCGTTAGCCCTGTTTAGGCTTTATCTGTGACCTATGACGAAAAATTGAGCTGGCCTTATCAATCAGCACTAACCGTTCTGGCTCGATTTGGCGATTTGTAATCAATTAGATTAAGTCGAGTTGGATTCAATTGGATTAAATCGAGTTGGATTCAGTTGGATTAAATCGAGTTGGATTCAGTTGGATTAAATCGAGTTGGAATCAAGTGGATAAAAATGAAGGCAGTCAAATTTTTCAAAATTATTTCCATTTCATGGTATTGCTGTAACCAAAGAAAGGAATTCAACTTGTTTTGATTTGATGATCTTTCCGAGATTCAACTTTCACAACATTATAGTTTGTTTGGGATTTAAAATCCCCACATAACGACCAGCGGCTTTACAAGGGGAGGTTTTAGAAATGAAATGGAATGGGGTTTAACGTCCTACTGTTCTGCTCCTAAACTGGGCTAATGAAGACGTTGAATGTATATCATGTCGAATGTATATTATATTTAGAATTGTATTTGTAGTTCCCTGTTTTTATCCGTTATTTAGATAGATCTTATTCAGCCATTTGATATGTCGACCACCCGCGTCACGAGGAATGATAGCTCGAGCAGGATAACCTTGCTCACGTGGTAATTCACTTCCGTTCTTCTCGTAGGCTATCACAATGTCGTTCTTGTGTTGTCTCGCGAGTTCGATGGAAACGACGGAACTATACGGAGTCCCATCCGGTTTTTTATCCATCCCTTCAAATACGACCTGCTTATAACCACATTTATCCACATCGATTCCTGCAGCTTTCAGTACGTCATTTAATGACGCGCCCGTCCATGAAGCCGTGCCGTTTGTCCCACCAGTCGAATTCTTGTTTTTGGTCGTTGTGCAGTGCACGACAGCCTGGGTGCTCATCTTTGGGAAATTCTTTTTTAATTCATCCACGTTCAATTTCAGTTTATTTTTACCACCAACAAATACTTCCAATTTGTAGGATTTCAAATCGATCGCTGGGACGGGGGGAGGTTTTATGTCCGTTTTTTCAGAAGGGATAATATTCCCAATTCTGAATTTCTCCATTATACCAAGTACCTCCGCCTTTTTGTGCACTGGGTACCATTCAAAATACGGTTCCAGATTTCTGCCCACCGCCATCATTATTTTCGAGCCCCCCGGATGTTTCGTCACATAATCTGTGACGTCATACACGCCACATTTATACGTCATCCAAATCTGTGTATCTTTTGTCTTGTGTTTAGCGACATCTTCGGTCGTATACGTCGGTAAATCTTTTCTATGTTCGCCAATGTCAATCGTTGCTGCGGCGACGACATCCTGTTTTAGCTTCCAGTATAGCCCCATACCTGCAATGAAATGAAATGAAATAAAATGGAGTATAACGTCCGTCTGTTCCTCTACCTGCAATGAAGGGCCAGATAGTGTGAAACTGCGCCCCCAAATGCAACGCCCGATTTGCACCCGTACATAAGATTTTCATGACACAGCCGTAAATGTCGCTACCTTGGCAAGATTGAAATATTGGACTTGCGTGAGACGTATTTCATTGATAGAGTCTGTATTTTAAGTTGTTTAGTGGTCTAGAGCTAAAGACATTGCGTAATTATTGAAACAACACTCGGCTAACGCCTCGTGCAGTATCAATATATTACTGAATGTCTCGCTCTCGACCATTAAACCACAAATAATGCACGGTATGGACATATTTATTCACAAAGTTAAATCCAATTGTATATCATTTGTTTTGTTGGGGTTTTTTGTTGGGACTTTTTTTGGGTGGGGAGGGGGAATAATAAACGCCACCATATATAGGCCAAGTTGTAAAATGTATGTGTGTATTTACAACACGGAATCAATTTATCACAGCAATTGCACACATGAGCAGAGGCGGATCCAGGATTTTCAGAAAGAGGGGGCGTGCCGCACCTACTTGGGAGTGCGAAGCCCGGAACAGTGGATTTTTGAGTGAAAAAAATGCCCACAAGGACTAATTTCATACTAATACTGTAAATTAGGATTTAAAACCTAAACTATTTTTGTTCTCCCTTCTCGCGAGAATATATGGAGCTAAAAATTGTTCGCCACCTCAAAAAATAGAGGGGGCGTGCGCCGGGTGCGCCCCCCTCTGGATCCGCGCCTGCATGAGTACTACGAGCTAATAATAGGCGTGACCTCATGTGGCGTAAGGTAAGGTCCGGGGCCAGCCTGTTGTGTAATAATAAAATGTCATCAAGATTTTTTATACTAAATAAAGCTCCAAAAGGATTTGCAGATTGCAGATCTTCAGATCTTTGCCAACTGGGAATGTCTCAATATATCTTAATGGAAATCGCCCACACCTGTATCTAATGGCTGCCGATCATCGCACTCTCCGTATTAGAGAGGTTCGTGGTGGAATTAGATGGAAAAAAACACACATATACCAGTACCTAACAAAACCCCGGCGGCTCCAATTCCTAACAGATCATAATTTTTTGACGACTTCTCTCCCGACGCGGAAGACGCCGAAGTACTACGATTAGAGCTGAACTGTCTTGTTGCTCTGAATGGCTGTTCTTCATATTGGTGTACATTGTCACATAAGTACAGAGCTCCGCGACTCTTCCAGGAGATCCCCGCAGCATTCCAACACCGGGTCAACAACCGTATATTGAACATTATTGTTGTTGGCCAAGCCGCGGATAAAATGGACTTCAACCAGGGTCCAGGCAGTCGACAGCCTTCACAGATAACGTTTCATTGAGAGAAGTCAAGGCCACGAAAGCGTGTCTACTTCATACGGCTCACCATGAGCATGGGAGGTTTACCTGATGATTACGTCTTTTACCCGAATAACTCATATCAGTTATTTATTATCAATTAATTATAGACATTCACGTCCAGTGGCCACTATCTTTAAAATTAAAGGTACATTGATAGAGAACACTCGGTTCACGTCGTCGCAGGTAACGAACGCTACAATCGCCGTGAAGCCAGCGCGGCGATAAAACGCATAGATATCCCAAAGTGTATGTTACGAAAGGGTCGGGAACGGTGGCTCAGTGAGTAAGAAGCTGACTCGCTATTAACTTGGAGGTCATGTGTTCGATCTCAGTGTTAAGCGACAAAGTTCAAAGGATTTTTCCGGCGTTGTTTCCAATTGTCAGTGGGCCTGGCAATGGACAACGTAAACTCGTTCGGATGGGACGAAAAACCGAGATCCTGTGTACACGTTGGTGTGTACGTAAAAGAACCATTGGCAGCTGGAATTCGATACAAAACTAGACCGTAGTATCGCTGTCCGTGCAAAATTTACGGCATTGCAAACTGTATGCGTATGCCTGTCCTCTTTAGCCCAGTCGGGGCGGAACAGTGGGACGTTAAACCTCATTTCATTTCACGAAAAGGACGCCTCTTTAGATCGCACTGTGTTTTGAAAATTGTGGATCGTCGGCTAGGCTAGGCAGGACTAAGAAAAACTCGCCAATTGATACGCTTTTTGTCGTGTTGGCTTCACGGCGACTTTCGCGTTATATATAGAAACACGACTATCAAAATGGACGGTTTCCAGCCACCATGGATCTGAAAATACCGAAATTTATTTTTGAATTCTAAAATTTGCGATTTCTCATTGTCAGTTTCATTAATCATAATATTTAATACAACTTGGCAGAACTGACAGGATATTTGTTTTAATATGATCTACCGTCCACACACTAGTCCTTCGCCTCCCCTCCACTCCCTCGCGCCTCCTCCCCCCGTCCCCCTCTTATTGTGTCATTGTATTATTATTGAAGAATTACATTCAAATAAGGACACCTGCTACATTTTTATGTCTTCGTTAGTCAATAAGTCAATGAATTTTACAACTTTATTGTAGTCAATGCATTTTACAACTTTATTGTCAATAGGATTCGGGGATCAAACTCTCTAAAACCCTTTTTCCGGAATACCCTAAAACTTTTCTATTTTGATAGCTTATTACGTCATTCAATACTTTATTACGTCATTCAAAGAATTATCAAGATGTATCGGACACGCCATTTAAAGACATATGGTTACGTTACGCGGGATTTTCTAGAGTTTTAACGACTGTAATTTTACAACGTACTTTACGATAGCTTTGTGAGTTGGGATTATAAATTTTTAACAAATAAAACTATTTAGAATTAATTAGGCCAATCGAAGAAACGTGGGACACGGAATTTTAATCACTTTTAGTCTCGTTGAAAGGGTCTTAAACTGGGCTTCAATTGTACGATCGCTCTCTACACCACTTTTGTTCGACTATAATAACTGTTACAGGGTATTGTACGATGGTTTGCTATACAACACTACTCCGATTAACACCAATTGCAATTAATTAAACCCCAATCTTTGAATTTTATTGGACTTGGTCGTCATTTAATCGCCTTGAGTGAAAATAGGAGTAGTTTATCTCGGGTTTTAACGTGTGTGATTTTTTAAAAAAACTAGTCGTCTATGAAATCATTACGGTGTTAACGAGAAGAAGAAGTGAAATGAAATGGGGTTTAACGTCCTACTGTTTTGCTCCTCAATAGGCTAATGAAGACGGGCATACGCAATACAGTGTGCTCGGGCAGCGGCGCTACGGCCTACCCTTATATCGAATTCCAACTGCCAAAGGATATTTTACGTGCACGCCAATGTGTATGCGGGACCTCGGTTTTTCGTCCCATCCGAACGACTAGACAGCTGTCCTAATCAGGCCCTCCGCCCTGCATCACTGACAACGGGAAACCACACCGGAAAAAAACGAGAAGAAGAGTGAGTCCATTGAGTTGGAGAAACAGGATTTAACGTCCATTCGACACAAACTAGGTCATTTCGGTACTAACATAATTTTTGTATGGTTCAATTTTAATCATGTTTTCAACGACTGTCATATAATAAAGTTTTGTGCGTTAAATTCATTTGTAAAAATTCTGTTGCAGATTTCAGCAAGGCATGTATACATATTTAAAGTTTTGATTGCAACATGTTCTTGTCTTTGTATAAACTTGACCGAAGCATGCCGCCAATGATTTATAGTTAATTTCTTGTGTCACCTATTGCGTTTTGATCGGTAATATTTATTCGGGTATATAGAAAATAACGCAGGGTACCGACATGGCCAAGCCTTTGTAATTTGGGCACTGACACAATTTCTATGAATTTCTAAAATGAGAGAGAGAGGGAGGGGGGCGAGAGAGAGCTTGGGAATTTACCTGGAAACAGAGTAATTCGTGATTTTCGGCAGTGATGGTTATACTTTAAGTTAAAACTTCACGTTTTTTGGCTAATGTGGGTGCTCCATATTTTAAGTGTGCAGTTAAACATGTATTATGCAAGAGCTAAATCGGTCTGCAGGTCACAAGTCTTTCGTAAAGCCTGAAACGTTATAATATAAACTATCAATTAGACTTTTATTTACAAAAGAAAATAACCAACTCTCGATGGCACCGCGTACTCTTTTTTTTATCTAGTTTAGAACGGTCCGCCGTTTAAAAATGTAATTAAAAAACAGGAAAGCGAGGCCAAGTCTTGTATATCAGTGCCCTGGTTACCACTATGCACACATCATGTCAAAACTACAAACAGTGATAACTTGGCTCAGAATGAAGAAATTTAAATGAAATTTTCTATATTCTCATTTTACATTATCTATTATAGGAAGAATGGTCAGCTCTTCATATAAATCTTACATAATGTATCTTTAACTTTGACAAAACCTTTGAATACGGACCATGGTTGATAATTAGAAATTAATATATTGAAAATTTCATTCAAATTTCTTTATATTTTTTTTTAGCGACGTTATCCCTATTTGAAGTTTTATCGTAGCAAAATTACTGGTTAATCGAGACTCTCCGATTATTAAATGAAATCATTAAATGGCGATCGTATTTTGATTCGTCACCCGATGGTCTAGAGAGTTGATTATAAACTTGTCATGTGAATAAATATTTAAAGTTGCAATTTCATATTTTTAAGTTATATTTTTAATATATATTGAAATAAAGCCTTAAAAAAGATGTTATCTATAAACAGTCCTACCTTGTTAAAGACTAATCCTATTAATCCTATAATTCACCATTGCCAGTTGAGAAATTGGCAAAAATATCATTTTCAACTTTAAATTCAAACGTTTGAAGATAACTATTGCATGGGGTGAATGGGAAAACATGGGACGTAATTGTGTTATTATTTCCAATGTAACGGATTTGTAAGTGTGAAAATAATGTCTATGGTTGTATAATAGTGAGTTGACAACCTATTAAGCAAAAGACATAGAAATAAATGTGTTTCGACTGTCTTGGAAAATTTGAAATTCCGGCTTTAAATAATAAATTATATAACAGTTGAATTCAGGGAAAAGAACCACAACAGACAGATTTAGCTCTTACATAATGTATCGTTAACGTTTTACACTTTTCTAATTAATTTGATTTATTAAATTATAATTAATTATAACTTCAAACAATTACAAATACTTTGTAACGGGAGCTGACTTTATACAAGCTTTCATATCCACTAATTAAATAGTGTCTTAATATATTATATAAATATTAAATGAGTAAATAAATATCTGAACTCAGTCTTTACAAATTAACAGTTACACAATATAAACTTATCTTAAAATAGGCACGTTTAGGATTTAAAAAAAAATCTAAACCGATTTTAAAAGTCAAATCAACAGTTTAAACAAATATTTCATGTTACTTAAATTCACAGTAATCTTTTAAAACTACGAATTTGCTACCTTATCACAAAAACACAATTTTTAAGACTTTCTGCAAATAAATTTTAAAATTAACAGTTACACAATATAAACTTATCTTAAAATAGGCACGTTTAGGATTTAAAAAAAAATCTAAACCGATTTTAAAAGTCAAATCAACAGTTTAAACAAATATTTCATGTTACTTAAATTCACAGTAATCTTTTAAAACTACGAATTTGCTACCTTATCACAAAAACACAATTTTTAAGACTTTCTGCAAATAAATTTTAAAATAACTTCACCTAGTGTCCGTGTTATTTCACAACAAAATTTGGTTTGCTTTTAAACTTAATAATATTATCATAGATTATTTCTATTTTTGAATTTAAAATGTTGAAGTTTCTCAGGTTTATTGAGAATTTGGTTTTATTTTTGAAACAAAATGTCGTTATCTCTGGGTTTCTAAACTGTGCTTTGACAAGTCGCAAAATATTTAATGGAAAATAGAACAAAGGGCTCTGTGCTCTTTTCATGAACACGTTGTTTTTGTTGTTGCTTGGTTTTATTTTCCTTTGACGTCCGAAAGTAACAACTTGACTTTAAATTCAAATCTCTGAACACAAATACAGAGAGAGAGAGAGATATGAAGAGGGGATTGGAGTGGAGGGGGTGGGGTAACGTCCACTCGACATAAACTAGGTCATTTGGAGACCGGTGCAATATGGTTCAATTTTATTTCAGGATGATATTAAGAGGACCCGGAGAAAACCCACGAGGTTGGACAGGCGACGCTATACCCTGACCACGTACCCGCCAATTTCGTTTTACTTGTCTTTACTACACTAGTAGAGGCCACTGAAAGTATAAAAAAAAACCGAAACGAAACGAAATACAGATGTGTATTTGAATCAGTTTGAGCACAATTAAAAACTCAGTACAATTCATATGGCAACAATCACTGGCTTATACACTACGACGTTTTGATACGTCTTCTTTTACCAGTATCAAGCAATAGTCTATGGATCTTTTACGTACATGCGAATGGCTTCCGGTTTCATAACATAATTACCAAAATATTCCGTAGTAAATTATCATCAAATTAGCTTTGACGAATTTATTGAAAATTGTATGTAATATAAATTTGATGTAATTGACTGAAATTAAATCTCTAACGGTTACTCTAATAAAGTCAAATTATGGGCAGAACACTAATTAAATACTACCAAATACTATCTCATATATCATCTCACGTTTGTGAAAAACACCAGTCGTTGAACGATATACAAAAATTGCACTTCTGTCAATAATAATTGTTGTATATCATAATTTATTTAATTGACTTTAATGGGACTCATTATATCGTTTAAATTCATTTTAATATTTGCTTATTTTAAATGTTGACGTAATATAGTGCGCTCTCATGTTTAAAGGGAGGGGGGGTGGGATGGCCTATTGGTCTAGAGTGCCGCGCTTGACCTCTAGCTGGCCTATCACCTCTGGCTTGTGGCTGTGGTTTCGATCCCTGGTGTGAGCGTATGTGGCATGGGATACGACACAAACTAGGTCATTTTGGGACTAACACATGGTTTCAATTTTATTTCAATAATTCGCTTGCGCGTAGGGGTCTTTAGCAGTGGGAGGAAACCGGAGTGCCCGGAGGAAACCCACGAGGTTGAGAAGGCGCCCCTATCTCCATGCCACATACGCTCACACCAGGGTTCGAAACCACAGCCGCAAGTTAGAGGTGACCGGCCAGCTAGAGGCCGAAGCGCGGCACTCTAGACCACTAGGCCATCCCAACCCCCTTAAGACGTAATAGGATCTCACGAAAAGTCAAGAACTCCCAGGGATTTTTGTGCGTGGTTTCCCCTTGACTGCTTGGACTTGCCGACGTAATTAAATGAAATGGGGTTTAACGTCCTACTGTTCTGCTCTATCTGGGCTAATGAAGGCAGACAGTGAACCACCACTGAAATGTGCCCGGATAGTGACGCTATGGCCTACTCTTTAATTTTTTATATTGAATTCCTCTGGCGAGGGATCTTTTACGTGTATTCGACGAAGAGTAGACGAAAACGCCACTGCCCTGTCAAATTTCCCTTCGTAGCACACTGCATTGGGCACGCCCTTCTTCACCGTTACTTCAGAAAAGTAGAACATTAAACCCCATTTTATTTCGGTTGTAGTTTAAACATATTTTAGTGCATCAACATAAAAAATAGTTTGATATAATTCGATTGGACAAAAGTTATCAAAACTTACAAACGTCCTTTTCATATTCAGAAATTGTATAAATGTAATATATAGTACAGTTTACTTGAAGAATTGTGAGATGTAACAAATATAGATCTAATATAATAAATAACAGACAAATAAACAAACAGTAATGATCAAGGCAATTTGTTTCAATTTATCATAACGCCATCTAAAAGAGCAAAATGACCACTATAGAGTTGACGTGTAATATAGAGCACATCTCGTCAAATCGTGTATTTATATCCCAACTAGAAGTATTGATTTACAACGATACTCTTGTTAAACTATTTATTTGCTTCGTTTGATCTTCAAGTACGACTTGACAGTGAGTTTGGGCGATACGTCTTCATTCATGATTACTCTAGCTAGTACTCTATCAACCATCGGTCTAGTTCACTCCTAACGTGGCGTGGTTTCGTATCCTCGCTTGTACCCGACAAGGTGTATTGTCGCCTGTGCAACTTCGTGGGTTTTCTCCGGGTCCCATGCTTTTCTATCTATTTTTTTTCGATTGGAACTATTGCCTGCCATTACACAAAGTACACCAAAAAAAAAATCCTTATGCTAACACAGCATAGTGTATGGTCGTCACTTGGGAAAGTTAAAGCGGGAATTTCGTACAGTTATTTTCTAAGAAAGTCAAAACATATTTATTTCTATGTCTTTTGCTCAATAGGTTGTCAACTCACTATTAAACAATCATAGGCATTATTTTCCACACTTAAAGATCTTTCACATTGTCAATAATAATAATAAAATTACCCCCCTTATTTTTCCATTCCCCCACGCAAAAGCCATCTTCAAACGTTTGAATTTGAGGTTGAAAATGATATTTTTTCCAATTTCACAACTGGCAATAGTGAATTATAGGATTAATAGGATTATTATTTAACAAGGTAGGGCTGTTTATAGATACCATCTATTTTAAGGCTTTATTTTAATATATTTTAAAAATATAACGAAAAAATAGGTTGCCAGGCAACGAAACATACGCCCACACAGCAGCCAAATCGTCCGGGCTGTCAACAAGAGTTGTTGCATTTTAAGTAATCATCAGAAAATCATAATTCAAACTCACCCATAACTACGGTGTAACTGTGATATAATCAAACGTTTTTTTAAATCAGATAATAATTGTGACCTCCAGAGGGACCACAAGCTAAAAAGGGTGATTTTTCGTACAATCAGGGGCCATGATTCAGGAAGTTACGATCCGATACGGGCAAATATGCAATGGAACCAAGATCATTAGGTTATAAACATGTATTTCAAGTTTCATCAAAATCAGTTCAAAATTGTGACCTCTATAGGGTCCACAACCTTGATATAACATATTCTTACACAATTCGCGTACAGACGGCGGCCATTTTATCCGTCAACTCTGGTCCGATTTTCACAAAATTAAAATTCTCTATTCATTACCATGAAACCGTGGTATAATCAAACGGTTTTTTAAATTGGATAATAATTTTGACCTCCAGAGGGACCACAAGCTAACAAAAGCGATTTTTCGGACAATCAGGGGACATAATTCAGGAAGTTATGATTCGATGGGCGCAAATATCGAAAGGAACCAAGATCTTTGGGTTATAAACATGCATGTCATGTTTCATCAAAATCGGTTCAAAATTGTGACCTCTATAAGGTCCACAACCTTGATATAACATATTTTCACACCATTCGCGTACAAATGGCGGCCATTTTGTCCGTCAATTTTGGTCCGATTTTCATGAACTTCGAACTCAACCTTCATAACCATGGAACGGTGATATAATCAAACGTTTTTTTAAATCGGATAACAATTTTGACCTCCAGAGGAACCACAAGCTAAAAAGGGCGATTTTTCGGACAATCAGGGGCCATAATTCAGGAAGTTACGATCCGATGGGCACAAATATCGAAAGGAACCAAG
This sequence comes from Patella ulyssiponensis, assembly GCA_963678685.1. Lineage (NCBI taxonomy): Eukaryota > Metazoa > Mollusca > Gastropoda > Patellidae > Patella > Patella ulyssiponensis. Next base: position 93,743,409 of record OY783225.1, read on the forward strand.
ATCTTTGGGTTATAAACATACATGTCAATTTTAATCAAAATCGGTTCAAAATTGTGACCTCTATAAGGTCCACAACCTTGATAGAACATATTTTCACACAATTCGCGTACAAACGGCGGCCATTTTGTCCGTCAATTTTCGTCCGATTTTCACGAAATTCGAACTCAACCTTCATATTCATGGAATGGTGATATAATCAAACGTTTTTTTAAATCGGATAACAATTTTGACCTCCAGAGGTACCACAAGCTAAAAAGGGCGATTTTTCGGACAATCAGGGGCCATAATTCAGGAAGTTACGATCCGATGGGCGCAAATATCGAAAGGAACCAAGATCTTTGAGTTATAAACATACATGTCAAGTTTCATCAAAATCGGTTCAAAATTGTGACCTCTATAAGGTCCACAACCTTGATATAACATATTTTCACACCATTCGCGTACAAACGGCGGCCATTTTGTCTTTTAATTTTGGTCCGATTTTCACGAATTTCAAACTCAACCTTCATTACCATGGTACGGTGATATAATCAAACGTTTTTTTAAATCGGATAACAATTTTGACCTCCAGAGGGACCACAAGCTAAAAAGGGCGTTTTTTCTGACAATCAGGGGCCGTAATTCAGGAAGTTACAATCCGATGCGCGCAAATATCGAAAGGAACCAAGATCTTTGGGTTATAAACATACATGTCAAGTTTCATCAAAATCGGTTCAAAATTGTGACCTCTATAAGGTCCACAACCTTGATATAACATATTTTCACACTATTCGCGTACAAACGGCGGCCATTTTGTCCGTCAATTTTGGTCCGATTTTCACGAAATTCGAACTCAACCTTCATAACCATGGGACGGTGATATAATCAAACGGTTTTTTAAATCGGATAACAATTTTGACCTCCAGAGGGACCACAAGCTAAAAAGGGCGTTTTTTCGGAGAATCAGGGGCCATAATTAAGGAAGTTACGATCCGATTGGCGCAAATATCGAAAGGAACCAAGATCTTTGGGTTATAAACATGCATTTCAAGTTTCATCCAAATCGGTTCAAAATTGTGACCTCTACACTGTTCACAAGCTAAAAAACGTGATTTTTCGTACAATCAGGGGCCATAACCCATGAAGTTACGGTCCGATACATGCCAATATCGAAAGGAACCGAGATCTTAGGGTGATAAACCTATATTTTAAGTTTCATTGAAATCGGATAAAAATTGTGACCTGTAGACTGTTCACAAACAATTGTGGACGGACGGACGGACGTCCGGACGGACGGACGAACAGGGGCGACGACAATATACGTCCACATGAAAATGTGGGCGTATAAAAATATGAAATTGCAGTTTTAAGTCAATAAAATCAAATCGGATTTAACTGCCCCGCTACAACTGGTTTAAAGGAGATATGCATACGCAATGCATTTTGCTATGGGCGGAATTTTTGCCGAGACAGCGGCGCTATGGCCTACTCGTTTACGTTCCCGCCAATTTACACACTGGTCCGTGGATGTCCGTCAAATCCGACAATTAAGGGGGCCCAGGTCGGGCAATACCAAGGAAAACCGGGATCGAACATGGGACCTCTTAAGTTAGCTGAGTCACCGCGGCCCCGTTAAGTCAATGGAACAGAATATTAATGGAAACCTTGCTCAATGCCGTTCAATACGTTTAGGTTAACGAGTGCACTCTGTATCATAAGCTTTGTCATTGAGTCAACTGGCGTGAACAAAAAAACACAACACAATTTATATGGAAAACGAACACTGGTTTATACACATATAAATAGCAAGACTTTTCGCCAAGTATTCTCTTATAGTTATCAAGTGCAAAACCAACTGGCGTGGTTTCGATTACACGGTTGTACGTGACAAGGAGTAGGGTCGCCTGTCCAACCTCGTGGGTTTCCCCCGGGTCCTCCCACTGCTAAAGGTCCTACACGCAAGCGAATTATTGAATTAAAACTGAACCATAGGTTAGTTCCGAAATGACCCCGAATGACCTAGTTTGTGTCGAGTTTACGTAGCAATTATATTATCCTAATATAAAATGCAGCCGTGCTCGTCACATGTCTGTCGATTTTACTGAAATTACGTATGACTGGATTTTGAAGGGAAAACGATATTACGGAATATGAACGAAATTAAAATTATGAAAAATCAAACTTATGACAACGCTTCTAACTCGGTAACAGCTTCACCTTGGGAGCCGCTTACCGTATGATGGGCTGAAGTTCGAGAGGTTTGTCCATATGTTCCGCTGCTTGGAATTGAGACAGGTTAATTAATCTAGAGACGTATTAATCCAGAACCACTTTAATTAATCCATCAGATATCTTGATGGTTCAATCATGCTTCATAAAGGTGTAAAATTCCACACCGTATAATGGCTGCCATTGTTTACGTCAGGCTTATACCAGAATCACACTCAGCACTCATGACGTCATATCAAATCCTTTTTTCTTTATAAAAACTCATTATTTTCACACATACAACACGCGGTTGTCGTCCCTGGATCCCTTTATTGTCCCCTTATTTCTGCAATAAGTGGCTGGGTGTTATCGGGAGGTGCTATTTTAACATTCGAGACCCTAATATAACACCCTTAAGTCACCCTTAACACGAATTAACCATGTCTAGTCTCAACACAAGTGGCCAATTAGAGAAAAACCCTAAAATGCATTTGTCGTTAATTTGTCAAAACTTGGTTTCATTGAAATAACTTTAACACATTTTGGAAAGGTTTTTGTGTGGTTAATTATATATTAAAATGGGCAGAAGTGTTAATTCGATTTAGAACTCCTTCAAAATGGCTGTTAATTTGATTGGTATATGGGGATTTACACGTGCGACTTAACACCATTGGAAGTTTGTAAAAACCAATCAATCAGTGAAATGGGGTTTAACGCCCTACTGTTCTGTCAAGACTGGGCTAATGGCATACCATACAATGTGTTATGAGAGAAATTTTGACCGGACATCGGCGCTACTGTTTACTCTTCTATCAAGTACTCTCACGTCAAGGGTTCTTTTACGTGCATTCCAATGTGTACATGGGTCCCCGGGTTTCATCCCATCCGAATCACAAGAAATTGTTCTCTGCCATGCCCTCGGTCCTCCACCATTGAAAAACAACCACACCGGAAAATCCCATGGAGCTGATTCAGCATGACTTCACGCGCAGTGATCCAGCGCAATTACCCACATATCCCCCATGACTCCCAGTTTTGAATTAATATTGTATGAAATTATGACATTTATTATCTTGGTGACAGTGATATTGTACCTTTAAACCCAAGGTGGATGGGGACTGTAAAACCCTCCCTCCTTCCTATTGGTGGTGGTGGCGATGGGGGGGGGGGTCGTCGAGTGGTGTAACGCGTGCGCGTGAAATCATAAGGTCTGTCATTGAGTCAAATGGCGTGGTTTCGGTCCCACGCCTATGTCAAGGTGTAGCGATGCCTTCCAACCTTGTGGATTTTCTCCACGTCCTCCATATGTTAGTCCCGAAATGACCTACTCTGAGTTAAAGCCCCTCTCGTTCTGTCTCTCTGTGGCTCGTCCCCCTACTGAAACATCTAAATATGCCACACGGCGAAAAAACATTATTTCATCTGTGAATAAATTAACATAAATTAACATAAATTAATAGAACATAAAATCTAATATACAGTATTGCACGTGCAAGATTTGCCAGTGATCACGTGCACATATCAATTACCGGGGCAGATGTTTAATTGAGATAATTAATTCCTTCATAAAATTTTGATGATTTGAAAATAAAACCAAGATAAACTGTGTTTGGATAAAAAGACTAACAATAATTATCCGTGTTGAATATTTTATTACGGGTAGTTCCCCAACGATAAAACAGCCACAGTCCATGTATAATTATATTATTAAAACACAATATACATTATAAATGTTTTTACAATTATCAATGATGTGTTTTTTTAAAAAAAGAAATCGGTGTTGGGACGACCTGACACATGTAAAATACAGGAAATAAATCGGCTTATATAAGAACCTGGACATGTTTAATATGGCCAACAGGATGCACTGGTTAAATAAATGGCAAAACTTTAAGGAAATAAAACTGGGTTTAACGTCTTACTTTTCTGGGGGGTTGGGATGACCCAATGGTCTAGAGTGCCGCGCTTCGACCTCTAGCTGGCCGGTCACCTCTAGCTTGCGGCTGTGGTTTCGAGCCCTGGTGTGAGCGTATGCGGCATGGAGATAGGGGCGCCTTCTCAACCTCGTGGGTTTCCTCCGGGCACTCCGGTTTCCTCCCACTGCTAAAGACCCCTACGCGCAAGCGAATTATTGAAATAAAATTGAAACCATATGTTAGTCCCAAAATGACCTAGTTTGTGTTGAGTGGACGTTAAACCCTATTTCTCTCTCTCTCTCACTCTCTCTCTCTCTCCCTCTCTCTCTCTTACTTTTCTGCATCGCCTGGGCTAATGAAAATGTTCTTACACCACACAGTGTACTTTGGGGGATTGTTGCCTGGACATACTCTATTATCAAGTTCAAATTGTTAAGGTTCTCTTACTACACGCCCATGTGTTTACAAGAACTCGGTTTTTCGTCCCACCCGAACGACTAGACAATGTCTTTGTCGTCCTGCACCCACCGGTGAGGTTTCCTGGCAAGGACAGTGTCTCGTCATTCGGAAGTCAATAAAATCCGAAGTAGCGTGTACACAATATCGTGCACGTAAAATATCCCTTGACAATTGGATTTCGAGTTTATTTGATTAATTTACTTGCGCGTAGGGGTCTTTAGCAGTGAGAGGAAACCGGACTACCCGGAGGAAACCCACGAGGTTGGACAGGCGACTCTACTCCTTGACACGTACAACCGGGGATTATTGATCACGGGAGCGCCTCTTTAAATAATATATGCACTCAAAATGGGGTAACATAATGGATGAATAATACGAGGATCTGGCTAATTGAAGCACGTTTACATATTTTCTTTGATGTTTACTTCCCAGTCAAACGCTTCAACAGATAAAACAGCTCGCCCAAACTCAGTCTGTCGCCATACTCAAATAATAATTTACTACTTTTTACACCAATCAACTTCATTCATAGGCCAATAAATCACCTCTACATCCGCCAGCCAATCACAGACTAGATCGAACGACTGTCAGCCAATCAGAGACCAGATCGAAGTGTCGGCTGCTAGTGAATTCAGCGTCTGCTTTAGTTGACAGTTGTGTGTTATTCGTAAATTGGTGAAACTCGTGGAAGAGTTGTGATGAGTGTTATATTTTACTCTGAATTATGAACGTATATTAACCAGTTTGATCGGAGTGGAACTAGAAGATACTGAATATTCCACGGTGTCATGTGTGTGTTATTAACAGTTATACCATAGTAGAAGATGGGACAGTTGTAATAGTTCTAGTATCACATCATATATAGTGTACTCGTATTGTCATTGATACAGAAGATATACACCCAGTGAAAACATTGTGTAATTTGTGCTTCAACAAGTTGAAAACATTGTAGCGATTGACATACACAGACCGGGAATTACGTGTATAACTACTATTGTTTGAAAATATATCGATAGCAAGGTAATTTAGTTGTCAATGTTTGTATAACATCCATATACACGAGTGTTATATACCATAGAAATCACGTCACCAACAGGGAATAATAATTATATCCTTTACTAATAAACTGTTGTCAATGTTTTTAAAATATCAATATACACCAGTGTTATATACCATAGACGTGACGTCACCAACAGGGGAATAACATCTATATCTTCTATAGATGTAATAACGTGTAGTGTTATGTTGTCACAGATTGATACAATGTTGAATCTCGTCTATTAATATATATAATTTATATTGATTTATGCTCAAATCGCCTAAAAACATTGTAGTGATTGCCATATACAAACTGGGCATTATTACTGATATTGCACAGTGGCGGTGATCAACTAAATGGTTCTGTTGGGAGTTATCAACAAACGTTATCACAAACTGTGATATATCGTTATTATTGCCCTCGTTCGTTTTTCAATTACTGTCACACATATACACAAGCAGGACAATATTACTACTATTGCATGGAGGCGGTGACTGGATCGTTCTGAACGAGTTATCAACAAACGTTAACACAAAAACTGTGATATATCGCTAATATTGCCCTCATGCGTGATTCAATCTCAATAACGAACCGGGAATTATAAACTTCTGGAACAAAGTGAAAGTTTGTTGAATGTCAATAACTGTGATATATTTGAATATTTACCGGGGATATAAAAACGAATAACTCATTTTACAATATCAAAGAGAATACAGATTGCCTGGAAGCGTTAACCGATATTGCACAGTTAGACGTTGAGATATAGTTTAGTGTGTGAAGAGATCTTGCTCAAAGTAACCCGTACTCCCACTTCCAAAAGTTGATATACCATATTTGACCGGGAATATTAACTTAGAGTGCCCGATATTCAAGGCTGATATACTGTCGTAAATGAAGGGCCGGATACTATCAGAGGGGTCTCTTTTGTCCAGTATTAAAGGTGATATCGGGAATGTAAACATATCTCCCAAAATTAAAGTCAATCCCGTTTATATATTAACGTATTTTGTCCAGTGATATCGGGATTATTAACTAATATTGCCCAGTGATATCGGGAATATAAGCTCAGATTGCCCAGTTATACCAGGGTTATAAACTAATATTGCCCTGTTGAATAAGTGTATTAAATGATGAGACGGTTGAATATTGTGGATACGATGTATTGGATTATTGTGTTGTTCGTGACGGCGGTGAGTAATAACTTTCTTTCTTCTATTTTTGTTTATTTATCTCGTGGTGACATCGGTATGTGACAGGGAGAGAGAGAGAGAGAGAGAGAGAGAGAGAGAGAGAGAGAGAGAGAGAGAGGAGGAATAGGAGTTTAACGTCCACTCAACACAAACTAGGTCATGTCGGGACCAAAATTTGGTCTTTTAGAAGTGAGAGAAAACCCAGGAGGTTGGATAGGCAACCCATCTCCTTGCCTGAGAAACAAAACGACACCGGCTGACACAATGACAGACCTTATGATCTAAATCGACCGCGTTACGTCATCCGACAACCCAACCCACCTGATCTGTGGCGGGATTCAATTAGATATTGGCCGGAGAATACGAGTCAACTCGACTACTTAACTATGGGTCAAATCGGTAAAAAAAACGGCCTGAAATGTTTGACACTACACAAAATTGATATACACTTTGGTGGGTGTCGTGCAGGATACATGTAGTGCTTACATCTAGAACACCCGATACCTCTTCTCGTACAAACTTGGATGGTGGAGCATCAACTAATAGTCCCAAGTTCATGATGGCGAGACATTAACCATATGTTAGTGTCAGAATGACCAAAGGTATTGTGTTGATGATACATTAAACCATTCTCAAAATAACCAAAGTATTGTGTTGACGAGACCTTACAAACTTTTTCCAAATATCTGGAGGACAGTTTGCATGGAGGACAAGCATTATGACCCACAGCGTCGTACGTTCCACCACTTGGCCGAGTATAGATATTTATAGTGAATGGTTTAATTTCTGTTGGATTTTTTTGTGAAGTTTTATAATCATTCTATTAGCTATAATTTCCTGATCGCATTTTAAAAATCACAGATGCACATCAGCTATGACGTAAAGGTAGCACGTCATTTCGGTCCCGCGTCATTTCGGACTCAACACAAACGTCGTTTCGGACTCCGTCAATGTTGTCCGTGGGGATTTCTGAATGGTTTTCCCGTAGTATAAGTGGAGTTTTTACCTGCTATCACCCCGTCGTCATAAAATAATATTTTTCCATTTAAATTTGTTTACCCCCTACATCATTAATACCTGTATGTCAACTTCCTAATACCTTTACGACACAGGTGGGGGTTGGGGTGGCCTAGTGGTCAAGAGTGCCGCGCTTCGACCTCTAGCTGGCCGGTCACCTCTGGCTTGCGGCTGTGGTTTCGATCCCTGGTGTGAGCGTATGTGGCATGGAGATAGGGGCGCCTTCTCAACCTCGTGGGTTTCCTCTGGGCACTCCGGTTTCCCCCCACTGCTAAAGACCCCTAGGCGCAAGGGAATTATTGAAATAAAATTAAACCATATGTTAGTCCCGAAATGACCTGTTTTGTGTCGAGTGGACGTTAAACCCCATTTCTCTCTCTCCTTTACGTCACATGACTTGATTTGATATTTATTTGTTGGGTTTAATTGTTTGTATAGTGTCCACAGGTTATTCTCACAGTCGTGTTGACTTGTGTGCTCCCCCCTCTCTCTCTCTCTCTCTCTCTCTCTCTCACAACCGAACCTGGTGTGCACCTCTGTTGTACCCTAGTGTAAGATCTTGTATTGTGTATTATAGTAAAGCCTGCCATCATTGCACCAACAATCTTCTCCACGACAAACAAACAACAAACACAACAGATAAAACCTTCAAAACATCACCCGTTAAAACAATGAACCCCATGACCCTTACTTTCAATCCGTATGGAGTAAATCGTATTACGGAGATAGGCGGAAACTTGGCCAGTCGTCAAAATGGTGACAGGATTTTTAGTGCAAAGTTCAAAAAGGTGAATCGATGATACAAAAAGAGAGAGAGAGAGTGGGAGAGAGAGAGAGAGAGAGAGAGAGAGGGAGAGAAATGAAATGGGGTTTAACGTCCTACTGTTCTGCTCCTAACATGGGCTAATGAGAGCTGGGCGATATCCCTGAAAACAGATGTAGTGACATTTTCAGAAATATCGTATTATGATTAATATATCGCGATATTTTATAAATTGTCAATGATTTCCGATTATCACATTTAAAATATAAATAAGCATGTTCAAAACATTGGAAATATCCCGGAGTATTCGCTTAACACTTTCTAGTCAATATTATCAAAAGATTTTAGCATAAATACAGTACCAAATTTACAAACAAATTTTAACGAACTGGCTCAAAGTTAGATCTATATAGCCAATTGTTTATTACAATTTTAATTCCAATATATGATATTTTATTTAAATTGAGATAAGTTATATATGGAGGGACGCAACCAGCCCACGTGATGGCGTGCACGTAATACGACCATTGACAGTTGGAAATCGACGAGGAGTAGACGGAAACGCAAACTTCCCCTCACACACTGTACGTCGTACGCATGTTGTCACTTCTGTTGTTGTTACAGAAAAATAGTACGTTAAAGCCCACCTCATTCTATGGCCTATACTCCTCGTTTCATCTGATTTCATTATCAAATTATGGAATCACCATTAGTGTCGTACACGGCGCAGTTTATGTTGATTCGTTTAATTGGGTCTTCCAAACAGCATTTGGTTTCTATAAACCATGCCGTATCAGCATTATCTTGCGGGAATATTTTTATATACCGCATATTACGTGACGACATTCTTATTTCCTTTTGACCTTATTGGACGTGTTGCGAGTGCACTTAAGCCTGGATAATCAATTGTCAACAAGTCTTGATCTTCAAGTTGATAGTCAGAGGGTACTAAGGACACAAATAAAGGCCGTGTTGGGGTGTAGAAGATTTACCGTATTTAAGGATTTTGTTCTACACAAATACAAGAAAACAGGCCAGTGAAAATAATAACTTTGTTTAAGGTGTGTTAAAACAGAATATCCTTTGAGAAATCAGTGACCCACAGTGAGTAGGACGCCGACTCACGGTGACTCGCAGTGAGTTATACACTGGCTCGTAGTAAGACGCTGGCTCACAGTCAGTAAGACGTTGGCTCACAGTCAGTAAGTCAGTAAGACGTTGGCTCACAGTCAGTAAAACGTTGGCTCACAGTGAGTTAGATAGTAAATCGCACTGAGCAAGGCGTTGGCTCACACCGGCTCACAGTCAGTAAGACGCTGGTTCAATAACCTGAAGGGAATCACGCTGGCTAAGTGGGCAAGGCGCTGGCTCGCTAGCCTGGAGGTCGGGTGTTCGATCCCTGCTTTGGCCGAGAAAGTTCATTTCGATTTTCCGGCGTGGTTTCCCCCTTGTCAGTGATACAGAAGGAGGGCCTGACAAGGACAGCTGCCTAGTCGTTCGGATGGGACGAAAAACCGAGGTCCCGTGTACACATTGGAGTGCACGTAAAAGATCCCTTGGCAGTTGGAATTCGATATAAGAGTAGGCCGTAGCGCCGCTACCCGGAAAATAATTTCCCTCATAGCACACTGTATGGCGTATGCCCGTCTACCATTAGCCCGGGTCAAGTGCAGAAGAGTAGGACGTTAAACCCCATTTCATTTCATTTCAATAACCTGAAGATCCTGGATTCAACCAGGCGCTGGCCAAGAAAGTTACCCATGATGTTTCAGCCTGGTTTCAGAACGGAGGGACCTAGAAGTCACGGTGTCTAGTCCTTTGGGTGAGATGAAAACAGGGATCCCGTGTATACGTTAGTGCGTGACTAGAATAACCCATGGCTGGTTGGATACGGCGGTGTACGGGCAAATTCCCCCACTAGCCGCCTGTCTTCACTAGCCCGGTTGGTGAAGAACAGTTGGACGTTAAACCCCATTGCCTAGGATATAAGACGATAATACGCGAATGGTTGCCGCCAGTTTATGAGAACACTCGTTAAAGTTGTTTTTCCGACGGGATTTCCTCTTGTCAGTGGTGCAGTGCGGAGGGTCTATCAAGGACAGGTGTCTAGTCATTCGGATGGGACAAAAAACTGAGGTTCCTTGTCCAAATTTGTATGTACTTAAAAGATGCCTTGGCAGTTGGAATTGGACATAAGAGTAGACCGTAGTGCCGCTGCCCGAGCAAAATTTCCCTCATAGCACACTGTATGACGTATACTCGTCTTCATTAGCCCTGTCGGAGCAGAACAGTTGGACGTTAAACTCCATTTCATTTTATTTTTGCGTTATTTGTATGTATTGGTCTGACTCTCTGTTTATATTCAGTGTACTGTGTGTTAACGGTGTTACTCGCGAAACAACCGACAAAACTTAAATCTTCTCGACTTAACCCCGAGTTCACCTAATATTGATACTAGTATCATCATCAAAGACGTGAACCGTCTTGAGCAGTTTACCGGTTCGCTACACGCCTCTAACAGTCTTAACCTGGGCCGTAGTTAGAGACTACACCTTAAGGCGGATAACGTGAGACATGCTGGAGCCACGGTGACTCAGCGAGTATTACATTGGCACACTAACCTGGATGAGTTTCCCCGTGTTCAATCCCTGCGTTGGCGGAGAACGTTCATTAGAGATTTTCCGGCGTCGTTCCTCATTGTCAGTGCTGCAAGAAAGAGGGTCTGACAAGGATTGGGGAGCAAAAACAAGGATCCGTGTACACTTTGGTGCGCACGTTAAAATTGGGGCAATATTTCCCCCATACCACACTGTCTAACTTTAGCCCGTTTTTCATTAGCCAAATTGTTTCAATGACTTTTGGCCACAGATCACTAATTATTTCCCCATTGACTCTAATGTTAATTCTCGTCTCTAAGACCGGCTGTAACTTTTTCCCAAATATTCGTTGGGTAGAACGCTTTCTGCCACAGATGGAGCAATATGTGGCAAACTCTTGCCCAAAAGCGTGTATGAGGTTCACCATGAAAAACTTGAGATACACAAGCTGGAAGTAGAGACAACTAAACAAGCAATTTTCGCCCCCCCCCCTTCAACGTAACCAACCTCACAACTCTTGTATCCTTCCGACTCAACATCATGAATATTCACCAAAACCTGGCACAAAATGTATTTTCAAACCCTTTTCTTCCATTCTACACCAAAAAGTCAACAAAAATCGCCATGCAAAAGGGGGAAAAAGGGAAAGGGAGAGAAAGACTAAAAATAACTTGGCCCTACAATTTGTAGGCCTACCGGGTACCGGCGTAGAAATATTTAGTGATCTGTGTCCTTTTAAGTGAATTAGAAGGTTGTCTCTGGTTGTTCAAAATTAACCAAGTATTGTTGTTTACGTAATATTTTAATATTGTATCATTGTTTGATAAGGACTAGAGAATCTTAGTCGAAACGTTGCTCAGAAATAAGCAGTAATTGTATTCCATAGTACAGTATATTCATTATCCCAGCCGGAGTGGACCAGTAGGACATTATATATATATATGTTTATAAGCTTGTTTTGTCTACTGTTGTTTCTATATACCTCAAACATATTTAACCTGAAGGTTAAACTGAAGGAGTTCACTCCGTAAGCCTTCCAACTGAATCTCTTATAATCGGTGGAATTCAATTAATACAACATGTTTTCATCTTCATACTGTGTTTGATTGTGAGGAATGTAATCAAGTTGATGTCTGGCAGTAGACGTACATCTACAAACACATATTTCTGAAAACGAGCTTTAGCAATTCGACAAAGCACGGATACGGAGCATGCAACAAAACTGGTTTGAGCAATTCGACAAGGCGAGATAACGGCGCAACAAAAAGAAAAGGGTTTCAACTATGGAATAAAATGAAATGAAATGGGGTTTAGCGTCCTACTGGGTTTTAGCAATTCGACAAGACGGATATAGGCGCAACAAAACGAGGACAGAACAATACAATAACATATTCCGCACTAACGTGCACGTAAAAGGCCCCTTGACAGTTGCACTTCTAACGGAAAGGCTGCTGTTCGGGCAAAATTCCTCTCATTGCACACTGCGGGGCGTATGTCTGCCAAACCCGCATTGTTATCATGGAGCATCCCCGGCCATTTCATCTCTGATATCCTGTATGGTGTCTGATTTGTCATCATTGGTTGTCCGTTTAAAATTATTTAACTCTTTGACCATGGACTTGTGTTTTTACCAGTTTCCAATGCTTTAAGTGTAAATAATTTAATTAAATCAACGCTTTAAGTGTAAATAATTTAAGTAAATCAACCTGTCCTTAATATCATATTTAGTGTATTGGACGTTAAATCTGTAATAAACAACATTTGTTACTGTACTGTAGAAAACGTTGAGAGAATACTCGTGGAAACGTGGCCTAAATAAATCAGTAATTATGTATTCTTCTATTGGTATGCATTACAGTCTATTAATCATTTCTTACCTCACTAACCCGAACTGTATCGACATGCGTATAGAAAGTAGGTCGTTAAACCCTATTTCATTTCTTTAACTAAAAATTAATTTAAACAGTTTTTATATTAACATTTTAATTTTCTAAAATGGGATATTTTTAATTTCCTAAAATAGGATATTTTTAATTTCAAAAAATAGGAATTAGGATATTTTTAATTTCCTAAAATAGAATATTTGACATTTCTACAATTAAAGCTTAATCATTTATAAATGTATATCTATAATAAACATTGACTTTAAAAAGAATTCATATTTTGTATTTTTACAATCAGAGGGAGAGATCAGTTATACATTTTAAAAATATGAATTAGTCGTCTTTAAAGATAACTTTGATCTAGAACCAAAAGTTTGCCCCCAAAATTAGTCAATTTAAATAAATATTTGAATCATTCAATTTAAATTTTAACTTTTTCGCTGTAAGTTAGGCACTGGCCCATTGATCAAGGGATCCCGATGTTGGCCGATAAATTAGCCCGTATCCTGATTTAACCTTGTAAGGGTTTGGCAAGGAATAGCGTCTACTCATTTGGGTGGTATGAGGCGGGCCCGTATCTAGACACCATTAAGCTGGGGGGCATTACCTTTCGGTAGGGGGGGGAACATTTTGAGGAAATTTTCGGAAAGGTCATTCTAACAGACTGTTGTTATCATCATGCTATGTAGTTACCTAGGCGTCTAATAAGCATTTTAAAATAAGTATGTAATACCCCCCCCCCCCCTGTAGATACGGGCCCGGTATGAGGTCTCGCGTACACATTGGCGGGTACATAAAAGATCCTTTAGCAGTCCGCTGGGTGTAGAATAAGGATGCTAACCTCATTTCATTTCACGTGTTTTATCTTTATACTATTGTGCCTCCCAAAGAGAGAAATGTTTAACAGTTAGGATTCTCAACGATCATCGCTTGATTTAGACAAATGACAAATATCCAGTGTTGGCTGTGTTGAATCGTCCTCGTCGTTGCACACTCCAACACAATACATCTTGTTTCATTTCATCGTAAAAACACAGCCCATAAAAACCCGCGCCATTTTTCGTTTCGCACCATCAATGAACTGTTCGCTTCATCTTCTAATTACACACAAGTTTTATGACGTCATAAAATTAGTTCACACCCCAATCGTTTTTACGACATCTTTTGATCAATGCCTTTATTAACCAGACACACGTTTATGACACGTTTTCGTTATGGCCGTCAAACAGTCCTGTAATCGAGACTAATCATAATGTCTTGAAATGTTATCGTATTTTTTGCTAAAGAGAAATTCTACATGTCGGGATCATCCAGTCTTGAGTATGACAGACGTTATCGTTAGTTTTATTTTTATCAAAGGGTTTATTTCTGGATGTGAGACTAGCCTGAACGTGTGCTATATTAGATAATTCTCGCGCTACAAAGCCTTGTATTTCATAGTTTTTGTTTGTATCAAAAGATTGTGAAGACCCACAGGGTCTACTGATAATAATCTAATAGAAATTTGTCTGCAGCCTAATCATACATGTATATTAAGAAAAATGAAAAAAAAGTATCATGAAAGAATCGTAGTGTTTTTGTGCGTCGATGTCTATTTATTAGGAAAGTTAGAAGAGTGTGAGAAACATCAAATAGAGAAAGAGAAAGAGAGAGGAAAGGAGAGAGAGAACGAGAGGGTGATGAAAACTGGTGGGCCTATACGCCCCATCCGCACTGGCGTGACTTTGCATATAACAAACCTTATGATTTACGGTACATGAGTTAAACCACTCGACAACTCAACTCCCTTATGTACAGAATCATTGAGGTTATAGAAACATTTAAGTATGCGCAATCTCGTACACAACACCAATCACGAAAGCTACGGGTTTGTAGGTTTGTAGGAGATGTGATTCACAAAATTTAAGTCGTGAGACAGACGATCCTAGGTATGGTCAAACGACAGACCTTATTTCCCCCCTCCCTCGTTTTGAACATTTCTCAACTATTAGTATAAAATTAAACTTTGAAATGTAGTGGGAGTCTTTGTTAATCCAAAGGGTATATGTAGCAATACATAAATTAGTTGGCTATCTTTACACTGTTATAATATCTATATAACATTCACATCCTTTGATGGTTTTTGTTCATGTTTGTTAATAGTGGAAACTAAATATAGACATTTTATCATCAAATTATATCAAGATATTTTTATTGAACAACATGGATGTAGATCTAGAGTAAGATATATCTAGGATCTAGGTTGGTGTGGGATGTTTTCCTTTCATGCCATCAGCGTTTCTCAATTAAAAAAGGGGAATTTAATCAAAATAGTTAATCTTTGGTGAAAGTACAATCGAACACAATCCGTCCATGAGTACCTGGGAATTAGGGCTGGCAAGGAGAATGTGTGTAGTCATCTGGGAGCGACTAAACCCCAACGCGCCTACCGAGTTTATGTACATGCGAGGTTTCGATACTGTTACAATTATCTTTATCAAGCAATGATCAATAATGAATCCAAACAAACAATTACCCATGGATGTACTTAAATATATAGTTGTTATTCATTATTGATGATTGCTTGATAAAGATACCTGTAAGAGTATTGAAACGTTGTATGTAATAAACTAAGAAGTATTAAATTTATTAAGTTGTGCTGTTATTAATGTTGTATCTCTAAATGAAAATGTCATTTAAAGATAATACATGTATAAATGATATAGAATCCTTGCTTCAATACTATCTTATTTAGATTTTAATATGATTGGGCCTCTTTGTTCTGGGTATATTTCTGCATTTAAGACCCATAGATGGAGCAAATGATATTGTTTTATGTCAAAAGTCGTGAGTTTAAGACCCCCCCCCCCAAACAAAAAAATAATAAAGAAGTAAAAAATAAAAAAAATTAAAATAAAAAAAGATAAAAAATTAAAATCCGCTTAATGATTGGGAACAAAAATATAACCATAGAAATCTTGTGCCATCACTGGTTTATTATATAAGCACAACGTTTCGATAAATATCATCTTATTATTGTCAAAGTTTTTTTTTTTCAAATTTGATCCCGTATACCATGTTATTTTAAACTGTGTTTTATTCCCAGACCGGGTCTAGGTTGATACATATACGATAAAAATACCTTACAATAGACACGCGTCATTAAAATACACATAAAATCCACTTCATTCACCTAGCTCTTTGATCATCAACCATACATATATGTCTGGTCGTACACGACTACACAATTATAAGTCCTAGTTATCCAGTTTAGGGATCGAGTTTTTTTATTTGCCATACAAGACTACACAATTATCAGTGGTAGTTATCCAGTGTTACGATTAAGTTTTTGATTTTTGTCTATTCTTGAAACAAGACGGATTACTCAATGAAACAACACGATCTAAAAAGATTAAAATATTGTGCACGCGCTACGTTCGTTGTAGCTATGAGAACGTAGCTAAAAACGTTGAGATAGGCCTATACTGATTGTTTGTTTTTAGCTACGATTTGAGGCCTTAAGTTCCAAGTTGCAAATTCAATTTCTTTATTAATGCATATAACATCTTTAAAATAAGATAAGTTAATGCTATTATCACTAATTAAACTTACAGAGGCCAATGTGGTGGCACAACTATCGCTTAACCCCAAATATTCGCATTTAAATTACTGAAGCCATATTTTTGTTCGACATTCACCTCCACTGAAATCCACGTGGATGTCATTTAGTTTGTTTATGTTTTTCCACATGCAATTATTTAGCCCCCGCCTTCACGATGACAGCCCTAGACATCTCTGGTCTAAAAAAGATGGCGGTCTTAGTAACGGCTTAACGCCTCGATTTTAAATACGACGATTTATACCCGTTCCAGGTAGGATTATATGCTTAATTGCAATTGAGTGTGGCAGAAATAATATTATGAATAACAATAATCAATCGTTGTTTTGATGAAAAATATTGTCAATTTTGCATAGTTATAGCGATTGTGATTCAAAATCGCACTTGCAACATGGAACCAAATGGGTCAAAATTTCATCTGGAAACACGGAGGGTTGACAGACGATTTTTTTTTATCTATGTTCGTTGTAACGCAGGTCGCAAAATAATTAGAAATGGTCAAGATAACACACCTGTATGAACTTAACCTATCAATCTATGTGTACATATAAAATCAAAGATGTTGTGGGTGAGCATGTGTAATTATGTTCGCCCATCACGCTTCGTCCATGCGATCCACCCCATGTCAGTGATATCAAATTAACCAGCATGATACCGTGAATGTAGTTTTAGGCCATCAAATTAGAGCGAATTAGTCTCCGGGCGAATTAGACCCTTGACGAATTAGGCCCCGGGTGAATTAGACCCTTGACGAATTAGGCCCCGGGCGAATTAAACCCTTGACGAATTAGGCCCCGGGCGAATTAGACCCTTGACGAATTAGGCCCCGGGCCTAGGGGAGGGGGTGGGGGTTAACGCGTGTGCGTTGTATCAGAGGGTCTGTCATTGAATCAGATGGAGTGATTTCGATTACCCGCTTGTACGTGACAAGGAGTATGCCCCCCCCCCCCGCCAACTGCTAGAGAACACTACGAGCAAGCTAATTAAAGAAATAAAATTGAACCATATGTTCGTCCCAAAATGACCTTGTTTGTGTCAAGTGGTCGTTAAAATCTCCCCCTCTCTCTCCCTCTCTCTCTCTCTCTCTCTCTCTCTCTCTTGATAAGAAAATCCCTTTCTATACAACTAAAATATATGTCTTGAACAAGTATCATATATTGGGTGATAAGAATATATTAATTTATTATATATTTCTCGTTTTTATATATGTTTCAGAATGCCATCACCTTAGCAACTAGCGATTGTGAAAAACATCAAGTGGAGGTTGAAGGGCGGTGCTGTAGTGAATGTAACATAGGATCAGGAGTAGCCTCCCCTTGTAACGCGGGAAACAATACGATATGTGAAGCATGCGTTGATGGAGAATCCTACTCGAGTACATTAAGTCATACACATTCTTGCATTCCTTGCTCAAAATGTCCGAAAAACTCCCGAGTAATTCAAGAATGTACTAATTCATCAGATACAATTTGTGAATGCGATCCAGAATTTCATTTAACGGAGACTGGGGAGTGTAAACTGTGCGATCTATGCCCGGCGGGATGGGGAGCGTCGGTACCGTGCAGCAGGACTCAGAATACAGTGTGTAATCAGTGTACTAATGGGGCCTTTTCTAAAGTCCTCAGCGCGACGAGTGGATGTTTAGTATGTTCTGTTTGTGTTCCTGGGGCACAGATGTTACAAGCGTGTTCTGCCACTGAAGACACGATATGTATATGTAAGTATATATCTCTTTTCTTTAGAAATCAATCACTTCTAAAAATAGTCTATTTAAATCATATTGTGTACCATTCTGCATACTAATTACTAAAGCGAGAATTTCATATTTTCTAAGAAAGTCAAAACATAATTATTTTTAAGTTGTTGGCTCAAAAGGTTGTCAACTCACTATTATACGATCATAGGTATCATTTCCACACTTAAAAATCATTCACACCGGACATAACGCGATTACCTTCCTTGTTTTTCTATTTCCCCATGGAATAGCTATCTTCAAACGTTTCAATTTGATGTTGAAAATTATATTTTTGCCAATTTCTCAACTGGCCATTGTGAATTATAGGAATACTAGGATTATTCTTTAACAAGATAGGATTGTTTATAGATACCATGTATTTTAAGGATTTATATTAATACATTTCAAAAATATAACTTAAAAATATGAAATTCTAGCTTTAATGACTAATGAAAAATTATATTCAATATGATAATGACAGCATTATATTATATACTTCTCAAAATTCTGAAAGAATACATAGTGTTTTCGACTAAAATTGTCGATTTTGGAATAAAAATGTCGGCCAGCTAGCTTCTTGTCTGTTTTCAAGAGGCGCTAATTGTCGACCGACAACGTAAGTTTTGTATGATTGTGTACCTGTCATCGTCACTGTCTTCCGCGAAGGAAAACACTTGGATCGCCCGTTCGTCCCACGGGCCTTATTTAGAACAAATACAGCAATTTCCCTATAATGAATTCATCACTACTTCCGGAAACCTAAGGCACCGAAGCGATATAGTCCGGTTACACGTCATGAGTCGATATGACGCAGCCTCATGCACCTTACTGGTGTTAGTGATGGTAGTTTAACTTGACGTCCTTTTTATGATAACCAAGAATATAATGTTTAAGTCGGTCAAGTGAATTTGATAAAATGTTACATAATCCTATCTACTCGACGTGAGTGTATATGTAGGAACTAGTACTAAGAAATGTGAGAATAGCAGACATTATAAATATTTAATAACAGATTGAATGAACTTTTTAATTCAAATTGAGTAGGACAACTTGTATGCCACCAGGGTGGATGGTATGGTTTAACGCGTGTGTGTTTGATCATAGGGTCTGTCACTGACCCAAGTGACATGGTTTCGAATCAAACACGGGACCTCCAGGTTAGCGAGCAAATATCTTACTCACTGAGTCACTGCGTCTCCCTTGTTTAGAGGATGTAAAGAAGATATTTTGTTAGGAGTAGAGGAAGGGAGAGACTGGTAGACTAATTAAAGCTATAAAGTATTGTTAGACGATGAAACCATCTGTCGGTAAGTTGGAGTATAAACATGGCGTCGGTCTAAACGAGATACATGACGAGCGTTTTGTAACTGGTCGACTAGAGCTGATGAAGATAACAGTCCACTGTAAAGACGGACGACTGAAGACGAACGCAGTTTTATCGTTCTTAT
Source organism: Patella ulyssiponensis (assembly GCA_963678685.1). NCBI lineage: Eukaryota > Metazoa > Mollusca > Gastropoda > Patellidae > Patella > Patella ulyssiponensis. The sequence goes on from OY783225.1 coordinate 93,763,241, forward strand.
GTTTTTGATTTTTCTACATCTTTTTGTCCGTGTGTTGATAAAAAGGTACAAAGAGAACTGGAGGAATAATTTGTTGGTTTTCAGGTTCGCTTTCTTCAAGGGTGTCAGTTTCATTTTAGCCTTGATCGGGGGGGGGGGGGGGTCATTCATGTTGGTGGGGGAGGTGGGGTCATGTTAACTTTGTTCAAGGAGTTTCAGATTCATTTTCTCTATTGAGCATCAGGTTCGCTTTGTTCCGAGTGTTTCGGTTGTGTAGGTTCGACCCAATTTAATATACTGGACAGGGTATTTCTTCAACTATTCACTGTGGTCGCGACCTATCTTACCCAACGCTCCAATAATTCTACCCGCCATATACATGTAGTCAGTCCGACATGTATATGATAGACTCGTTAAATTTGTCATCGCCTACTTTCCTTGTTAGTCGCACATACATCCGGGGAAGGTGGTCACAGAAATTTGGGGAAGGTGGTCACAAAAATGTTTTGAGACATGTGGCACCCGAACGTGTGCCACCCAACCCAAACCGTCTACCCGGATCCACCAAATCATCCACGGTTTGTCGGATTAGTGGACTGTCAATACCCCATCATTATAGACCGCGTTGTCTTAACACCATTATATATTTCTGACGTGGTTTCCCCTTGTCAGTGGTGCAGTGTGGAGAGCCTGAAAAGGGCAGCTGTCTGGTCTTTCGGATGGGACAAAAATCGGAGGCCCCGTGTATACATTGGCAGTTGGAACTCGATATAAGAGTAGGTCATGGTGCCGCTGCCCGACTTCATAAGCTCAACATAGGAGCAGAACAGTTGGACGTTAAACCTAATATTATTTCATTTCAAAACACCATTATAGACCCACTCTCGGTGCGCAGGGGCTGCTCCATACAACCCATACAAGCAACAGCCCCTCACATAAGTAAAAATGTAAAGGCCGATAAAATGAAACCTATATTTATAGTATTGGATGCCTTCTTCAAAAAAAAAAAAATCAGTGATTAAACAACATTCCACAACATACAGACGTTAAGATGGGACCCCCGAGCAACTGCCGAGCATGCCCGTGATTTACGTTGGCCCTCGGTAATCACGTGTTACCTCCGCAAAGAAGTAAGCCATTTATTACAGACATTTCACAACCGTCCGTCTACAGTTGAACATTAAACAACCCATACAAACAACTAGTGGGAGAAAAAACTTTGAAATTTGAAAGGACGACATTCGAGTAACAAGCTAAATGGTCTGTGCTCGATTCAAAATTACATTTATACTGAGGAAAGATCTCATAAAAATCATATAGACGTAACAAAACCTTCTCCCATTTGTAAGCTTTACTAAAGCGGCGTTCACACGATATGGTGTGTGACGCCATATTTGACTTGGCAACCAGAATTCCTACCTATGTATTCAATATGGCGTCTTCTTTTGCTTCGATTTCCTCTAAAATGGATGTAAACCTACCCGAGTCTGAATTAGAGTACACAATATCTCTTTATAGGGAACAGGAACTTTTGTGGAACCCGCGTCATCAAAACTACCCTTTTTAAACATTTTTGTTTCAAACGACATCTTTTTATTGTCATTTTGCCATACAACGTACAGAACGACTGAACCCGATATGTTGCATTCGACGGTTGTATGAATTGGGTGTACCGTGTAAACGCCACTTGAATGTCAGCGGTGTAAAGAACAACTAAGGGAATGTATAGAAGGGGCTTTTAAGTCAATTTTACTATCCTGTCGAATAAGTAGCCATGTGGAAACGGAAGCCGTAAAGTTGGGTTTAAATATTTTATGTTGGTGAGCAAACCTACCATTCCAAGTCATAAAAGTCATTGAGGCGAGGAGTATACGACTCGACAAAGCGATCGTGGCTTGCGATTAGACCAGTAATTTGTCGTTTTTTCTCCGCGGTGTTGAAGAAAGTTGTAGTGATAGAGAGAGAGAGAGAAGCTGTAAATGTAGAACCTGGTGATGTTTATCTCTTCTTGTTTTTATCGCGTCTGTCATCCTATAAAATAAAGTTTAAATATCGTTGTGGCCCACCTGTACGTGGTATCTGATCGCCATCTAAAAGGAAATCCGGTGTCTATAAGGCCGTGATGACCCTCGGGGCTACAGGGCCCTTTATTTACATCTGCTTTACATGTCTAAATGTATTTGTCGGAAAATAGTACTACCTATTTTTTTCAAGACCCAGTGTACTCAAATTAACTACATGTATTTAGAAACTTTTTTAAGGAAATAAAACTCAAACTATCAGAGGTAGATTAACTCCCAGCTTGGGTTTAAAAGAGGCCCATCGGAGGATTTTACTCAACTTACAGGACCAGCATATGGGAGGTTGGGTTGTCGAATGGTTAATGTCGGCGCGTCTGTCATTGGGTAAGATGGCATGGTTTCGATTCCCCAGTTGTACGTGACAAGGAGTAGTGTCGGCTGTTCAACCTCGTGGGTTTTATCCGTGTCCTCCGGTTTCCTCCCACTACTAAAGACCCTGATGCGCTAGCGAATTATTGAAATAAAATTGAACCATATGTTAGTCCCGCAATGACCTAGTTGGTGTCGAGTGGACGGTAAACCCCATTTTCTATCTCTCTTTACAGGTCCACTCGTATTCATTATATGACTTCAGAAGAGTCATGTCGTTATGTATAAGCAAATATCGGTTTCCACAATACCGTGATGACTCCCCAACTATGGTCACTGATCATCATTTGTATTTTTTCGGAGAAAATCACATTTTTCACGGCTTAATCCACTCTAAAATGTACTCACATTGATCAAAGGCGGATTGCAGTGCCCTTTTTTACTACTGAAAGTGCCTTTCAACTAGCTTTTTTGCTCGATTTTGAGGCTCTTTTTCTACGATTTCCGAACGTTTAGACGAAAATATCAGCCAAATAGCTTTTGGATTGGCTACAGATGCATGGAAATGACGAATAATTTTCTTGAGACCCCCACCCCCTCTCAGCGACGTGCCCCGTCTCCGCGGTCAGTGCTCTCATTTTGCGGCGCCCCCCCCCCTCCCTTTTCAAAATTCCTAGATCCGCCCCTGTTGATTAATAACATTTAATTAAGAAATCCAATGGTAGATATTTCCACAGCTTCGATTCAATTGGCTTACGATATGCCCATCAAAAGATTTTATACAAGTGGAGGTGGTTTGTCTATATCGTGTATGCCCGATGTTGATAAATCTCCAATTCACCAGGCCCCGAGTTCACAAAGGATTCTCAGACTTAAGTTAAGAATTTACTCAAAATTGTTGGTCTTATTAAATTATAACCTTTTATAAAACATTTGTTGTTTTAATGTATCAAATACATTAATAAGAAACTATATGCAAAGTTTTGTGTTTCTGGATCAAATATATTTCCCATGAACAGTGAAAGTTACGTAAAATCTCAACTTAAGGCTGAGAATGCTTTGTGAACTCGGGGCCAGAGGGAGAAATGGGGTTTAATGTCCACTAGACACAAACTAGGTCATTTTGGGACTAACATATAGTTTCAATTTTATTTTAATATGTTGCGCGTATATATAGAGGTCTTTAGCAGTGGGAGGAAACCGGAGTGCCCGGAGGAAACCCACGAGGTTGAGAAGGCGCCCTATCTCCATGCCACATACGCTCACACCAGGGATCGAAACCACAGCCGCAAGCCAGAGGTGACCGGCCAGCTAGAGGTCGAAGCGCGGCACTCTAGACCACTAGGCCACTCCCCCTGCAGCCTTATTGGTTTGGGGGAAAATACATGTATGGTAACGCCACTGACACCAACCTGGCGAGATTGCGCCAACATATGAAACGGAAATAGTATTGTCACAAACTGTTAGTTGTCATGTTTTCCCGGCGTGGTCCCCCATGTCACTGTTCTAGGACGGGGGGCCTGGCAAGGGATAAGATAAAGCTGGCCCTTCGGATGGGACGAAAAACCGAGGTCCCGTAAAAAAACAGAGCAGCAATTTGAAATAGGAGTAGGCCGTAGTGTCCGGACAAAATTTCCCTCATAGCATAATTCATGGTGCATGTCCGTCTTCAGTCGGTGCAGAACAGTAGGACGTTAAACCCTATTTCATTTCATATCATTTCACCACGAGTTATCTCCCGCTTTTCTCAAGTCTGCTGTAAAACACGTCCTGGCAAAACCCATAGCTCGTTTAGCTTTTATCTGGTTTTATGACGTTTTTGAAGTTTTGGATATTATCACTACTCGTAAATAAATGACGGTCATAAAACACGAGCCGTATAAACTAGATCCAGTGCTGTGTTTTTCTTTTATTGAAGTTGGTCTCGGAATGCGAAATTATCTGAAATTAGATTTATTCAAATTCAGTCAGAAGAATTAGTGGACCGAATAACTGTTAAATTTCGTAATATCCTTGCATCAAGAGAAATTAGTCCAGATGAGATAATCATGGCGTAATAAAATAAAATTACATTCCATCCAAAAACAGGGAAATTAATGCGAGTTATTTGATTTCTGGCTTTTGATGATGGTCCGTGGTCGGTGCTATCATATATATAACGGTCTCTTCAATTCATCCGATTAGCATATTTTTCTCCTTTATATGAAACAAGCTCTTTGAAGCTGGCGTTTGGCTTTGAATACAACTCACGCGCTCTTTTTTCTCAAACGTTCGAAAAGGAGAAATAAATGACGCTTAATGAGCGATTTGATCGGTGGTGAGTGGCTTATGATTAGATTTAATTCAATCGTTTTATATAATGCCATTTGGACTTTTTATTACCCACCATAATTCCCGTTATTTCACCGACAGTAAAAAAATTTAAAAACAGCCAGTCTCTTTTAGCTCATATATTTTAATGAAATCAACCGGGGGACCATTGCTTTTATACATCTATCATTTCAAACCCAACTTTATGTATCCTGATCAGTTTTTCTCCGAATTAATATTTCATGTAGCTTTGAAATATCGCCCTCTTGTTGTTATTTTTATGTCCCATTCTTCTATTCTGCTTTTTTCCGGTAACTTTTCTGTGAAATTTGTTTGATGTGCAATACTGATATTATATCATCATTGTGGTTTTTGTTTTTTTTATTTTCAAACTTTATTTCTGTGATCCGAGTTTATGAGTGATTTAGAAACATGAAAGGCATGCGATTAAAAACGGAGATTCGACTCGGAGACGAGAAGGATCGATAAATTGTAAAAAATAATTCTACAAACGACTTTCTTCTCAACTGTCAGTTATTCAAATAAATCGTTTCTTTTATCTCTTTGCTTTGATGTTGTTGTATTGCAATTTATTGAATGATGACGATAATGATGATGATGCTGATGATGATGGTTATGATGATGGTGACGACGAAGAATTATAAGAGCACCCAGCGATGTAATAATAAATGACGATGATATGACGACGAGCTTTAAATTAATCCACGATATTTATAGAAACGGTGACGACGACGACGATGATGATGATGACTGTGACGATGATGATGATGACGGTGACGATGAAAGTGAGATTAACTGCTAGAAGAACGTGTTTTTGTATGGATTACCCTGTATACAACTCCTATGGGGATTTTATTGTTGAGATTCCACTATTCTCAATGTTGTGTTCTCTTTGCTCACCTCAACCTCGTGGGTTTCCTCCGGGCACTCCGGTTTCCTCCCACTGCTAAAGACCCCTACGCGCAATCGAATAATTGAAATAAAATTAAAAACCATATGTTAGTCCCAAAATGACCTAGTTGTGTCGAGTGGACGTTAAACCCCATTTCTCTCTCTCTCTCTCTTTGCTCACTTTACTTAGTAATTTTCAGCTCTTTCTTAAACTCTATCCGGATTATCGCCCTTATATTTGCTTATTTTTTTGACGTTGTCACTCGTGACGCCAACTGACAGCTATAATATTAGTCGCACTACGTCGTTGGGAGTGAAGCCTGTAACATTACAGGCGCGGGGATCTGCAGCTGGCATTAGGGTCCATCCCCTTGATTTGATATTTATTGTTTATTTCTTGTAATGTCTATGTAGTTTATCTTGTTCTCAGGTTTGCCTGGTGGGTATTGTGTTTATGTGTAGTGAGCCCCACTCCCTGCAGTTTCTAATATAGTTTTTGAAATGAAATATAATGGTGTTTAACGCCCTACTGTTCTGCTCCGAACTAGGCTAATAAAGACGGGCATACACCATACAGTGTGCTATGATGGAAATTTTGCCCGGACAAATATAGTTTTTAATACCTAGAATCGACTACTGTATGTTATAAAGAGATGTTAGTGTATGAGTTTATATTTTAAGCTGATGCTATGGAGAGAGAGAAAGTAATAAAAATGTTGGTTACGGTAAATTAAAATATAAACTGTACCCTACACAAAGCCTATCGCTTTTACATACTCTATATAGTATAATGATGAAAACACGGAGGCTCTATTAAGGTGAAATAAACATATTCCAGCGGTTATCTGTCTTGTCGGAAAGCAATTCCCAATAGGCCCATGGTAGAGATGCATGGAGGGTAGATCAGGCCCATTGGAGAATAGGTCATGCTGGCTGGAGAATTGGTGGAGCTGGCTGGAGAGTAGGTTGGGCATAGGCCAGGCTTGTTGTAGTGTGGAATAGGCTAGGCTGGCTTGGGAGTAGGTCGAGCAGGCTGGAGAGTAGGTCAGGTTGGTTGGGAAGTTTATCTTGCGGGAATTGATGTGATGGAGATCGTTAGGGTTATCTACTCCCCCAAACCCAAAACGTCTATTGTTCCAAGGCAGCGAAACCACTGATTCCAATGTCGCTTAGACATCTGTTCCGACGTTGGGGCCGTTCTACAGAAAAGGAATTTGTGAAGAGGGAATATCATAACAATTTCGGATTAATGAAGTAGCTCACTAGACGCAGCATCTTAGAAACGGGTTGTCCTAAAGGGGCATTACATGTAGATCGTGTTAAACAGACCACAAACCTGGACTCAATGTCCGGAATCAAACCACAGTTAGCTTTATCAATCTGACTTTTATTCACCGAGAGTGCGAAGTCGGCTAACAACTCTTGCTATGGGAGAATATGACGTGAAATTACCCGAGCTCAAATTTCAAGTCGGATTTCCAGGTTCGAATTCCAATGTGGCTTCTCAATGGTACTGGCAAGTAATTGTTGCTTAGTCCTACGCATGGGACGAAAAAAAAACCTGGCAGTTGGAATACGATAAAGATAACAGATGCCCTTCCCCACAACCCAGCTATTGTGTACATGACCATAAAAGTATTAACCATAATATGTCAGTCTCATATTTAGCTGGATATTTTGTTGACGAGATGTTAAACCCCATTGCAACTCTTATTTGCCATAAATACCACACGCTTGCAGCGTAACGGCAACTCGTATTTACCGTAAATACCACACGCTTGCAGCATAACGGCACAAGAAAACTCGCCATAGGACTCGATTAACGTGTTTTTTAATTGCTATCATGACGTCATACTACGGTGATGACGTTTAATCAAACAAGCACCGCCATGATTAAAATAAGATTTCCCCAACAGAGCCTCGACATGTTTTTGCAGTGTTTGAACTTTTTGGCTGTATTTCCTCTCGGTGTCTGCTAAAACAATTTCCCGCTTTTATTGCCGTCTGCAACGCTAGTCGAGGTTTTTCGAGATTATCCGAGATTGTTTGATGGGGTTCAGATCTGAAAGAAGTTTTTCAATCAGCTGAGTTTTATGTTTACTTTAGGCCGGGATATTAAACCGGTATATTTATATTATTCATCTTGACGAAATAAAATGAGTTTTAACGTCCTGTAGTTCGACATACGCCATACAGTGTGCTAGATAAGGGCAATTTTGCCCGGACAGCGGCACTATGACCTACTGTCAAAGGTTCTTTTACGTGCAAGGGTTGGTGGATAGCCGAATGGTTAGCACGTGCGCGCTGTAATATAAGGTATGTCTTTGAGTCAAGTGGCGTTGTTTCGATTCCCCGGTTGTCCTTGGCAATGAATAGGGTCGCGTGTCCAACCTCGTGGGTTTTCGCCGGGTCCTCCGGTTTCCTCCCACTGCTAAAGACCCCTACGCGTAAGCGAATTATTGAAATAAAATTAAACCATAAGTTAGTCCCAAAATGACCTAGTTTGTGTCGAGTTTACGTTAAACCCCATTTTTTTTCTCTCTCTCTCGCATGCCTAACCTCGTGGGTTAACTCTGAGTCTACTGTCTATCGGTAGTAACAAAGGGGTAGATTAAAATATTAAACGTATACAATACAATTAAACGGACACACTATAATTAAACGGATACATTAAATTTAAACGGATACACTACAATTAAACGCATACAGTACAGTTAAAGGGATATACTACCATTACACGCATACAGTACAATTAAACGGATACAGTACAATTAAACGCATACAGTACAATTTAACGGATACAGTACAATTAAACGGATACACCACAATTAAACGGATACACCACAATTAAACGGATACACTGCAATTAAACGCGCACAGTACAATTAAACGCATACAGTACAATTAAACGCATATAGTACAATTAAACGGATACAGTACAATTAAACGGATACGGTACAATTAAACGACAGTTAAACGGACACAGTACAATTAAACGAATGGAATATTGAAATGAATGGATAAATGAACGAATGTACAATTGGATGAATGCAACTATGCAGACGAACAATTCCGAAATTTGCCCGGACAGCCACGTTACCAACTACTGGTCACAAAATGCCAACGTGTGCACGGGACCTGTGTTTTATTGTCCCTTCCGAACGACTAGACGCTGTTACTTTGCCATTTCCATCATTGCCAGCTATATACTCGAGTGACACACCCAATACAGACTGTTTACTGAACACGCGATTTATCGTCTCACCCGAACGACTACAACATCAAAAACAATCCACTCGAGTAACTCACTCCATGCAGTCTACGTGTAATGAATTAAAAAACAAAGATCTAGTAATCAAGCTCCAACAAACAATATGATAATATTATATCCATACCCTCGCTTAATTTTCACTGTTTCTCTTTACGCTCGGCGTTTTATCACCGGAACATATTTGGTAATTAATATTAAAAAATTTTAACGACTAGATTACGACGACATCAAAGGGTTTTTACGACGCTCTTCTCGCTTAATCGGCAACACATTTTGCCGTTTGATCATAATTAATTTCAAAGCCATGTATTTGAAAAAATCGAAGTTCTTTGATCTTTGACGGTTTATGTTCGAAAAATTCATTAAATGTAATTTTGTGGCGATAAAATTACCAAGCATTTTTGTCTTCAAAAGAATGTGCGGAGTTGTATTGGTTTAATTACTCGGAGCTGTTATCAATTTAGGTTTTTTAACGTTTTCGAGCATGTTTGGTATTGGGTGTATTTTGAGAAATGAATATTTGATCCGTTAATAGAGTGTGTTGATATTACATAAAAGTTATTTGATGAAACCTATAAAATATGATATTAAAGGGCCATTAATACATATTAGTAAATCAAACAGCATCCCAGGAATATTCATCTTTCCTGCAATGGCCACATCAATCTTCATGGAGGAAAAAAACCCAAAATAATCTAAATACAGGCTGCTTCGATTCCTCTTGTGTCAGCGTGACACGAGATGATGAAATGGAATGGGGTTTGAAGTCCTACTGTTCTGTGCCGACTGGGCTAATGAAGACGGTCATACAGCATACAGTGTGCTATGAGGGAAATTTTGCCCGGACAGTGGCACTATGGCCTACTTCTATATCGAATTCCAACTGCTAAAGGTTCTTTTACGTGCTCGCTAATGTGTACACGGGAACTCCGTTTTTCGTCTCATCCGAACGACTATACGTTGTCCCTTGCCAAACACTCTCCGCTGCACCACTGACAAGGGAGAACGATGAATAATGTCCCTATGAACTTCTTCAGACAACACCGGGATCGAACAGGGGACCGCCAGGTTATATAGCGAACTAACATCTTACGCACTGAGCCACCGCGAATACCAATACCATCGTGACACGCAATTGCTTTCGCCACTTTTCTTGATATTTCCTGATTTGGAGGTGATTTGACAATTACCGACAAGAGCATTGTTTTGCCAATATCACCCACATTATTGAAACAAAATCCTGACCGACACGGAAAAATGGAAAAAATATCTTATTGATAACATGGGCGATACAACATATCCATAATTAAGTGAATTCATAAAAAGAAATGACAAAACTGTAAGGATGGGTGAAATTGTCGCTGATTAGCAATACCGAAAATTAGCATAGTATTATGACGAAACGAAGCGTTGTATTTTTATGTGTCAACAGGCACATGAGTTGTGAATATTACAAAAATATTGATTTTGAAATAAAACAGTGAGTAGGAGTTCTTGGACGAGAAATCTCCTCGGCATGTTTCAGTCTAGGGTTGCCTTGCCAGTGATTAATAGTCGGGGATCACGGTGGCGTGGGTAAGACGCTGGCTCGCTAGCCTGGAGCTCGGGTGTTCGATCCTTGCATTGGCCGAGAAAGTTCACCCTACTTGTCAGTAATGCAAGACGGAAGCCTGACAAGGACAGCTGTCTAGTTGACATATCGGCGTGCACGTAAAAGATCTCTTGATAGTTGGAGTTCGATATAAGAGTAGGCCGTAGTGCTGTTGTCCGGGCAAAATTTCCCTCATAGCACACTGTATATGCCCGTCTTTATACGCCCTGTTCGGAGCAGATCAAACAGTATAGGGTGTTAAACTCTATTTCATTTCGATATCGAGGATGGCGTCGTGGCTGCTTGACATGGGGACGATGTCTGGTTGTTTTAACGTCTGCTTCCACAAAGGTGATATCGCAATGGGGACGATGAGATAAACGAACTGATATAAGAGACGAGAAGGAAGAGATCCGGCCGCCATTAAATTACAAACACGAGTTTTAATAGCTTGTATAATAGAAGTTTCTTACAAACAAATTATTCTAATATCTCTTCAACGCTTCGTTGCTTCACAATATGCTTTTTATCCTGAGAATAATCGCCGCGATTTATGATCTTTTTCAACAACAATGACACCACCTTGTCGGCGGCGAGATCAAAGAATAATTTAATTACCGCCATATTGCCAAGATGGCTATAAAACCACTAAAGAGGGTAAAAAAAAACTTAGCGTCAATTTATAGGATAATATTTGTGGGGGTTTCTTTATCAAAACTTGTCCTATCTCGCGCTAACAGGTCGTCAGCAATAGTACATTCGGTGGAAGCGGACGTTACTCATTCTCTTGTGTAGTAGATTATTCTGGCAGACGCGGAAATCAAAACTCAAATAATTTTACTAGTTATCTAGGCTATTGCTGACTGAAGTTTTGACAAAGGTCGAATATGTAGTGTTGATAGGCGCTGTACATGAGACAGGGTATGCTTACTCTACCTAGAACACCTGATACCACATCCGTTTTATTTCGGACGTTCGCGTGTTTTTGTTTGGGTAGGTGTTGGGCTTATAAGCTTCAATTAGAGTTTGGAAGTAGGCTAGCTGTCTTTCTTCGATAATAATCTATATCAACTGAGGATTTCGAGTATATAACTATGAGGGAAAAACATTGTCCGTACATCGGTGAAACGGAGTACTCTGATTCCGAATTTTAACTTTCCGAATTATAACTGGCCTAGTGGTCTAGAGTGCCGCGCTTCCACCTCTAGCTGGCCGGTCACCTCTGGCTTGCGGCTGTGGTTTCGAGCCCTGGTGTGAGCGTATGTGGCATGGAGAGAGGGGCGCCTTCTCAACCTCGTGGGTTTTCTCCGGGCACTCCGGTTTCCTCCCACTGCTAAAGACCCATATACGCAAGTGAATTATTGAAATAAAATTAAAAACCATATGTTAGTCCCGAAATGACCTAGTTGTGTCGAGTGGACGTTAAACCCCATCTATCTATCTCTCTCTCTCTCTCTCTCTCTCTCTCTCTCTCTAACTATCAACAATTCTTTTACGTTCACGGGGCAGTTGGTTGTCCAGATGTTCAACGCATTTACGGTTTAGATTCCCCGCATGTACATAACATGGAGTGGGGTGGCCTGTTCAACCTGCTGTGTTTTCTCCTGGTTCTCCGGTTTCCTCCCGCAGCTAAACACTCTTATTCTTATGCTCAAGCGAATTATTGAAATCAAATTGAACCTTAAGTAAGTCTCGAAATGACCTATATAGTTTGTGTTGAGTGGAAGTTAACATCCCCCTCTCTCCTTCTCTCTCTCTCTCTCTTCTCTCTCTCTCTCTCTCTCTCTCTCTCTCTCTCTCTCTCTGACGTGTACGTGTTAACGGACCCAGTTTCTCATATCATCTGAATGACTAGACAAAGCGCCGTACCATGTCCTCCGTATCGTACCCTCGTTGGAAAATGCAGAGAAACATTATAGGCGAACACCGAGATCGAAATCGAGACTTCCTGTTTCACGAGCCATCTTGACTCTCGATATACTAAGAAAATTGATGTTGTAATTTTAGAGAACCCAGCCACTCCCTTTAACAGCGATTGCCATATGCTCCAGTGCTGTTATTTCCGCTTAATTTAATTCTAGCACAATTTGTTCATCACAATAAAAATATTGTATTATTATTTCATAAAACAAGTCGTAAAATTCAACAAAACAGGCCTTTTATTGTACTTTACTTCAATAGCAATTAAAATGTTGGAATACATTACAAACTATACAAAAATTACTTCATTAATATTTCGCTCTTTATCAGATAATTTGGAAATTAAAATTTAAATTATTTTACATAAAATATACGCTTCGATAAACAGACGAGTGATAAAATGCATGCATGTTTGTGTTGTGATGGTAATGATAAAGGGGGTGGGATTATATCCCGAAAACTGCAAAACAAAGAAAAAAAGCAGCCGTTTAGAAACTCAGAACCAACAATTATATATGTAGTATAATCGTTCAAATAAACATAACAGGGTGATATTGATAAATTAAAGGGACAATAACACTCTTGCTGGCTTGGCAGCTCTAGAAAATAAATAATAGTCTTCTTCTAAGTACCAGATGTTTATGTGTCCTACCTGTTGTGTAGATTATCCATTACAACCTATTTTACTTGTCCAGAGGGTTCGAAAATATTTCAAAATCCAAGTCACATTTGAAAACCTTTTCAAATCATGTAGTTGAATTTTTCCAATTTTTTAAATTAGGTGTGTTATGATGAAATTTGTATCATCAATTTATTTTAATATTGTAAAATAATACAATTTGTTGACCAGAATAAAGATTGGGACATATTATTCGATTACAACAAGAGTGTTATTGGGGCTTTAAGCCCAAAATAAAATGAAATGGAGTAACGTCATGCTTTTCGGTACCAATGGAGATAGTGGAGACGAGCATGCCCATGCCGTCTGCTGTGAAGGACATTTTTCCCGCCTACGCTTCGTCAAATCCCAACTGTCAAGGGTTCTTTTACGTGCACACTGACGTTTAGTTTAGAAAGAATTATATATCACAAAATGTATTCTAATCCACTAAATATCACAAACTAACCATAGCATCAGAGTTGATTAATGTCTGGACAAATTAATTATAATTGGAGACGAATTTATCTTGTTTCCCCAAACCAAATAATTTATGATGTACTGTATATATCTATATATATATATATATATGTTAAATAGTGTCAATTAATCAATTAATTACAATTAATAATTATTAGATAACATTTCACGCCTAAAGAAAGACCTACAATTGGCAGATTTACGAACAACCACATTAAATTTCATTTTATTTATAAAACAAAATCAAAATTATCAAAATGTGTTTTAAAAAAGAAATGATAGTCAAGCAATGTAAATACATTAAATCGGAAAATGCTTATAGGACAATTATTTGAGAAAAAAAATATTAAAAAAAAACCAATTATGCAAGAGAGTCAATTACATTATGCACCATAAAACAACTGGCTGATATTGACTTTTATAAAATAAATAGATTATATAAGTTAGTGACAGATAGACGACATTTCATTTTAACCCAACTCATTTTTCAATCGACACATTTTCCCGTTAACTAATTCATTTATATTCAATATGCCTTTCATTCGGTTGAATTACCAGACATCAAAGGAGTTGGATATTTAAATATCCTATAATTTTGTATTCATGTTATAAATTGGTGGTGGTCGTTAATATTGCCGCTGTATTATTTCACTCGGTGGTTATTGAATCATCGAGATCGAGAGTGAGACATGAAAAGAAATGAAATGGGGTTTGACGTCCTGCTGGTCTGCTCTTAAACTGGCCTAATGAAGACGGGCATATTTATACGCCATAAAGTGTGAGAGAGAGAGAGAAATGGGGTTTAACGTCCACTCGACACAAACTAGGTCATTTCGGGACTAACATATGATTTAATTTTATTTCAATAATTCGCTTGCGCGTAGGGGTCTTAAGCAGTGGGAGGAAACCGGAGTGCCCGGAGGAAAGGCGCCCCATCTCCATGTCACATACGCTCACACCAGGGATCAAAACCACAGCCGCAAGCCCGAGGTGACCGGCCAGCTAGAGGTCGAAGCGCGGCACTCTAGACCACTAGGCCATCCCAACCCCCCGCCATAAAGTGTACTATGAGGCAAATTTTGCCCGGGCGGCGCCACGGCCTACTCTTATATCGAATTCCAACTGCCAAAGGATCTTTTACGTGCACGCCAATGTGTACACGGGACGTTGGATTTTCGTCCCATCCGAACGACTAAACAGCTGTCCTTGTCAGCTCCCCCGTCCTGCATCATTGACAAGGGGAGCCACGCCGGAAATCTAGATGAATTTTCTCGGTCAATGCGGGGATCGAGCACCCGACCTCCAGGCTAGCGAGCCAGCGTCTTACCCACTTGGCCGCCGTGGTTCCAGAGAGAGAGAGAGAGAGAGAGAGCGAGAGAGAGAAAGGGAGAGAGGGGAGAGAAAGGGAAAAAGAGAGAGGGGGGGAGAGCGAACGCGCGCGCGCGAGAGAGAGAGAGAGAGAGAGAGAGAGAGAAGAGAGAGAGAGAGAGAGAGAGAGAGCGAGAGAGAGAAAGGGAGAGAAGAGGAATAATTTACATCAAAGAGAAGAGGAATACCAATGTTGACATGCAGAGTGTAATCAAATATCGTTAAATGGATTTTTTATCTTTTGTACTTTATACAACATATGTTCATATGGTCCAAATATTCCGATACATTGATTTTTTTTGTACTTTTAAGTAAAATGAGAATTTTGAGTTTGGGGAACATAAATAATATGTTTATTTTGATTGCAGTCCCTGGGTTATTATCAATGATGGTTGGGGGTGGATGTTTGAAAGTGCAGGGCCCTGTTTCACGAAATTTTAACTTAAGATAAAATCCAATTTTAGTAGATACTTCAATTTTGATTGGCCAAGCACTAAAATCAATCTAATATTATCCAATCAAATTACTAAAATTGGGATCTTATCTTAGTTAAAATTTCGTGAAATAGGCCCCAGACTTTTGGCTCACTAAATCTTGTGGAATATGGGAAAACTGAAATGAAATGGAGTTTAACGTCCTACTCCTCTGTTCGACTGGGATACGGACTACTCTTATATCAAATTCCAACTGCCAAGGGGTCTTTTACTCCAATGTATACAGGCGCGGATCCGGGGGGGGGGGGGTCCAGGGGGTCCGGACCCCCCCCTCCCCCTGCTCAGGCTAGAAAATTTTTTATGCGATTTTATTGGCGATTTTTAGACCTGTAATTTTGGAATTTACCTTCCGGAAATACGTCAGAATGCACCAAATTAAATCTAATTTACCAAATTTTTCTGGGGGAGGGCCCCCAAACCTCCCGTTAATTGGTTGAGCTCCTTCGGCGCTGGCCGCGATTATCAAAACTAGACCCCCCCCCCCCCGCTGCAAAAAATCCTGGATCCGCGCCTGGTATAAACTGAACCTCCGCTCCTACATTATCACTGATAAGGCAATCCTGATGAACTTTCTCGACCAATATAGGGACCGAACACCGAACCTTCGGCCAGCGAGACGACGCTTTACTCACTGGGCCACTGTGATCCCTTTTACCTTTGGGAACATAGTAAATAGATTAATCACAGGACTCTAATTCTGTCTATTTCTTATATTTTCAGCTCTGCCCATCTACCGGTACCCGACCGAAGATTTTACCGACACGGACGACAAACATTCTGTTCAAAATGATCAGTCGAAATCAAACAGCAAACAGATTGATATTATTCCACTCTACTGCGCAATTCTTGGCGCAGTCGTCGTCGGACTACTAGGTTACGTCATCATGGTTCACTATCGGCGTATGAAAGAGAAGCGGTTAATCAGAGAACCGCATGACGACGTTGAATATTCTAAAGCCTCCGCTGGTGATTCTGGTATTTGTGTAGAAGTAGAACATCAACAAAAAGTAGTTCCAGGTGAGAAAAAAAATGCTTCATATTCCCGACTATCCTGTCCCTATATTTATTAGTTTGTTTTCCAATCACCATGATATTTATTCTGGGAAGTGGGTTGGAGGCGGTGGGGTCATTTCCATACGGGATATCCATCTAGCGTAAATTCCTGGATAGAATTAGTTTTCGCTCACTGCTACCCCCCCCCTCCATGTGCAAGTGCAATACTGAAATAAAATTGAACTTTATATGTTAGTCCCAAGGATTTGTTCGTGCACACTGGTCCGGTTTATATAAGGGACCATGTTCGTGCACAGCACATTGACCCGGTTTATATGAGGGATTTTGCACTAACCACGTTTATATGAAGGATCTTGTTCGTGCACACTAACTCGGTTTATACGAGAGATCTTGTTGATGAAGACTAACTGTTTGATATCCACGACGATAAAAGGACAGCGACCAATAAACCGCCATACCTACAACTATAAGGATATAAATAATTGTTAAGAATAAATGTTAACCTAGCCTATATTTCATTACAGGTAGGCTAAATAATAAAATATATTTTATCACCAATGCTAAAAGTGTGTCATTCATTCATTCATTCATTAGGTTCGATACACTACATTATGGTCGCTGACACTGCAGCAAGTCGTGAATATTGTTTATCTAGACTTGAGAATAATTCAAAATAAAAATTAGATTTAATTATAAGAAGATAAGTTGGCTATAACAAACAGTAAATAACCCATTCTAAAGTCACGCTGTATTGAAATATTATAAACCAATATACAGAATGTACTATGTTGAAAAGTTGATTGAACAGAAAAAACTTTTCATATTAATATTTACAAACAATAAAAAAAGCAAAATCTCATTCATAAGGTTCCAACTTCAACACTGGTCGTTCGCTCGTAATATA
Source organism: Patella ulyssiponensis (assembly GCA_963678685.1). NCBI lineage: Eukaryota > Metazoa > Mollusca > Gastropoda > Patellidae > Patella > Patella ulyssiponensis. The sequence continues at coordinate 93,780,532 of OY783225.1, forward strand.
TTTAATGTTCGCTTCGATCCTTTATTTTTATTTGGATACGTTTAAAACACGCGCAGGGGTGTTTACTGAGTAGGGAATCGTATCAGACCCTGAACTAGAGGCGGGGCCGCAGAGGGGACGTATGGGGGACGCAGGGATGGGAGGTGCAGCCCTTCCTGTAAAAAGCCCCCCCCCCCTCTATACATTGTCGGTCATTATTCAAGAACCCCTGACACTTCCCGCCCCCTCGTTGATTTGACTTAGTTACCTCATGGAATCGTGCCAGTAAGCGCACAGGATTAAGCAGGCGAGCCTATCGCCAAGCCACATCCACTCAAAGTCACACCAGAGATCGAACACATGGCCGTAACGCGGAGGTAACCTTTATAAACAGCCCACCAGTGTAGGTGTATATATAATTCAGGGATACTCATTAACGCCACCTAGCGACTAAAACAAGTCAGGTATGGTCATAAAACAAGATAACAGATGTAATCAAAGTTTTAAAACGTTTTTAATCCCCCGGACACGAGATCTGGTGTTCGATCATTTCATCTACCTGTATTTATAACCTGATTGACCTTTTAACCTTGACTCATACACTCACCTGTACCAGTCATAAAACATCAAACAATGCCGACAATCAGGTGAACAAGGGGAAATTCTTTATAAATACACGATAATTTATTTGTGACCGCCTAATAAAATGAAACAATCCCGTACCTCATGTCTGAGTATGAATGACTTTTAAAATTTTATGAGTATAAATATTTCGTGGTTTTTGTGTATGGTATGTAAAAGTGCTCCCAGTGCAACAATTTCCTTTGATCTGGTTTGCTGACTGACGATCCTTGAAATAGTTGAAGTATCTATCTGATAGATGTCCTTGCCTAACATTCATCTCGTTCTTCCTTCCTAGGATTAGTCTGAGAGAGAGAGAGAGAAGAGAGAGAGAGAGAGAGAGTAATGGGGTTTAACGTCACTTCGGGGCTAACATATGGTTTAATTTTATTTCAATAATTCGCTTGCCCGTTGTGGTCTTTTGCAATGGAAGGAAACCGGAGTATACCCGAAGAAAACCCACGAGGTTGGACAGGCGACCCAACTCCGTGCCACGTACAAACGGGGATTTGAAACCACGCCAGTTGACTCAATGGCAGGCCGTATAATGATACAGCGCGCGCACGCTAACCATTCGGCCATCCAACACCGATTAAAATATGGATCTATATTTCTTTTCGTATTTTTATGCTTTCCATGGCCTCTACTACACGAAGTAAATACAGGATATGCTTATGTGGAGACTTGACCTCTCCCCCAAATTCTTAAACCAAACCCTTTTTAGAAGTCTGAACTTTGGTCCAATTTACCCTTTACGCCCACATTCTCCTCAACCGGTCTGCTATTAGCATCTCCAAGTAAAGAGATATAAAACGAAATATTGAAATATTGAACTATAAGAACTCAACCTCGTGGGTTTCCTCCGGGCACTCCGGTTTCCTCCCACTGCTAAAGACCCCTAGGCGCAAGGTCAAAATGACCTAGTTTGTGCCGAGTGGACGTTAAACCCCATTTCTTTCTCTCTGAACTATAAGAAAAAAAGGAAACGAAATAGGATTTGTGTTTTAATCCGATTGTTCGTAGGATTTAACTTCCGCTTCCGCCATGTGGGTAATCGAAACCATGCCATTTCACTCAATGCCAGACCTTATGACCCAACGTTGGACAGGCGACCCTATTCCTTGTCACACGCAAGCAGGAAACCAACATCCCCACTCATTAAACCATTTGGCAACCCACCCTCCCCACCTCTCCCGCTCCCCACCATTAGTCAATACCTTTAATATTTCATTCCCGAATAATTGTTTGTCCGTCAATATATTATTTTTTTGTTATTATTACAGTAGTATTAACAACCAGTACGAGAATGCGTGATTTACCGACCAGTAAGAGACGAGAAATAGAGAGAAGCTTCCTCCAATCAACTAAAGACTCTCGTGATTGGCAGGGATTGGCGAGAGAATTAGGTAAGATAATAATTAAAAACAGGCGTGTCTGATAAGGAACAACGTCTAGTCGTTCGGATGGGGCAAAAAAAGCCCAGAGGCCTAGTGTAGACGTTGGCGTATAATATTAAGAACCCTTGGCATAAGGAATTCGACGAAGTGCTGGAGGAGAGGCCACTGAAAAACTTCCCTCCTAGTGCAACACTAAAAGGCGGTGGATCTCCTCGATTAATCGTACCACCCGAGAGACTTGAGGATCCGCCCATGTCAGCCCCCCCTCACCTCTTACACCTTTGACAAGGGGAATCTCGCAAAAAAAACAAAACCGAGGATCTTTTTAGGACACATTGTGATTGAACCTCGGGCACTTGGGAAGTGAACCATGCTTACTGTTCCACCGTGCCCCCTCCCCCACTCATCTCCCATCGTGCCCCCAAACCCAATTGTTGGTCTATGTGGATTATTAGATATAAATGATAGATGTCAAGTAGGTGTGTAATACTGCATGTAGTAGATCGATATACATTTCACCCGAACAATACCACCGGTCAATATATCGCCATATTTAAATGGAGGCTATCATAATACTGTTAATATTACGAAATTAAATTTAATTTGGGTTTAACGTTCAATTGCTCTGCTCCGGCTCGGTTACTGAAGACGAGATCACGCCATACACATGTAGTAGTATGTGCGGGAAATTTTACGTTTTGTCCTGCGCCCTTGATATTCCAGGACCACGCCAGAAAATCCAGGATGAAATTTGTGACCAAAGTTCGACATGCAACAGAGTCTGCACCTCAGATTGAGCGTCGATTTTCGAACTTGGGTTGAACGTCCTACTGTCAAGGGTTCGTTTACGTGTACACATGGGACCTCGGTTTTCGTCCTATCCGAACGACTAGAGACTGTCCTTGCCAGCCCCCTTATCTTGCACCAATGAGATGTGAAGCCATCCATGAAAATCCCAATACCGCGGCTTCCCGACCTACATGAGCATCTTGTCACAAAAAAAAACCCCAAAACAATGAATTACGATCAAAACGAAGAGCTGATGAATTATTTTCTGATTTTTCAGGTTTCAACACGAAGAAAATCGCCAATTGTGAAATAAAATCACAAAGAGACTCATCGACGCCATTAAAACATTTACTTACAGACTGGGGTCGTAATGATTCGGCGACGGTTGGAGTGTTTATACAGGCCATGAAAAATCTGGGACGTCATGACGTACTTCCGACGTTAAACGTTCACGACACGGCAGAGTTATGTCCCTTAGTGCCACAGAATAACATCGTGTGACGTTCGGGCATTTCATGTTAATTTAATATTTTGAATATCATTTCTTTTTATATAAACTATTATAACATCCACTGGACGGAGCTGGTGATATTTTTATTGTGATATCAGAACTCCTGTGAAATATGGATTTTAAAAATAAAAATGGTTTGTCATCCTCGCTGCGGCCTGTGCCGAACCAATAAAACAGTATCGTCACTTCCGGTGTGTTGATCAAACCTGTGCGTATTGTGTACCGAAGCAAGGGTTCTCCGTCATTTCCGTAACTTTACCGAAATGCAGATTTGAAAAATAAAGTGATCATCCACCCCGCAGCGGTATTAGTCATGTGTTGAACTCATGAAACAGTTTCTTCATTTGGAACGTGAGCAGAGGCGATATTTCTCCGTCATTAAAATCACACGATCTAATAAGCCCGGGTGTAATGCCCTGGACAGAGGGGCACGCTGAACAAATTTACATCTCACATCACGTCATTGAAATATGTATTTGAAAAATAAATTGATCATCCATTCCGGCGGAAGTTACATGATAACGAAACGGATACATGTCACCGTAAAAACACGTACTGTCATTTGTTCTCGAGGTCGGTTGGAAGGCGGAAATTATCCGAACTTTTCCAAGGATATTTATTGACCAATGAGATATGACTGTGGAATATTTATGTTTACTACTATGCAGGTGGTTGCAGGTAGATGGTCCATGTGGTTATTACGAGAATGCCTCGTGAATTCCTTGTAAAACAATCGTTTGGTAGTGGCCTTAATTCCTCTTTTAGTGTTTAGGATCAGATCAGAGTTAGGCTGCATATTATCGGGATTGACGAAAGATGGATTTTCCGTGGCACCTTTTAATAGATCAATTGTAGGGTCAATGGCAGTAGTTGGTCCATCTGGTCAAACCTATAATCCTGGAAGAGCTGAATGTTGCGTTTCCTTATGATAATAAATAAATTTGACTCATTATTTATTGTTTAGAACAATGGGACGCATGATACACTGAGGATTGTTACTTCCGCCTGTCCATATTGGAATGGTAGTCGTAGGCTGAGTGGAATGACAATCATGAGTTGAATGGAATGACAGTCGTAAGCTGAATGGAATAAAAGTCGTCAGCTGAATGGAATGACAGTGTGCGCTAAATGGAATGACGGTCGTGCGCTGAATGGAATGACAGTCTTGTGTTGAATGGAATGACAATCAAGAGCAGAATGGAATGACAGCCATGGGCCGAATGGAATTGGCGTTTAAAAGAAGTGGGTGTTCGATGACGATTGGAATATTATAACAGACACCATGGAGGACAGAATCGCAACTGAAAATCATGCAAAAGATACGGTATGCGAATCGGTAGAAGGAGTTTTAGACCCATGTTTAAATGAAAACATTTTATACCGAACAAGAAGACGATTGAAGCCTTTACAGAACATCTGATTGTGGTTGAAACTTTCATTATTGTATTAATGTATTATGGTTCTTGTTTGCATTCTTCTCGTTTTGCAAGCGGACGTTAAATTATTCACGCTAACGTGTTTGTGGATATTTGGTTTTGCATTAGAAACCTTTTTATTCTGTCTATAATTATACCTACATTAAAATGTGTGTGTGTACTGTTCAGTACCTATATAGACGACCCCCAGACTTATGGTATATATACGTTATTAATTATAAATCTATATAAACTATGAATCTCAACTAGCCAAGCTAGTGTTTATTATACATGTATATCTACTATTTAATATCAATTCTACCCACACATTTATATATATATATATGTATAGTTATTATATCCAAGCGCTTAAAGCGTTTTTCAATTTCTATTGTTATTCACACATTATCTATTATTACAAGATTTAATCAGAGATGACGACAGTCATGGCATTGCATCGTTTAGAGCTTAGGACACTGAGACGATTGGAAACCAATCTCATTAAAATATAGATCTATATTTCGTTCCGTTTTTTATACTTTCTAATTGCCTACCCTAACTGACGATCTGACCGGTTGTACTGGAAGGTCGTGAGAGGGGTCAACCGAGCGGCTTTTGATCCTTGACGTCCGACATTGATTAATCAATCAGCGTTGACGTTTCTAATGGTTTTCCTACAGATCCGTGCACCAAACGCAAAGAACTCGCGTAACAGACCGTTTTATTGGCTCATCCCCCACTTTAACCCGAACGCCGGTAAGATAAGAAATCTTCCAGATCATGTGCAGTAAAGACAAGCAAAACTAAATTTTGACCTATACGAAACGAAACGAAATAGGATCTGTGTTTTTAATCAGATTGATAGAAAACGTAAACGTAGAACTCCAAGAGATATAGGCTCACTTGTTTTTGAGAGTCCCGGGGCCGGTATCTTATTCAAAGCAATTGAAATGTAAATAATTTATCGTGATTTTTGTGCTCAGTCGATGGATCATCAGTATTCTTAAACGATTTTAAATTTTAAGTTTATGATTCCCGGGGTTGCGTCGCACGACGCACGTAAGACCGTTGTTGCAAGATGCTCCGTGTGGGTTAATATTATGTGCGCTTTGTGAAACGGTACCTCCGTCTCAGTTATTACCAAGTTAGATTTAAACATATATAGGGCACAGTCTTATTACACATTATTGGTGTAATATTGAACGTGTACGTGCCTTCTGTGCAGCCATAGACGACAGTCAACCTAGTGATCTCCCTTTGAATGATGTAAATATTGAATTTAAACAGAAACAAGATTTAAATACTGTGTTTAAAGACCTTCCCCCCTTTCTCCTGTCTCCAATTAACTAACAATAAAACATTGTAAAATTAGACACGTGTTCATTCATTTGTTTCATTTAAAGACGAATTATGCAAGAGCTTTGTGTTGGTCTCAAATGTAATATAAAATAGTGTTGGCCTCTAATTATTATGTAGACATTTATTCACATGACAAGGTTATAATTAACTCTCTAGACCATCGGGTGGCTGAGATTTAAACGGATTGAGACACGGCCGCCATTTAATGATTTGATTTAGAAATGGTGGCCATGATAATAATGAACCATCTATGGCACATATTGTCAAAACTTCAAAAAACGATAACGTCGCTCAGAATAAAGTAATTTGAATGAAATTTGCAAAACATTCATTTTGCATTCTCTTTTTTTGAACTATCATAGCAAGAATTGCCAAACCTTTATCTAATCTTACATAATGTATCTTTTTAACTATCAAATCATCTCTAAGGGAACAGATTTTGACTCGCATTCCCCTTTTTATGTCATGGTAGACGAATGTATAATTCTCAATTGTAGTCTGCCCATCCCTTCGCACGAATCGTTTAGTTCGTCTTCGGTAGCCCTGGGAGTATGGTTCCGTTCTATTCCACTAACCCCTGGAGCCAATTACGGGTGAGACACATAGTCAAATTATCCGCCCTTGATAATAATCCGACCAATAAAAAATGTCCATAAATAGAACGTGGGTGTGAGAAGGGAAATAACTCACTTTTAAAAAAAAATAAGATCGCTGAATTGTCGTAAACTTTGTCAAAATACTTTAGGACATCTTTATGTGTAAATGTCACTTCTTTGATATTAAATTTCGCGCAAAGTGTCTCCTAATGGAACATACAAGCTGCAGCTATATCGTGGTGAACGTAAACAATAAGGCTGAGACTGGTATGTAATATGTCTTTTGATTGAATACTAATAGTAGAAACAACCCACGTGGCCAATGAAATCATCATGGGAAATAATTTAAAGTCGTGAATACCCCAAGAATGGACTTAGGGGTTAGTGGAATAGAACGGAGCGATACCAATGAGGATGACGATGGTTGTTTTTTTTTTATATCTCGGAATATTGAATAGGAGATATGTGGTACGACTCCTACGAATATTAAGAGTTGTGTCCCCTTACTAAACTATTCGGATGTAATAAACTAAACCATTGCCCTAAAGATGTAGGCCTAAAGCAATAGATGGTCGAACAAGCCTGCCTGGAAACGTGATGGATGGTCGACGGAAATGACCCAAATTACGGGGATCTACCTCAAAAAGCAATAGAGGATAGAAAATGGTCGGCTGGTCAGGTCGTGGTTGGAAGAAGGGACCGTCAGGCGGCGGTGACTTGACCGAAGTTTCCAAAATCACATGTCTGTAGGTGAGAACTTTGCTGCCCGTTTAGATACAAACTGGAACCAACGATTATTTTGTTGGCCCAGTTTGACGACAGCGATCGAATTTCTAGACACCGAAATTAGAAAATGAATTGTGGTAACTCTAGTCATGGCATTTACCTTGTCTCGAATATAAGTGGTTTATACAGCCAACATTTCCTTGACAACTCAACATTGACAGTCGTAGTTCGGGTGGAACGAAAAACCGCGATAACGAACGTGTTCACATTGTCGTGTACGTTATAGATCCCTTGACAGTTGTAATTCAGATAAAGATTCCCTCAAAACACAATGCATCAAGTTGACCATCTTCATTGGCTCGGTGCAGGAAAATAGGACTTAGCCCCCATTTTAATTTCGTTTAACCGAAGAGGCATAGAGACTATCTTGGGAGACGAAACTAGAAATTCCACACACTGATCAGCAGTGAATATTCGCTAGGCCGCAACATTCACTCATAAGGATGACATCTACGCGACGTAATTAGTCCCCCATATTAACTTTTTTCTTTGGACAAATTAAATTCTAGAACATTTTTTGTATCTATTAGAAAAATAAGTAAAGACGTTTGAAGTATTTGTAGTTAAAAAGTATTTCCTGTTTAGTGTAAATTAGTATTAAAATGAGTAAAAGGCATCATTTTGCCCGGAGCAGTTACGTCTTATGTAAACAATGCACGAGCCTTTGAGCTAATGATTGTCGCCACGTGATGTCATTGCACGTGTTGAAGACAGTCATCTGTGGCAGAGATAATTCGTAAGTAAGTCTCTGTGAAACAGATTGGAAATTCCAGTGTAAATGTGTAGTTACCTCCCTTTCATTACTAGCCAATGATTACGGGTATGCGATTTTGTTACCGACGGAATCGGGCTTTAAATAAATTGTCATAGAAACACCCCGTTTGACACCAATTTTTAATATGAATTAATACGATCCAACTGTGATTCAATTTCATTGATGCAATGGATCCGCCTCTGCAGAATGGGTGGTCCTGGGCTCTCGGACAAACTGGTTTCCCTGGATCCCCCCCCCCTCCCTCAACCCCCGGGCCTTGAATATTTTTGAAAATACATGGTCTCTATCATCATTTTGACGTATACATTGAGCTTTTAAAAAAGAGAAACCCAACATTTCGTTTGACGGCAATTTATAATATATTGATTCGTTATGAATGCGTTGAGACAACTTTTATTTGGTTGATGTTTGGGTGACATTTCCAAGATGGCGACCATTTTTGGCGGGGCAATCGGACGATGCGCTAAGTTTCGATTAAGTAGTAGTGTTTGGTGTCAATATACATGTTTTCGGAATCATGGATTCCTATCCAGACACTTACAGCCTTGTAAAGTGATCACATGTTCATATACGTAGCATATTACCAGGATGGCGGGCATTTTTGGCGGGAAAATGAGACGATATGCAGATTTTGATTAAGTTGTAGTGTTTGGTGTGAATATATATGTTTACGGGGGCGCAGAATCAATTTTTGACTTAATCGAAATCAGCACATCGTCCGATTGTCCCGCAAAAAATGGTCGCCATCTTGGAAATATTATCATAAAATGATGGAGAGAGAGAGAGAGAGAGAAATGTGGTTTAACGTCCACTCGACACAACTAGGTCATTTCGGGACTAACATATGTTTTTTTTAAATTTTATTTCAATAATCCGCTTGCGCGTAGGGGTCTTTAGCAGTGGGAGGAAACCGGAGTGCCCGGAGGAAACCCACGAGGTTGAGAAGGCGCCCCTATCTCCATGCCACATACGCTCACACCTGGGCTCGAAACCACAGCCGCAAGCCAGAGGTGAACGGCCAGCTAGAGGTCGAAGCGCGGCACTCTAACCACTAGGCCATCCCAACCCCCCTAAAATGATGGAAAACAATCTGAAATGTAGTCATTAACCCTGCCAATATTAATACATTGCCAGTTGATATGTCGATAACATTATAAATAAGGTGAAAATATAAGAATAAGTTGGAATATTATCTCAAAATGGCTACCCTTAAAGTTGCAATAGTATTTTTTAAAGTTATATTTTTCAAATGTATTAAAATAAAGCCCTAAAATAGATTGAACCTATAAACAGTCCTACCTTGTTTAAGAATAATCCTATTAATCCTATAATTCACTATTGCCAGTTGAGAAATTGGCAAAAATATCATTTTCAACTTCAAATTCAAACGTTTGAAGATGGCTGTCCATGGAGAGGAATGGGAAAACAAGGGAGGTAATTGAGTAACTATTTCCTCAATCAACCTGTGTCACCCATTTTAATGCCCCCAAAATTTTGCCCATGGTCGTATAATAGTGAGTTGACAACCTTTTGAGCAAAAGACATAGAAATAATTATGTTTTGACTTTCTTAGAAAATATGAAATTGTAACTTTAAATAGCGGCCTCCCATACTATGAAGACCTACCCAGAGAAAATGTCAACATTGTTTTTTTTTTTGTCATCAAACATTAAAACCTACAAAATAAAGCTTATTCCATGATTTCTACCCGAAAAGCCGACGGATTAAATATCGGACTATAATGTTAATTCGTCTCCTTGACCATACTCCACGTAGTTATTCGCTTCATTAGACTGGACCCGACTCAAAGCTCCACTGCTTCAGGAATATGCTCAATGACCGGCTCTAACTTTTTTCCTAATTTTTGTGGAGTTGAACGCATTTGTCCGCCCTACATTTCAGTAGAATCAACCTCTTAACTTTCAAATTCATGATGATGAACCAAAATTTAGCCGGAAGTGTATTCAAACCCTCGATTCCACACCAAAGAATCAACAAAAATCGCCATATAAAAGGGTGAAAGGGGAACAAAGGCTAGTCATTCGCTTAGGACGAAAATTCGGGACTCGTAAACACGTTGTTGGAATTCTTGATAATTGGAATTCGAAGTAGCAGAAGACCGTAGCGCCGCTGTCTATGGGCAAAAGAAATGAAATGAAATGGCCTACTGTTCTGCTCCAAACTGGGCTAATGAAGACGAGCATACGTCATACAGTGTGCTATGAGGCCCGGACAGTGGCACTACGGTCTACTCTTATATCGAATTCCAGCTTTCAAGGGATCTTTTACGTACACGACAATGTGTACACGTGGCCTCGGTTGTTCGTCCCATCGGTCCTGCATCATGGGCAAAAGATCCCCCACGCGTAGTACGCTGTATGGCATATCCGTCGTCATTAGCCCAGTCGGACAGATCGATAGGGAGAGAGAGAGAGAGAGAGAGAGAGAGAGAGAGAGAGAGAGAGAGAGAGAGAGAGAGAGAGAGAGAGAGAGAGAGGGTTTAATGCAAACTAGTTCATTTTGTTACTACCGATAGACAGTAGACTCGGAGTAAACCCACGAGGTTAGGCATGCGAGAGAGCGAGAGAGAAAAATGGGGTTTAACGTAAACTCGACACAAACTAGGTCATTTTGGGACTAACTTATGGTCCAATTTTATTTCAATAATTCGCTTGCGCGTAGGGGTTTTTGCAGTGGGAGGAAATCGGGGTACCCGGAGAAAACCCACGAGGTTGGACAGGATACCCGACTCCTTGCCACGTACAACCGGGGATTTGAATCCACGCTAGTTGACTCAATGGCAGGCTGTATGATACAAGAACAGTACGACATTAAACCCCATTTCATTTCATATAAGTATTCCATTGGGTTGACTACCGTGTAATTTAAATGTATCCAGTATTCTAGTTATATTCGCTCTCTGTCGAATTCTAATCGATTTTCTTAAATCTGCCTTCAGGGGCTTCTCGGCAGATTTAGTTGGTCGGATAAAATGAAATTGGTAGACTGTTATATGTGTTTTCGTCCTAAATAAATTGAAATAGGGTTTAATGTCCTATTTTTCTGTGGGAATGAGAGGGGGGGGGGGCGAATGGTTTGGATGTGCACGTTGGATCATAAGTTCTGTCATTGGTTGTACGTAACAAGGATGGGATCGCCTGTCCAACCTATGGGTTTTCTCTGGGTCCCCCGGTTTCCTTCCACTATGCGCAAACGAATTAGTGAAATTAAATTGAACCATATGTTAGTCCCGAAATTACCTAGTTTGTGATAGCGCACGTTAAACCCTCTCTCCTTATTTTTCTGCATCAATGAAATGGAGTTTAACGTCCTACTGTTCTGCCCTGACAGGGATAATGAAAACGGGCATACAGTGTGCTGTAAAAGAAATTTTTCCCGGTGCGGCCGTCAACTCGATGCCCAACACAACTGTCCGGGGTTCTTTCAAGTGCCGCAAACGTGTACATGGAAGTTCGGTAGCCACGGTTGATAAGTCAGTCATAAGTTGTATCTGGACCCGCCAACACCCCTCACACCCTTTCTATATACATTATATATGGTACCGTACGGATTAATGTTTGATGTACGCGTTGATGTTTTGTAATCGGAGGCGTATGTCTGTTGTCTTTAGGCCGCTTATTTCAGTAAAAGCAAGACTTTTTTTAAAAAAAAAACCAATACAAAAACTCTCTGTTTCATTTCTGGAGCGGTAACAACACAGTCCTGACAAATTTTAAAAAAATGCTACCGAACAGCATGGATACGCCATCCAGTGCTCTATTTGGGACCTTTTTGTCTGGGCATGATGTTTCCGCCGTGTCATAATCCAGGAGTTCTATTATGTGCACGCCAATGGGACCTCGGGTTTTCGCCCCATACGAACGACTAGAATCTGTCCCTCGCACCTCCGCCATCCTGAACCAGTCACCGATAAAGAGGAAACCAGGTTGGAAATTCTAAAACGATACTTGTTTCGGAATGGAATTGGCTTGTTGGGGGCTCAAGGCAAAAGTTCAGTGACGCTCAGTCCTCCGGCATACTATAACTGCTTTGTTCAATGCCTGCGCTCAATTAATTTATTATGATTTAAAACATTTTAAAATTGACTATTTTTATTTAGACTATTCTTGCAAAATGAATATTTCTGGTATCCACTTAAATAAGTGACGGCCCGAGCATGTTCCCCCTGACCCCCCGCCACTATCGTGACAAAATTTTGTAATTTAGTCCATTAAACCATTGAATAAAATTGATTTATTTTGTATAATTCCAATATATGGCTCACGGATCGCTGAATATCATAAATTTTCATATTCATATTTCACCGATAGCCCTTGAATATGAAACCATATCTACTAAAATTAGAGACTCGTGTAATATTACCGATTAACCAGTCGCTTATTGATGTATTGATTTCTTGTAAATAGACAGAGTAGCAGTTGTAGTAGTCTAGTGTAACCAGACAGACTAGTTAACCGAATGAAGTAATTAACACCGACTCGTGAAACTGACTGTGTGTGTGAGTAGTTTAGCGCGAGCCGTCCACGAGATAACAGTGCGCGAGATAAAGATCTATAGCACGTTTATCGTTACTACTGAATCATTTACCCTGTGAATAACGGTACGTGATTTATATCATACAAGGATTATACCCAGTACACTACAGTTACAGGTAAGTGTATTACGTAATATTTACCTATATTCACGTGATCGATTTATTGAACTAAAAGGTGCAAATTTGATGATGACAGCTCACCGCAAATTGAACACACATCGCAAATTGAACACACACCAGTATTTTTATTTAGTGTTTTCTCAGTAGTTTTCTTGTATTTACATTTATGACAGTCCAATTTAAGAAGGTCTATAAATTCTTTTCCAGTTTTTTTAGTAGGCTACTAATTTCTCATTTGATTAATTCGATTATAATGCCCCGGTGAATTGTGTTTTTATTCAAGACTAAAATATTTAAAACAACTAACGTTTTGTGTTAAAGAAATCGAAACGAATCAAGATGACAGAAATGTTATGGCTAAAATGGGACAGCCAACACACTAGCCATGTTGTGTACCGGCAATAACAATGTGACGGCACTATTCAATTTGTCAAATATTATTTTATAAATAATACAGCCCGCTTGTCCAGGATCAACTGAACTTGACGATCGAAACACTGGGATACATTTTCCAGTAGGCCTACTCGTAACAATTATGACATAAAATTCGATTCCAATATTATTGTTCAGTATTTTTTATGTTGTTGATGACCAGGGCCCTGTTTCACGAAATTTTAACTTAAGATAAAATCCAATTTTAGTAGATACTTCAATTTTGATTGGCTAAGCACTAAAATCAATCTAATATTATCCAATCAAATTACTAAAATTGGGATCTTATCTTAGTTAAAATTTCGTGAAACAGGCCCCGGGTGTACATCGCCCATCGATTCCTTTTATTTTATGAATAAATCAAGAAACGTACCGGTCTTGTGTCGTTCTGTCGTTCTATTTTTATAACAGATTTGTCGGAATGTTTATGCACGTGTGTTAATTAGGTGTTAATTATGAAATGGACGTGTATATGCACATCAAGTTGATTGATATTATAGTGCTAGAAGACTAATGGAATGGTACCAGTAGTTAGTTATTAGCAGTGTGTTTGTTTACCGTCTGGGATGTGATTGATATTATATTGCAATGAGTGACAGTTTGTCTGAGTTATGAGTTCTCCATGCTACTGTTAATGACACATTAAGTTGTAGTACATTATTATAGTTTTGTAACAGTTATACTTGCTACATGGAAACAATAAATATCTCCAAATTGGTTGTTATTGTTTTTAAGGTAAAGAATTTGTATGCCAATTCAATTTCAAGGAAAGCTATTCCTATTCTTCACAGAATGCTTGGTACCACTTGTAAGTTAAAGCAGTCACTCCTTCAATGATTTATTAAACATGCATTAATCTGCCTATTGTAGGTCTTTATTTAGGCCTGAAATATTATAAAAACTATTAATTAGATATTAATTAACCTATTCAGACCATAATCAACTCTCGATGTTGAGGCTAGCATGAGATTTTTGTTGGATTCGCTGAAATATTTTCCTTCGTGATTTACCACTAAAAATGGATAACCAATTAAGACTACTGGTTTTGTCTTACCGACTTTAGTATTGATGACCGAGGCTAAGCGGAAATTTCAATCGTTTAGTTCTAATTAAGCTAATAGTGGACATTAGCTAGTTTTGAACTACTGTAGTGAGAACTGCCAACTGGTTATCTAATCTCCCATAATGTAGCTTTAAGTTGTAACACATAGTTTTATTTTGGGAGTTGTTGCAGTTCTATAATGCTGTAGTTAATGATATATTAAGTTGTAGTACATTGTTATAGTTTGTAACAGTTCTACATGATGATATATTAAGTTGTAATACATAGTTTTATTTTGGTACTTGTAATAGTTCTATATGCCATAGATAATGAATGATACATATAGTTGTAAATATTGTTATATTTTGTAATAGTTCTACATAATAAAGTTCATGATAATTTAGTTGTAGTACATTGGTATATTTTGTAACAGTTCTACATGCTATCTGGGTACAAAATAAATCTCCTGTCTAAATTTATACCTAATGCTTTTAATTTTATAATTATTTGAATGAAACAAGATATGGGTTGAAGAGTTGTTTAGATATAAAGATTTCAAGGCAAGCTATTTTTACGCTTCTCAGACCATCTGACACCACTTGTCAGTTTTATTAGTTACTCATTCAAATCCATATTGAAATGAAATGGAGTTTAACGTCCTACTTTCCTGCACTATCTTGCCTTATAAAGATGATCATACATTTTGAACTGTGCGCTTTCAGGGAAATTTTACCCAGGCTAGGGATTTTTTTACATGCACTCCATGGTGTACACTAGACCTCAGTTTTTCATGACCTGATGATTTATACAAGTGGTTTATTGAAATAGTGTATATAGTAAATAATGGTATTTACAATTAGTTGATAACAATTAATGTATGTGTAGTAGGGTGTAATTTGGAAATGTTTTGTTGTTTGTATGTAAATAAAGTTTATGTAATATATGGTGTTGTATCTTATGTCAGCTTGGTGTCTTGGAATCTAGCCAAGATGTAGTGTCCAGTGTGTGTGTGTGTTGTATTGTTTTTAGTGAGTTGTTTTAATGAGTTTACCTGGCTTGCACCTTGTTTCAAACTTCACTTTTTCTCTTGACATGACCAATGACAAGACCTTTGTGTTCTCCTCAACTTCAGGTATTTTATATTTCTGGTTTTAGTAATTTTATATGATTAAATTTATCAGTAAATATATTTAGTATAGGTTTGTTCCAAGTAGTTTAATTTAATAATTCTTGTAATAAGAGTTTCCCTTATCTATTATTTCATATCTTTAGTTTTCCCGCCATTTTCGCCCTTTTCCCATTGGTATTTATTTATTGTGGTGTTTGTTTTATTTTAGCTTGTGTAATATAGTTCAACCATATTGGTGTATATTATCTTGTGTAATTAAAACACCTTTCCCAGGGTATGTTTAGTTTCCTATTTTCTCTTCTATCTTTTTAAATGTTCATATATCTATAAATGTATTTAGTTCAAATTATGTTTTATCTTTCTTTTGTATATTTATTTCTACTTTGATTATGTTCCGTCCGCTTTGTTTGCATGTTTGTAATCTGTTTGTATTTATATTTTCAGTGTTTTTGGTTGTTTTTGGTTTTCTTCCTTCCTTCGTTGCTTGTTTTGTGTTCGTTTATGTGAATAAACTGTTTAAACCTGTACTGCTTCAGTTCCTTAACAACCTACAAATCCCTGAGATAAAGCTCCGGCTACAAATTGGCGCCCAACGTGGATTGAGGACATTTACAAGCAGTTTCAGTGTTTTCTCTCCGTGTGTTAAATTGTGATTCGTTTTGTGGTTCCAGTTGTGTTACTTGTGTTTCGAGCGGACTGTATATATTTAATTTGGATTCTTTAATTGTAAGTTATTTTCATTTTCTTTACTTGGCCAAGTACTTGCGTAGTTCTTGTTTCTCTTGATGTATATTGTATTATTATAATTTTGAGTGTGTGAATGTGTATGTATATCTGGGGACGCCTAGATTGTAATTAAGTAATAGTATAATTATTTTCAGCTATAGATTATAGTTACATGTTTATAAAGATGTATAAATAAATAAAATTATTCTTTAGTATATAGTATTTTTATTACAAGTTCAAATACACCTTATTATTTTAGATAAACACCACATTTTCCCTATACCAGTACATTTATATATATAGACACCCAAAAACTGAAATTTGATTTAATATTTATGGTTATAGTGATAGTATTTTATAAATTCTAGTCATTATTGTCTTATTGGTTTGAAATTAGGATTTGGTAGTTTTATAGTTGGGATAGTTGACAGGGCAGTTGACATTGACACACAGACTGACAGTGACCTTGAACTTGACCCACTATATTTTTTTTTTACACACTGCCACTCCACTGTTCACTAAAATAATAACTTGCATGTTTGTCTGTAACTTGTACTTGTCTGTAATTTCAGTTGTTGATAAATTATTTGATCCATTTATTTTTGGGACTTTGTTTTTGTAGAACTTCTGGAAATTTTTTTTTCTTTCCAGCCTTTGAGTTTTTGACATTTGAGTTGTTTATTTTTGAAGTTTATTTTTTTTGTGGATAGATAGTGATTGATTTTCATTTTATAATTTGGGGTCCATTTGTAGTAATCTGTTGTAAAGATTGGTCTTTGATATTAAGTTGAGTTAATGAAGTTAATTTGGATTGTGATTTTTTATTATTTCATTATGGCTCAATCACAACAGTTACTTGATCAAACAAGGGAAGTTATGGAGGAAATTAAGAGTATTATGTCATCTCTTTCATTGGACCAAAGACAAGAAATATTTCATGATGTACTTGAATATCATCATTCTTCTCCAGTAGCATGTATTTCAAGTGACCCAATTTATACTCGCGCTTCATATTCATTTTGTCCTACACCAATTTCACAGCCACAATTAAATCCATCTACAATTACACATTCAGTTTCGAATAGATTATCTTCTTCACAGACACAGGTTCTGACAGAAACACCTTCAAGTTCTCATCAGCACCATATGTCTCGCCAACATATATCGACTTCGCAATCTAATCCAACGTATTCTAATACAGTTCAGACAGCTCCTTCACAATTGTCAACGTTTCAGCCTCCAACACCCAGATTATCTCCCTTTTCAGGAGATTGTAATAAGGGCGACGTATCGTATAATCAGTGGAGATTAGAAATTTTAGGGTTACGAGAAGAAGCATCATATTCAACACAGGTTATTATTAATGCTATTCGCAGATCAGCTAGAGGTACCGCTGCTGAGTTCTTAGTTGGAATTAATCCACGAAATATTGATGAATTATTTAGTCATTTAGACCCATTGTTTGGTGAAATTGTTTCTTCAGAAGTTTTGTTTAATCAGTTACATTCTTCTTGTCAGCAACCTACAGAGTCTATTTCTGCTTGGGCGTGTAGAATTAAACATATCGTGTTAAAGTTGATTAATGCTCGTATTTTGACTGAATCTTCTTCTAATAAAATTCTGAATGAAAAATTTTGGCATGGTCTTAGCGATAACTCTGTTAAATTAAACACTAGACACATTTTAGATTCGCAAGTTTCTTTTTCTACTTTGATGACGGCTGTGCGTAAAGCTGAAGAGGAGCTTAAAGTTTGTCCACCATATTTTAAAGATAATGTTTTTTGTTCTGTTCCTTCTTCAAATTCAATAGGGAATGTCTCTAATGATTTCGTTTCGAATTCTTCATCAGGATTCCAAAATAAAGTTCTTCAACAGATATCAACCTTATCTGATCAGATAAATAAAGTTACAACCAAGTTAGCTGATATTGAACAGGAAAGAATTCGTTCACGTCCAAGGTATTTTCCGAGGCCTCCAATTAATCATTTTTCCATGCCCCCACCTATTCCGCCTTCACAACCACCATTTCATCCAGCCTTTCGTCCACCACAACATTTATCGACTTTAAATCGTTTCAACAATTCACCAAGATGTTATGCTTGTAATCAGTATGGTCACAGACGTGGAGATTTATGTTGTCCTTTAAACGTAACCGGACTTTCTCGAAGAGGCGAACAGTAAGTCCAGATCAATCCAGTGCCTCAGATTCTATAACTGATTTAGTTGGTTCATCGAATATTACTGATGTTATGATAAATGGTATCAAGTGTTCTTCTTTGTTGGATACAGGGTCCATGGTATCAACACTTTCAGTAGATTTTCATAGTAAATATTTATCTGATTTTCAAATTTTTCCATTAGATGATTTATTAGATGTTCGTGGAGCAGGTGGTATTTCTGTGTCATATTATGGATATATTTCCATCCCAATTTGTATTCCTGATTCTTCTGAAGAACTTCAAGCATTGATTTTAATTGTTCCTAATTGTTCTTTTAATTCACGGGTTCCATTATTAATTGGTACGAATATTTTATCTAGATTTCAACATACTTTAACTGATTCTGATGTTTGGATTTCAACATTTTCTTGCTTGAGGAAAAGAGAAGAAGATAGCAATTGTGTCAAATTGTTGAAAAGTGGTTCAAGTTCTAAAATTATTCCTGCAAATTCTTCAGTTTCTGTTGCTGGTTCTTGTAATTTACAAAGTCGTCTTCCTGGAAAGCAGTTTTTAGCTATTGATTATTGTCAGTTGCCTGGTTCTTTACATATTGTACCTGGAATTATAAATCATTCTAATAAGATTCATATTAATATAACTAATTCATCAGATAGACCTATTACTATACCTGGAAATACAGTTTTATGTCAAATTCAGCAAGTCGATATTGTCAATAATTCACCTACTTCTACTTCAGGAAATATTTCATCAAATCCCTGGCATGATTTATTTAATTTTAATTCAATTCATTCCGAATGTTCATCTGACCAGATTCAACAACTCAAAGATTTACTTCTAGAATTTAAAGATATTTTTAGTATGTCTGATACTGATTTAGGAAAGACAGACATAGTTCAACATTCAATCAAACTTACAGATGAGACTCCATTTAAACAAAGACACAGACGCATTCCGCCATCAATGTTCGAAGAAGTTAAAAACCATTTAAATGATATGATTCAAGCAAAAGTAATTCGTCCTTCCATGAGCCCCTTTTCTTCACCTGTTGTTTTAGTTAGAAAAAAAGATGGATCACTTCGGTTCTGTGTTGATTATAGGAAATTAAATTCTAAAACTATTCGCGATTCATATGCTTTGCCTCGTATTGAAGAAACTCTTGACACGTTAAACGGCTCTAAATATTTTTCATCATTAGATCTTAAAAGCGGTTATTGGCAAATTGAGATGAAAGAAGAAGATAAGGAGAAGACAGCTTTCACTACAGGGAATTTGGGGTTTTGGGAGTTTAATTGTATGCCGTTTGGTTTGACCAACTCACCTAGTACATTCCAGCGTTGTTTAGAGCGTTGTTTGGCAGATATACATCTTTTTCATTGCTTAATATATATCGACGACATTGTAATTTTTTCAAAAACTTTCGAGGAACATATTCATCGTTTAAAATCTGTATTTTCACGCCTTAGGGAACATCATTTAAAACTAAAGCCATCAAAATGTGAATTTTTAAAATCTTCATTAAAATACTTAGGTCATATAATTTCTGAAGAAGGTGTTCAAGCAGATCCAGAAAAAATTTCATCTCTTTCTAATTGGCCAATTCCTTCTAATACTTCTGAAGTTCGTAGTTTCTTAGGATTTTGTGGTTATTTTCGCCGTTTTGTGAAAAATTATTCAGTTATAGCCAAGCCTTTGACGGATCTTTTAAAGGGAGAATCTACCTGTAAGAAGAAGAAATCCAAGTTTTCAAATTCATTTTATTGGGGTCAGGAGCAGCAGTCAGCTTTTAATGATTTAATTTCGTGTTTAACTTCATCTCCAGTTTTAGCATATGCTGATTTTTCTTTACCATTTCAACTGGAAACCGATGCTAGTACCCATGGTCTTGGAGCTATTCTATATCAAGTTCAGAACGGAATTCGCAGAGTTATAGCTTATGCTAGCCGCAGTCTCTCTAGAAGTGAAAAACATTATTCTGCACATAAACTAGAATTTTTGGCGTTAAAGTGGGCAATTACAAGGAAATTTCATGATTATTTATATGGAAATAAATTTACAGTTAAAACCGATAATAATCCACTTACTTATGTACTTTCAACAGCTAAATTAGATGCTACAGGACACAGATGGCTTGCTGATATTTCTGCATATGATTTTTCAATTGAATATTTATCTGGGTCAAAGAATATTCCTGCTGATGCTCTTTCAAGGCTTCCACTTAATATGGACAATTCTGTTGTTTCTGCAATAACAAATTTTCATCAGGTTAATATGGGTAAAATTGAGACTATTTCTTTAAATCAGGATGTTGTTGATTGTTTGTCATGCCCAATTCTGGATGTTCCTGTGGAATCAACAAATTTATTGGATAATTCTCTCATCAAAAAGGCGCAGAATGATTCTTTAGGAATTAAAAACATTATTCATTTTGTAAAATGCGGATGTAAACCCTCAGATATTTTTATACATTATATTGACAGAGAATCTGCTCAAATCCTTCGTCATTGGGATAATTTAGTTTTAAAAGATGGTATATTATGTAAAAAGTTCAACTCACCAAATTCTTCTGAGGTACTTCTTCAAATCATTTTACCGACTTCACTTCATTCAAAGATTTTAATGTTATTACACGATGAAATGGGACATATGGGTCGAGACCGTACGTTAGATTTAGTAAAATCAAGATTCTTTTGGCCGTCTATGACGAAGTATGTAGAAAATTATGTTCGTACTTGTGATCGTTGCATTCATAGGAAAACCCCTCATTTAAATATTAGAGCACCCCTGGTAAATATTTCTACTTCTGAGCCCCTTCAACTTGTATGTACAGATTTTCTTTCACTCGAACCATCCAAAGGTAATATTGAAAATATTCTTATAATTACTGATCATTTCACCAAATTCGCTGTTGCCATACCTACCAGAAATCAAACTGCTAAAACTACTGCTAAGGCCTTAATTCATCATTTCTTTCTGCTCTATGGAATTCCTTCACAACTACATTCTGATCAAGGTCGCAATTTCGAAAGTAATATAATCAAAGAAATTTGTTCTATTCTAGGTATTCAGAAGTCACGCACCACTCCATATCATCCCATGGGAAATGGCTTATGTGAGCGCTTTAATCGCACGCTTTTAAATATGCTCGGTACACTATCAGAAGAACAGAAGAAGAATTGGAAAGATTATGTACAATATTTAGTTTTTATTTATAATTCTACTAAACATGATTCAACTTCATTTTCACCATTTTTCTTGATGTTTGGTAGAACTCCTAGGGTACCAGCAGATATAATTCTCGGCAATGCAATTTCATCTCAACCTTCACAAAATTCTTATTCTCAATTTGCTAAAGATCTACAACATAAATTAAATACAGTCAAATCACTTGCAATCAATAATATCAATAAGGCACAAGTTCAGCAAAAATTAAATTATGATTCAAAGGTACGCGGTGCAGTTTTAAATGTAGGAGATATTGTTTTAGTTAGAAATGTTCAGATTAGAGGTAAGAATAAATTAGCAGATAAATGGGAGAAAGACTACTATGTCATCATTGCACAACCGAATATCAGTGTTCCAGTTTTTACTGTTCAGAGAAATAACAGTTCGGAAAGACGTACTTTACACAGAAATCTATTACTCCCAATTTCTTCAGTCGCTCAACCAATTTCTACACCCAGTCCACATATTTCAACCCCTTCACTTACCTCTGTGCCGCCCATTCCAAAACCACGCTCATTGATTCAGCCAGTTCCTGTTCCGACGCCACGTTTAAAACTTACGAGTTCTCCACATTCCAACGTTTCGTCTCCTGTTTCAGAGAAATCAATAATTCAGGATGTTCTTCGCGACATGGATAGTACAATTCCCCTTGTTCCGGTTAGTGTAGATTCTACAAAGTTCTCTGATAATGACGATTTGATTCAGTTCGATGATGATGAAGATAATAATAGTTGTAATGATAAAGAAGATGATGATTATAATTTAATGCTATTTTCTGATGATGAGCCCAGTAATTCTTTAAGTGATTTATCTGTAAATTCGCCTCATAGTTCTCCTGATAATAATAGTCCACTTTCAGTTTCATTACTTGAACCCGAATCGTGCCATTCTAATTCCCCACCAAAACGTCAACGTAAACCACCCAAATGGATGACATCTGATACCTGGCTTTTATAATATAATATTTTGATATAATTCCTGTTTGTATTGGTTAATGTTTTTACTTTAGTATACTTGTAAAGTTTGAGATTTGTATACTACCATGCTTTCAGTTTAGCTTTTCGGTCGTTTATATCCGGTTAGAATATCTATTTTTGGAACTTGGATTAGATAAGGTTGTTTATATTTATTAGATTTGGACCGTCCATGGATTTTGAGTTAGATTATGAATATAGTTGGATTTGGAATGTTTATGGATTTTGATTTTGGATTGTGAATATAGTTGATTTGGATCGTCCTTGGCTTTTGAATTTAGAATTTTGACTGGTATTGATAGTATGTGTATTTTATTTTAATGGGGTTGTTGTTAGTAAGTGTCGGGACGCCACTTTTCGGGGTGGGGGGATAGTGTAGTAGGGTGTAATTTGGAAATGTTTTGTTGTTTGTATGTAAATAAAGTTTATGTAATATATGGTGTTGTATCTTATGTCAGCTTGGTGTCTTGGAATCTAGCCAAGATGTAGTGTCCAGTGTGTGTGTGTGTTGTATTGTTTTTAGTGAGTTGTTTTAATGAGTTTACCTGGCTTGCACCTTGTTTCAAACTTCACTTTTTCTCTTGACATGACCAATGACAAGACCTTTGTGTTCTCCTCAACTTCAGGTATTTTATATTTCTGGTTTTAGTAATTTTATATGATTAAATTTATCAGTAAATATATTTAGTATAGGTTTGTTCCAAGTAGTTTAATTTAATAATTCTTGTAATAAGAGTTTCCCTTATCTATTATTTCATATCTTTAGTTTTCCCGCCATTTTCGCCCTTTTCCCATTGGTATTTATTTATTGTGGTGTTTGTTTTATTTTAGCTTGTGTAATATAGTTCAACCATATTGGTGTATATTATCTTGTGTAATTAAAACACCTTTCCCAGGGTATGTTTAGTTTCCTATTTTCTCTTCTATCTTTTTAAATGTTCATATATCTATAAATGTATTTAGTTCAAATTATGTTTTATCTTTCTTTTGTATATTTATTTCTACTTTGATTATGTTCCGTCCGCTTTGTTTGCATGTTTGTAATCTGTTTGTATTTATATTTTCAGTGTTTTTGGTTGTTTTTGGTTTTCTTCCTTCCTTCGTTGCTTGTTTTGTGTTCGTTTATGTGAATAAACTGTTTAAACCTGTACTGCTTCAGTTCCTTAACAACCTACAAATCCCTGAGATAAAGCTCCGGCTACATATGGTAATACAATAAAATAATGATAATAAACTATTAGAGGATATATTTTATACAATGGTCAATCAGTAGGATATTATTATGGGTTGATGATGGTCAGGTATTATTGACCATTACAACTATTGATGATGAATGGATTGATGATGGTCAAGTATTATTGACTATTACAACTGTTGTTGATGATGGTCATCGATTGTTGATGGTCAGAGAGTATTGACTGTTACATCTCGGGTAAAGATGAGTAGAGGATTTTAAAGCCAGATTGTAGATGACACAAAGGAAACACCTGTAGCAAAATTATCTGTTGGTCAGGAGAAATAGAAAACTGTTTAGTTGATCGGGTGAGACGGAAAAGTGTCAAGTTGGTTTAGGGAGTTACATATCGAAAACTGTCAAGTGAGCTTTCTGAAAGTGACATAAGTTGATCTGGGTATGCATTATCAATAATTCATAATATGTTTCACCGTGCAAAATGACGTGTGATTACTCTTTCTAGCACACCTAACATCACTTGTCCTGTCTTTAACAGATTCACATGCATGTAGCTAACCATTTCTGTTGTTCTTTTCCTGACTCCGTATTGTTCTCCATAGCCTAATGAACAAAGTTGTGTCTTACGTTGAAAAACTATTTGTGTGCCTCAATCCAATAAACATCTAAAACATCTTGATAAAGTGTAAAAATATCATTCTTGATTAGCATTACATATTAGCAATAATTAACATATGTACGTGTACACCCCCACCTACTAATCATGTTCGACTAAATTAGGGTCTCCATTTATGCCAAACGCATCAGATGTTAGAACCCACAACATAGGAAGGCTAGCCTAAAGTTGATGCACTTAGAATGTCTGTTCCTATAAAATCATATACCATACCGATCTTTCAGACTGCAGTACTCCTTTCTTCACAGACTTTCACATTAAAAGATGGAATAGCTTATTTCCTGAACTTTCAGACATAATGCATCTTCTGACAGGAAGCCATCATCATAGTCGAGTGATTTCACTCTAATTAGCGCTAATTATCTTACGATGTAATTATGGTAATAAAATACGAGTTGGCAACGTGTTATTATGTGCATAAAATTTGACACAAAGGATTCCAACTTTATCGAAATTAAAAATTATATCGTGAAGCGTGAAGTGAAGATATTAAAGGAATAAAATGTGTTAATAATATTCCTTGGATAAAATAATTCTTAAAAACGTTAATGCAGTAATTAAATAAAGAAAGATGCCATGGATTCTGTGAGGTTGTAATTTTTATTATTAAAGAATGATTCATCTGATTATTTCATTTTTACTTTAATTAGTTGTTTAATTTGTAGTGAGTTCAAGTCGTCGCTTCGTTAATTACACTTCTTTTCGATATAATTATTGTGATTTAATGGAATTATCTATTAATTATTGTAGCCAATTAAACACAGTGTAATATTAATCATATAAACACACAAACCATAACAAGTTGTACATTTACACAAACCAGGAATTTGAAGTGCAAATATATCAAATGAGAAATATTTTAATTTAAACATACATTATGCAAGAGCAAAATCTGCCTATTGTGGGTCTTTCTTAGCCCTGAAATATTATAAAAACTATTAATTAGAAATTAATTAACTTATCCAGAACATAATCAGCTCTCGATGTCAAGGCTACCCTGCGATATTCATTGGATTATAGTCCGATTAACACTCAAAACTTTCCTTTGTGATAAACGATTAAATGGATAATCAAGTCTATTAGTTTTGTCTTACCGACTTCAGTGATGATGATCGAGATTAAGCGGAACTTTCATCCGCTTAGTTTTCGGTTCATAGGGGATCAGTTTGACTGAAATTTTCAGCAAATTGCCTTTACATTATGCAGTTTTTAACTATTATAGTGAGAACTGCCAACTTGTTATCTAATCTCCCATAATGTGTCTTTAAGCAGGTTTTTATGGGTTAACCTCAAGAGGCTGGTCATTCATGACATCATGACTTTTTCTCTCTTCAAAACCTTCACATCTTATTATCATGTAACTTTATATTATCACCTCTATTGTCATGTTTGATATGCCTCTTGAAAAATAAATAAATAAATAAAAATAAACAGTGTATTATTAGACATACATGAAAAAAAAACAATATATTGTATTGTGTAATATATGCAACAGTCATTGATAATATTTGAACATGTACAATTTACATATTGTATTGCAATAAATAAACAATGTATTACATTTAGTATAACAATGTATTGTGATATAAGAACAAAGTATTGTTATGTAAGAACAAAGTATTGTTATGTAAGAACAACGTATTGTGATCTATGAACAATGTATTGTATAATGTATTGTAATATAAGAACAATGTGTTGTGATATATGTTGTGATATATGAACAATATGTTGTGATATTAGATCAATGTATTGTGATATAAGAACAATGCATTGTGATATATGAACAATGTACTGCAAAATATGAACAATGGATTGTGGAATATGAACAATGTATTGTGATATAAGAACAATGTATTGTGATATTAGAACAATGTAGGGTATGGAATAAGTTTATCTTTTAATAACATTTCTGATCTTTTTCTTAATGTTTTGCGTCATTTTTTCTTGGTTTTTACAAACTGTATATTGTCTGGTACGAAACGTCTGTAAACTTATCTCCCACTTTTCTGTTAAAATAATAACCCATGACAAATTTCTTAAATATCCCTTTAATACTTCTAGTTTACATGTTGAATAAAAAAAAATTTGAGAAAGAAAGAAAAGGGAGGGTTTTAGAAATAATTGAGGTTTAATTATGTCAGGCTGTTAAACAAATTATAATAAGACACGATAAAATTGCACAGAAACATTTTCCCAGATTGGAATAAACGTAGGAAACAGATGATAGCTGATAAAGTGTTTAACTTGGATGGCAGTAAATTACCCAGGGAATACGGAAATTTGTTATAATATTGTTGTAATGGCCTAGACAAACAATAAATAATGGATACAGTCGGCCATCTTTCACTGGAACAATAAACTCAAAGTTGAACACAATGATTTTTACTTGAATTATAAGATTGGTTAATCTGATATACAGAAGTGATGTCACAGACAAATGTACACATGCATTTTGTATTATTATTATTATTATGTATCGACTTTCTGTATTTGTAACAAAGAGTTATTTCTAATTGGTTAGCAAATATAGGTTTAACACATGTAGGCCTTATACTTTTATAAAGGGTCTTTTAACCAGTTTAATTTGTCTGTTTTTTTCCACCTATTTTTAGATATCTATCAATATCTACTCTATCGGTTTACTCACTACACTTATTAGTTTAGCGTTTTCCGAGATTCTATCCGGATTATCGCCCTTATTGTTGAAATTGTTTGACGTTCTAACATCTGACGTCAACTGGCAGAATATCGCCATTGAAGAGACGACCATTGTCAAGATCGGTCGCATTATTTCTTTTACCTCTTTTTTTTAAAATCATTTTTAGTGAAGCCTGTACCATAACAGGCCCGGGACTGTACAGCGCAGTGGACGCTTACGGCTGGCCCCCGGATCCATTCACTTGATTTGATATTTTCCGCAGGTTTTTGTTTTTCGTGTAGTGCGGTCCTCCTGCACTTACTATTTGATGCAGGACAATCTGATTACAATACAGATCTATACTTCGTTTCGTTTTTTTATACTTTCGATGGCCTACACTACGACTACGACATGTATCAAAGGTCATACGAGCGGCATTTGATTTATGACGTTAGATATTTGATTGACCAATCAGCATGGGTTACCCACAGTTTAGTGCACATCGCTGTTACAGACCGTTTTATTGGCTAATCCCTCATATCACCCTGAACGCGTGTTATATTAACAACTCTTCCAGATCCTAGTGTATAGTAGTAGAGACAAGTAAAACGAAATTTTGAACCATAACAAATGAACTGAAATAAGATATGTGTTTTCATCAGCTTAATACCTTCATTTAAAAGTGGATAATCAAGACTTTGTTTTTTATCAGTAGCAATGAAAATCAAGAGTACACTATTCTTCAAACAGTGATAACTTCACTCAGAATAAAATACTGTAATTAGCCTGAAATTTTCAATATATTCCTTATTCATTATCTATTTTAAACTATCATAGTGCAAACAGTCAGCTCTCCTGTATCTAAATCTTACATAATGTATCTTTAAAACAGATTTCTAATCTTTAACACAAATACTAGATAAATTTGTTGAATTGTTGACTTTAATTGGTCATGAAACAGATCTGTTAACCACCTACCCTCCATATTGCAGTAACACTGATAACCTATGTTGATTTTCATTTCTACTTGTTGATGTGATTTCAGTTGCCCAGTCAAAAGATAAAATCTTAAAAAAATATTTTGATTTGCCCAGATTTGAGTGTCTAAGTTAAAAGATAAGATCTTGTAAATATATTTTGATTTCTCAGATTTGGGGTTTGAAAATAAGCAAAATGAGCCAAACATTTTTACGCCTTGGTGATAATGTGTACCTGTCTGTTTTATCAGAGGTTTATAGATAATCCTAGTTTAAAGGTACGTGTTGAATATTTAAAGGAGTTCAACTTCAAACTCAATATTTTCCCGTAATATTCAAAATTAAAGACACTATTAGAATTAAATACTGGTTGTGTATTCAATAGTTTCGAGTGACATTTTGTAATGAATGAAGAAAAACATGTCCTACAAGACAATGCTGAAGTAATTAGTAATGGCCAATTCACAAATGACAATTTAAAATGATAATTGTAGACTACCCTTTAAGAAAGGAATTGAAATGATGCGGTAAATGTCTTTTATTACCTGACTGAAAAGTATATCTTACACAGGTTATATCTTACACAGGTTGGATACATATTTTATCTTTACATATCATACTTGATTACCGTCGCTGTTCATCTTTGGGATTTCAGAGACAAATATCTAATCTAATCCACGCTAAAAGTGTACATTTTAAAACTTTAAATAATTTCGACCATTTGTAAGTTCGGTGCATTGTTTTTTTATATTAATTTAAAGGGTTATAATCCAGGCTAAAGTGTACATTTTAGAACTTGTAACATTTTTGATCCATTTGAAGTTTACATTGTTTTCGATTGATTACATGCCACCGCTAAAATTGAATAAATGTACACTTTGAATAAATAAAAACATTATCCCCCAGAAAGCAGAGGGTTATCCCCCAGAAAGCAGAGAGTATTATCCCTCAGAAAGCAGACGGTATAATTTCCTTCAAAACTTTTTTCACATGTCAGGGATGCATGGACGAAATGGGGTTTAAAATCCTTATTGTCTTCAAACTCCTCAGTAACACCTCTCTCACTCTCTCTCTCCCTCCCTTTCTCCCTCTCTCTCTCCCTCTCTCTCTCCTACTGTACATCAAACATCTCAGTAACTGAATATGAGAACAACCAAATTTTTATACCAGAAGAAAAACCCGAGAATTCTGCTGCGTACATATTTACATGTTTTTTAGCGAATTGTGTTGAAACACTTAGCTGATATTTTTGTGAATATGATCTGGTAAAATAAATGGTTATCTTAGCCAGAAGAAGTGAAACTCATTAACAGTTTTTATTTTTTTGTTTCGAGTTCGCGAGACCGACCTTCTGAGAAAATGATGCTTTTAACAAAAACCCGAGGTGGAAACAGCGATCAATGTTTCTGCTTTGTTTGCGGATTGTATTTTGAGAAGAAAAATATCGAAAATAATGTGCCTGTCATATTTATGTGAGAAGAAGAGCAAATAAAAGGAAAAATTAAGAAAACAACTGTTTTTAATAAGCCAATTTTTAAAAACACTCTTACAAAAACATTAGCAGAGTTAAATGCTACATGTAATTGTATTGCATAGAATTGAGACCTGTATGTTCCAGTTCAATTACTAAATGCCATTGAAACAACTTACCAGAATGTTACATGTAAATTTGATTGGATGAAAAATTTGGTTTAACATTTTACGGTACTGTTCCTATTGCCCAGTGTGCTACATGTATGAGGGACATTTTGCCCAGACAGTGGCACTAAGGCCTACTCTTATATCATATTTCAACCTCTCTACGAATGCAAAGCTAATGATAATGCTTCTGCCGAATGAAATAAATCATTATTATGAAAATAAGAGGCCAATACAAGTTTCCATAATATTAAAACTTTCTTCTCTTTTCATCTGCTAAAATCTTGATAGAAATTTTTTAATTCTGATAGACGTTACATGTAAATGATGTTACGATAATTCTGATGTATAGATACATGTTCAAGAATTCTGGGCCCTGTTTCACGAAATTTTAACTTAAGATAAAATCCAATTTTAGTAGATACTTCAATTTTGATTGGCTAAGCACTAAAATCAATCTAATATTATCCAATCAAATTACTAAAATTGGGATCTTATCTTAGTTAAAATTTCGTGAAATAGGCCCCAGATGTATAGATACATGTACGCTTCTAGATGTGAATAATCAGTTATTTCTCTGTGTTTAAACAAGCTGTCAACTGTACCGCGAAATTCTCCCCTGAGGCAAGACCAATTCATTATTGAACTAAAGAAATAAGTTTAAATAAGTCGTCCTGCTTGTTTTTCGCTCCAATCATTAAATTGAAAACGAACCCTGATGCATCTCCATTCATACCGTCTAGATAGATACATTCATGCAAATAGTTCACGAAGGGACGACAAAAGAAAAAGACCCAATCCTTGGTTAAAAACGTGAAAATACTTTCCCTTTGTTGCCTCGGTTATAGATTTGTTGTAAGTCGTTGAAGCACGATATAAAGGGTTTATATGGTCATAAAAAACTGGGAGCCCTGCATTTCTTCTGGGTTTAGGAAATATTGAAAATCGTTGATGCGTGAAATAGTGTCATTGTTCGGGAGTAAATAATTGTTTAGCACGGAGCATAATGGTCATATTATCCTCTCACACCTGTCAAATAAAACGCTACGGCTGTCGAGGACAAATGTTCCGTCTGCAGGCCATCACATACATGTCGAAATGCAGAAACAAAGAACAAAATTTTACGACTAAATATTGCGTGCGAATGTTTCAATTTTTAATGATCGTTTGAAGCGTATTTGGATAACAATTGCCGGTGATTTGGTGCAAGACCATTTCGCGAGGTTGCCCCATCACATAAATGTTAAAATCGTTATAAGAGTCGAGGAATAATTTGTCACAAAGGTCGAATATAAAATGTTTTCAATCAATGATTTATTAATTTGCTTCGGAACAAATAGAATATTTATAAAAGATTGACAAGTTGAACAGATGTCATACAATAACATCAAATCATTTAGATAGAAAAAAACTTTTATGACACAAAATTCTCTCTCTCTCTCTCTCTCTCTCTCTCTCTCTCTCTCCCCTGTTTCTCTCTCTCATTGTCTGTCTCTCACTCTCATTGTCTGTCTCTCACTCACTCTCTCTCTCTCTCTCTCTCTCTCTCTCTCTCTCTCTCTGTTTCTCTCTCTCATTGTCTGTCTCTCACTCACTCTCTTTCCCTCTCTCTCTCTCTTTCTCTCTCTCTCTTTCTCTCTCTCTCTCTCTCTCTCTCTCTCTCTCTCTCTCTCCCTTGTTTCTCTCTCTCATTGTCTGTCTCTCACTCACTCTCTTTCCCTCTCTCTCTCTCTCCCCCCCCTGTTTCTCTCTCTCATTGTCTGTCTCTCACTCACTCTCTTTCCCTCTCTCTCTCTCTCTCTGGATGGTTATTATGAAGATTGGAGTTAGAGGTGATGTATTGAGGTAATCACAAGAGGCCCCAGACTTGTTGAGCTGTTTATTTTTCAGGCAATGTATTTCTGTTTTTTTGGGGGCACAAACATCAGAGATTGAGACCATATATTATAGAAATATATGTTGATAATTATTATAAAACTAAACGACTTTGGGAAAACACATTTTAGTTAAAGTTAATGATTGATTCATTCATATTCTGAAAATTCAGGTGACAAAGAAAATTCTTAGGAAAATAGCCAGAACTCCCCCCACGCCAAACTCAGAATGGCCCCCCTATGTCTAAGATCATGTCTATTTTGTTCTCTTTTTATTTAAGTACCCAGTTCTTCTCCATTGTCTGTTAGATGTTTTATTTTAACAGACACAGGATGTTAGTGAGTACAATAAGCTTTAATAACAGATCCATCTTGTTAATAATATATGTTGTGTTATATTGTTTAAAACAGCACGATGAATGGTGAACATCAGTCATTGTTCATAACATTTAATTGATTCCAATTTCTATTCAAATATTCCTCTTAATAGGCTTTTTATCAAACAGAATTTCAGATACCTTTGTTTCCAAATCATATAATTTTTACATATACATGTATATAGTAATAAGTCTGAATTCCATTTATGGGAGGGACACATGAGGCGACCATTGGGGATTGGGAGTACATGTAATAGTGTTCCATGCCCTAAACCTTAACCATAACATTGTATGTGCATTAAATCTGTTAAAATATAGGACCCAGGAAACATTAGACCCTGCACCCCAGAAACTATAGGTCCCTTCAAATACAGCAATATTATCATTTATTTCCAATATTTCCAATAATTCAGATTTTTTTAGAAAATAAAAATTGAAAACTAGAATTGAAAAAAAAAAACATGGTTGGTTACAGTATTAAATCAGAATTTTATCTTAAGAATATTATTTCTGAAAAATAAATATGTTGAGCTCACGAGCTGGAAAAGTTACTAGAATTGAGCTAGGTTATAGATACATGTATAGATCTGTACTGCTGTCACTGTAATCAGGATGCCGTTAACATGCTCTGTTACTGTGCACGGTCATTATTATATAACACATAGTCATAGACCATTATTAACCCTTTGAACACTGACTATACATGGGGTGTTGCACGTCCCTCCCTGGATTTACAGGACGTCATATTAATTATGATGTCAACGTAATTGGAGCTTGACACGCCGCAAGCCGCAAAACCGACATTTCAGGTATATGCGATACAACGTCAAGCCTGTTTTGCGGCATTTCGGGTTCTAAGGGTTAAAATCTCATCTTTTAGTTCTTGTAAACAAAAAAGGGGGGGTGGGGTGGGGTAGATGGGCTAATGTTTAGTAGGTGAGCTTTGTATCATAAGGTCTGTCATTAAGTTAACTGCAGGCATGGTTTCGTTTCCCAGGCTGTATGTGACAAGCAGCAGGGTCACCTGTCCAACCTTGTGGGTTTTCTCTGGGTCTTCAGTCCTCCAATATACATGTACATGTACGCAAGTGAATTATTGAAATAAAATTGTACCATATATTAGTCCCAAAAAGACCTTGTTTGTGTCAAGTGGATGTTAAACCCCATAGATCTGTTTCCCTGTGTAAACCCACCCACTACGCGCAAACGAATTATTGAAATAAAATTGAACCATATGTTAGTCCTGAAATGACCTAGTTTGTAGTGAGTGGAAGTTAAACCCCATCTCTATCTCTCTCTCTCTCTCTCTCTCTCTCTCTCTCTCTCTCTCTCAGTAAACAGAAGTTGCAGAAATGTATTTAAATATCTTAACTATATTGGTTGTTTAAACATTAATTATCAATGACTGTTGATGACAGTCCACATTTAACACAAGATAGTCGTTATCTAAAAAAAAGTGGGGCCTTAAACACCATCCTATTTCATTTCCTTCTTATCTCTGTGGATTTTGCCCTAATCTGTTTTGTGTGCAGGATTGAGCCGAGAGTTTTTAATAGAAGGGAAATTTGTCCAGGAGATGAATAATGAAAGGGTGTCGTTTTTCACAGGGATAAAGTTTAAAGGGGTGAGTGACAAGGGCTTGTCAGAATCCAGATCATACACAGATAGTCAAATAAATTGAACCAGACCACAATGGAAAGGATTTTTTAAGAGGCTCTGTGTCGCTTCCATTTTGTGTTCACAATAGGGAAATATTAGGGGTCGTGTTTTTAAGGGGTTGACCTTTAACCCTAGTTGTCAGATTGCTACAAGTCAGTTTAGTCAAGTATGTGTTGTATCAGCTGGTATAGATTTAAATGAAGATTTCTGTTGTGACTCCGACAGATGGATTAATGAGAAATTTTAAATGGATGTGGAGGTACATGTATTATCATAAACGGAAATATTAAATGGATGGATTTATCATAAACAGAAATTTTAAATGGATGGATTAAGCAGACATTTTAGATAGATGGAAGTGTTATCATTCAGAAATTTTAAATGAATGGATTTATTATTGTCAATAGAAGTTTTAAATAGATGAATTTATTATCA
This sequence comes from Patella ulyssiponensis, assembly GCA_963678685.1. Classification (NCBI taxonomy): domain Eukaryota; kingdom Metazoa; phylum Mollusca; class Gastropoda; family Patellidae; genus Patella; species Patella ulyssiponensis. Next base: position 93,814,606 of record OY783225.1, read on the forward strand.
TTAACAGTCATTTCAAATGGATGGATTTATAATCATTAACATGTTGCATTTTGAATGTTTTACAGTGGGTGAGTTTAGAATATTTCCTAGATTTGAAAGGCTGTCTTTTAATCCAGTCCTACACGAACCATGTCTTTGTAAAAGTTATAAGTATTATCTTGAAAGCCTTTCTCACATAAAAATCACGGATATATAATCTGAACTGTTCAAGTATTTCACCATACATTGATTACAAATAATAAATCACTTAACATGTACATGTCATGTATATACGTTCCTATTTTTGTCTTTTTTTAAGGTTCTTATGAATAGACCCACACACCCTTTAAAACATGTGCGATAGTTTTATACAAATGAGGCATTATTCGTGAAATACAACATGCATATACAAATTATCAAAATTTTGATTTGTAAGCTTTTTAACAGGAAATAGAGAGGAAGGGTTTTTTTCTTTTTTGAAAAAAACCCCAGCTTCCTAGATATGTTAATAATAGCATATGTTGAATATTTAATTCGAGTATTCACATGTGTAGAAATTATTTTGTTAGAACTACCATGTTTTCCTTCCGTATTACATCCGCACGTGTTTCAAACGGTCAATTCTTCAGGAATAACTACCTCTCGCCCTTCGTATATAAACTTACCGCATGTGGTAACGCTTAAATTACGACACGTTTTAATAATAACATCTTTCCTCTAATTATGAAATAATAATTGGAATAAAATGTCATTTTACCGAACATGAAATGTTTCTAGTTTCCAGACTTCCACTTTTATCTACATTTGTTACAATTTATCAATTTATTTTCCGTTTTTTATCAAAGCCTGAAATTCGATCAAAATGTCGAAAATAATTTCAAGAAAAATTGAAACAGATGTATATATTTTTTTTCTGTGAATATTAACAGAGTAAAATTAAACTGGTACTTGTGAATTACATTCTGTCGTGTCTACACCCAACATAAATTGAAAAAATATGTGACCATGAAAACTTGTTTGTTAAATTGTTATCCGTTACATAATTTGGTTATGGAAACAGGTAGAATGGTCATATACAGTGTAAAAATTTAAAACTTGATAAAGACATAAATGTACCAGTATGTAGGAACTAAACAAATTTCACCCTCCAATTTTAATATTGGTTTGTTATATGACAGTTTTAATGAAAATAACTGTTTTTGATGTCATAATTATTAAATGGAAATGAAGTGGGGTTTAACAACCTACTTTTCTAGACTATTAAAGACACCACATGCCAGCAATTTTACTGTAGCTGGTCAGCAACGTTTCTGTCATTTTTTTTGTCAATTCCCACTTCCAAACCTCTTTTACCTGTACAGCAAGGTACCATTATTTGTCGGGATCTCTGATCTGCACCACTTACAAGGGCAACCTTAAGTACTTTGTCAGCCAATATCATGATCGAACCTGGCACCTACTGGTTAGTGAACCAGGGCCTTACCACAGAGCCATCGTGGCCCCTAATTTTTAAATACATACATAAAAATATTGGCTCCAAAAGTCATAAAAAAAAGGAAGCACCTTATATACCCACCGAGAAAAGTGACTTAAGTTTTAAATGTATTAACTACGAAAGAAAAAGGTGGTGCGTTATTCTGAAAAGTGGCTCCTGATTTTTAAATATTTATATAAATGTATTGGCTACAAAAGTCGAAAAAAAAAAAGATTTGTGATGTATAAATAACAGGAGAATGTTGATAAGTACGACCAGTTGACAATAATGGCGTAGATAAATAATGTTTTTATTTGTGAAAACTTTCTAATCAACTTCATGACATGTTGATTTATCAAGTTTTTATCCATGTGGAGGTTATCGCGTGGAGGCTGGGTTAGTTTTTAATGAGGTATATTGCGGTGATATTTTACTGTACATCTGCTCTATTAAAGATCTGTAATTTATTTCTGCTAGAAGTTAATAGATGTATATAACCTGATAGAATCCAATTGGTACAAGGTTAAAATAAAATCAAATGGGGTTTAACGTCCTGCTGTTCAGCTCCGACTGGGCTAACAAAGGCGGGCATACACCATTCGGTGTAGTATGAGGTAGATTTAGCCCAGACAGTGGCACTACGTCCTACTTGTACAATATATATCAAATAACAATTGCCAAGTGATATGATACTGGCATGTCAATATGTACACAAATGATTATAGATGGTCCCTCGCTAGCCCCCTCTTTCCAGCATTGAAAGTAGGATGGTAAACCCCATTTTATTTCATTTCTAATCCAAGCCTTATTGTGTAAACTTTGTTAAATGGCCAGCTACTACTATTTTTCCTGTTTTGATTCTGAAAGCTTTTACAGATTACAGTACGGTAGTATTTTAATAAAGAAGACCATTAAATGATGAGTTACAATCATACCAGATGTTTTTATCGTTAAGCCTAGAGAAGAGAAGGAGGGGGTAACTCACAACTATAAATTCTGTTTCTCGTTACAAGAATTAATGATGATGATGTTTGTCTAATTAGTATTTTTAAGGTGTTCCACATGTCGGCTTCACACCCCTGGTATTACTCCCTCTGCTATTATCATTTAGTTTATATCATTGCCAGTCTGCTTCCCATTTAACCAGTTTAAATTCCATTAACACCTTCCTGTATATGAGAGAGAGAGAGAGAGAGAGAGAGAGAGAGAGAGAGAGAGAGATATGCAAACTATGTCAGAAAACCCACATTTATAGGCAGGTGACACCCTCATATTGTCATATGGGTGTGGAATCGAAAACCATGTCAATTGTCAATGAAAGACCAATTGAATATTGAATAAACACCTCTCCTATGAACATAGATGTACATTATGCAAGAGGTAATACTGCCTATTGCAGGTCTTTCTTTAAGCCTGAAATGTTATGTTATTTAGATTATTGATTACACATAATTAACTCACCCTGACCATACCCATCTTTCTATGCCATCGCTACCCTGCGATATTTAGCAGATTGGAATACATTTTTGAAAAATAGTTAAACATAAAAATGCATAATCTAGACATTGTTTTTTATCGTGCCAACTTTAGTAATGATGATCGAGGCTTGGTCTAAAATTCAACCCTAAATATCTCAGTTCAGAGAGATCAATTTGATTGCAATTTTCAGCATATTCTATTTACATTATCTATATTGAAACTATTATAGGGAGAATTATCAGCTTTTATCTAATCTCCCATAATGTCCCTTTCATTTTTCCTCCCACTGCTAAAGACCCCTACGCGCAAGCGAGTTATTGAAATAAAATTAAACCATATGTTAGTCCCAAAATGACCTAGTTTGTGTCGAGTGGACGTTAAAGCCCATTTTTCTCTCTCTCTCTCCCGTTAATTTTTTTAGTTATGTAGGGTAGCTTGTGGGATATAATTAAAACAATAAACATGTATTATTAATCATGTGACTAGTCAGACGGCTCTTACAACAGATGATGTATTATAATCGTTAGTTAGACGATGTATGTGTTGATGCAGGTACATGTTATTAATTATAGAGCATGTGTGTGTGTGCATGCGTCTGCTTTATTTTAACCACAATCTCTGACCATAGCACATGTCTGTTGACTTGTGAACTCACTAATGATATTAGCAGCTAATTTATTAACGCGTTGTAATGATGGATCGCCAGCTAGCTCCAGCCACAACCCCATTCACTTTACGCTTCATTTATCTTTATCACTTCTGCTTCTAATTAATCATTAACGTCTGCTTTTATAATTACCTCCCCTTTAAAATACAGGTAACAGGAAGTTTACTAAAATAATAAAGAGGTATTTGGAGGAGGAGCGGGGTAAATTAACTGACGATAATTGGGAATTTTCGTTAAAAAGCTCCACCAGATATATGTAACAGATGTCCAATAATAACAGCAAAAACGGGAGGGTTTTCATGTCTGGTCAACACAAAATAGGTTATTTTGGGACTAAGATATTATAACTTGGAGATCGAGACCATGCCCTGCCACTTTACTCCCTGACAGATCTGAAGATATATTAAAGGGACAATAACACTCTTGCTGGCTTGGCAGCACTAGAAAATAAATAATACCCTTATTCTAAGTACCAGATGTTTATGTGTCCTACCTGTTGTGTAAATTATCCATTACATCATATTTTACTTGTCCAGAGGGTTCGAAAATATTTTAAATCAAAGTCACATTTGAAAAGGTTTACGTTAGACTTTTCAAATCAATTAGTTGAATTTTTCCAATTTTTTAAATTAGATGTGTTAAGATGAAATTTATATCATCAATTAATTTGAATATTGTAAAATAATACAATTTGTTGACCAGAATGAAGATTAGGACATATTATTAAGTTACAACAAGAGTGTTATTGGGGCTTTAAGTTTAATACATCGACAAACTGTTGAAGTAAAAGTGCACAAGCCTTACAGATGAAATGCCTGAATGTGCTGCTTTTGTGTGTTTGAATAAGATTGGCAAATCGGAAAGTGACTGATTTTAAAATTGCCAATCCGAAACACGAGCAATTCTTAGGATGAGGAACCTGGGTACAGATCAAAAAATCAAAAAGATAAGGCTGTGGTTTCCATCCATTTTGATAATGACATTTGTGTGCAGAACAAAAACTGGTTAAATGCGGATGCTGTTCCAACCATGTTCTAATTTAGTCATATTGTTAATCGTGTTAAGCAGTGCTCTAATCGTGTTGAACCAGGTTTGGACTATATGGTGTCATACATTTGGATACAAGTGTATTTAAGGAGCCAAGTCTTTTACTCAATATCCACAGTCTTCAACATTGCAAAAACGATTTATTGGTCAATTTGAATCATCATATTGATTTTGTTATTTAAGACAAATTGAAATTTTCCGAAAAATGGCACAGGAATCAGGTGCTATTCCATTTTGGACTCTTTGCATATATTACCAAACAGAAAAATTTGAATGAAGTAAATCAGTTACATTCATATTACATTATTTATGCTTTGCGACTCATTTGTGTCCTTTTGGGTCCATTTCTTGGTGTCAAACAATAGCGATGGGTTTGTTCATGATTAAATGTATTCAAATCAATTTTGCAGTGGATAAAATCATTCTGATTATCAGAATTATTTACATTAATAATGTATGTATTTTCTGGAGAATGTCCTTTGTACATGAATCTTCCTTTAAAGGTTCAGAATACCTGAAATATCATCGCATACTATTATGACTACATGATTGCAACATAACATATTTATATATCGTTTAGAAACATAACATATTTATGTATCGTTTAGAAATGTTATTTCGTGTTACAATAACACATATAAATAAAAGGGAAGTGGACCTGTAATTAATCTATTAATCAATCAATTAGTTAATTATCCACCATTAGTCTTGTTTTCCTGTTTATAGTAATTTGATCTACAAGATGTATTAAACATTATTTACATTGAATACAAACACATCACCTCATCTCCCTGTTTTATCAGACAGTTTAATAAAGTGGTTAATTTGCCTTCCAGGCATGAGAGATTAGTATATGATTAGTGTCTTGTCAACTCACTACCATTGCAACTAATACATGTATATGGTAGTTTTTATTGCTGTGGTATATAACGTGTAAATGTACAGGAATAGTATACATGTATGCATGTGTATACCCAACCCACGACTACTTCCACACCCCACAACTGCAATATCCACCATCTCCACTATACACCCCACTCCACCCCACCCACACCGACAACCCCACCCCTTCATTCATCTCCACCACTTCCTCATCATGTCTCCACAATCCTACCTCCATCTTTCACACCACTGCTCCAACCTCAATCCTGAACTCCACCACTTCCCTCACTGCGTTCACCCTTCCTCCAACCCCCACCACACCACATCCGTCTTCTCCATCTCCACCCAACCCCTCACCACATCCCCTACCTCACTCGCCGCCCCTAACCACTTCCCCGCCTCCATCACTGGCCCTCTCACCACTACCCACTTGAAACCCATGACCAGAACCAACACAACCTTCGAACCTTCCTACAGAAACAGATTTCCAATATCCCCACAAATATCATGTAACTTCGCTACACGAAGTAAACAACTTCACTGACTGACTGATTGAATACAATATTCCAAACCATCAGAATAAAATTTCACAATAATCCCGTGTTTTTTTATGAATTCGGTTGGTGTGGATTACTAAGTATGTTCCGAGGGAATAAATCTGAATATTGATAGGAGAGAGAGATGGCTGGGTTCGATCAATCATTTTAGACATGTAATTTGTTAAACATGAAACTAGGAGAGAAGGAAAACACACCAACATGTTGTATGTGGTCTTCACATCAATAATAAACTTTGATTCCTGCGATTCCACAGCGATTCCAATCCCGATATTATCTCTCATCTTAAAAGGAGAAAAATGGATTTAATGTCCACTTAGAACATGTATGTATTTACTGTTCTGCGATTCCAGTGCGATTTGATCTCACATCTTAAAAGAAGAAAATGGGTTTTATGTGAATTTAGAGGATCTCGGATATCTTGTGATTTATGACATGGTACATCTAGATAAATATATTTATAGTTGGATCATATCTATAGCTTATATATATGAGTGAAAATTTTATTTTCTACTGGAATGGAAGGAGCTGGCTTTATTGTCACAAGACATTCTAATTAGATTATTTTAAAACCATACAAAAACAGCCAAATTTATCTTCTGTGCTTACATGCAAACATACATGTACATTGTACATTGTATATGCATGTATTCACCTGAATCACAATTGGTCATCCGATTGACACTGATGAAATGGTGTCCTGTATTGAGTAAAATTATCACAAAAGCCACATACATGTATATGTATATATATATATATATATATATAAATAAAAAGACAGTTGGAATTTTTTTTTGCCCTGAAAGAATAAGACACACTTATTCTTTTTTGAGACAGGAATTTAGTTGATGGAGTGGTCTATTCTTTAGGTCATAAGATCTGTCATTGATACAAGCGGTGTGACTTCTATCCCAGAGAAAATCCGCAAGGTTGGACAGGCAACCCCACTCCTTGTCATGTACAACCAGGGAATCGAAATAATGCCAGTTGAAACAATGACAGACCTTATGATACAATGCACTCGTGCTAACCATTCGGCCATCCAACCCACTCCCCCAAACAATTTAGAAGCAGCTGTTTGTATTGATGTTACGAAATCAAATGTTGTGGAGTTTAACGTCCCAGTTCTGCTTCTTCACTGGGCTAAATGAAGACAGACATATGCCATACAGTGTGCTATGAGGGAAATTGTGCCTGGACTGTGACACTACGACCTACTCTTGTATCAAATTCCAACTGTCAAGGGATCTTTTATGTGCACATCAATGTGTACACAGGACCTGGGTTTTTTTGTCCCATCTGAACGACTAGACAGCTGTCCTTGCCGTTCTGCAACACTGACAAGGAGAAACCACGCCGGAAAATCTTTATGAACTTTCCCGGTCAATGTAGGGATCGAACACGTGACCTCCAGGCTACCCTATAGCCACAAGGACACCCTACTGATGTAACACTATAAGTTGAGAAGAAACAAAAAACATCCATAGACTATAAACATTTAAAATACTACATTGTCAAATAATCTGTCAAAATAAAAATAAAAGTTTTGGACCACAGCAGTAGTTATTTATATTGATGTAACACAAGATATGTTGAGTTCTGCTCTGTTTTTATTCCTGACAAGTTGAAGACTGAACAAGGTAATAGGATATTTGCAAGATTTAAAGATAAAATTATCTCAGGTAAACAACTCGTTAGTTCAGGTGAGTGATGCTAATTAAAGGTGTTGATACAACGCTTATTTTACCTGCTGAAATATGAAAAGGAAATGAAGATAGACTCTGGGGGTTGACAAGTAAGATAAACTACTGCCCTTGGTACTATTTATATTTTTAACAAACCTTGAACCAATGTTAGCCTACATGTACGTCAAAATCACTAAACAGCAATGCCTTAAACAGTAGCTCTATCCTATCGTGTTAGAAATCAATTATTTTGTTTTGTGGTAAGGAAATATGGGGTTTCTATGTATTGTTTAATTGTTGGTATATCTGGGGACTGGGGACACCTAGATTGTTCTGTGTTCTGTTTAATTCTTCGTATATCTGGGCACACCTATATTGTTCTGTGCTTTGGTGTCTGGAGTTTGTATAATATACTTCCTAGCCACTGACAAGTGTGTGTGTGGGGGGGGGGGATTCCCTTTGACTTTCTTGGTAGAAGTATATGAATTCCTGTCACCCTGATTGCCTTTTACATTTTTTTTTTACAATATTTCATTGATTCATAGTGAATTGTACTCCGATTGATTATTTCATATTAGATGCCATTATATACCGTTATATATAGTACCGCCTATAAAGTGAAAGTTGGCATATAAACTGTTTATAATTCTATCAACACTAACAGGTATTACAGGTGATCAGGATCACTGGTATAGGATTATATATACTTTATACAGGTTTATGTCTAGCTACTAGTATAGGATTTAACAGGTATTATATGATTTATAACACAGTTATGATGTAATTGTCAGGATTTAAACAGGTAAAGGTGTGTAGTATAAACTGTTACAGGTGTGTTCTGTAAGAGCTAAATCTGCTTATTACAAGTGTTTCTCTTGGCTTCAACCTGAACTAAATCTGAGCTTATTGCAAGTGTTTCTTTTGACTTCAAATGTTATCTAAATTATTAATTAAACATTTATTCACATGTAAGAGGTAAATTCGCCTATTTCAAGTTTTCTTTTGGCTTTAAGTATTATAAATTATTAACATGACAAAACCATAATCAACTCCCAAGAGTATCGGATGCCACAGATATTAAGTGGATTATACTGGACTGGAAATTTTATCAATCAACTAGACTTATTTAAACCAACCTACATGTATCTGTGTTAATTTGTAATATTAGTTGCGTATAGAAATATTAACGAAGTAAGCTTGAATTATCGTGGGGATTTGGATGGCCCTGTATCATGGGGTCTATCATTGAGTCAACTGGCATGGTTTTGATTCCCGGTTGTGCATGACAAGAAGTAAGTTTTTCTGTGGGTCCTACGGTTTTCTCCCCCTTCATGAAGAATTATAGAAATAAAATTGAACCATATGTTAGTCCCGAAATGACCTAGTTTGTGTTGAGTGGATGTTAAACCCCATTTCTTTCTTTCTCTTGAATTATCACGTTTTGTTAAAATTTGATTTGTGTTTAATATTCAACCATTAGAATCTAGAATATCCATTTTCTGTTTTCTATATGTCTGCTGTGATAAATCTGTAACAGAAACCACAAGTAAAATGTGTATTTTACGTTGGATTAAGACGTAAAGCAGGTTTAATGAAGTAAATCTGAGTAATACGATTGTGTGAAATGACGCGTAAACGGTCGGATAAATTCATTCAACTGTTTGATTTGATTTACATGCCTGGATGATCAAAGATATATTAGTATTAGTTCAGACTAGGTCTTCAGATCTTTTCTACAATTTCCTTTTTTTAAGACACTCAGGATCAAAAACTGTGGCCTTTTATATTTTTTTCCGGGTATCTCAGTACAGTCATTTTGTAATAACTAGACTACTTTGATTGATGTAAAAAAAACCCTGATGTTGTCGATTTTATTGAATTTATTTAAGGTTTTATTTGGGTTTTCAGTTCAATGCTGACACATCTGATCTAAAAAATAAATAAACCAGCCAACTTCTTATTATGCTTCTTTTCAGACACAATTTTATATATACAAAGCCATGTCAAATAGGCTAAATCTATTTGTTAAGTCCAGCTCGATTTTTATCAATGTGGTGGAAATGTAAACACATGTAAGAGAGAGAGAGAAATGGGTTTAATGTCCATTCGACACAAACCAGGTCATTTTGGGACTAACATATGGTTTAATTTTATTTCAATAATTCGCTTGTGCGTAGGGGTCTTTAGCAGTGGGAGGAAACCGGAGTACCCGGAGAAAACCCACGAGGCTGGACAGGCGACCCTACTCCTTGCCACGTACAACCGGGGATTCAAAACCACACTAGTTGACTCAATGGCAGGCCGTATGATACAGTGCGCGCATGCTAACCATCTGGCCATCTAACCCCCCAAATACATGTAAGGTTAGGGCACGTGATTGTTCGCAATATTGTAGGTTAGGGTTTTTTGGGTTGTTTTTTAAGCAATATTTTTATTCAGGATGTCTGAATGGGATTGGGGAACAGGTATGGCCTATGTAAAACCCCTCTCCTTAGGTTAGGGTTATTCTTAGCAATCAGACTAGGTCCAGGGTTAGTGTATTGGGTTGGGATTAGCTCTCGTCCTCTTGACTTATGACAAAAATTGAGCTGGCCTTATCATTTAGCATCCCAAATTCAATGATTTATTTTTTGAAATAAATATTTGTTATATAATGAAAGCTATATGTTTCAATGTTCAGATATTTTAAATTATTTTCCGTAGTCATCAGCAATTCTTCATATTTTGTTTAGCTACATAATCTGAAAATCACATTTATCACAAGGAAGAGAGAGACATAAACTAGGTCATTTCTGAACTAACATTTCGTTTAATTTCATTTCAAGAATTTTCTTTCTTGTGTGTAGAAGTCTTTAGTCATTGCAGTGGGAGGAAACCACAGAACCTGGGACTTAACCCAAAGTTTAAACGGGCAGGGAATTAAAACCATGCCGCTTGACTCAGTGACAGACTTTACGATGCAACACTCAAGCAATAACCATTCAGCCACCCGACCCCCACATGTGAACACAGGCGCAATCAAATTGACGATGGACGTTTTATTCATGGAGAGAAATCTCGGGATAAGATTATTCTGTAATAATTTTTAATTGAAATTCTCCTTTTTCTTCTTCCAGATTTTAAAGAGAAGATGAAGATAACATTTAGAGACGGGTAAATATCGCACAGGAGGAAAAAAATATCAAGTTATTTGTGAAATCGCTCAAGTCTACTTGTATGATTCTGTGAATATATCTGTGTCTGGATAATAATTATAGGCTACATGTAGTCTCTGTCGATCAAGTTTGATGCCTAATCAATTCATACCATGGAGTTACAGCGTTTTACGGACTTTACGCAAACGAAGGTATTTTCTTGCGTTGTTCAGCGTTTTTGTGGTCATGATCCAGTTACTTGATGTTGCGCCCCCTAGTGGAGAAAACTTTAACTTGACGCCAAACGGCAAAACTCAACGAGATTCGAAAGCAGCTTATTTGTATACATTCCCGTCCTGGTTGGATAATAAAGATTCAGCCAATCACCACAGTCGACACATTCAGGGATTTTACCGAGGAATTCTGGGAAAATTTGAATCCTACCTACCGGATAAGATGGAGTCTGTGAAAATCAATTTGAGACACAAAACAAATAAATTGTGCTCGATGAATAATTGTATGGAGCACCATCAACTTTCAGCCAATCACAAAACAGATTTAAATATAAATGTAGCCAATCAGATTGGTTCGGATAATTCTGTGTCTGAGGTAACTCCGCCTTCTGTGTATATTCCGTCACAGTTTTCATTAGTTCAAGACGGCGCCGCGGGCGGTGCTAGTTTCTACGAACGCTATTATCAGAATCATGCGAAATCCAAGACAGAGTTGAAACTGCTGGAGGATCATGGGTTTTTACAGTTCTCGTATAATGTTACAGCCAGCGATCTCATCCCTATCAACAGGCGTATTGAAGATTCACGACCACACAGGTAGGATCCTTTCACGTTTTAACAGTCTCTGATCGACTTTCCATTTTTCGAACACTTAATTTTTCAGTCAAAACCAAAATATCAAGGGGATATAATCTTGTGGCTTTGATTCGATTGGATTAAAAAGTGGCAAAAAAAATATTTTTTTTGAAATATAGGATCCATGATGGCTAAGTGAGAGAGAGAGAGAGAGAGAGAGATGGGGTTTAATGTCCACTCGACACAAACTAGGTCATTTTGGGACTAACATATGGTTTCAATTTTATTTCAATAATTCGCTTGCGCGTAGGGGTCTTTAGCCGTGGGAGGAAACCGGAGTGCCCGGAGGAATCCCACGAGGTTGAGAAGGTGCCCCTATCTCCATGCCACATACACTCACACCAGGGATCGAAACCACAGCCGCAAGCCAGAGGTGGCCGGGCAGCTAGAGGTCGAAGCGCGGCACTCTAGACCCCCCAATGGCTAAGTGAGTAAGGTACTGTTCGATCCCGGTGTTGGCAGAGAAAATTCATTTTGTGGCCTAGTTCCTGCTTTGTCAGTGGTGCAGGACGGGGGGCCTGACGAGGATAGCTGTCTAGCTGTTCAGATGGGACCAAAAAACGAGGTCCTATGTACACATTGACGTGCATGTAAAAGATCCCTTGGCAGTTGTAATTCTATATGCATGTAAGAGTAGGCTGCGGCGTTGCCTAGGCAAAATTTCCCTGTAGCACACTGCATGGCACATGCTCATCTTCATTAGCCCAGTTGAAGCAAAACAGTAGGTTGTTAAACCCCAAATCATTTCATTTGATTTTTAATGACGTTGATATTGTCTGCAGATATACATATGTAGCTGAATGTGTACAAATTTTTTAATTCATCATATTTTTGTAAATAGAGAAGAGAACTAAAAACATTTCCTGGCAGAGACTTGATTCTTACAATATTAATGTAGTTTACAAGAAATCAGATTTACAATACATGTAGGCCTACATGTACATGTAGATAAGGGATATGTTAGGGTTAGAGCAAGGTATTTTTAAGGTTGGATTGATGTTTGTTAAAAAAGGGACATATTACGGTTGGAGTTAGGTATAGCTGTGAGAAAGGGATAACTTAGGGTTAGGGTTATAGTTATACATGTAGTAGTCAGTTAGATACCGCACATGTATGGCTGTTAGAAAATATAATGAAATTGGGAGACAGATTCTAAAATCATTCAAGAAAAAAAATCTATAAAATTGTCCCATTTTTTATTTGATAAAGATGATTAATCATAAAAATGAAATGCCTTTAAGCAAATAAAATAATTCTTCATTTCTTTTTAGAAATTCTACTTCAAATGAAATAAATCTTTATTTCTTTTTAGAAAAGCTCCTTCAAATAAAATTGTCTCAATCTGAAAATGGCAACATCTTGATTCGGGCATTGACTGACAATCAGTGGCTGCCTGTTTATTCATGACTTATCAAAAATATCCCAGCGATTCCATTCTTTTCAGACACATTATATTTTAAAAGCTGTTGAGGGCCCGTGTTGTCGTCTGAAGAAAGCGTTCTGTCAATCTTTCGTCATCGTAATACACTCCAAGTCATTAGAAATTGATTTTTATTCTGGCACAAAGTAGCAAATTATATTTTGAGAAGATTTATTCTTGTCTTTTCGAACAGATGTCGACTGTTCTGATAAAAATTGAAAAATTGATAATGCAGCCAGAATTCCTTTGTCTGCAGAGTTATAAAGGAATAAAAAAAAGAGAGAGATTATTTGAATACACGATCGGGTAATTGTATCGACCAATCGAATTGTGTAACGCTTGTGTTTATTTAGGTGCCCGTGTCTGTGGAATAATTATGCGATGAATAAAATTAATATTGATCAATACGAGTCAATTTCTTTCGCTATATTTTTTTTTTTGTTCCAGAATTTTCACGTTAAGGCCGACAAGTTGTTGTGACGTTTTATTCCTTAGTTTTTATGGTCTTCTTGTATCGCAAGAATTTGTGACGTTACGAGCCAATGTTTAGTTAATGTAATGATTTTCAGAAATTTTTTCTTCAACGAAGAAGAACCTGCTTTCTTATTCAACTTTTAAATTCCAATCTTGGATTTGTAAGAAATTGATTGTAATTGTAGAAACATTGCAACACAAAAAGAAATAGAATTGGGTACCAACTGAGTTAATGAAGACGGACAATGGCATTTGCTCGGACAATAACATTTTGACCTTCTTTTCATCAAATTTAAACTGCAAAGTGTTCTATCAAGTATCATATTGAGCAAAACTTAATTATTTTTAGAGACAGGTTTTTTGTAGAGATCGATCTTCCAATATTTTGGGATACAAATTTCCTCGATGATTGTTATCTGCGTCTGCCAAGAGTTCTCTTATACTGAACTTATTGACAGATATTCTTTTAAGATAGAGAAGGATAATCCGTTAAACATGCCATGAACATGCATGATGTAATGGTTAAATCTGCCTAGCGCATGTCTTTCTTTAGGCCTGAGATGTTTATACAACTTATTAATTAGATATTTATTAAATTGACAACACCATAACCAACTCTCAATGTCATCTGATGGCTCGGATTTTAAGTACCATAGATTAAATCAGTTCAACCATTTAATAATTTAATTTAAATCTGGATAAGCGAGGTTAAGACTCCAATAACCAGTGCAGGGGTTTATGATCAATGAACACATCTTGTCAAAACTACAACCATTGATAACTTGAAATAATTTGAATGAAATTTTCAATAAATTCATTTTGCATTATTTATTTTATAACTATTATAGCAAGAACGACCAGCTTTTTTTTTTATCTAAATCTAAAATAATGCCGCTTTCAAATAATTCAACTTCTGATATTATATTTTGCAAGAGTTTTAACAATCTTTCAAATGATTGTCCGAGGTTGTAATGGTGGCCCTGAAAAAATATGATTATGCGAGGCTGTAATGGTGGCCCTGACAAAAAATGATATAGAATAGATTTAGTAGCATATTGATTGATTTAGATCTGTTTCTTTTATCCCGTTGACTATTGAAAGCGACTTATGATTCATACCATTCATAGCCCCCAACTCTTCCCATCAAATATTATACTACAGTCCTACTTGAATCATAAAGAAACAACCACGACGCAACACGCTTTACGCCACGCATTATAACATAGTATCAATACCGTCCAATCAAATCGTCCGTAATCTTGTAAAGATTAGTACGCGTCAGTGATTGGTATTATATTAATCGTGTTTCATGCGTTACTTGTATTGACGATGTGTACGCTATAAAAGGGAATTAAAGGTGTTTAGTTCATTCTTTCAGAGTATTTTTTTATTGATTTTTATGACTCAAAGTAAATTATATTGTTATACATGTAGATAGGAATGAGCTGGTATATATGCGTGTTGTACTGGGGAAGGGGGATATATGTGTATATACATGGGGGAGGGGGAGCAGGGATATGTACATGTATATACATGCGTTGTACTGGGGGAAGGGGCAGGTGAGGTGGGGATATATATGTATGTTGTTCAGGGGTAGGGGGAGCAGGGATATATGTATGTTGTAATGGCGGAGGGGGAACAGGGTTATATACTTGTTGTACTGGGGGAGGGGGAGGGGGATATATACATATATAGGTCTATACATGTGTTGTTTGTTGGGGGAGATGGGGAGGAATTATTACACTAATTGTACATGTAAATGAGCTGATATATTTCGTTTCTAAGTACTTGTGTATAAACACAGAAGCGACAAAACAAAGTGACAAAGTCGTAAATTATAATAGACTGCTATAGTTATGTACATGTACCTAGTAGACATGTACATATTGTATAGCAAGGTGGGGGTGGGGTAATTATTGTTAATTAAAATAAGCTGCTATAATTGATACTCCTAATGCTCACTCTACATGTAGTTTCTATTTCCTTTCTGTCAGCTTTTCTCTCAATTTTGAGTTTCGAATCCCCAGTTGTACGTGGTAAGGAGTAGAGTCGCCTGTCCAGCCTCGTAGGTTTTCTCAGGGTACTCCCGTTTCCTCCCACTGCTAAAGACCCCTACGTGCAAGCGATCAATTATTGAAATGAAATTAAACCATATGTTAGTCCCGAAATGACCTGGTTTGTGTCAAGTGGACATTAAACCCCATTTTTCTCTCTCTCTCTGTCAATTTTGAAGTAGAAACTAAATCATCATCTTTCGGTGTCACACTTCAACAAAATGCTAGAGCTTCTTCAATTTGAGAAAGATCAACATAAATCTTTAATCTATGGACAATTATGCATCGATTGATTTTTAAAACAACGTCAAATTAAAAAATAGCTAGTTGACCAAGCGAGTTCTACAGTATCTGCGGTAAGGAACAATGTCTTGTAGTTAGGTGCCTCTGACTTGGTTATATTTAGTGCTGTATATTGCCACTGCAGTCACGATGTGATACGTATTGGGATTCAGGTGCTGCGATACAATTCGTATCACGATTCATAACTACGTCAATATTTACCATGAAAACAACAGGATAGATAAATAATTGATACTTTTAATCGTGACGATGTCGAAGAAATAAAACTGTTTTATATCATGATATTGATTAGGATCAAAAGGACAGAAACAATTTAAGAGTTTGTGTACCTATAGATAATGTGTAATGTGGATAATTAGGCATGTTAGTTATATATATAGATAAGAGAAAAAAAACATATACTTTGATTCAGTTTTCACGATTTAATATATGTATCACGAGAATCGTGATGAAATGAAATGGGGTTTAACGTCCTACTGTTCTGCTCCTAAACTGGGCTAATGAAGATGGATGAATCGTGATACATCGATTCAATGATATACATATACAGTATTGTAGGCAAAGGATGTTGAAGGATGCGAAATGTTTGATTCATCACATCTTTTTCAGCTTTTACAATATTTTATTTTACAAGAGTTTCCTCCCTCTTGGATATGGGGATCAGTTAATTTCATTAATTGATGTATATTATGATTTCTCAGATTCTGATTAACTCTTATTAAACATAAAGAAATTTTAATCTTTCCTCAAGCCTACGAAAAATCGATTGATTTTTAGAAACAAAACCGCATCACAATATCGATCCTTTTGTTTGTGAAGTGAATTCATTTGAATCATTATTTGACATTTCAAATTCATCATTGAGTTATGCAATTATGCGTCATGCAATTAAGAGATACTCCAGTATCTAATTAGTCTAAGATAAATGCATTTATTCGACGTCATCCTCGTTTAAATTCAGATAAATTTGAACATTTTCCTTAATAGAATATTAACCATGGATATAAATTATTAATGAAAGCGAATTAATTATCTTTTATCTGGTCGCAATGATGGACAGAGGTAGATTTTTTGCCACTTGATTACAAATAAATTGAAATTTATGAGTTTTTTTAGGAAGCCAATTCTGAACGTCAATTTGCGTGAAATTTAACGATAAGATAATAAATGTTTGTCTGCCTATGATTTATAAACAATGTTAAAACAGATGATAGTGAATCATGCCGATATCCCGTTGATTTTTTTGTAACGGCTAATTTTTAGAATGATCTTTGTTTTTGTTGTTATCTCTGTTTTCTGTGAATTAGGTCTGGTCTCTCACAATATGAACTTGATGTCAGAATAGGAATTTATTATTTCTAATGAATTTATATCATCCATTATTGTTTAATGCTTTCTGTCCATTTCAATTTTTATAAAATAATGTTATTTGGTCATCTTGGGTAAGAATTCACACTTTATTGTAGTGTTAAGCTGCAGTACTTGTAATATAAATAACTATTAGGAGGGACGTTGGGTGGCCGAATGCTTAACATGTCTAGTTCCCTTCCACTGCTAAAGACCCCTATATGCAAGCAAGTTATTGAAATAAAGTAGAACCACATATTAGTCCCTAAAAGACCTACATGTATTTTGTGGCTAGTAACCAGATATAGAATCTGCAGGGATTTTTTTTATAACGAATCCTAATATGGCTTCACTTTAGTCAAACAACTTCTAAACCTTGTTTCACTGATATTTAGTAATTGAATGAGAAGTTGGGAACTACACAGTATCGATGGAGATTAGAGATAGATGCTCAGTTAAAAAAGGAATTGAGGGCCATTTTTAAGGGATTTAAAAGGGGTGGGGCCAGAGTACATAGTGGACATTTTTAAGAGGACGTCTGAGGGACTTTCCCACTGTCATTCGACAAAAATATGGTTGAAAAATCACATGTGATTTTGTGCTTTCAGGCATATTTCCCATATCAAAAACCTATAACTACGGGATATGAAGGACTGGACCAGTACGGTCAGGTTATGAAGGACTCAACCAGTACAATCGGGTTATGAAGAACTCGACCTGTACATATACCTGCTGAACTGTGGTCGTTAATCGTGATTATTGATAATTTCTCTTCACTTGTATGATAAATATATTTTCACCCTGATGACACAATCTGATGAATAGTTAAATCAACAAGTACTTGTCAATTATTCAATATTAATCCATGAATATTTTAGTATTTATTTGATCAACTCAACCTGTAGAAAAAACCCTTGATGAATCATAAAAAACAAAGAAATGGAAGAGAGAGAGAAATGGGGTTTAACATCTACTCGACACAAACCAAGTCATTTCGGGACTAACAAATGGCTTAATTTTATTTCAATAATTTGCCGGAGGACCCGGAGAAACCCATGAGTTTGGACAGGTGACCCTACCCCTTGTCACACACAACCGGGGATTTGAAACCATGGCAGTTGACGCAATGACAGGATTTATGATACAGCGTGCATGTGCTAACCATTCGGCCATCCAACCCTCCAAAGGAAAGGTGTTAATGTATCATCAATACAATACTTTGTTTATTTTGAGACTAACATATGGTTAATGCATCATCAATACAAGTCTATAGTTATTTTGGGACTAACATATGTTTAATGTCTCATCAACAAAACTGTCACAACACTTTGAGACTAACATATGGTTAATGTATCATCAACACAATCCTTTGTCATTTCTGTGCTTTTATATATTTGCATGTCAAGTACAAATTTAAAGACATCAGTTTTTTCCTTGACATCTAGCACAATGGTTAACCATTCATAACAAAACACAACACAAGGTACATGTATATATGGATAAATAGAGAATCTCCTACGAGTGTTTTTTGATATCAAAAAATATCAACACAAGTTGATAATGTAAAAAAAACGAGGCTCTGCCGAGTTTTTTTCACTTTATCAACGAGTGTTGATATTTTTTGATATCAAAAAACACGAGTTGGAGATTTTATTTATCACCCAATCCTTTCTTACATGCAGAAATAAATAAATATAATTCTTTGGTATAGATTTCATCTTTACTGGACCTAATTTCATTACTGCGTAGTGATACATCAGTTTTTTGACTGCAGTTCAGCTATTGCAAAGTCCTATATATTGACCCAGTATTTCCTTCAAAGTCAATTAAATAAAAACAGTTTCTTTTTAACAAAAAAAAAGTCACTTTTTATTTAAAATAAGTGGTTTCTTTAAAATAAAAGAAAGTAGTTCCTTTTTGATTGACCAATCAAATTCATGTAAAGCGATATCTCCTAAGGAGATATCGCAGTAGATTATGTAATTTATCATACAAGCGATATCTACTGTCAAATAAGATATTGGGTGATAAAACAACTTCTCTGTATAAACTTCAACAATACCCTGCAGTTTGGCAGAAAAAACAAACAACATCATCCAAAAAAGAACAAAAACAACAACCATAACAAGAACAAACATAACAAACTACAACAGCAACCAACAACAACAACCATAACAACCAACAACCTCCATAACAACCAACAACAACCATAACAAATGACAACAACAATATGCTCATAGAGCATTAAAATACAGTAATGGTCTTTCCCAGAACTACGTCATCTTATTTTATTCTAAAATATCTGTGTTGAGAAATACCTTCATTCAATCTTGCGAGTTCATTAATTGAGATTTTTACAATTTTCCATTTGGTTAGTTTTTTCGATGGAATGACTTGAGGCAAGTGGACGCTTAGAATTTCTTCCAGTTGACCGAGCAGGAGCCGGTAATTAATGAATCAAATGGTGGCAGGCAGACGGTAATGGCAGATGTCTCGCTGATGATCTTCAAGTTCCTGCTCATTAATCCAGCTTTAGGATAAAAAAGATGGCTACTCCCTATCACTCATAAGTTTGAGAGAGATAGAGAGAGGGAGTAGTTTTTAGCGGTGGGAAACTGAAGAAAATAAAGGAGGTTAAAATTATGTTGTTACTCCTTGGAATCGAAACCCATGACTTGCATAGAGAATCAGGTTTTACTGATCTACAGTGAGATCATTAGACCACTCAGCCATACAACTGTGAAAACTTGAGTTGAACCTGGTTTGACATTGAGTCAAGTATGATCGTGGTTTCACCCCTACCCACCCCCCCCCCTCCACTGCTATAGATCTCTACCCACAAGTGAGTTATTGTAACGCACATGTGAGTTATTGTAACGCACAATTAAGTTATTGTAACAAAGATATATTGTGTCCCCTATCTCTCTCTCTCCCTCTCTCCCTTTCTCTCCTCTGCTAAAGACCCCTAAGCGCATGCAAATTATTGAAATAAAATTGAACCATGTGTTAGTCCCGAAATGACCTAGTTTGTGTAGAGTGGACATTAAACCCCACTTCCCTCCCTCTTCTCAATAAGAAGATGAGACTAAAAGTAGAAAACTGATTGATTCATCAATTTAACCCAAAAATTAAAAAACCTAAACTTGCATGAATAGACCAATCGAAGCTGGTACAGAATACTGTAACATGGTACGGAGACAACTCTCTGTTTACTTGTTTTGAAACTAAATCAGAAAATAATTCTCTAATCATTAAGAAGCAGGGCAGATAGATTCACATCTGAATCAGACATGGCATTAACAACGGCCTACAGCTATTTAGATAAGATGTTCTCTTCCCTGGGTTTCACTTGGGATCCGTCTGCTCAAGGCTTTTCACCAAAACACGATAATTGTAACCCTTGATAGAAAAATCATCCGTTCCTCTGTTTAGCTGCGGCAGTTTTATCTAATAATCGTGGTATAATTTCATCGAATAAACTTAAAACTAAAACACCCCCGAGTCAACAAAGCCTTCAGCTTATTTAATGAGTCATTGTAAAAGAGACTGGATGATTAAAGACTATAGATTGGATTAACATGTAACGAGAGATATAATTAGAGACAAGCGAGTTTGTATAGTAAAAGAGACTGGATCATTAGGGACTATAGATTGGATTAATATATAACGAGAGATATGATTAGGGACAAGAGTTGGTATTGATGTTGTTATTAATTACATTAGGTCAAGGAGAAACCCAACATTAGTTCTAGCGAAACTAAATTAATGACACAATGCCGTCACCCGAGACAATTACAAAAAACAAGTGACGCTTGGTTGAACGCTTTAGCTTTCACATAATACACAACACTAGTCCTTTGGAAAGAAATTCATATTCAAAGGCTTCCAAGCAACAACATTCAAACTAAGGAACAAACATCTGCAAATAAGTGGAGGGGCTGATCGAAGCACCCCCACTCCGAGCTCCCCCCATTCCCCCACACTTGTAAAGATCTGTATACACAAACAGATTATTGATAGGGAAATATTACAGTGTAGTCCCTAAATGACCTAGTTTGAGTTTAGTCCAAAAACCCTGGTGTCCGTTGTATACTATTAGCAGAATGTAAAACCCTTGATATTGGAATTGAAGTAGTGTCTCAGGATCCACAGGTTTCATCCCACTACTAAAGACCCCTACACGCAAGCGAATCTTTAAAACGGAAATTGAACCGTATGTTAGTCCCGAAGTGACCTAGTTTGTGTTGGTTAGACCTTAAACCCCATCTCTCTCTCTCTCTTTCTCTCTCTCTCTTGCTCTCTTTCTCTCTCTCTCTCTCTTGATTGTAACATGATATCTCCACGGAGATGATTTTATTGGTTCTGAACATCAAGTAATTTTGATTCTGATTCCTCTTGAGCTTGTTGCTAATTCATTTTAAATGATGATTATTTAATTAGGTAATTTACGTAAAATAACTCCCTTGTTGATACCGACAACTCATCCGGGTCCATTCCATCCCTAATCACATGTTACTTAGGCCTTAAAAAAAAATTACACTCAATTTATTTTTTTGAGTTTTTTTTTTTGTCAGTATTTGATGATTAGGAAGCCATTTCCCATGTTGATTCAAGTCAATATCTTGTCATGTATCAAGTTTAATTTATTTTACAATTTGACAATGTTACTACATTGTGCTTCCAGTGTCATTGATCTGCAATCAAAAATAATTTAGATTTTTTTCTGGGAGTTGAACTTAGTTAGTTTCTGTTCGAATCTCCATCAATTATTTTGGATTTCTGTTTCTATTTTGGAGTTTTTGATTCTCTTGTAAACTACAATATTGTGAAATTTTCAGTATCTCTAAAACAAATAACGGTTGATCATAGATATGATGCATTAAAGCTTTATTAATATTCTTCTAACGCAGCCAGCGCTTACTGTTTTAGTTATGATTTTAACAAAACATCGCCCATTCAACAGCCATTGTTGAATGATATCATCTTGTCGTACTTCGTAGCTCCTCCGTTAATCTCGGGATTAATAGTTAATAATCTAGCCCCCACCAGTCAGGTAAAAAGAACTGTGAAAATAACAATAAACCAGGGATTATCTGTTAATTAATCTTTTTTATGATTAAATAACAAACCCTGATCGATCTGCTGATGATTGTTTTCGCCCCTAAACGAGAAACATTATTTGATACTGATGTAATTACATCCATGCTACACATATGCATTGCTACTACACATATACATTGCTGCTACACTTATACATTGCTGCTACACTTATAAACTAGCCAAGAGAATTGTCAAATCGAAAGGAAATCAAATTGATTGAAAGCCCCCCACCCCACTTCCTTAAAAAACTTGCCTTCAAAGTTTAATTAGAAGGCTGAAACTAGATCAAGTAGCTAGAGTCGGTTCTATTTTTAACGTTCATTTTAAAAACATGTGTTGCGACCTAAATGTTTGTAATCTTGAGAGTTGTCGATGAAAGCGTCTGATAAGGTTACCTGTTCAAGGCATTTTAACACTGATTGCATTTTTTAAAAAGGTAAATTTAAAAAACAATATGCAGGTTTGAGAATTCTGTGGGGTTATTTAAGATAAGAGGTATAAATGTTATACAATTCTGTCGGTTATTCCTTATCTTAATTCTCATCAGCTGCGATAAATCCTCCGCCAATTTAGATAAAATCATGTGAAATCGGTGCACGGGTTGCCGAGATCTTTTTTTAAACAGAGTTTACAAGTAGATTGTGTTTTCATCTGTCAACTTTAGTTTAAAGTTTCATGTTTAACTCAGGAGAGATGTAACGTAATCTAACAGATGTTTGTGGGTTAACCAAACTACCATAAAGTTTTACCTGTCACTGATCTAGTTTCTATAAATTACGGCCTGGTTGCCCGGTTGACAGTGGTGCAGAAGGTAGGGCGTGGGTACGGTGAAATGTCTCGTTGTTTGAATGGGACGAAAATATTCTGAGGTCCTTAGTAGAATGTTAAAGATCATTTGTTATTGGAATTGAAATATTGTCTCTAGGTCCTCAGGTTTCCTGCTATTGCTAAGAACCCTACATGCATGCAAATTATTGAAATACAATATGTTTGCCCTACTTTGTGTGGAGTGGACCTTAAGCCCCACCCCTCTCTCTCTTTCTCTCTCTCTCTTTCTCTCTCTCTCTCTCTCTCTCTTTCTCTCCATCTCCCCTCTCCATCTCCCCCTTTCTCTTTTTCTCTCTCACCCTCCCTCTCTTTCCCATGCAAATTATTGAAAAAGTATATCTTGTCACTCCAAATGATCGGGTTAGTGTGGAATGGATGTTAAACCCAAATTACCATGTATATTTTGAGGTCTGTGTGTTTCATGTTTGCCCCCCACCCACTTACCTGTATCAGATAGGCTTGGCTTGTTGAAATCTCAGATGGCACCTTTCTGATTTTCATCTATAAAACATCGAAAACAAAAATCACATATATTCTTCCTAAAACACGAAACAGGTTTCAGGGATAATTTCTCCTCAGAAAGATGAAACAAATAATAGGAAGAATAAAAAACTCTTAATAGTTTAATGATCTATTTACTTGGCCATTCATGATCAAATTAACTAAAGATTGAATTCTTAGCAAATCGGTTTTTTTTACGATTTTAATCAACTTTTAACACACAGAAGTGGAGAAGATAGGGAAAGCGTGAAAGAAAAAAATCTCTGTTAATTAAAAATAGAGGCTTGAGCTCATTAATGGTTTATTTAGATTGCTCCATGGAGGGTTTGTCCGACTGTGAGGCATGTCTCGGAGCCGTCTGATTCATTAATAACTCATAGTTAAGTACTAAAACTATAAAGGCCGTGGTCTGGTCCTATAACTAATCTGCCGCATCGTAACGCAAACACCTTCCTCAGATAATAACACGCTTCAACGCCTTGACACATCGACACCAGACCTCCGTTACCAGATCAAGTTTAACCAATGATTTAAACAGATTTGGAGCAAGATGGCCAACCAGGACTGCCAGATTTTATAGCAAGATGGCGAACCAGAGCTGCCAGATTTATATTTTTTTTGTATCCATGATGATATGTTTAACAGGAAGCAGATCTGAAGAACGTTCGGACCCTGGCAGACGACTGTGTAATGTTTTTTTTAGTATGGTAGTTGACCAGACGAATAAAGCTCATGTTACGAGATACAGATGGTCCGTGGCAGATTGATAGATATATGTTAATCCTTATATTAAACTCCTCCTTGCTGTTTTTTGAATGAACACAAAAGTGAAATAAGCATGGATATTAATTTGATAAAGTCGATCATCAACCAAAATGTGAAATCTCAAGCTTTCATATATATTCAGCCAATTAATTATTTTAAGTGGCTGATCCTGATCATACATTTTTCGGACAACGTACAATTTTTCACAAATAGTACGCAAAGTCAGAAAATGAGTAAAAGACACCATTATGTGTTGGGGTTGAATGGCCGAATGGTTAGCTTGTGCATGTTATATCATAAGGTCTGTCATTGAGTCAACTGGCGTGGTTTCAATTCTCAGCTTGTGTATGTGACTAATAGTCCGTTCAGACGCTTATTTTTAAACCAGTTTATAATCGCTGGGGTTTTTAAGACTGCATCGTGTTGCGTTCACACGTACTATAAGCCAAACCAGTTTAACTATTCTGACCTCTTCGGTCCGAGGTTAGAGTTAACTACGTATGGGCAGCTTCACCATCTTTATTCGGATCTCGCACGCTTTCGATAACATTGGCACTGTCTGACCCCGATATTTTCTCAGGAATGTAACTTACTGCGTACTGCGCATGCTCAAAGCAAGCTGGAGCTGGGGTTTTTAAGCCAACCCGTTCAAACGGCTAAGATGAACCAGTTTAAAATAAAAAGCCTTCTCGAAGACAGGTCGCGAGCTGGGGTTTTTAAACTGGTTTATTTGCCCCACATGTGCGTTCAGACGCTTAAGTTAAACTGGTTTAACGATCCCCGGGGTATTTAAACCAGTTCAAAATAAGCGTCTGAATGGGGTATCGCCTGTACAGCCTCATGGGTTTTCTCATGTATGGTTCAATTTTTTTTAATTAATTCACTTGCATGTGGTGGTCTTTTAGCAGTGGGAGAAATCTCAATCAAAAATAAAAATGGTTGGAGTGCCCAAGTTTAGATTTGTCGTTGATTCCATGAAGTACCAGAAGTTGGGTTTTAGAGCGTTAAATACTGTGTGATTCAACATGGCGCCCGAGGGGTTTAATATGATGAGGTACGAAACAGTACCAAATGGTTTATTTGTGTGAGTGTCAAGGTTGACTAAAATGCCTTGGAAATCGGAAGTAGGAGGCGACTAGTATGTGTCTATCTATTTTGTGGACCGATGTGAGATTGTCCGTGGTGTTAACTGGACGAGTAGGCCTATTCACCTTCGGTTATTTGTCAATGTCAGATAAGCGGCTTCTTATCGACACGATCGGCTCTGGATCAGTTTGATTCTACGTATCTCTCGTAGCTGGGAGAAAAAAGATTTTTTAGCCGAGAGAGTATCTTCCGTCAAAATAGTGGTTGATTCCGAGGCAAGGGAAGGAATCACGACCGACCGGTCTGGTCAACAAAATTTGCCATAACGAGATCGTAAGCAGAGAGTGAGATAAGAGAAGAGATAATGGTGGCTATGAAGACCTGGTTATCCCGAATGTCAGTGACTAGTTTCGTTCGTATTGAACTCATCATACTGGACTGATAGGACTCACGTGTTGGGCGTTTTTATTTATACTATTCCGAAACCCCGGTCTTCATAGCCACACTGTATATATATATATTTTAATACATTTCATAAAGTTTTAATATGATGCATACATACATACCCAATAACTTGTAATATCAATTTCATTTTGACGAAATTACATCGTGTAGTTTTATAAATGATGAAATCAAATTATAAACCAAATCCCGCAGCATATTACTATTTAAAACTGATGAGTAATGAGTAGAAAGTATGAGTTGTCTGTGTGACTTCTGTTACTGCAACCGGGCGTCGTGGTTGCCAAGCTGTCATATTAGAAATATCTTGGGTATGAATCCCAGAAAAGAAGTTTTCGGATATGAGTTTTGTCATTTTGATGAGGACTCTGAGGTTCACTCATGTGTGCATTATGATCAAACCCTTGCGAGTTAGAAAAAAAAGTTGTCTCTTGTCAGGACCTCTTTTCCACACCTTTGCCAGAAAATCCAGATCAAACTTTCTGGCTTGGATCAACAACACAGGACCTCCAGGTTAGCACACTAACATCTTACTCACTGATTCACTGTGTCTCTCCCCATTTCTTTAGGTGACTACAGTACTAAACATCCAGAAAATTTTAATGTTAGATATCTTCCCAAAATAATTGGTTAATTCTTTGATTTTTAAAACAAAGAGCAGAGTTGAATTGTTCGAGTTTTTATTAGAAAAAATAGAATTCTTGGACTTTTAAATTCTTTAATTTAAGAAGAAAAAGAGGTGAATTCTTTGATTTTTAAACCCAACAAATTGAATTTTTATTATTTTTATTTTTCAGTTGTCCAACCATTGATTCATCGACTCCATTTAACGACACGGTCAGCGTGGTGATAACAGTCCATAATGAGGCTAGATCCGTCCTGATTCGAACTTTGACCTCTATTCTACGACAAACTGATCTCAAATTACTCCGTCAAATTATAGTCGTCTTCGACAACGGTAAGTTTCATATATAATTTCTGTTTGGTCCCACTGGCCCAAGTAGGGAAAATAAAATCAAATGGGGTTTAGAGTCCTACATTTTCTGTACCAACCAGTCCATCCTGTATATGCCATTAATAGCATATAAAAGACTCCCAGTTGGTGAGAAAATGGAAACAAAAGTAGAAATTTACCTCTAACAAATGTACGTCGGTGAAGAAAAGTTGGATGTTGAACATCCATTTCATGTAAATGAAACACTTAATTGGCAGTTGGAATTTGAATAAGGCTGAGCATAAATGATGCTGTCCAGGCAAAATCCTCTCCCTTGCATTGTGCACATAACAGTAGAACTAAAAACACCATATGTTAGTCCCAAAATAACCAAAGTATTGTGTTGGGCAAACATTAGCCATATGTTAGTCTCAAAATAACCAAAGTAGTGTATTGATGAAACATTATAAACCATATGTTAATTAGTCCCCAAAGTATTGTATAAACGAGACATTAACCTACCGGTAGTCCCATAATGACCAACATATTGTCTCGTCGAGACATAAATTGTACCTTCCATTTAATATCCGAACACAATATCGAAGATAAAAATCACCTGAATTTCTTCACAACAGGAAAGGAATGCATGAATATTTTACTAGGAGAAAACCTGTCAACGAACACTTCACGGAAACCTCATCACAACACATGTTAAATATTCATACACCTAGGAAACCTCATCAATCACAGACGCTTCCTGTAGATATATAGTCTGGCAGGTGATCACCTTGACGACCACAGAAAACACCTCCTACAACTAATTTCAACTTGGATGGTTTTAATTTTCTAATCAAACATTTGTATAATAGTAATATTTGATAGGGATTTTCGAGGGCTTCACAATTTCCTGTCTGTTTATTTCGTAAATCTGAAATAACTTTCTGAGTAGTCAGTTGCCTGTATGGCTTCCCGGCTTCATTATAAATACACCATATTAACGCTGCAATATTATCGCTACGGCAGAACAGTTATGATGGCCTAATGGTCTAGAGTGCCGCGCTTCCATCTCTAGCTGACTGGTCACCTCTGTCTTGGGTTAGTTTCGATACCAGTCAGGAGTGTATGTGGTTTAAAGATATAGATTTTAAACTGTTAATACAGACTATGATATACATGGGCGTGGATTTAGGGGGGAACGTGTCCCCCCATTTGAATCAGAAGTGGGGACGAATGGGTCTCTGTCTCCCCCTCCATGATTTTGATCGCCAGGAGAGATTTTCAGGTGTATATTCACATGAATGTCCCATTCTGAAAGCTATCTAACCACTGCCTTGGGTCTCGTCACAGTCACTGATCTTCACGATATCTTCCTCCTTATTAATTGTATTTAGTCAGTTTTTTTCATATTGTCATCATATTAACCCTAGTTACAGCTTTCATCGAAATAACACTGGTACAGTAAACTGTTCGTGATTATAAATTTTGTATGGTAATGAAAGGTTCCAGGGTTCGTCCATCCCTCTAAAACTTACGCCCTTGATCCACGCCCTTGATGATATATCATGACATTGTATGTAGATCATAAACTATTAATAGAGTCAGGGCAGTATGTAGGATTTTAAAAGCGGAGGTGAAGTAGAGTGGTGGGGCGCCATAGCCGCCACGTAAGTGATAAAAGAAAGTTTGAATCAGGGCAAACAAAACCCATTGGTGTCTGGGTGTCCTTAAAACCGACTTATCAGTGCCTTATTAAGAGCATCACTGCGTGATCATAATCAAGTGTTTTATTTCATAATTGAACGATTCTCAAATGGATGGCGAGGGGGGCATTACTCGGGGCGCCTTATTTTCCTTGGTGTGCAATGTACCCCCTGCACCCCTGAATACAGTCTGTGACATATCATGACATTATATATAGATTATAAGCTGTTAATACAGACTGTATATTTCTTTAAGTATGTTAGTTTTTCGATTCACTAAAAGAGAAAATATCATAAAAGAAATATGATCTAAAAGGATGATGGTATAAGTGCCGATTTTAAGTGCTTGCCAGAAAGCGTAAAATACTAACAATATTCTGTTTGTAATAATTTGTTATTGTTGAAGGATATCGTATCTCCTGGCAGAAAAACGGTGTATGATAGAGATAAGGGTTTACGGCATAGCAGAGATATGATAAACAATAAACAACTCAACGATTGGCTACATGTCTCATCTACTGTACTTCATGTCTTGGTAGAAAATATAACAAACTCTAGATGAAGTACAGTTTGTTGGAAATATTATGCCTGATATGAAATGGGGTTTAACGTTCTGCATAAAAATGAGTATATGCCATACAGTGTGCTATAATAGACATTTTACCTGGACAACATAAATATAGCTTTCTCTTATTTTGAATTTAAAATAACTGGGGTCTCAAGTGTTTAATCTGGGCACCGAGTTTACAAAGCATTCTCAGGCTTATGTTAAGAATTTACTCAAAATTGTTTGTCTTATTTTTACTAAAATATAGCCAGTTATAAAATTTTAGTTGTTTTAATGTATCCAATACATACATCCATAAGAAATTATGTGCATTTTTGGGGTGTTTCTAGATCAAAGATATTTCTCACAAACAGTCATTGAAAGTTGAATAAATTCTTAAGTCTGAGAATGCTTTGTGAACTCAGGGCCTGGATAGTGAGTCAGCGCCTTGAGTTAGCGCCACCATGGCTTCTGAAAGACTGTAAACACCTTTTTACCTTTAATTAGATTTACCTTTAAGCATCAGAAACTTTTTACCTGTAGACATTACAATTAATTAATGGAAAATAAATATTTTGTTAAGCATGAAATCGAAAGATCTACAAAAAAAACAACTTGAAAATAAAACATAATAAGATTAAAAACATGTCTGAAAATTCTCACCTGAATATTTCGAAATTAATTAATGAAATATAAAATATTTGTTAAGCAAAACTTCAAAATAATTAAAACAAATGTTTACTTAGAAAACCAAAATAGTAATTTCACAAAATAAAACGCGAATAATAACAAGCTTTGGAAGACAAATACAAACTCTTATACGCTTTCAATAAATATCCTTCTTTATTTTCAAGTTTTCCAATTTCTTTCAAAATAAATATTTTTCTGTTCAAACTGTCTGCGAATGTGTTTTTTGCTAAACGAAAGAAAAAAATAAACTAAATAAATTGGATGAAAAACAAAATATTTAGATAAAGGCGGAGGTAGGGATGAAGTCTCACTAATTGGATTCAGGAAGTAATCCCCGCGATGCTAAGATGTAGCAATTTATTTACCAGTAAATGTTTAGACTAGATATACACCCCAGGATAGGTAAAGTTAGACGTGTCACGCGTATATATACAGATATACAGGTATGCCAACCTCCGTTCACTTTGTAAACAAAACCCATCTTGAAATTAGAATTTTTAATAGAAATTTTTTTTAAGATGTCAGAAATTTTGTGTAACTCTTTTGTAATAGAATTGTTTTGGTAAATTGATAGTTTTAACGAAATGAAATAAAATTGATTTAAAGTCCTACTTTTCAGCACCGACTGGACTTACATTGTAATGAAGGTATAGTTTTAAAGAAATATAACGGTAATTGAGAGAGTTTTCAAGGCGTATACACAAGTAATAAGTGACATCATACAGGAGAAAAATTAAATTAAACATACACCCATATTAAAGGAGCTAATCCTCAAACCGATCCTGCAGTGAATATTCGCTTGGGCGTTACAATCACTGAGAAGCATGACATTGACGAGACTTAATGAGTTTGGCATATTAACTTCTCAGATTAAATTCTCAAACATTTTTTTTGAAGTATAAGAAAAATAAATAAAGACGTTTGAAGTATTTGTAGTTAAAAAATATTTCCTATTTAGTGTAAATGGGTATTAAATTGAGTCAAATGCATCATTTTGCCCGAAGCAGTTAAGTGTTATGTAAACAATGCATGAGCCGTTGAGCCAATGACTGATGCCACGTGAAGTCAATGCCACGTGGACAGTCATCTGTTACAGAGATAATTCGTAAGTAATTCTCTGTGAAACAGATTGGCTATACCTCTAACTCAATATTATCTGTAATATTCAAAATTGAAAATTAGTAGATCCTTTTCAATGTCGGGGGATTGGGATGACCTAGTGGTCTAGAGTGCCGTGCTTCGACCTCTAGCTGGCCGGTCACCTCTGGCTTGCGGCTGTGGTTTCGATCCCTGGTGTGAGCGTATGTGGCATGGAGATAGGGGCGCCTTCTCAACCTCGTGGGTTTCCTCCGGGCACTCCGGTTTCCTCCCACTGCTAAAGACCCCTACGCGCAAGCGAATTATTGAAATAAAATTAAACCATATGTTAGTCCCAAAATGACCTAGTTTGTGTCAAGTGGACGTTAAACCCCATTTCTCTCTCTCTCTCAATGAATACTGATGTTGTTTTCTTGCCGTGAAAATATAGGATCGTAATATCCAATATTTCATTATAATGAATGTGATGTGTATAATATGGTTGGGGGGCCATTTGTAATGAACAAAGAAAAACATTTTCTACAAGTCAATGCAGATATGATAAAGTGCAGGGTATGCATACTGGATCTCTTTTTTAAAACATTTTGAACCAATTCTTAATAAGTTAAAATATCTATCAAGTTATTGTTCTTCATTTTTTCTTTGTTTCTGATATTTATTCATTCTCTTTATTTAAACAAATTTGTTTGATTATTTTGAAAAGTTTTTCTGTCATTTTTGCCTGGTTTCCTGTGGTTTTAATGTGTTCTGTTTAAATGCATACAGAGCATAAATGGTAATTGTTTTACATTTCTCAGAAGAAGAAATCTCTACAACTTTTTGCCATAAAATATTTAAAGAATTTCAACTGTTGATGTACACATGTGCATGTGAAGAGATGTTTTCCTGTATGCAATAATCGCCACACCAGATTTCGGAGAGAAAAAGACGGTTTTAAACAACATGTGCTGAAGCTAGAATTGTGTATCTATCTAGTTATGGAAATAACCATATTACACACAGCATTTCAAGGATGTACATTAGTTTCAACTGGAAAGCAGAATTAAATTCAAACTTCTGTGCATAACATAACTTATAAATGGCAGAAAGATGAAGCACTGGACTAGCAGTACTCAAGGTTTTTGGCTTATTTGGGTATTCTGTGAATAAAATAATGTTCTGAGATATAGACCATAAAAAACATGTCACAAAATCCAATTTACCAGATCTAACAAGTTTTTATTCAATAGTGTTTGTAAATCTGATCATTGCAGCCAATGTATTCCCCACCCCCCAATCATTTCAAAGTTCACATTTGTATAAAGGAATAAAAAAAACTTGTTTCAAATAGTGCATGGGTTTGAATGGTATTTAAAGTCTTTAATACCTTCTTAAAAAATATTCTCTGCACTTTTCAACAGCAACTCCTTATGTTTCATCAGAATTAAGAGAGTTTCAGAGAAAAAGAGAAGAGCTGCTGACAAATGCATGCACATGTAGGATTTAGAACAGACACTGGTCGCATGCTACTACCAGACGTCATTGACAGATGGCGCTGTCTTCAATTAGTAGACGTCACCTGTAATAATAAAGTGTTCTATTACTGTCGAAGATTTTAAACATCAGGAATTCAGAACTAACAGTGATGCCAACCTTTCGGTGTTTGGTTTAACGTGAGGTGACTTAAAAACACTCCATGATTTGTCGAAAAATATTTTGAATGATTTTTTTTTGTTTTGGT
Organism: Patella ulyssiponensis; assembly: GCA_963678685.1. Classification (NCBI taxonomy): domain Eukaryota; kingdom Metazoa; phylum Mollusca; class Gastropoda; family Patellidae; genus Patella; species Patella ulyssiponensis. The sequence goes on from OY783225.1 coordinate 93,847,408, forward strand.
GAATGTAAACAGCTGTCTCATTGGTTGAGTAATTTATGGGAAATTTTCAGTCGGTTATTGCATTTTGTGTCGTTTGGATTTTAAATATCAGTATTAATTATTTTAATGTAAAAATTGTATATTATTTAGGACGTTGCCATGGTTATATTTTGTCACATCAAAGACAGCTCTTCTGTTTTATTTGGGGCATGGTTCCCTCTTATAGATGGTTCAGGACTGAGGACCTGACAAGAGACAAAGTATAGTTATTCGGATGGTATGGAAAACCAAGGTCTCATGTTACATGTACACATTACAATAGACGTATAAGAACCCTCGACAGAATATACGATATGAGAGTAGGCTATAGTGCCACTGTCCTGTCAAAATCTCCCTCACAGAAAACTTCATAGCATATGCTTGTCTTCATTTTAGCCCAGTGGGAGCAGAACAGTAGGACGTTAAACCCCATTTAATTTCATTTTTTTTACGGTATTACCACTCGAAGAAGCAAATTGGTATCCTCTACAAATCATTTAAAGAAGCCAGTGCCGTTTATAGATGCTGTGTAGAATATTTTTAGAGGCCTCTTTTAATCCAATTTTTTATAAAAATTTTTAATCAAATGTAAAATGATGAATTTGAATATTAAACTATGAATGAAAATAAGACATTGTCCCAAAAATATGCAGACTTGAACGGCTTAAAACTTGTCAAACCCCATTTAATTTAATTATAATTTATAAATGTCAAACTCCATTTCATTTTACAACTTCAAACACTATTTCATTTTACAACTTTAAAGGGTTAAAACGTGTCAAACCCAATTTCATTTTACAACCTTAACGGGTTAAAATGTTTCAAAGGGGAGATAAGCAAAACAAGATAATGGTTAAATATTGTCAAACACGGAACCAAATAAATAAATAATTCAAACATGAAAGATGTTTTGTTTTAAATTAAACAACATCTGCGTAAAATATGAAACGGATATTCTTATCATCTTATTGAAGTCTACTTTAATTGAACGAAAGTACTAATACAGATAAACACCAGATGAAGACCAGTTACTGCCGTATGTTCGCAACAAAAAACACACACCCTATCAAAGTCGTATCATCACTAAAGTTAATTTGATGATGGTACAAAGCGCCCTCTAGAGGAGGGGTTTTGTTACGTTAGGAACCGATCTGTTTGGACAGGTGGGTATGATGGGATAGGTCACATGGTTTTTGTTTTTTTATGTAATTAGATCTGGTTGGTTAATTTATGCTAGGGCTGGGATGATTGTTTTGGAATGACAGATGGAAAATAAAAAAACATAGATTCAGAGGAAGTTGTGCAGATGCGATAGAGAGGTGTAAATGAGTGAATCAGGAAAATAAAATGAATATAGAATAGAGAGAATGGTGGAGGAATGAATAAAATTATAAATGAAATTGACACAGGATATGAAATTGAGATAAGATATTCAATTAATGGAGAAATGTTAGATAGACAGATTTAAAGGTAAATGAATATAAGAATATAGAATATAATAGAGAGAAGGGTAGATGGATTAAGGGAAAAATGAAATGTAGGATAGAGAGAAAGATGGGTGAATTGAAGGAGAAATAAAATGTATATATCTATTATTTTCAACAGGAAGAGTTAGTTGTATATGTACAAGTTCTCAGAAATGAAATGAAATGACTTTTAACTTCCTACAGAGGTTTTTTTTGTCCTGGACAGTGAGCTATGGCCTACAATTATCAAATTCCAACTGCCAAGGGGTTTTTTACATGCAAGCAAATGTGTGTATGTAGGACTGTAATTTTTTGTCCTATCCAAATGACTACACTATCTTAATATTAAGTCAGGTTTACTAAAACACTTGGTCATTCAGATTAAACCTTTATCAAAATCATTTTTTGATTCTCTGCAGGTGCTCGACATTAATATCAACATGTCAAACAGATAGAATAATATTTTAAAAATATCTATAAATAATTTCATCAGGTTACCTTGAGTTTTCTGAGGAGAACATTCTTTTTACTGAACATCTGGAAATGGATATTCCAATTAACATCACGTATGTTTACCCAGTTGTTTGGATGGGACAAAAATAAATGAGGACTATTGATAGACACAATTCTATTAACAATCATAAGACAGAAACGTTGCTATCTGAATAAAATTCAAACCCCTGCAAATTAAACAAAATATCCACACATGTTCGCCTAAAAATGAGAAAGTTAATTTGTTCATATACTGTTAAAGGAAAAATATGAAAGATTTATTGGTTTATCAGTAAGCTGTTTTATTTCCCATGTCTGTAGAAATCAGTTTATAATAGAAAACGATGAACAGCCATGTTGTAATGAGTGTTAATCAATACAAGTTATATATAGATTGATTGATTGATTATATAATAACATAATGGTTGATCAATCAATTTACTTGTTTAAACATAGATTAACATCTAATTCATTAATTATACAGAGAGTGAGAGAGAGAGAGAGAGAAATAAGTAGTATTCCTTTGTTGATTTTAGGTCTAAAGGCTGATTTATACACCACTGAGGGATAAACTGCGTTTATTTCCAGGTTGGGATGGTAGTAAGTTTTTCTGTGTAGGATAAAGCAGGAGGCTGAGTTTATGCTAGGGAAAGACAGATTTAAGAAAATATTTCGAAAAAGAAATACTGAGGCCGTTTGGCCATGGTTTTGCTTTAAATGTCTTTTTCTGAAGTCTTTCTTCCCCAGCATAATTGAAGTGGAGGACTTTATCTTGCTTATTAAAACCCTGTATGTTTATATGTACGTAAAATGAGAATATCCAAGAATTTCTTATAGAAAAAATACCCTTACCCTGGAAGAATAACCTGTTAAAGGTTTTAAGAAAAACTTTCCCTGTATATATTCAAAAAGCGGCCCCCCACTTTCAAACCGCAAGAATACCGCAAAGATTAATGGTTTATGAGTATCAAATGCAGATTTTGATCTTGAATATTCTAAATTAGTACTCAAATGATCAATGTTATGTTTGAAATGAATCTATTTTGGAGTTGTTCATAGATTGTGATAGTTTAAGTAGGCCTAATTTGAATCGTGTTCATCATATCTTATACAAATAAAAATATTACAAATATGCAAATAGAAATATTTTACAAATATGCAAAAAAATAAATATTACAGATATAGAAGTAACAATATTACAAGTATACAGAAATATTACAAACAAATAAAAAAATATTACAATATACAAAAATATACAAATAAATATATCAAAAATATACAACAGTATCATCACAAATATACAAATAGAAATATTACAAATATACAAGAATATTACAAATATACAAAAATATTACAAATATACAAATAGAAATATTACAAATATAAAAATAATACAAATATACAAATAAGAATATTTCAAATATGCAAAAATATTACAAACGAAAAACAAAAATATGAGCATTATTTTAATAAACATGTTATATAAAGTGGAGATATTGTAGCTTGATTCAGGTACTGTACTTGATGAGTAAACTGTGAATTTAAACAGGGTGTTGTCCGCTGCAGGATATCGTTTTGGGGATCAGAAAAGGGCTGTTTCTATTATACATGGAGTTTTATCGGAATAATTAAATATACAACATTACAGAATTATTCTACAACAAATTACAACCAATCAGTATCTTAATTACTCTACGTTTTCATGAAAATTAACAAAAACGTTCTATGTGAAAAATAATTGGAAAAATAAAAATCTTAATTGAATAGCACAGAGAACTGAACTGAACTGGTAATTCATCATACCAACAGATTTCATTTCATTTTGTCCAAATAAACCCAAAACAGAATTGATTAAATATCCATTTTTTAAAAAAAGCACCAAATGAACTCGTAACTGAAAATGTTCTGCATGTTTCTAAATCATAAATTAAACATAGTAGATTAAATGAATTTTTTTTTTATTAATCAGATAATTTTTTTTTTCTTTGATGTGCTTTGTTGCCGATATTGAGATTAAATTAACGCAAAAATAAACAAAACAGATTGATCAAACCAGATATCTTGTACTGATTCCATCTATTATACAAAAGTCTTGAACATCCAGACAGTTATCGAGATCTATTTATCTTCTTTGAGCAGCATTTAGCAGTACACTAATTTTGCACAAAAACGTAATTACTATTTTGAATTAAAGTGATATTTCGTTGAGGGTTCTTCCAACTTTATCAAGCACAAGATCTATTCAATGTAACCAAATTTTTCCTTTTAAAGATATCTGGTCAATTGTGACTAAACGCAGGAAGTCAGGTACATCCAGAGCATATGATAATCATGAATCTTAGGTAACAAGATCCCTTGTTTATCCAGATGGCTGGGTGATAAAGGTTATAGACACATTATCCAGTAATATTATCCATGTAAAAACAGCTGAGGGGGTTTATTTAGGAGGTGAGGGAATATTTGGGTGTTTTATAAACTAAACACTATTGAAAACAAATCATGTGATAGACAGATGGTAAAAGGAATAAGATCTACTAACTAGGTGTATGTATGATAGACAGAGAGTAGGAGGAATAAAATCTAGTGAGATATATGATAGGAGGAATAAAACCCAGAAACTTTGGTGCATGTATGATTGACATACAGTTGGAGAAATAAAATGTTAAGATAGACAGATTGTAAGAGAAATATAATCTACAAGATAGATAGATGGTAGGAGGAATAAAATGTGTAAAGATAGACAGACTGGTAGGAGGAATAAAATGTGTAAAGATAGACAGACTGTAGAAGTAAAATTTTCAAGATAGCTATATGATAGAAAGAATAAGACCCACAAACTTGGTGTATATATATGATAGACAGAGAGTAGAAGAATATACATGGAAGTCAGATAGGAGGAATAAATCATTTCTCTCTCCTACCAATGTTGTAAACATGTAAAATTGACAGATGGTCAAAAGAATAAAGTGAAATCTATATCTAATTACAAGATGTACTTTAGCTCTCTTGTTTTGTTTTGTAATTGTGGACTGAAGGAGGTATAAGACATGGGGGGGGGGGCATATCGTACACCAGCAGATGGAGCTAACTGGCTAGGTTACCTTAACTGAGCAAAAACAATATGGTATTATTTTAGAACAAAGTTTCCCCATAAAGTTATTTCAGTGCAACTTTTATCTATTATTTTCATAAAATCCTCATATATTTACATTTCTGTGTAAACTTGTTTTCAGCTCGTGGTCCTAAGACCAAAATAAAGGGTTCTGTTCCTTTTAACAAAATGTGAAATAGGATAGGGTAGGTAGAGACTCAAATAAAGATGACATTTATATTCATTTATAACAACAAGTAATGTGATATTTTTATGAATCCTGTAAGCTTAGGGTATTCGGAAGGATTGTATAGGCTACTTATGTCATTCATAATAACACAACTTTATGGATTTACTACTTCTTGGTTTATTACATGCAACGTTTCAATACTCTTACAGGTATCTTTATCAAGCAATGATCAATAATGAATAACAACTCTACATTTATAGTACATCCATGAGTAAGAACAATTTAACAATAAAAACATAACATTAATTAAGACTTATAACAACAAACATTTCCCTTTGAATATGGCTTCACCATTTTTCTTCAATTGATCATTCTTAATTATTGATCATTGCTTGATAAAGATACCTGTAAGAGTATTGAAACGTTGCATGTAATAAAAGCAGGAAGCTTGTAATTCCATGAAGTTGTGTTATTATGAATATTATACCTCTACTTCTAAATGTCATTCAAGGAACTTACTTATATCATTTTTGAGAGTAATATTTCAAACTGTCGAGTTTTTTTTTACATACACAGATGGACTTTTGTGGTCCCGTCCTAACAACTAGGGAAACTTTCCTTGGCAGCCCCTGACAATAGGTAATCTGGACGTTTCTCATATAGTCTTTAGTTACACCAGTTGTCAGTGGTGCATTATGGATGACCTTGCAAAGAATAGTGGTGCATTATGGATACTCCCTGGACCAAGCTACTCCTATACACCAGATTTCAGCCTCGGGTTTCCCGTTGTCAGTGATACAGAAGGAGGGCCTGACAAGGACAGCTGCCTAGTCATTCGGATTGGACACAAAGCTGAGGTCCTGTGTACACATTGGAGTGCACGTAAAAGATCCCTTGGCAGTTGGAATTCGATATAAGAGTAGGCCGTAGCGCCGCTGCCCGGGCAAAATTTCCCTCATAGCACACTGTATGGCGTATGCCCGTCTTCCATTAGCCCGGGTCAGGTGCAGAAGAGTTGGACGTTAAACCCCATTTCATTTCATTTCGGGACAGCCCAGTGTAGCTGCCAACCCTGAACAGACAAAATGAAATAGGGTTTAACATCCTACTCTTCTGCACCTAACCTGGGATAGTGGAAGACGGCTGAACTGACAAACAAACAAACGACATAGTTACAAATATTAAAATAGATTTTATTAACGAACTCTGTTGAAAGAAGATCAAAGAAACAAAAAGGAAGTAAAGAAAATCTCACGCATGTGATAATTGTAAGATAAAATGGAACCAACAAGCGTGTCGTTTCTCCTTCCTGGTTTCTTATTCACATGATGATGTCACAGCGCTTAGGGGTGTCTCATTATTTCGAAAATTTGACCTTGTCAGACCAATTTGTCGCCATTTAACCCAGCGCTACCAATTAATAGCTTCGGTTGGACAAGTAGTCAGGAAGCCTTGCACAGACATCTGCTCGAAGACCGAGGTTGAGTGTTTGTGCTCCAGGGGGTCCCTTGCTGTCAATTTCAGAAATATAATTATGCCCAATTTGTCGAGAACGGATCGAAGTACGGCCTCGGGGTCGCTTCCTGACATTGACATGTCAATCAAAAGGCTTTTTTGTAACCAAATTCTTAAAATAATAATTTGACTTCGCTCTGATAATATTGGATTTGGCAAGAAACTGCACATCACTAATTGAGCTACAGAGCAAATCAGGGGTTTGTTCCGAACTTCTGAACAAGATATTTTTTTTTTTTAATTGTTGTGACTTGATCTTGAGATCTTCACAAAGACTTTGATTTTTTTGTTTTTTTGTGCAAGTTTGTTAATTTCGCCCTTGATTCTTTTTCTTTACGCTAATGTTATCAAACTGATAATTTTTAATTCAGTAAAAAAAAATTAAATTTTCTTTGAAGCAGCTGTGTATGACTTTGGTTAATTTAATTCTGATATTTCCAAATTTCATAATTTAGACGTCGGAATGAGTAGCAGAGCTGTTTTTTTTTATTGGATTGAAACTGACATGGCTGTGCAAGTAATTTACTTTGTAATTTTGTAATTTCATTTGTTGTTAATTGTTTTAACATTGTAGTGCAGGATCGAATTTTCACGGTAATATTGATGATGAATTAACAGAGCTAGAAATTGCGTGTTGCTGTTTTCTCGGGGGTCCACACACACTCTTACGGTCCACACACACTCTGACGTCCTACTCTTCTGCACCAATGTGCTGGGTTGCTGGGTTGATAAAGCACTCATTTATCGTGCAGTGGGGGGGGGGGGATCATAAGGCCTGTCATTGAGTTATAAGTGGCATGGCTCTCTGTCTCTCTCTCTTTCTCTCTCGCTCTCTCTCTCAGTGTTTTAAGTTTTATCCCAACAGCGTATTATTTCTGTCTGTTCTTTCCGACTATCAATTGTTCTTTAACATGTTCATGGGAACACATAGTTTTTTTTCCCCATCAAATTAACAGACACTCTTCTGGCACTAATGACAACAGGAAACCCTGCTGGAAAAATCCCAAAGAACTATCTGAGTCATGCTGAGATTGAATCTAGATGTTCCTGAACTGCTGACTTTAATTTCCCTGGACATTTTTAGTAAATGAATAATTTATTTTTATATATTTAATGAAATGGGAGCCACAGTGATAATTGTCAATAATTTATTTATTTGTTTGTATTTTGTATTTAACAGAAACAGATACGAGTTACGTTGAAGATTATTTTAAAGACAACCACATCTTCCTATTTCTTCACACAACACAACGAGAAGGTCTGGTACGATCAAGACTATTAGGTAGGTTGGTTTTATCGTCCATTTGATTCTGAGCGATTTCCTTCTCTCAATTCTTTTGACCTTTACGTGACTCATGAAACAGGCTAAAAGGTGTGATTATTTGTAAAACAAGGTACACCCCCCTCCCCCCAAGGTCTTCATAATGATTCTTTGGTGTTTTAAGGTCATTGAAATCTGTAAATCGAAGAAGACAAGGCAAACCCTAGAATCCAAACAAAAAGCCCACATATAGAACATAAATCACCATATGTTAGTCTCAAAATAACCAAAGACTTGTGTTGATGAGACATTAACAGGGATGGATCCAGGAATTTTTGCAGGAGGGGATTTGCCGGGTTCCTGTTAAAGAAATCTGCCATCATCATCTCTAAACTACATTATAGGCATACATACAAATTGAACTTTTTAAAGAGAGAAATCATTTTTATAATCATGTAGGTTCACATGGTGATTTAATTTCATTGATGCAGCCGAGCAGAATGGAGTTTGCCCCCCCCCCCAAGTCCCCGTCTGGATCCACCACTGATTAAACATATGTTAGTCTCAAAATAACCAAAGTAGTGTGTTGACTAGACGTACATGTGTATGTTAGTCTAAACATAACAGAAATATTGTGCTGAGAAGTTAAACCTCATTTTGTTTTTAACAAATGATCCAAGACAAGGAACTGAATTTTTAACAAATTACCCAGGCATAACTCGTAACAATTAACTGGAAAGGTACAGAATATAAAACCTTTTTCTTAAAAACATCGTCAGTTTTTTTTTATTCCATTAGATAAAAAGGCGATCATCAAACTATGAATCATAACAACTCTTTATCGAAATTTATCTTGGACGGCACGTTTGATATGAACGAGTCTGTTTTAACGAGTAAATTCCGTGTGATAGTCACGTCTGCTTTATTGATAGTAAATATTGGATGATTTAACGAACGTTCACTATTGTCAGATAGATCAGTTAAAATCGTCATCAATTGATTTCCATTCTAGTACTATTTATAATCACCCTTTTTATCTGTCATTATCGTAAATTTACACAATATTATTTATTCCTTTCTTGTATTGACAAGATAAAACATATGTTTACCTGAATGGTCCAAACGGCTTATAGCAGGAGTCTTAATGCATTTAGCGAGCGAGTGGCTTGATGACTTAAAGCAGGGTTTTTGTCAACCCTATAACTAAGAGCAGCCGATGTTTCGGCAATTTAGAATGACTGGCTTCAACTGAGTGCAACTGAAAAAGGTGAACCTGAGTGCATCTTACAACTCAAAGCAACTACCTGTAGTTCCAGTCACTTAAAGGAAATGAAATGAAATGGAGTTCAACATTCCACTTTTCTGCTCCAAACTGGATGGGCATACATACGCCATACGGGGTGCTATGAGGAATGAGGAAAATTTTGCCTGAACAGCAACACTATGACCAAGTGTCAATGGATCTTTTACGTGCACAGCAATGTGTATACAGGACCTCATTTTTTTTTAGTTCCATCCAAATGACTAGACAGCTGTTTATTGTCAGGCCCTCTGTCCTGCATCACTGACAAGGGGGAATTATGCCAGAAAATCTGTATGGACTTTCTCGGCCAATGCAGGGACCGAACACCTGAACTCCAGGCTAGCGAGTCAGAGTCTTACCCTTTTAGCCACCGTGCCCCTTGTCAGTTGAAGGCAGTTGTCCATGTTTTCAAAGTGTTGTTGTCAGTTCATTTCCATGGATAATATGAATAGGCAAATTTGAAGCTTTGAATTCAGTCGCTCTCCATTGCCCTCTTTACTTACCTGATCGACATAAGCATGGTTGAAGGAAGTGGGCTCCCATTTGCAAAGTCGACATAAGCCCTGCTTTACGCGTTTCCACCAGATCATAAGGTTGTAACAATGACCCAAGTGGTGTGGTTTTGATTTCCCGCTTGTACGTGATAAAGTAAGGTCGGCTGCCCAACGTCTAGGTCCTCCAGCTTTCTGCTTCTATGTGCAAGGGGGTTGGGTGACCGAATGACTAATGCATGCGTTGGATCAGAATTTAAGTTGCATAGTTTTGATTCCCCGCTTGGGTTTCTCCAGGTTTTCTGGGTTCCTTCCACTGCTAAACAAGCCTGCACATTATTGAAATAAATTATAAACCATGTGTAAGTCCCAAAATGACCTAGTTTGTGTTGAGTGGACGTTAAACCCAATTCTACAAACACATTTTGATTTGGAAGTCTCAAGGTATGTTAAATGAGATATTCAAATGCAATTACGTTTATTTTTGGGGGGTGAGAGAATGTTTCAGAGAATGTTTTTATGATAGAATGTAAATATTACCATGGCGCCATGAAATAACCAAGAGAATCCAAGATAATATTGACACATATTCAACTGTTTTTATGGCAAAAGCCAATTAGAGTTAAGAATTCTTTTAATGTGAAAGTGTCTTGTTAAGTTTATTTTTTGGGGGATTACGACCTGTGGATTAATTTCCAGGAAATTTTTCTTACCTATCTCTAAGCAGGGCCCTTGAGAGGAAAAAAATGTGCTGTGGCGAGACTTCCCCCCCCCCCCTTCCGTTCCTTTCAAACACTAGTCATATATAGATGATTCTGTTGCACTATATATGTTGTGAGGAAAAATAAAAATTCTTACATAATTGCCCATTTCAATATAGACTCTTTTGGGCCCTGGGGTGGCGCACCAGCTGCCATTCCTTCTAGTGATGCCTGTCACTGAGTTCCACTTTGATTCTTACCTAGGATTCTTCCACTGATTAACTGTAATTTTAGTAAGGAAGCAATTCATTGTAGTCTTCAGCAAATTTACGAGAATTATCATGAAATATTTATTCTGATTCAAGAAATTATTCCGGTTAAAACAAATCAACATCAAAAATATTTCATGACAAGAAATCTCCCCATTTAAATACAGCATTAGTTGATTCTGTAATGGCGCCATGAATCGCCGTTGGCGCCACAAATCTCAATTGGTACCATCAATAATTATGACTATATAAAAGAATGCTATGAAGATATTGATACTTGATGTACAGAAATCAAGAACAGTTATTGATCTACAAGACAAGTTGTCGTAAATCATATCTGACGATCCATCAATGATTCTATGGCCGTTATCTTTCAGTGATGAATGTAGATATGTTCTATAATGTGATAGATTACATCTATGGGAATTTGTCGATAAGAGAGAGAGAGTTTTATTTCAATAATTTGCTTTTGTGCATAGGGGTTTTCAGCTGTGTGATGAAACCGGAGGACCCAGAAAAGACTCACCAAATTGGACAGTCGACCACACTGGTTCTCCCCTACATGCTGGGAATGGAAACCACGCTATACAGACCTTATGTGCTAAACCGTTTGACCACTCAACCCTCATATATCTGTACAGGGGGTTGGATGGCCGAATGGTTAGCACGTGCACATTGATTCATACAGCCAGTTATTAAGTAAAGTGGTGTGGCTTTGAATCACTGGTTATATACGTGACAAGGGGTAGTGTCGCCTGTCCAACCTAGTGGGTTTTCTTTGGGTCATCCAGTTTCCTCCCACTGCTGAAGACACCTACAGGCAAATGAATTATCAAAATAAAATTAAACCATATGTCATTCCCAAAATGACCTACATGTAGTTTGTGTCGAGTGGACGTTAAACCCAATTTCTCTCTCTCTCTCTCTCTTTCTCTCCCCTCTCTCTCTCTCTTTACTAATGGTCCTACTAATGATTGACATGAACAACGTTTTGTCAGTATCGTCAAATGTGTCACAAAACATAAACGACAAGGGAAGAAATGCCATTGATACGCACTTTATACACTATAATACCATGCATTGAAAATAGTCCGGCAACAACTCAGAGTTGATTCAAAAAGAATTTCTTGACAATCCAATGTGTCATCATCCTTCGTCGGCAACAAAGAAAAAACAAGTGACGCAGATGTTATTTTGATTGGACGGAATATGACACTAGTTGATCTGGGCGTCTGTCATTGTCCGTTTTATTTGGTTCGGTAAACATGAGGACATCAGCTGCATGATTTCAAACTTTCTCATTTTAATGAAGAAAAAAATCTGCACCTAGCGATGTTTGATTGTGCAGAAATGTCGGGTTTTCTTGCGAGTAGAAGAATGTCTGATGCTGGTTTATTGATGGTATTGAACTGTGAACGAATGAACGAACGAACGTCTCTGATCAGGAGTTACGGCCAGTTATTGACCAGTTTCATGTCATTCGTCTTTATTCTATAGAAATCACAGACACTTCACCGCTCTCGTTATAGCCAATTTCATTCATCGACCACAGCGTCTTTATTGATAAAATTCCATCATCTAGTAGGGCTTTAACGACCAAATGCATTTTTCAGTTAATGAGTGCTCTCGTTTATCGAACGATGTTTATACGATAAAATCCTGCTAAATCTCTCGTGACATTTTTGACAGGCAACTGACCGAATGAGAATATTGATCGATGGTGAGCTGTCAGAACACATTTGTCTCCGTCTTGTAAATTGACTCGTTACGCGAACCAGCGACAAATGGCCGGGAGCTTTTCGTTATTGACAGCTCATGTAAGACATGTCACGTCGACATCCCAGGTATTAGGCAAGGATTACATTATCAAATAAGATAGTAGACTTAATGCCGGAGATGGCCGGGAATTCGCAGAATTAATACGCCTTGTCTTCTAATAACACCAAAAGCTTTTTCTGTAGATTAGACGTAAAAATCGTATAATTCCTGACACGATGAATTGATACGGAATAAAAAAGAAAAGGAGCTTTAGAAAGCGTGGTTTGGTGAAAAAAAGGGTTTTATACGACGTGAGATTGATATTCTTGTTGAGAAAAAATAACGAATCAGTTTCAAGCCAATATTTATCTTCTGCAGCAGATTACTTTCTGCCAAGATGGGTTTTATTAACATAAATATTCTGCTGAAAGATAATTCTTTTTTTTTATTTATCCCACTCAGTTGTAGTAATATTGTCCCTTAACAATAATGGTTTTAGCATGATGGTTCTAGCTTTAAATACTTCTATAATAAGATTTAAGTTGGTGCTATTACTGTGACAGCCCAGTCCAGTGTCCACCCTACCCACGACCAAGGGGTTAGCGCATGCACTCTGTATCGTAAGATCCCTCATTGAGTCGACATGCTTAGTTTCACTGCTAAAGACCCTATGCGTAAGCAAATATTTAAATAAATTGAACCATATTTTATTACTGAACTAACTTAATTTGTGTCAAGAGGACGTTAATTTAATTTTAGTGTGGAGGGGCCCGCTGAAGCTTAAATGCCCCCTAAGATCTAACTCCAGCTCCACCCATCAGAATAATCAAAATCCAATCCTGATTGGTAGAATGAAAAAGAGAGGGAGAACACTAAAATGAAGATTTCCAAGAAATCAAAACAAGCGTTAAATCATCTAAACGCGGTTGCAGGATTTGTCAGGGTTTTTTTTTTTTGAGAAAAAGGTTATGTTAAATTGGTTCCATCGCAGAAACTTAACGGTTAAATGGTTAACAATCTCTGCGGTTTCTGCCCGCAACTCACACTGAGAGCTGTAATTATGTTTGTTTCATTTTGAACAACGTGGTAAGCGAATGATTTCTAGATTCTCGTATTTCACGCAAACATGGTCAATTTTCACAGATGTGTGAAGTAAATTTTTGTGTAATGTATTTTGAACGTGATAGAAATAGTAACAAATCTAGTCCATGATTTTATCAGGGAGCAAAATCACAAACCTTGGTTTAATGGCTTCATTTGTTATTGATTCGATCGGTACCGTGATCAGAGATATATTTAATTTAGCAACAATTTATGTGTTTGATTAAATTATTTGAGGTTTCCATTTCGGTCTGCTTCAGGTGTGTTATGTGTTCGAATATTCATACGGTCTACCAAGTGTTCATACAGTCTGTCATCCCTTTTATCTTTAGTTCATTTGAACCCCTATGGGTTTTCCAGGGTTCTTATATGACTAACGACCCAAGTAAAATGGATTGAAATGGGGTTTAACATCCTACTGTTCTGCTCCGCCAGGGCTATTGAAGACGCGCATACACCATACAGTGTACTATGGGAGAAATTTTGCCCCGACAGCAGAACTGCGACCAACTCATTTCGAACTTCGACAAGGGTTTTTTTATGTGCACCCCGATGTATACACGGGCACTGTTGGTTTGTCACCTGTAAAATTCTGTGGAACTTTCTGGCCAACACAGACTTACTTACTGAGCAACAGCGGCTTTTTATCTTTACTTAATGTGTTGTTAATTTTAAGCCATTTATAATGTCTAAATAAAAAAATATGTGACCATTTCTTGTCGTACATTTTTTCCCGAAAATAAAGGGGCTTAACTATTATCGTTACCTAAGCAGGCGTTTTCAAACCACAATTAAGAATCATGTGTCAACAAAATATCCCAGTTCATACGTAACAAAATTAGGTGCACCTGGTTATTTTTCACGTTTAATTCCTGTACGGTATTCAAATTTATGTCAAAAATATTCCTACAAAATTACATGATAACATAATACAATACTGCTGCTGATCCGTATCTGTTTCAAATTCCACCCAACTTACGTTATTTTTCGGGTAATAAATCGATACATTTTTCAGCAGAGTCCGGCATTCATCTTATACTCTTGTTTCAATTTATATACGGAAGGTAAAGAATAAACCTCTTTGGACTTCTCAGGCGACTAAGCAGCTGTGGGGAAATGTGTTTCATTGACTGACAAACCATCTTTACCTGTGCTCAGGAATTTGGAGATATTAATGGACATAAGGCCTGTAAAATGCAGTAAGTCTATGATTTTAAAACATTTGTCTTGTGTTTTTCAGGTGCTGCTCAGGCTGAAGGTTCTGTATTAATTTTTCTCGATTCACACTGTGAATGTAACATCAACTGGTTAGAGCCGTTACTGCTAGCCATTGCTCAAAATAGAAACAAGGTACATCACTCTTATTCAAGGGTTTAATATGCTACTGTTCTCCATCAACTGGGCTAATGAAGCGGGACATATGCCATACAGGAAGCTATGAGGGGAGAGGGGGATTTTGGCAGGACAGCAGTGCTACAGTCTATTCTTATAGCAAATTTCAACTAACAAGGGTTCTTTTATGTGCACGCGAATGTGTACACAGGACCTCTTTTTTTGTTCCATCCGAACAACTAGACCCTCCTTGTCCTGCACCAATGACAATGAGAAACTGCATTTCTTGTCACAGGATTAAACTAGCAAACGGTCACTCTTGTCACAGCCGCAAATTTAGCTCGAGAATATTGCATGTATGTTGAATTAAGTGTAAAATAAACAATGTGAGCTCATGTTTAGCATGTCAGAAAATTTAAGTACAGGTATTGCAGAATTGGCATCAGTAAGTTTATTTTTGGTTGTTAGTTAAATATCTGATCAGTCGAAAATGCATCACCCGATAATTATGACCCCATAATTATGTTATCAGTATTTGTTGATAATTGGAATTTTTCTCCAGGAAACAAATGTATTCCTAGCTTGGCATAATCTACCATGCAATCTCATGCAAATAATACCAAACATTCGACCGAATTCACGGTTATGCAAAGTCCCTATTACTAATCACCGATTGATAAATTTAATTGGCTTTGAAGTGTACCAATGACGGTGAATCATGTCTTTTTTGGTTAAATTCTGACCCTCCCACTGCTAAAGACACCTACGCGCAAGCGAATTATTGAAATAAAATTGAAACCATATGTTAGTCCCAAAATGACCTAGTTTGTGTAAAGTGGACGTTAAACCCCATTTCTCTCTCTCTCTTTAAATTCTGACCCATCAAAATATGAACGTTATCTCTATATTTCAGATCGTGAGTCCATATATAGATACAATCAGACCAGACACGTTTCAATATGTCCAGGCTCCAGCTAATTTACAGGGTGGTTTTAACTGGCATCTTGACTTCGTATGGCAGGCAATACCTTATCATAAATATACACAACGATTATCATCAAATCAACCAATCAGGTAACAGCTTACCTATGTTACTGTAAATTAGGTTATAGCTTGCAAATGTCGTGTATGAAATCAAGGAATCGGGTAACAGCTTACTTATATTTCTTACAGCAAAACAGGTAAATATCCAATCTGATTAAAACACAGATCCTATTTCGTTTCGTTTTTATAGTTCAAAATTTTGTTTTACTTGTCTCTACTACATTAGGATCTGAAAGACGTGTTATTTAACTCGTGTTCTGCTTGAAATGAGGGGTCAGCCAATCAAATTGTCTGTCGAATCGAGGGTTTGACGTTTTTTGCGCGGAATTGTGGGTAGGCATTATCAGCGATAGAAATCAAAACAAAGCAACAACGATTCTGATTGGTTAATCGAATAACTGAGGTTATAGGTCAAATGTCGCGTGCTTGACATCTGAACTGGCTGAACATGACCTCCTGCTATAACTTGTTAGATCTACATGTAGTGTAGGCCATCGTAATTATAAAAAACGAAACGAAATATAGATCTGAATATCAATTAGATTGGGTAAATATCCTACAGCATACTGGATATCACCCATCTGACTTGTCTTATAGCAAATCAAAGGAAATGTGGTTTAGAGTCCAATGTTTCTATAATTCATTGAGCTAATGAATACAGTGTTAATTGTTTCAGTGCCGTACAATGTGCCTTATCAGTGGAAGGGAGATAACTACATTTTATAAAAGCTATTTACCAAGACATGATTATAAAGGGGGTTGGGGTGGTCTAGAGTGTCGTGCTTCGAGCTGTAGCGGGCCAGTCACCTCAGCTCGCTGTCTTCGTTTCAATCCCTGGTTTGAGAGCAGATGTGGCCTGTCCGTGCGCATAGTAAAACAAGACAACTTTTCTGCGATATCACCATTGGTTGAAGTGACATTATAAACACTTAATAGATGAAGAAGAAACATGATAACACCATTCAAGTCCCTTTTTATCAAAACCATTTTTATATGCCCACATTTTCATGTGGACGCATATTGTCGTCGCCCCTGTCCGTCCGTCCACAAAGGCCGCCGCTTATACTCGAATAGTGTAAAAATATGGTATAACAAGGTTGTGGACCCAGTAAAGGTAACAATTTTAATCCGATTTTGATGAAACTTAAAATGCATGTTTATAACCGAAAGATCTTGGTTCCTTTCGATATCTGCACTTATCGAATTGCAACTTCATGAATTATGGACCTTGATTGTAGGAAAAATCACTTTCTTTTTAGCTTGTTCTCTATCCATCTCTCAAAAATGTGGGCGTATCCTGCCTAACAGCCGCTGGTTATATTCAAAATGACTGCTGTTCATATGAGCAGTTGATTGAATAGTGTCTTCACTAGCTGTTTACTGTTTAAGAGCACATTACAATGTTAAAACTAGTTGGATAATTGATTAAAATTGAGTCTAATAAAACATAAAATACAACATATAAAAAAGAACAAAAAGTGACCTGAAAATATCATCAGTATGAACATTGGGGTCATCTAAGTTGGGAACCATGGTGACTCGGTGAGTAAGATGCTGGTGTGTTAATTCCCCAAGTCAGAGTTGCAGGATGGAGGACCTGAAAAGCAACAGTGTCTAGTTGGTCAGATGGGATAAAAAAAATGAGGTCCAATGTACACATTGGAGTGCATGTGAGAGAACCCTTGATACAGTAGCGGATTATCAGTGAGGCTGATGAGGCTGCAGCCTCAGGCCCAAAGATTTTGTAAAGCCCTCCAGAAACTGCCACCTCAGGCCTTGGTGGAGCTTAATCCGCCACTGCCTTGATAGTTAGAATTCCCTTATGGCACACTACATGGCATATAACTGCCTTCTTTAGACCAGTCGGAGTAGAACAGAAGAATTTAAACCCCATTTCATTTGTCATCTCTGTTTATTAATTGAATGTATTTGTATCTTTCTAGAACTCCTACTATAAGTGGTGGACTATTTGCCGTTGATCGAGATTATTTCTTTCGTCTTGGTTCCTATGACGATAAAATGGACATCTGGGGTGGAGAAAACATCGAACTGTCGTTTAGAGTGAGTTTAGATCTTTGTTTTATTTATATGAATTGACCTATTACCTGTGTTATTGTTCATTCTGCTACTTAAAGTTGCTGAGGGGAGGTGGCCAATGTTAATGTTTGGCATTGGGTCAAGTGGCGTGGTTTCCTATCCCTGAAAATTGGAGCTAACCTTGATCATCATTAATAAAGTCGAATTGGATAAAAAACATAGTCTCGATTATCCATCGATTTAATTACAAATGGAAGTCGAACAGCAAATTGAAACGTAATCCAATAAACATTGCGGGCTAGCAATGCCATCAAGAGTTGATTATGGTCAGGATAAGTTAAATAATGTCTAATTAATAATTATAGATAACATTTCAGGCCCAATGAAAGACCTGCAATAGGCAGATTTAGCTTTGCATAATGTATGTTTAATTTAGCGGAGATATTTTGAACCTTTCAAAACTACAATATTGGGGCCTTTGAAGGGTGGGGTGGGGTGGTGAAGGGCAGCACTGGGACATTTCTGGTTCTTTAGCACATTCTAGAATCAATTTGATGATTGAAACATGTGATACCAAGGTTGTGGACCCACTGGAGGTCACAATTTTTATCCGATTTTGATGAAATTTAAAATATATGTTTATAAAACAAAGATCTTGAAGATGTTGTTTCCTTTTGTTATTGACGGTAACATCCTGGATAGCTTGTTCTCTGTCCATCTCGTGCAACGACTTGTGTATGTTTGTTTATGTTATATATAACTTGAAGACTAGTGTCTAAATGATCTGACCAAATACATGTAGTGATATTAACTGCCAGATTATACAAATGACCAAATACATATGATCAGATAATAGCTACTGACATATGATCAACTCGGAATATATAGGTTATAGATGATGTTAGACCAACTATATATAATAATAAATAAACATCTACTGATATATGATCTAATCAGATTATACTATTATCACATGACACTTATGTATACAGTCATGTGATAACGTGAACCTTGAATATTATAATATGCTGCTCACACACCTACCAGAATATATTTTATTTTAAATGGAGCTTTGTTAACCTATTTAATCAACAGATGTGTTTGACAACTGATTTATAAGGACAATTATTCAGATTTCCTTGGATTTTAAGATGGCGTCTAAATATACCTGTTCTATTTGTTTAAATAACTTTACTAAACCCAAGCTACTGCCATGTTATCATACGTTTTGTCAACAATGTATAGATGGCTACATCAAGGCTCAGACTCGTTTAAACAAGTTTAACTGTCCTATTTGTAGACAAGAAACAGTGGTACCATCAGGTGGTGCCAGTCAGTTTGTCACCAACTTTTATCTAGAAGACGATGATAATGATCATAAACATTATTGTACAAAACACAAGAAGAAAGAAGTACAAGTTTATTGTCGAGATTGTCGCAAACAATGCTGTTCTGTTTGTGTTGTGGTGGGTCATAAAGACCACACATTGGCCGAGTTAGATGAAGTAGACCAGGAAATGAGAGAAATTGTCATGAAACTGAAAACAGAATCAAGAAAGAAGATAAAACAGTTACAAGAACACTCTGACTTTCTGAAGACCAAAATATCTGACATGAACAACCACTGTAAGACAGCTTGTGATAAAGTTGATAAACAAATAGACAATATTTGTGAAAAAGTCAAACAGATTGGAGGAATAATTAAAGATGACATCAATAAAATTGGTGAAGATGAAAACAGTAAACTGACCAAACTAGTAAAAGATGATGACAAAATGACATCTAAAATGAAAGAATGGTGTGAATATGCTGATCGTATATTACAACATAGATCTATAATTACAGCTGTAGATAAAGATGGATTAACAGATGTTCAAACCAAAACTGAATACAACATATCAACAAATTTACAGAAACCTGTAGAAAAACATCCATATTATTCTATGGTGGAGGTTGATGTAGAATGTTTAAAACAACTACTGGGTGAAGTACAAACACCAACAACATTTACCAGTAGTTTTTGTTTGAACCAGAAAGTGAAGCCAGATTATGACTATGTCACGTACTATAGTGATGTTGTAATAATACAAGGATTACCATGGTGTGTAAGCGTTAGACGTTATCCATCAGTATTAGATATTGACCTGGTATTAAATGAAGTAAAAGATACAACTATTAAAACTGTTACAGCTAGTTGTACAGTAAAACTGTTAAATATCAATGATGAGAGTCAATCACTAGTTACACAAGATACACATACATTTACACCTGAGGATTTTATATATATAGGTGTATCAGCTATAGTCTGGGATAAACTACAAGATAGGACAAATGTTTTTATTGATTACTACAAGACATTTACTGTAGAGGCAACTGTACATGTAACTAATATAAAACGAAAATGAAAAGAATTATTATTGTAAAATATAATAAAACAATATGAGGATAAACAGTAGTCTATATAATATAGTTATATATACTATGGATTATAAACGGTAGTCTATATATATAGTTATATAGACTATGGATAACAAACTGAATTTGTTACTGTACATGTTATTGTAGATATAACTGACAATGGATCTATTCACTTGATCTGATATTTACACTTGTTCTTTAGGGTGTCATGGAAGTAGGTTTATCTTGTGTAATTATATGGTGTGCAAATAATATTTTATGGCAACAATATGTGGGCAAGATATTTACAACTATTTGGAAATTTTTATATGATGCTGTAATATATGTTCTGTGTGGCCTTAATATTTTATTCAGAACGTGTTTCCACAACAACGAGGGAAGAATGCACAAGACTATTAGGCCCGTATTTTCGAAAGTGGATTAGTGCTAATCATAGATTTAATCTCTGACTTTTCGACCAGCCATATTCTGAAAGGCTGATTAGATTTTTTAAGCTAAGATTTTTATAAACTTTGATTAGCCTAATCATTGAGTTAATCATTGTTCGAGAATACCATAAAATGTGGTATTCTCGAACGTTGACTTGTACTTAATCATTGACTAATTCACCCCAATATTTAATCATCTCAGGGGGTAGTTTAAGGAAATATTAAGTGCATGCATATGCAATTAAAATGTATTGAATAATATAGAAATTATTATTTTTCATTGAATTCAGACACATTGCATTTGTATTTCGCCACGAATTTAACAAATTCACATTTATCGTAAATTCTGTTGAAAAAGTTTTTTTTATATATATTAAACATTCTCTATAATATAAAACATATAAATAATTATGTGCACTTTAGTCAAAATGAATAAACTACAAAATACAAATAATTTGTAGAAGTGTCAAAGAACCTTTTAACAAAAGGAATTGCAAAGAGCGAATAAATCAACCTCTTGGCACAAAAGGGAACCCACAGCAGCTAAATTGTCCGGGCAGTCAACAAGGGTTGTCACATTTTTGAGGGGTCAGTAATGAAAACAAGTAACAATCTATTAAGTAATTATCAGAAATGAGTAGAATTTATTTGGTTTCTAGTTCTGCCATCAGCGAACATTTACTAAACAAAACATAATAGGCCACCTCCTCTCAGTAATTTAAACACTGTGTATAAAAAAAATTTCAAGTCAATCACAGGGGGGATCTAGGAATTTTCAAAAGGGGGGGACACCGGAAAATGAGGGCACTGACCACGGAGACGGGGCAGGCCGCTGAGAGGGGGTGGGGGGTGGTGTCCCCAAAGAAAATTATCTGTCATTTCCTTGCATCTGTAGCCATCCCAAGAGCTTTTTGGCTGATATTTTCGTCTAAGTAAACGTTCGGAACGGACATATTTGGGTCTGAGAAAAGGCACTTTCAGCACTGTCGAAAATTAGGGGCAAAACATGTATCTAGTTGCCGTACATATCACCATAGCCAACCTCATAACGCTGTTATCCTTCCGCCTCAAAATCACGAATATTTACCAAAACCTGGCAGAAAATATTAATTCAAACCCTCGTCGTCCACTTTAGACCAAAAAGTCAACAAAAATGGGCATGCAAAAGGGGAGAAAACAGACAGAGCGAGAACTGCTATAAATAGACGAACTACAATTTCTGGGTACCGAGATGGTGAAATTTAATGGTGGTCTGCCTCCATATCAGATTGATATCTATAGAGTTATGCCCCTTGTTTGCTGAAACCTGCCGGCAAGGCAGGATATATAGGCCATAGCTTTATCAATAAATGACATGCAATGAAATAAACAGCAGTTTCATGTCCTGTTTTGCTCTGACTGGGCTGATGAAGTTGGGCATACATCATACAGTGTGCTATGAGGGAAATTTTCCCGGAAAATGCATCATTACCTACTCCCTACTCTTCTATCAAATTCCAAC
This sequence comes from Patella ulyssiponensis, assembly GCA_963678685.1. NCBI lineage: Eukaryota > Metazoa > Mollusca > Gastropoda > Patellidae > Patella > Patella ulyssiponensis. Next base: position 93,869,824 of record OY783225.1, read on the forward strand.
TGCCAAAGGATCTTCTAAGTGGTTGCCAATGTCTACACAGCACTTCAGGTTTACGCCTGTCTGAACGACTATACGTTGTCTCTTGTCAGGCCCTCTGCCTTGCTCTACTAAGGGAAAAACCCGAGGAGAATTCTCGGCCAACTCAAGGATCGAACACTGAGCAACAGTTACTCTCCTTTGGTTAACAGATTCTTTTTAAATTTACTCACCTTTTGTTATACACCCACCATTTCATGTAGACGATTGTCGTTGGTCCTGTCTGTCTGTCTGTCCGTCCGTTCACATTTTATTTGTGGATAGGGCCTACTCTACAGGTCACAATTCTTATCTGACCTTGACGAAACGTTATTAGAAGTTTATATCAAGATCTTGTTTCCTGTCGATAATGGCAGAAATTGAACCGTAACTTCATGGGAATGAAATGAAACAGGTTTTAGCATCCTATTGTTCTGCTCTGATTGAGCTGATGAAGTTGGGTAACTTCATGGAATTGTGTCGAGTGGATGTGAAACCCATTTCTCTCTCTCCCTTTTGAAGTCACAATTTTATTCAATTTTGATGAGATTTTAAACATGTATTTTTTATCCCCAGAGATCTCGGTTCTTTTCGATATTGATAGCACATGTCGTATTTTTAAATCCTGAATTATGGCACTTGATTGTAAGGAATTCACTTGTGAGCATAATAGAGTGTATAGTTCAATGGATTCATTTCAAAATGGATGTGAAGTGTTCAGACCAATATATGTACAGGACGATTCAGGATTTCATTTTTGCACAATTTTGTTCTCAAATTACGGGAATTGATGGAGCCATATTTAAGAATGCTGAATGTTGATAAATATCAATTCATCATAACTTTGTAAATATTGAACCTTTGAACTGAACCATTTTTGGACTGCTATCCCTTTTAAAAAAATTTATAATTTCAGTTTTGACAAAATGCAAATGGCGCCTCGGGACTTTAATCTGATTGATTGATTTTACTTTCAGGCTTGGATGTGTGGAGGTCTGTTGGAGATTTTACCCTGTTCTAGAGTAGGTCACGTGTTCCGCAGCGTTCTGCCACACAGCTTCCCAGACGGAGGACGGAAGACGGTCGCCAGAAATCTACGCCGTGTAGCAGAAGTATGGATGGATGATTATAAAAATATATTTTATTCTTCTCTGGTAAATATTTCACTTTCTTTAAATACACAATGGTAATAGTCGTTCAGTTGAGGCAGTTAAAAGAATGCTAGGCATTTGGGACTCGATAATAGAGTAGGCTATAGCTGCTGTCCAGCAAAAATGTCCCCCATAGCACCCCATATACCCGTCCTCACTAACCCAGTCAAAGCGAACAGTAAGACGTTAAACCCCATTTTCTTTTATACTTTCCATAAATACAGGATACATGGATATTAAAATCATTTATTGATTGATTTGTGTTTTTGTAGAATATAGATGAACTGGAAGTAGGCGATATACAAGAAAGACAGACATTACGTACAAGATTAAAATGTAAAAGTTTTCAATGGTATTTACAGAATGTTATACCAGAGTTACCTGTCCCTGACCAATCAGATCTGGCATTCGGAGAGGTAGGTTACCTTCTTGTTGTCATAGTTACTGGAGTCACATTACGTCACTAACAAGAATGTCCTAGGTTAGAACTCGTACCTTTTGAGATATTCCAGTGGGGTTTCCCTTTGTGAATAGTGCAAGATGAGTGTCTTCATACGGAAGAGGATAAAAACAAAAACAGGATTCTAGAGCATGGCAAGGAACAACGTACAGTCATTAGGATAGAATTTGGTTATATAGGGTCGCTGTCGGAGCAAAATTGACCTCATAGCACCTGGTATGTCAGTCACCATTAGCCCAGTCGGTGCAGAACTGTAGGACTTTAAATCCCATTTCATTTGACATGATGTATGCCATCTTCATTAACCACGGTTGGGGATGAATACCAGGATACTGAGACCATTGGCAGCTCATTGTAGACCATTGACAGCACATTGTAGACCAATGACAGCACATTGTAGACCCCGAGACAGCACATTGTAGACTCAGAAACAGTTAGAAATAAGAATTAGCCTAGGTTGTATTGCGGCTGTTGAGTAAAATTTTGTACTGTATGGTATATGCTCTTCAGGGGTCAGACATTAACACTTATTTCCTGTTTTTCTTGTAGTTTCGCCATCAGTTGTCTTTACAGTGCCTTACTGTCCAATCAAATGGAAGAATAATTCTTGCAGCTTGTCAAGGACAGAAAAATACTCAGGTAAATTTGGATTTCGGCAGTGTAAACACTTTATTCTCAGAGTTATTCTAAAAGCATGGCATTTCAACAAATATCCTCTTTTTGTTATCCAGCATATTATATAATTTATATTTTCCCATTAAACCTGTATCCTATAATTGTTGAAATGTTTCTGTTATTCAGGTTTTTAGTTTGACTTCTCATGGTGATCTTCATCTGTATAACAGTAGTCATGTCAGCAATAGCTGCATTCGAGCCGACGACAAGAAATTACATCTGGGTGCATGTGGTCACCATATATGGACATTACAGGTATGACAAGAGTGTTATGATTTAGGGGTAACCATGGAGATCACTGACTTTTGAATTGACACACCTATATAAGTACTCTCCAGTAGAATGTCCCACATTAGAACCTCGCTGTTGATTGGAAAGAAACTAGAGATTTTTCAAGGTCTATTTTCACTGGTCAATGGTAATGCGGATGATTATGACATTTAAAGCGTTGCGAAGTCATTTGGAATGAATCGAAAATTATCTGTGTGACATTGATAGCTGATGCAAGAAAATGTGGGAACCACAGTTGCCCTGTGAGTTAGACACTGGCCTTATAATCTGGTTTCGAGGGTTTGATCAGGGCGTTGGCCTAGGATGTAGGGCTTGCCATTGTCCTGCAGGTAAAAGACCACTTGACTGTTGAAAGTTAATCAAAAAGTTGGCTGTAGCACCGCTTTCTGGGCAAAATTTAGCTCATAGCATACGATATGATATTGGCCTGTCTTCTTGAGCAGGACAGAAGGAAATTAAAACCATTTCTTTTCATTTCAGTATACTTAGATACATACGACTTTCATATTTAATTTTGTTATTAACTTATTTTAGAAGACAAATAGTACAATATTTTTGCTTGGTCTTAAAAGTTGTATTCAGCTGACCCTGTTTTCTTGTAATTTCAGTGATGATAGAAATTATAGCGTACAAATTATTTTTTACAGGGTCAGCAAATTCAACAAATAGGAAGTGAATTATGTCTTGGAAGTGAAGATCATGAAATTCCTTTACTTGTGCCATGTGACTTTCGACCTGAATCAACATGGGATGTGACTTATAAATTTCATCATAAAAGAAGAATTGGTAGATGATGAAAGAAATATTTATAGGTGTTTCAAAGCAATAATGTATTAATGATCTCATATGATGCATAGTCAAGTTTTAAAACAATGAACGACTATGTTGGTTCCCCCATTTGGCGGAAGTATTTACCACTACCACTTCAATGGAAAGCCACAGCAGGACGTGTTTTAGACACTTGAAGACCAGTGTAAGATACATTACACTTGTCCTAATATTCAGTGCAAGTTTTAAGACATTAACCTGTGAAAATGTGGTGGCACATTCATCAAACCAAACGTCAAGATACATGCTATTGTAGATCAGCTGTCTTTTTAATGTTGTGATATTTTAATTTAATGAACAAACTGAAGTTGAAGTGCTAACCAATTAGTAGGATGTAAAATATAGTACCAGTATTATTTTTAAGAAACACGATGATTTGATTTGTTCAGAATTTGTTCTCTGATAAAAAGATATAGAGAAGTAAATTGATCATCATTCTCAGACATAGTCATATGCGTCATCATCACCATACTTCTTCATTATTACATCATCATCATTAATCATCTTATTGCTGTTTCCCAGACCACATCGTCCCTGGGCATCATGGTTATCAATAGTCCATCAGGAATTTAAAATAGAAGGGCAATAGACCTTGTCTGTAGTTGGTTCCTTTTCAAATGAATACATGATTGTTTCAATTTTCAACCAGAAATCACCAGCAAGGTTAATGGGTTTTTTTTTGTTTTGTCAAAATCAATATTAATATTTGGCTGCATCTTTGTTTCAATCCCAAATATCCTTATCATCATCATCTGGGTTTAAAATCATCATCATGAATGATTGTATATATCAGCATCATCATTAATTATCATTTCCCTGATTACACCATTTTCACAAACCCAGACATATCATCATCATCATCATCATCATCATTGTTAGCATATCATCATGATCCATAGCCATGCCACATTATTCTCTTGTGTTACTGTTTTATTTTGTTATCATCTCCTTACATTAATCACATTTTCCCCTTTCATTGGTTGGTGAATATTATCTCCCCTTTCCGTCCTATCAATATATTTTACTATTTGTATTACCTATCTCTCTTCTTCATCATGACCATGATTTACATTACGGTAGTTGTAGCTTTCTGTTTTATTCACACTCTTCATTGTACACATGTAGTCTTTCTCATCTCCACCGATTATCCATAGTTGTTGTTCACACCCTCCATTGTTCATATCCACCAATTTTATATATTCAAGTTAATCCAATTCAGATTCCACTCTCATTTCCCCATTCATCACTTTATACTCCATAATTCAAAGGTCACTCTCCAATTTTCGACCTTTTTGTCTGCCCAATTATTCCTGGTCACCCCCCGCCCCTCTTCCACATTCCTCATCCATTCACCCATATTCACTTTCTCGCCCAATCTGTTCCTTTCATTTTATGGCTAGGCTCATGAAGTTATTGCCTTTTATCTCCCCCATTATCCATTCCATATTCTGTTTTCACCCCCCCCCCCCTCCCCAACATGCACACTCTGTCATCTCCCTTTCATTTTCCCTCCTTTACAACATAGTATTTAACATAGAAGCAATAAATTCATAAAACAGGGTAATATAATTTACTTTTTATAAGAAAAAGAAAGTTCTTTCATATTTTTATAACTTAATGTATTTAATTATTGTTTATTTATATAATTATTACTGTCATGTCAGCATATTTTATTATATAATATTGTATGTTCTATAACTGTCATGTCAGCATAATTTATTGTATAATAGTGTCTGTTCTATATTAATGTCTTTGTTTTTAACTTGTTGGTGTCGACCATAGGTCATCGTATCTCATTTTTTATCCGTCTTATTAAAATCACTTCATATCTGGGATTGGTTCGGGGCATTTACTAATCAAGTTGTCATATGGTAGATGTGTTTTAAACTCAAAACGACGTTTGGATAGAGGACGACCACAGTGACTTGTGACTATAACCATTGCTGGATTATTCCTAAAAACTATATTCATATAATAACATCTACAGGTTTATCAATTCATGTTACCGATGTAAGCCAATTACCACCATCAATTAGTGTTAGCCATGTAAGCCAATTACCACCATCAATTCATGTGACTGATGTACGCCAATTACCACCATCAATTAGTGTTAGCCATGTAAGCCAATTACCACAATCAATTCATGTACGCCAATTGCCACCATCAATTAGGAATAATACTCGTGTACCAAAAAATAAGCCCCACCCTCTCATGTCAAAATAAATAAAATATAGTATAAACATCTAATATATCATATGTATAGGAACCACGACAATAATTTTTTTTTAATGTATTTTGTAAATATTATTTGTATTTAAATGACTTGGTCAGTTTGTTGTTGTGTATTTTGGATTGTATATGTATATATTACTGGAGTTATTATAATATTATTCATATATGACAATATAATTGTACACTCATGAATAAAAACATTTACAAAGTATCAATTACTTAACTTTAACACTTACAATGTGAGCAAACAAAAGACATGAAATAGAACACATTTTGTTATGGGATATCAATAACTGTCTCTATTCCTCTTATCGTTATCAAGTATTCTAAGAGACTACGTTTCAAAAACTATTCACTTATCGTTACAATGTACATCGTATAGGACGAAAAACCACGGTCCCCTTAAAGGTTAGAATTTGATGTAAAGGTAGACCGTAGCGTCGCTGCCAGGGCGATATTTTCCCCATAGCACACTGCAAGCAGCCCTTGATGCAGCCCAGTCAGCCCCCATACCAACAAGAAGGAAAACACCTAGCAGACGACCTGACTTAAATTATACAGAATATGACTCCTCGTTTCTTGAACTTTAACACTCGACGTTATTTCCCTTTACACGGACGTTCTATATTAGATGACATTTCCCTTTTCAAGGACGTTTTATACTAAGCGTCATTTCCCTCTTCAAGGTCGGTCTACACTCGACGTCAGTTCCGTTTATAAGGATACCGATCCCCTCCTACAATCGATACAAGCCTGGTCATGGAGGCCTCAAGGAAAGTGGGGTCCCATGCATTGGGATATTGACAAAATTTGAGGAAATCCGTACCACCAAGGGGCCTCCACAAAATTTATAAAAAAAAACCTAATATATTAATTCGGTTGTCGGTACAACAGTCCATACCCGTAATCAATCAGGTGAACAGAAAGCTGACGAACTGCTGCTTTCAGAATTAAATTAAAAGAAAATTTGTCCTCATATCTAACAAGTATCTGAAACTATAAATTGTTGCCTTTCATAAGTCATATGTACGAATACTATCCATGGTCTAAAATTATGTTAATAGAGAACGCTTTGGCTTCTTAGTATAAGACAACAACACTGTTTGGAGAATCAACAAGTAAATTTAACGAATGAATCAACGAATTCACAAAAACATGGTTCCAAGTTCATGTACATTTATATTCTGTTTTAATGGCATTTAGTAATTGAACTAGAGTATACAGGTCACAATTTGATGGAATACAATTCCTGCTTATTACTGAGCGACGTTTCGACTAGGCTTCTCTAGTCGTTATCAATCAATGATAAAATCTAAAAAGAGACAAGTCAATATATACATGTACACAACAATACTTTCTTAATGCTGACAAACCACAGATCTACAATTGCTTGTACCTAAAGGGAATCTAATTTAATTAAGGATTATAAATTGAAACGTTATCAGCAAAATTCAATAAGACCACTTATATTAACTAAAAATAAAAACAAACTAACTAATTGATTAATGGTTAAGTGTTGTGGAGTATATACAATAATTAGTAGGTTTTAATAAGGACAAACGGTCAGAGAAAATGGAGTTTGATCAACTTTATGAACCACCCCTTTCACTGAAATAAACACAAGTGATTAATGAATTGATTGTTGTGGAGTATTTACAACGATTTGATCTGGTTTAAATAAATTACAATAACAGCAGGCCTGAAAAGCAAAATAATATAAAATAAAAATAAATGTAAAAATAATAATAAAAGTAAAAATAGTTGTCAATTATTGATTTTATTTTTGCAAATTGTAGTGTGATTACATACTTGAAAATTTATTTTTAAACTGAATATTGTGAAGTATTGAGTATGATTGAAATAAAATAAAATGGTTATGCTTAGCCCTCGATTATGCGATAAGAGTGTCATACGCCCTGGGGAGGAACAATCCTTGATCTCTGTTCATCTGGGGTTTGTGTCTTCGTATTTGAATGGCTTCATGCAATCGGCGCGCTCTCTTGTTGTTGATGTTCTTGCATAGCGCTTTTACGTTGGACCATTGGACTCTGTGGCGAGGGTTGGAGTTCAAGTGTTCAGCTACAGCGGAGTTGTTGGTTGCTGCTTTCGACTTGTGGTCGTCTATCCTTTTATTCAATGGTGTCTTTGTCTCGCCGACGTAAGAAATTCCACAATTGCATACTATCTGATAAACACATCCCTTTGGTTGTGGCTGTTGTGTTGGATTTAGTTTACCATTAGTTTACCATGGTTTTCAAAATTTATCTGGGGGAGGCCTTTTATTTTTGAGACTCTGTTCAAATCGGGATAGTCCCTTTTAATGTCATCTTCCACCGAAGAAAGTATGAGATTATTAAAATGGGTCGGTCGGTCGGTCGTCGGTATGTCCGTCCGTCCGTCACGATTTCGTTTTCGGAGCATATCCCATATTACACAAACCTTCTGCGCACACTGATAAATCAACCTATTACAGTAGTTGTGCCTTTTGCTAATTAGGAATTTCTGGGATTTATTTTCTTTGTGTTTCCATGGACCATTCAAGACATCTTCATGAAACTTTGTATAAAAACATCAACCTATTGACTTAGTTTTTGGTATAAAATTATTATTCTAGAGCATATATGAAGAACTGTTTAAGATATCCTTATAACACTTTTACATTCATCAACCTATTATTTTATTTTCCAATGACCGTCCTTCCGTTATCTTTTGTTAAACGAAACGTCAACATGTTATAGTATTTTATTTTCTGATGTGTAAGGATATTATTAAAGGCTCAATACCACTCTTGTTGTAACTAAATAATATGTCCCAATCTTTATTCTGGTCAACAAATTGTATTATTTTACAATATTCCAATTAATTGATGATACAAATTTCATCTTAATACACCTAATTTGAAAGATTGGAAAAATTCAACTAAATGATTTGAAAAGCCTAACGTAAACCTTTTCAAATGTGACTTGGATTTTAAAATATTTTCGAACCCTCTAGACAAGTAAAATAGGATGTAATGGATAATTTACACAACAGGTAGGGCAATTAAACATCTAGTACTTAGAATAAGGCTATTCTTTATTTTCTGGAGCTGCCAAGCCAGCAAGAGTGTTATCGTCCCTTTAAACATTTATCTGACCGAGGTAGACAAAGGTTGTGCAAATCTTACAGGGAGTAGCGACCCTGCCTTGACTAGTCCCATTGATATTCCAAGAAGTTGTTTTTCCTTATGCCTTCCAAACAAGTGCAAGGCTGTGGGATGGTGATGACTAGTCATCTTTAATGATGTTTTCTCTGTGGATGTATAGCGGATAACGGAAGTTATTTATTAGTTCGATTTCCTGGGTTTTTACCAAACCCGAATTACTGCCATGTCATCACACTTACTGTCAGCCATGTATTGGTGAATACACAATGGCACACGCTAATTTCAGCAAGCTTAACTCCCATTACTAAAAAAAAACCCTACGTGCAATCTCTCTCTCTTTTGTACGTTTATGCTTGAATACGATGCGAGTCAACTAACCAAGTAAACATCAACTGACATATGATCTAACCGGATTATGCTAATATTTACACGTGAACCTTGAACATTATATACCTACCAGAATATATATTATTTTAACACATATATATCTTATATATATATCTTATTTTAACTGGATCTTTAGTTAATCAACGGATTGTTTCTACAATTCATTTATTATAACGGTAATTATTTATTATTCTGGTTTCCTGGGATTTTAAGATGGCGTCTAAATATACCTGTTCTATTTGTTTAAATAACTTTACCAAACCTAAATTTCTGTCACCACACTTTCTATAAAGAATTTATAGATGATCTTATTAACGCCCGGACTCATTTCAACAAGTTTAACTGTCCCACCTGTCGACAGGGAACCGCGATACCATCAGACGGTGCCAGTCAATATGTCCACAACTTTTATCTTGAAGATGATGATGATAAACAGTATTGTACACAACACAAAAAGAAAGAAGTACAAGTTTATTGCCGAGATTGCCGTAAACCATGCAGCTCTGTTTGTGTTATGGTGGGTCGTAAAGACCACACATTGGAGGATTTAGATGAGGCACACCGGGAAATCAGAGAATTTCCTGAAACTAAAAACAAAATCAGAAAAGAAGATCCAACAATTACAAGAACATTCTCATTTTCTAAAAACAAAAAAATCTCACTTAAACCAATCGTGTAAGACAGCTTGTGATAAAGTTGATAAACAAATAGACAATATTTGTAAAAAAGTCGGGACGATTGGAGGAACAATTAAAGATGACATCAATAAAATTGGTGAAGATGAAAACAGTTAACTGACCAAACTAGTAGAAGATGATGACAAGATGACATCTAAAATGAAAGAATGGTGTGAATATGCTGATCGTATATTACAACATAGATTTATAATTACAGCTGTAGGTAAAGATGGATTAACAGATGTTCAAACCAAATAGATTATAACATTTCAACAAATTTAATAAAAACCTGTAGTCAGACATCCATATTATTCTATGGTGGAGGTTGATGTAGACTGTTTAAAACAACTACTGGGTGAAGTACAAACGCCAACATTGGAACTAAAACCTGTAAAGGGATTATTAGGTGAGGTACAAGCACCACCAACATTTACCAGTAGTTTTAGTGTGAGAAAGAGGTTGATGCCATTAGAAGACTTACACTCGATATGGTATTGTTGTTTATGGTGTCTATATATAAATGTTTATTGATTGTACCCCCCTCCCCTGCACTAACTAATACACCAAATTTTAATCTCCGCCCTTAAGTTTAGTAATTAGTGTGCACATAAATCATGTGATTTGCAAATTTCATTTTGTGACAACAATGTGTGGGCAAGATATTATGATGCACTATCAATATTGAAAGGAACTAAGATCCTTGCCGTACAGGGTGAGATATACTTTGTTGTTCTAGAACATTTAATGCCACTTCTCATGAAGTTAACTTAGTACATTATGCAATATACAAGTTCAACATCTGCCTATTGCGAGTGTTTCTTTTGTCTTCAAATGTTATATAAACTATTAATTAAGTATTTATTCACTTGACAAAACCCATAGTTAACTCTCTACTGTATCGGATGACTGGATAGAACTGTCACGCCTACTTGGCATTCGAGACTATCTATAAAGTACTTTGACTGAAATTTATATAATTAATTTTTAAGTTAAATGGATAACCGAGACTTTGTTTATTATCGTGACACGTGTACTTGGCAATCGAGGCTATATATTCAAAACTTCAAACATCCATAACTTTATGTTTGACCTATTATAGCACGAACAGTTAACTGTTCATAAAAATCTTACATAATGTATGTTTAACCAGGTTACATGGTATGTAATTTATCTAGATCTACTTCATTACCGAATATATATATATTTATATATGTCTTTATTTCCTTCAATTCTGACGATTTTCAAAAATAATTACATAATAAATACGTATATACGACTCTAAATAAGATAAGATTGCAATAAAACAAATATAAGTTAAACGTGGTTTAATAATCTGCCAAACACGAGGGTCAATTGACAACTTATGCCTTGTCTTAACTCGTCTGAGGAATAGACCTATTCCGTAGATAAACACTGGTTATAAATGGTTACAGACTACACACGTTTTAAAAATCGAAACCAAAATCAGAGAAAAATGAATACCCGCCACAATCTGTCGATTGCCAGCAGAATTGGCTGGTTTCGTGTCCCAATGAAGCTGCTGAGAGTCAACGAGAGAGAACGAGAACGAGAGAGAGAGAGAAGGGGCTTAACGTCCACTCGACGCAAACTACGTCATTTCGGGAATAACATATGGTTTAATTTTATTTCAGTAATTCGTTTGCGCGTATGGGTCTTTAGCAGTGGGAGGAAACCGGAGTACCCGGAGAAAACCCACGAGGTTGGACAGGCGACCCTACTCCTTGCCACGTACCACCGGGGATTCGAAACCACGCCAGTTGACTCAATGGCAGGCTTTATGATACAGCACGCACGTGCTAACCATTCAGCCATCCAAGCCCCCGAGAGCCAACAAGCCTGGAGGATAAAACTATAGTGCTTATTGAGTACCATTGAATGTTATAGTGTAGTGTTAAGAGTTATGTCACTTTTTTCCATCCCTGTCCACATTGCTTATAATGCCTGTCAGTGCAAAATAATCTTCAGTTTTTCTCAGATTGCTCTGAAACTATAAGGAAGCTTGTATTAATATGAGGACCCCTTTTTATTGTCCTCAATATCAGATTCATATAATAAGACGTATGCCCCTTCGTTACCGAAACCTGTCGACACCACCTATAATGTTTGTCGGAGCCAAGGGCTGACCAGTGCATATCGTTGACATCGTTCTGCCGTAGAAAGTCCCGCGTAACTATGGCGGTGTGGGCACGGGGCGTTGTCATGCTGAAAAAGGTTGTTTCGATGCCGTGCGAAATGTGGTATGACGTGACCTTCTCTTCCTGGACCAAGTTTTTGGAACACCACAGGTACCACTCTGTGGTTCAGCCGGTTCAGTCCCAACCCAATATGCTTGGACCTCCCCATGAGTTTCGTTCCATGACACATTGGTCAGAATAACGCTGGCCATGTCGACGCCATATTCTGATACGCAATACCGACTCTCATCTGTGAATAGAACAGTTCTCCATTGCCTGTGATGCCAGTTCTGATGTTGTTGGGCAAACTGTAGACGTCCACGACGATGGCGAGGGGTGAGGATCGGTCTATGGTAAGGTCTACGGCAATGGATGTCCTCTCTGGTGAGACGTCGGCGCACTGTATCAGTACTGATGGGTCTTCCGTGTGTTCAAACTGTCTGACGTGCTGTCTCAGATGCCTATGTGAGGGATTCTACAGTCATATGAATTTTACTATCCATGGCTATTAGGTTATTTCAATATCTGCGACAATAGTGGTCCAAAAATAATATTAACAAGTAAATTCAACGAACAGGTATCAACGAATTCAGGGCCCAAAACGATGGTTCCAAGTCCATGTACATTTATTTTGCCCAATTGTTGATACTTCGAAACACAATTGGAAATAAGATTTGAGGAACAAAAGATGATAGGCTATCTGACGTGTTTAATGTTTTATATCCAGCAAACCCTTGTTGCTATTAGACCAGGCCCCGAGTTCACAAAGCATTCTCAGACTTAAGTTGAGAATTCGCTCAACTTTCAATCACTTTTTATGAGAAATATATTTGATCCAGAAACACAAAACTTTGCACATAGTCTCTTATTGATGTATTTGATACATTATAACAACAAAAGCTTTATAAAGGGCATTATTTAAGTTAAAATAAGATGAACAAGTTTGACTAAATTCTCAACTTAAGTCTGAGAATGCTTTGTGAACTCGGGGCCAGGAATCGGGCATTTGCACATCTAAACACCTTACTGGACGTTTTAGAACTGTCTTCTCAGGTAAGGAATCCAGTTTGTACATTGTGCTAAACAAAAATTGTCAAGGGCCCCCATAGTACTTTCGCCTAAGGGCCCCGATCCTTCGGTTACGACATTGCTCGAAGAGATCATATATCTTGTACGTCGAAACAGAACGAACCGTTTCTTCGTTTGCCCCCTGGTCTGTAAAACAGGCTTTTTGTGCGGAAACGTCCAGAAACACGTACAACAAAACTAACGACATTCAAAGAAGACATTCACAGTTCTTGATATATCAAATCCCAAGTGGTGGACTAATGTTTCTTTTTAAATGATGGGGTTTATCTTCTGTAAGTTGTACTATCACTGTAAGTTGACAGTGTTAAGGAGAATAAAATATCTGAGTATTCATTTTATCCGTGCAAACCATGTGAGGTGTTAACAGTAGTTAAGTTAAATAGAAATAGAAGATGTGAATACAACTATCACGATTAAATAATTATGGAAGCGTATTTGGGTCACTACTTATTGAGATAATATCTCAACATATCGACTAAAAATATGTCAACTTTATGAGTTATATTACAAGAAATCGACTTAATAAAGTTGACTTGACGCATTACATTCACCCTATGCCAACATGAACTATGTCGATATGTTTACATCATGTCAATAGTCGATTTAACTCTAAACCGATATGTCAGATTTTATTGCATAATATATAGACGTGATAATATTGGCCACAGACCACTAATGATTTCCTCATTAACTTTTATGTTAATTCTCGTCTCTTAGACCGGCTCTAACTTTTCCCCAAATTTTGTTGTGTATAACGCTCTCTGCCACATATGAAACAAAATATGTGGCAAACTCTTCTCCAAAAGTATGTATGAGGTTCACCATGAAAAATTTGAGATACACAGGCTTGAAGTAGAGACAAGTAAACATGAAATTTTCGGTCTTACGTTTCAACGTAACAAACCTCTCACTCATGTATCCTTCCGCCTCAAAATCATGAATATTCACCAAAACCTGGCATAAAATGTATTTTCAAACAAACGCCTTTCTTTGATTTTACACCACAAAAGCAAAAGGGGGTAAAGGGAAAGGGAGAGAAAGGCCAAAAATAACTATCGTCCTATGACTTGGAAATATTTGGTTAGATGTGTCGTATATAAGGGTAAAACTTCAGGTATCACCAAAATGCCTTTGTTATATGCTTCCCATATGTTCTGAAAACCTACCGGTGAAAGAAAAAGAAAAATCAAAGAATAGTTGCAAAAATGATGACCCTTTAAGTACACATGCTGCTTTATGTACATCGATGCATCTCAGGTCCATGGGTCTTTTTGGCTAAAAAATCTTTCTTGTTAAAGGCAGTATTTGAGTTCTGTGAAAAAATGGGACAGGATATAAACAAACTACACAGAAAACACTCAAAATTTGTATTTTTTTCTTCTACGAAATTTACATGTTGCATCTTTAAATAACCAGCGACTGCCAGGCAGGATACGCAACATTTTGCAAGTGATGGATAGAAAACAGGATAAACCAAAAGCGATGGGTGTAGAATCAAAGAAAAGGGTTTGAAAATACATTTTCTGCCAGGTTATAGTAAATATTCATGATTTTGAGGCGGAGGGATACAAGGGTTGAGAAGTTGGTTACCTTGAAATGTAAGGCCGAAAATTGCTTGTTTTCTTTTCTCTACTTCCAGCTTGTGTATCTCAAGTTTTTCAAGGTGAACCTCATACATGCTTGAGGGATCACGTGGCTAAGTGGGCAAGGCGCTGGCTCGCTAGCCTGGAGGTCGGGTGTTCGATCCCTGCATTGGCCGAGAAAGTTCATCTCGAATTTCCGGCGTGGTTTCGCCTTGTCAGTGATGCAGAACGGAAGGCCTGACAAGGACAGCTGTCTAGCCGTTCGGATGGGACGAAAAACCGAGGTCCCGTGTACATATTGGCGTGCACGTAAACGATCCCTTGGCAGTTGGAATTCGATATAATAGTAGGCCCGGGCAAAATTTCCCTCATAGCCCACTGTATGGCGTGTGCCCGTCTTCCAGTAGCCCAGGTTAGGTGCAGAAGAGTAGGACGTTAAACCCCATTTCATTTCATTTCATTTTCATACATGCTTTTGGGTATGAGTTTGCCACATGTTGCTTCATCTGTGGCAGAAAGCGTACTTCCAAACAAATATTTGGGAAAAAGTTAGAGCCGGTCTAAGATACGATAATTAACATTAAAGTTAATGGGGAAATCATTAGTGGTCTGTAGCCATATTATTAAGTTTATATATAAGTTAATTATGCAATAAAACATGACATATCGATTTAGAATCAAATCGACTATTGACATGATTTAAACATATCGACATAGTTTATGTCGGCATATGGTGAATTTAATGCGTCAAGTCGACTTTATTAAGTTGATTTTTTGTAATATAACTCATAAAGTTGACATATTTTTAGTCGATATGTTGGGATATTATCTCAATAAGTAGTGGCCCAAATACGCTTCCATAGATTCAGAGATATTATTTGTACAGTTAATGAAAAGTCAATTTCACAAATAAAACGAACGTAATTTCTAAAGCTGCTGTAATAACCAAGAAGCTAAATTTTACTGCTATTCGAAATCGTCAACAATAGATTTTTTACGTCTGTAATAGTTGATAGATTTGTAGAGAATTGCACGTGCCACGGCTATTTATAGTCTCATACACTCCACCGCTGATCATAGTTCGAGACACAAGCACTGACGCGCGCACATAAGCTGTGTCGAGACCAACTTTCTGTAGAGTGCAAGCGTCACCCACCCCTTGAAGGTTGACACCACGACATGATACCAATCAGCCACCATAGTTGATGATTTCTACTGATTTTAAAAAATTTTTCATCCGTTCATCATTTTCTAAAAATGGTAGATTATGTCTTATCTTATTCATAATGTCCAGGTTTTTAGGGTTAAAGGTTGAAACGAATGCAATAGGTATTTGCTGTGATGTGTTTGTCACCTTCACAGTCAACAGATCGCGTCTATCCAGCTTTAAAGCTTTGGATATTCCATCGTTAATTAGATTGAGTGGATATTGTCTGTTTCGAAGGAATATTCGAAGCTCCTCGAACACGTTGCATTAATTTGTTAATGTTGCACTGGATCCGCTGTGATCATTATTTGGAGAATTTACAAAATTATTTGAAATCTTTTGCTGCTGTCATGGTTTATTTTAAAGTGTACTGAATCATTAATTAGGATTAGAGTATGGTTTTGCGAGACGTCCAAATTAACCATACTTTATGCCAGTCAGCATGATCGTATTAAGCTTCAATATCTGTCACACTCGCAGAGCAATTTCTATGACAGTATGGTAGTTAGATTTATTTGATACAAACCTACACAATATACAAATGACAAGTATCAAGTTGTTTTAGAACTAGGTTTAAATGGTGAAAAGTAAACATCAACTGACATATGAACTAATCAGATTATGCTAATATTATCACGTGACACTTAAGTAAACACAGATCAGATGACACTTACATATACAACGTGACAAGCAACTTGATCATTAAATGTTTTTCACACACCTACCAGAATATATCATATTTTAACTAGATCTTTAGTTAATCAACGGATGTTTTCTACAATTCATTTATTATAACGGTAATAATTTATTATTCTGGTTTCCTGGGATTTTAAGATGGCGTCTAAATATACCTGTTCTATTTGTTTAAATAACTTTACCAAACCTAAATTACTGCCATGTCATCACACTTTCTGTCAACAATGTATAGACGGCTACATCAAGGCTCATGCTCATTTAAACAAGTTTAACTGTCCTGGCTGTAGACAAGAAACCGCGGTACCATCAGGTGGTGCCAGTCAGTTTGTCACCAACTTTTATCTTGAAGACGATGATGATGATAAACAGTTTTGTACAAAACACAAGAAGGAAGAAATTAAAGTTTATTGTCTTGATTGTAACAAACCATGTTGTTCTGTATGTGTTATGGTGGATCACAAAGACCACACATTGGCGGATTTAGATGAAACAGACGAGGAGATGAGAGAAATTTTCATGAAACTGAAGACTGAATCAGAAAAGAAGATAAAACAGTTACACGAACATTCTGACTTTCTAAAGACCAAAATATCTGACATGAAGAATTCGTGTAAGACATCGTGTGATCAAGTTCAGAAACAAGTAGACAATATTTGTGAAAAAGTCAGGAAGATTGGAGGAATAATTAAAGATGACATCAATAAAATTGGTGAAGATGAAAACAGTAAACTGACCAAACTAGTAGAAGATGATGACAAGATGACATCTAAAATGAAAGAATGGTGTGAATATGCTGATCGTATGTTACAACATAGATCTATAATTACAGCTGTAGATAAAGATGGATTAACAGATATTCTAATCAAAACTGATTACAACATATCAACAAATTTACATAAACCCGTAGTAAGACATCCAAGTTATTCTATGGTGGGGGTTGATGTAGACTGTTTAAAACAACTACTGGGTGAAGTACAAGTACAAACACCAACAGTGGAACTAAAACCTGTAAAAGGATTATTAGCACCAACATTGGATGTAAAACCACTATTAGGTCAGGTACAAACATTTACCAGTGGATTCAGTTTGGACCAGATAGTGAAGTCAAAAGAGTTCCACTATAGTGATGTTGTATTAATACAGGGATTACCATGGTGTGTACGTGTTAAACGTGTAGCTGATAGATTATTTATTGACCTGGGATTGACAGAAGTATACGATCAACCTAGTAGAACGGTTACAGCTAGTTGTACATTGAAAATGGTAAATATCAATGATTTGAGTAAATCACTAGTTCATCAACGTACAGGTACATTTACACCTCGTTATTGGGGGTTTGGTTCAGATTTAAATTTAAACTGGGAAACAGTACAAGATATAAAGAACGGTTATATTTATATTGACACCAACAAAACATCTGAGGACAGAAATGTATTTATTGTATATGTTACTGTAAATATAATTGATATACAATTATATTGAAGAAACCAAGCTGATTGGGACCATGGCTGATTGGAATCATAAGTCATGGCTGATTGAGACCACGTACATGTTACGATTGGTAATATATGACTATTTGCATGTGTTTTATATTTTATATTCCAAATCTAACAACAGACATACTTTGACCGGGAGAGTCGCGCATTCCTGCCCCAACCAGGCGTTGCAGTTAGTTCCTAATTAGAGTCTTGTAAATCGAGACTAAGGCGTGCGTCGCTCTTCATTTCCGGTTAATAAATGGATATTTAGAAATATCTTGTCTCTCTCTCTTCAGGTATTTTCATAATTTTATATACTTTGTCATTGATCATCCTATATGTGATAGTGTTATGAGAAGTTAGAGGTCAATTCTGTCAAACATTTAGACCTTTAGAAGTAAATGCCTTTCGGTGATCGGTAATAGAAAAATTGGTCGCAAGCGTGGTACGCCATGCCGTTTGATTACATGGGAAGAGGTCACTAGTGGGTGTCCGTGTTGAAGACCATTGAAATATATGAGTGTAACAACACCTTTTCGGGGCGTAATATCATTATGTGGACGTGTTGGAATGTGTTGACAATTATACTATTGTAAGAATGTCAGTTTCTTGTTGCATAATCCTTGAAATAGGTATATGTCATTTGGCGCGAAAACATACGGATTTTCTGCGCAGCACCGCAAGTCTCGTATGCGCATTATGAATATTTATGAGGTCTCTCATGTGGTTCTCACGTGGTCCTGCAATATTTCATTGGTAAACAAAGTAAACAACACTAGGGATTTTGATTATTTCTTTATTCAAATTGTACATGGTGATAAATCTTAAAGGCAAACATAGTACATGTAGTTGAGATCTTTGAAGTAGAGTGAGTGGCATAGAGTAATTTGTAATTTGCCTTGATGTTTATTCACATGGACACTTTGAACTTATGTCAAGTACATATATAATTAAGGCCTTGGTCTACATTAAGGGAGATAACTCCATGGTTGTATTACGCATGTACACATGTAATGTATTATTTTAGTCACTCTTAGATAACTCCACGCTTGTATTCTGGGTGTACGCATGTAATGTATTATTGTAGTCGCTCTTCATTTCCGGTTAATAAATGGATATTTAGAAATATCTTGTCTCTCTCTCTTCAGATTTGGTGACGGGGTGCGATGGCATTAAAGAAATAGATCGAACCCAAACCCTGGCCTATACAGAGCAAGGCTCAACATTTGTCTTAACTTAAAATGTACCCCGCGGCCAGGTGGGGGTAACATTTTTGGGGGCTTGTCCGGGATGATGTCTATGCTAGCCCGTCAAGATCTTGAAAAGTGATGAAGACTTACCACTAACTTTGCCGGAGTGTCCAGCTTGTATCACCTGCAGTGAAAATTTGTTAAAATGGAGGATACTTTGCTCGAACTAGTGTTGGCTGCACGAGAGGGACTTTATCAATGCAATGTTAAACAGCTCAAAGATGTTGTCAGGAAAATTGATGAGGGTGTTGATGTTTTAAAGATGGACCGTTTGGGTTTAATAAAGTGGGTAGAACGGAGAATAACAGATTATCAGGCTGAAGATGATGACACAGGGATGGAAAACTTAACAATTCTGGCCACTTTATTGGAAGTTGAAGGACCAGTTGGTGTTGAACATGAAGTAAAGGCTGCCACCAGTCAGGGATTAGATAACCAGGTAGTTAAGGAAAAAACTTCTATTCCATCGGAGCACCACACTGAACAGTCACAGTCACAGATGTGGAGAAAGGATTTTAAGATTAATGGAGTTGTAGGAGAAATGTCAGTTATCAGTCTCATCAGACAGCTAGAGGTGGCAGAAAACAAAGGATACAGTCAGTCAGAACGCATGGAGGGAGTCTTGAAGTCTATTCCGAATGCTAGTACCATGAAATCATATTTCGAAGGAAAACCCGATCTAAAATTAGATGAAATTTTAAATGTTATTAAAGCCTTCTACAAAGAGGAAAACTCAACCGAACTCTACAATCAATTAACAAACTTAACACAGCAACGGAATGAGACAGCCTTATCATTCGTGATGAAAGCTTTGGACTTGCGACAAAGGTTGATCTTTGCCTCGCGGCAGCATTCAGGTCTCCACTATGACACTGATTTAATTGACAGCGTTTTGAAGAGAACACTTTACACCGGAATCATCAATGAAAATATAAGGGGGGAGGTTAAAATTCTGCTTGACAAAGGATCGACAGATGAACAACTTTTGTCTGGTGTGAATATTGCCATGAGTCGAGAGACGGAAAGAGCGGCAAAGTTTACGAAAACTAGAGTTGCCAGTGTTCAAGAACCATCTGAAGGGAAAGAAAAGGCGAAGGATAGGAAAGATCCAAGAGAGGGGATGTTTTCAGAACTTAAACGAGAAATTGAAGTTTTAAAACAGATAGTTATGGAACAAAGATCATCGTCATATTCATATCAGCAAAACCAGTGCCAAAGTTGTGTGAGCAGAAATCAAAGTTATTGTCGTCATTGCTGGATTTGTGGCAGTGCAGAACATTTTCAGTATGACTGTGCCAAAAGGTTCTCAAATAAAAAAAACTAGTAATGGCTACTCGGACTGGGGCAGGAGTAGTCAATGTTCCAACTGTCCCAGAAGAAAAAACTGTTGGGTTAGATGAAAAACGTTTAAAAACTGACGAAGTGAGAAATAGAATAGAAAAGAGAATAAATGAACTTGAAAACACAAATTTAGAATCTTTAGTTGGTAAAGTTGAAGTGTGTTCGATTTTCACCAAACGGGTAGCAAACTTGATAGGGAATAAGTGTTTGGTAGACTGCTACTTAAATAATGAGCATGAATCTGTGTTATGGGACAGCGGGTCGCAAATATCAATTGCAACTGTTGACTTTGTTAGGACGGTATTAAAATCCAATATTAGACCTTTGACTGAGCTCGTACAGCCTTTAACAGTGAGAGATGCGAGCGGTACTGTGATGTCATTTATCGGATGGGTTGAAGTTGACTTTAAAATAAAATTAAACCACAATGTGCTTAAAGTCCCATTGTTAGTTACCACCCTTGACATGGACCGGCCAATAATAGGCTACAATGTAATTGAATTGTATCATAAGTCAAAAACAAATGATGATATTACTGAATCTTTACAAACACTAAAAATAAATAAACAAGACGCCACAAAATTAGGTCAACTTCTTGAAAACCAGGATCATGAAATTCCAGTGAAGTCATGTGACAAAAATATAATCATTTCACCACAGTCAACCAGGGTGCTTAAATGTAAAGTTCGAATAGCCAATAAGTATACTGGAAAGATGATCTTTACTCCACACATTGAATCTGTTTGCCCTGAAGGATTATTATGTAGGGAAACATTGGTTACTCTTAAAGGAGGAACAGTCAATTACATTAAAATAATGATTCAGAATGCCAGAAACAGAAAAATCACACTCTTCAAATCAACGCCTATTGGAATTTTGGAGCCAGTCTCATCCATCCTACCATTACCAGCGGCCGAAAAACTTAACAATCCACGATGCAGTTATGTTGACACAAGTGTTAGAAAAAGCACAACTCCTACTGATGTTTTGTGGGATCCACCTATCAATTTAGATGATAGTGCTTTAAGTGAAGAACAGAAGAAAGAGGTGAAGGCTTTGCTGCGAGAAGAATCTGCTGTCTTTTCAAAGTCGGACGATGACATCGGCTGTGCACCAGGCCTACAATTAGATATGCAACTCACAGATCAAATACCAGTCAAGAAGGCCTACCTATCAATCCCAAGACCGCTCTACGGTGAAGTCAAAGACTATTTGACGAACTTGATAAACAATAAGTGGATAAAAAAATCAAAGTCACCCTACTCGAGTCCAATAGTTTGTATACGCAAGAAGAATGGAGATTTACGCTTATGTGTCGATTACAGGAAGATCAATGAAAAGACAATACCTGATAGTCAGCCACTGCCACGAATTCAAGATGCTTTAGATGGATTACTTGGGAGTAGAGTATTCACCCTCTTGGATCAAGGCAAAGCGTACCACCAGGGGTTCATGGGACCAGAATCAAAGAAATACACCGCTTTTGTAACACCTTGGGGACTCTACGAATGGGAAAGAATACCTTTTGGTTTGTCTGGGGCGCCTGCGGCCTTCCAACGTTTTATGGATAACTCGCTAGAGGGGCTACGAGACAATATTTGTATGCCATATTTGGATGATGTCCTTGTACACAGTGGATCATTTTCTGATCACATCAGCCATCTTCGTACAGTGCTGCGACGACTGAGAGAGAACGGAATCAAATTAAAACCAGCGAAATGTGAATTCTTCAAGAAACAGATTCGCTATTTGGGGCATGTAGTATCAGAAACTGGATATACAATGGATCCTAAAGACGTCCAAGCTGTAGTTGCTTTGAAGGAACGAAGCCCTAAGACTGTTGGAGATGTTCGCCAGCTTTTAGGCTTCATTGGCTATTATAGGAGATATGTACCAGACTTCTCGAGGAGAGCAAAGCCACTTTTTGATCTCCTTCAGGTCAAAGGAGCCACCACTACACAGAAAACTAAGCACAAGAAAAAGAAAGATCAGCGCTCTTCTGCTTCTGACGTAGAATGGACTGATGAACATCGCGCTTGCTTGAATGAACTTATAAATTCTTTGATCTTACCACCAGTGATGGGATATCCTGATTTTTCCCAAAAATTCCAGCTACATGTGGATGCGTCACATCAAGGACTTGGAGCAATCCTATACCAGAAATCTGTAATTGATGGGAAATTAAAAGTAATTGCTTATGCCTCTAGGACCCTGACACCAGCAGAGAAGAACTATTACATGCATTCAGGTAAACTGGAATTCCTCGCCTTGAAATGGGCAATCGCAGACCGATTTAGAGACTATCTTTATTATGCACCTGGTTTTGAAGTTTATAGTGACAACAACCCTGTAACCTATGTTTTGTCATCAGCAAAATTAGATGCAACCAGAATGAGATGGGTGTCTGAATTGGCAGATTTCAAATTTAAAATATTTTACAAGCCAGGCAGGCAAAATGGAGCTGCTGATGGTCTTAGTCGAATGCCATTGGATTTTAAGAACTTTAAGAATGAATGTTCTGAAGAGATTGCATCAGAGTTAATTTCCACAACAGCTAATGCCTTGAAAAACCAGAATCAGGATCCTGCTTGTTGGGTTGCAGCTTTGATGACAAGTTCAGACAGCTTATCAGGAACTCAAGATAGTTTCGTACCACCGGTGCACACTTTAAAGAAGGAGGAAATTAGGAAGGCACAAGAAGAGGACATTGATATTGGAAAAATTAGAAAACTACTCCGTGATGAAATAAAATTGGAGAGGAAAGAATTAACTGAGGGGAGTGATGAATTTCTATTGATGTTCAAGGAGAGGGCAAGAATGAAATTGGATGAACATGGAATACTCTACAGAACAACAAAACGTCCAAATGATGGAACAAAATGTACCCAATTAGTCCTGCCGAGGAAATTCAGGGAATTGGTTATTCAGGAGCTGCATTGTAAACTTGGTCATCTTGGAGCAGAAAGAGTGCTATCATTAAGTCGAGATCGCTTCTATTGGCCCAGAATGGCGACAGAAATAGAACATTTTATCACCAGGCGATGTCAGTGTATTAAAAGTAAGAAGCCAGCACGGATACAACGCACTCCTCTTGTTAACATCAAGACATCTATGCCTTTTGAACTTGTCTCGATCGATTTCCTGCACCTTGAAGAGTCAAAAGGGGGCTATGAATATATACTTGTGGTAATGGACCACTTCACACGCTTTGCTCAGGCCTATCCAACAACCAACAAATCAGCCAAAACTGCAGCCAAGAAGATTTTTGATGACTACATTTTGAAATTTGGATTCCCGCACCGATTGCATCATGATCAGGGACCTGAATTTGAGAACCAGCTTTTCCATGAACTGCAGAGACTCACAGGAATTGGTAGATCTAGAACAACACCCTACCACCCCCAGGGGAACGGGCAAGTTGAGAGGTTTAACAGGACGCTTCTCAATATGCTCAGGACTTTACCGAGAGACTTTAAGAGTAACTGGAAGGAACACCTGAATAAAATGATTCATGCCTACAACAGCACCAGGAATGAGTCCACTGGATTCTCACCCCACTTCTTGATGTTTGGAAGACAACCTAAAATCCCTGTTGATTTCTTGTTTGGATTACAGCCAACAGAGGCTAATAATTTGACGACTCGAGAGTATGTCAAAAAGTGGACCAAGTGTCTTCGAGAAGCCTACGAAATTGCACAGGAGAATGCCAGAAAAACAGCAGTTAAGGGAAAGCATATACATGACAAGAAATATATGAGTGTATGTTTGGAAGAAGGAGACAGAGTGTTGGTACGGAATTTGACGGAACGTGGCGGACCAGGGAAACTAAGATCATACTGGGAAGATAATGTTTGTGTTGTCACTAGAAGGATCGGTGAATCACCAGTTTATGAGGTTCGGCCTGAAACAGGCCTTGGTCGTACCAGAATACTCCATCGTAATCTTCTGCACCAGTGTAATGAGTTAATTACAGCGTATAAGGCTAAGGAAAAAGTTAAGCAGACAAGGAAACCCTTGTTGAACCCTACGAAAGTGCTGGTGAACACATCTACTTCATCGGATGAAAGCGGTCCAGAATATTGTGTAGTTGGAAATCGTGTTGATGTTTCGTCTTCATCAGCAGAGAAGTCAGTCGAGCAACCAACAGTGGAGAGTTCTGCTAAGCAACAGGACAATTCATCTGAATGTAATTCGCCCAGTTCAAATACATGTGAACAAACTCTTTCCAATAATCTCAGAGTTCGGAGACCGACTCGAGAGCGTCGTCCTCCTCTACGGTTAACATTTGATAAACTTGGTTATCCCACTTCCACTGCTTGGACTAAATGCGTATTCGGTGAAGAAAGTGAACCGTGGTATAATTACTACGAATGCAGTAATAAAGAAACAGTCCAAAATGTGCATTTATGATTAGTTAGAATGTATTGTAGTTTGTAGTAAGACATTTCGTTAGGACAATATTATTTCTAAGGTGAATCTTTTCCAGCATTCATCCTTTTCATCAAATGATATCTGGATTGTATATAGTTGTGTGTGTTAAATAAGAGACTTTAAAACAGTATTAGTAAAATTCCGCTTTACAAGAACAGTAACAAGTGAAACACTTTGGTTAATCCAGATAATCTGAGTACTGTATGGGCAAAAAGTTTGGACAAAAATCATAAATTCTCAATTAAGTTGCCTACTGTATGGACAGACATTTTAGTCAAAAATCAGAAATTACAATTTTAGTGTACATTTCTGTGCAGTCATTTCTTCTAATGTGAATATGTTAAATTGCCAATTTTTAGATGTTAGTTAGTTCAATAATTGGTTTAATTAATAGTAGAATTAAGTTTTGTTTTATAGCAAAAGCTCAGCTTTGAAATTTGGTCTAGTAATTGAGTGTTACAAAAGTTTATGACTAGCATTAGGTAGAGTTTTTGGATCACTAGGGCCCAGTGATACTAATATGAACTCCTATGTATCTATTGTTTAGTAGGTTGGTTTAATACCTTGATAAGTATTTGTACATTCACAACCAGATATAGCAAGCTTAACTGTTTATAGTATTGTTCGTTTTTGGTAAATGTCAGTGTCGACATTTATTAAACCTGGGGAGAGTGTTACGATTGGTAATATATGACTATTTGCATGTGTTTTATATTTTATATTCCAAATCTAACAACAGACATACTTTGACCGGGAGAGTCGCGCATTCCTGCCCCAACCAGGCGTTGCAGTTAGTTCCTAATTAGAGTCTTGTAAATCGAGACTAAGGCGTGCGTCGCTCTTCATTTCCGGTTAATAAATGGATATTTAGAAATATCTTGTCTCTCTCTCTTCAGGTATTTTCATAATTTTATATACTTTGTCATTGATCATCCTATATGTGATAGTGTTATGAGAAGTTAGAGGTCAATTCTGTCAAACATTTAGACCTTTAGAAGTAAATGCCTTTCGGTGATCGGTAATAGAAAAATTGGTCGCAAGCGTGGTACGCCATGCCGTTTGATTACATGGGAAGAGGTCACTAGTGGGTGTCCGTGTTGAAGACCATTGAAATATATGAGTGTAACAACACCTTTTCGGGGCGTAATATCATTATGTGGACGTGTTGGAATGTGTTGACAATTATACTATTGTAAGAATGTCAGTTTCTTGTTGCATAATCCTTGAAATAGGTATATGTCATTTGGCGCGAAAACATACGGATTTTCTGCGCAGCACCGCAAGTCTCGTATGCGCATTATGAATATTTATGAGGTCTCTCATGTGGTTCTCACGTGGTCCTGCAATATTTCATTGGTAAACAAAGTAAACAACACTAGGGATTTTGATTATTTCTTTATTCAAATTGTACATGGTGATAAATCTTAAAGGCAAACATAGTACATGTAGTTGAGATCTTTGAAGTAGAGTGAGTGGCATAGAGTAATTTGTAATTTGCCTTGATGTTTATTCACATGGACACTTTGAACTTATGTCAAGTACATATATAATTAAGGCCTTGGTCTACATTAAGGGAGATAACTCCATGGTTGTATTACGCATGTACACATGTAATGTATTATTTTAGTCACTCTTAGATAACTCCACGCTTGTATTCTGGGTGTACGCATGTAATGTATTATTGTAGTCGCTCTTCATTTCCGGTTAATAAATGGATATTTAGAAATATCTTGTCTCTCTCTCTTCAGATTTGGTGACGGGGTGCGATGGCATTAAAGAAATAGATCGAACCCAAACCCTGGCCTATACAGAGCAAGGCTCAACATTTGTCTTAACTTAAAATGTACCCCGCGGCCAGGTGGGGGTAACATACAGGCTGATTCGGACCACCATTAGGCTGATTCGGACCACACAATAAAAAACCCCAAAATACTGGAAACTGAGATTTTGATATTGAATGTACATGTAGTTTAAAGGGATTTTATTTAGGCTATAGCGACTATAATATTATGTGCTTTTATTACACCAATTTATGTTTTATATTGCATTTTGTTATGTCTCGGTGACTGTATTAACACAGATTTATCTCATTAATCTAATGTAAATTTTTATACGTTTTATGCAATTTAAACATGCCATTTTTATTTTATAAACTCCATAGCTTGTTTCGAATCCATTATATATATTGTGTGTAATTATATGTTGTAGAAATACTATTTAAACCAATTTATGTTAATTTCAATACGTCAAACATATACTAGAAATACAGTGGCATAACGGAAATCCGAATCCATAATTTATGGTAATTATTTGTTATTTATAGAAATACTATTTAAAATTGATACCAATTTATGTTAATTTCAATAAGTCATACAAATGTGAAAACTCATACCAGCAATACAATAAGTATCATAACAGAAATCGGTTATTTCGAATATGATGTATATAAAAGCAGTCAAAATGTTTATATTCCTACCTTGTTTAGAAAATAAACATAATAGATTTATAGACTCAATTGTAACACAAGTTAACAGGAACGTAGCATCATGGAAAATGTATTATATTACCACATGAAAATTAGTCAGATTTTACTTTTTACTGACAGCCACAATAGGGAATTTGTGTGATTGTTTATTGGTTTAAGGAGCTTGTCAATAATTAACAATAAATGTTGTGATTAATTAGGTTCTTGTATATTGCTATCTGAGTTTAATTAACTTTGTTTCATGTGTATTTGTGTATAGTGGTAAGAATTTTTTTTACACATTTCTCAACCATAGTGTATTGCATTCAACACCTTTTCTAGATCAGGAAGGTTTCTGTCTCGGCCAGTTGGTTAGATTACATTTATCAGAATATATAAATATGATGGAAATTGTGCTCACATCATTGCGCCTCGAAACTTGGTTCAAGATGCCTTGAATGATATTTTCTGATTAAAATATTATACAAAGAACAATCTGGTCCCAATCAGCCAAGAATATCAGGCATCCTCTCCATGATTTAGCTGATTGGTATTGAAGAAATTACACTATTTATTGTCATTTTTGTCTTATTATCAATAATATGCAACTATATGCAAACATATTTTAAATACACTCGTCATTTAAATAATGGTCCGAATCAGCCTTATCGTGGTCCGAATCAGCCAAACATCTGGTCCTAATCAGCCAAGAATCTGGTCCGAACCAGCCACGAATGTGGTCCGAATAAGCCAGGTCCCAATCAGCCATGGTCCCAATCAGCCGATTACCATATTGAAGCCCAAGTCATATAAAAAACCATAACAGTTATGTGTGGTTAATGGTCGAGAGCGAGACATTAAGTAATATATTGACACTGCACGGGGCAATGTATTTAGCTCGAGGGGATCACCTGGCTAAGTGGGTAAGACGCTGGCTCGCTAGACTGGATGGCAGGTGTTCGATCCAGATTTTCCGGCATGGTTTCCCCTTGTCAGTGTTGCAGGGCGGAGGGCCTGACAAAGACAGATGTCTAGTCGTTTGGATGTAAATATTATTGTAAATATACAAGTTCCACATCTGCCTGTTGCAGGTCTTTTGTTCTCTTCATATGCTATATAAATTATTAATTAAGTATTAATTTACCTGACAAAGCCCATAATCAACTCTCTAGTGTATGGGATGACTGGATATTGAATTGATTAGAACCATCACGCCTACTTGACAATCGAGGCTCAAAACTTCAAAGACACATATTTTGACTCAGAATAAAGTACTTTGACTGAAATTTCCATTTTTATTTTGTAAGTTAAAATGGATAACCGAGCCTTTGTTTATTACCTTGCTTGAGACTTGTGTTTAGATAAGAACGAAGTTGCGCTTAAGTTTTTCCTAGGAACACATAATAACGTACTTGTGCTTAGACTGACGTCTACTTAAAATCTAAGCACAAGAACGTCTTAAAAGAATTTTCTGGGAACACAAAATGAGATAAGTTTACTTAAATGCAAAGTCTTTCTAGAAATCTAAGCACAAGAACGTGGTTAAGAATTTTCTAGGAATCGGGCCCAGGATTATATTGGCATATAATTTATCCAGATCTTCCTGATTATGATAATATTGTTTATATTGTTTTATTGTATATTAATGAAACATTTTAATTTGTTATTTGGTTTTCTTCATTCACCCGCCCCATCATCTACCATATACGAGGGTCCATTGACTACCTTATGCTTTCTGAGAAATATACCTATATCGTAGACACGCCCATGCTTCAAGATAACATTTAAAAGAACTATGCGCAGTTAATCATTGAAAGTCGAGGACAAAAATAAATGATTAATACTTCCTCTACTAAATGCGCGACATTCAGATTATAACTGATTACAAACTGCAAATTTTAAAAAAATCGAAACCAAAATCACAGAAAATTGGATACCAGCCACAAGCAGTTGATCACCAGCCAAATTAACTGGTTTCCTGTTCAATGAAGCTGAGAGCCAACAACCCAGGAGGATAAAACGATGGAGCTTATACTTACATTGAGTACCATTGATTTTTATACGCCCACCCTGTTCACATTACTTATAATGCTTGTCAGCGCAAACTAGTCTACAGTTTTTATCAGATTGTTCTGAAACCATGAGGAAACTTGTATTATAATAATATGAGGATCCCTGTTTATTGTCGTCAAAACTAGGTATACTGCTTGTCGGGGCTCGCTAAACTGGTTTTCCCGTCTTCAATCCCTACGTTGGCAAACAAAGTTCATCGGTTAAGGGTAGGCCACAGTCCTGCATTGCGTATGCCCTTCACCATTTTCAGTTTTAGTTTAATAAACACAATGTGGGCATGCACATTGTCATCACCAAACGTTTTCTGGAGAATCGTTTTTTTCCAAACAGGTCGTTCGGAGCAGAACAGTATGATGTAATAATAATAATAATAATAATAAATTCTTTATTTTCAAAAGGGTGAAAAATTAGGCTTTGCAGCCTGTTTACAATTCTGCCCTTAAATGACAACAGACAAAACAAACATACACATATATTATACATGCAAGGAAAATGAAAAATGAAAATGTATTTTTTACATTCCAAATAACATCAAATGCACAAAACGATAATGGTTTAAATTTAAATATACAGAATGGTTATATAACATTTTGAATATAATTATGCAGTGATTTTTTAAAAGTTGAGAGAACATGTAATGAGTTTAAATTATTTGGAAGTGAATTCCATAAAACTGGTCCATTATAGCTAAGACTATGTTTAAATTTAGTACAATTTGGATGTGGAATTTGTAGTTTAAGATTTATAGAGTTGTAAGGTGTATTTTTAAATTGAAATAAAGAACATAAGTAATCTGGACTTTTATAGTTTAATATTTTGAACAGAAATATATATTTATTCATTAAATGACGTTGTTGAATGGTAGGCAGTTTTAAAGATTTTGAAAGAATGGAATATGAAGAATCAGAAGCATTATTTTTAATAATAGGTTTGTTGAATATAATTTTAAATGATAATTTTTGGATAATTTTAAGTTTATGAAGAGAAGAAATTTGACAGGAGTCCCAAATGGTAGAGCAGTAGTCAAGATGTGATTGAAAATGAGCGTTGTAAAATAATTTTAATACATCAGTAGGAAGTAATGATTTGATTTTCCTAAGTTGAAAGTTTTTCTGTTTTAAAATAGTACATAAATGGTTTACATGAGTGTCCCAAGAAAGATTAGAGTCAAAATATACTCCTAAGAGTTTAAAGTCGGAAACATGTTCAATGAAGGTAGAATTAATAGAAATGGACAAATGTGTAGTTAAGGAATTTATTTTAGGTTTTGAAGCAATAATCATACATTTAGTTTTAGATTCATTGATTATCATGTCATTGGAGTTGCACCATTTTATAATTTTATCAGTTTCTGACTGAAGTGTAGAGTTAAGAGAATCAAAATTGGTAGAAGAAGAATATACTGTGGTATCATCAGCAAAAATATCACATTGAGCTGTCAAATTTAGAGGAAGGTCATTAATAAACAGGTTAAATAGTAGTGGTCCAAGAATGGAGCCTTGAGGAACACCATGAGTTATGAGATCAAGAGAGGACTTGGTTTCACCAATTTGAGTGCGTTGATAACGCTCAGATAAGTACGATTCTAATAATGTGCATAATTTGGTAGAAATTTGGTATAATTTTAGTTTCTCAAGCAACAGGGAGTGATTGACCATATCAAAGGCTTTACGGAAATCAAAGAAAACTAAACCAGTGTATTGACCTTTATTAATGGCAGAATAAATATTTTCTGCAATATTTGTAAGGGCAGTATGACAAGAAAATTTGGACCTAAAACCAGACTGATGAGAATAAAGTAAATCGTGATCCAGGAGAAAGTTATTAATGTGTTTACAAATATGCTTTTCCAAGGGTTTAGAAATAGTTTGAAGTATAGATATGGGGCGATAATTATTGGGCTGGGATTTTTGACCTGATTTATACAATGGAAGAACTTTAGCCTGTTTAAGGGTGGACGGAAAAATATTCTTATCTATACAAAGATTATAAATAAATGTCAATGAATCACAAAGAATTGGAGCACCAAGTTTAAGAAAATGAGGACCAACTTGATCTAATCCTATTGATTTGGAAGTATCAAGAGAATGAAGATATTGGAATACATCAAATTTTGATATGTAGGGAAGATGACACAAGGTATTGTTTTCAAGATGATTAGATACAAATGTAGATATCACATTAGAGGTAGAACGATCTAAATGATTTGATGGACTACGTATAATGGACTTTGCAACATTAACAAAATGAGCATTAAAAATATCAGGGGCAACAGGAATGGAAGAACAATCATGAGATTTACCCTCAGAATTAGCAGTATTGATGGCTTTCCAAATTTGTTTACTGTTTTTGCGATCAGTGACTAATAATTCTAGACATTTCCTTTTATTACTACGAATAAGAGATTTAACTTTATTACGAAAATGTTTAAATTGCAGAGTATTGCCTTTTTTCTTATGAAAATCACGTTCATGAATATAATGAAACACTTCAGGGGTTATCCAATCAGGTTTATGAACATTTTTGACTCGTTTGGTTTTTAAAGGGGCGTGTTTATTAATAATGGGCAGTGTAATATTATACCAGTTGTCCAGTGCAGTATTAGGATCACAGTGATCATATACAGAATTATATGGAGCCCATTGTAAGTCATAGAGGAATAATTCATTATTAAAATGTTTAAATGAGCGATAAGTAATATTATTATGTGAAGATTTGGGGAATTTTACCCCTTTCTTTTGCCAAGTAAAACAAATAGGGAAATGGTCTGATATTGAGTATGAAGGAACAATAGATTCTTTGACATGTTTAGTTTCAGATACAAATATATGATCAATTAGTGATTTAGAGGAAGAAGTAATTCTAGTAGGTGACCTAATAATTTGATGTAGACCATATATTTCAAGAAGATCGGTCCAAGATTTATTATGATTATGTAATAGGTCAATATTTAAATCTCCTAATAATAGTATCTCACAGTGAGAATTCCATGCTTTTTCTATCATAAATGAGAAGTCAGTATTCCAGGAAGACAAAGAAGAGGGATTACGATAAATATTACAAAGTAACAATGGTTTAGAGTGTTTAAGAGTAATTTCTATCCATATAGCCTCAATATTATCATGTTCTAAATCTAACCTACGATTACATATGATATGATTTCTAACATACAGAAGTGTTCCAGAGGAACTTACATTACAAGAATCTTTCCTGAAAGGCTGTTGAAAGTTTGGGATTGAAATATCTTCATTAGTCACAGATATATCTAAATGTGACTCAGAAAGTCCAAATATATCAAAATTTTGAAGGAAGACACCTAGTTCAGAAATTTTGTTCTTAACATGACATACATTTAGATGAGCAATATGTAGACCTTTCTTAACTAAAACAGTATTCATAATAATCATAAATAAGTAAATTAATAAATGACTGGAAATAAGGACACACAATTAATTACCTGAAAAACTTTCTAATGAGAAAATGGAAAAGTCATTGAATAATGAAAGTTTTTGATATGGGTTACTGCCAAGTTACAGTACAGGCAATTATGAATAAACAAGCTTAGCTTAAGAATAATTATGATAGGGGGGAAGATTTATATTGGGGGAAGTAATAAGGATTATGAAACCCCATTTCATTTCATTTCATTTCATTTCCAAACAGGACACATTAAACATAACAAATGTTTTATGGGATACTTATCGTTATCAGTCTAGTGAACTTGAAATCAAAATATATGATATGAAATGGACACTCATATAAATATTTACAGAGTATCAATGATTTAACTTAATACACACATGCATAATAATATTGTCTTCACAAATCTGTTTGTAAGACATTGTCTAACATGGGATATGAATCACTGGTTTTATTCTACTAGAACATGTTTCAACAAGTATCATCTTATCGTTATCATGTACGATCTAGAAAACGTGAGGTCCATATTATATATCATATCCATAATGAAGTCATTTACACAGATAAATAAAGTTTATGATCTAACTGAAGTAGCTTAACCCCCTTTATCTCTTGGCTTTTACTGCTAACCCAATGATTTTCTAAAAAAAAATATCTTATATTAAACTACATTTTACAAATCTGATTTGTTGATACAAATGTTAATTTTAAAGTACAAATGTCGAAATACGACAACAAATGAAGAACTAAGAATTAAGGACTATGAATTTAGAACTAAAAACTAAAAGAACATCGAATAAAGAGCTGTTTGGTCTTCCATACTTATAGAGTGTTCTACACGCGACGTGATTTCTTTTTACACTCGACATCCGTTCCCTTCATAACGACACTCTATACTTAACATCATTTTCCTTTACAAGGGCACCCTGTATTCGACGTCAGGTCCCTTTACAGATGAAATGAAATGGAATGGGGTTTAACGTCTGACTCTTCTGCACCTAACCTGGGCTAATGGAAGACGGGCAAACGCCATACAGTGTGCTATGAAGGACATTTGCCCGGGCAGCGGCACAACGGCCTACTCTTATATCGAATTCCAACTGCAAAGGGATCTTTTACGTGCACACCAATGTGTACTCGGGACCTCGGTTTTTCGTCCCATCCGAACGACTAGGCAGCTGTCATTGTCGGACCCTCCGTTCTGCATCACTGGCAAGGAAAATCCACGCCGGAAAATCGAGATGAACGTTCTCGGCCTATGCAGGGATCGAACACCCGACCTCCAGGCTAGCGAGCCAGCGCTTTACCTACTTAGCCACGTGATCCCCGTCCCTTTACAAGGACACCCTATACTCGACGCCAGGTCCATTTACAAGGACACACTTTACTTGACGTCAGTTCCCTTTACAAATACACACCATATTTGACGTCACGCCCCTTTACAAGGACCTACTATACTCGACACAAGCAAGGCCGTGGAGGACTCAAAGAGAACATATTCTTTGTTATACATTCGACTCCTGTTCCCTCCAAAAGGACACATTAGATCCGAGACTAGTTCCATTTACACTGTACGTGATACAAATCTGGTCGCGGAGGGCTTAAATAGAGTATATCCTACAATTTGTGTCTTAATACGCTACAGGTCACTTTTTATCTCAAATATCCCGGTTACTGTAAATATTAGCGCATAGCACATATCGGACCACTACCTGTACGCAAATAATGTAAAAGTATGTAATGCCAAGGTGGTGGACCCTCTAGAGATCATAATTGTATTCCTAACTTAAAATATATGTTTATATCCCAAAGAACTTTGTTCCTGTCAACATACCGGACAGTAAGGTTACGGATTATGGCCTTTGTACGAGAAATCACGTTTTAGCTTGTGGACCTTCTAGGGTGTCACAATTTTTATCCGACTTTAGAACCCTTTTCAATATATCGCAAATGACAAATGGCATGTAAATCGGACCAAAACTTACAGTCAAAATGGTGTTAAAGAATGTACTACAAAGGTTGTGAACCCATAGAGGTAACAATTGTTATCCGATTTTGATGAAACTTATAATATTAGTTACTGACGCATATCGAACCGTAACCTCCTGGAATAGACCCCTATTGTACGACAATCGCCATTGTAGCTTGTTCTCTGTCTATCTCTTGTACATTGTGGCTTGTTTTTATTTGTTTATGATAGAGTTTTATTCTTATCTCTAACTTACAGATCTTGTGAGTCATTAGACCAATAAAGTGTTGTAATAAGTATTAGTAAACATCCACTGACATTTTTATGATGTAATTTCATTATCCAGTCAAGTACCCAATCACGTGACTATTAAACATTATATATTGTTCATACACCTTGTAAAATAATATATCGTATTGTAACTGGATCTTTGGTAACATTTAATCACATTATGTTTTCTACAATGTTTTCCGTGTGGATATAACAGCAATTATTTATTATTCTGATTTCCTGGGATTTTAAGATGGCTTCTAGATATACCTGTTCTATTTGTTTAAATAACTTTACCAAACCCAAGCTACTGCCATGTGGTCATACGTTTTGTCAACAATGTATTGATGACTACATCAAGTCTCATGCTCATTTCAACAAGTTTAACTGTCCTGTCTGTAGACAACAAACCGTGGTACCACTAGGTGGAGCCAGTCAGTTTGTCACCAATTTTTATCTAGAAGACGACGATGATGATAAACAGTACTGTACAAAACACAAGAAGAAAGAAATAGAGGTCTATTGTCGAGATTGTCGCAAACCATGCTGTTCTGTTTGTGTTATGGTGGATCATGAAAATCATACGAAAGCCGATTTGGATGACGTAGACCAGGAAATGAGAGAAATTGTCATGAAACTGAAAACTGAATCAGAAAAGAAGATAAAACAGTTACAAAAACATTCTTATTTTCTAAACAACAAAAAATCTGCCATGAACAATTCGTGTAAGACAGCTTGTGATCAAGTTCAGAAACAAATAGACAATATTTGTGAAAAAGTCAGGAAGATTGGAGGAACAATTAAAGATAACTTCAATAAAATTGGTGAAGATGAAAACAGTAAACTGACCAAACTAGTAGAAGATGATGACAAGATGACATCTAAAATGAAAGAATGGTGTGAATATGCTGATGGTATATTACAACATAGATTTATAATTACAGCTGTAGATAAACATGGATTAACAGATATTCAAACCAAAACATATTACAATATATCAACAAATTTACAGAAACCTGTAATCAGACATCCATATTATTCTATGGTGGAGGTTGATGTCGACTGTTTAAAACGACTACTGGGTGAAGTACAAGTACAAACACCAACAACATTTACCAGTAGTTTTAGTTTGGACCAGGTGAAGCGAGATGAGGAGTCCTATAGTGATGTTAGTTTTAGTTTGGACCAGGTGAAGCGAGATGAGGAGTCCTATAGTGATGTTAGTTTTAGTTTGAACCAGGTGAAGCGAGATGAGGAGTCCTATAGTGATGTTAGTTTTAGTTTGAACCAGGTGAAGTCCTATAGTGATGTTGTAATGATACAAGGATTAGTTCCACCAACAGTGGAACTAAAACCTGTAAAAGGATTATTAGGTAGATACAACGCCGGATTAACCATGGTGGGGGCCCTGGGGCCTGGAGCATGTGAGGGGCCCCTGATCACTGGCCGCGAGCGCCGAATGCGCGAAGCCCCGCATAGGGGGTCTGGGGGTTTTCTCTATCTCTCCCGGCCCCCCTCCCCCATCCCAAATTCAGCTTATACCCACAACAAATATCAACAACAACAACAACTACAGCTTATATACAATCGTACGTCAAACTGAGGCAAAATTCCCGCTACTCGAAATGATGGGGACGTGTAATTTGTTCGAGTTATACGATAATTCGAGTTAGACGATAGAAGATCTCACGACAATAAAAAAAAACATGTGTTACACCCATCACCGGATTACACCGAATTCTCGGATGTCGATCTCAACACACCATGGATTGAGGGGGCCCCAGGGACTTCCGATGGAGGGCCGTCGAAGCATCGGAGGGGCCCCGTCACTAGCTAGGTCACCGGCCGTTGGAGTCCTCGGTCCGACCATGCTCGAGGCGCGCAACTGAGATTTTTGTGGGGGGCCCCTAATGTTGTGGGCTCTGGGGCCTGTGCCCCATGGTTAATCCGGCGTTGGGTAGATATAGTGCGAGAAAGAGATTGATGCCATTAGAAGACTTACACTTTCAAGCACCAACATTGGATGTAAAACCTGTAAAACCACTATTAGGTGAGGTACACACATTTACGAGTAGTTTTAGTTTGGACCAGATAGTGAAGTCAAAAGAGTTCCACTATAGTGATGTTGTAATAATACAAGGACTATCATGGTGTGTACGTGTTAAACGTGTAGCTGATAGATTATTTATTGACCTGGGATTGACAGAAGTAGACGATCAACCTAGTAGAACGGTTACAGCTAGTTGTACATTGAAACTGGTAAATATCAATGATTTGAGTAAATCACTAGTTCATCAACGTACAGGTACATTTAGACCTCGTTGTTGGGGGTTTGGTTCAGATCTAAATGTAAACTGGGATACAGTACAAGATAAAAAGAACGGTTATATTTATATTGACACCAACAAAACATCTGAGGACAGAAATGTATTTATTGTATATGTTACTGTAAATATAATTGATATACAATTATATTGAAGAAACCAAGCTGATTGGGACCATGGCTGATTGGAATCATAAGTCATGGCTGATTGAGACCACATACAGGCTGATTCGGACCACCATTAGGCTGATTCGGACCACCATTAGGCTGATTCGGACCACACAATAAAACCCCCCAAAATACTGGAAACTGAGATTTTGATATTGAATGTACATGTAGTTTAAAGGGACTTTCTGGTAATTATATTTATGGTGTAGGTATAGACTGGAATGAACTACAGGATATGACGAACGGATTTATTGATGATCACAAGACATTTACAGTACAGGCTACTGTACATATAACTGATATAGATAGTGAAGAGCCAGTCATATAATAAACAATAACAGTTATAGTCATATAATAAACAATACTACGTCATATAATAAACAATAACAGTTATAGTTATATAATAAACAGTAACAGTTATAGTCATATAATAAACAATAACAGTTATAGTGATATAATTAACAATAACAGTTATAGTTATATAATAAACAGTAACAGTTATAGTCATATAATAAACAATAACAGTTATAGTCATATAATAAATATCAGTTTTAGTTATATAATAAATACCAGTTATAGTTATATAATATACATGTTAGTCCCGAAATGACCTAGTTTGTGTCGAGTGGACGTTAAACCCCATTTCTCTCTCTCTCTCTCTCTCTCATTTTGTGCCCACAATACGTCGAAATAGATATTTACAACCTTTTTTGTGATATGGTGATATCTGACATCTTGAATTATTTGATCTGTATGACCTAAATGTTCAGTGCTTGGTTCAAAACATGTGTGTCAATGGCTAGGAGAGAACCATGCACATAACTATAAGTGTCGTGCACAAGGTAGGATAATACTTAGTCTGTCTAGAGCATTTAATAACACTTTACCCAGATATAAATGGTATATGAATTATTAATTAAGCATTTATTCACATGGCAAAACTATAATCAACTCTTTATTTAATCGGAAGGCCGTGATATTGAATGGATTAGAACAATCGTTATATTTGATGATGCATCGTTTTAGTTTAAATGGATAATCTAGACTTTGTTTATTATGGTAGTAATTGTACTTGACAACCTACTGTTATACATTCAAAGGACCTTAAGGTAATGCCAATAGCGAAATTTAGGAGGTGTGAATAGGCTGGGGCGGTTCCAAATCTAAGGTGTCATCCACAATCCCACCGCACACAAAGTTTGTGGTTCGTTATCTTACCAGAAAGTAGTTTTATTCAAGTTGACATAAAGTTCATGTCATATTATGATTGGTATGGATTTTTTGTGAACCTTTGGGGCAGTGACTATACTACTGAGATATCCGAAGGGAAGAAAATTTGAGTCAATATCATGGCTTTTGGGATCATTGTTGCGGGCAAATTCTTGTGAACGAGAGGATCTTAAATTCCAGTCAATTCCGCCTGTTTTGTTAAAGTTGACAGAACAGTAGTACAGTATGTCGCCCCACGCTCTACCGGTACTACTGGCAGGGCGGTTCACTATAAGCGTGAATACGATAGTGCTCAGATAGCATAAGACCACAGAGTAGTGGAATAATATCAGATTAATTATTTGGGACTGAGCCTGAAAATTTTAGTCAATTTGAGTTTATTGATGGGGGCTAATTCTTATGCACGAGGGGATAAGAACAAATTTATGATATGGACATATAATATCGGAGTATTTTATTATTTTGGATTGGGTCTGGGGACAAGAACTTAGACGGAATCTAGGGGCCTGCCTATTAATTCTACCTGTTTGTGAGAGTTGACAGACCATTTCTACAGTCAATCGCCTCCAATGACCCACTCACTAGTCGTACTACTTACTAGGGTATTTCACTATAACCGTAAACATGATAGCGATAAGATAGTTTAAGACCATAGAGGAGTGGAACAAAGATGAATTATGGAACCGAGCGCCGTAGGTGCGAAAAATGTAAGATAATAACTGATGAGTTTTTGAGTATTTTGGATTGGGCCTGAACAAACTTTGTCTAAAAGGATGCTTACTTGGTCTCATGACCTCCCCCACCCTTTAGATGTTTTGTTGATTTTTATTTAAACATATTTTATTACTTTAGAGTAAACGGATCGAAC
This sequence comes from Patella ulyssiponensis, assembly GCA_963678685.1. NCBI lineage: Eukaryota > Metazoa > Mollusca > Gastropoda > Patellidae > Patella > Patella ulyssiponensis. The sequence goes on from OY783225.1 coordinate 93,909,740, forward strand.
AAAAGTTACTAAAACTTACAAAAGAGTCCTCTCCAATACAATATAATTGTTGTAGCTGGTCAGTTGATATTAGGCAAATATCTGCCATCTTGGATTTTAACAGATTTTAACGCTTTAACGGACCAGTTAAGACCACAGGATATATCTTCAAATGAAAGAATGACCGACCCAAAAGTTTTAATTTACATGTTCATATTACACTTATTGGGTTTTAAACAGGACATTTGGGATTATCTTGTACATAGTTCTAGTTTGAACCAGAACGTGAAGTATGGTGGGGACTGCTATAGTGGTAGTTGTTTTTATGGTGTTTTATTTATAGACTGGGATAAACTACTGGATGGTTTTATTGGCCACCACAAGACATTTATTGTACAGACTACTGTACATATAACTGATATAAAACGATATTGAAGGCCAAGTTATACAATAAACAGTACTCTGTACTCTGTAGTCTATATTGGGGATCACGGTGGCTAATTGGATAAGGCGCTGGTTCGCTAGCCTGGAGGTCGGGTGTTCGATCCCTGCATTGGCCGAGAAAGTTCATCTCGATTTTTCGGCGTGATTTCCCCTTGTCAGTGATGCAGAATGAGGGCCTGACAAGGACAGCTGCCTAGTCGTTCGGATGGGACGAAAAACTGAGGTCCCGTGTACACATTGGAGTGCACGTAAAAGATCCCTTGGCAGTTGAAATTCGATATAAGAGTAGGCCGCTGCTGGGGCAAAATTTCCCTCATAGCACACTGTATGGCGTATGCCCGTCTTCCATTAGCCATAACGAATAATATTGTTGCTGCTTGGACTCGCTCACTGTAATTTGTTGGCTTCACAGGACAGGACTTGGCGACAATATTTCTGTTCCTTTAGGTGCACATATTTATAGAATTACAGTAAGCGAGTCCAAGCAGCAACAATATTATTCGTTATGGCGTGTTTTCCATGAAAGAAAAATGTTCTGCAGACCTTTTGAACCCACCCCACCCTTTTCTGGAGACATGTTGGGGTTCCAAACTGCAGACGGTAGATAATCTACCACTTTGAATTCAAGCACATCAAATATCGGCATATCTGCCTGACAAGCTCCTGAGCACCGGACACAGTTTCAATTTGTATCGTCTGTGTAGTTATATATGTGACAGGGATTTGTGTTAAAGAACACATAATTATGCAAAATAATATTATGACCTTGATTATTTTTTGTCTATCGTCACACTATGCTATAGATTGATGACCATGTTTGCATTTACATTTTTCTTTGTTATACAACAGATATTATATTTGTTTGGCCAAATTTAGTAACAATCCCTGTCGATATACACAGGTTTTGGGGTGAATGTCCATTCCATATTTGGAATTTAGTTATCATTCTTTTTACGTAAATAACACAGACAAAAGAATACACATAAGACAAAGGAATAGGCGCCTATAAAGTATGGAGTCAGGGCTAGAATAGTCAGACGACATGTAGATTCTAGTGTAGTCAGACGCGCATCGGGTTCTTTAGAGCAGATACGCATTGGGTTCTTTAGACTACCATTTCACCATGTAGTGGTTTCCGGAGTCTAGACACGCCGGTTAGACTTTTATAGGACTAGGGTTGGAGAGAAAGAGATGTTAATTTAAATATTGTAATATAGACGATTGTATATCATTGTTCCTGTTGGAGCAGAACAGTAGGGTGTTAAATATCATTCCGTTTAAAATTAATTTACAACATGGTTTCCACTTGTCAGTGGTGTCGGATGGGGGGGGGCGGGGCTGACGAGGAAAGCTGTCTTTTTGTTTGGATGGGACAAAAGAACCGAGGTCCCATGTAAACATTGGCGTGCACATAAAAGATATGTCCGGGCAAAATGTCCACATAACACACTGCATTGTGCATGCCCGTCTTCATTAACTCAGTCGGGGCAGAACATTACGAGGTTAAACCCCATTGACAAACATGTAATTTTTTATTTTTATGGTGACGTCAACGACCCTAACGACTAAACGCCCACTTGAAAGGTTCTCCTCTGTCGACACCGTTCTCCAATCCAGTGCAGCAAAAAGTTATGGAATTTGAGCAGCGGGGACGCTAAGTGGAGAAAACACCAAATTCGGTGGGAGTTCTGTGGGATTAAAGTACAAATTCTATTTCGTTTCGTTTATTATACTTAAAAATTTTGTTTTACTACACTACGATCTTGAAGAGTTGTTATATAACCCGCGTTTTGGTCTGTGGGGGATACGCCAATGATACGGTCTTGACATCCGGTGCATCAAATAACTGGCATCAAATAGCTGACATCTATGGATCGAAAGCAGCTCTTATGATCCTTGACGCAATCTCCTACTACAATCGGAAAGATCTTCATGTAGTGGGGGCCATCGAAAGTATAAAAAAACGAAATGAAATACAAATCTGTATTGTAATCAGCTTGGGATTACCTGATAAATTTATAAAATCTATTAGCTCTGAGAAAATATTTCTGCTCATTTAGGTGCATACATGCCTTTAGAGGCCCATCCAAATTTTTTGCTTGAGCTTATCGCGCGCGTTCCCTGTGGACTTGTTCTCATGAACTAATTTTGTAGACTTGAAATTTTGGATACTAAATCGACCATAAATACTAAATTATATGTAAGGGGTTATCCCCGTGCGTCCCTTGTTTGCTAGTTGGGGATCAGGGTGGCTAAGTGGGTAAGACGCTGGATCACTAGCCTGGGGGTCGGGTGTTCGAGCCTTACATTGGCAGAGAAAGTTCTCCAGATTTTCCGGCATGGTTTTCCCCTTGTCAGTGATGCAGGACAGAGGGCCTGACAAAGACAGCTTTCTATTTGTTCGGATGGGACGAAAATCTGAGGTGTCGTGTACACATTAGCGTGCACGTAAATGATCCCTTGGCGCTGCCTGTGCAAAATTTCCCTCACAGCATGGGTGGGGGGTGGGGCTAGAGGTCTAGAGTGCCGCGCTTCGACCTCTAGCTGACCAGTCAATTCTGGCTTGCGGCTGTGGTTTCGATCCCTGGTCCACCCTGGGGTGTAGGGGGTGATAAGAATATACCCTTCGTATGTCCTGCGTGTCGTAAAAGGCGACTAAAAGGATCCCTGTAACGGGGCAACGTGTTTGCCGTGCGTTGCGACCCGTGTCGGTGGAGAGTGGAATCCTGGTAATTGAGTGGGGATTTGACTTGCGAGCCCTTTCTCTGCAACACATTACTTTGGCCCATGGTTCACCTAGACGGAAGGTCAGAGTGGCCCATTCTGATCAATCGGCTCTGGTCATTTCAGCAACAAAGAGGGTACTTTTTTCTTTGTCTCTCGTGCTTCGTTTTTTAAACTAAGCTGTTTAACCTTTGTGTCCTAGGTATCCTCTTTGAAGCGTGGCCTGGGTCAATCAAGTTTGATTTATTATTTTATACATCATACTTGAGTATACCCTTCGCCTAGCCCTGAGGCAATGCGCTGGTCACCCGCGCTAGCCCTCCCCTTGTAGGCAGGGAAGTAACCTGGGGGATGGCGAAGGGTGAATATCCAATAATTATTTTCATGGATCCCTCAATATCCAATTCAACATTGAAAAGAAAGAAGACAGACGAAGGTCCTGATATTCCTGTAAAGGTATTTAGATCTTGGCCGAGGTTTCTCCTTATCGAGAGCACCTCTAATGTAGATTTCTCAAGAGTGTCCCCTTTCTTGATATCGAAAGGCATCGCCGGCTTGGCTGGAGAGCCCAAAAATATCAAGAAATTGAAAAGTGGAGCCCTATTGATAGAATGTGTTAAAGAACAACATGCAACAATGTTATTAAAATCAGACATGCTTGCTACATATCCTATCAAAGTGACTCCACATAAATCACTTAACTCTTCTAGAGTTGTTATTCGCTGCCGGGACCTTGAAGGCAGCAGTGAGGAAGAAATGGTAGAACATTTATCATCACAAAATGTCACACATGTTAAAAGAATCAGTGTTCGACGTGGTGATAAAATAATTCCCACTAGTACGTACATCCTCACTTTCAACCGTCCCGACATCCCGAAATCGATAAAGGCAGGTTATCTTCATATACCTGTTGATGCCTACATTTCTAATCCTTTACGATGCTTTAAATGCCAAAAGTATGGTCACAGCAAAACAGTATGCAGAGGTAAAGAGACGTGTGCCCGGTGTGGCCTTGATGGTCACGAGAGCTCTACCTGTGCTGCTGAATTTTGTTGTGTAAACTGCAAGGGTAAACATTCTGCTTATTCCCGAGAATGTCCCGTTTGGCAAAAGGAAAAGAAAATTCAACAGGTAATGTCTGAAAGAAAGATCCCTTATTATGACGCTAAAAAACAGGTGGAAATAACAACATTTATTCCACCTACTGGATCGTTCGCTAGTAAAGCAAAGGTCCAGACAAGATCTATTAGCGTTCAGACATCAGAATCCTGCCTAAAAGGAGAAACAACAAATGTTTTACAGGACATTACAAAGAGTAAATCTTCACCTACGGGTACTACGAGCTCAACACAAACGTCTGTCAGCTCGGAAAAAACCAGACTCTTCTCTAGATAAATATAAAAAAGGGAACCGGAAAGGCTCTGGTCCCATAGACTTATATAATCGATTTGGAGTTGAGTCGATGGAGGAGGAGGGCTTTACTGTTGTTGATATACACAACGCCCCTCCCCATAATAAACCTCATAGAAGTCCTGTAAAACCTCCCTGATTATGGTTAATTCCATTATACAGTGGAATTGTCGTGGTCTTAAGCCAAATTTTAATGAAGTTCAACTTTTAATTCAAAATAAAAATCCATTAGCTATTTGTCTACAAGAAACCTTTTTGAAAAATTCTGACATTTTGTCATTCAGACATTTTGTTTCCTACCATCATTTTTCAAACAATGATGGTAGAGCACATGGTGGTGCTTCCATTATTGTCAATGGAGACATCCCGCAGAGTCAAGTCACCCTGAATACACCTTTGCAGGCAGTGGCTGCTCGGGTGACATTACACATTCCTTTTACGCTCTGTTCACTCTACTTACCACCAAGCCTAAATTTAAACCCCAGAGACCTTGATGACCTTATTTCCCAGCTTCCTCTCCCATATGTTCTTATGGGAGATTTTAATGGTCATCACCCACTCTGGGGTAGTTCTGATGATAACTTCAGAGGTAGACAAATAGTAGACTTCATTAACAATAATAATTTGTGCTTACTAAATGATGAATCGCCAACTTATCTACATCCTGCCACTGCTTCTTTTTCCTCTCTTGATCTTACCATTTGCTCCCCAGTCCTGTTTCAGGATTTTACATGGAGGGTGAATGAAGATCTGTGTGGTAGTGATCATTTCCCCATCATAGTTGAAAATATTGGTCCTTCTCCGGTTGAAAGACCTCAGAGATGGAAACTACACAAGGCTGATTGGTCTCTTTTCGAATCTTTGTGTTTATCCGCCTTTGATGCAAAGGAGTTGGAGGACGCATATGAGCCCATGGCCTTGTTTACTTCACTTCTCCAAGATGTAGCTGAGGAGGCGATTCCTAAGACCACGACTGAACCAAAACGTTTCAATAAACCATGGTATAATGACGATTGCAAATCTGCTCTGAAAGAGCGTAATCGATTAAAGAACCATCCTTTCATGGAGAATATTGCGGCATACCAAATGGTCCGGGCGAAGGCCCGTAGAACCATACGCCAAGCAAAGAAGTCTTCATGGCAAGGATATGTCTCCAGGATCAATTCCCGTACCACATCTAAGTCGGTATGGGATAGGATTCGAAGGATTAAAGGTAAAAGTAGTGCATTATCAGTTAATCATCTCAATGTTGATAATACCACCATTAACAACATTTCCTGATATTGCAAATTCTCTGGCCAGTACATTTTCATTTAATTCATCATCCAATTTCTCCTCCGATGCCTTTCGAGGCATTAGACAACAACAGGAGAAAAGGCGACTTAATTTCAAGTCCCGCAATGGTGAATGCTACAATGATACTTTTTCCATTGCAGAGCTTCGAGATTCGCTAAAGCGAGCTCGGGATACTGCAACTGGTCCAGATAAAATTCATTACCAAATTCTAAAACATTTACCTTTACCAACTCTCTTAATTTTATTGGATCTTTATAACCGAATTTGGGTTGATTGGAGATTCCCTCCTTCGTGGCATGAAGCCACAATAATCCCCATCCCTAAACCGGGTAAAGATCATACGAATCCTACCAATTATCGTCCGATCGCTTTAACTAGCGTGACTTAAACCAGGTACAAACGGCGCTCTTTATGTTGATGACTTTCAGATGTGCTATGGTTCTACAGACATGCGGACAATCGAACGTAAGTTGCAGCTTTGTTTGAATTCAATTCAGCAATGGGCAACCGAAAATGGATTTCGTTTTTCGAAATCCAAGACTATCTGCATGCATTTCTGTCAGAAACGAGGTTTACATCCAGATCCAGAACTTTTCTTGGATGGCAGCCGCCTTCCAGTTGTGGATGAAACCAAATTTCTGGGGCTGATATTTGATAAGAAATTATCATTTATCCCCCACATTAAAAGCCTTAAAAAGAAATGTCTGAAAGCCCTCAACATATTGAGAGTCTTATCAAATACTGACTGGGGAGCAGATCGTAAGGTCTTGCTCCGATTATATCGAGCATTAATTCGATCAAAACTCGATTATGGGTGTATTGTGTATGGGTCTGCCCGCGAGTCTTATCTCAAAGAGCTCGACACCATACACAACCAAGGACTTAGAATCAGTTTAGGAGCATTTCGTACATCTCCAGTGGACAGTTTATACGTCGAGGCGCATGAGCCCTCACTGCACAACAGACGTAATAAACTGGCCCTGCAGTATGCTACGAAAATTGCATCACTTCCGAATCATGTTTCATTTAACACCATATTTAGACCTCACCATGAACATTTGTATCTGGTAAAGACTAATGTTGTTCCATCATTCGGTATTCGCATACAACCTCTTTTGTCGGAGGCTGGTATCGACCTTGACAGTATTGCGAATACCCCTGTCTTTAGGACTCCACCGTGGGCTGTATCTCCAACAAAGATCGATTTCGATCTTACTCAACATAAAAAGAAAGATACTAGCTCGACGGTATTCCAGTCTCTCTTTAGAGAGCTAAGGTCTAAATATGGTGATTATGTTCCTATTTACACGGATGGTTCTAAAGATGGTGATCGGGTAGCTTCGGCTACCGTGACGCCATCTAAGACCATTCCATTTCTGTATGTCTTCCACCTACTGCATCAATATTTACAGCTGAGCTCCAGGCTATTCTTCAGGCCTTGGAGTTCACTCAGTCCTCTTCAGCTTTAAAACATATCATCTTTACTGATTCTTTGTCCTCGCTTCAAGCAATTAACAATAAACAGCTTGAACACCCATTAGTAGCAGATGTTTATCGTCTGCTACTATCTTACGAGTTGAACAGCAAAGACATCGTCTTTTGCTGGCTCCCTAGTCATGTTGATATAAAGGGGAATGATCAAGCAGATTTAGCTGCCAAAGCTGCTTTAGATCTTCCCCTATCAAATATATTAATACCATATAAAGATTTTAAAACATGTATTAATCATTTTATCTATGACCGCTGGCAACGGTCTTGGGATCTTGCAGGCACAAACAAACTTCATTACATTAAGCCTCTCTTAGGAGAATGGCCAAACTCCTATAAAACCAACAGGAGGGATGAAGTTGTTTTGTGTCGCTCTCGCATAGGTCATACTTTTTTAACTCACATTTTCATATTAAAGCGAGAGCCTCAACCAGAATGTGAACACTGTCATGTTCCTTTGACAGTTAAGCACATTTTGATTGAGTGCAAGTATCTTAAGGATATTAGATCTAATCATTACCGTTGCCAGTCCTTAAATCAATTATTTGCCCAACCGGGTCTATATTGTAGATTACTAGACTTTTTAAAAGAGACAAATTTTTTTTTACACAAAATTTTAATTGTATATTTGTAAATTTCATTTGTTATTTTCTAATTATATATACATAAAGTTTTGTGATAATTGTTTTTAATTGATAATCTCTGTGATATTTGTTTTTATTTATGTATATATAGATTACTACTGTGATTAATTTTTAGTTTGTCTCGAATAGCTCGTCATATGTCTGGCGCAATATGGCCCGGTTGGTGCTGATGTGCCATAAAACCACATTTCATTTCATTTCATTTCATTTCGATCCCTGGTGTGAGCGTATGTGTCATGGAAATAGGGGCGCCTTCTCAACCTCGTGGGTTTCCTCCGGGCACTCCGGTTTCCTCCCACTGCTAAAGACCCCTACGTGCAAGCGAATTATTGAAATAAAATTGAAACCATATGTTAGTCCCGAAATGACTGTGTCGAGTTGACGTTAAACCCCATTTCTCTCCCTCTCGCTTCAGTTCGGCCATTATCAATCCAAACAAACAAGTACAATTGTAATATGGACCGGGAAGTGACCATGTTGTTGCGTGAAATTCAAAACTCTAATTCACCACATGGATACAGAATTATTCTAAAAAAAACCCCAAGCATGTCAATTGTCATGTTGATCGGATTTGAATTGACGGAGCCGCCTTGAGTTTGATCGATGAGCGTCGCCCAAAGAAGAAAAGCAACAAGAACAGTGGTTAGCGACCAGTTCCTGGTGCAAAAATCAAGGAAAACTGGTGCTCTTAATATTAATTATGAAATTACAAATACAAGCTGCAGTACCACATAACTCAGTGTTAGACCCCGTTTTCTGCTGCATACACCAAGATGAGGAAATACAATCTTAACATCTGGATACACCAAAATAAGAACTGTGAGTTTCTAGTGTTTGAAAGAAATATTTTTATTATTATTAATTTGTATAATATACATCTGACACGATCATCATATTTACTCGGGGTATATCAGGTAGTTATATATATATAACAACAGGTGTATATATAACATGTTATACAAGAACTAACAACTTACTGAAATCAAATACATCACAGGAAGTAACAGCTTATGATTATTCTTCATTCGGCTCGCATTCTAATCTGCTTCGTGTCACTCGGAAAACCTCGACAGATTCGGGAACCTACATCTAGCCTCGTCTGTATGACGAATTCTGCCATATTGGAACTACTATAAAGGTCCCGGATGAAACATGGCTGCGCCCACGGTGGCCTCTTTGTTTGTAATAGCGTCAAGTTTCCTCTGTTATAGTAAACCACTAGCCGCATCGCAAATGTATGGTCGTAGGTACACATCACTTACTGTCATACAGCCGAGACTAGATGTAGGTTCCGGAATCTGTCGACGTTTGCCGAGTGTACTTGTTTCTGTTCTCAAACGGGGATACTTGTAGAGCGACAGCTAGCGAAGGTTAAGTATGATAATTATATAATCTGTTTAAATCACGTGATATAGCTTTTGGGTATATCTATATATATTTTCTTTTCATTCAAATACATTAAAGGGGTTAAACCTCTAACTATTTTGTTTTATGATATTTGAAATTTGAAAAAAAAATTATTTGCACTTTATTGTAGTGGGTCTTAATATCGGCTTCCATAATACGGTGGTATCATAGACATGTTATGTTTCCTGGGATACATCCGATTCCATATTTTGGTGGTACCATAGACAGGTTATGTTTCCTGGAAAACCACCTCTGCCATATTATGGTGGTATGAGAGACATGTTATGTTTCTTGAGAAAGTTGCCCGTTTTCTGTTTTGTAGTGTTCGGGTTGTCTTTCATTTCGTATTATATAATTAAGACGGTGTGAGTGAATAGACCAAATATATGGTGGTTAGATTTAGTAAACATCTAGTGACATATTATTTAACTGATATCTTATCTTATCATTGAAATATTGTCACATGACCATAAAATATACAATCATATATACTATTCAAAAAAAGTAGGGGATATTTGATTTTTAAGTGTTATTAAAGTCACCAAATGAAACTGACGAAGAAACAAATGACGAAATGAAATGAAGTTCACATTCATCGATTTATTCCAAATGATCGTTAGACTAAGTAAGGCACAGACTGACCATTATAAGGGTAAAATGATACCCGGGGTCAAACAGCAAAGTTACCACAGCATCACAACAAAGTCAGTAACGGGTAAATCCTCCTCTGTTTGCCAAACAAGCATTGATCCGACGTGGCATACTCCTAATGAGACGTCTAAGGTCACTTTAGTCCAGATTGTCCCATTCCTGTTGCAACGCAGCAGCAAGTTCTTGGACATTGGCAGGACGTTGTTGACGTTGACGTAACCTCTGTCCAAGCATGTCCCAGACATGCTCGATGGGGGAGAGGTCGGGACTCAGTGCTGGCCAAGGTAATGTGGTGATGTTCTGTTGTTGGAGGTAACCTGTAACGATCCTGGCCCTGTGACATCTTGCGTTGTCATCTTGGAAGATGAAACGGCGGCCATGACGTCGTGCGAACGGCACAACATGGACTGCCAAGATGTTGCCCCGGTAGTACTGGCCTGTAACACGCCCTGCAACAACATGTAAAGCCGTTCTTCCAGCAACAGTGATGCCTCCCCACACCATAACAGAAGCACCCCCAAATCGATCATGTCTGATGACGTTAACGTCTTGGAAGCGCTCGTTTCGACGACGCCACACCCTCCTACGTCTGTCCAAAAAATCAACAGTAAACCTTGACTCATCTGAAAACATCACATTGCTCCAGCGTCGATTATCCCAGTGTTGACGATCCCTACACCAACGACGTCTTGCCTGAATGTGATGATCTCTCAAACAAGGGATCACGCGAGAACGTCGGGCGCGAAGGTGACCCCTATGCAGTCGATTTCGAATCGTCTGGCCACTCACTCTCACACCAGTGTCTGTTTGAAGACGAGCGCTGATCTGATTTGCTGTGATGACACGATTTCTCAAGGCCAAGGTACGGATAAATCGATCCTGGGCTTGAGTTGTCGCCCTTGGTCGACCTGAGCGTGGTCTGTCCTGTATAGATTGTGTATCACGGTATCTGGACCATAGCCTGCTTATGACAGACTGAGAAACATTCATCGTCCGCGCCACAACCGCCTGTGTTGTGCCGATCTGTCGCATGCCAAGGGCACGTAACCTTTCATTTTGGGTAAGCCGACGCATATCAAAATTTGTTTTCTGGTCACTAAAACAATTAAACTGATGTTTCCACCCTGGAATTCAATGCCACAATGACTGTAACATTCAAAGTCAGAGTCGTGCAAATCTTGGGTTGGACCTGTTATGAATAATTCAGCTCATAAATGACAACATTATTGCATAGAGTATAGATACATTTATTATCCAAATATTTCGTATTAATTGGTACTGGTTATTATATTAGACAATAGAAATAGACTGTATTTCTATGAATGATTAGACATAGCTAGCTGTCATTTTACTCGCTTTGTTTTTGTTTACATCTAGGCCTTTCACCGGTCTCGTTGTCACGTTAAACCGGAAGTGTACTTCCATGGTGGAATTTTGTCTATTTTCACCATACGTATATGTTGTCAGTGATTAGTAATGTATTTAATGAATTCCTTGTACATTAATTACTTTTATAACTTACATTATTAGTGTATTTTACTTACATATTTAGTAGATACAGGTTAAGATTCACCGCTTCCATTTACCGCTATGTTAACTGTTAGAAGACGAGCACGTGCCTCGTCAAGCGTTCCTATTGGACGACAGGAAATCCCGTGCAGGGATTGGTTAATATAGTCACGTGATATCTATGGAAGGTTATATAAGCAACCGCGTTCGGTTGTTTCGGCGCACTATGCCCTGGCTCATTTTCACGTCTGCTAATTATTAGACAGTGATCAACAGTAGAACATTTAGTCTATTTAAGACTAAGCATACCAAACCATGGAAGATTTAATGGTAAGAAACGAGTCAGTCTGAATATTAAGACATTATATATTTTATAGCCGGTTAATTATTATTCGCGGCGCTTACGAGTCTAGTCTACCGTTTACTGCGATAGCCTAGTCCTATTCCGACTATTTAGCCACATATTGACTAACATTAGTAACATTAACTTGACTAAGCTAACTTAGCCAAGTCTTGATTTAGTCCTAAGACTAAACTATTCTATACTATTGTCATATAATTAAATATATTAATAACGTATTATTAATATTACCGTATCCGCGGTGTCCTTGGCATTAGATAATTAGAAATATATTTTACTTTAGACTTAGTAATACTGTAGCAGTCTTACTCTTAGTCTTACTTATTTATTATTACCGTTTGTGTATGTGGCCTGTTGATATAAATAAAACTTATGTTGATTATTAATTAATGTCTTGTGTCCTTCTTTCGGTCAAATGCTAGTTACTGAGTCGAACCCACAATAGGATTGTTCTGAGCTCTTTGAGAGCCACAAAAGACAGTCCCGTTACAGACCCCCATGATGATCCCAAGCATCACCTGCATTCCATGCGGTAGCTATTGGTGCGTTTGGGCGTCACATGTAACTGGAAATGTTTCTTCTGTTAGGTTCTATAGTGACCTTTTTCGTAGTCATTTGCATATTTTAGTATTATGCCCCCAAAATCAAATATCCCCTACTTTTTTTGAATAGTATATATAAATTACACAATACGATATGAGCCAAGAAACCAAATCCATGGTGAAAAGTAAACATCAACTGACATATATTCTAATCGGATTATTCATACATTGTCACATGAAATTACAACATACAGTTGACACACTACCAGAATATATCTTATTTAACTGGAGCTTTGGCTAATCAACGGACGTTTTTTGATTTAATATAACGGTAATTATTTATTATTCTGACTTCCTTGGATTAGAAGATGGCTTCTAAACATACCTGTTCTATATGTTTAAACAACTTTACTAAACCCAAGCTACTGCCATGTTGTCACCACACGTTTTGTGAACAATGTATAGCTGACCACATCAAGACTCATGCTCGCTTGAACAAGTTTAACTGTCCTATCTGTAGACAAGAAACAGTGGTACCATCAGGCGGTGCCAGTCAGTTTGTCACCAACTTTTATCTAGAAGATGACGATGATGATGATAAGAAAGAGTATTGTACAAAACACAAGAAGAAAGAAATAGAAGTTTATTGTCGAGATGGTCGTAAACCATGTTGTTCTGTTTGTGTTATGGTGGATCATAAAGACCACACATTGGCTGATTTAGATGAAGTAGACCAGGAAATGAGAGAAATTGTCATGAAACTGAAAACAGAATCAGAAAATAAAATAAAACAGTTACAAAAAACTTCTGACTTTCTAAAGACCAAAATATCTGACATGAACAATTCGTGTAAGGCAGCTTGTGATAAAGTTGATAAACAAATAGACAAAATTTGTGAAAAAGCCAGGAAGATTGGAGGAACAATTAAAGATGACATCAATAAAATTGGTGAAGATGAAAACAGTAAACTAACCAAACTAGTAGAAGATGATGACAAGATGACATCTAAAATGAAAGAATGGTGTGAATATGCTGATCGTATATTACAACATAGATCTATAATTACAGCTGTAGATAAAGATGGATTAACAGATATTCAAACCAAAACAGATTACAACATATCAACAAATTTACAGAAACCCGTAGTCAGATATCCATATTATTCTATGGTGGAGTTTGATGTAGACTGTTTAAAACAACTACTGGGTGAAGTACAAGTACAAACACCAACAACATTTACCAGTAGTTTTAGTTTGGACCAGGTGAAGCCAGATGAGTGGTACGATAGTGATGTTGTAATAATACAAGGATTACCATGGTGTGTATATGTTAAACGTTCTACATCAATATTATATATTGGCCTGGGAATGAATGAAGTAGAAGATAAAACTGTTAAAGCTAGTTATACAGTAAAACTGTTAAATATTAATGATGAGAGTAAATCACTAGTTAAACTAGGTACTTGTACATTTACACCTGGTGATTCTATATATGGTGTATTATCTCTACGCTGTAGTATACTACAAGATATGACAAACGGTTTTATTGATGATAACCAGACATTGACTGTAGAGGCTACTCTAAATATAACTGATATAAAACGATAGGGGTGATATAAAAAACGATATTGAAGACCAAGTCATATAATAAACAGATGACTATGTGATAAACAATAATAGGATAAACTACACAATGTCAACATGTTATAGTATATATAACTGACAACTGATCCTTTCACTTGATGTGATGTATACGGTTGTTGTTTGTTGCTTGAGGTGTCTATATATATATTGTGTAACTGATTATGTTGATGTGATGCCTCCTCTAAATTTTAGTAATTATTGTGTGTTCAAATCATGTGGTGTGCAAATATCATGTAGGTAAGATATTTACAGCAATATCACTATATGTGATGTAGCGATATCTGATATATGGTTAGGACGGAACAATGTACATAACTATAAGTGTCGTGTAAAGAATATCTTATATTAAAATACATTTTACAAATCTGATATGACAGATGTCTGATTTGTTGATACAAATGTTAATTTTAAAGTACAAATGTCGAAATACGACAACAAATGAATAACTAAGAATTAAGGACTATGAATTTAGAACTAAGAACTAAGAACATCGAATAAAGAGCTGTTTGGTTTTCCATACTTATAGAATGTTCTACACGCGACGTGATTTCCTTTTACGCTCGACATCCGTTCCCTTCACAACGACACTCTATGCTCAACATGATTTTCCTTTACAAGGACACCCTGTATTCGACGTCAGGTCCCTTTACAAATGAAATGAAATGGGATTAAACGTCCTACTCTTCTGCTACTAACCTGGGCTAATGGAAATATATCGCAAATGACCAATGGCATGTAAATCGGACCAAAACTTAACAGTCAAAATAGCGACTCGCACTTGGTCATTAGACCAATAAAGTGTTGTAATAAGTATTGGTAAACATCCACTGACATTTTTATGATGTAATTTTATTATCCAGTCAAGTAGCCAATCACGTGATAACGTGACTATTAAACATTATATATTGTTCATACACCTTGTAAAATAATATATCGTATTGTAACTGGATCTTTGGTAACATTTAATCACATTATGTTTTCTACAATGTTTTCCGTGTGGATATAACAGCAATTATTTATTATTCTGATTTCCTGGGATTTTAAGATGGCTTCTAGATATACCTGTTCTATTTGTTTAAATAACTTTACTAAACCCAAACTACTGCCATGTTGTCATACGTTTTGTCAACAATGCATAGGTGACTACATCAACGCTCAGACTCATTTGAACAAGTTTAACTGCCCTGTCTGCAGACAAGAAACAGTGGTACCATCAGGCGGTGCCAGTCAGTTCGTCAACAACTTTTATCTAGAAGACGACGATGATAAACAATACTGTACAAAACACAAGAAGAAAGAAATAGAGGTCTATTGTCGAGATTGTCGTAAACAATGCTGTCCTGTTTGCGTTATGGTAGAGCATACAGGCCACGTATTGATGGATATAGATGAAGTAGACCAGGAAATGAGAGAAATTGTCATGAAACTGAAATCTGAATCAGAAAAGAAGATAAAACAGTTACAAGAACATTCTTATTTTCTAAAAACCAAAATATCTGCCATGAACAATTCGTGTAAGACAGCTTGTGATCAAGTTCAGAAACAAATAGACAATATTTGTGAACAAGTCAGGAAGATTGGAGGAACAATTAAAGATGACTTCAATAAAATTGGTGAAGATGAAAACAGTAAACTGACCAAACTAGTAAAAGATGATGACAAGATGACATCTAAAATGAAAGAATGGTGTGAATATGCTGATCGTATATTACAACAAAGATCTATAATTACAGCTGTAGATAAAGATGGATTAACAGATGTTCAAACCAAAACAGATTACAACATATCAACAAATTTACAGAAACCTGTAGTCAGACATCCACAGTATTCTATGGTGGAGGTTGATGTAGACTGTTTAAAACAACTACTGGGTGAAGTACAAGTACAAACACCACCAACATTTACTAGTAGTTTTAATTTGAACAAAGTGAACCCATATAAGGAGTACTATAGTGATGTTGTAATAATACAAGGATTAACATGGTGTGTAGGGGTTTTACGTGGTATATCAAGATTAATTATTAACCTGGTATTGAAGGAAGTAGAAGATAAAACTATTAAAGCTATTACATCTAGTTATACAGTAAAACTGTTAAATTTCAATGATGAGAGTAAATCACTAGTTAAACAAGGTGCGCGTACATTTACACCTGGTAATTATATGTATACTGATGTATCTATAGACTGGAGTGATCTACAATATACGAGGAATGGTTTTATTGATGATAACAAGACATTTACTGTACAGGTTTCTGTACATAATATAACTGATATAAAACAACAGTGAAGGCATATTATAAACACTAACCGTTATTGTTTTATTATAAACAGCAGTACCAGGCTATAGTACTACCTCATAAACAATAATAATCATATAATAAACAGTTAACTACGTCATAAACAATAGGATATACAGTTGCGTATAGTATTACGTCATACACAATAATAGGATAACCTACGGATTGTCAACAAGCATAATTTAATGACTGTACATGTTATGGTAAATATAACTGACAAAAGGGGTCCTTTCACTTGATCTGATACGCGTGTTGTTTTTTTTAAAAACAGATTTTTGTTACAACTGATCCTTTCAGTTGATCTGATGTGTTGTTTGAGGTGTATATATATAAATGTTTATCTACGTAGCTCTGTAGTGTCTAAATACATGTATTATATCTTGTGCGTAGGTTTGTGGTGTCTATATACATGTATGTATCTTGTACGTAGGTTTGTAGTGTCTACATGCATATATCTTGTGTAAATGTTTGTGGGGTGTGACCTTGCTGCTCTTACAAATAGAACAAATATCCGCTCTAATCTTTAACAATTACTTTGCACAAAAATTATGTGATGTGTAAATGTCATTTTGTGGAACATTTCTTGTGAAGCGGATATATCTGAGATCTTGAATTATTTGTTCTGTAAGACCTAAATGTTTGCGCTTGCGTTCAACATGTGTTTCAATGGTCAGAAGGGAACAATGCACATAACAATAAGTGTCATGTACAAGGCAGGGTATACATAGTCTTTCTAGAACATTTATTACCACTTCTGATGATAGGACTCTCTAGTTCATCGGATGGTCTTGATATTGAATGGATTAGAACAAAAGCGCCATTTGATAATTCAATGTTGAAGTTTAAATGGATAATCGAGACTTTAAATCTATCTATTCAAAATCTTTAAACACCCATAACTTCGAACAGAATTAATTAATGTGAAATTTTCAGCAAGAATTGTCAGCTCTTTATATAAATCTTACATAATGCATCTTTAATCGGATTACAAGGTCTACTAGATTATGGTAAAATTATGTGTTTTTATAATAATATATTAATTAAATACTTTAATTCTGTTACATATTTTTCTTCCCCATATTCCCCACTCCACCCCAACCCTTCATCACTCAAATACAAGGGTCACTTGACCTTGCTCATTTGGAGGGATCTCTCTCTCTGAGACAATTTTGAAAATTTGAGTTAATATTCTAGCTTTTTCGGTCATTGCTAAGAGCAAATTCTTGTGACTGAGATGATCAGAAATGGGAGTCAATAGGACAGAATGTTGAGATCTGCTTGTCAATTTGGCTTGTTTTGTAGGAGTTAACAGAAAATGTGTACAGTCTGCCACCTCACGTACTAGTGTTACTAATAACTGGGAGGTTCACTATAACCCTAGACCTGATGATGATGAGATAGTATATCAACAACAGAGTAGGAGTGGAGGAATGATATAATGTTTATAAGGCATTTAGTGATAGGACAAACATTGAAAAAACACAAACAACTTTATATATAACAATCACTAGCAAATTTAATAGTGCAACGTTTCAACAAGTGTCCTCTTGTCGTTATCAAGCACAGGGTAAACGATAATATGATACAAAAAATCTGGGAGTAAGCATTTAAGTATAAAAAATTAAAATAATATCCTGTTTAAATATATAAAAAGATCAAAGACTAATTGGAGTTATGATTACAGGCTAAACATTAATAAACCATGTTAATTAGGAAGCCATTACACAAAATAAAAATATTCTGTTTAAATATATAAAGATAGGCTGGCACTGCCAGGCAGGATACGCCCACATTTTCGAGAGATGGATAGAGAACAAGCAATACCGAAAGTGATTTTTCCTACATCATTAAGTTAGAATATGATATGTGCAAATATCGAAATGAATTAAGATCTTTGTGTTATAAAGGTGCATTTCAGTAGGCTTCAAATTCGACTGGGAATCATGTTGCTAAGTGGGTAAGATGCTCGCTCGGCAGCCTTGAGGTTGGGTGTTTGATCCCTGCATTGGGTGACAAAGTTCATCTAGATTTTCTGGCATGGTTTCCCCTTGTTAGTGATGAAGGATGGATATCCTGACAAGACAGCTGTCAATTTTGGTTCAATTTTCACAAAATTTGAACTCAATCTGCATTACCATGTAACGGTGATATAATCAAACGTTTTTTTAAATCGGATAATAATTTTGACCTCCGAGGGACCACAAGCTAAAAAGGGTGATTTTTCGTACAATCAGGGGCCATAATTCAGGAAGTTACGAACCAATGGGTGCAAATATCGAAAGGAACCAAGATCTTCGGGTTATAAACATGCATGTCAAGTTTCATCAAAATCAGTTCAAAATTGTGACCTCTATAGTGTCCACAACCTTGATATAACATATTTTCACACTGATCGCGTACAAACAGGGGCCATTTTGTCTGTCCATTTGGGTCCGATTTTCACAAAATTTGAACTCAACCTTCATTACCATGTAACGGTGATATAATCAAACGGTTTTTTAAATCGGATGATAATTTTGACCTCCAGAGCCACCACAAGCTAAAAAGGGCGATTTTTCGGACAATCAGGGGCCATAATTCAGGAAGTTACGATCTGATGGCCGCAAATATAGAAAGGAACCAAGATCTTTAGCTTATAAACATACATGTCAAGTTTCATCACAATCGGTTCAAAATTGTGACCTCTATAGGGTCCACAACCTTGAAATAACATATTTTCACACTATTCGCGTATAAACGGCAGCCATTTTGTATGTCAATTTGGGTCCGATTTTCACGAAATTCGAACTCAACCTTCATTACCATGTAACAGTGATATTATCAAACGGTTTTTTAAATTGGATAATAATTTTGACCTCCAGAGGGACCTCAAGCTAAAAAGGGCGATTTTTCGGACAATCAGGGGCCATAATTCAGGAAGTTATGATCCGATGGGCGCAAATATCAAAAGGAACCAAGATCTTGGGCTTATAAACATGCATGTCAAGTTTCATCAAAATCGGTTCAAAATTGTGACCTCTATAGGGTCCACAACCTTGAAATAACATATTTTCACACTATTCGCGTACAAACGGCGGCCATTTTGTATATCAATTTTGGTCCGATTTTCACGAAATTCGAACTCAACCTTCATTACCATGTAACGGTGATATAATCGAACGTTTTTTTAAATCGGATAATAATTTTGACCTCCAGACGGACCACAAGCTAAAAAGGGCGATTTTTCGGACAATCAGGGGCCATAATTCAGGAAGTTACGATCCGATGGGCGCAAATATCGAAAGGAACCAAGATCTTGGGGTTATAAACATGCATGTCATGTTTCATCAAAATCGGTTCAAAATTGTGGCCTCTATAGGGTCCACAAGCTAAAAACATGATATTTCGTACAATCAGGGGCCATAATCCATGAAGTTTCCATCCGATACATGCCAATATCGAAAGCAGCCGAGATCTTATGGGGATAAACCTATATTTCAAGTTTCGTCAAAATCGGATAAGAATTGTGACCTGTAGAGAGTCCACAAACAAATTGTGGACGGACGGACAGGGGCGACGACATAATACGTCCACATGAAAATGTGGGCGTATAAAAAGATCAAAGATTAATTAGAGTTATGATTACAGGCTAAATATTTATAAAAACTACGATACTTAGATAATCAACATAAGCTCCGATTAACATATAAATAATCAATGACAAAATTATGTGTATTGAATATCACCATTGAAAATCCAAAATCCCCCCCCCCTTCAAAGAAACACAGCAATTTTATGAGTTAACTTTGACACAGTTAATGAATTAAAATGTCATAGGCTCTACGTCCATCATCACGGTTTAATTTGGGCTGGTGTCTTTTGGTGTGCACTGCTTCTGACAGTTTACGTACTTTTTTGTTGCGTATGTTGCATTCTAAGATTTTAACACTATTCCAGTTAACTTTATGACGCTGGTTCTCTCTGAGGCGTTGAGCCACAGCAGATGTATTATTGGATGACTTAGCTTGGAGTTCCTTGATATGTAGTTCTAAAGGTCTTTTAATTTCTCCAATATATGTCGATAGGCACGAACAAGAAATTTGGTATAATGCATCCTTTTGTTTGATTTGGGATGGTTGATACAGATATCCCGTTAGCCTTTAAGATTCCCTTCAGTGTTTGCCCATATTCAAAACCAGTTTCTATTCCAGCTTGTCTCAAGAGTCGTCGGATATGGTAGAAGGTTTTGCCTATAAATGGTATACTGACGCAAATTTCGGGTTTATCAGGTCTCTGCTTAGCTTTGGGTTTAGTTGGATGGAGAACTGATTGGATTACTTTTTTAACTAGCGACTCTGAGTATTTATTAAGGATGCACATGATTCTTGAATTTGGTTAATTTCTTTATCTAAATAGACTGGGTGACAGATGTTGGTAGCGCGGGTTACTAATGTTGTAATGATGGCTGTTTTAATATTAAGGCTGTGGTTTGAGTTAAAATGAATATACTGGTTGGTGTGTGTTGGCTTCCTGTATACTGACGTTTCAAACTGGTTGTTATTTTTCTTTATATCAATATCTAAAAATGGTATCCCTAGGTCTGTGTCTGTTTCCATGGTGAATTTAATATGGGGGTGTTGGCTGTTTAGGTACTTAAGAAGGACTGTAGGATCTTCGTCTGGCTTGAGGATAACTAGTGTGTCGTCCACTTTTCTATACCAATTAGAAGGTATTATAGGAGCTGTAGCTAGGACTCTTTCTTCAAAATCTGTCATGTAAATTTCACTCATTAGAGATGACAATGGACTACCCATTTGAAGACCCCGCACTTGTTCATAGGTGTCTAATTCCCAACTAAAAAAGGTAGAGTTATGGCACCCCGCTACTATGAACAAGTGCGGGGTCTTCCAATAGGTAATCCATTGTCACCTCTAAGGCGGACATTTTAATTTAGGTAAGCGAGAAATTTCGCGTAGCAGTTGGGTTTCATCAAATCATATAATTATACGGTAAGGCCTCACCTTTATTTCAATGTGCATTGGTTTATTCTATGTTAAGCTATGTGCAGTAAAGTTTTGGATCCGTTTATGTGTAAATTAAGGGAGCTATAGGCCAGTAACCTTTTTGTAGTCATTTGATTACTGTGGCTGTAGTAAGGCGGAAGTGGAACCATTTCTAAATAATATTGTCCTCGCAAATCCGTTGGTAACACATTTTCTAGAATGGGATATCAATCACTGTTTTTTATCTAATAGATCATAGATACCCCCTTATCAATTACTATGTGAAATGAAATGAAATAAAATGGGGTTTAAAGGTCCTACTGTTTTTTTGGGCTAATAAACACGGCAAACGCAATGTAGTAAACTTATACAAAATAAAGCCATTTACAAAGATATAATATTAAAAAGTATAAAATGCCATTTACAAATAATGGTTTTCAAGCCCCCTCCTTTTAACTGTTAGGTCTGGACTCGCCCCTTATCGCGCAGTGTATATTTGCGTGACCTACATTGATCGAGCAAATGTGCGGATCATTTCCATCGTTTTGGACTATAATTTAAATGTGGGAATCGTTACTGTCGTTGTGGCCTAAACCTGTATAAATCTAAATGAGTAGAGATATATCGTCCTTGAACTTCTGGTTATATAAAATAATAAGTTGTAATTAATATCGGTGTCAAACGACCAAATTGATTACACTGCAAGCTGTATAAAGATCAAGTAAAGGCAGGAAGTGTTTAAACAAGTGAGTATCGTGAGATGATAGCTGACGAAATGTCTTCAACAAGTCAAAATATGGCGGGGATATATATGTTGTTGTTATTGTAGTGTGCAGTCAAGCATTTACAAGATGTTTTTATTTTAACCCCGCCAAGCGCCTGAACAAGACATGTCATCCATGAGACATTGTGTGATTGTATTTTTTTCACGTCAGACCAATTACACAAACAACACGTTGCATACAAACACAAACAACATGTTGCATACAAATACAAACAACACGTTGCATACAAACACAAATAACATGCTGCATACAAACAGAAACAACATGTAATTGATAAGGGGGTACTTTATGATCTATTAGATAAAAAACAGTGATTGATATCCCATTCTAGGAATAGATGTCATTCACCAGATTAGAGTATGGTTTTAGAAGGTCGTTACGATAATGTGAAACGTCCATTTTAAGCCTTCTTTATGCTATTCTCAAGGGTCGGTTTAAGGTTACATGACATCTATGTCAGTATGGATAGATAGATTTATTTGACACAAAAATATACAATATATAAATGACATGTCACCAAATTGTTTATAAAACTAATTTGGGTCCCCCTAATAAATGCAGGCCCCTTGATGCATTCTTACCCTTGTCTTACCTCATGGGTTTTCTCCGGTCCCCCCCCCCCATTGCTAAATACCTTTACAGACAAGCGCATTATTGACATAAAATTACCCCCCCCCTCTCTCTCTCCACCTTTTAGTTTGCGCCGAGTGAACGTTAACCCCACCCCTCTCTCTTTTGTAAGTTAATGATTGAGTCAACAGACCACATACATGGTGATAAGTATATGCATCAACTGACATGATCTAATCGGATTAGGCAGATATTGTCACGTGATGATCAAGTACACAACCATATATAATTTCACACTACGATCAGAATACATATCATATTTTAACTTGATCCTTAGTTAATCAGCGGATGTTTTCTACAATTGAGTTATTATTTATTATTCTGATTTCCGAGGATTAGAAGATGGCTTCTAAACATACCTGTTCTATATGTCTAAATAACTTTACCAAACCCAAGCTACTGCCATGTTATCATACGTTTTGTCAACAATGTATTGGTGACCACATAAAGGCTCATGCTCATTTGAACAAGTTTAAACATACATTATGGGAGAGCAAAAACTGACTTTTGTCGGTCTTCCTTTGAGCTTCAGATGTCATAGAAATTATAAATTAGATCTTTATTTAAACAACAAGCCCAAAATGAATACTGTAGACCCACGGATGGCTTGGATTGGGCTCGATTTAAAACAGGATTTCGTCGACCGATTTAATCACTATGGCGTTGTGGGTGGGGTTTCTGCGTGACGTTGACGTCATCATACTTCCGGAAATTATTCATGAAAGACAGTGATGACCGAGGCTATACACAAGCTTCAGTAGATACCGTTTAAACATTACTTGATGATCGAGACTATGTAGGTGGAGTTAACGCCTGTCAATCAACAATCGGCCATAGTGGGAAAAGGGTGTCGATGATTTTAACCCCCATATCTAGTAAAAAATTATAGTGGTAACAACTTTGTTCAGGATAAAGTTATTTGACTGAAATTTTCAATATATTCTTGTTTCAACATCTATTTTTGAACTTTTATAGCAAGAATGGCTAACTCCTTGTCAAAATCTCCCATAATGTATCTTTAACTGTCCTATCTGTAGACAAGCAACAGCAGTACCAACTTTTATCTAGAAGATGACGATGGTGATAAACAGTATTGTATAAAACACAAGAAGAAAGAAGTACAAGTTTATTGTCGAGATTGTCGTAAACCATGTTGTGCTGTTTGTGTTATGGTGGATCATAAAGACCACACATTGGCAGATTTAGATGACGTAGACCAGGAAATGAGAGAAATTGTCATGAAACTGAAAACAGAATCAGAAAAGAAGATAAAACAGTTACACGAACATTCCGACTTTCTAAAGACCAAAATATCTGACATGAACAACCCATGTAAGACAGCTTGTGATGAAGTTCAGAAACAAATAGACGATATTTGTGAAAAAGCCAGGAAGATTGGAGGAACAATTAAAGATGACATCAATAAAATTGGTGAAGATGAAAACAGTAAACTGACCAAACTAGTAGAAGATGATGACAAGATGACATCTAAAATGAAAGAATGGTGTGAATATGCTGCTCGTATATTACAACATAGATCTATAATTACAGCTGTAGATAAAGATGGATTAACAGATGTTCAAACCAAAACAGATTACAACATATCAACAAATTTACAGAAACCTGTAGTCAGACATCCATGTTATTCCATGGTGGAGGTTGATGTAGACTGTTTAAAACAACTACTCGGTCAAATACAAACACCAACAACATTTACCAGTAGTTTTAGTTTGAACAAGATAGTGAAGATAGGCGAGGAGTACTATAGTGATGATGTAATAATACCAGGATTACCATGGTATGTAAGTGTTAGTCATATATGGTCAAGATTACATATTGGCCTGGTATTGAAGAAAGTAGAACATAAAACTATTAAAACTGTTACAGTCAGTTACACAGTAAAACTGTTAAATATCAATGATGAGAGTAAATCACTAGTTGAACAAGATACACGTACATTTACACCTGGTGTTTATATGTATACTGATGTATCTATAGACTGGGAAAAACTACAAGATATGACAAATGGTTTTATTGATGACAACAAGACATTTACTGTAGAGGTTACTGTAAATATAACTGATATAAAACAGTGAAGGCATATTATAAGCAATAACAGTTATAATTGTATAATAAACAGTAGTACTAGGCTATAGTACTACGTCATAAACAATAACAGGTATAGTCATATTAGGCCAAAAAAAAAAAGAGTTCTGTTTCCTGTAACGGCTGGAAAATAGGGTAGGGTCGGTAGGTAGGGGTTTTTTTTTTTTTTTTTTTTTTTTTTTTTTTTTTTTTAATATTGAACCATTGAATAACCCGAGCGGTATTCAATGGTCATCATCATTGAGTTCTATCTATCCTACCACGGGGGGTTCAGGTCAAAGTTTCAAATGACAGAAACAATTTTTTTAAAAATATTTTTTGAAAACATACATAAAAGTCTACTCAATTTTTTTATTTCATCAAAATATTCCAATTAGATCCAAATTCATGGAATTTTAAAATCTGAGATCGACGTCAAAAATGTAATCAACAAAACTGTCCGAATGCCGTACATGTCGTATAATATTCTGTGCCAAATCTTCAATTTTATGTTGGGTTGAGTCGGCGCCGTGAACATAAAGTACGAAAAGATTTGTGGTATTCATGGATAATTGTTCAAAATGTATCAGAGACTCGATTACGATTTAAATATTATCTTTGGTGGCAAAAGAACTTTTAATCGTTCAATGATGATAAAAACAATAGCGTAGGGAGGCCATTTTGTTCATGGGAAATAACTCACGCTGAAAACTTATTTCCGTTGCACGAAATCGGTCCGTAATAAATTTATTTGTCTTCTTTTAAATACCAATTGAACAGATCCTATCCACCTGTTTGAAATATAGGTTCACTTGTTTTTGTCCATTTGCGAGCCGTTAATAATTAGAACAAAAGTTGTGAGCTACGAAACCTGTAGTCTTGTTTTGCACGTCAGTTAGCAATCTCGCGTCAAAAGTATGGCAGATCTTAATAAACGTTCGCTGTACCCGCTTATTCCGATCGGTAAAAGCCGATTCAAAGAACGATGACAATAATATTCATTTATAGCAACAAATAATATATATATTTTCACGAATCCGGTAGGTTTAGAGTATTCTGAACGGTCGCTTGGTGAACAAAATTTTTTTTTATTTCTCTTGACACCAAAAAAAAATTTGAGTCGGCAGGTTTTGTAATGGGTCGGTCGGGTTACCGGAAACATAACATTTTTTTTTTTTGGCCTTATAAACAGTTAACTATATTGTGTCAATAAAATGTGCTCAATATATAATGAGCGCCATAGAAAACTCATCACTTAGTTTTTCGTATAACAAAATGATCCTGTAAACATATCTTATTTATTTTGCTTCTTATTGTGAACAATATTCAAATGGGAACACATCAATAATAACACATTTGTATACTTATGGATGTTTAATCTGTAATCAACGGTACAAAGTCAGAGGGGTCAAAACCAAAAGTACGACACAGATTACAGTAGCGCGTGTGTCCTCCACTGGCTCTTACGCACGCTGTGCAGCGGCGTAGCATGGAATTAACCATCTGTGTCGTACTTTTCACTTCCCCGAACTCCGTCCTTGACGTTTTGGCAGAACAACTCGATCAATCAACAGACATTGTGCCTGTAAATGAGAATGGGGGAGACACTGTGTCTCCGATCATTCCCAACCAATTTAACAAAAGTCCTAACACACCACCCATGAAATCAATGCTTAGTTTATCACCTTCTCTTCGCGTGGCACCGGTCAACACACCGAAATGCCATAGTTTAGACGTGAGCAATCTTAAGAGTCAAACCCCATTGTTACACAATTGATGATATATCATTGAATACCCTAATGAAATCAATCAGCAATATATGTTAAATACAGATGCTAGAGACGCGCCATGTCATCTTGACAGTTGATATCGACACCCCTGGTGTTCTTGATAGCATTCCTTATGTCATTGTGTAACTTTAACTTATTGTTGGCATGTCTTATCTAACTTTTTTTTGTCTGATAAACTATACTGAATGTTAAACCTGATATGATGCATGATACATTAGGCAGGTGTCTAATGAGCTCCTTTGTCTCGAATACTTTTATAAACTCAGAACAGAAACAAATGATCAGTGAGGTCCAGTCAGGGCTAGGAGTTAGGTCCGGCCAGTACTGAGCGAAGGCCATGGGCGCCTTGGCACGAGACGAGACGAGACGAGACGAGACGAGAGCTTCTGGAGTTAGCACACTCGTGTTAAGCCAAGCTAAGCATGATTCCCTTCATATAAGTTTGTTCTACGGTCGTTTACATTACGATTTTTGTACCTATTGTAAGAAGCAGAATAAAAGTATTATTAGAAGTTATATTCAAGTGTTGTCATCAAGAACCCGACTCCAAGAACGAAATACTGTCACACCATAACCCACCCAGAATACTATAAATACGGTAACGACAAAACGTCTTGGCGCCTCCCCAAATTGGTTAAGCCCATAGTAGTGTTAGGCAGCTATAACCTGAATATGATCCCCGAGGGGGGGGTTGGAGTACAGATCATCTCATTTGGAGGGACGATGATCCACCACCTGACCGATATGACCAAAAAATACAACGACATAGGCCAACCAAAGACGATAATTTTTCAGATTGGCACCAACAACCGTGATATGAACCCCCGTGCAGCTTACAAGACCTACACAGAACTGATTGCCACTGCTAGGGCGAAATTCCCTAAAACAAATCTAGTTATCGCACAGTTCCCCTCCTCCAGCCAACTTAAACTATTCAAACCCAAAGAGTATGAAAATATAGCAACATTAAACCAATACCTATCTTCAGAACCCCCAGAACACTCTACAGTACTCCCCTTAGCTAATTCACCAGTCCGTGTAGTGGCAACCGACATCTACCATATTCATTGGGTCCCCGCAACTGCCAAGCGACAGCTCTCTCATTGGCTCAAGGAAGTTAGGTCTTTAAACTAATTTCCGAGGGGGGACACTGATAAAACTATCATATCAAATACCCCCACTCCAAATCTTGAATTAGGAAAAACTGTTTTCAATCTAAGTTCGCGTGTCTTATCACCTCTAGAAAGACAGATCCTGGATAAAGGACTTAAGTTCATCCCCTCGCCCCAGCCAACATCTGTTAACGACATATTAGAATACGCAGACCAATTTTCTAGGCTAATTAAACTGACTTATTTTTTCGCGATAAACCACACAGGGGCCCAAAAACCAAATTTATAGAAAAATCTACTTGACATCCTTCAGACGCAGTCATCAGGGGCGAAATCCTGGCTCATTTAGATCGCATGAAAAATTATTAGCTGACATGCCAATTTTGAAAGAAAAAAATAATCTCAGCAGATTCGTTCGTTCGTTACTGGGAGTTTAACGTCCACTTCCACCAGAGGTGATATCGTAGACTATTCAGCAGATTAGAAAGAACCGCCTTAAATACCTTGAAGAATGGCAGGTATATTGTCATCAAGAAAAGCGATAAGGGCTCCTGTTGTGTTATTTTAAACCGCAGTGACTATTTTAGAAGCAGAAAAACAATTGAGTAATGAAAAATATTACAAAAAACTCGAAGAACCAATTTTCATGGAAACTCGCTCGATGATCAACCAAATTTTGGACAGATTAGTGAAAAAGAAATTTATAACCGAAAAACAATTTGACCACCTTTCCGCTAAAGAAGATTGCCGACAGAGGCATTTCTACACTCTACCCAAAATCCATAAAAATCCAGAATCGGAATGGTTCGAGTCAAATAAAATATCCAAAAGACGCCCCATAGTTTCGGACTGCTCGCGTGTGTGCAGAAATGTCTCTGAATACATCGACTCGTTTTTGAAGCCATTAGCCGTTCAACATGCTTCTTATCTCAAGGATACGAACGATTTTGTTGAGAAAATTAAAAAATTAAGTGTACCACCTAACGCGTTATTAATATCGATCTATGTACATTGTACAGAGTATGTACACAAATATTGATAACCAGACTGGCCTTAAAGCGCTTCGAAAAGCTTTTTTAAGAAACCCGATAAAATCTCGTCCGGACGAAGATATTTTGGAACTTTTACAAATCTGCCTTACCAGGAATGACTTTATTTTCAATGAGACAACCTACTTTCAGACAACTGGGGCCTCCATGGGACAAATATATAGTCCAAATTTTGCAAATCTCTACATGGCCGAGTGGGAAAGAGAGCTCGCACCTCTTTGCCCATTACTACCAAGTTTCTACGGTCGATTCCTAGATGATATTTTTTTAGTTTGGCCTTTTACGGAGGAAGAATTTTGGCAGTACTTTGACATTTTAAACAATCACCATCCCTCCATTAAATTAACAGCTACCGTTAGCAACAAAAGTGTTGACTTCTTGGAGACGACAGTATTCAAGAGCGATAATTTAACTATAACAGGAAAACTAGATATCAATCTATTCTTTAAAGATACCGATACCCATCAACTTTTTATTTAAATCTTCATTTCATCCTTAGCACACATTTTCGGACATCATTAAATTCAAAATCCTCCGTTTTCGTCGTATTTGTACGCGCCTGACCGATTTTGAGAGCGCGTGTACTCTAGTTTTCGACCAACTCCAGGAACGGGGTTATTCGAAACGATTTCTATGGAAGATTAAAAACACCACTTTAGCAGAAATTAAAGCCAAAGACATAATTCATGTTAAAACATTCCAATAATTCGGTGCTATACCGTGCATGAGCGTGCGATGCACAATCTGCAAATATTTAAAGCGTACCATTTTTTTCGAAAATAACACGTCACATGAGAAATTTCCGATTAATAACAGGCTCACGTGCGAATCTTCCAACATAATTTCCTGCAAGTCGTGTTCCCTCCAGTATGTCGGCGAAAGTCAAAATTTCTTAAGGGACAGAATGCTTGGCCATCTATCAGATATCAGAAGATTAACGGAGAAACCGGTATCGAAACACTTCAACCAAAACAACCACTCTATTTCGGACTTTATCACCCCAATTGAAAGTATCCCCAAGACTAGTGAAGACATGAGGCAATACCGTTTAATTTGGGAGGATTTCTGGATTAAGAAACAAAACACCATATCCCCTAACGGTATTAATCTACTCCTCAACACCAGTGTTCTCCCATTAGTCAGAAAATATAATAGCACGGCGCACAAGGCCACAAAAATTGTTAAAATATATTATAACAAACTAAAAGAAAGCCTACCGAAAATCTATAAAACTAAACTCATCATAGCTTACTCGAGGAACAAAAATCTTGGCGATATTGTTGTTCCCAGCAAATTACCTCCGTTAAAAATGGACACCTAACTTCCTTGAGTCAAAACCAATCCATAGACTAACTTATTTTGTTCCAAAGCCCACTTACCACTGCTCGACAACCCCAATGCCCCAGGCCAATGCTCTCTGTGGGGCACCCTAACCGTTAACCAACCCCTTACTCTACCCTAACCCACGCACACAGAGGATGAGGCTCCAGACTACCTATTTAGGGTGTTTTCCGGTATTAAGTGTGTTTCCGGTATTTAGTGTGTTTCTGTTGTTTTCTGGTTGTCACAGGATGGGCGAGGCGTGACCGTTTTGGGAATAAAGAAAACTAAGATTCAAAAAGAATTAGTTTATACAGTACAATATGAATAATATACAACATAAATTCTTTCACACGTGCGCGCACTAAATGAATTATGACTTTACAACATGTCCACCCATCGGCAAGACCATACTTCGACGATACCATTTATCGGCGACCAGTCATCGACGATACCATTCCAGGAACACACTGTCGACGATACCATTCATCGGCGACTATTTAGAAGATACCGTTCCAAGAATAAACTGTCCACCTATCGGCAAGACCATAATACGACGATACCATTTATCGGCGACTATTCAACGACGATACCATTTATCGGCGACTATTCTTAGACGATACCATTCCAAGAAGAAACTGTCCACCCATCGACAAGACCATACTACGACGATACCATTCAACGACGATACCATTCTACCATTCCAAGAAGAAACTGTCCACCCATCGGCAAGACCATAATACGAAGATACCACTTATCGGCGACTATTCAACGACGATACCATTTATCGGCGACTATTCTTAGACGATACCATTCTACCATTCCAAGAAGAAACTGTCCACCCATCGGCAAGACCATAATACGACGATGCCATTTATCGGCTACTATTCAACGACGATACCATTTATCGGCTACTATTCAACGACGATACCATTTATCGGCTACTATTCAACGATGATACCATTTATCGGCGACTATTCTTAGACGATACCATTCCAAGCACAATTAACATCAGTAGGTACCCAAAAGGGGACCTGTAAAATTAGTCAACATTTGCACATAAATTTACTCAACGATGAGTAAAACATACGAATCCTGCACAGAGGAACCCAAGGCAACAAAGTTTAGCATAATTTTACTCACCCAAGTGCCTGGTGGCAGTATCGAGTCCTCAGTACCACTGTCATAATCCATCTCCCAAACAAGCCAGATTGCCCGGCTTATATACTACCTGTATGCACGTGCATTGCAGGTAGAAAGTTTGGGCGAGCCTTAATATATTACAAGTAAATAGTTTATGCGAGCCACGCGGCAGAGTTTGGGCGACCGATAGTGATACTTAGTGATACTAATGAAATACGACCGTGACACTGGTATTCAGTATAACATGGTGTTGTCCGGTGTTTTTGGTGATTTCCGGTATATATACAACTTTAACCCCTGTTCGTACTTGACTCTTTGAATCTTCAATCATTTATTGCTTTTCCTAGCCAAATTACAATCAATGTTTTTTTCAATAATTCCATTTTCTCCCCCAGCTTCCCCAAATTTCATTTCGTCTGATTTGTGCGTTACCCTATATGGAGAGTCCAATGGTGTCTGCCAAGGCGTTTAAGTTAAGGGGCGTATTTTTGACAGCATGTTGTGTGGCACATACTGACACTAGCGAGTGTACGGGCGTTCACGTGGACTGACACGCGACCGTTTAGCAGTGAAAAGTTGACCAGTAAAATTGACTTGCAAGCGAAAGTGTTTCGACGTAGCTGAACAACGGTTGAGAATAAACGTACTGAAATACGACAGTTTCATTAAAAAATGATATATCCAAGCTGTCACGCGCGTTAATTGTAAAGGACAATATTGGTGTTAGTCATTATCATATATGTGATAGAACTGGTTAAACACGTTCAAAATATAATTTTAACACAGAGATCATTGCTACGATAAATACGTTATGAAGATTTCAAGAAAGAGAAGTGACGAACGCAAAAGGAACACACGAGTTATCCCTCTATATAACTGATGAAGTGACGAGCGATACCGATACACGAGTGAATTTTTGCTCACTCAGGCCAAAAGTTATTATATGAGACTGTGGGAGGTTATCTGACAATTCAGAAAAATAAATGACAGAGAAAACGAGAAAAATTGTTTTTAGTATAGAATGAATAAAAAGAAGGGTATATACGGATTACTTGAAGTATTATAATATTATTCATAAAGCATTCATCGAGTATCAATTACTTACCTTGATAAACACACAGCGGCATAATAATATTATCCACACAAACCCGCTGGTGGTAAGACATTTTTTAGAATAGGATATCAATCATTGGTTTTAATCTAATAGATCAACAAGTATCATCTTGTGAAGATCATTACTATCGTGCGGAATATTACCGTCGTTGTTGCCTCACTCCACTCTAATCCCATACATGTATACATCTAAATGAGTAGAAATCTGGTCCTAGAACTTCTGGTTATATAAAATAAACGATAGCGCCTTAACTTTAATTTGTGATTAATAACGGTGTAAAATGACCGATTTAGTTACACTCGAAACTGTATAAGGACCAATTAAAGTCTCGTTGGCAATAAAAACAACGGAAAGTGTTAGAACTAGTGAGTATTGTGAGATGTCTTCCATGAGTCAAAACAAAATGGCGGGGGTATACTTTCATCAACATTGACACTTAACAGAATTCATTTTACATGAAAGCAGTACACTTGACACCATATCCCTTTACAATGATACTATACTCGACGTGGGGGCCCTTTACAAGGATACGTTATACTCGAAGTCAGTTCCCTTTACAAGGGCGTTCTAGGCTCGACGGGGATCACGTGGCTAAGTGGATAAGACGCTGGCTAGTTAGCCTGGAGGTCAGGTGTTCGATCCCTGCATTGGCCGAGAAAGTTCATCCAGATTTTCCGCCGTGGTTTCCTTTGTCAGTGACGCAGGACGGAAGGTCTGACAAAAACAGCTGTCTAGTCGATCGGATGGGACGAAAAATCGAGGTCCCCATATCAAAGATCCAATGGCAGTTGGAATTCGATATAAGAGTAGGCCGTAGCGCCGCTGTCCGGGCAAAATTCCCCTCATAGCACACTTTATGGCGTATGCCCGTCTTCATTAGCCCATTTTAGGAGCAAAACAGTAGGACGTTAAACTTCATTTCATTTCATGTCTAAACTCGACACGAGTGCCCTTTTCAAGGACGTTCTACACTTGGATGAGGTTCTCTTTTGTAAGTGTATGATTGAGTTTTATTTTTGGGTATAGATTTCAAAGTCAACAAAGTCAAGAAACCATGGTGATAAGTAAACATCTACTGACATATGATCTAATCGGGTTATGCAAGTAATATCAAGTGACCCTTGAACGTTATAAACCATTCACAAAGCCAATAAAACTAATTTAGTACATATTCTAGTGACGTTACAAGAAACATGCAATCATAAATCTGAGAAGCGTAAAGTAGAATATAACGTGGGCGTATTTTCTTGTATGTTTATATTTATTTATGATTGAGTTGTATTAAATCAACCAACCAAAAAATACAAATCAGTCAATATCTACTCGTATTATACTGATATTATCACACGACGGTAAGTGTGCCATCATATGACACTTATATACTCTTATCATATGACATCGTGAAACTTGACCATCAAAATATACCTTATTTTAAATGGATCTTTGTTAATTCAACGAATGTTTTCCTCGGTGGATTTATAAAGACAGTTATTTATTATTCTAAGATGGCTTCTAAATATATCTGTTCTATTTGTTTAAATAACTTTACCCAACCCAAGCTACTGCCATGTTCTCACACGTTTTGCCAGCAATGTATAGATGATCTGATCAAGGTTCCCGGTCATTTAAACAAGTTTAACTGTCCTGTCTGTAGACAAGAAACAGTGGTACCAACAGGTGGTGCCAGTCAGTTTGTCAACAACTTTTATCTAGAAGATGACGATGATAATGATGACGAGCATTGTACAAAACACAAGAAGGAGGAAGTTAAAGTTTATTGTCGAGATTGTCGCAAACCATGCTGTTCGGTTTGTGTTATTGTGGATCATACAGACCACACATTTGCAAACTTAGATGAAATAGACCAGGAAATGAGAGAAATTGTCATGAAACTGAAAACGGAATCAGAAAAGAAGATAAAACAGTTACACGAACATTCTGACTTTCTAAAGACCAAAATATCTGACATGAACAATTCGTGTAAGACAGCTTGTGATAAAGTTGATAAACAAATAGACAGTATTTGTGAAAAAGCCAGAAAGATGGGGGGAACAATTAAAGATGACATCAATAAAATTGGTGAAGATGAAAACAATATACTGACCATACTAGTAGAAGATGATGACAAGATGACATCTAAAATGAAAGAATGGTGTGAATATTCTGATCGTATATTACAACATAAATCTATCATCACTGTCCTGGATAAAGATGGATTAACAGAAATACAAACCAAAACCGATTACAACATATCAACAAATTTACAGAAACCTGTAGTCAGACATCTATATTATTCTATGGTGGAGGTTGATGTAGAATGTTTAAAACAACTACTGAGTGAAGTACAATTACCACCGACATTTACCATTAGTTTTAGTTTGAACCAAGTGAAGCCAGATGAGTTGTACTATAGTGATGATGTAACAATACAAGGATTATCATGGTTCTTATGTGTTATACATGGTACAACAGAATTATATATTGACCTTGTATTGAATGAAGTAGAAGATAAAACTATTGAATCTGTTACAGTCAGTTATACAGTAAAACTGTTAAATATCAATGATGAGAGTAAATCAATAGTTAAACAAAGTACAGATACATTTACACCTGGTGATAGTATAGGTGCTGTAGATATAGAAACGGATAAACTTGGGGATTTTACGGACAATAATCAGATATTTACTGTACAGGTTACTGTAAATATAACTGACATTAAACGAGATTGAAGACATAGTAATATGATAATAAACAATAACAATGTAGTTATATTTATGTAATAAACAATAACAGTTATAGTTATATAATAAACAATAACAGTTATAGTCATATAATAAACAATAACAACATGGTTATTTTATAATAAACAATAATAAACTGTAATAATAATAATAATGATATTTGTATCGCGCAACTATTCAATCCACTAGGGAATGCAAGCACTAGAAAATGTTCTCACTTTGGAGTGTTAATGATAGTGACTAAATAACCATGTTTTCACTTTGGATTTAAAAACTGATACATATTCACATCGTCGGATATTTTCTGGAAGTGTATTCCAAACAAGTACATCCAACAATAGTTTCCCTTCTGGTCGTAACTATAACAGCATGAACTACTGTAATTGAAACTGAATTGGTCTGATATAAACGTTTGTTGTTTAAGATGTCTGTGTATTGTGTTATATGTTCCTAGGTTTGTCGTCGTGTGTAATTGTTTTTATGTGGCGTGGCTGTGGTGCCCCTGCACATACTAACAGAATAAATATACCCTCTTAACTTTAGTAATTAAGGTGCTCGTGAATTAGTTTGCACACAATATGTGGGCAAGATATTTGCAACTATGCTGAACTTTTTATATGATGCGACGATATTTGTTCTGTGCGGTTAACAATGTGTTCTCGTTGCTAATTATTAATTTCATATTGATAGACAACGCATATCTCACGTAGACAAACTGAAATGATTGATAAGTGGATACATAAAATCAGATATACATTTATAAATATTTAATTCTTGGTTAAATACAAAATAAAATAACATCTGACCAGCGACGGTTATTGCTACATATTTAATTTTGTGCACACGACCAAGGATGGAGTACCCTGGAAGATAGAATAAGCCGTGGAAATAAGTAACCAAAAGAAATCTGGTGGAAAAATTTGATGGAAATATTTGTAAAAGGGTAAATACATTTTTCTGAAAAATTCCATATGGTAATTTGCTTAACAGAACAAATCATACCCAGTAATTAATATACGACTGAAATTTTAAAATTTAGGTGTTTAAAAATTTAACTGTGTGATATATGTATAATACGTTTATTATTAAGGTTGATCTGTAGGTTAAAAATTTAATAGACAATGTTAATTTGACTGAAGCAAATTGTTGAAGTGGAGTATTGATTTAATGTGAGCTTATAGGGACTAGATTAATAAATTATAGGTATATAAGGAATAATAATAAAACTGGTAGGGGACAAAATTGAGAAATAATGGTGTCTCCGGGTCAAAATAGAAAGACGCCAAAGCAAGTATTGAAGTTTGTGAGTGATTTACTCATAGCTTTCGTGAGTGATGGCGTCTTTTTTGCTGAGATTTGTTGTTTTTGTGTTTGTTTTGTTTATATATGTATTTAGATAAGTAAAGCTAAATTTTGCAACATTGAGTATAAGTCCTAAATTATGATGTGAGTGAAGTAAATGCTAAAATGTGTAATTAAACTTTAGAATATAAGGTTAAAACATGGTGAGAACGGCTAGCGTAAAAAAGAACAGAACAACTAAAATTAATGACTCATTGAATTTGCGAGATGACCATCAGTCAATAAATTCGAGTTTAATTAGAGGTTAAGGTGTGAATAAGGCACCTTCGCATCCGTATGTAATGTTATGTTATTTTCTGTCATTGAAGGGGTAAGCTCTGAAGGGGTAAGTCTTTTCTAAATCCTACCATGGCGACGGTTCATAAATGACATAAGTGCTATGGATTAAAATTTAACTGGGAAACCAGCAGTTTATCATCACGCGTCATTCAACATCATGGTGTAGTTCCTAAATTTAATATATTATATCGTCTTTCAAGCTAGTAGTGGAACAGTCTTTAACTATATGTAGGAAAATTACTGAAACAAAATTGTATATATATTATTTGTTTTAAAATGCGTCATGTTGTTTTTAAAAGATTATGTATTATAATTGTTTGTTTTTGAACACATATTTTGGCATTTAAAATTAGTATTAACAGGTTTATATTGCGCAGTAAAATGTTTTGTGATTGTTTAACTAGAATTGAGTTAACAATATCGTAATTAGGAATTTTACATTCACAAAGTATTAACGGGTTTATCTCTAAGTTTTTTCCGTTTATTTTGTCTATACGTGTATATTATCCAAATAGTTAATGGCAAAGGCCCCGATATTTACGGGTGAGATTTTTATTTGTAATACCCCAAAGTTTTAATGGGAAATGCTCCGATATGTAACGGGAGAAGTTTATGTTAAGGGGTTTAACCCCAGGAGGGTTGTGCTCGGATTTAAGAGCGAACGTATTGTCTTGTTTTGTGTTGTGTTTAAAAAAAATTATAGAGATAAACCGTTAATTTTTCAAAAATATCTTATTTAAGATTGGTTAAATGTGTTCAGATCATTCATTATTCTTGAGATAAAACAATATGACTCACTAATTTCAATTGTATCCATGTAAATAATACTATAAATATCGTTAGATCTTTATCTAAAGTCAAGTCTGTTCCACTTGCTAATTTGATTAACTATTAATTAAGTTCACTCCATGATATGATACGCAGATGATCAAACTTCGGCACGGGGAGCAGTTAATACTTTTCATAGCACGTCATAACACCGTTGGGCCAAACGGTATGGAAAAGGAAAAGATTACCGAACAAAACATGGTGGCAAATAATGCCAATAGTGTAACTACACGAAGCAGAGAAATTCTGACCTCTCGCCATGAAGGGAATCCAATCAGCCAGTGAAGTCGTGAATAAAGAAGAGGACAACAATTCATACGTCTCCATACAGTTGGCTTACAGGATAGTGTTTCTCGTCTGTATCCGCGTGTGTGATCATCAAACCAGAGTGCACCATATATGTGAATAATTAAAGTAGTTTGTGTTTGTGATTCCAGACTCCACCATATATGTGAATAATTAGAGTAGTTTGTGTTGTGTGATTCCAGGATCTCGTTTGATTTTTTGTTTTTTTTGCATCGACCCACGTGTGTGACGGGTGTTGTATATATAACTTTTACGTTCGTGTGTTTATCATTTTCCTTTTGTTTATAGACATTTTTGGATATTATGACATTTTACAAATGCATATATAACTGTTAAATTCGTGTGTTCATTTACATTTTCCTTTTGTTTATAGACATTTTTGGATATTATGACATTTTACAAATGCATATATAACTTTTAAATTTGTGTGTTTCATTTACATTTTCTTTGTGTTTTTAAACATTTTTTGTATACGACATTTTACAAATGTTTATTTTTTTTTTCATTTTTTATTCCATTTTATTAATATTGTAATTAAGATTGTAAAGGGTTTAAAAAAGTTATGCAAAATAACTTTTCTTTGACAATGTGAGGAATGTTACACAATTGGGGGATGTATAATTGCACACCCTCACGAAATCAATTAGCAATCTTATCATAGGGCTAGCAGACGGGTCTCGGGGATCAAAAGATGACAGTAAAGACTAACAGACAGACAAAAGTCGTTAGGAAGTCATTAATCATCACAGATGTCCTGAGTTACGCAAGATCCTTGAATGATAAAGCAATCTGCACGGGAAGCTTAATCTGTTATTATATAATGACCAGCTGCCAATCCCGGTCCTAATATAATCTGAAATATAATACCTGGAATTAGTTGATTGGCCAATAACTATATGTCCGTCCAGGTTATTAACCCACCCCGACCGGATACTGACCAATCAGGTTACGATGCATGGGTGTGGCATCAAGACAACAGGGCTGGACATGGATTCGGCCCAGGAATTAAAAAGATTAGACAAACCGTTTTGAGATCAGTCAGGTCCAGGATGCCATGCTAGGCGGGCGCCTAGATGAAGGCAGGGCTAGGAGTTAGGTCCGGCCAGGACTGAGCGAAGGCCATGGGCGCCTTGGCACGAGACGGTACGAGACGACAGCTTCTGGAGTTAGCACACTCATGCTAAGACAAGCTAATTAAGTCATGACTCCTTCCATATAGTTAGTTCTACGGTCGTTTACATTATGATGTTTGTACCTAATATGTAAGAAGAATAAAAATATTATATTTGAAGTCACACCAGTGTTGTCATCCAAGAACCTGATTAAAGAACGAAATACTGTCACAATACATATTAAAACAGCATTTAAATATGGTCTAAATATTGCTAAAATAAAATACTTATTGGAATTTTCCACTTAACGTAAACTTCCTTGTTGCTATAAAATACTCGATCTGTTCGCGACGACAAACAATGTCGCTACAACATGTTGTGTTATTTTTACAAACTGATAGTGGTCTGTATCCTGACAACCTGTGTGGAATTATTCCCCTTATTTGCATTTTTTTTCTAATAGAGATAAGTTGGGAGGGAGACAAGTTGTTTACACTTCTAACACAAAACTCAAGCACAATACACAATCCTTGTCAGTCAGGAGAAAAAACAGAGTTGAAAGAGATATTGTATTTTTCTTCATGACTATTGTAATTCAACCCTCGAACTCTACATTTTGTAAACAACGTAATTTACAATCATAATAAAATCTACTGGTACTGGTAGTGCTATAATAAACAATCCGCTATAATGTTTTTCTTGGGAACACGATCAATATACCAAATGTTAATTTAAATGTTATATCTTTCTGCATAGACTGGCCCAGTCTCTTCTATTTATTTTACATTTCGATTTATATAAAAGTTTTAATTTTTAGTAAACAAACACTTTCGTTTCCATTTGTATAAAAAAAAATTTTGAGTAAACCTGTAACCAGCACCAGAGACTGGACAATTTGCGAGCTTCACAATAAAATGGGCGTTCCTGTCCTGTTTTACGTTGTTCCTTATTTGGAATGATTGACAGTTGTCAAGCAAGCCCCGAGTCACGTGACACGAATTTGTAAATAAAGTCTCGATTATCGCGGCTTCACACACACGCCGTTGTAATTGTGAAATCATGTCCGAATTAGCGGATATTGACGAGGCGATTGCAAATGTTTTACCGGCTCTTGGTTATAAGGATCCAAAGGAGTATCAGAGGTCAATAATGACTGCTTATTTACAAAAGAAAGACGTTTTTTTGTGGTTCGGGAAAGTCGCTGACGTTTGAGGCTGCTCCATTTTTATTTCACGTGATGTTAGATATGTCGTGATCACGTGCACGACGTCACACGACCTACATAATGCAGATTGACCTACTAGATGAGAATGAAGCTCTATTTGCCCAGTCTCTAGAGATTACGTTGTTTTTTCGGGGTTTTTTTGAGAGGACTGGCCAATTTTTGGTGTGTGGAGAAGACTGGCCACCAGTCTACTTTCTGCACTAAATAACAACAAATTTGATAAAGCGGAAACATTTACCTTTTAACTGTAAAATAATATACGAATGTATGGCATATTATTGCTGAAAATTAAAACAAACTAGTAATGTGAATATTTTCACACTCAACACGTTTTAACGTCATATCTATCCCCTCCCTTTTCAGGGGTTGAATAACGGTACCTAACACTATGCACACATATATCCATCTTCTTCATAATTCTATACATCCTTTTAATAAACCTACACGATTTCTTAACTCAGTCAAAGCTAAAATTTGAGGGTTCATATTTATAAGAACCACGCATAATACTCTATCCCGTCTCAAGCCAAAGGGTAGTGGGTGTGTCCTTTTAAGGGCGTCACATGATGTTTTACCAAGTCTCTTGTCAAGATCGGTCGCATTATTTCTGTTACCCCTTTTTTTTCAAATCATTTTTAGTGAAGCCTGTACCATAACAGGCCCGGGACTGTACAGCGCAGTGGACGCCTACGACTGGCCCCCGGATCCATTCACTTGATTTGATATTTTTCGCAGGTTAATCTTGTAGGTTTTTGTTTTTCGTGTAGTGCGGTCCTCCTGCACTTACTATTTGGGTACATCCTTCAAAGAAACGCGAATGGCTACTTGTTATGTCACTTAAAGCTGGAAAATTATCTTTGGGTAGTGATGATATACTGGGATTATTCCTAAATACAAACCCATTCGGAATGAAGTCATACACATTCTACATTGTGCTCGTGGAACCGGAGCATGTAGTGTAATTAATCTCAATGAAACATGGTGACTCGATATCAGTTATGAAAAGGGAAGACAAACAATTTTCAATAACGTTTTCATAAATCTTAAATATATAGATAGATTTATAATATCCAAAATAAACAGGCCCTTTGTTCATGTTTCTCAGCCCAACGACGACGCATGAACAAAATACAGATGTAAACGTATGCCAAATCTGTATGTTTACTATATAGAGACTACACTGTAAAAAGTTTTTATGTTTTTTAACAGGAAAATCATCGCAGAAAAGTTGCCATTTTTTCTCGTAATTTTACATTAGTATGTATTTTAACAATGCAATGTTAAGCGTGTCTTACAATTGTAGGTTAAAAAACATATGCCTGTAATTTTACATACGCTGTGTAAAATGATATAACATATCATAATGTTAAATAACAGTAGATTTGTATTTAAACTTGAAGTTGGTGATTTAACCGTTGTATGTTATGCTTCCCTTACAGTTGCGGGTTAAATAACATATACGCTGTAATTTAACATACGTTGCATAAAGTAGACCTGTATTTAAACAGGTTGTTGGTAATTTAACTGCACCGTGAGAAATAATTCTGTTAGAAACCAGAAAAAGTTCTGGCAGTTGGTTAACCAGTATTTTTTCTCTGTTATTTTTAATCTGTTTATTCTTTGACAGAGAAAAAATCTAGTAAACCGTCTGACAGAACTTTTTCTGGTTTCTAACAGAATTATTCCATGTTAAAATAGAGCTTCTGCCAGAAGATTTTCAGTTTTTTAACATAATTTTCGTGGTTAAATATAAAACAAAATCATTGTAAAAAAATAATTTATTTTCTGTAAATCTAATTTTTCTGTCATGAACGTACAAAATAAAAT
This sequence comes from Patella ulyssiponensis, assembly GCA_963678685.1. Taxonomy (NCBI): domain Eukaryota; kingdom Metazoa; phylum Mollusca; class Gastropoda; family Patellidae; genus Patella; species Patella ulyssiponensis. The sequence goes on from OY783225.1 coordinate 93,951,825, forward strand.
ATTAAAAATTAACAGAAATTAAAAGCAAGGGATCGTAAATGTCTTCACATTTTGTGTTATGAAGGCCAGGTTTACTACTTTCTGTCGTCTCTTCCACTTCTTACAAATTTTGTTACCTTGAACCTGAAACAAAATGATAAAGCACATACAGGAAAGAAATCAAAAGGGCAGCGGAGATAACTCTTTAGGGCTGAAGGTTATTTAACATGTACGGCCAGTAGCAGACATGGCCCCAGTTGTTAGCGCCAGCTGAATAAATTAGAACTTGCACCACTGACACGAAGGCCAAGTTTCAAAACAAGCTTTCTTTGCTAATGATTAATAATCCACCATCATATTCTCTGAACCATCGCGTTTCTTACACTTTAATATTGTTTACATGGTCGAGTTCAAATTCACAATAAAACATATACCATGGCCACTATGTGTAGGCCTTATTAAAGATCATAAATTAAGTAAATAATTTGCCAAGCTTTATTTTCCAGATGACATTAAACAACCAGGATTCACGTAATAGCAGCACTGTTCGTTGGGTGATGTCAAGATTTTCAATTTGTAGTTCTTTAAAAAGTTTGTACGCTGCTCCAGTCAAATTGATTGTCCAGAAGAGTAAGTACAAGTAATCTTTATTCTTTTACTAATAATTGGACTCCAGACTGAGTCGAAGCCTTCGCTGAATCCAAGCCTCGCTGGTCAAGGGTTGAATTCATGCGTTGGTGGTCATGGGTTGAATTTAAGCGTTTGCGGTCGTGGGTTGTATTTGAGCGTTGGTGATCCTAGGTTGATGTTACAAGTTCATATTCCGTTTTGTTTCAAACTAGTCAATTACAATAATTGTTGTGTATATTTGTTCTGATTTGTTACTGTTATCTAACAGCTATACTTGATCTATTGGGGGGTTGTGATGGCCTAGTGGTTTAGAGTGCGGCGCTTCGACCTCTAGCTGGCCTGTCACCTCTGGCTTGCGGCTGTGGTTTTGATCCCCGGTGTGAGCGTATGTGGCATGGAGATAGGGGCGCATTCTCAACCTCGTGGGTTTCCTCTAGGCATTCCGGTTTCCTTACACTGCTAAAGACCCCTACGCGCAAGCGAATTATTGAAATAAAATTAAAACCATATGTTAGTCCCGAAATGACCTAGTTTGTGTCGAGTGGATGTTAAACCCAACTTCTCTCTTTCTCACTTGATCTGTTGTTTCACTGAATCGTAGACAACGCTACCATGGAAGTGTGGAAAAGGGATGGTCCTCTTGTGCATGGTTGGGAAGTATATGATACACACCCGATGCCCCATGTCTCAATGTTTAAAGAACTTCTCAGCCGATAACCCCCAAAATAACATCTTGCTTTTTAATATATTACGATAGCTGCAATATATGAAGGGTAAGATTTGGGGATATCTGGATTTATGGTTGTTAGTATTACATGTGTAGGTCTGCTTGGAAATTACATATTTGTGTTGCTGGTCTCCCACAATCCCTGAAACGACATATGTTGCTATTGATATTGACGAAATACCTTTAGAGCAAATTTCTGTCGGTATGTTGGATTTTGACGGCCATAATGGATCACCTGTTTGTGAGATCGGTGGACCAACAAAACCTATAAAATGATATATTACACCGGTCAGTTCGCCAACAATGTTTGTTAAGACAATTTCAAAACATTTTTGGCCGCCATCTTTGATATTTGGCTCCCCTGGGGTTAGCCCGTAACGTTTTGAAGTAGCAATCTACAAATATCTTTAGAAGGGTCCCCGAAAAATTGTCACGGATATACAAAAATATTAACCAAATGCCTTCACAAAATGGTCCATTTTGACTTCAATCTGCGTCCATAGATTGACCATAGCTGTTGCTTTAGCGACATCAACACTGATCTGTAACATGTGTCATCTTCTGATTTGAATTTTGTCATTTTTATTTCAGAAAATGATTGTGATGATTGAGAAGAAGACGATTCCATATAGTGACATTAATGGAGAATTATTCATGAATAATATATGAATAAATGCAATGAAATGAAACATTTTACCTTTTTGCTGCACAAACTGGGGATTGGATGAGGGTTTTGTACTGGCGACCCAGGAGGGTTTAATTACCATATTTTTCACTTTCTGTTCTTTATTTATATACCCTCAACCACCACCAAATAACCCTTCAAAGATTCACTTAGGGTGGTTCACAAGTACTCACCGATGTATCCCCTAATCTCTTAAGATTCACCCGATGATGTTAATTTTTGGCAAAGGTACCTTAGAGCTTTCCACCTAACATCAGGAGTCATTCCCGATGATTCACGACAGTTGTTTGGTGGACATTCCAAGAAGCTTTTTAACCATAGCCTAATCATCAGTGAACCTTTACCGGAACTTTTATAAGTGCACTTTCTCATGGGACCACCCCATTCTTTTATGACTAAAGCATTGGAAGCCAACAGTAGAACATTTCCACACCGGTGATGATTTTCCCTCTGTAGGATCTACCCATTACTAGAGATCTATTTGTGCTACAGAATTGGCCATTTTCGTCTTGGATATTGATCCTTGGTCTCACTGGGGAAAAGTCATCGGCGCTGCACCGGGCAACCTGTTCCGGACGCCCACTGCAGCTCGTCACTCCACATCGGAAGCCATATACAGAGATATAAAATATAAATTAAAAATGTCGCTTAAAGATAATGGTTTTCAAACGCTCAGCCTTCCACTAATGGGTGCTAAATAATGTAGGGGTTGGATGGTCAAATGGTTAGCACTTGCGGGGTTTTGGGAGTAGGTTCTCGTGTCCATCCTTGTGGGTTTTTCTTTGGGTCCTCCGGTTTCCTCCCACTGCTAATTCCCCTACGCGCAAACGAATTATTGAAATAAAATTGAACCATGTGTTAGTCCCGAAATTACCTAGAGAGAGAGAGAGAGAGAGAGGAGAGAGAGAGAGAAATAATGTTGGATGGATCTAAGCGGTTAGGGTCCTTTGATCGACCACCGCCTTGACCGAGACGGTTCATCTGGATTTTCCAGCGTTGTTCCCTGCAGCGTATAGTCGTTCGGGTGAAATGAGAAAACGAGGTCCCATGTACTCATTGTCCTGCAAGTAAAGGAACCCTTGGCAGTTGGAATTCGATGTAAGAGTAGACAGTAGCGTCGCTGTCCGAGCAAACTTCCTTCATAGCACACGGTATGGCGTATGCCAATGTCCCTGGAGTCAAACCCCCTCCCCCTTTAATTCGGGACTGTTTATTTTTTAACTAAAATTTGTGTGCGGGCAAGTAGGAAAACACTTAGCAGGTTACCTGACACAAATTATACAGAATACGATTCCTCGTTTCATGAACATTAACATTCCCTTAACAAGGACATTCTACACTAGTCGTCAGTATCCTTTACAGGGACACACCACACTAGTCGTCAGGGGCGTAAATGGGGGGGGGGGGTACACCCCCAGCAAAAAAAATAGTCGGTCGTAAAATCAGTGCAGTCGGTCGCAAAATAAGAGTAGTCGGTATCAAAATAAGTACTCACTGTATACTCACGCAAAACTTTAGTATAAAAATAGTCGGTCGCAAAATCAGCGCAGTCGGTCGCAAAATAGGAGCAGTCGGTATCAAAATAAGTACTCACTGTATACGTCACGCTACTCACGCAAAACTTTAGTATAAAATAACTTTGTCAACTTATCATGCTTGAAAAGATGTTGTGTTTCACTCTCATTCTGTTGTGAGTATGTTAGTCTAACAACAAAATTTCACCCAGGGAGAAAAATAGTCGGTCTCAAAATAAGTGCAGTCACTGCAGTCGGTCTCAAAAACAATGCCAGAATAGATCCCAAATACTATGTAGTATGTATTTGCGTGAATCCGTGTGCCTAAATTGCATACGTCACACAAAACTATAGAATAAAATAACCATGTCTGCTCGTGACTCTTTAGTCTGCGATATCACATTAGTGGAAGCGGACGTTAAACATACCATTCCAGTTCCAGTTGTCACTCTTATTCTGTAGTGAGTATGTTGTTCTATGGGACCGCAGTCGGTCTCCGACTAAATGAATTAATGAAATAAACAATCACAAAACAGGCGAAAATTAACAGATAAGCCTCAAGATTCTGTCCAATTTCTTATCCTCTCGTTAACGAGAATTTGGTTCCATTTGCCATGATATTGATTCAAATTTTCAAGCCCAGTCCCAAAAATTTAAAAGCTCCATTATAACATCATTTTTCTACTCGGTTACATATCCGAAAATTTTTTTCGCGCCTGCGGCGCTCGATTACATTTTAAAATTATTCTTCTATTCCTCAGTTGTCTTATACAAATATTTCGATTGGAATGGTTTAACATAAAGTGCGTGTAGTTTTGTTCTAGACGATTATTTCGTCCGGAATCGTTGTTTTTTTACCTTCATCCGTGCATAAATCGAAGCGGAGTATACAACGAAGGCCGGACCACTTATACCCCGAAAAATCAGAATTGCAAATTTTTGTGATGTAGGCTACGTTTTAGTGCTCCTCAAATCTGAGCAAATGCTATTCAAATTTTGAATTGATTAGCCGAAATGTGAATCTGTCACAAAAATTTGCTACTCATTCGTTTTAGACTAAATTGAACCCTGACATAGAACACTATTGTGTTTGTGTGAAATGACTTTATTTAACGTCCGCTTCCACCGAAGTGATATCGCAGACGCTGTTGTCTTTTGTCTTATATTCAAATACTTAAAGATGTATTTATTTGTGGGAGGTTGGAATGACCTCGTTGTCTAGAGTGCCGCGCTTCGACCTCTAGCTGGCCGGTCACCTCTGGCTTGCGGCTGTGGTTTCGATTCCTGGTGTGAGCGTATGTGGCATGGAGATAGGGGCGCCTTCTCAACCTCGTGGGTTTCCTCCGGGCACTCCGGTTTCCTCCCACTGCTAAAGACCCCTACGCGCAGGAGAATTATTGAAATAAAATTGAAATCATATGTTAGTCCCAAAATGACCTAGTTTGTGTCGAGTGGACGTTAAACCCATTTCTCTCTCTGTATTTATTTGTGACTAAAGGGACGTAACTCCTTTTATCGCTAGAATTCGGCTTTTTATAATAACTCTAAACCAAATGCTACACAAGTTAACAGTTTTATTTCTAACCCTTTCGGGCCCAAGTGGCTAAGTTTTAAATAATTTCTTGTTTTATGTTATTTTATAGATGATTTGGGATTGGTTAGAGTATTCAAAAAATTATTTGTAAGTTTTACAAATTTTTCTGGCGTGGATGGGGGTGGGACTTGAACGTCCCGACGGGCGGCAAAGGGGTAAATTATTTTCAATACAAAAAAGACAAAAAAATTTTTAATTATTCTTAAAATCGGTATTTTCATCATAACTTTAATCCGCAACACTAAACAGGCAATTCAAACAAAGAAAACTATATTTTCTCAACAATTTGAAGCAATAATCCATACTTAAATTCATTCAACTAAAGGCGTAAACAATCTTAACTTGAAATACAAATGTATAGCTTATTTCCAACTGCGCCATCAAAATCTGCAATACAATTTCTTTAATTCTTACAGCATAAGAATACATTACATGTAACGGATTTACTCTAAGGGCAAGATTCGACGTTTTTCTTAAAGCGGAAATTTCATATTTTCTAAGAAAGTCAAAACATAATTATTTCTATGTCTTTTGCTCAAAAGGTTGTCAACTCACTATTATACGATCATGGGCAATATTTCATTGGGCATAAATTACTTGAATTACCTCCCCTGTTTTCCCATTCCCCCCCTCCATGTAATGGCGATCTTCAAACGTTTGTGCTAACATATGGAGAAAACCCACGAGGTTGAACAGTCGACCCTACTCCTTGTCACGTACGGTTTTTGAGAATGTGTTTTATTGGCTATTCGGTATTATCTCGGTACGTGCAAACAGGCGTGGCGTTAAACATGAACCCCATTTTTATCAGTTGAGAGAGGTCACGTGTTAATATATTTGTCCGGGCAGAAATTTCCCTCGTAACACCCTGTATGACGTATGCCTGTCTTTATTAGCCCAGTCGGGGGACGTTAAACCCCATTTCATTCCATTGCATTTCAATTTTAGATGTGTTTATATGTGATAAAGGCAACCTGTCGTGTTTTATATAAAAAGGGACCACCTACAACATTAACAAATCACTGTGAATATAGCAGTCCTACCATTCGGCTACCTTCGACCTTTATTTATTAACGGTTTGTAATTGAAACCTCGACATTCGTGGGTTGTGCTGTCTGTACCGGAGAATAACACACTCGTTTAATCTGAACAAAAAAGATTTTAATCAAATAAATTCGTATCGATCTGGTTCCAACTGGGAGTTTTAAAACACTAGTTGTTCTGATCAAAACCCACTCACCGTCCTTTTTATTCGCCTTTAAGTTCTCATGAAATTTCTCCAGAGAGAATATAGACGAGGTTTGGCGAGTGGAAATGATCTGTTTATGACAGGTAGTGGTAATTGGGAATAGATGTTTCCATTCACATGCTCTGTCCTCACGCCCACTTTAAACCAGCGAATGATCGCGCTTATTCCCATGGGGAGATAACTCGGAATGGTTATGTTTTTTTAACGGCAATAAAAATGGCAAGGACGGCATAGCAGTCTAATTTGCGTTTGAATCACTTTGTTATCCTTTCTCTTCAAAACAAAACCTGGACATAGCAGTTACCTTTCTTCATTTCTCAATAACCTGTTTTAATCTGTTTCATAGAGGCATTGCGAAAGCATTTTTATAACTGTATAAGATGGTTGACCTTTATAAGTTCTCATGCCGTCAACATGTGATGTCACACCATTACAATGTCGAACATTGGTTCTATGACGCGTTCAATTTTAACATAATTGTAACGTCAACTGGTCCGGACAGAATGGTGCCTTTTACTCCTTTTATATACCCATTTACAGTAAATAGAAAATATTATTTTCCAGTTTTCATACACCTTTTTTTATTTTTCTGATACTTCAAAAACATTTTCTATAACTTAATTTGTAGAAGGAAAAATATTAATATTGTGAGCTAAATAACCCGTACCGATTGTAGTGGCCTTGCTGATATTCACTGCTGATCAGTGTGTACCTGTGTAGACTTCTGTGTGGGGAGTGGGATTGATGGAATGTTCTGACGCGGGGGCTTCAGATTATAAATGGCAAACTTGTTACATGGAGAGGAGGGGTGACTAAAGGTCAGTTTCGCTTCATTTGTTATTTTCTTTTAAATCGTTAAAAGATAAAGATTTGATATGATGTGTAGAAAATGTATACCTTTTACATTTTCTTTCAGTAACTTTGGGCATACTGTTGACGATATTGACAAAAACACGCTTGTCAGTTCTTAGTAGGACCTGTAATTTGAACACCCACACGGAATATAATTAACGTAGTAAGGTCAACACCCCGAGCTACTTAGAAACAGAAACAGAATAAAATACTCTTTTCGTCCGTCAATTAATTTGTTTATAAAATGATTCTGTCCAGTTAAACACCTGCATATATCGACAGACTCACGCAAATAACTGAAAACCCCGGGGGCGAAATCTACTTTTAATAGACTTGGAGAAATTGTCGCTGGTGTTATTGATGATGTTGAACGTTTGTCATGGAGATTAGCTTAAGGTTTAGGAGGAATAAAATATATTGCGGAAACCACGGCCGTCGAAAATTTCACAGATGTGTTCATTTCCAATGCCTCAAGAAAGAAAATGTTTCACTTTTCTGACTAAACTTATTTTAAATCAACGGCTAACGTATAGTCGATTGAATGGATAGGCCCTGTATACATTGGCGTAACAGAATCCTTGGCAGTAGTTTTCTCGGCAAAAGCCCCTCTTAGCACACACACCTTAGTTACGAGCCTGCGTAAATCTGTCCTTTATTTCTGACATGTTCAATATTTGGAATTTTCAGAAAACGGTAATAAATTTTTATCGATGTATTTTGGCCATTGATTTGCATCTCTAAACACCATAGTGCCCCATAACACCACAAGGGGCTGTCGTGTGGAGATCTGATTTTTTCTGGTCCCTTGAAAGGTAATACTGTCGATTGATCGTTTGTTAAACGTTGGAGAGAGAGAGAGAGTGAGAGAGAGAGAGAGAGAGAAATGGGGTTTAACGTCCACTCGACACAAACCAGGTCATTTTGGGACTAACATATGGTTTCAATTTTATTTCAATAATTCGCTTGCGCGTAAGGGTCTTTAGCGGTGGGAGGAAGCCGGAGTGCCCGGAGGAAACCCACGAGGTTGAGAAGGCGCCCCTATCTCCATGCCACATACGCTCACACCAGGGCTCGAAACCACAGCCGCAAGCCAGAGGTGACCGGCCAGCTAGAGGTCGAAGCGCAGCACTCTAGACCACTAGGCCATCCCAACCCCCCTTGAACGTTGGAATTCGATCTATGGATTACAATTTCCACATCGTCTTTTATTTTTGGTTTCCTGTAAACTAAGGAACGATCACTTTATTAAAAGTCAGGGGCGGATCCAGGATTTTCAGAAAGGAGGGGGGGCGTGCTGCACCCACTTGGGAGTGCGAAGCCCGCCCTGTGATTTTTTAGCAGATAAATTGCCCACAAGGACTAATTTCATACTAGTACTGTAAATTAGGATTTCAGCCTAAACTATTTTTCTCTCCTTTCCCGCGAGAATATATGGAGCTAAAAATTGTTCGCCACCTCAAAAAAAGAGGGGGCGTGCGCCGGGTGCGACTCCCTCTGGATCCACGCCTGAAAGTCACGCTGAGATCAGGTTTTTTAGTCAGTCTTCCGAGCCCTGAAAAGATGTACTGTTACAAGTCGATCGATGATTGAACTATTATATTATTCTATCAATGGTATACAATTTCCAATACATGCCTTTTAACTGTAGACGTTTTAACATTTCCCATGCAGATATTATATTGTAATAAATGTCGATAAAGGACTGCAAGCCAAACTGACAATAACTGACAAAAAAAAGCTGTTTCAATTAAATAGAACAGTACGCTGTTTAGCAATAACTGAAGAGGAAATATAACCGACATATTGTCATTTCACACCGAGCTAATGCCAAACTTTTTGTTTATTCCGACATTATATAGTGTTAAAGATACGGCCACGTATCAAGGCGCGGATCCAGGGGGTGGGTCCAGGGGGCCGTGCCCCCCTCCTCAGTCCCAGTGACATAGTTGATTTTCATTTTCGTTTGCCTTGTTACTGTGATATTTCACATATCTTCTCTTTAATAGATGATATAAACATGATTTTCACATTGTCTCCGCCCAAGCTATCCAAGGTTGCAACATATTACCCTTTGCTCCAATGTGTGCCCTTCCCCCTCGACAAAATCCTGGATCCGGGCCTGGTATTTGCTGTTGATGACGAGGTGCCGTGGATCGTTAACTCGGTGAGTAAGGACAGCAGAAGTTCTCGTGTGTTCTCCAGAGTGACTTCCCCTTGTTAGTGGGGTAAGATGGTGAGCCCAGGGTCGTATGTAGGATTTTAAAAGTGGGGGTACAGCAGAGTGGTGGGGCGGCATAGCCTCCACGTAAGTGATATAAGAAAGTTTGGATCAGGGCGCCCTTAAAACCGACCGACTGATCAGTACCTTAAGAGCATCACTGTGTGATCATAATCAAGTGTATTATTCTACAATTGAAAGTTTGTCAAATTATTATTTTGAGGTGGGGGCGCCATTTCTCAGGGCGCCTTTTTTCTGGGGGTGCAATGCACCTCCTGCACCCCCGCTAGATACAGCCCTGGGTGAGCCTGGCAAGTTATGGTGTCTAATCGCCCTCGAGTGTGACGATACACCGAGGCCCCGTGTACAGTCTGAATTCGACGATGACTGAAGGGAAAAGCCAACGTCCGGGCAAACTATGGTTGCGGATCAGGTAGGGATCTCAATCAAAAAAAAACTGACAACTATCTTCCGAGCAGAATCAACCCGTTTCATTTCACTACAATTTATCTTGGACGGCCATTTATTTCGTGTCCGCAGGTTTGTTTTATCCGTTTGTTTTCTTGTGTCGTCCTGCGGTCCTCCTGCACTTATTATTAGAGAAGGGCTTTAGTCTTTATACTGCACTATGTTCTCGTTGTTGGGTTCTTCCCCTTACTCGGTATATACACTTTATTTATTACGTTTTAGCGTTTTCCAAAATGCTCTCCGGATTATCGCCCTTATTATTGTTAAAATTTTTGACGTTCTTACTCATGACGTCAGCTGACTATAACCATTCATACGTCAACCACCGTCAAAATCGCGTCTTTCTTGTACATCGATTTGATTTGATTTTTCTTTTTCATTTTGAGTCCCGATACTGTGAGTGCTTTGAGGCTGATCTCTCTATCCATTCACTTGATGACATCGCGCCTGGTACGTTCGTGCATTTTTTATGCGCGAACTCTTAGTTTTTCTATTACTGGCACGCGCACGGGCACTATTTTTTTTTGTTTTCCATGTACCAAAATCGAGGGTTTTGCGCGGAGGTACTTTTGAGGTATTAGCCTGAGAAGCATAACACTTGCCACTGTACCTGTATATCGCTAATTATAAATCGAGTGTGTGAAGACAGTTTATATAGATCACGCGAAAATTTTTCAGTACAGAGTTTATTCTCGCTGTATTTGCAGGTAAGCAAACCAATCGGACTATTTTCTCAACAGTGTATGAACTTTTTCATATGCGATAATATCCTTACACCGAGAGAAATTATCTAGTCTCGGTGAAAAACCATGATCATCTGGTAAAAAATTACTTTTCTATTTTTTGGAACGAAAAACAGTGTTTTTAAAAACAAACGAACCTGCCGCACATGAGGAAGTCATTATACTAATAATAACAGACGAGAACTCTTTTTGGGCACAGGCTTTCTTACATACGACACACCTGTGCTTGCCTACTCCATGATCAAACACGATAGCAGATGGCTTCCATCTTGTTTACTGACGGTACTACTTATTTTAAGACAGACTCGGCTTTCCAATTTATAATATCTACGTCATTGGGGATTTCCAATTTACACTCACTGGTTGCTATGACCCGCTATGGCGTTGTCTAGAAACGCGCGTGCTCGCGTTAGTTTAAAATTTTTGCTATACGTTTAACATGGACTATTTGATGTAATTTGCCTGATTTGATTTGGCCCCATTTCCATAAATTTAGGTTGTTTTTTAGAAATTTTTAGCAAATGTTAATCTTAGGTGTTTTTTAATTCTAGCCGAAGTAAATTTTTTTACAATTTATAGCGAGTTAAGTTATCGTCTCGAAGAGGCGGGCGTAGTATTTTAAATTTGCCATCATGTGTATTCTTGAAGTAGGTACACATGATGTAATCGTATGGCTTTCTTACTGAGTAGTAAATCGTCCCAGGGGCGTGGTGAGGGCAATTATTGAGAAGAAATTATGAGTAACAAAAAAGATTTAGGCACAAAAACCCTTTTACTGACCGCGGAGCTGTGGCAGGCGAAGCCGGCCACCGCGAGCGCTGTAGGCGTGAGCCCGCGGCGGGGGGTCCGGGGGGCCCTCCCCCGGGAAAATTTCGAAAATTAGAAGCCCAGAAACGCAATCTCCAGCAATCCGAGACAAGAAATACGGTAATAAAATATGATTAAATTTTCCAACTTGACTCTTTCAAAATTTTTTTAATTGGGTCAGATGAAACAATTTTTCCACTTACAAATGTTTTTCATTTTTTGAGTAATTTGATTGTGATTTTGGCGCAAAAACTTTTTGGCGCATGAGTATGGCTACTCATGAACTCATTCTCACCACGCCCCTGAATCGTCCACAAACAATCACGAAGGAACTATAATAAGAGTAGCGACGACTGTAGACAGTAAGTAGGTTATACACCATACTTTTGAGTCGAGATTACTCGCTTTGAGTCGAGATTACCAGCTTTCAGGTCACCGATAACCAATTATGTCAGAAATACCATACTGACATTCGGTTTTTTCAAGTTGTACGCGAACTAACAATCGGCGCCCTAACTGTCTTCGTCAGCTACTTTCAGTTTCACAATGGCGTACGACATTCGGTTTTTCAAGTTGTACGCGAACTAACAATCGACGCCCTAGCTGTTTCGTCAGCTATTTTCAGTTGCTGGCGTACGGCCAGTGCCGGTGGGAAAAGACAACATTAAAATCAGAAATAGTTTATTTATTATTGTCGGACTTACGGTATCAATCCTGTCTAACAAATCATAAAGCTGTGGTGTTACGGTAGCGGCATAGTATTTCACCGTAACACCACAGCCAATCTAACCATTCATAATACATCTAACTATCACTCCCTACACATTTCCCCTCGACCTACTTTCCCAAACGTCAACAACACATCTCATACATCCAGTTCACTGATTAACCATTGTACCACGTCTACTGGATAGGGAGTCACGCTGATTAGCTGGTTTGGGGGTTGCGGGTACGTTCTCGATGTTAGCCGAAAAAGTTCTGGGATTTTCCGGCGTGGTTTCCCCATGTCAATGGTGCACGATGGCGGAACAAACAAGAACAGATGTCTAGTCGCTCGGATGAGACGTAAAACCGGGGTCCCTCGCACGTAAAAAGTCCCTTGGCAAGTGGGAATCGACATAAGAGTAGGCCGTAGTGCTCTCCGGGCAAAATGTGCCCTATGCCACTCTGTCCTGTGCATGCACGTCTTCAATGGCTCAGTCGTAACAGAACAATTGGACAGCCCATTTTATTTAATTCAATTGATTATTGTTGTTTATATTTTGCTATGTCTATGTGTTTTGTCTATGTCCGTGGGTTTGTCTTGTCAGTTTTATTTTGCGTATAGCGTGGTTATCATGTACGTGTCCTTACTACAAATCTGGGATGTCCCCTCCCCTTTAATCAAGTGCCATAAATCTGGGATGACCCCTTTAAACCAAGTGTCAAATAAATCCAAGATTAAAACCCGTGACGTAACGTGAAGTAGAGTGTCAATATAAAACCGGCGTGTTAAATATCACGTGACTTATTCTATTGTATAATCTTGATACAAGAACTTTTTATTATAATATGTTTGGTTGTAGTTTTCTTTCTATGCTAAGTTTCAGGTTGACAGAGTTTGAATGTGGTGCTGAGATATTGTTCAACGGTAAACAGTGATTGATTGACGTCAGGACTTTTTGTCAAGGTTCGGGATTGAAAACATGTGAATTTGAATTACCTCCGATCGACATACCATCGCTTATTTTCTCTTTTCTGTCTCATCCCATATCCAATGTATGTATGTGTCGTGTTACAGAGAGAGAGAGAGAGAGAGAGAGAGAGAGGGGGACAGACAGACAGACAGGTGTGGGGTTTACTGTCCACTCGACATAAACTAGGTCATTTCTGGACTAACATATGGTTCTATCTTATTTCAATAATTTCTCTAGCGCGTAAGGGTCTTTAGCGGTGGGATGAAACCGGAAAACCCGGGGAAATACTCACGAAGTTAGACAGGTGAACCTACGCCTTGCCACGTACATATGGGGATTCGAAAACGCGCCGGGTTAGGCGGTATTGCTCAGCATTACTGAGGGGGTGAAGGGGTACTGGAGTAAGAGACATGTCATCCCTAAGTTTCTCTTGTCTGCATTTTTATAATACACTTACAAGGATCTTTAGTTGTAGTAGAACTCTAAACATGAGAGCCTGACAATGAACGGTGTGGTTCGTATGGGAGAAAATGGGACGGGTAGAAACTTAACAGTTGGACATTCGATGACAAGAACATAAAGCGGATACTCCACTGTCTAGGCAAGGTGTTCCCCATGGCACACAGCATGACACATGTCCGTCTTCATTAGCCCACAAGCCGGACGTTAAAATCCATTTCATTTTACAAGACTTACAGGAGTGGGTTTGAATCAATATCACCTTCATTAAATATACATGCACGTTATCATCGCCAGTTGTTACTTCACTCGGCCGTATTAAAACATATCCAGAGATTAGCTGATGTGAAATCTCAAATTGAATGATTAGGGATCAAATTTAATCACTACAGCATGCCATTATACACGATCATTATATAACTTTGAAAATTAAATCAAAGCCGCTGGTCCCGATCGAGCATTTTACTGGCAATATCTCATAATTCATAATCTAGACTGAAATAAGTTAAAGACGTATTATGTGAGATTTTAGATAAAGTGTCCCTAAACTAGATAATGAAAAGGGAGTACATTTAAAGTATCTATCACGTTACCAACTGATTAGCAACGCGAATCCAAATTCGTTTCGTTTTTTTTTATAATTCAAATTTTCGTTTTTCTTGTCTTTACTACATTAGGATCTGGAAGAGTTGTTATATTATCGACGTTTTGGATGAAGTGATGGGGGATTAGCCGATGACACGGTCTTTTACAACGATTTCATGGCGTGCCATGGCCAGACCTTCATGTTGTGTATAAAAAAAAACGAAACGAAATATAGATGTGTATTTTAATCAGATTATCAAATTACTTCATTCGGAGCGAAGTTATGAATGATTTGCAACGTACCGGTTCTACCTATTTCCATTGCTACCGTTTTGTTTAAAAAACAACAAACAACATTCTATCGACGAAAAATAATCTCCCGGCTTTGATTTAATACTATTAGAACGCTTGGCAAACCTGTCACTCATAGAACACTTCATGCAGTGTGCCCGTCTTCATTAGCCCAGTCGGTGCTGATAGGACGTTAAACTCCATTTCTCTTTACTTCAGTCCTGGGTGGTATTGGCGTGTTGACATCGTCTACGATATTGCATACATTCAACCATTACATCCTACACCCACTCTAGAGACACCATTACACATATTCTTCACCCACTCTATAGACAGCATTCGACACCCATTCTATAGACAGCTATTACACCCACTCTATAGATAGCTATTACATATATTCTACATCCACTCTACAGACATTATATTTGATAGATATTGTTATTTCCAGTCGGGTCTTATTTGATCTCGAACCACCCTCGACAGTTCAGAACCCAGTCCGCCTACATTCAAATTTCGCACCGAATAGAGAAAAATAATATAGCGTTATAATTATTTGAAATTATGCCTGAAGAAAGTCTGTCAAATTTGAATGTCACAGTCCTTCACGGCCAATAATTTGATAAAATGTCAACCATGGCAAATATTGGTATATATCATGTGATATGAAATCTTGAAGAGGCCGCGGAGATAACAAAATAATAATAGTGTCCAATTTATTGGCGACCTTGTGTGCTTTAAGTGATGTTAAAAACTGGTTTCTGATGTCAAATATATATAATCATAGGAATAAAAACACATGTCGTTTCCGCGTAGGAAAAAGTTTAACCCTTCAATTAGGCCGCTCTAAGTTAAATTCATAGTTTTCCGGAATTCCTGTCCATCATTCTGTTACCAGGAATTTAAACCTTTCTGTCGCAACTGCGGGAAAATTATTGAGATTTATGGGTAGTTTATGAAGATATTTTATGAATAGTTTATTATTTTTAATGGATATTTTTTATGAACAGGTTATGATATTCATAAAAAATATCCATTAAAAATAATAAACTAATAAAACAGATTATGATATTTTATGAATATTTTTTGCGATATTTTATGGATATATTTTATGAATAGATTATGATTTTTATGGATATTTTTTATGACATTTTATGGATAGTTTATGATATTTTAAGGATGTTTTTTATGAATAGTTTATGATATCTTAAGGTTATTTTGTTATGAATAGTTCATGATATTTTATGGATATATTTTTATGAATAGTTTATGATATTTTATCGATATTTTTTAAGGATATTTTCATGGATAGTTTTTGATATTTTATTTATATTTTTTATAAATAGTTTTTGATATTTTACGGACATTTTTAAGAATAATTTATAGATATTTTTTATGAATAGTTTTTGATATTTTACGGATATTTTCTATGAATAGTTTATTAAATTTAATGGATATTTTTTATGAATAGTTTATGCTATGTTATGGGTTATTATTATGGATATGTTATCACAGTTTATTGATATTGATCTCGGAACCACAATTTACACCACAATTCTTATAGGGAACCGGGCTGTTTTATCTCGTTCTGGTTCTGGGCACAGAACAGTTCAAAACTGATCAGCTGTAAATAAACTCTTGACCGTCAATATCACTAATAGGATCACGTGGCTAAATGGGTAAGACGCTGGCTCGCTAGCCAGGAGTTCGGGTATTCGATCCCTGCACTGGCGAAGATTCTCCGGTGTGGTTTCCCCTTGTCAGTGACAAAAAACTAAGATTTCGTGTACACATAAGCGTGCACGTTAAAGACCCTTGACAGTGGAATTCGATGTAACAGTAGGTCGTAGCGCCCCTGCCCGGGCAAAACTACCATCATGACACACTTTATGACGCATGCCCCGTCTTCATTAGCCCAGAACAGTAGGACATTAAATCCCATTTCATTTCATTTTCGATATCACTATAGGGATGAGAGAGGGGCAAATGGGGATTAAAGTCCACTCGACATTAACTAGGTCATCCCGGGGACTAACACGTGGTTCAATTTTATTTCAATAATTCGCTTGAACAGTCGATCCTACTTCTTGTCACGGACAAGACAGGGGATTGAAACCACGCCACTTGACAAAATGACAGACCTTATGATTTCACGCGCAAACGTTAAACTACCAGCCGCCCGGGGAACGAGTTAACTAGTTATCAATATTAATTTTTTCCATGCTGCAAATTAAATTCTGTAACTGTAATTTATTTTTTTTAGAAATGTGACACAATATTTCTGAAGTACACTTGGATAAAAAAATCAGTTTAATGAAAATGTTATTTAAAGTCGTACGCGAAGATGTAAATTGAATAAAATAAGCTAATTCTGCTTGGACTAATTTGTATCACTACGCCCTTTGGAAACAGCGCACATGACGTCATTCATATAAACTGACTGTAACATAATGAAAAATAAGTCCATGGAACATCTCACTCAAATTACTTTTATCTGTGTAGTTATGAGTGTTTAAGGTTTTAACAAAGGGTAGCGTGGATTGTTGGACAGTTGGAATTCGATATAAGGATAGGCCGATGTGCCGCTGTCCGGGCAAAATTCCTCTCATAGTACATTGTATGACGTATGCCCGTCGTCAGTATCCCGGTCGGTGCATAATAGTAAAAGAATAAATCCAATTACGTTGTCCTTTGCTGGCTCTCCAGGCATATTGATACAAAAATAATGACCAAGCATATCACAATGGGGGTTTGGGATGGCCTAGTGATCTAGAGTGCCGCGCGTCGACCTCGGTTTCCTCCCACTGCTGAAGACCCCTACGCGCAAGCGAATTATTGAAATAAAATCAAAAACCATATGTTAGTCTCGAAATGACCTAGTTTGTGTCGAGAGGACGTTAAACCCCATTTATCTTTCGCTCTCTCATAAATAGTCGAGTCAATATATTATTAAAAATGGGGTCAACCCCCCAAAATTGCAAGAATAGTTCTTTCGGTGGTTTTTTGGTAGCCGTGGGTGTACTGACTGACATCATAAAAGTTTACAAAATTGGAGTGCATCGGAAAGTCCCAAAGTTGGAGGGTAAAGTTTTTGGGTTTTTAAGCCATTTTCCTTTAAAAGGTACAACTTTTTAATGCATACTTCTATTCATTTTCAATTTTAAAACGTCTGTGATATTTGTTTTCATATAAATTTATTTTGCTGTGATATATTTGTGACTATATGTTAAGCGCAGTATAACCCAGTTGGAGTTGACGTGCCAATTTGTTTTCGATCCATTTCTGTTTTATTTCGCCAAGATCCGGCAACAACAAACTTTCTGAGTGAAATTTACATGGCCTAAGATATCATCAGAACAAGAGAAGCAAGGACGAACGATGGTGTATAATAATAACAAAAGTCTTCGACCTTTCTTCTGGCCTTGTCATCATTCTGAAATGAAATGGGATTCAAATTGTCACTTTTTCTGAAGCTACTGGGCTAATGGAGAGAGAGAGAGAGAGAGAGAGAGAGAGAGAGAGAGAGAGAGAGAGAGAGAGAGAGAGAGAGAGGAGAGAGAGAGAGAGAGAGAGAGAGAGAATTTGGTTTAACGTCCACTCGACACAAACCAGGTCATTTCGGGATTAATTTTATTTCAATTAAATCGCTTGCACGAAGAGGTCTTTAGTAGCGGGAGGAAACCGTAAGACCCGAAGTAAACCCACAAGGTTGGACTGGCGACCTTACTCCTTGCCACGTACAACTGGGGATTCGAAACCACACCAGTTGACTCAATGACAGGCTTTATGATAGAGCGCGCACGTGCTAACCATTTGCCCCTCCCCTACATACACACCCTAGTGTAGACGGGTATACGCATAGTTCCTTTAGGAACTGTCTCTGATCGGACGATGTCCGCTAACAGTTCGCTCAGAGACAGTTTCTAAAGGAACTAGGTACGCCATGCAATGTGCTATGAGGGTTTTGCCCGGTCAGCAGCGCTACACCCTAATCGTATATCAAATTCCAAGTGTCATGGGATCTTTCACGTGTACGCCAATGTGTACACAAGACCTCGATTAAGCGACCTACTCTTATGACTATACGTTGTCACTCCCGTGTCGGAGCGGCCCCTTTTACTGACCGCGTTGGTCGGACGGGGGATCCGGGGGCTCGCAACCTGGAAAATTTTGAAAAATAAACCCTAAATATGCGATTTGTGGCATTTTGGAGTTACGAACCATTGGCAGACGTTTCTGGCGTATCACCACAAACGGGTGCAGGTGACTTAATAATAAGTAAATTTGCGGGCGACAGTGTCGGGTGAATCCGTTGAAATTTTCGGATTCAATTCGGAATCCCCATTGCAGGATTCCGAATTCCGGCCCACACCCAGCACAAACGGCCCAGCCGATTCCAGACTCCAGTGATGGCGTGGCGGCCCTTTAAAGCCACCGGCCACATACAACATGATCATCATGGCTCCATGGCCGGTCCAATACCCCCCCCCCCCCACCTTATATAATGTTCAGCAGAAAAGGGTTTAGTTTTTTCATTTTTTGTCCGACCGGCGCGATTCCCCAATCCGCCCCTGAACGGGGGTTGTCACTCCGAAAATCCGGATGAACATTCTCAGCGAACACGGGGATCGAACATGGGGCCTTCAAGTTAGCAAGTCAAGCATTTACTCACTAAGCCACTGCCTTGTCATCATTCTGTATGGCATAGTATTTCAATAACACGCCATATGACTCATTCTTAGACCTTGTGATGAGCACACGCATCAGCCACCACGCCCTAATAATGCTCTGTCCACTGACCGCTATGTAAAATCAAAGTCATTCTCGGGCCTATAACATTTGTTTCTGAACATTTCAATCAGTTAAATCTTGTTATAACCACAAAAGTCACAACATGTCACACTCATTAATTAATGCAGCATACGAAGGTGTGTGTGAAATAGCTTTATTTAACGTCCGCTTCCACCGAGGTGATATCGCAGACAAACATACGATGGTTGCGCTGTCTGTCTTTAATCAGCCCCCTTTGAGAACAGACACGAAGATAATTGGTCGACATTTTAAGTCCTAAACAGACGACTTTGGTCGAAAACACTTAAGTATATTTTGAGAATTTTGAGAATTATTTATTATATTTCCAGTTCATAAAATCGAATTGTTTATTTAATCTTTGTGAGTATGAAAGATAAGAACCACATTACTTAAACCTAGTAGACCAATTTTTAAATATGGCGGACATGGACGACAGAGATCTATTCTCCGAGTAGATAGTTCACTATGTTCAGAATGCAAAATATTATAAAATGGAACAGTTTGTCAAACTGTCCCGATTGAACGTTGACGTCAATTGGCAGACCAATTATAACGTGGGGTGTGTTTGCGGACGATGTCTGTGATGTGCCGAACACTTCCGGTTTTGTTATCCTTTTGTTCTTGGTGAATCCGGTCACCGTCCATCTTCCTTCCTGGTCTAACGATCGGCACGTCTCATTTGTCGTCTTACCTTTCTACACCAAGAAACCATCTTTAAACAGAATACAATGAACTGAAATGGGGTTATTGTCCTATCTTTCTACACCGACTCAATCTGATTAAAACACAGATCATATTTCGTTTCGTTTTACTTGTCTTTACGACACTAGGATCCGACAGAGTTGTTATATACTATTCAAAAAAAGTAGGGGATATTTGATTTTTAAGTGTTATTAAAGTCACCTAATGAAACCTGTAACGATCCTGGCCCTGTGACATCTTGCGTTGTCATCCTGGAAGATGAAACGGCGGCCATGACGTCGTGCGAACGGCACAACATGGACTGCCAAGATATGGTCCCGGTAGTACTGGCCTGTAACACGCACCGGAACAACATGTAAAGCCGTTCTTCCAGCAACAGTGATGCCTCCCCACACCATAACAGAACCACCCCCAAATCGATCATGTCTGATGACGTTAACGTCTTGGAAGCGCTCGTTTCGACGACGCCACACCCTCCTACGTCTGTCCAAAAAATCAACAGTGAACCTTGACTCATCTGAAAACATCACATTGCTCCAGCGTCGATTATCCCAGTGTTGACGATCCCTACACCAACGACGTCTTGCCTGAATGTGATGATCTCTCAAACAAGGGATCACGCGAGGACGTCGGGCGCGAAGGTGACCCCTTATGCAGTCGATTCCGAATCGTCTGGCCACTCACTCTCACACCAGTGTCTGTTTGAAGACGAGCGCTGATCTGATTTGCTGTGATGACACGATTTCTCAAGGCCAAAGTACGGATAAATCGATCCTGGGCTTGAGTTGTCGCCCTTGGTCGACCTGAGCGTGGTCTGTCCTGTACAGATTGTATATCACGGTATCTGGACCATAGCCTGCTTATGACAGACTGAGAAACATTCATCGTCCGCGCCACAACCGCCTGTGTTGTGCCGATCTGTAGCATGCCAAGGGCACGTAACCTTTCATTTTGGGTAAGCCGACGCATATCAAAATTTGTTTTCTGGTCACTAAAACAATTAAACTGATGTTTCCACCCTGGAATTCAATGCCACAATGACTGTAACATTCAAAGTCAGAGTCGTGCAAATCTTGGGTTGGACCCCCATGATGATCCCAAGCATCACCTGCATTCCATGCGGTAGCTATTGGTGCGTTTGGGCGTCACATGTAACTGGAAATGTTTCTTCTGTTGGGTTCTATAGTGACTTTTTTCGTAGTCATTTGCATATTTTAGTATTATGCCCCCCAAATCAAATATCCCCTACTTTTTTTGAATAGTATATAACCTGCGTTTTTGATAGCGCGGGGGTTAGCCAATGGTGCACGGAACTATGGGTAAACCTCTAGACGTCAACGCTGATATGGTGATCTGTAGAGCATCCACAAATACAATGTGAACGGACGGACACACGGACAGGCAGGGGCAAGGACATATGACGCCAGATGAGTGGTTCTCAACTTTAACTTTTTTTTGCCAGTGGCACACCTTGGGACACATGAAAAAAAAGCGGCATACCTGGCTGCAAAATAAAAACATAGCAAGTCATAGACACATCGAATGACTCAAACTAAAGAAAGACAAAACACAGCTTTGAACGTACCAGTAGACACCAGTTAATGCTCAATTAGAGTGATGTGGTTTTTCACATTTTCTGAGTGTGCCGTTCAAAATTTCGCGGCACACTAGGGAAGTTTTTGCGGCACACTGGTTGAGAAACACTGGTCCAGATGAAAATGTGAGCGTTTAACCAAAGATGGATAACACAAAATTTGAACAAAATCTGTTAGCAAAACGAGAGCGACCGTCCCTCAGTGAGTAAGAGGCTGGCTTTCTAATCTAGAGATCCCTTATTTAAGCGCTGCATTGGCCAAGACAGGAAGAACGTATAGTCGTTCGGTTGGGCCGTAAAACTGAGGTGCTATGTAAACATTGGCGGTCACTAAGAAGATTCTTTGGCAATTGGAATTCCATAGAAGAATATGTCATATGTAATGCCGCATTCCCAGAGAAAATCTCCCTCATAGCACCATCGTTGAAACATCTTTACATGTTGACTCTCAGCTCTAATGGAAGAGTAAATCAGTAAATGCTGCTGGTAGTCAACAGACTATGGCTGGTATCAATTTTCTCTGATTTCAATTTGGATTTTAAAAGGTTTGCAGTTTGTAACCATTTGGGCGAAAACGTGTTAATCAAATCTATCGTCACTAATTTTTACTAAGTTAAGTTGGTGAGAAGTGGTATTAAATCTTTTATCTCACCTTGTACACGACACTTATAGTCTTGTGCATGTCCCTTGTTGCGGTGGAAACACGTTTTGAACAAAGCATAACAAATTACAGACAACACGGATCAAATATCGCTGCACAAAGTTGCAAATATATTGCTCACATATTATTGCCACAAAATATAATCTGCACACTACATGACTTGTGTGCACACTTATTATTAAAGCCCCAATAACACTCTTGTTGTAATTGAATAATATGTCCCAATCTTTATTCTGGCCAACAAATTGTATTATTTTACAATATTCAAATTAATTGATGATACAAATTTCATCTTAACACACATAATTTAAAGAATTGGAAAAATTCAACTACATGATTTGAAAAGGTTAACGTAAACCTTTTCAAATGTGACTTGGATTTTAAAATATTTTCGAACCCTCTGAACAAGTAAAATATGATGTAATGGATAATTTACACAACAGGTAGGACAAATAAACATTTAGTACTTAGAATAAGACAATTATCTATTTTCTAGAGCTGCCAAGCCAGCAAGAGTGTTATTGTCCCTTTAAGTGTCAGTTTAATTTACAATAACATGTACAGTAAAATAATTATGTTTTTACACATTCTGTAGTTTATATTATTATTGTTTATGACTACTGTTTATTATATAACTATAACTGTTATTGTTTATTATATGACCTGGTCTTCAATTTATCCCTTACACTTACATTAGCCTGTACAGTAAATATGTTGTTATCATCAATAAAACCGTTTGTCATATCGTGTAGTTTATCCCAGTCTATACATAATAAACTATGCATATCATGACCAGGTTTACATGTATATGTACCTTGTTCAACTAGTGATTTACTCTCATCATTGATATTTAACAGTTTTAATGTATAACTAGCTACAACAGCTCTAATGGTTTTATCTACTTTTTTCATCAAGTCTAGGTTAATAAATAATTTTGACCATAAATGTCTTACACTTACACGCCATGGTAATCCTTGTCTTATTACAACATCACTATAATAGTACTCATTATATTGGTTCACCTGGTTCAAACTAAAACTACTGGTAAATGTTGTTGGTGTTTGTACTTGTATTTCACCCAGTAGTTGTTTTAAACAGCCTACATCAACCTCCATCATAGAATAATATGGATGTCGGATTACAGGTTTCTGTAAATTTGTTGATATGTTATAATCTGTTTTGGTTTGAACATCTGTTAATCCATCTTTATCTACAGCTGTAATTATAGATCTATGTTGTAATATACGATCAGCATATTCACACCATTCTTTCATTTTAGATGCCATCTTGTCACCATCTTCTACTAGTTTGGTCAGTTTACTGTTTTCACCTCTACCAATTTTATTGATGTCATCTTTAATTGCTCCTCCCATCTTCCTGACTTTTATACAAATATTGTAAATTTGTTTATCAACTTTATCACATGCTGTCTTACGCGAATTGTTCATGTCAGATATTTTGGTTTTCAGAAAGTTTGAATGTTCTTGTAACTGTTTTATCTTCTTTTCTGATTCAGTTTTCAGTTTCAAGACAATTTCTCTCATTTCCTGGTCTATTTCATCTAAATCAGCTAATGTGTGCCCTGTATGATCCACCATAACACAAACAGAACAGCATGGTTTACGACAATCTCGACAATAAACTTGCACTTCTTTCTTCTTGTGTTTTGTACAATACTGTTTATGATCATCATCATCGTCTTCTAGATAAAAGTTGTTGACAAACTGACTGGCACCACGTGATGGTACTGCTGATTCTTGTCGACAAATAGGACAGTTAAACTTGTTCAAATGAGCATGAGCCTTGATGTGGTCACCTATACATTCTTCACAGAACGTGTGGTAACATGGCAGTAGCTTGGGTTTTGTAAACTTCTCCAAACATATAGAGCAGGTATATTTAGAAGCCATCTTAGAATCCCAGGAAATCAGAATAATTGTTTTTATAAATCAAAGCCATCCGTTAATTGAACATGTTAACAAAGCTCCAGTTAATATAAGATATATTCTAGTAGGTGTGTGAAATCAAATGATATATTGTGGTAGGTGTGTGAGCAGCATATTAGAATGGTCCAGTTTCATGTTATCACGAGATTGTTTACATAAGTGTAATCTGGTGGTATACGTTACAGTCATATGATAATATTTTAATAATCCGATTAGATCATATGTTAGTCGATATTGACTTATTTGGTCTAACATTGTCTATAACCTATATATTATATTTGAATAATCCGATTAGATCATATGTCAGTAGATATTTACTTATCACCGTGGTTCAATTTCATTTCCACAATTCGCTTGCGCGTAAGGTTCTTTAGTTGTCAGAGGAAATTGGAGGTTGGATAGGCAACCCTACTGCTTGTCACATACAAGCAGAGAATTGAAACCATGCCACTTGATTCAATGGCAGACCTTATAGTCTAACACACATCTCACCTCAACAACTTTAAGTAGCAGAATGAACAATAACACACGTATCAGATCAATTCATATAAATAAAACAAAGATTCAAACTCTGACAGTATTCGGTCTCGGTTCAGGTGCTTGATGACAAAACTGATGTAACTTCAAATAATACTTTTATTTTCTGCTTCTTACATATTAAATACAAACATCGTAATGTTACAGACCCCATAACTAACCTGTATTGGGGGAGCCATGTCCTAGCTTGGCACATTGCAAAAGCTCTCCGACACTCGCTCTCGTTCCGTCTCGACTCGTGTACTGGCCTGACCTGTCTGCCGATTTATTTGTGATCTGGGTTTATATACCTTTCCAAACAAGGGAATCTTATTCTATATCTGGCTAATTTTAGTACAGTTTATAGATAAGACATGCCAACAACAAGTTAAAGTTACATAATGACATAAGGAATGCTACCAAGATCTCCAGCCGGGTGTCGATAGCGACAGGTTGATATTACAATCACTTTCACGTGGTGAGATGGCAGGCCGCTTCTATGACATCTATCATTATGTAACAAAACTCACTCTAAACGACAGTTCGATGTTTTCGCCACCCCAGAGGTCCATTTTATCGTCATAGGAGCCCAGACGAAAGAAATTATCTCGATCAACAGCAAATAGTCCACCACTTATAGTAGGAGTTCTAGAAAGATACAAATATGTTCAATTAACGTCCTACTGTTCTGCTTCGACTGTATTAATAAAGGCGGGTATACACCATACAGTGTGCTATGAAGGTTCCAGCTATCAACAGATCTCTTTAAACATACCTTATGCAAGAGGTAAATCTGCCTATTGCTGCAAGTCTTCCTTTAAATTATTAATTAGACATTAATCAACTTATCTAGACCACAATCAACCCTCGATGCCATGCAATGCTTCCGATTTTTATTAGATTTGAATCCTATCTACCGTTCAACAGCCATCGGTGATTAAACGGAAAAGTAGAGTCAACAAGGTCTTATAAAACTCAGTATTTCTCGGCTTAGACTGAAATAATTTGACTGAAATTTTCAGAATATTCCCCTTTACATTATTTGTTATAGTGATAACTGACTTTATCAAATCTCCCATATTAAATTTCATATTAAACTAGTGTGAAAGATCAAATGATACCCAGGTTACCGTGACATGCACTCCAACGTGTAGCGTGTACATGGGATCTCAGGTTGTTTTTTTTATCCCATATGAATGACTAGACACTATTGCTTGTAAGGTCCTCCCTCCAGCGACACTGACAAGGGAATACAAAACACCAGACGTGAACTATAACTCCTGGTTCACAAACCAGCATCTTACTCCCAAATGTTCATACTGGTGATCAAACAATTATAAGATATTTATCAGTTCACTTTTTATTTTATAGATTTGCATGTTCCGCTCCAACTGGGCTAATGAAGATGAGCATGTGCTATACAGTGTGCTACGAGGGAAATTCGAACTGTCAAGGGATCTTTTACATGCACGCCAATGCATACAATGGATTTCGGTTATTTGTACCCACCTTAACGACTAGGCAGCTGTCCTTCTCAGGCCTTCCGTCCTGCATCACTGACAATGGGGGACCACGCCGGATAATCTAGATGAACCTTCTCGGCCAATGCGGAGATCGAATACCCGTCCTCCATGATTCATTGGCAGAACTTATGATGTAAAGCACACGCGTCAGCCACCACACCCCCAACGCTTGTAAATTGTTCAAGACCAGCAATTCTCTGCCCGCTGGCCTCAATTTGAAATCCGTGACATTTCTGAACCTATAACATTTCTTTCTGAATATTCCAATCATCTAAATCTTTATAACCACAAAAAGTCCAAAATGGAGCATACGAAGGTTGCGCTATCTGTCTATAATCATCTCCGCTTGAGAACAGACACGAAGATAATTGGTCGACATTTTAAGTCCTAAATCGACAACTTTGGTCGAAAACATATTTTGAGAATTTTGAGAATTATTTATTATGTTTCCAGTTCATAAAATAGAATTGTTTATTTTTTAATCTTTGTGAGTATGAAAGATAAGAACCACATTACTTAAACCTAGTAGACCAATTTTTAAATATAGCGGACCTGATAGCTGGAAAAGGGTGGTCATTTATTGAGATCAGACCTTGTACTGTTGCATTCAAATCGGAGACGCTGTGTTGTCAAATAGGGGGGGGGGGGCGTGCTGCCCCCACTTGGGAGTGCGAAGCCCGACCCGTGATTTTTGAGTGGACTAAAATGCCCACAAGGACTAATTTCATACTAGTACTGCAAATTACGATTTCCAACCTAAACTGTTTTTGTTCTCCTTTCTCGCGAGAATGTATGGAGCTAAAAATTATTCGCCAACTCAAAAAAATAGAGGGGGCGTGCGCTGGGTACGCCCCCCTCTGTATCCGCGCCTGATATTGAAGTCCAATTTAGACTCCATGGGGCTCAGGTTTTACCGTATAAAGCCATTCTAGGAACAGAAGAAGATATCCGAGTAGCGGTCTCTGACTCGGCTCCTGACAATCGCGAATCAAATCACAACGGCAATTAAAACAATTGTGTCGGCGAATGAAACATATTCGCCTACAGGTCGGCCGAAGTATTCGCCACCGAAGTTACTCGGGCAACGCAGTAGTGGACACACAAAGGGGTGACCTTTGCCGACGGACTAGGTCCAGACACACTAGGTAGCAGGGATCATTAATTAGTTGATCGGCAAACAAAACACGTGGCCTAAGGTGTTCACCATTGTAATGTGTTCCTCGTTGCATCACGTGATAACCTCGTGATACTCACCTACTGAGAGAAATCTCCAGAACGATTATTTTATCGGAAGTGATCGTCGCCACTCATCGTCTTAAATTGCAGTCCATCACATGACTTCATAATTAATTGTTAAGTGATAAATTAGGGTACATTTTAGTCACGAGGCAAACTAGGCTATCTCGGGAGTAACGTATGGTACAATCTTCTTTCAAAAATTCACGTGCGCGTAGGAGTCTTTAGCAGTAAAAGGTGTGGGCTTGTGGGGGTAAAGCCACGAGTTTTGACAGGCGACCAGAACACTTGACACAATCACCGACCACCTTTGATTTAAGCTATGAAAACTGCAAATGCCGAAAAGCAGCTTAACCCGTATTATGTTTTTGGCTGGACTTTTTTGTTTTGTTTGACCTATCAAGCTAAATGGCAACAGACTGATAGGGGAAAAGGAGATATAAAAAAACTGATCGTTTTATTGGTGTTTTTTTTTGTTATTATTGTTTTTCCGATTTTTGTGGGCGATTAGCCAGTTATTTATGTCATTAAGCCAATATGATACTGTTATGCATGCCTGGAGTGTGTAACCGTATTAACACGTGCGTGTGGTCTGACCTTCTCACTGTAATACTATGTTACCTGTAATTAAGCCTTTCGTGATATAGGTGTCTATATCAGAGTTACCTCCCTTGACTCAATGTCCGTCAGCGAAAAGACACTCCGGGCTTTCCAAATCAATCGCATATGAAATGAAATGGGTTTTTTTTTATCTTTTGACGTCCTACTGTTTTGCTCCGAACTGAGCTAATGAAGACGGACATACGCCATAAAATGTGCTATGAGGGAAATTTTGCCCAGTCACCGGCACTACGACCTACTCTTATATCAAATTCCAACTGTCAAGGAACCGTTATCAAGAGGCAACAGGAGGAGCACAAAAAATCGGCTGACCAGTTTCCATAAACCTCGAATCTGTATAGAAGCCTAATACCGTTCCATGTCCTAAAACTCAAATAAAACAAAGCGAAGCGAAGTTGACATTAATGAAATTAACGAAAAGTTGGGTATAACGCCTTGCTGTATGACGGTGACCCTCTGGGATATGGTAACCTGTTTTGCAGCTGTGCGGGCAAAATTCCCCTCATAGCCAAGTCGATACCGAACATTAGGACCATTAACCTCAATGGATTTCAATTAATTCCAATACTTCAAATTACCAAGGCGTGGTTCCTTCGTTGTCAGTGGTACAAGAGGTCATGTATAGTCGATCGAATGGGACGAAATACCGATCTCCCGTGCACACGTTGGCATGCACATAAAATAATGCACGTAGCCCATGCAGCACCCTCAAAAAGGGAGTGAATAGTTGATGATTTTCGATTGGGGATATACAAGCTGATAGTAAAATAATGCACGTAATCCATGCAGCACCCTAAGAAAGGAGATGAAAAATTTAAGATTTTCCGTGGAGGATATAATGCACGTAGCCCATGCAGCACCCTAAGAAAGGAGATGAAATATAAACGAGTCTCCGTGGGGGATATAGAAGCTGTGTTAATGAATGTATAAAGTGTGTAATTGTAAAGATGTTACATATGGTGGGGGTATAAACCGTATATTATATATAAAGTTATTAGTATGATGTCCTACTTATCTCATCATCTCGTCATCTAACAAGGAGTAGAAACTGGTGATGTAACTGGGGGTATACCAACAGGGAGTAGAAGCTGGTGATGTTACTGGGGGTATACCAACAGGTAGCTACGAGAACGTAGCTAAAAACGTTGAGATATACTGATGTTCTTGTTTTTAGCTACGATTTGAGGCGCTTTAGTTCTATGTTGCAAACTCAATTTCTTTATTAATGCATGTAACATCTTTAAAACAAGATAAGTTAATACTCTTATCACTAATTAAACTTACAGAGGCCAATGCGGTGGCACAACTATCGCCTAACTCCAAATATTCGCATTTAAATTACTGAATGTATATATTTGTCAGACATCCACTTCCATTGATATACACGTGGATGTCATTTAGTATTTCCACAAGTAATTGCGTTTTTGATTGGCTGTTATAAAACCTAAGATTGAGCGCCCGCCCACATTATGACAGCTGTTAGACTTCACTGCTCTAAAAAAGATGGCGGTCTTAGTAACGGCATAACGCCTCGATTTTAAATGCGATGATTTATACCCGTTCCAGGTAGGATTACATGCTTAATTGTAATTGAGTGTGGCAGAAATATTATAAATAACAATAATCAATCGTTGTTTTGATGAAAAATATTGTCAATTTTGCATAATATTAGCAGTTGTGAATCACAACTGCACTTGCAACGCTACTGAAATGCAAACAAATTTCATCTGTCACCACGGAAGGTTGAGAGATGAATTATTTTATCTAACCAACAGGGAGTAGAAACTGGTGATGTTACTGGGGGTATACCAACAGGGAGTAGAAGCTGGTGATGTAACTGGGGGTATACCAACAGGGAGTAGAAGCTGGAGATGTTACTGGGAATATGCCAGCAGGTAGTAGAAGCTGGTGATGTTACTGGGAGTGTACCAGCAGGGAGTAGAAGCTGGTGATGTAACTGGGAGTATATCAGCAGGGAGTAGAAGCTATATTTATCTGTAGGGGTGGGGAGGTGCAGGAATGGGGTGAAATCGGTATGTTTCGCTGGCGTCGTTAAAACGGTTTAAGGTATGTTTTGAACAGAAAGTAAATCTTTTTATCAGACATGAACATCTACATCAAGATTGTTTCTATCCCTGGGTGTTTGTTTTATCTTTGCTTTTATCATATGCCCGTCTTCATTAGTCCAGTTTAGGAGCAGAACAGTAGGACGTTAAACCGCATTTTATTTCATTTCATTTCATCTGAGAGACACATTTCTGTCTTGGTTTTGTTAAACTGAAATAATTATTGACTTAGGGGCCCATTACAACGTCAAGTATATCTCCATGTATTGTCCGAAATAAAAAAAAATATGTATAGAAAAACGCCATAATTCGTAAAACTAGTAAAGTGTCTTTCTGAGTAGAAATAAAAAGTTCGCGTGCACCTTTCTATTGATCGTCATCACCTTCAACAAAAAGCTTGGCCGTCTGTCAAATATTTCCCGCCAAATGCTGAATATCTTCTATAAGAATCTGATCTGCCAAGACACGGATATCATGCAGATCTTTGACTTTACAACAATGTAGAGATAACATCTCATGGGGTATCTGTACTTGTGTAGCTGTTTGGTCGCTGTGGCGGGGTTTTAATACTAAAGCGAATCAAATGGATTTTAAATTCCTACTTTACTTGTAGCAAGCCCTCAAATAAAATCGGGCACAGACTGGGGTGTTCCCGCCTAGTATTAATCGAAAGCCAACGTGTACACAGGATTTGTCTATCTTTCCCTCTCTCTCTCAGAGAGAAAGAGAGACAGTGGGTGGAGATTAACGTCCATTCGACAACAAACTAGGTCACTTCGGGACTAACATAATAATATGCTAAATACGATATGGTGAAAGTAGGATCTATAAAATGATTATCATTCATAAAATGGCCGGGAGCCGCGGTGGATTAGTAAGTATGACGTTGCCTTGTTAACCAGGAGATCCCGTGATCGATTCCCGTGTTGGCCGAGAAAGGTCATTGAGATTTTACGGTTTGACCCCCCCCCCTTTGTTAGTGGTGCAGTAGAGAGAGACTGGAAAGGAATCAGGCGCGGATCCAGGATTTTTTGCAGGGGGGGGGGGTCTAGGTTTGATAATTTTTTAACTAATTGCGCTCAACCAATTAAGGGGCTTTTGGGGGCCCTCCCCCAGAAAAATTTGGTAAATTAGATTCAATTTGGTGCATTCTGACGTATTTCCGGAAGGTAAATTCCAAAATTACAGGTCTAAAAATCGCCAATAAAAGCGCATAGATTTAAGTTTCAAATTTTCAAGCTTGAGCAGGGGGGGGGGTCCGGACCCCCTGGACCCCCCCCTCTGGATCCGCGCCTGGGAATAACGCAGTCATTTGGATGGGACGAAAAAACAAGGCCCGTGTATACATTCGCGTGTGCGTAAAAGATCCCTTGTCAGTTGAAATTATATACAAGAGTAGGTCGTTATAGCGCCGCTGCTCGGGAAAAAAATAACTCATGTCACACTGTATGGCGTATGCCCGTCTTCATTAGCCCAGTTTAGGAGCAGAACAGTAGGGCGTTACAACCCATTTGATTTCCAAAAATGGTCCAACTGCATTCAGACCAAAGCAGCCTATAATGTAACTGCACATTTGGCAAGATTCGTGATTCTCCCCAGACGCTATAAATAAACACAGTACATTGTTAATAATCCGATTAAATACAAGTCGTGGGATTATACATTTCATATTCTGGTTTTGTTTTATTAATTAATAGTTGGATAATCCAGTTGAGTAGAATTTAGCGTGATAAAGCCTTGGAAAGACAACCAGATCGGGATATGTTTTTTTTTAATTAAACTCGTGGGTTTTCTACGTGTCTTCAGGATTCATGCTACTATTTAACATTCTTACATAACAAACGAACAAGTACCTCCGCCCTCCCCTTTCTTCCGCCACCATCTATCTCTCATTCAATCACTATAATACATTGTTTTTATCCACAAACGAATTTAATTCGCCCCCGCCATCCCCCTCTCTCCCTCTCTCTGGAATCACGGTGGCTAAGTGGGCAAGGCGCTGGCTCGCTTGTCTGGAGGTCGGGTGTTCGATCCCTGCATTGGCCGAGAAAGTTCATCTCGATTTTCCGGCGTGGTGTCCCCTTGTCAGTGATGCAAAATGGCAGCCGCCTAGTCGTTCGGATGCGATGAAAAACCGAGGTCCTGTGTACACATTGGCGTGCATGTAAAAGATCCCTTGGCAATTGGAATTCGATATAAGAATAGGCCGCAGTGCCGTTGCCCGGGCAAAATTTTCCTCATAGCACACTGTATGGCGTATGCCCGTCTTCCATTAGCCCAGGTCAGGTGCAAAAGAGTAGGACGTTAAACCCCGTTTCATTTCATCTCTCTCTCTCTCTCTCTCTCTCTCTCTCTTTCTCTCTCTCTCTCTCGTGCGGTTGAAAACGGTTGTCATACCTAATGTATAAAGTTGAATTTGGAGAATAATAGACCAAAAGGTCCCATTCACCAAAAATAACGAAATAAAAACGAAATTAGGGTCGTGTCTGTTCCAAAATGACGGAATGTGTATTCAGAGACATTCAGCTTTGTGTTGTTGATATTCTGAGACATTGAACCAAACTTAGACTTTGTGTTGCCGAAAGTCATTTGGGGAATTAAGGAATACTTTGCAAATATATCGCGAATTGACAATTTACATTTCGGCTGTCAGTGGATCTTTAACGGACCCTTAGGTTTTCGTTCAATCCGAAGAACTAGACGTTTTTCCTCATCGGACCCGCTGCCATGTGCCACTGACAAGGGGAAATCATGCTGGAAAAATCTCAAGGAATTTTCTCGATTAAGATCTGCAGGATAGTGACCAAGCATTTTACCACGCGGTCGTCTTCTCCCCTCAACGCCCAAATTAGAACCCCAGTCAGACACGCGACCATTCATTCGTCACACCTTTATTTTAACTGCGTAGATTTTCGCGCGTCTTTTTATCGGTCACGTATAAACAGTGACGCACTTTTCTCGCTTTGTGAAACAGAATTCCGATAAATACATTACAATTCTGTAATACTGTTAAAACATTATGACAAACTAGCTAGCTATTACCCTCAATTGGATGATAACTGTTATAGTGGCACTTTTAGAAATATTAGTAATAGAAGCGTTGGTTTTCAAACGACCATCGAGCATAGTGAGAATTTGTGAACGGTTATAACAGAAAATACAACGGTGCCATGCCATACGCCTACAGCCGAAACTGTATTGAAGTGAATTATTCAAAAGCATCGACTTGAATAAATTAACACCGTAGTAATATTCCGCTAAACGTTTTTCTTTCTTCGTTAACTTAACGCGTCAAAGTGATAATAGATAAATAAGCGAGTTGTTCGAGTAATTGAAAATAATATATCGCATGTTTTCAGTCAACACACACCACGCTTCACCAGTCAACGGTGTGTTTGGGCATGCGCTGTAGGGCGATTGTAAGCCTGGAACATGTTACACTGGTATGTGTAGTGGTATAGCCAACAGTGTGTGTAGGATTCATTATGGAGGCGACGACATGAACGAATAACTGAACCAAAGTAACTTTTAAAAGTTTATTTAATCTTAACAATGGCTATTTGGTCGAACTATCGTATATTACTGTGCACTGGGATATTAATTGGATATTGTACTGGACAGCTGACGTTCCTCAATGAAACAGGTAAGGTTTTAGAACGTTTATTATTACTCCGATAGTACGTATATTATAGTGTAACGGACTATGCCCACTGTTAGTGCTGTATTCGTGCGGTATGGTACTCGCGATGCTTGCCTAGAAACCCGGCCACGCCGTTTAACGAGTTACCTGTGACTTATTACAGGTGATCACGGCTTCAAAGGGACCGACACGGGTTTGACATTACGTCATATGATTCAT